>CM053027.1:496164592-497419592 GCA_028564925.1 Lithobates sylvaticus | reverse complement strand
CCCCCCCCCCCCCCCCCCCCCCCCCCCCCCCCCCCCCCCCCCCCCCCCCCCCCCCCCCCCCCCCCCCCCCCCACCCCCCCCCCCCCCATTTGGGGAATGGATGTTTCTTGATCTCCTCCGGCACATTGTATTGAGACATTATATTACAGCTGGCTCTGGAGGATGGGGGTCCTCTTGGTACTGCAAAAGTGATCGGTGGCTCTACTGCAATACCAATAAACAATACCAGCAAAAAACAATACCAATATTCAAGATGCAATTACGGGTGCCACTTAATAATGTTAGCAACTCCCACCCTCATTGAGTGGCACCCAAAATTGCGACAGTGGTGACAGTGGTGGATGGATTATTGATGGGATTGATCCAAGTTAGCTTGATTCTTGACTGCATATTGAATGAGCACCAAAGAAGTATGCCCTAAAATAGACACCATGCTGAAATGATGTGATTGGTCTGATGCATGCAGATAAAACATTTCCCCAGTCTCCTCTTCCCCTGTGATCAGACTGCAACACTGGATCTGTATAGCAAGCAACAAGGCGACAGGCTGCAGCAGGGGGTTGATTTATGTCAAATATTTTGAACACTAGTGGTAGCATATGTGGCATCTGGGCATGCTCCATTTTTAACACCCCCATAAAAATTTAGGACAAATAAAGGGGTGCCCACAGCGCACTGCAGGTGTTGCAGGTGTAGCCAAATTGTGCTAACAGTAGGAGGGGGCTTAAAGGGGCATGGTTAAATAAAACCTGATCCTACTCACTGTATACACAGAACAAAAATTCTAGTTCTTTTATACTCACACCATATGCTTTTTAACCGTGTCACAAGCAAAGGTCTAAGAGACATTTTTAAAAAATGTAACGCTTTTCTGCAGACAGCCAACCTTAATGCAAAACTTCAGGAGTATATAATGTAATTTTGGAGTATGTGATATAAAGTTCAATGTAAAGAGCGTGGTAGTCAGGAATATGTACAACAGGAGTGCAGAGAGTGCAGGACTCAGAAGTGCATACCACAAAGAATGCAGGGGTCAGGAGTGGGTAATAGACATGGGCGCCATCAAAAAATTTGTTTTGTTTAGTTTCGTTCCGTTTCGTATTAAAAAAAAATCGTAATTCGTATACGAAATTTAATTCAGATTCGTACGAAATTTGTATTTCGTACGAAATTCGTATTTCGTACGAATCGTAAATTTAAACTTTTCTGTTCATTTGGATCGTAAATTCGTAAACGAAATTTCGTATTTCGTACAGAATTCTTCTGCATATTAACACCAGTCACGTTTCTGATACTTTCTGTTAATTTAAAACGGAAATTCGTTTACGAAATTTCGTATTTCGTAAACGAAATTTCGTATTTCATAAACGAAATTTCATATTTCGTACAGAATTCTTATGCATATTAACACCAGTCACGTTTCTGATACATTCTGTTAATTTGGAACGGAAATTCGTTTACGAAATTTCGTATTTCGTAAATGAAATTTCGTATTTCGTAAACGAAATTTCGTATTTCATAAACGAAATTTCGTATTTCGTACAGAATTCTTATGCATAAACATCAGTCACGTTTCTGTTAATTTGGATCCGAAATTCGTAACGAAATTTCGTATTTCGTATGAAATTCGTATGCATAAAAATTCGTATTTTGGATTCGTACGAATGTACGAATTTCAAAAAATTTGTACGAATTTCCGATTCGTACGAAACTAATCGCACATGTCTAGTGGGTAACGCAGAGCGTGCAGAATTTAGACATAGGTAATGCAGAGAGTACAGGGCTCAGGAGTAGAGATGTAAAATTTCCAGAAATTTGGAAACCATGGAAAAAAAAAATTTCCTGGAAAAATTTTAATTTTGGAAAAACTTTAAAAGAAAATTCCGAGTGGAGTAGTTTTATAAATTAAAAAATAATTTTGTTCCACTGTAAAAAGGTGAAATGCAGTGTATATAAAAGTATTCTGCTTTAAATAATAGTACAGCTTATTTAGTAAATAAACTAAACTTGCTTTTTAAAATTAGATTTTTTATTACGAATGGAATAACAAGGAGTGTATGTGTTTTGACTATTTCACCTACACATAGGGTTGCCAACTGTCCGTTATTGACCTGGACAGTTCGGGACTTGAATCCTGTGTCTGATTTTGAGTTTATCTGACAAATTGTTAAAACCGAATTGCATCTCTCAGCATTGCTGCCTAATGAGGAGGAGAGGATGTAGCACCCCCAGTGGAGAGTGGAGGCAGGGCTGTGTCTAACAGCACATTGAGGACATTCTGATCATGGAGGACACCTCCGGCTGGCTTAGGTTGAGGTTACACTCTTCTTTGTCAGTAACAGACAGTTGTGCTGGCTGGAGCATGTCTAAAGTGTCTGCTCTGGAGGTAGGGAAGAGGTCAGTTCAGTGTGTGGTTCAGTGTGTTGGACAGTGTGTAGTGTCCCTGGAGTGGAGGAGGGTTCGTCATTATTCCGTTCGTCATAGTAGTGCTCAGGGGATCTCTGGGTTGTCCTCTGCTGTCACCATCCAGGTCTTTTTTTTCCCCTCAGTTTAGGCCGATATGTATTCTTCTACATATTTTTGGTAAAAAAAAATCGCAATAAGCGTTTATTGATTGGTTTGCGCAAAAGTTATAGCGTCTACAAAATAGGGGATAGTTTTATGGCATTTTTATTAATAATTTTATTTTTTTACTAGTAATGGCGGCGATCAGTGATTTTTATCGTGACTGTGACATTATGGCGGACAGATCGGACAATTTTGACACATTTTTGGGACCATTGGCATTAATACAGCAATCAATGCTATAAAATTGCATTGATTACTGTAAAAATGTCACTGGCAGTGAAGGGGTTAACCACTAGGGGGCGGGGAGGGGTTAAGTGTGTCCTGGGGGAGTTTTTCTAACTGTCTGGGGATGGGCTGTGTGTGACAAGACACTGATTGCTGCTCCCGATGACAGGGAGCAGACGATCAGTGTCCTGTCACTAGGCAGAACGGGGAGATGCTGTTTACATCGGCATCTCCTCGTTCTTCAGCTCCGTGACACAATCGTGGGTATCCCTGTGGCAATCGAGTCCGCGGGTCCCGCGGGCATGGTCACGGAGCTCACGACAGGCGTGTGCACGGCGGGAAATTCAAAGTAACATACAGGTACGTTACTTTGCCCAGCTGTGCCATTCTGCCGACGTATATTTGCTGACAGTGGTCGGCAAGTGGTTAATAGATCTGTATGGATCCTTTTCAGGATACAATATTAATTGAGACAAATCTGTAGTGATGCTTGTAGACCCTAGGTATGTGAGACATCCGCGCCAGATTCATCAGCTGGCCTTGGTTACATCATTTAAATATTTGGGAGTGGTAATTACATCGAACATACAGATAGGAATATCTCTCTCTTATTGCCAAATTTATACAACAGAGTTAAACTTGGAGTAAATTTCCATTGTCTATGGTGGGGAGAGCGAATTTGGTGAAAATGGTGTGGATGCCCCAGATGCTATATGTACTGCACAACTGTCCCATATTTGAGGGATATTTATTATAGAAAAAAGTAAAAAATAATATGTTTTTTTCAAAATTTTCGCACTTTTTTGTTTATAGCGCAAAAAAAAAAAAAAAATCATAGAGGTGATCAAATACCACCAAAAGAAAGCTCTATTTGTGGGGAAAAAAGGACGTCAATTTTGTTTGGGAGCCACATCGCACAACCGCGCAATTGTCAGTTAAAGCGACGCAGTGCCGCAATCGCAAAAAGTGCTCTGGTCTTAAGCCAGCAAAAGGGTCCGGTCTGAAAGTGGTTAAACCGTATTCCAGGATTTGTCAAAATTCGTTAAAAAAATTATTTGGAACTAAAGAATTGCACGAGTTCTTTGTGCAATTTGTTTAGTTCCAAATAGATTTTTTTAACGAATTTGATGAATTTGTTAATTGCGAAATTTCCGAATTTCTGAAATTCCGAATTTCCGAAATTTCCGAATTTCCGAAATTCTGAATTTCCGAATTTCAAATTTCAGAATTTTCGAATTTTCGAATTTCTGAATTTACGAATTTACGAAATTACGAAATTATGAATTTCCAAATTTCTGAATTTAGAATTTCCAAATTTTCGAATTTAGAATTTCTGAAAATTTGCAATTTCTGAATTTTGAAAATCCAAGAATAAGAATGAAGATCTCAAAATACAAAAGAATGAAAATCTGAAAATTCGAAAATCTGAAATAATAACTATTAATAAATATAAAATTATAGGTATTGGAATTTCCTTTCAAATTGGGCTGTTAGTGAACATAACGAGTATGAATTTATCCAAAGTTACGAATTATCTGAAATAACGAATTCCGAACAGCCAAATTTGAAAGGAAATTCCAATACCTATAATTTAATGATAAAAAGTATACCGCGCTAAATGCTAAAAAAATAACATACAGGTAATAAATGATACACTGGTAACAAATAAAATTAATCAAAAAGTCCCCAGTGAAAAAAAAGGTGCTTGTGCTAGTGAAACAATATCCAGTGCTGTGACTTGAATAATAGATGGATGATTCTGTGCTTCTTAAGTGCTTTAAATAGGGTGCCCCCCTAATAGATGTGCACTCACCCCTGGGAGTGGACCAACTTTCGCTAGTTAGGTCAAATGTGCATATGGGGCGACCCCTATGGGTATCATCTGGACCGATGATTGGCAGCAGTGAATGTTCCTCATATAAATAGATATAATAGAAAAAGCCTCATTGCGCAGTACTGTTGATAAAGAGATTTTTTATTCCAAAAAATATAAAGGTATTCAACTCACATGTATGAGTGCCTGTCATGGTTATGCAGTAATCTTTCCCTGTTTGCTTACCTCTCCTCATGTGTTCCAACTAAGAGGCCAGCCACTCTCACCTGGTGGGTTTTATAACCTCTCCTCTAAGCATGGCTCCACCCCAGGACCTATCAGGGAACCCTATATTAACCTGTGCACTGCAAGCCAGTGGTGCTGATCAACCATTGTGTATCCGTGGTGTGTTCGGCTTCCTGGTTCCTGCTTGTCGTGTGCTCTATGTTTGTCTCTGTTACCGACCTTGGCGTGTTCTCAACTATTCCTGTCTGCTAGTGATCTTGACCCTTTGGCATGTCCCCGACCATCCCTGTCTGCCTGTGACCCTGAACCTTTGGCGTGTACTCTGTTGTTCCTGTTTACCCTGACCTCTGCCTTATCCCCTTACTATCCTTGTCGTTCCAGCCTGCTGCTTCCTTCTCCTGTAGTCTACTGTGAGCGTGAGCTGTGAGACCCTGGGGGTCACGACCTGGAGCCAGACTGCGGCGAAGTCCATCCTCACCACTAGAGGCTCTGGCGAACACCTGCTGGCTCTTAGACTCCGCGCCCTGGGGAATCTATGCTCTAGTTCCCACTGGGATCTGTGTTAGTGATCCAGTAGACCTGTGTCCTGAATCTCCCTGGGTACAATCCGCAGCAGTCAGTCCTAAGGTCCACTACCTAGCGGTGCACTTCCAATTCCTACTGAGTGCACCTGTCACCTGGTCTCAGGTGACCTGACAGTTTGATCAGCCATGGACCCAGCTGATGTGCCGCTACCCGCAGATGATCCATTGCAGGGCTTAGTTCGCAGACTCGAGACCCAAGAATCGCATCAGACCCAGGTGATGCGATTCCTTCAGGATTTGGCATCCCATTTTTAACAGGTTCAGGCCTCATTAGGACCCCCGGTTCAACAACCTCAACCGCTATCTGCTGCTGCACCTATCGCATCAGTCGCAGCCACACATTCATTACAACTACCAGCTCCGGCCCGTTTCTCTGGGGACTCCAAGGCTTGCAGGGGGTTCCTTAGCCAGTGCACAATTCATTTTGAACTTCAGCCCCAAAACTTCCTGTCCGATCGGGCGAAAGTCGCATATATTATATCCCTCCTGTCAGGCGAGGCGCTAGCTTGGGTTACCCCTCTGTGGGAACTGAATGACCCAGTGGTTTCTAGCCTGTCTGATTTCTTGAAACTTTTTCGGAATATCTTCGAGGAACTGGGTCGTGTCTCCTCAGCGGCTAGCGCTCTTTTACGTCTCCGACAAGAGTCCGCTTCTGTGGGCCAGTATGCTCTTCAGTTCCGTATCCTCACAGCTGAATTGAGCTGGAATAATGAGGCCCTTTTTGCGTGGCCTCTCTGATAGAGTGAAGGATGAATTAGCAGGAAGATCCCTTCCTGTTGATCTGGACAGTGTCATCACCTTGTGTAACCAGATCGATATTCGCTTTCAAGAGAGGGCCCTGGAAAAAAGACTCCAGCACTCCCCGTTCTTTAGTCAGCCTGAGCTCCCAGTCCCTTCTCTTTGATCCGATGAGCACCCCCTGCCTGCTGAGGAACCTATGCAGTTGGGCTGGACCAAGTTATCTCCCGAAGAACGCACTAGGCGCAGAACTCTGGGCCTATGCCTCTATTGTGGGGCCAAAGGTCATTTCCGTGACACTTGTTCTCTTCGTCCGGAAAAACGCTCAGGGCTAATACATCTGGAAGGTGGAGTATTAGACCCTGAAATATCACCTTCACCTTCTCGTCTTCTCCTTTCTGTGTTGCTTCATGTCGGCACTTCCTCTCGTTCGGTCTCAGCACATCTGGATTCCGGAGCCGCTGCCAATTTCATGGATTGGGAAACTGCATCCTCCATGAGACTTACCCTTTTGCCCCTTACAACGCCATTGGTGGTCTTGGCGATTGATGGCACTGTTCTCCCAGGGGGCCCTATCCGCTTCCAGACCCTTCCTGTTAAGATGTCAGTAGAGTCACTCCACCAGGAGTGGATATCCTTCCTTGTCTTACCTAAGGCTTCATCTCCTATCATATTAGGTCTTCCTTGGTTACGGCTCCATTCCCCACACGTTGACTGGACTGCTGGACAGATCCTGGCTTGGGGTTCCTCCTGTTCCTCTTCCTGCCTACTCAAGGTTACCCCAAAAGAGAAACCTCCTGTTGCCATCATCCCAGTAGCTTCTACTCGTCCCGCTGTATATAGTGATCTCTGGGATGTGTCCTGCAATAGTCGGACTGATGCGATTGAGATGGTCACTACACCTGACAATACTATTCAGTCGGCCTCTGCACTAGTTATGCCAGTCCAGCCCATGCCCAGTGAGCTTTCTGCTTCTTGTTCAGGACCTTCTGTAACCTGGCCTCACCCTACTGCTACTATGCCCTTAACCATTCCTAAAAAGCCTTTAGTCCTCTACAAGTCCTCTCGTCCTCTCCCTACATCGGTTCCGGTCTCCGAGGATGATCTAAAATACGAGGTTTGTCAAGTTTTTGATTCCCGACTCCGTAAAGGCATTCTTCAATACCTCGTACATTGGAAAGGGTTTGGTCCTGAGGAGAGGTCTTGGATCACTGCATCTGAGGTCCTTGCTCCTCATCTGTTGAGGAGGTTCCATCTGGAGTTTTCCTTTAAGCCTGGACCCAGGTGGGGGAGGGGGAGGCCTCATAAGAGGGGGGGGGGGGTACTGTCATGGTTATGCAGTAATCTTTCCCTGTTTGCTTACCTCTCCTCATGTGTTCCAACTAAGAGGCCAGCCACTCTCACCTGGTGGGTTTTATAACCTCTCCTCTAAGCATGGCTCCACCCCAGGACCTATCAGGGAACCCTATATTAACCTGTGCACTGCAAGCCAGTGGTGCTGATCAACCATTGTGTATCCGTGGTGTGTTCGGCTTCCTGGTTCCTGCTTGTCGTGTGCTCTATGTTTGTCTCTGTTACCGATCTTGGCGTGTTCTCAACTATTCCTGTCTGCTTGTGATCTTGACCCTTTGGCATGTCCCCGACCATCCCTGTCTGCCTGTGACCCTGAACCTTTGGCGTGTACTCTGTTGTTCCTGTTTACCCTGACCTCTGTCTTATCCCCTTACTATCCTTGTCGTTCCAGCCTGCTGCTTCCTTCTCCTGTAGTCTACTGTGAGCATGAGCTGTGAGACCCTGGGGGTCACGACCTGGAGCCAGACTGCAGCGAAGTCCATCCTCACCACTAGAGGCTCTGGCGAACACCTGCTGGCTCTTAGACTCCGCGCCCTGGGGAATCTATGCTCTAGTTCCCACTGGGATCTGTGTTAGTGATCCAGTAGACCTGTGTCCTGAATCTCCCTGGGTACAATCCGCAGCAGTCAGTCCTAAGGTCCACTACCTAGCGATGCACTTCCAATTCCTACTGAGTGCACCTGTCACCTGGTCTCAGGTGACCTGACAGTGCCTAATGTCCTGGCACCCGGAGTGAACAGCAGGTATAAGTAAATCCGTGAAATCCGCCTGGTTGGTTCATACAGCTACTGGCTCAGAAAAGGCTTGATTTCCAGATTGAATGTGTGAAGTGTGTCACGATAAAGTGACTCAACCTATAATAATATAGTTAGTTATTATTTCGAATTTTAGTGATTTTCTCTCTTTTTTTCGATTTTCGAATTTTTGAATTTCGAAATTCGAAAATTTGAAAATTCAAAAATTTAGAAATTCGAAATTCGGAAATTCGAAAATTCGAAAATTCAGAAATCTGAAAAATCGAAATTCGAAAATTCAGAAATTTGAAAATCCGAATGTTTGAATTTCTGAAAAAAGCAAAAAAACTAATGAAACAAAAACAAAAAAAAATGTTTTTGTCAGTGCACAAATGCCTAAATTTAACACTTTACACAAAGTCTCAGAAGTCTTTCATTAAGGTCTTCTTGTTTTATAGTTTGAATACCATGTCATAGATATATTACTTATCATTGTAAAAGAACATATTTCACACTTGTTTTTTTCCCAATTTTTTCAGAAAAAAATGTTGCATGGGCCAAGAGTGAGTAACACAGAGAAATTACCAGATGCAGTGGCAGTTTAAAAGGGAAAGCTCTCACCTCAGCTTTGTCATGTGACTGGAGCTTGACACTCGGTATCCAGCAAAGACTGCACCCCCCACAAGTATACCATTAGTGAACACAGGTAACAAATTCACAGGCCTTCAAGCAGACACTGACTTTATATGACGCCTAAACAAAAGAGATGACCTATCACAGAAGTCCAAGAATTGAGCTGGTAGCAGTAATCATCATCATAATTAATCATCACTTTATGTTGAAATTACAAGGGAGCATATAAAAAAAAATAATAGTGGACTATCGCCTGCTGTCAGCTGACGTCACAGAGCACTGGAAGGATCCCAACAATATTGTCAGGATCCACCCAGCTGACTTATTGGCAGCTGGCTGCAGCTCTCAGGGCATGGCTGAAAGATGAAGCTAGCTGTGCCTGCCCCTCTCCAGCTTGGTGCTCCAGAAAGTGCTGGAGGGGCAGAATGGAGAGTGGTGAGCTCTGAGGCTGAGTAATCAGCAGTCATGTGATTGCTCAGTTCTTGGGCTTAGAACCAATGTGGGACAGCTGCAGCATTGAGATGAGTATACATGTTTTTTTTTTATATAGCCCAAACTATTCCTTTAACCTCTTCATGACTGTGCTATAGTCGAATGACAGCTACAGTGCCGTCAAATATTGCTGGGAGGCTGTCATATGACGTCCCCCTGTGATCATGCCTCCTGCATGCCCCCTGCGGTGTGCATTGGCAGTGATCTGTGATCGCTGTGTCCTTCGCACAGCTTCACACAGCTGATCACAGATCGTGGTCAAGAGCCAATCACAGCAGCTCTTTACCATATGACCAACTGTGTCCAATCACAGCTGATCACAGTGTAAATAGAAATTTTCGGTTGTCAGCATTCCTCTTCTTACACTGAAAGCGCGTGAGGAGAGGAGAGACGATAACCAGCAATCCACACAGGGGACATCTACACTGATAATCAGGGCACTGATCATTGGTGTCATGATGATCAGGGCAGCCCCAACAATGCCTACCAGTGCTGCCAATCAGTGCTTCAAGTCAGTGCCTATCAGTGATGCCTGTCAGTGCCGCCCATCAGTGCCTCCTCATCAGTGCCCTCAGAGCAGCCTATCAGTGCCCATCAGTGCACATCATTGAAGGAGAAAAATTACTTAGTTACAAAAGGTTATAACAGAAACTAAGAAAAACTTTAAAAAAAAAATATGTTTGGTGTTTTTTCGTTTGTTTAGCAAAAATTACAAAAACCCAGTGGCGATTAAATATCACCAAAAGAAAGCTCTATCTGTCTCAAAAAATTATGAAAATCTAGTTTGGGTGCAGTGTTGCATGACCGCGCAATAGTCATTGGCCTGGGCAGGAAGGGGGTGAAAGTGCCCAGTAGCATAGTTGCCAACAATCCCCATCTGCCAGTCTGAGCCTGTCCTGGGCAGAATCCCGAAAAATAGGGTTTGTCATGGGTAGGGGCGGACTGAGCCGGGGGTTCCGATCCCCCATAAAAAGGCCACACTCCTTTTTAGCTATCACCCGGTGCAGCGTGCAGATGGTCCCTCCATCTTTCTCCCTTTATTCCTTTCTCCCGCCCTCCCTCCCCCTCCATCCTTCTTTCTCCCTTTTCTTTCTTTCTTTCTTTCTTTCTCCCTCCCTCCCCCTCCATCCTTCTTTCTCCCTTTTTCTTTCTTTCTTTCTTTCTTTCTTTCTTTCTTTCTCCCTCCCCCTCCATCCTTCTTTCTCCCTTTTCTTTCTTTCTTTCTTTTCTTTCTTTCTTTCTTTCTTTCATTCTCCCTCCCTCCCCCTCCATCCTTCTTTCTCCCTTTTCTTTCTTTCTTTCTTTCTTTCTCCCTCCATCCTTCTTTCTCCCTTTCTTTCTTTCTTTCTCCCTCCCTCCATCCTTCTATCTCCCTTTATTTCTTTCTTTCTCCCTCCCTCCATCCTTCTATCTCCCTTTATTTATTTATTTATTTCTCCCTCCATCCTTCTATCTCCCTTTATTTCTTTCTTTCTCCCTCCCTCCATCCTTCTAGCTCCCTTTATTTATTTCTCCCTACCTCCATCCTTCTATCTCCTTTTATTTCTTTCTTTCTCCCTCCCTCCATCCTTCTATCTCCCTTTATTTATTTATTTCTCCCTCCCTCCGTCCTTCATTCTCCCTTTTCTTTCTTTCTTTCTCCCTCCTTCCCCCTCCATCCTTCTTTCTCCCTTTATTTCTTTCTCCCTCCCTCCATCCTTCTATCTCCCTTTATTTATTTATTTCTCCCTCCCTCCGTCCTTCATTCTCCCTTTTCTTTCTTTCTTTCTTTCTTTCTCCCTCCTTCCCCCTCCATCCTTCTTTCTCCCTTTATTTCTTTCTCCCTCCCTCCATCCTTCTATCTCCCTTTATTTCTTTCTTTCTCCCTCCCTCCATCCTTCTATCTCCCTTTATTTTTTTCTTTCTTTCTTCCTCCCTCCATCCTGCTTTCCCCCTTTATTTCTTTCTCTCTCTTTTTTTTTTTTCTTCACATCAGAAGTATGATACTAGCAGCCACAGAGTATTGAAATATGGTTGAAAATAATAAATATTCATCTTGTGACTATTGTTTTCTGACAGGTTAGAATTGTACTGCATCTCTCTCTCCCTCTTTCGCTCTCTCTCTCTCCCTCCTTCTTTCTCCCTTTATTTCTTTCTTATTCCCATCCTTCTTCTTTCTCCCTTCCTCCCTCTCCCTCCATCCTTCTTTCTTTATTTTATTTCTTTCTCCCTCCCTTCCCCTCAATCCTTTTTTCTCACATTATTTCTTTCTTTCTCTCTCCCTTCACTTCTCTCTTTTTTTATTTCTTTCTTTTCTCCCTCCCTCTCTCTCCATCCTTCTTTCTCCCTTTACTTATTTATTTCTGACTCCCTCCATCCCACTTTCTTTCTTTTCTTGTCTTTTTCTTTCTTTCTCTCACCCTCCCTTTCCCTCCAATCCCTCTTTCTTTGTCTCTCTCTCCCTCCATCACCTTTTTTCCCTTTATTTCTTTCTCCCTCCATTTCTTATCTCTTTCTTTCTCTTCCCCTCGCTCCATTCCTTTCTTTCTCTCTCCCTCTATCCCTCTTTCTCCCTTTTTTTTCTCCCTCCTTTCTCTCTCCCTCCAACTCGCTTCCTTCCTTTTCTTTCTCTTTCCAACCATCTCGCTTTCTCCTTTTTCTTTCTCTCTCCCTCCATCTCTCTTTCTCTTTCCATCCATCCCTTTTTCTTTACCAAATTCTCAGCTATATAAGTCACCTCAGACTCTATTTAACCACACCCCCTTTAAGCCACGCCCCATACTATTTAGTGTAATTCAAACTACGCCCATGCTTTGCGCGCCATACTTTTTTGACTCCTGCTAGACCATGACTACAAATGAATGTCAAATGTAATGAATTTAAAATAATACTCCCCCTACGTAAAAAATAAGTGTCCCTACATTTTTTTTTTTCGAATGTTGGCAACTATGCAGTAGGCAAGTGGCTAAAGAAAAAAGTGGTGGTGGGGGTGGGGGGTTGGACCTCTGTAGAGAGATGACTGCTTCCACACTGGAAACAAGGGTCCCCCTCTGCAGCATGCTGGAAAACACAGTGAAGACGCTGCACACATTAATATTATTACAGGATTTATAGTTTACGCAGCGCTTTACAATATAAAAGGGAGACAATACAGTTATAATACAATAAAATACAAGAGGATTAAGAGGGCCCTGCTCATAAGAGCTTACAATCTAATAGGGTGGGGGGAGGTGGTTCAAAAGGTTGTAACTGTGAGGAATGAGCTGATGGAAGTGGTAAAAGATTAGTTGGAAACGTGATAGGCTTCCCTGAAGAGATGAGTTTTCAGGGATTGCCTGAAGGTAGCTAGAGTAGGGGATAGCCGGACAGGTTGAGGTAGCGAGTTCCAGAGCATGGGAGGAGGAAACGAGAGAGCTTGACAGTAGGAGGTCTTGAGAAGAGCGGAGAGGACAGTTTGGGATATGTTTGGAGACAAGATTGGCGATGTAGCTCGGGCAGAGTTGTGAATGGCTTTGTATGTTGTGGTTAGTATTTTGAATTTAATTCGCTGGGTGACTGGGAGCCAGTGTAGGGATTGGAGGAGAGGGTTGGCAGACACTGAATGGTTGGTAAGGTGGATAAGTCTGGCATTCATGATAGACTGAAGAGGGGATAGCCTATGGAGAGGCAGACCAATGAGAAGGAAGTTACAATAGTCAAGGTGAGATATAACAAGGGAGTGAATGAGGAGCTTGGTGGTTTCATTTGTTAAAAAGGGGCGAATTTTAGAGATGTTATGGAGGTGAAGTCTACAAACTTTTGACAACGATTGGACTTGAGGCTGAAATGACAAGTCCGAGTCTAGGATTACACCGAGTACCCTGGTGTGAGGGGAGGGACTGATGGTTGCATTGTTGATTTTGATGGAAAAGTCATGGAGGGGGGCACGGGCGGGGGGGAATATTAATAGCTCAGTTTTAGAGAGATTTAATTTAAGGAAGTGGTGCGACATCCATGCTGAGATGTCCGTTAGTAAGTTAGTAATGCGAGAGGAGACTGAAGGAGTGAAGTGAGGAGTAGACAGACAGATTTGGGTGTCATCGGCGTATAAGTGGTATTGGAAGCCGTGGGCAGTTATCAAGTGACCAAGGGAGGAGGTGTAGATAGAGAAGAGAAGGGGTCCAAGAACCAAGCCTTGGGGGACCCCCACAGAAAGGGGCAATGGAGAGGAGGAGACAGAGTTGTAGTTGACACTGAAGGAGCGCTGTGATAGATAGGCGGAGAACCAGGATAGAGCAGAATCTTGGAGGCCAAGGGAACGTAGTTTATTGAGAAGGAGCGGGTGGTCAACAGTATCAAAGGCTGCAGAGAGGTCAAGTAGTAGGAGTATGGAGTACTGGCACATAGCTCCCAACTGTCCCTGATTTGGAGCAATGTCCCTCTGCCCCACCACTAAGGCTGCATTCACACCTGAGCGTTTTGTCGCCCTAATCCGCCCTAAGCCTGAAGATACAAAACGCTTGAGGGGAAAAAATACATTATTCTCTATGGAGATGGTTCACATCTCCACTCCAAAACGCCTGAAGCCGAACGCCTGAAGCTCAAACAAGTTCCGGCCCGAATCGGGCAGATTTGGGCGTTCGTATCCCCATAGAAACTAATGGAAACGCTCGATTCAAGCGACTAGCGCGACAACGAGCGTTTCTACGGGCGTTTTGTCACTGCAACTGCTCCCAGGAAGCAGTTGAACAAAATCTAAAAACATAGCAACAAATGATGACAGTGATGATCATTTTTCCTATTGGCTATCAAGAAAAACGCTGAAGTTGAAAAACGCCTGACAACGCCGTATGCAAATGTGCAAAAACGACCGTATTCGCGCGACAAAACGCCGGTAAAACCGCTGGTAAAAACGCTCGTTCCGCTACGCTCAGGTGTGAATGCGGCCTAAACCTTTCATCTGATTTCTAAATTGTTGTATTTGTAAATTCCAAAAGCCAATATAAAGGAATAGTAGTGGTAAAAAATCACTTGTGGGTTTAACCAATCTTCTTTTTTTTTTTTGTACAATTCTCCTTTAACCACTTCCGGACCGCCGCACGCCGATGTACGTCCCTACCTTTGGGGCGGATATTGTTGTTATGGCAGCAGCTAGCTGCCATAACCTTGGTATCCCCGTGTTCGGCCGGCGGTCCGGTACAAGATAAAAGTGGTCTCTGCGGCGCATTCGCCGCAAGATCACTTTTATCGGCGGTGGGAGAGGCCCCCCCTCCCGCCGCGATCCGGTGCCCTCTGCAGCTTACCAGAGCCGTCGGCATCGGCAGAGGTGATTGGATCCTTCTCAGGGCTCTGCCTGGAGACGAGTGAGGGGAAGATGCCCCACACCCGTCTCCATGACACTGCAGGGCGGAAGCGACGTCATAGCGTCACTTCCGCCCATAGCTCTTAAAGGGCCATTTTATTTTTTTTATTTTTTTAAATGACATTTTTTTTATTCCATTCTAGTGTTAATATGATATGAGGTCTTTTTGACTCCAGATCTTATATTTAAGAGGTCCTGTCATGCTTTTTTTCTATTACAAGGGATGTTTACATTCCTTGTAATAGGAATAAAGGTGACACAATTTTTTTTGTAAAACAGTGTTAAAAAAAAAAAAAAAAAAGGTAAAATAAATAAGAAATTTTTTTTTTAAACGTGGCCCATCCCGCCGAGCTTGCGTGCAGAAGCGAACGCATACTTGAGTAGCGCCCACATATGAGAACGGTGTTCAAACCACACATGAGGTATCGCCGCGATGAGTAGAGCGAGAGCAATAATTCTAGCCCTAGACCTCTTCTGTAACGCAAAATATGCAACCTGTAATGTTGCCTCGTGGCTCTTTTTTATTCTAACTTTATGTCCACTTGGATGGTGGGGCTTGAACCTGGACTCACGGCGCAGGCGCTGTTCATCTTCGGAGATTTTCCGAATCTGCTTGTCATGTGTACAGTGCATGCGCAGTACACAGCGGACACTATCCGACGGAGGACAGTATTTGACAGGACACCAGTCTTAAAGTGGTTAAGGGGGTGTGGCAAGGGGAAGGGGTGTGTCTTATGCCTGCATACTTTTCCTGACAGGTGTCCCTCATTCCCATCTCCAAAAATTGGGCGGTATGTTGCACGTTGTTTTGATGCACCTGAAATGTATTTATACTGAAATTCAGTTTGGCTTTAATACATTGAAAAAGTCTTCTATGATTGGGAGGAGAAGATCAGGAGTTCAGGACATGGTGGATTAGTGAAGACACAGGCGCTAGGATCAAGCCTCTCCCTAGTAATACGGAAGTCAGCTCATTGTGAGGAGAACTTGCTCGCTGATTGGCTGATCCGCCCGTGACTACATTTCCCAGCAGGCAGGGCGGTGTAAACTCTCTGTGGTCTGTTGTCTCGCGAGTTTTGCCCTCTCGCCGGTAATTGGTCCTCGGTAACGGCCCCGCTCTCCCGGAGGCTGCATTGTTGTTGTGGCGTTTCCTTCTGTGCTGTGAGCCGGTGACTGAGGCTCTGGTGTTCGCAGTGAGCCGCCGCCGCCGCCGCCCTCCTCCGCTGCAGTGAGCCGCCGCCCTCCTGTCAGCCGACACACAGACATGGCCGATCCCAAATACGCCGACCTGCCCGGCATCGTGAGTAGCCAGCAGAGACCGGGGGGACCCATGGGCCCGCCCCACCCTCAGCATTGCGCCCCCCTCTGATCACTGTGTGTGATGACAGGGGAGCCTGTGGTGAAGGTGATGGGGGGAGGGGGGCAGATGTGGATGTCATGGTGATGGGGCATTACTATGGATGGAGGCCTGGACTGGACCCCCACCCTCCTCCCTCACCATGTGTCATACACCTCTGTATGTACTAATAACATGTACTGACACATCAGGGGGTTCAGGGTGTGACCGGGGACATAAAGCTGGACTCTGCATACAAGTACATTCCCCTGTAAATTCTATTAAAGAAGTATTAAACCCAAAAACAAACATTTATTATATTGCAGATGACCAATTCTTAGATGTAAATCTGCATTCGTTTTCTTTTTTAGGCTTTCTTTCTTCTATTTTCACCCCGTGATCCGGCCTGCAAGTCTTTTTTTTTTTTTAAAGCACAAGCTCTCCTGCAGATGTAGTAGTCAGAGGGATGAGACAAACCATTAACCATTGTTAGGGGTGCTTACATTGATCAGTTTTTAATTTATGTAAAACCTTTATCCCAAAAGGAAAATACGGGGCCAAGTAAAAGGATTGAGCCGGCAACTCTGTCGTCCATATAGTGATTTTAATAGTTGGTGACAAGCAAAATAGTTGACGCGTTTCGGCAACAGCCTTAATCGTAGCAACGCGTCAGTGTTTTGTCTGTCACCTTTTCTAACTAACGATTAACGCCTTCAGATCTGCGCTATAGCCAAATGACGGCTACAGCGCGGATCTGCTTTGCCGGGGACTGTCAATAGACATCCAGCGCGTGCTGTGATGACCCGAGTCAATGAGACTCAGGTGATCACAGATCGGAGTAAGGGGCTGATCCCGGCCCCTTACCACGTGATCAGCTGTCAAGCCAATGACAGCTGATCACGTGATGTAAATAGAAGATCGGTAATCTGAGGAGAAAAGCATGAGGAGAAAAAAAAGCTGATCACCCGCTTCTGTGCCAGGGACATCGATCCCGAAGAGGAAGAGGTCAAGCTGCCTCATCTGTGCCAACCAGTACCGCCTGCCAGTGCCCACAGTGCCATGAATCGGTGCCACCTATCAATGCCCACCAGTAGTGCCCATCAGTGCCACCTATCAGTGCAGCCTCATCAGCGTACATGAATGAAGGAGAAAAATTACCTGTTTGCAAACATTTTTTTAGTTTTTTTTTTTTTTTTTTTTAATTCTGTCTTTTTTAATTAAATTTTTTTATTTATTTTTTTGTAAATTCTTTATTTAACAAGATAGAACGTGCGGAGATACAGAACACCCTACAGGGTATAATACAATGACAGTACAGGCTATACATCACTTTATCCATTTTGTTACACCACCATGAAAGCACTTTACTCAAAGTCTCCTAATAGAACAAAGGCAGGATGTATGACTTCTGAGCAGGGATCCTCTGCGTCCCGCATGGCTTTTAATTTTTTTCACAAAAAATAAAAAACTCAGAGGAAATCAAATACCACCAAAAGAAAGCTCTATTTGTGGGGAAAAAAAATAGAAATGTAATTTGGGTACAGTGTTGTATGACCGCACAATTGTCGTTTAAAGAGTGACAACACTAAAAGCTGAAAATTGGTCTGGGCAGGAGGGGGGTTCAGTGGTTAAAATCTCTATATGGATTACAGGGGGTCCCCAACTTACAAACACCCGACCTACGAACATCCCCCTACTTACGAACTGGGCGCTGCGGGAACCCTCCGCCATTTTCCGCTGTCCTCCGTCCGTTCTGCGCATGCACGGCCAGACGGAGCCTCGGAAAATGACGGCAAACTTTGGAAATGCGCAGAACGGCATTAGACGGAACATCGGAAATGTCCGTAATTGTCGGTCTGCACATGCGCGGCCGACTTACGAACAATTCCGAGATAAGAACAGGTGGCCAGTCCCTAATGAGTTCGTAACTCGGGGACCCCCTGTATAGAGCTGCCGGCTCAATCCTTTTACTTGTGTCTGCTGTAGTGTGTAAGGACACGCTGAGCACCTGAAAGAGGATCTTCCAAATTGGGCTGGCAGTTCCCTGCTGTGTGCTCTGTCTCTCTTTAAAAAAAAAAACAGGATCCTTTTCGTAATCGCACTCAAAACGCAATGTGTGTGGATCGCATCTGTGTGGACCACCTCAACAGGAATACATAATATCTAGCCTGTCGTGCAAATCTGTGCGTTTGTAAATGCATCAAGAATTTCATGTGTGTGAACCAGGGCTTAGGCTCCAGATTGCACTACAATCGCAAAACGCAGGTTCAGGTGCCATTTATTTTCAAGGGTATCTAAACGCAGATTGCGTGGCAAATCGCATCACGTGAAGCTTGTTGCCCAAAAGAAGCTCCGGCTCCTTTTTGGGCAACAAGCTTCACACGATGAGGATTGCCAGATCACACAGCAAAACTGCGCAGCGTTTTAGGTGCCGTTGAAAATGACACCCGAACCTGCGTTTTGCAATTGTAGTGCGTTTTGAGATTGTGTGCAGTTTTGCTGGTCCAAAACGCCCAGGTGTGAATGGCCCCTTCACACATGTATGCACATTGAGGTGCCTGTTAAAAGAGGAGTGCCCCATATGAAAAAAAAATCCAAATCTTCATACTCTAGAGCAGGGATATGCAATTAGCAGACCTCCAGCTGTTGCAGAACTACAACTCCCATGAGGCATATCAAGACTTTGACAGCTACAAGCATGACACCCAGAGGCAGAGGCATGATGGGACTTGTAGTTTTGCAACAGCTTGAGGTCCACTAATTGCATATCCCTGCTCTAGGTGGATGCAACATCTGTCACCCACCACCTCTACACCAAGTACACAAATATCAAACACCACTGATTGCTCAGTTCTCAGCTCCCTGCTCCTCCAGCACTCACTGGAGCCCTGGGCAGGGGCAGCTGGCTCAGGCTGTGTCAGAAGCGTGCTGCCAGGCTGAGTCAGCTACCAGTTAGGCATCTGGGTGGATCCCGATATTAAATTTGGGATCTCTCCAGAGCCTCGTCCAGCTAAATATGGGTCACAGAAGAGCAGAACTAAGAGCAATCCTGTGACCCACAGGAGAGGTAGGGCCAAAAGAGCTTTAGCCCTACTTCTCCTTTAACACACACAACACAGTTTTGGCCCGTTTATTTCCTAAAGGCTTGTTCACTCCAGCCCACATGCTAAAATGACGGCCCGGGCGGGCGGGGGCTCCATTGTTTTGACTGGACGTCATATGATGTCCTTCAGAACAAGCCACTTGTACGCGCCGATCGGTGGTCCGGTGTGTCACTCGGACACACCGCATCTCCGATCACAGTAAAGAGCCTATGACGTAGGCTCTTTACCACATAATCAGCTATGTCCAATCGGAATGGATCACAGTGTAAATAGGAAGTGCGATAAGTGGCCCTCCAATGGGGGGGGGGGGGGGCTGCATTGATAATCAGTGCATTGACTATCAGTGTAGTCCCATCAGCGATGTCCACGTATGCCAATTAGTGCCCATCAGTGCTGCCTTTCAGTGTTCGTCAGTGCTCGTAAAGGCAGCCCTTCAGCGCCCATTAATGCTGCATATTAGGGCCTCCTTATCAGTGCCCGTCAGTGCAACCTCATTAGCGCACATCCTTGAAAGAAAGGAGATAAAGTACCTATTTACAAGATTTTGTAACAGAAACTAAGAACTTTTTTTTTTGGTCTTTTTTTCCATTTCTTTTGCAAAAAATAAGAAACTGAGCGGTGATTAAATGCCACCAAACGAAAGCTCTATCTGTCTCAAAAAAATGATAAAAATGTTGTTTGAGTACAGGGTTGCATGACCGCGCAATTGTCATACAAAATGTGAGAGCTCTGAAAGCTGAAAATTGGTCTTGGCAGGAAGGGGGTGAAAGTGCCCAGTATTGAAGTGGTTTTATTGTGTACAGGTGGTGCCTTGTGTTGTTACAATGCAAGACACTGTTTACCTTTTTTTTAAATGTCAGAATGACATTTCATTCATTCAAGCAGAACTGCAGTGTGGTGACCGATAGCGACTTCAGGTGAGCTCTGGTGCATTGCAGGTAAAATGAAACATGTTTGTGTTTATACACCCCGCTCTGCATCCCACTTCAAGGCAGTGTTGTGGTGTGAACAGGACACATAGGAAACAATTGTATTCTGTGTGCCCTGGCATGGATCTGTGCAGCTGAACTGAATTAGTGTGTACAAGTCCTAGGCGCCCAACAAAAAAAATGTAAGTGATTTTTTTTTTTTCAGCTCGCTGCAATGCATGCATATTTACGTCTGTGTTGTAATGTGTTTGGCGACCAATAAGAAAGAATTGGGGCGACCCCTGTGCATAGTATATTAACATGCAGAATTCACTCGTATGAATCTACAGGGCTGTTATCTTATTGTGCTTTTTAGGCCAAAACAGCTGCTCTGTCACTAGTGTGTCTGGTCAGCTTATAGTGGACCCAAATTTAAAAACAGAACATTTGCTGTTACAGGGAACATTTAGAAATGATAATTATGCCTGACCAATATACGAATTACCATTTGACTTGAATTCCTCTGAAAAATAACAGTGCACTTCTGGTATATGTAGGTGCCTGCCTAGACACTCCTGTGCCCACAAATTGTATATCTGCAGTGCAGCCATTGGCTCTCGTGGTTGTCAATCAAAGCCAGTCAGCCAATATGGGGGCGGGACCGGGCTCTGTGTCTGAACGGACACACGGAGCTGTGGCTCCGGTGCCCCCATAAGAAGCTGCTGACTGAGGGGGAACTCGATAGGAAGGAGGGGCCAGGGGCAGCAAAGAGGGACCCGAGAAGAGGAGAATCAAGGCTGTTCTGTGAAAAACCAACTGCACAGAGGAGGTAAGTATAACATGTTTTTTTTTTTTTTTTTAGACACTTTACAATCACTTTTTACTTTTTTACTTTACAATCACAATTGCGCAGTCAGGCAACACTGTACGCAAATTACATTTTTATAATTTTTTTTTTTTTTTACACAAATGGACCTTTCTTTTGGTGGTATTTGATCACCACTGGGTTTTTTATTTTTTGCTATATAAACAAAAAAAGACCAAACAATATATTCTGCTTTATGTCACGAAACATATACAATAAAATCACATTTTGTCATTAATTTAGGCCAAAATGTATTCTGCTAAATGTAATTAGGAAATGAAATACTTTTTTTTTTTTTTTTTTTTCATACTTTCATCAGAGTAGTTCAGTGTCACCATAGTGAATAACACTGTACTTCTCTGGGGCGGTGATCGTTAATTTTATTTATTTATTTTTTTTACATTTTGTTTGGTACAATGACGATCATTGTAACAACCGAGTTTGCAACTGTCGTGAATAGCTTAACCATCCTTGACAGCTGTAATTACTAGTGATCAGCTACAGCTAATCACATAGTACAGGGTGCTGTGATTGGCCCACAGTTATCACATGGTACCTGGGCCCATCAGCATAGGCAACACAGTTATGATTTCATCCATAACAGCTTTGTTGACAATGTAATCGCATAGCGATCACATAAATACTGGGCCCTGAAGTATCGGGATCCACAATCTGGTGTCTAGCAGGGGGCACTGCGTCCCCCTTAACCCAAGCAGGCGAAATCATGTACATGATTTTTCCTGAACGTGCTGACCTGCCTTAGTACATGTACTGTGGCTGGTTGGCAAGCGGTTAAAAAAAGTAAACCATGCAATGTATTGTAAGAACATAGCTGATATGAATGGGCGCTTAGCCTTTATCTGTGTAATAAATTAAGATACAGTGTAATTATAATGTGGTGGGATGGGGTAGGTATTGGAAGTGAACTAAGACTGCCCATAGATGGGTCGAAATTCATCTAATTATGCAGGGACCGGCTTTAATCCAATCCCTTCATGGCCCTTCTCATGCAACAGAAGTCCATCTAAAGGCCCATACACACGATCTGACTTTTTGACAACAAACATGCAAATTAGCTGTTTTGAGGCAACATCCGACCGTGTGTACGCTCCATCGGACAAACTTTTTCGGTTTTCATCAGACTTTTGTTGGCTGTGCGAACGGACAAACTTTCCGGCAACAGAAGTCCGATGGAGCAAAGTCTGATCGTGTGTTCAGAAAACCATAGGACTTTTGTACAAAGTACAAACACGCATGCTCAGAACTAATGCAAAAGATCAGACAACAATATAGAAGTTGACCAAAGGTGGCGGTACAGAGCAGAAAAAACACGTGATATGGTGAAAGTTGGCTGAAATAGTCCTGCCGTGTGTATGCAATACAAGTTCACGGCCGACGCCCTTTGTACAAAAATCCATGGGAACGTTTGTACAAAGTCCGATCATGTGTATGGGGCTTTATAGTCAACTTCTGTCAAACAGGACTGTTGGAAAACTTTTCAGCTGATTGCAGCCACTGATCAGTGTATTCTCTCAGCAGAGGAGTCCCGCTATCAGAATACAGTAGCGCAGTGAGGAGGTTTTTATTTTTTTTATTTTTTTTTATTCACCTTGATTGGGGCAATTTTTTTTTTTTTTTTTTTTTTTTTTTTTTTGATTGATGGGGAAAAAGAGGCATATGTCGCCAGCTCTACTCTTTAAAGCTGCAATATTAGTATGAATGTAATATTATAAATTAATCTGTTTTATTCGGTTACTAATGCTGGGACTTCTATAGATTGCTGAATTGTAGACCTCAGCTAATCGTCTCTAAAAACAAAGATATGTGTTTTTATTAGAGGCTATAAACCATGTATGCCAAGGGTGACCACTAACAAGCCGACCACACCCGATTTGATTAGCAGAGTTTCTTTACAGATCTCATATCTGGTGTGAAAACTGGACTGTATGCCACACACACAGTCTTTGTTCTTTAGCTGTTGCTGTGAAGATCCTCAGAACAGCAGCTATGTACAAACTTTGTCATATTGCTTTCCAAGTAAGAGCTTTTCTCAGACAATCTGTCTTGTGGTTCTCCAAGCATTACTCATCCCATCATTCCTGCTCTTTGTTTGAGTGCTTTGTATTATTAGCATCTGGGCGTTGGCATGTGGAGAAGAGTAAAGCCTCGTACACCCGGTTCGATTGTTGGCAGGGGATTGTCTGTTGACAGACTGTTGTCCTAAAATCTTAGGTCCCTTTAATACTTGTGCGAGTTCAAAGTTGCGCGATTTTACTGCGATATTGCAGCGATTTCAAGGAATGCCTGTGTAAGTGGCATCAAAATCGGACCAAAGTAGTGCAGGGACTACTTTGAAGTCAGAACAACTTGAAGTCGTACTTATATGAATGGCTGTCATTGGAAATCATGGGGAACTACTTGTCATGCTACTTTGCAGTCCCACAGGCCTTACTGTTGGTGTGCTCCTTTTGACAATTGTCCAATTTTCCACCAACAAATGTATGACAGGCTAGTAAATTTTCGGCGGACAACGGTCTGTTGTCAGATTTTCATATGGTCAGTACACAAATCCGTCACACAAAAGTTGAAAGTACAAACACGCATGATCTGAATCAATGCTCACCAAATACGAAATGAATCATTTAACAATTTTTATGTCTGGCTGGAGTTCTGCTTTAATTCATAACCTCACTGTGCTGTAAGTGCAATAATAAATGGCTGGGAACTGGGCCATTTTATATGAGTATTTTAAACTTTCAACAAAAGAAAGGACTTTTTAGCAACTTCAGTGTTTGCAGATAGATTCTGACTACTTGTTTTATCATTGCAGTAAGGTTTGCCATAAAACTTTATTGAGTTTGTTCTCCCAGCTCTTCTTTCAAACCAGTGATGCGTAGGAAAATGGCGGCTGGAGTTACTTTACCTCAGTCCATGCAGAGTACACAGTAGACCACTCACAGCAGTCATGAGAAGCAGTTCAAACGGTACTGATAATAAAAAACTATCAGTATGTTATTCCAGAACATGGGGAAAAAAGATACAGAAGAAGTTAAAGTATAACTAAAGGCCCATTTTGGACAGAGTAGAAATGGATTAGAACACCTATCAGTTTTTATTGCTGTCTGTGACCACCTCCAGCCCCCCATTAAGGAGATTCAACTTCTCTATTTTGTCCTATTTACCATTTGTCATTGAATGTGAAATTAAAAGAAAACCCCCAAATTTTGGGTTGTCCCCAGAAAAGTAATTAGGGGGGGAATGTTCTAATCGGGATACTAGTTTTGGTGACATGGGGGTCCCCAAAGAATTCCCTTAATTGGTAGGGATTTCCTCTCACTTCCTGTTTGGATATGGGGCAGGAAGTGAAGGGAAATCTGCGCAATGGGACACAGATGACGAAAATCTGACAGTTACTAACCTCCCTTGCTCTATCCAAAATGAAAAAAAAAGAAATTTGCCTATAGTTATACTTTTAAAGACTAACTACACTTTTGTTGAGAAAAAGACATTCCCCCTCTGAGTGATCTATGTACATTACATATAATTTTAGCTACCGTATATACTCTAGTATAAGCCGAGATTTTCAGCCCTTTTTTTTAGGGCTGAAAGTCCCCCCTTCGGCTTATACTTGAGTCAGTGCCGTCTGCCTACATGAACAGCGTGTCATGCAGACAGACGGCAGTGTTCAAAAGCCGCGCCTCCTCCTCCCGCCCGTCCGTGATAGGCAGACACTAATTTTCCCATCAGTAAGTCAGTGTGCAGTGTTCCGCCTATCACGGACGTAATGTCATTCTCATCTCATGGACGAGGATGAGAGGATGTCCGTGATAGGCGGTACACTGCATACTGACTGCTGGGAAAACCAAGTGTTCCCCCTATCACGGACAAGGAGGAGGAGGAGGCGCGGCTTTTAAATGTGTGATGGCGCCATGCACGCTGATCGCCAGGATCAGCAATGGGGGGACACAGGACATCCAGCGATCGGCACAGGAGGCATTAACGAACGCTTCTAAGACTAAGACTGGTGGACACAGGTGGCAGATCGGAGGGAGGCAGATCGGCACAGGTTAGCTGCAATGGGGACACGGGGGGGTTTGTACAGGGCACAGGGAGGTATGCAGCTGCAGATGGGCATTTGCTGACCCTCTTTTCCACTTACAGTAGCTTCTGCATTTTTCACCCTCGGCTTATACACGGGTCAATAAGTTTTCCCAGTTTTTTTTGTGGTAAATTAGGGGCCTCGGCTTATATTCGGGACGGCCTATACTCGAGTATATACGGTAATTGTTGCAGATTCTTACCTTTTTGTTATTCTGAAGAAATCCATGTTTGTTTCTCTGTGCCAAGTGAGAAATGGGAGTGATTTCATAATTATCAACCAGCTTCTACACTTGCAGGGCTCTGATGAGGAAAATTGAAGGGTATGCATCCCTTTTTAGATGGTATTTCCTATTGGGAGTATCTTAACAAAAACACCTTTTTGTTGCAGGGGATGCCAAACATCTGACTTGTATCTTAGTGCAGACTTCTGGGAACATTAGTGAGCCAATCACACAAACAGGAAATTATGTTACTGGAGGGGGGAGTTCTGTAAATATTCTTTGTACAGTACAGAACTCCTCCAGGTTGCCATATTGCATTGCATTTTACAAAACATTACAAAAGGAAAGGTCATTTTTAATATCATTCAATTACAATATGATTTGTGTCACAATTGTGTAGGCTATATTATTTTTTTATTTGCAATTTTTTTTTCTCCATGGAAGTGGAGTTACCCTTTAAAGCATAACGCCACATTTAATATCCATTTAAATAGTTTGGGCCAAGTTGGAACAGGAAGTAACTGAAGAAATGTACACAAAAAAGTTTAAAACAAGTAAAAAAATGTATACTTTCCTATCTATTTACTAATGCTGGCAGCATGAGGATTAAAAATGGTCAATGAGCGAGTGAAGTTCTGCTTTAAAGTTACTTAGGCCAGCCATACACGGTTCAGCAGGAACCGGCCGAGATTCGAACCGTTAATAAGCGGGCTGATTCGATCGATAAACTTGGGTACAACCAGCCTGTTAGGATTATCACGAGCAGCTACTATAGCCACTAGCGTTATTCAATGCCTTTCCTGCCAGGAGAAGACAATTGCTGATTCCCCTGTCAGCACTGTCTGTGTTGATGAGGAATCGTGCAAATTTCTTTCCTGCAACCTGTTTATTCATTCATTCAAACACACAGCAGTATATAGTCAAAAACTGTGGACGTGGTGCAGGAGACTGTCATATTCTGTGAACATGCTATAGGAAGTGAAGGGGATACCACCGCTTCAGGCAGGTCAACCGAAACCAAAACTTCTCCTCCAGATATCAGGAGCCCCAGGTGCTGGCAAATGCATGTAGCAATGAAGATAAATAGAAAATTCTGGACAGCCGCACTCCAAAGGAAATTTCTTTTTGCCTTTTTATTGAAAAATCAGGATCACAATGTACAAGCCACAGCAAAGCGATACAAAACAGAGCTGGCGCGTTTCACACTACAAACAGTGCTTACTCCTAATAAGCACTGTTTGTCTTCAATGCTACAGGAAGTAGGGGTGCAACGGATCGTCGCCGATCCGCGATCCGAACGGGTCACCCCGTTCGGATCGGCACACACCGCGATCCGCGGCCTCGGCCTTAGGAAAGGCCGCGGCTTCGGCCTAGCTCCGGAGCGGCGGCGGCCATCTTGGTACACCCGGCGGCCTTAGGAAAGGCCGCGGCTTCGGCCTAGCTTCGGAGCGGCGCCCATCTTGGTACACCCGGCCACTGTTTACAATGTGATCGCTCCGTCAAATGACGGAGCGATCACTTGTAAACAAACTCTGCATTACCCAGCCAATACCCTCCATTACCCAGCCAATACCCTCCATTACCCAGCCAATACCCTCCATTACCCAGCCAATACCCTCCATTACCCAGCCAATACCCTCCATTACCCAGCCAATACCCTCCATTACCCAGCCAATACCCTCCATTACCCAGCCAATACCCTCCATTACCCAGCCAATACCCTCCATTACCCAGCCAATACCCTGCATTACCCAGCCAATACCCTGCATTACCCAGCCAATACCCTGCATTACCCAGCCAATACCCTGCATTACCCAGCCAATACCCTGCATTACCCAGCCAATACCCTGCATTACCCAGCCAATACCCTGCATTACCCAGCCAATACCCTGCATTACCCAGCCAATACCCTGCATTACCCAGCCAATACCCTGCATTACCCAGCCAATACCCTGCATTACCCAGCCAATACCCTGCATTACCCAGCCAATACCCTGCATTACCCAGCCAATACCCTGCATTACCCAGCCAATACCCTGCATTACCCAGCCAATACCCTGCATTACCCAGCCAATACCCTGCATTACCCAGCCAATACCCTGCATTACCCAGCCAATACCCTGCATTACCCAGCCAATACCCTGCATTACCCAGCCAATACCCTGCATTACCCAGCCAATACCCTGCATTACCCAGCCAATACCCTGCATTACCCAGCCAATACCCTGCATTACCCAGCCAATACTCTGCATTACCCAGCCAATACTCTGCATTACCCAGCCAATACTCTGCATTACCCAGCCAATACTCTGCATTACCCAGCCAATACTCTGCATTACCCAGCCAATACTCTGCATTACCCAGCCAATACTCTGCATTACCCAGCCAATACTCTGCATTACCCAGCCAATACTCTGCATTACCCAGCCAATACTCTGCATTACCCAGCCAATACTCTGCATTACCCAGCCAATACTCTGCATTACCCAGCCAATACTCTGCATTACCCAGCCAATACTCTGCATTACCCAGCCAATACTCTGCATTACCCAGCCAATACTCTGCGATACTAGACAATATTACAGTGGGGGAGATGACGTGGATATTACAGTGGGGACTATATGGTGGCAGAATTTTCACAGGTTTTTGCAAATTCAATTATTATTTGCTGATCCGAAAAATGATCCGATCCGTGACTCTGATCCGAGGATCGATCCGATCCGTGAGTTTTTTGATCCGTTGCACCCCTAATAGGAAGTGGTGGGAAACTGGGGACATGCTTTAGGAGACATATTACATGAGGCTGCTAGAATCCCCACTATAACAGGGCAATAGGGGAAAAAACAGATCCGTGTCTACAGGGGTCCCGATGGCCACACAAAAAGTGCTAAAGGGCCACAGGTTGGGCACTAGGGTTTTACGCAATAAGCAGTGTCATTTGCATAATAAAAAATACGTGTTTTATTATTTTTTTTTTATTTCAGGCTAGAAATGAGCCAGATGTTTATGAAACAAGTGATCTGCCCGAAGATGACCAGGCTGAGTTTGATGCGGTAAGCTCTACAATTTCTTAAATGCTATTTTTGTTCTTTTGTGCAAACTTCTGGGTTTTATGACAATGTATGCATGAAAGTCCAATTGAATTTGGGGGGAGATGTAAGGGGTTTACATAGCTATTATAACATTTCTCCTGGAAAAAAAAAATAAGGTTGACACTTCATCTTCTAACACAGCAAGGTCAAGGTATTAAAAGGTGTAGCAATGAAGCTGCAGGAAATAAATAAAACAACATTTAGATTTAGTTCTCATGGATAAAGATGAAAGCAACATTAAAACCAGAAACGTCATTCATTGCAGCTTTTCAATTCTTAGATTTGGTGGCTGCATTCATTTTCTTTTCCTTGTATTTTTTTGGTCTTTTTCCTGTATTTTCACTTCTAAGGCCTCATGTACACTGCTGCTAAACGGATGTTTAGGTGCAGTTGGGCATTTTTTTTTTTTTTTCAACTTCTTCTGAAGTCTCTTCTGTTATCTTATAAGTACATGTACACAGGGTCGTATATAGTAGTTTCTAGGCAGTTGAGTTTAGAGGACTTTTTTGGAAAAGCAAAAAAATGAGTTCAGACGCTGAGTTTAGAGGCATTTCCAACGCTTCTAAACGCGGTAATTTGCGTTTAGCCGAATTTCGTTTACAGGCGTTTTTTCTTTTTCGGCTATTTTGAAAAGTGCCCTGTTGGTGTCAGAGGGAGGAATAGTGCCCCATCGTTGGTGTTAGTGGGAGAAATAGTTCCCCTATCATTGGTGTCAGTGGGAGGAATAGTTCCCCTATTGTTGGTGTCAGTGGGCGGAATAGTTCCCCTATCGTTGGTGTCAGTGGGCGGAATAGTTCCCTTATCGTTGGTGTCAGTGGGCGGAATAGTGCCCCATCGTTGGTGTCAGTGGGCGGAATAGTGCCCCATCGTTGGTGTCAGTGGGCGGAATAGTGCCCCATCGTTGGTGCCAGTGGGCGGAATGATGCCCCATCAATAGTGCCAGAGGAAGAATTTATGCTTCATCATTGGGGTCAGTGGAAGGAATAGCACCTGATATCAGTGGGAGGAATAGTGTCCCAAGGGCCGGATAAAGGCAAGCAAAGGACCAGATCTGGCCCATGGGCTGCAATTTGGAGACCACTGGCTTTGTTAATTGTGTGTTGCCACTCATCAAGGAATGATGCTTTGCACTTTGCTGTAGCTGGCTTCTTAGCACTTTGCTGTATGTAAGCTGTGCTGTTGGTCCCCATGATGTGTTGTTGGGGTGGGCACAGACACTTCATCGTTAAGCATGTCACGAACTGCGCTGCATGTTAGCTGTAATGGGGAGCAAAGAATTCCTTATTTAGGGATTTTATCAGCTCATTATAGTGTCCTGATGTTGTCAAACACTACTAACAAGTTTGAAACTAAATCAGAGGGGCACACAGAAAATGATTTTATTTGATGATATTTTTTTATATAATCATAATATTGATAGACATCTTGTGGTGTCTTCTTTTGGAAATAAATTTTACTTTGAAAGGTTAACATGGCTGACTGTTTCAATTGAAAAAGAAGTCAAGGCACAATCTGTTGTCTAGATTTCCCTGCATTGCACCAGCCCTGCAGGTAAATGATAAACTTTTACTGAACCAGGTTTTCAGAGTTGGAGCAAATTAGTATATTAAATCTTAATTCCTTGTATGCAGGAGATCAGATGTGTGGTATATCTGTGTGCGAGTGTGCCCATGTGAGCACTTGGGACATGCCAACTTCTGACGATTGATTTGACCACTTCAGGCAGTCCAATGCAGGCACAGCACATGCGCTATATAACTATGGTGAATGATCATTGCACTAAACGTGCTGCTTAATAAATATGTCCCATATTTATATATGATGCAATCTAAGAGCCACCCAGAATTGCTGCTTTTTAACTAGATCCATGTTTGATCCCTTGCACTCCTTGGATAGTCTGTGTACAGTTGGTATTACTAGATATCACCAAGAGTAAGGCCAGCAGACTCCTGCCCCTTGCTTTCTTTGATATCGCTGAATCGGCTTTATAGATTAACATGGATACCTGTCCAGGATGACTGGGTCAATAATACTTCCAACTATTAGACTGTTATCAAGACTTTTAGTGGAAATGCATTCATTAATTGCACTCACCCTATTTAGGGAACACCGTTTTGTAACTAATGCTTTACATCAATTAAATGTCTGGAACTGAAGCTGATGCGTTGCTGACACTTGTTGCAGCTGTTTGGTCACTGACTTGCATGACAAATTCACCTGTCACCTTGTCAAAATATAAATATTTCTTTCCTGTTTGAAAAACAAATAAAATGAGAGATATATATATATATATATATATATATATATATATATATATATATATATACATACACAATTTGTCAAATATCTTGCCTCTTTTTTTCTTAAAGATTAGCCCCAGCACGATTAAAACCGCCTATGCTCATAATGCAGTGCTATACCGGTGGAGGCATATCGGTACATGGCAGAGATACCACTGCTTCCACACAGAGAGCAGCGACCCTCAGCTACGTTACTACTGGCTGAGGACCGGCTGTTTTGCTGGAGCTGATTTTTAAGGAAGAGGAAAGCTATTTTGACAAATCGTTTTTGGTTGCATACTAAATTTATGCCCATAGTTCTGAGAGGTTTTAGGAGATCTAATGACCCGGGTGCATGTTATACTTTAAAACAGTTTCCAGAATGCCAGAAGTTCTTCCTTGAATGAGGGGAAAGCTTCTACCATGTGAGTAACAAAGCGGGTAGAGAGGGCTTCTGTAAACTGTTAAGCAGGAATGATTTAAACCTTTAGTTGAATGTATGAGCTATTTGAAAGCAGGAAAGGAGTTCTTTAACAAAGTTTGGAATTCTTTTAGTTTCTGCTGTAACGCAGTTGTTTAGGTTGGCCATATTAAACACAGTAAATAATCTTAAATCCGAGGAAGAGAGGGGGGGAGTGGCCTGCTGATGATGGAGTAGAGACACACGCTCAGGGAAGCTCCTCCACCCCACGCGTCCATATGGCTGAATGAGAGACTTTTCCCTGTCTTCTTTCTCTCATATTAAGAAAGAGAAAAACCCCTCAATGGTCGCTCTGTAGCGGTGCACAGTACGGGATTCCCGGGGGTTGCTGAAGCCAGCCCGAGCGTGTGCTACCTACTACAGCGCTATCTTCGCTGAGATAGCTAAACCCAAAGCCGAGGGTGACGTCACACGCCGTCTCCTGCTCGCCGCTCACGCTAGAGCGGCGGGAGATTCAAACCAACAGACCGGCTTCCCCAATAGCAGGAGCAGCTGAATGAAAGAGACGAAAACCGCAGGAGGAGGGAACCCTAAAGAATTCACGGGACTTTTAGGATGCCTCTGAAAACCTCTGCCCCTGAAGCCCCCCCCAAACCTACAAGGAGAAGGTGAGAAGATAATATACTGGAAGCTGTGTATATATTGGAGGAAACTGGGGGCCAGGCTAGGCATCGGTGCTGGTTTCTTTTCCTTATTCTACTGCCAGAAAAATATAAGCTGAGCCGCGCTGTGCAACTCTGTTGGGCTTTTTTTTGTTTTTTTTTGGATCAGGGTTGCCTTTTTTTTTTTTTTTTTTTTTTTTTTAAGTATTGCTGGAGTGCGCATATACACTGGGATCCCTTTTAAATCGTAAATTGAGGACTACTCCCCTGCTAAGAATGTAACCGGTGCTGGGTTGTGCTGGATATATGTGTTTTTCCATTTATTCTTTTTCTATCACAACTTGCCTTACTGCTAAAAATACAGGCTGCGTAGTGATATGCATGTGTGACTGGCTCTTTCAACAGCAATCCTAGGACTGTCATTCACAAAATCACAAATTGTGAGTTATTGCCAAAGCATTTGTACCGGTCCCTATTCCATCTAATAATTGGAGCAATCTTGTCTGCGATTTCTCTTTGCAAATTATAAGCCTTGTGTTACATATATGGGCTCATTCCCCTTACCGTAGAGCGGGATGAGGAGGAGAGACAGTGGAGAGAGCCGGAGGTCTGTGCAGCCTGAGATTCGGCAGTGCTTCCCGGGAACCAGGGCAGCAACTTCCCGGGGTCGTGCGGCAGAGATCCTTGTGTCCGATAGCAGAGCGGGGAGCAGCACAGGGGAGACCCGAGCAGAGAGAGTAGGAGTGGAGACCCGTACAACCGGAGGTAGGGTCGCGGACCGACCAGCTGTGAGCCGAACGGAGAGCCGGGTAGCCGGTGGCAGAGGGGCGGATCGACCAGCAGAGAGCCGAACGGAGTGCCGAGCAGACGAGACCCAGGTAGGGGAGACCCGAGTAGAGGAAAGCCGATCAGCTATAACTCTAGCTGGGAATCTGCCAGCACTACAGAAACCAGCGGTGATACAAGCTGACATAGAGGGGAACGGAAATATAAAAGAGAATAGAGTGAGTGAAAGCCCCAAAGTTGTAAGAGACCCCCAGGCGTTCTCCTCTAGCGTGGGCAGGTTGGAGAAACTAACAATGGAGGCAAATAAACAACAAGGAGAGGTGGCCCCTGAAGTCAGAGAGACAGATCTGAGAGCAATATTACTGGCACTCCCGACACGAGCGGACATAGAGGAGATAATCGCAAGGCATATGGAGGCACATGGCAGGGATCTGAAGGGGGTCCAAACGGAGGTGCAGCAACTTACGGAGAAGTTTGAAGTGGAGAAAAACACCCTCACCGCTCTGGAGAAACGGGTCGCCCATCTGGAACAGGTACAGACTATACAATCTCTTTATGCTTCCCCAATTCAGCTCCGTATGGAGGAATTAGAGGACCGTAGTAGACGCAAGAACCTCAGGTTTAGGGGGATCCCCGAGGCAATAGGGAAGGAGGTACTGCAATCTACAATCACCGCTATATGCCAACAGCTGGCGCCCTTCCCCCCTCAACAGGCCCTAGAATTTGAAAGGGTACATAGAGCTCTGGGCCCCCCATCAGTAAACTTAAAGAGACCGAGAGACGTGATATGCTGTTTCCATCGTTACGTGCATAAAGAATTGATTAGTCGCAAAGCATGGGAAGTTGGAGAGATCTTACATGAGGGGTTCTCGGTGAAGATTTTACCGGATTTGTCAAGGGCGACCCTACAACGTAGGGCAATACTACGTCCGCTACTAGACAGAATTAAAGAGACAGGAGGCACATACCGATGGGGGTTCCCGATCTCCCTGAGTATAAAAAAGGGTCCACAAGTATTCAAGATGAAACATCCCGCTGACATTCCAGACCTGTTTGACTTTTTGGGGGTGGAAGCTATAGAGGTACCCAATTGGTTACAGCCTAATCCGGGGTTGGGAAGAACAGTGAGGCCTCCGCAGAAGACACAGGACGGAAAGACTTAGAAAGAGAGGTCTCCCCGTCTTGGCCCAGCATCTCCCCTTTTTTTTTTTTTTTTTTTTCCGGCTCGTTATCTCTGTACACCCCGTCAAACTAAGGGGAGAGGTTAAGAGTGAAGACATACGGTGTATTGAACAGTTGGAGACCACCTCTGACACAAGGGATTTATTTATTTATTATTATTGACTGTTCATTCCTTTTTTTTTTTTTTTTTGTTCTTAGGGAAAAAAGAAGGGGGAAAGAAAAACCTTTTTTTTTTTTTTTTTTATTGGATGATTAGGTGGGGTATAGGGGGGAGGTCCCCTTTTAAATACCTTTCTCACTTTTTTTTTTTTTTTTTTTTTTTCTTCCCTTTTTTTGGGGTCCACTAAGTAATACCCACTAAGTGAGTGAGACATCACTAGGCACAATACACATCGTACACGGAGGAGTACTAGGTAGGGCAGGGAAAGATACAGGGTAATACATTTTTCCATAACACAATACAATATCACTCTTTTTTATTTTTTATTTTTTGTTTTTTATATTTTTTTTTCTGGGATTACACCACAAAGTAATTGGAAAACAGAGTTTCACATGGGGGGAGGGAGGGGGGGTATAGGGGAAATAAGGGGGAAGAGAGGGGAGTATATATGTACAGCTCCTTCCTTTTCCCCCTTTCTTTCTTGGTTTTTCTTTTTGTTGTGGAGAGGGGTCTCTTTTGTTTTGTTTGGGGTTTTTTCTTTTTTTTTTTTTTTTTTTTTTTTGGTTTGTTTTTGGGGAATATAAACACACTGAATCACATTAGAATAAGTAATGACACTAAAAGAAGAGAAAGGGGGTTTTCTGTGCACTTTGAGAAAGGTAATATCCCCTCCTGAGTAAATATTTTTTTTTTATTTTTTTTTTTTCTTCCCTCTTCTTCCCCTCCCCATGATGTAGGATATATGTAAACCTGTGGGGAGTATGAATTGTGAATAATAAGTAGTATGGAATTAGGTACTGGAAATGAAAAAGCAGAATGTGGAGATTCAGTTTATGTATTTATTAATTTTGTTAGGTAATTAGTTATTCATTTATTATTTATGTATTTATTTAGTTATGGGTTTTTTTTTTTTTTTTTTATATATTGCTTTCCTTGGTGAATTTATTTATGTATGTATTTATTTTCAGAGGTGGTAGTTATATGGAGATGCGGAGGAAATAGAACCCCTAATCCCTACTATTGATCCATGTAGGAGGGGGGGTAAAGAATGTGGAGGGAGGGGGTTGGAGGGTGGAGCCTGGGGGAGGGAGGAGAGTGGGAGGAGGGGAGAAGGTAGAGGCGAAAACATACGAATGTCAGGAAGAGGACAAGATGTCAGGAAACCATATGAAATCATATGTATATGGAAGTTAGGGGGAAGAAAGTCCCCCCCCTTTTTTGCTTTGTCTCTCTGTCTTTTCTCTTTTCCCTTTTTCCCCTCTCCCCTCTCCTTTTAGTGTTCTTATTGTCCCGCACCCCCCGTCCCCTCATCCGCTCATCGTTCTTCCCCACTTCCTCACTTAGGCCTGAGGGACAGATTGAGGTAACCCTCACCCTCGCCTCGACCTTCTACCCCTGTAATAGTTATCCCCTTCGGAAGAGTGGAGGGTTAGATCCTTTAAACAGGTCTTATATCAGTAAGCAGAGTGTAGTTTAGGGTGGAGACGGGGAGCGGGAGGAGGGGGGAGGAGGGGAGAAGGGGGAGTGGGAAGAGAGGGGGTAAGTGGAAAATATAACGAGGCAAGAAGGCAGAGGAAATAAAATAGGAGGACAGACGGGTGGGGGGGAGGAGCAGAGCTCCCCATTAGATTCAGGTAAATCCCCCATTTAGGTTTGAACCCACAAGAACCAGGAATAGTGGTTCATAAGTGGGGATTTTCAATTTTTTTTCCTAAGGGATTTAGAGGGTGGGGAGGGAACAAGGGAGGGAAGGGGTTTAGGATTTTTTTTTTTTTTTTCTTTTTTTTTTTTTATTTTTTGTGCCACTGTCTCTCGGCGAGAATGGAAGAGATAAAAGTGATTACTCTAAATGCGAAGGGACTAAATGTCCCGGAAAAAAGAAGGATGCTGCTTAATGAATTGAGAAGGTCTAAGACGGATGTGGCATTCGTGCAGGAGACCCACTTCAAAGTAGGGGGGCTCCCCTTTTTACAGAATAGATTTTTTCCGTGTGCATACCATGCCCCCAATCAGAAAGCAAGATCTAAAGGTGTATCGGTCTTGATATCAAATCGGGTGCCATGGAGTCTTATGGGTAAAATTGAAGATATAAATGGTCGGTATCTCTTCCTAAAGGGCCACTTAGCAAATATAAAAGTAACTTTGGCCACAGTGTATGTGCCGAACGTACGTCAAGATGTCTTTTTGCGGAAAGTTTTATTAGCGCTGGAGGGGTTTGCGGAGGGAAAGTTAATCCTAGGGGGGGATTTGAATATCCCATTGGACCCTGGGGTGGACACCTCCTCTGGGAGTTCATCAATTCCAAGGGGCACTAGGAGGAATATTGTACAGAAGCTACAGGAACTGAGGCTAGTAGACGCATGGAGACTCCTTCATGGAGGAGAAAGAGATTATACTTTCTTTTCTAACCCCCACCAAGTATATTCGCGCATAGATTTATTTCTGATCCCACACCATTTGCTTTCTTCAGTACGGGAGATATCCATAGGAAGTATAACGTGGTCAGACCACGCCACAGTAATGATGCGCCTCGCCGTGTCGTGCTCGGCTCCCTCCCCGGAGTGGCGGTGGCGATTAAATGAAAGTCTGCTGCAAAATCAGGAAATCAGAGAAGATGTAGCTAAGGAAATTAAAACATATTTCCAGATAAATGACACTCCGGGGGGTGACCCTGGCACGATATGGGAGGCGCATAAAGCAGTGATACGGGGGATCTTAATTAAACATGGATCCAGACTGAAGAAAGAGAGAGAAAAACAGATAAAAGGGTTGCTAGAAGAAATACAGGCGTTAGAACAACAGCATAAGAAGACACAGGCACCGCCGGTAGGGAGGGAACTGGCGCATTTGAGACGACAGGTTACGGATATCCTCCGGTATAAGGCAAAGGCAGCGATACAAGTAGGCAAAAAATCAACATATGAATTAGGAGACAAATGCAGTAAACTACTTGCCGGGAAATTGAAGGAAAGAAGTAGAACAACATATATACCTAAAATAAAAGGAGGGAAGGGACAAATAATTTCACTGCCAAGAGATATAGCCCAGAGGTTTGGTGAATATTACTCTTCCCTATATAATTTGAACCCGGCATTAGCACCCTCGACAAAGTTGGAGGAATACCTCAGTTCCGCAAGGTTGCCGCGACTAACATCGGAAATGCGGCAGAATTTAGAGAAACCTATTTCAAGTGAGGAGGTAAACATGGCGCTGAGAACAGTGAAAGCGGGGAAAGCCCCAGGACCTGATGGATTTTCAACACAGTATTATAAGGAATTCTTTGCAATTCTGGGTACCCAGATGACAAAGGTTTTTAATGCAGTGGGACACACCGCCGCATTCCGGCCGGAGACATTATTGGCACATATATCAGTGATACCAAAGGAGGGGAAAGACCCGGCAGAGTGCGGTAGTTATCGACCCATCTCATTATTAAATGTCGATCTAAAACTTTTTACTAAGGTACTGGCCCTCCGATTACAAATCTTGCTCCCCCAGCTAGTAAACATGGACCAAGTAGGGTTTATCCCGACCCGTGAGGCGAGGGATAACACTATTAAGGTACTTAACTTGGTCCAATACGCAAATAAAACAAATACCCCATGTGTATTTTTAAGCACGGATGCAGAAAAAGCATTCGACAGAATAAATTGGAAATTTATGCTAGAGGTGCTTAAACACATGGGTATGGGAGACCATATGATAAAATGGATAGCCGGAGTATATACCAAACCTCAAGCAGCGGTTAAGGTGAACGGATTAATATCAAAATCTTTTGGGATTACAAATGGCACGCGCCAGGGGTGCCCGATGTCACCTTTATTGTTCGCCCTAACATTAGAGCCGCTACTCAATAAGATTCGACAAAACCCAGACATCCAAGGGGTAACGGTGGAGGAAAAGAACTATAAGGTCTCTGCGTATGCAGACGACCTGTTGTTTTCCATCTCGAAGCCACAAGTGTCACTTCCTAACCTGATGAAGGAATTTGAGATCTATGGAGAGCTATCAAACCTAAAAATTAATTATGCTAAATCGGAAGCGATGGGGGTGAGATTGACACCGTCAATACGAAACTCCATACAGCCAAATTTTAATTTTAAATGGGTATCTAAGACATTGAGTTATCTGGGCACCCATATACCATCTAATATAGGAAATACTTTTACAGTTAATTTCTTACCACTACTGAAAACTGTAAGGGCATTATTAGACAAGTGGCAGCACGGACTATATTCATGGTTCGGTCGCTGTAATACTATTAAAATGTGCATCTTGCCAAAATTCCTATATTTATTTCAGGCGCTGCCTATTGCCATCCCAAGAGATTTTTTCCGACAAATACAAGCTTTATTTACAAAATTTATATGGTCAAAGAAAAAACCGAGGCTTAGTAGAGGGCTTATGACGATGCCTAAGAGATACGGGGGAGTGGCGGTTCCCGATGTATTGGGGTATTATCAAGCGGCCCACTTAGGGAGAGTAGTGGATTGGAGTAGACATGAAGAATTCAAACAGTGGGTAGGTCTGGAGCAACGGCAGAGTGTAATACCCTTATACAGAGCACCTTGGTGTTATGCAGTGCTCCCATCCCCTCTTAAGCAACATCCTATTATAGGCCCCACACTTCGAATCGGCGCTAAGATATGTCGGGACCCCAGGTACTCCTCAGATAATTCGCCTTTGTACCCCATATTGGGTAATCCAAGCTTCCAACCGGGAATGGAAAAGGGAGCATTTAAAAAATTGGAGGAGAAGGGACTCTCTCAAGTATCGCACTTTATCTGCCGAGGGGGTTGGCCAACAATAATAGAATTGATGAAGAAAGGAGGAAAATATGAGTTGAGTTTGTGGCAGGCGTTACAAGTAAACCATTTTTTGAGAACGTTGGGGCAACCAAAAAACTATCAACGCCAATTGACCAAATTCGAATTATACTGTGATGAAAAAGAACCACTCCACCGGGTGATTTCGAAGATGTATTCGCTTTTGAATACACCGAGGGAGGGGTTTATGATACCATCCATTAGTAAATGGGAAAGAGATTTGAATAAAACCTTTACTACAACTCAGCGCCAAAATATCATATATTGGGCACTGAACTCGTCAATTAATACGAGGACACAGGAATTAAATTATAAAATATTGACCCGATGGTATTATACCCCAACAAAGATGAATAAATTCTCGAGGGAAATCTCAGATAGGTGCTGGCGGTGCAGTAGAGAGGAAGGAACCATGCTACATATTTTTTGGGCCTGCCCGAAAGTGAGGGCATATTGGGAGGAAGTTCACGAACTCTCCCAAAAACTTACCGATATTTTGGTGCCCGAAGATCCTGCCTTTTTTTTGCTCCATCTCTCAAAGATTCCAACAAAGGTATATAAAAGGTCTGTGCTTCGTCATTTGGTTAACGCGGCTAAGGCCTGTATTACTCTGCATTGGAGGGATACCAGACCGCCATCCATAGCAAGATGGTTAAATAAGGTTAGAGAGATTGGAGCTATGGAAGATTTGGTTTATTCGGCACAAAATAGGAAAGAACAATATGAGCAAACATGGGCAATATGGGACCGATTTGTACAGTCAGAGGAAGGGAAAAAAAAGATGGAAGAGAGAAGGGAGGAGTAAAGAAGTGGGGGAGGGAAGAATGAGAGAAGATGAGAAGGGAGAAAGCAGAAAGAAGGTAAATAGGAAGGGAAAAAAAAAAAAAAAAAAAGGGGGAAAAAGTTAGAATAATCACATCTCGCTGAGGGACAGGGGGACGGAAATGGAAAAAATGGAAATTTTTTATTTTATAGGGAGGGGTTTTTGGGGTTAGGGTTTTTCAGGGGAATAAAGAAAAAGGGAAGAATAGAGAATAAGATAACTAATGTGCAAAATGGTACTTATTACCGGGGAGGTAAACATTAAGGACTTAAAGACGAAATAGGTCGGTAAAAAGATGGAAGTTCGCCAAACCAATATAGGTGATAAGTAAACATTAGTAAATAAATATGTGATTGTTGATGTGGAAATATGGTGTGAATATGTAATGTCTAGTACCTTTCGACAAAAATAAATAAAGAATTTAAAAAAAAAAAAAATAATCTTAAATCCAGCCGCCATTAACACTAGCTGTGATATTCTAAAGCAAAAGCTATGATTAAAATCTTACTAAACCCAGGACCCTGCATTCACTATATTTGGTCTCCCACAGTATACAGAACATGGAAATGGTTATTTTTAGTAACTATAAACTGCTAAATACCTTTTTTCATTAGTATATAGCAGTCATGTGATTTCTATCAGTGTCTGGTTAGAGCTTGTAGGAGGAGTTTTCATTCTCCCCTGACTGCCCTGTGAGGCTGCAGGACCCCTGACCCTTGGTCTGGACAGTGCTGATTGGCCCTGTGCTGATCACATGCACCCTCCCAAGAAGCAAAAAAAAAAGCCCTGTAGCAATACACACCAAACTGAGCATGTGCAGAGTACTTCCAGTACTACCAGGAGGTGGATTGGGGACAGTGGAAGAAGGGGGGATCAGTGAAGACAGGATCAAACAGCCGTTTCACACACTGCACAGGATTAACCCCTTAGGTTCCACAGTGAGTATGACAAGCATGCTTTACTGCATATACAGACTGATTTTACTGTTGTGGGTTTAGTAACACTTTAAATTGCTTCAAGTTCTGGGAATTGTAAAACAGTCTGTGAAGTTGTATAGACTTTATTTCTATACTGATACAAAATAGCTGAAAGTTAAAGTGGATCAATAAGTATACGCTGAGTAAAAAAAAAAGAAAAAAATACAATGAAATAAGATTGCCCCCTGCTTCCTCCTGTGTACCTGTTAAAATTTTCTTCTATTTCATCACTATCTAAATACATGTTTTCTGTGCGGTCACATGACCAAAGCACCACCTCTATTCTCTTATGACATCACAACTTTTGAGCATGAACTTTCTGCTAGCCAACAGCACCTTGGAGCCATGGACACCGGTGGGTGGCATCACTGTGCTATTGGATTCAACAGAGTTATCTGCCAGTGTTCTGCCAAAAACTGCAACTTGCCGAAAACTGCAACCACGTCACTTCTGGTGACTCTCCAGCAGCAATAATTGGAGCTTTGGACGAGTTTCACAGAACATCGTCAGCGTATACAGTACACTACACAACGAGTTGGCTGTTTTGACAGAACACCGGGTAAGATGGAAAAAAGTTGTCGCCGCCTTAGAGGCAGCCATGTTGTTGGTTAGTATCGGGCAGACTAACAATGTCCACTCATTGTAATCTCCAAGTATTGGTGCTGCAGAGTCGCCGGAAGTGATGTGGTTAGAGATTTTGGTGAGTTGGAGTTTTTGGCAGAATACCGGCAGAGACGCATGGACCAGCTATTCAATTACAAAATAGAAAAAATTTATTTAGATGGCGATTTAGTTTAAAATGTCTGCAGGGTGTTCATAATTTTTTTTAAAGTCACATTTACCAGTTATGATGTTTAGTGTGTTTTTTTTTTTTTAATTTTATTTTTTTTAAATTTATGCCTGATATAGATTGTAATTTATGCAATGTTACCTTGGCTAAATGGCTTTTCAGAATTCCTTGCTTTGGGATGCCGTGCACTGACAGTATGATGAATTGTTCTGACATTTTCACTGTTATGAATGTTCCTAACACTCTCACCCTCCCTTTTTGACCACCTTGCCTGGATACTAGTTTGCACAAGTAAGACCACTCATGCTTCCTATTTTGCATGCCTTTGTGTACAAATAATTGCATGCCCTCCGATTTTTTGTAAATGCAGCTGATTTTAAGGCTCTTAATCACATAATCACTGATTATGCCATCTGTGAAGAGTTAAAACCTTTAGAAATCAAGGGACTCATCAATCTTCTTTCTGATTTGGATGCATTTGGGGTTAATTTAAAGATCAGAAATGCTATTATGTTAAATGTAATCTTGAAATGAAAATGACGATTTCTTTGTGCAGTGTGCATTGTTGTGATAGCATTGTTGGCAAGTAAGAACCCTTTTTCCTGTAAACCAGTCTGAAACTGATCCATTTAAGAACTGAACCAGACAGGGCAGCCATCAAGAAACATTGTCCATCTATTTCTGGTTGATTGCACTGCAACCGACTAATAATGGGCATTATTTTTCCGTTCTGTGGCTTAACGGCTATAATATGATCCTTCAGCAGTTGTCAATAGCTCAGATTTCAGCCTTTGTAGACAGGCACCTGCATAATAGAAGCGAAGGAGTTGAATTACTTCATATTTAGCATAATGAATTCAACACTGATTGGGCATCACTGTAGTGGTACATTGTCTTTTTTTGTAGCTTGCATGCTCACTTATGCAGGTGTGACAGCTTTGCATGTCATATTTCGGATACCCTATTCATTTTAGCGGGCTGCCCTATGAGTGAAAATCGCTCACAAAGGCACGTCCCCTTTTTTTTATTGCACAGCACCAAAAATGCATGCTACGCACGTGGGGCAAGATGTGGTGGGGTGCCATTAAGACGGCACTGCAAAAATGATTTTGTGTTTTTTGTGTTGTTGGAATGCACACAATTTTGCACACGTTTTACGCAACACACAAATGTGTATCTAGCCTTAGAGCAGGATTCCAATGCAGCATGTTATGTCATTTAATCATGCAGTGTGTGCGGTATCATGTGTGTCCTGCTCTTTAGTTAATATAGAGGCCTTTATTGGCTATCAAAACGACCTGATTCCATTAAAAACTTTTTTTTTATAGGTTATGAATAGTGGGGAAGGGTCACAACTTTTGTCAAATTTTTTTAATTCCCATAGAGGACTTTTTTTCTACTCTTTCTGTTTTCTACCCATCGCCTGGACAGGAGGTGAGCGGAAATTCCCCAGTAGGGCCACAGAAAGCACTAAAAGACTGATGGATTATTTTCTATACAGTGTAAACTAGCAGGATGTTTTTTTATTTTATTTTTTAATGGTTATGCTTTTTTTTTCTGTTTCTTTGGCTCTGTCACTAAGACCACTTTCACACTGAGGCGCTTTTCAGGCGCTTTCACGCTAAAAACAATGCATAAAAAGCTCACGAAAACTTATTTCCATTAAAATCAATGAACACTTTCACACTGGGGCAGTGTGCTGGCAGGGCTGTGAAAAACTCCCCTCCCCATTGAAATGAATGGAAAGCTCTTCAAAAGCGCTCAGTGTTTTTACTGGCAGTTTAGAAGCGCTTCAGTGTGAAAGTGGCCTAAGAATAAAAATAAACAAATGTAAAAGTACAGTATTACCAGTCCTGCTGTCAGTGACTCCAATCTTCAGTCTCTTCTTTCATGCTACAAGCGCCACTGAGATCTTCAGCCTTTGTCACTTCCAAGTGTCGTGACTGCCTATGTCACTCTGCTAGGCTCTGTGGTTCCACCCATGGAATGCTATGTCAGCACTGCGATGATGGATCTGAAATGACAGGTGCTCTTTAAATGTAAGGACTTATTCTTGCTGGTAGTTGGAATCTTTTAATATTTGCAAACAAAATTACTATTTAAAATAATAAGCTGTCTGGTTAGTAAAACGGCGATATTGGAACCGATTCAATCATACAGTTTGTAGTGTACATAGATTTGCAAAACAATGGGATAAAGGCATATTCCAGAACTTTGGTTTAGCTCATGGTTACTGTGAAATTGTGAATGCATCAATGCAGTGCATGTTATCTCAGCTTGCAAAGCTTGCATTCATTGAAGGAGTGTACCAAAAATTTTAATTATTGCAGAATATACAGCCTCCTAAGCTCAATATCTTGCTGAATAAACTAAATTATTAATGTATCCTAAATGGAAAACTATCCAAAAGCATTTTATTAAGATTAATTTGATAAAAATCTGATTTAAATCCAAATTATATATATATAGAGAGAGAGAGAGAGAGAGAGAGAGAGAGAGAGAGAGAGAGAGAGAGAGAGAGAGAGAGAGAGAGAGAGAGAGAGAGAGAGAGAGAGAGAGAGAATTATACACACACATCATTTATTTTTTTTGAATCATTGATTTATATCCACCCTGGCCATGTGTCTTTTGGGCTCTACATCGCTAGTATCTGACTAACGCACCCAGCATTATCAGTCGCTGACAGTTTCAGCAATAGGTAGCTCTGTAAAATGGCAAAGATTTGGTTCACTGGAAGCGGGACTGTTAATTATTTTTTTTTTTTTTTTTTTTTTTTTAATTGTACTTTTGCAGCATTTTTTTGAAGTTTGGCTTTCAAGTTGCAGTTATCTTTTCCAAATATATATATACTGTAAGAGCCGGTTCACACTGGGGTGACTCGTCAGGCGACTTAGCCGCTTGACAAGTCGAGTCCCCTTCTGTACTATAGAACCGTTCTAATAGGAGCGACACAAGTCGCTCCGACTTAGAAAAAGGTTCCTGTACTACTTTGGGGGCGACTTCAGGCGACTTGCATTGACTTCTATACAGAAGTCATTTTGCAAGCCGCCGCCGAAGTCAGATGCCGGTCGCCTGAGGCAGTCGCGCTCCAAGTCGTGCTGCCTCGGTGTGAACCGTCTCTAATAGGAGTACCAGAAGTCTGATGGACTCCCTACAGACACACAGAATGTTATGTTTGAGAAGGTAGGCCCCGGCTCCTGATCTATTAATGTTTTTTTTAAAACAAGTGTGGTTTATGGAGTAGCATTACATCATCTTTACAGTTTTTCATTACTGTATCATCAATGTAAAGGCTGCCAAATTGACTTCAGTCCCTAGGATTTGACAAGTCTGTGGAATCAGTCAAAGCACCTTAAAGGATAACCAAGTCCAGGAACAAAAACGCAATCTATTGCAGCTTACGGGGTTTTTTTTTTTTGGTGGCTATACACGCTTTAGTAAATTTATAAATCTCTCTTCCGATTAGTCTCTTCCGATAGGAGTAATTGTTCTGTAGTCGATTGATATGCCACACAGAGGTATACATTTTTTTTGTTTGCCTTTCTGTTTCCACCATGTAAACTTATAACCTAATCGTTTCAAAAAATGATTGTATTCATTAACAAAGTACTGTATTGCCAATTTGATTCAAAATGATTGATAATATTCTGCCCTAGCCAATCAACTGAGGGTTTCAAATCTGAGTCTAAATTAAGTTATGGCTATTCAATTGTTTGTGAATTAGATATGTTTGAACTACCTCCCGCCGGCTGTACGCATATATGTGGCCTCTCAGCAAGTGGGCTTTAATGCAGAGAGACCTCACATATGTGGCCTGATGTAAACCCATTACTGTGAGTGCGTGTTCACTGCGCACACCCGACATTTAGAACCGCCTGCCTCCGCCTCCCAACATTTAGAACCTCTTAAAGGGCCAGGAGGTGAGAAGGGGTTAATGGAATCGCACACATTGATCAGGTGAAAAACATTGAAGCGTGTATAACCTTTAGATATGGTGGCTGCATTCGTTTTCTTTTTTTTTTCCTTTTTTTTTTTTTTTTTTTTTTAAGATAAAAACCTTTTTTAGCAACTACACAGAATAACTTTTGATCTTGGCAGATCAGCTATAAATTGCCCTGCCCCATGTATTATAGATGAAATGCTACGGACACGTTTGTAGTCCACAGCAGGATAGCAGACTAGGGTGACCACCATAAATACAGCAGAGGAGCGAGGTAGCCACCCAGGGACAGGAGGTATATTGTTTGCAGGGTTACCAGATGAAAATAAAGCAAAGGATGCTTGAAAAGAGAAAATGAATGCAGCCACCCCACCAAGGACTTGTAAGTTGCGATATATTACAGTTTTAGTTTTAGGATTGGATACACTTTAAAATTTACAGAAGGTGTGTAATGTTTTTGTATATATTTTGTCATTGGAAGGCCATGTAACTTGCCTCTTAGTCCCTATACATCATAGACCAGACTTAAGCCAGCCATATATATACACAATAGCACAGTGGGAGGATTCCCTTATCCACATCAAATCTGTGGATAAGGGAATCAAATATTTTTTTTCGATCCATCATTTTATCGATCCTAGCTATAATGACTCTGTAAACCACCCTAAGAGGGTGTGTAGGGATGAGCTTGGGTATGTTCGGATCCTAGTCCGAACTCGCATGAGTGAGCCTGTCAGGAAGTTGTCACTTGACTGGACCAGTCATCTGTGGCTGTGGTATTTCCTGTCCCGCAGCCAGATGTATTCATGGGGCGTGTATACTTGCCGAATGCCTCGGCCACATTCGATTGGCCCAGTACAGGGACAGCTTCCTAGTGAACTCCTTGATGTGGATTTGGACTAGAATCCAAACCAAACCGAGCGTATCCCTTATGGTGGTGTTAAGGAAAAAAAATCCTTATTTTGATCTGATAATTATTTAATTATTAGAAATGTTAAGGTCTGAATAGTACAATGATGTAAGATAAGTAGAGATGACTAAGGCTGCATTCACACCTGAGTGTTTCAAAGTCGTGAGATTTTGCTTAGTTTTTTACCACATCTTTGCCGCGATTTTGTTCAGGTCACCAATGTAAAGGGCAGAAAAATGCCTGTAATTTACCCCAAAGAAGCTCATGTTCTTTTTTTGAGCTTGGGGCCTTTTTCAGGCGTTTGGCTTTAGGTGACAAAACGCTCAGATGTGAACAGGTGCCATTGAAATAAATGGGATTTTGCTTGTTGGTCGTTTTTCAGGCGTTTTTACATGTGTTTTACGAGCTGAAAATGCTCAGGTGTGAATGCAGCCTCATGAAAAGCAATTTCACTTATTTTACAAAAAAAAAAATCCCAGGAATGTCTAGTTGTATGGTCATAGGTTCGGCTTCAAGTCACTCTCCAGCTGGAATGTTCTTGTACAGATTCAGATGTTATTTAGTGCTGTACTAAGCTCTAATCTAACGCTTCTGACACGTGGACCAAATTGTTTTTGCAGTATTGCTGAGGATTATTACTAAGAGGGGATCAATGTGACAGGAAATGAATGGGCAGCTAGCCTGAAATTCTCGTTTTAAGCCTTGTTTTTCTGTATGCTGGAAATATCTGAAATGTGTTATACCTCAAAGTACATTTGTGTGCAAAAAAAGGTTAATTCTATGGACATTTCTTTAAGATAATTGGGGGTTATATTTCTTTTTTTTTCACTCAACATGAAAATACTTACCGTATATCAGGGCTTGACAAATTTGCTTGGAATCTAGGAGCCAGCTAAAAAAGTTAGGAGCCAGGTTTTTTTTTTTTTTTTTAAAGACGACGACTGACAGGTGGCACTGGGCACCGTAGGACGTCCTCCCAGAACCTTCCATTCGGGAACATCTGTGACCGCCAGGACCCGGGGTATCGCGGTAAACGGCCGCCGATAGCAGCCGTTTACCACGTGATCGCTCTGTCAAATGACGGTGCGATCACATGTGCACAAACCGGCGTCCGGTCATGACGCCGGTTCCTCCCTCCCCTCTCTGTATCGATCGGTACAGTGAGAGGGGGAGAAGCTGAGAGGGGGAGAGATGGGACCAGCGCTGTGGGCTGGATGTGTAGTGCCCACAGGGCTGGTCAGTGACAGCTACACTGCCAGCACTGTGCAATACTCTGCCAGCACTGTGCAATACACCGCAATACTCGCCAATACTCTGCCAATAAATCTTAATAGAAACAAAGAATTTTTTTTTTTTTTTTTTACCGAATTTTTTGTATTTTTTGATTTATAGCGCAAAAAATAAAAAACCCAGCGGTGATTAAATACCACTAAAAGAAAGCTCTATTTGTGTGAAAAAAGGACAAAAAAATAATTTGGGTACAGTGTTACATGACTGAGAAATTGTCATTCAAAGTGTGAGTGCACCGAAAGCTGAAAAGTGCAAAGTGGTTAACATTGCATTAGCATTGTTAGAGGTGTCGCAATACCAACGGCCACCACAAGATGGCGCCATATTACAGAAGCATTTCAGAAGGCCGCAAAGCCGCGGCCTAAATTTCTGGCCGGCGCGGCCCGATGCGATCGCGCGGCGGGGGTCGGTGTACACAGGTTGATGGGGTACCGCAGCTGTGTCGCCCCAGGCGCCAGGACCCCAAATCTAGTCGCAATTGCGCCCGGGCGACCGGGTTTTGTCGAGCCCTGCCGTATATACTCGAGTATAAGCTGACCCGAATATAAGCCGAGGCACCTAATTTTACCACAAAAAAATGGGAAAACTTATTGACTCGAGTATAAGCCTAGGGTGAGAAATGCGCAGCTACTGTAAGTGGAAAAGAGGGTCAACAATGCCCATTTGCAGCCTCACTGTGCCCATTTGCAGCCATAGGTCCCCCAAACTTCAAACTTGGTAGTTAAGGGTTCCTAGATACCCCACAGCCAAAATGTGGGGTCTCTGGACCCAAAGGGTCCCGAAATAACATTGCTGCAGATGGACGCATTTGACCGTATCTCGGGTGCTAGGAACCCTAGTTCCTCTTGGTTTGCACACCAAACCAAATTTGCACACCAAATTTGGGGTTCCTAGCATCAAGTGGCTCCGAGATACGAGGCCCCAAAGTCGGGTCGGAAAATGTCATTCTCTGCTGCAGAAAAGTGATTGACTCCAGTATAAGCCGAGGGGGGCACTTTCAGCACAAAAAAATGTGCTGGAAAAACTTGGCTTATACTCGAGTATATACGGTACAAGGGATCGTCATAACAATAAATCTTTCTATGAAGTTGTAGGAAACAGTCTTTTCTTAATCGTATGTGTAAATAGAATAAATGTGGAAAAGAGGAAATTAAATAAAAGAAAAACAGATTGCCTTTAATTGGATCAAATCTATGATAAATTTTGCATAGGCTTTATTAGGATTCCTAAAGTACATCACGGGACACACAGCAGTCTATAAATCACGACTACCAGGGTTATGCGCCACCTATAGGTGAATGGACACTGGCAGAAACAGACATACACAAAGTCCTCCCCTACAGGAAGTACTTCAGTTTTTTTTCACCAGTATCTTGAAGGTGATGGTCACTGAGGTTCATCTCTCTGTATTGTTCAGCTCACACTGGTTTGCTGGACAAGTCATCTGCAAGGACTTCCAGGCAGAATCCAGTTAGACAATGCCACGATGGTAGCATATATCAACCATCAGGGCGGCACCAGGAGTCGGCTGCCCAGGTGGAAGTGGATCATATTCTGGCTGTCAGCAGGTGCTGGAACATGACACTCTGCCCAAGCCAGTCGGTGTAAAGAATTGGCAGGCGGACTTTCTCAGTCGCCAGCAATTGGTTGTGGAGGAGTGGTTCCTTCATCCCAAGGTGTTCAGTGCAATTTATCGATGTTGGGGCACACCAGATGTGGATCTTCTAGCGTCCAAGTTAAATACGACCTAGAGGACTTCTGTATCCTGGAAATACATGATTGGTCGTATTTTAGCTTTCCTTCGATCTGGAGTTGAAATATATTTGGCCTTGAGTTCCATTAAAGGCCAAATATCGGCTTGGGCATTTTTTTTTTTTTTTGCCCAGAGGCCAATTGCTTCTTATTCATTTGGTACGTACGTTTGTTCAGAGGGTAACCCGTATGGTTCTGCCTGTTAAAGTGTTTTTTTTCTTTTAACCTTAATCTATTCTCTGCAATAAGGTAGAAAACCCTTTAATAGTAGCACCCCCCCCCCCCAAATACTCGCCTGATCTCAATTCAGAGCTAAAGCACGTCCGCAGTAGCTATTCTCCCCCCTCCCCACCTCACAGGCTTGGCTGAAAGCACAGAGCAGGCAAGTATGACATGTTTACATTTTTCATTAAAATAATAAACCTTTACAATCACTTAGTCCTCCCTGTGTCCATGAGTCTTGAATTTGGTCCTACCTGTCTCACAGAAACAAACTTTCGAACCAAATTGTGAAATTGCGTTAGTCTTATTGACTTGGGAGGGTTTTTTTTTTTTTTTTTTGGCAATAACTTTGGAAAGGAGAGTTTTGGAATTGGCGGCCCTATCCTGTAAGGCTTAGTTCTTCACTAGGACAGGGTGGGATTACATCCTCCTCCATCTTTTTTTGCCGAAGGTGGTTTAGAGTTTTCATCTGAATCAGAACATTGTCTTACCTTCAGTGTCCCCAATCACCGGTTGGCAAAGCTCTGCACACATTGGATGTCAAGGTATATTTAAAGATGTCTGTAGCGAGTGGTCAGGCAAACGGATTCCTTATTCATTCTGCCTGAGGGTCCTAAGAAGGACCAGGCAGCTTCAATGTTGACCATTTTGCAGTGGATCTGTCAGCTTATTACCCAAGCCTATTTCTTGAAGGGTAAGGCTACGCCTTTCTCGGTGTGTGAGGGCCTCTTGGGCTATCCGTCATCAGGCTTCAGTGGCTCAGCTCTTCAAGGCTGCAACCTGGTCTTCGGTTCTTACATTTATGAGATTTTAAAAACTGCTGAGAATACTGTTTTGGCTGCAGTGTATGGCAAACTGCGTAGTAATTTTCATGGGCCTGACGGGGTTCTGTGTCTCCATCTCCTCACATGCATTTGTTTTTGGGACATCCCATGTAGTCATGGTTTATAGTCTGTTATGTGTTCCGTGATGTACGATAAAGAAAACGGGAGTTTTGTACTTGCCTGTAAAATCCAATTATTGGCGTACATCATGGGGCACAGAGGTCCCGCCCTTCTTTCTGGAAGTTCATTGCTTGCTACAAAGCTGGGGTACTTCCTGTATGGAAGGGGTTATATAGGGTAGGACTTCCTGTCTGTTTCTGCCAATGTCCACCTATAGGTGGCGCTTTATCTAAGTGGTCATGATTTATAGCCTGCTCTGTGTCCCATGATGTACTCCAAGAAATAGATTTTACAGGCAAGTACAAAAATCCAGTTTTTACTAGAATGGGATTTGTATGTTTAAAACCCATCTCCAGCCTTAAGTGAACTTTAAAAAGGTCATTTGGACCAAGCTGGTCCAAACAAACTATTACCTTCACTACTAGATTTGCTTGCTGTGTGCGCTGTATATGCTGTATGTAGCCTCAGCAACATTCAGTAAGGCTGAATTCACACTCAGGCGTTTCCCTGCATTGTAAAACGTGGGTCACTATAAGGTCCTATTCAAGCTGCAACACAGCCCAGAGCTGCCCTAATATGCAGACATGCTGCATTTCATCACCGCTCACTGTACAGGATCGCTTGTCACTGTATAGCAGCACATTGCGCTACAGTACAGTACAGTGATCTAAAGCTCTAATACTTTTGTAAGCTTCAAATAAAGTTCAGTAAGGAAAAAAGCTATGGTGTGTGCTGAATCATGCACCATACTGCCCCCTACTGCAGCCAGAATGGACAGCTGTTGGAGAGAAAACCACCATACATGCGTTGCATATGTAAAAGTCACATGATGTCAGGTTATGTAAACTGTACAGAATGCAAAATTCAGGAGCTCTCCAGCCTTACTCAAGTGGGGCATGAACCGAGATCTCGGCAACAGCACAGCAAAATAATGCAAACATAAATTGCTATGACACGTGTAGAAACCCTCTATAATGGTTGGGGTAGTACAGCCCCGAGTTTGAGTCCTATACCTATACCTCCGTAGTCAAATGCCAAAAGCAAACTCTGGGGTGGGGGAAAAAAAAGAAAAATACCTGAAGCAGTTGAAATGGAATAAGCATGTTCCCGCTGGAGGTCCCTCCGGGACCGGATATCCAAGTCTCGCAACATCGCTCCATGCGTTGCAAATATCGATTCCAGAGTCCATGTACCATGATTTCTAACAGAACAATTGTCATCCTCCCCTTTTTTTTTTTTTTATTTATTTATTTATTTTTTTATTCACCCTTCATGTTTGTCAGCTCTGAATTGCAGTTTTAACAAAATCGCAACTAATTTGCTTTAATTTCACATTGCTGAAGTAACCTTGCTAGTCTCAGAATATTTTGCTTTCGCTGCACTCATCGCTTTAATCTAAGCCCTTTTCACCATCCAATTTACAATGGCTGACTTGGCATGTTCAGCAGTTGGGCAACTAATAATAGCAAGTTCACCTGCACTTGGAGGGTGGTCAACTCGTAGGGGCCGATTTACTAAAACTTGAGTGCAAAATCTGGTGCAGCTCTATATAAAAAACAATCGGCTTCCAGGTTGTTTTGTCAAAGCTTAATTGAACAAGCTCAAATTGGAAGCTGATTGGCTACTATGCACAGCTGCACCAGATTTTGCACACTACCATTTTAGTAAATCAGCCCCATAGACACAAGTATCAGTCAAGTTCTGGTTTGTCTGTGTTCTTGGACACACAAAAAAAAAAAGATGGGAGCTTTTCTGTCTCCTGTGCAGGTGGTATATGGATAGTTTCAGTTTACATTTCAGTGCTGCATTATGATCTCTAAGCACTACTAGTGTACAACCATCTGCCCATAATGTGGGCATTGGTTGGCATTCTTGCAACGTAAACCATTTTGATCTCTTTTTTTTCCTAATTAAAGTGGTAATTCTGAAGACAAAGATGGCCACATTGGGTGGGGGCGGGGGTCTGATTAATTTGGACAGGTTGTGGGCTGGGTGAACACAAAACAAGGCAAAGACCTACATGACTTCTAAAAGGAGCTCTCTTTCTAGTCTGGATCTTCTACCACAGGTACTGTGAGCTAATTGTAAAGTTGTTGCATGTTTAATTGTCTAATACCGGTCCTCTTCTTTCTTTTTATTTGTAACTGTATTTTTTTATCTTTCACTCACCTCTTGGGGAACTCTGCAAGGAGCTGGTAAGAAGCCTGCTGTCTGATTCCCTCTGTGCTCTCACTGTGGCTTTTTTGCTTTTTGTGTTTTACTAATCCTGATATTTAAATGCAGCAAGTGTTATGTTTGTAAACATGGATTTAAGAAAATGATTTTCCCTCCTGGTTATGTATTGTGTTTTAGGCCTTCTGTATTTGTCCAACTATATTCTATCCAATTGCTGTCATTTTGACTGGCTGCATGGTTTCCGTTCTTTCATCTGACTGGCTATTCTTTATCATCAATCTATTCTTTTTACTGTTTTTTATTTTTATATTGTTTTTGACCATAAACACAAACAATTTTTTTTTTCTAAAAAAATTGCATTGCTTTTATTAGTAAAGAGGGGGGTATATCTTGTAACAATCTAGGCAGTTCAAACTGCGCATTTGATGACATGTTTTAGCAGAGATTGCTGTAAGGAAAAACGATATGTCAGAATGATCATTAGATCTAGAGCTGTAGGCAGCTGAAAGTTTGAGCATCTTGATCATTCCTTTTAAAGTAGAGTTCAGTCCCACCCCTACCTTTTCGTTAGTCTCTTTTTGGTTACACTAGTGATGAGCAGACTCTGACCAATAGAGTGCTTTGGAGGGCTAGGGCCAAATCCCAGCTTTTACAGGAAAAACAGGAGATTTAAAATATAAATACACTATTGCCAAAAGTATTGGGACACCTGCCTTTACACGCACATGAACTTTAATGGCATCCCAGAATTAGTCCGTAGGGTTCAATATTGAGTTGGCCCATCCTTTGCAGTTATAACAGCTTCAACTCTTCTGGGAAGGCTGTCCACAAGGTTTAGGAGTGCGTCTATGGGAATATTTGATATTCCAGAAGTGCATTTGTGAGGTCAGGCACTGATGTTGGACTAGAAGGCCTGGCTCTCAGTCTCCGCTCTAATTCATCTCAATGGTGTTCTATCGGGTTGAGGTCAGGACCAGTCAAGTTCCTCTACCCTAAGCTTGCTCATCCATGTCTTTATGGAATTTGCGTTGTACACTTGTGTGCAGTCATGTTGAAACAGGAAAGGGCCATCCCCAAATTGTTCCCACAAAGTTGGGAGCATGAAATCGTCCAAAATGTCTTGGGATGCTGAAGCCTTAAGAGTTCCCTTCACTGGAACTAAGGGACCAAGCCCAACCCCTAAAAACAACCCCACATCATAATCCCCCCTCCACCAAATTATTTGGACCAGTGCACAAAGCAAGGTCAAGTGGAATTGGAGTTGTTGGTAATGGTGGTGGGATAGTGGTGGCAAGGGGAGATCAGCAGGAGATTTGCTCCTGACTCATTGTCCTCAGGTGGTTATTTACTAATAGACAGATATTTGTTGAATTTGTTTGGGCTGTATGAAAATTTGTCTGGAATGAGTGTAGTTCTTTATAGGGTCAAAGCGCACAAACCATTAAAGTGGAACTAAAGTCCACAATACTAACCTCCTGTCCAGCTGCTTCCATGAACACTCGTTGCCACCAATATCTCCACTTCGTGGGTTCAGCATATTTGGCCAGCCGGGGATGATGCAACTCCTGCACATGTACATGGGAGGTAATTCATCCCAGCACATAGGTATGCATAACTAAGTTTGCGAGCAGGAAAATAAGAAGCTTTTATTGCAGAAGGAACATAGTATATTTCTTATGCAATAAAAAAAAATTCCTGCTCATGCTTTTTTGTGCCTCTTTTTACTAGAGATGGATTTTTATCCTTCAGAGATTTGCACAGATCACATTAGCTTTCTTTACACTGAAGCCCAGGTGAGCTCAGCCATAAGTCAAAGCCATGCTCATCTGCTTAGATGAGCAAAGGGTTTCATTCAGACGGGCGTTGACACATGCGTGCAGGTGGTGGTTATCGTTTGTTAAATTTTACATGTGGTCAGGAGTGGGTAGACGGATCCGGGTGCAAGTAGTGTGTGTTCAGATCTGTGTACCCACTCCTGCATGCATGTTCTAGTTTGATGTTCAGGTGCGTCTGTATCCACCTCTATAGGCTGACCTGCGTGCAGCTCGAGGCAGATGCAGGCACAATAACAAACACTGCAGAACGGGTGACAATGCCCGTAGGAATGAAACCGAAACAAAGTTTGATAGGTTTGTGTCCATTTTTTCCATGCCATGTCTGAGCATTCTTATGCAGTTTGCTTTCCATCTTGTTTGATGTCTACTTTTCTTCGATTTTTTTTTTTTTTTTTTTCTCCAAATACCAGTGTTTTAGTATTTTCTTAAATCCTTGTAAACTGCACTGCATCTTATATTGTCCCCTAACTTCATCACTGCTTTTATCTGAGGATTTTTCCCTTTTGCATGAATATTATTTGATTCCTTGCTTTGACATATTTAGAATATAACCCAATCAATGAGTCTTGTCTGCTAATTTTCCATTTCCAGGAATTAATGATTTACACATTGGAATCCCATAAACTTGAGATTTTGTTTGAGTCTTTTACATTATTTCATGATATGCAAGGGCTTATTTAATAATGTGGTAAAAAAAATTTCAGTTCGCTTTAGTCAAGGAAAAAGATAAACTGTTAATGGTAAGTATGGGTCAATGCATTTCCTTATTAAATAAGCCCGCTAGACAGCTGAGCATTCTGTGGGCACCCTTAAACATCTTCCTTGTGCCAATCAGTCTAAGGTACTGAAATAATTTACAATCAGATTTTCAAGCAGAACACTACTGAAAAAATAGATCCAGATTTTCCAACATTTGCAGGTAATCTAATGATTTATCTCTCACATGTAGGATAATTCTTGTGATTTGACAGTTATTTTGTGGAGTGCTCACATTTTTATAATCCTATTCAATCAGTGCAGTTTAAATGGATTACGTAATGAATGCTGACTATTGATTCAGTTCCTGATTTTATTATCTCATTTGCACGTACTATGAGATAAATTACTTTCAGTCTCTGTGTTCTAACAAATATCAGTGCAATGCAAGCTGCTAATTCATGTATGTTATTCTTTCCTATTATCCAGGAGGAACTGACCAGTACCAGTGTAGAGCATATAATTGTCAACCCCAATGCAGCTTATGATAAATTTAAAGACAAGAAGGTTGGCACTAAAGGACTAGGTAAGTTTAACCACTTAAGAACCAAGCCTCTTTCTGAGATTTAGTGTTTACAAGTTAAAAACAGGTTTTTGTAATAGAAAATTACTTAGAACCCCCAAACAACTCCTATCTATCTATATCTATCTATATATAAAAAATTATTATTTTTTTTTTTTCTAACACCATAGAAAATAAAATGGAGGTCTTTGCAATACTTTGTCACACCGTATTTGCGCAGCGGTCTTACAAGAGCACTTTTTTTGGGGGGAAAATACACTTTTTTTGAATTAAAAAATAAGACAATATAGTTAGCCCAATTTTTTATTTTTTTTTCTATTGTGAAAAATAATGTTACGCCGAGTAAATTGATACCAAACATGTCTTTGCCTGCTCGTGGAATGGCGACAAACTTTTTACCCTTAAAAATCTCCATAGGCAACGTTTAAAAAATTTACAGGTTGCATGTTTTGAGTTGCAGAGGAGGTCTAGGGCTACAATTATTGCTCTCGAACGATCACGGCGATACCTCTCGTGTGTGGTTTGAACACTGTTTTCATATGCGGGTGCTCTCACTCCCTGTGGTGTCCTCAGCACAGATGAACTATGAAATTCCTAACGAGTGGCACAAACTCTCTTTGGAAATGCATCTTGCTCCCATACAACAAATGTCGGTGCATGTGACAGACTTGTGTACTTGTTAGAAACATACGTGAATTTGTTACAAAGATGTGGGCCTTGCCAACTTAGGAGGCCACCTCAGACAGCAATTATGAAGACATGGTTGTGGGCCATAGTGTCCATGATCAGCCCTGTGTCAATCCTAATTGCTTGATCAGCCTGTGTATGTTCAGCCCCAATTTTATTGGTTTCTAGGATGCTGCCAGCCACCTGAATCCTAGAAACCAGTGACCCTTCATGGTCAAAAGAATCCTAGAGACAGCTGATGCTGTGCAGTTGACAGGCTGGGGTGGGGAAAAAAACCTGGAGGTAAATTTAAGACTCAATATGGAATTGATCCAATTTACCTCAAGCTTCCTTAAAGTGATTGTAAATGCAAGTTTTTTTTTTTTTTTTTTTTTTTTTTAAGTTACAAACCTGTAATAATCACCTGCCCTGTGGTTTTGCCCTGATCATCATCTTCTCTGGTCCCCCACTGGTGCTCCCAGCTGCTCCCCCCCCCGCTGAGTGCTTCTATAGCAGGCCGCTTGCAGTGGGGGCACTCATGCAGGCTCACTCCCGGGCAGGCTCTGTGTCCATTGACACACACAGCTGGCTTGGCCCCGCCTCCCCTTCATCACTGGCTGTGATTGACTGCAGCAGGAGTCAATAGCTCCCACTGCTTCCTCTCTTTTCAATGAGGAGAGAGAGAGAGCCCATAGAGCTTCTACTGTTGTGCACACTGGATTAGTTAAGTATAAGGGGGGGGGGGGGGGCTGGGAGCTACAGGCAGAAGGTTTATTTATTTTTTACCTTAATGTATAGAATGCATTAAGGTAGAAAACTCTGATATTGAAGTTTTGTTAATGAATTTGTCGCAGCCATAGCAACATGTTAGAAGTGTCAAAATGTATTGCAAAGCCTTTATTAAATCACTCCCAAAGTTTTAATTTTATTGCACAGTCAAGTAAGGGAAATGCACTCATGCGCTCACTATTTAATTTGTAGATTTCTCAGATCGAATCAGCAAGTCAAAAAGGACAGGATATGAATCTGGAGAATATGAACTAGTAAGTATTTTGGGCAATGCTTTGATTTGCTATCATAATTGTTTGATTTGTTGAAGGGATTAGGGGGCCCGTTCACACATTTTTACCTTTTAAATTTTTTACCTTTTTACGATTAAAACCATTGTTACAGTTTAACTTATCCAGGGTGTTAATCGTGGTTGAAGAGTTCCGAGAGAGTAGCCACTCTCTGACTCGTCAACCAAATTTAACACCCTGGATACGTTACACTGTAACAATGGTTTTAAACGTATCCAGGGTGTTGTTAAATTTGGTTGACGAGTCAGAGAGTGGCTACTCTCTCGGAACTCTTCAACCACGATTAACACCCTGGATAAGTTACACTGTAACAATGGTTTTAATAGTGTCTGTTTTTGAATGTTTTAAATTTTCATGTGTATATACGATACGTTAAATAAAACGGTGTATATTTTCTCCTTTTTAAAACTTTTTTGATTTGTGTAGTTATTATACCCCCACATGGTACATGCAAAGTCCCATCCAACCTTGTTTCCATTTGTGTACATATATTCTGGGATGGTATCCATGTAGGGTTCAACCAACCCACATCTACCCCCCATAATTTTTGTCCTTGCAAATTAGAAAGTTATCTAGAATAGTCTGTTGTATTGGCAGGTGAGCCATTAGGGCCTCCCCAATAGGTAACTGGCTCCTGTACTATCTTGCCACAGAAAGCACCAGGGGAAATTTTAGGACACATTTTGCATGCTATCAATTTTGTTTCTTTGTTTATGACAAATACTGTTTAAACTCTAGACTTTAGGGCTTACAGTTGTTTAAATGGATGCGCTTTGGCATGCTTTCCTGCCACAGATCCATTGACTTTCTTTGCTTCTCTGTTGCCAGTTCTAGAAAACTAGGATCTGTACAAAGACCATCTAACATTACGTAGGTGTTTGTGTGCTTTTGTTTGGATGTAGTGTAGACAGTGGATGCTTTTGTGGGTTTTTTTGTATTTTTTTTATTTTTATTTTTTTTTTATTTTTTTGGGTTGTAGTAACATTTGAAGTGTTCTGAATGACATGTTTTGTAGAGAAGACCACAGCACAGTATGCATCAAAATCAGATTGGTGGATTTTGATAAACATATTTATTGGTGTACATTTTCTCCTTGGTTACCTAACCCTCTGCTTTTCAATTTAGGGTTCAGATATATTTGAAGGAACACGTGCTTTTAAGTACCTTTCACAAAGTAGAAGTACATTGAGGGGAATGTGCTAAAACTGGATCAGCTAGAATCTGTACATGACAGCCAGTCAGCTTCTGTCTTTAATTTTTTTTTTTTTTTTTTGATGTCATAATGTAGAGAATACGATTTTCCTTTCATTTGAGCCCAGTCTTGCCACACAGATTTACTCGAGGCCTGAGCAATCCTCTTTTATTGTTCAGTTAGAGAAATCTTGACAAAGTCTTGAAAACTTTGTCAAAAACGCCCCCTTGCTGTGAGTGACAGGTGATTTACATATCATGCACTAGCCTGAGACAGGTTATCATCAGATCACTGGATGTTTTACTCTGCCCAGCTCTGACTACATACATGTCCCCTAAATCACTTGTCTGTCTATAGTCTGCTGACTGTTTACTGCATCCCATGATGAGACACATCCAGTCAAAACACAGTAAAGCTGGGAGAGCTGGAGGGGAGAGGAGGGGATGTGAATTGTGAACTTTTTACACAAGATGTGCCTGTCTCAGGCTAGTGCATGATATGTAAGTCACCTGTCAGTCACAGCAAGGGGGCGTTTTTGACAAAGTTTTTAAGACTTTGTCAAGATTTCTCTAACTGAACAGTAAGAGGATTGCTCAGGCCTCGAGTAAATCTGTGTGGCAAGACTGGTCTCAAATGAAAGGAAAGCTTATTCTCTACATTATGACATAAACATTTTTTTTTGGGTTTACATCCACTTTAACTGAACCGTAGAAGCTGAATGGTTGCTATGCATAGCTGCTTCAGATTCTGTCTGTTCCAGTTATAATACATTTCCCCCAATGTTGTGTTTTTTTCCAGTTCTGTCAAGCTTTGATTTCTCTGGTAGGGAGATTTCGCTTCACTTTGTTTAACAGCAGTCAACTGGACATGAAATGATGTGAGATCTATCGGACAGGGATAGAGTAGTAATAAATATGTTGCTGAGCTTCTAGCCGATCTCAAAGGTATCCAATTTTATTAATGAGCTTGTTTTTTTTATCAGCATAAGAGTAGTGCACTATTGTATTTGTATTTCTTTTGCAGCTGGGGGAAGGAATTGGCATCAAGGAGACACCACAACAAAAATACCAGCGGCTGCTTCATGAAGTACAAGAGCTGACACAAGAAGTTGAAAACATACAGGTGAATTTTTGACATTTTAAGTCAATTTGAGTAAGCAACATTTCTGAAAGTGGTAAAGAACCACCTTTGTTGTAAGTTTTTTTTTTTTTTTTTTTTTTTAATAAATGTAATGTAACTCTTTGAGTCCCTTTTTTGTGTGAATGCTTTGTTATAATAAACTCCTAATTCTCTATTTTTCTACATAGAGCACTGTTAAGGAATCGGCCACTGAAGAGAAGCTTACTCCAGTTGCATTAGCAAAGCAAGTGGCTACATTGAAGCAACAGTTAGTTTCCAACCACTTAGAGAAGTTGCTAGGTCCTGACGCTGCCATCAACCTGACAGACCCTGATGGAGCTCTTGCAAAGTAAGCATTTAAAATAATAAAGATAACCCTTGTGTAATAAGACCTGGGCAGTAACCCATTCCTCGTTCATAAGACTGACTACTCTAAGACTGGCCATACACCTATAGATTATCTGCAGATTTTTTTTATGGTCAGATGGAAAAAGTGGAACAGATTCCTCCATCTACGCTGAACTGTGTGGATGGAAGAATCTCCCACTGGCCCAAGCTTCCATATCTTGCTAGTCGGCCCCGCTGGCTCTCACAATACCTGAACATTGTGATTGGGTGCAGGCATTATTTTTAGGTTGAGAGCCAGCAGGGCCGACTAGCAAGATACTGAAGCTTGGCCCAGTGGGAGATTCCTCCATCCACACAGTTTAGCATACATGGAGAAATCTGTTGCACTTTTTCCACCTAACCATAGATAATCTGCAGATAATCTATAGGGGTATGGCCATCTTAAGTTTGTAAAAGGTGACTTGATTGGTCATTTAAATAACTCTGTATGAGTAATACATAAATACTATAAGGATGTCATCATAGAATGTGTTTGAAATTAGGCTGACATGGATCGGGAATGCATGGAATTAAGTCTTGTATCTGATGTTTATATTTTAGGCGGTTGCTAACTCAGTTGGATGCTGCTAAAACCAGGAAGTGTCCAGATGGAAAAAGCCAGGCAAAGGGATTAGACAAAGATGGGGGTTTGGTCACCTATGAATTACATTGCCGTCCTGAACAAAACAAATTTTCCCAGGCTGCTAAGGTAATGTTAGGTGGCACAAGTGTAATTAAATTATGACTTTTTGGTGTATAACAAAAATGAGTTAAGGATGGTAAACATTGGTGTTTTTGTAGTTATTTTAATACTAGCAAATTTATAGTTCTCATAACTCCTTCCTGTTTTGCAATCTAAATAAAGGTCTCCCAGCATCATATCCTTTGCTGGAACATATGTCCCCCCTTTCAAAGCAAGTAGCTGAAACTTTGTGTGGCTGCTGACACTCCATCCCATCTGTCACTGATGGCACCGGTTCTCCCTGACAATCGGGAAGCAATCAGAGTTGTTCTTGACCACGTGACCACTGTATCAGCTACAACATAATGATCACATGAAGGCTTCATTGATGGAGAAAAAAAGGCCTTTAGTCTGCAGATAAACACTTATCAGCCAATAAATGCCTTAAAAAAAAAAAGAATTTGGGTATACAAAATTGTCATAGTAGTTTTCAACTTAACTGACGTATATGAATGCTGCTTAATTTGGCCTGGGTAACTAGACATCAATGACTTGGAAAAGGACCTGTAACCAGCGCATTAAATCTGTCTCTGAACATGCATAACACGTAGGCAGGAGTGAACCATAGCATGAGCTATCGTGTTTTATTTTGTTTGGTATCGTGTTGGCATCATCAGGTAGACATTGATATTCATGTTGGAATTTATCTTACTGACATATTGCACATGGTTTGCTCTGTTCTTTTAAAAATGTTCTGTATCTGGCATTTGCTACAAGCGTCTAATAACTGTGTCATGTAGGTTGTCTGTAAGTGCATTTAGGACTCCTGTAGCAGATAGGATAGAAGAAATTACATTGGGGCTTTAAAGTTCAATTAACATAGTTTTGAAGCAGTGCTTTCTCTAAGCGTCTTCCAGGACAACCTAGGACTCCTCCTACCAGGACAGGAAACACGTTAACCTCCCACCAGCTAAAAGGGCAGTCCTCCAGGCCCCATGTCAGTGTTTCCTCCGGACAGGGGGTAACATGTTTCCTGGAACTGGTTTCCCTAGGTCTCATTAGCGTGGCTCCTGTGGCCTTTTTTAGGTGGTATTCCTACCTTCTTCTCAGGTGTCAGAGCTGCACATCCACCAGTGGAGTAGGCTTATGGCTGCTGTCCGTGCTTCTCAGTGCATGGGGAATGCCAGCACCGCGGTGTATGTCAGAGCTCCAGTCCGCAAGCCACATAGCCACAGTTGGCTGTTCTCTCCCTGTTTAAACAGCGTGGCTGGAGTGTGCAGGGGAAGAGAGGAAGCCGTGTGCGTGAAGGGGCGGAACTTATGCGTTCCACGCTGGCCCACAGGAAGTACCCGGTGGGGTCACTTTCGGAGCGTGTGACATCATCAACGGGCGCCGGAGACGCTAGTTCCTGTCTCTAAAGCGGCACGAACAGGGATGCTGGGAGGCTAGTGTTTTTAAAAAAAAAAAAGTGAAACAGAGACAGAGGCTGCGGACCACTACAGGGGTGGAATAGACTCCTCTGCGACACCTTCACAGGCAGCGGAAGCAGGCCCTAACACCAGCACCTCACAGGTGTATTTTACTTACACATCCTCTGAGTGTTCTCCCCCTTGTAACCAGTAGGGACTAGGTGAAAGGGGCACATTTTTTTCCTTTCCTCCTGCATGGGGTGTTATGGAGTGTATGTGGTATAAAATTTATTGGGGTAATTTGTTCTCTTGCAGGCCAAGACTCAGGACAAGGCCCAAGCGCAGCCACCAAAAAGGAGATGTGCGGTTTGTGGAAGCAAATTGAGCGCTTCATGGAGCAAAGCAGTTTGCCGCACCTGTATAGAAAGCCTAGTTAAGGATGACCCGGTAGTCTCCTGTCAGAAAATGCTGACTTGTGTTTAGAGATGAGCTTACGTCTACGTTTAGCTCATTTAAAACACTAATTGACAAGATTCAAGTCCCCTCAGAGGGTCCATCTCCAGTTAGGACTTCAGCCGGTCTTAGCACTCCACAGCAGAGTGCGGAGAGTGAAGACTCTGAGGCTGAAGCCGGATCTGCCCATTCTTCTCCAGAAGAATCGGGGTCAGATACAGGGCCCAGGGATAAAGAATCCCAAGGGGCTCGAGGTATCAGTTATCATTGGAACATGTAGATGACTTATTAAAGGCTAAATTGTCTAAACTTGACCTTATGTACAAAGGTTTGCATAAGAAAAAGGCTATAGTTTTTTTCCCCATGCATAGTTCCCTTCTTGATACTATCAAGCTGGAGTGGGAAAATCGAGAGCGAAAAATTTCTTTTCCGTTAACCTAAAAAGATGGTTTCCATTTGAAGAGGACATGGCGCAGCCATGGAACAAATTTTGGGCACGCTTAGGGATTCGATGCATAAAAGAGGCGATATCCTTCACAGAGCCTGGGATTCAGCCATTGGGAATCTTTTAAACCAGCTCTGGCCTCCACTTGTGTAGCCAGAAATTTAAAAGTATGGTTGACACAGATACAAACACAATTGTTGGCAGGTACCTCTAGAGAGCAGATTCTGAAATCTTTCCCTATCCTCTTTCGTGCAGTGGGGTTTTTGTCTGATTCTTCCGCAGAGTCGGTAAGAATGACAGCTAGGACTTCGGCCTTAGTGAATTAAGCCAGAAGAAGCCTATGGCTTAAAACCTGGTCAGGCGACGCTGCCTCTAAGTTGCGCCTATGTGGTCTTCCCTTAACAAGCTATCATCTTTTTGGTCCAGGTCTATGAGGCGCTGGCACACACGGTGGATAAGAAAAAGCGGACACCCAGAACGTTTTTTTCATGGACAAAGTAGGCAGCAATGTCCTAGAGAAAGGGACAATAGGTCCAAAAAATTGGACAGGGCACAAGGGCAGAGGTAGAGGGGGCGTCTTGTTTAACCCTCCTCAACAACCCACCAAGCCACAGTGACGCGTGTCTCCCAGTAGGAGGAAGATTGAGGGCGTTTTTCTCCCACAGTGGGCAGCAGCCACCTCAAGTCCGTTCATCCTAGACCTAGTGACCAATGGGTACAGGCTGGAATTTTCTTGCCAGCCACCAGAGCGATTATTGGTCACCTTCCCTCCCCAAGATTGGGTAAAAGCGAGGGCCCTGGGTCTCCAAATTAGAGACTTGTTAGATCAAAAGGTCCTGATCCCGGTTCCCCCGGTTGGATCAGGGCAAGGGATTTTATTCCCATATATTTGTCATCGGAAAGCTATCAGGAAAATATCGGCTTATCCTGAACCTCCAGTCTCTAAACCGTTTGATCAGGTACAAGCACTTTCATATGGAGACCTTGTTCTCAATCAAAAACCTGCTTTACCCAAACTGCTTCATGGCCACTTTGGATTTGAATGATGCCTATCTGCACATCCCTATTCATTCAGCCTTCCAAAGATTCCTGAGACTAGTGGTCAAGATGGGAACAGAGATTCGGCACTTTCAATTTCAAACCCTCCTCTTCGGTCTGTCCTCAGCCCCACGCATTTTTACAAAGGTGTTGGGGGAGGTGCTGGCTCCGCTAAGGTTAAAAGCGATAACTATTATCCCTTATCTGGACGAACCCCTAGTGGTGGCGGAGTCATACCAAAAGTTATTAGCGGATCTCCAGACTGTACAGGGCTTCCTTCAATCTCTAGGCTGGTTAATAAACAAAGAGAAGTCTTCCTTAATTCCAGCCCAGAAAGTGACATCTGGGGTACGAGTTTTGCTCAGTAGACCAAAATGTTTTTTCTCCCGCAGAAGAAGGTCTCAAGAATGATGCAAACAATGTCAGCCTTACAGACCAATCAGTCGGTCTCGCTGAGAGAGGTTTCAAGAGCAAGTGGGTCTGATGACCTCTTGCTTTCCTGCAGTGCCATGGGCAAGATGTCAACACCTATTACAGCTGTTTCTACTAAGAAACTGGGATGGAGACTCAGGTTCCCTGGAATCAAGGGTCTTGTTACCCTCCGTGGTCCATTTCTATATCCCAGAGGATCACAACGGATGCAAGTTCCTGGGGATGGGGAGCCCACCTTAGCAACACAATGGCACAGGGAGAATGGAGCTTCTAGTGGTTCAGAGAGCCTTACAGGCTTTTAAGACGGAAATCAGGGGTCACAATCTCCAAATTCTATCCGACAATATCGCTACGGTTACCTCAACAAACAGGGAAGTACGAGGAGTCGTATACTTCAGTCTATCACCCAGGAGATTTTATCATGGGCAGAAGTGGATCTAGCCTCAATTACAGCAGTGCACCTCAAGGGGACACAAAACTGTCTGGCAGATTATCTCAGCCGCTACCGGGTATGTCAAGACAATTGGTACCTTCATCCCGAAATCTTTGTGGGTCTCACCGACAGATGGGGATGTCCCGAAGCGGACCTGTTCGCAGATCAGAACAATCGCAAGACAGAGAATTTCTTTTCTCTGAACCCAGCAAATCGATCATTGGGGATCGATGCTCTGGCAAATCCGTGGCCATTCGGGCCTCTGTTACGCCTTCCTGCCGATCAGGCTAATTCCGGAAATTTCTTCTAGAAGAAACAGATCTTATCCTAATAGCCCCTTTCTCGCCCAAGAGGCCATGGTTTTCCCTGTTACAGACTCTGGTCTCAGAGCCTCCACTGAATATTCCAAAGAGAGAAGACTTATCGCAGGGTCCAGTGTCGCACCCACAGATGGTTTCCTTAAGCTTGATGGCCTGGTATCTGAAGAAAAGATACTAAGCGCCCAGGGGTTCTCTGACAAAGTAGTCAAGACCCTGGTACAGGCGGCAGCTATCCGTGTTTTTCGCCACTTTTCTGTCTTGAAGAATCTAGCTACAGTGGGATTTTCCAAATCAATTTCTAGGTCCAGGCCAGTAGTGATTAGAAGTTGTCCAACCTGGGACCTATCCCTGGAGGATATTTCAGTTACTTACCTTTTTAAACTATTTTCCTTGTGGCAGTTACCTCAGCTCAACGTTGTTTTGAAATTGATCCAGGATTTCTGCCTAAAGTGGCCAGTACATTCCACAGATCCCAGAACATGGTACTGCCAACCTTTTTGTAGATCACCAAAGGGCGACCAAGAGAGAAAATATTTTTTTATTTATTTTTTAGACGTGAGAAGAATTCTTCTAGTCTACCTTGAGGTCACCAAGACCTTTAGAAAAAGGGACGCCTTGTTTGTCCTCTTTTCAGGAGCACACAAGGGAACAAGTGCATCTAAGGCCACCTTGGCTAGATGGATAAAGCAAGCTATTTATGAAACTTAAAAAATAGGGAAGTTCCTCCGCCTTTTGTCACTGCACATTTAACGAGAGCCTTGTCTGCGTCTTGGGCTGAGAGGGCTGGAGCCTCACCGGAACAAATTTGCAGGGCTGCCACATGGTCCAGTTTTTCGACTTTCATTAAACAGTATCGCCTGGATCTCTTATCTGCTCAGGAGCAGGCATTTGGTCGTAAGGTCCTTCAGGCAGTTGTCCCTCCCTAGACTGGTAAGTTCTGGCTCATCGTCTTATGGCTGTCCTGAAAGACACTTAGAGAAAAGCTGAGTTGGACTTACCGGTAACTCCTTTTCTGAAAATCTTCCAGGACAGCCAGATTCCCACCTGGTTTTGTCTTGAAGTTATGTATATTCATATATTTTTACAAGGCCATCCTATGGTTCTCGAATACTGACATGGGGCCTGGAGGACCGCCCTTTTATCTGGTGGGGATTAACGTGTTTCCTGTCCTGGTAGGAGGTCTAGGTCTCATGGCTGTCCAGGAAGACACTCAGAAAAGGAGTTACCGGTAAGTCTAACTCAGCTTTTTCATGTCTGTCACATTGAAATTCATGTTATGACGTATCACAGTGATGTTTTTTTTACTTGTTATTGTGTTACAGTTGGCAGAGCTTGAGAAAAGACTGGGTGAGCTAGAATCCGCTGTGCACTGTGACCAGGACCCACAGGCAAGTTATTGGCACATAATATAGTAGGCAAATTCTTATCTCTGACTTCTTTTAGAGGTGATGGACATTATTTTTCTGTTGTTGCAGAATCCCCTCACTGTTGGATTGCAAGGATCAAATCTCATGGTATGTAGTTTGTCTCTTTTTTTATAAGTGTGAAACTATAAAAAGCACCATTGTACTTTAAAACTACGTTATGAAACATTTACCTGAAAAGTAGAATACTAGCTAACCTGAAAGTTGGGTAGAAACACAAATGAATGCCTTGTATGTTTTTGTCTGCCCAGGATAGTGTGGAAATACTACAAGCTAAAGTGAACATGTTAGATGTTGCATCGTTGGATCAGGTGGAAGCCAGGCTACAGGTAAACAATGTGACCTCTTTGATTTGTAGATCAAGGAACTAGTGTGCAGAAGTGGAATCTTTTTTTGTTCATACATATGTGTGTTTTATTCCATAGAGTGTTTTGGGGAAGATGAACGAAATTGCAAAGCACAAAGCAGCAGTTGAGGATGCAGACACAGAAAGCAAGGTATACGTTTAAAATATAAATCCAAACCAATATGCAGCTCTTTGTAGATATTGACCCTCCTTTTTAGCATAAACCACACAACCCTAGCCACAGCTTTGATCATGTGCCCAAGCACCAAAGGGGTGGCATATTGTCTTTTTACTAAGAGAGGAGTACTCTGCTCTGAACATCTTAATACATTGTGGAGTGGAAATATTTAAATGCATTATATTAGGTTTATGTGTGCTTTAAAAAGACCTGTGTGTTGAAAGCTGTGCCCATAAAAGCCAAGCAGAGGCAACTTGGTCACTAGCAATGCTTGTAAACACCATGCAGCTGATCTTTTCCACTGCCTTACTGTTTAATGTTTCATACGCTTTGTGGAAGTAGCCATCTTGGTAGAGAAGAAGGCTTTGCTTTCTTATGGCATAGCTGCCATCTGATGACTGGTGGGGTAATGTTCAAGAAGCAGCAGAAAAAGTGGAAAAGCCATAGACTCACAGAATAAACGAAGCAGAGAACCTGTAGAGTCGATCCTCAGTGTACAGCTGGTTGCAAAGGGCATAGTTGAAGAGGAACTGCAGTCTGCTCACATCATTTGTACTAAAAACATATTTTCCATTCTGAAGCTTCCCTCCAGCCACTTTGCATATTATTTTAAATCTACCGTGATTCTGTACTTGCCAAATATGCTGCAGAAATCTCCCTCCACTAAGTCTGGCTGCATCTATTTTAACTGTGGGCATATGAAGATGCTGCCTGTTTTCTTCCTGGATTTACACAGACACACAACGGCACACGTCCAGCTCTGTAGCTCTCATTGCCCCTTATGACTCACCCCCCCCCCCTTTTCCTGGCAAACTCTCATGAGAATGAGTGAGAGAACTGTGCATGATGCCATAAGCCTAGGCTTTTTTACCAGACAAGAAACAGGAAGTGGGCTGTATAAGGTATTTACTGGCAGAAAAAAAAGGTTTTACTATCCAAAGTTAAAACGACAAGGGCAGAAGATTTTATAGATGTGAAGTTGGAAAAAAAAATGACTGAAGTTCCGCTTTAAGCACTGTTATTTAGTGCCCGCAATAGCTCCTCAGTTCTACCCTTGTCGCACCCGAAAATTATGGCGGGTGGGGTGCATAGATGGAGGATTTTACCTAACAGAACAGGCATCAGCATAAGGGACACATCCTACTGACTAAGTTATGTCCCTTGTGCTGATTTTTCTAAAATCATTTTCAAAAATAATCCTTGCAGTTGGTCTCCCTCCCCACATTTTGCCTAAGATATGATGAACAAGGGGTTGTACTTGCATTATTCCTCACTCCCACATGATTCCTTCTCTTGCTATTTATGTTCACCCTTGTAAAAACTTTTTCAGCCGATGCAGAAATGTTTGCACATGCTCCGAGGTATTTCATACAGTCACAACCTCAATAGTACTGCCATCTTGTGTATGTGAGCTGCACTGTGTACACCACTCAGCGGTGTACATATTGATATACACTACAGGATTTACACAATTTACAGGCTGGGCTCCTTTATAAACTGTGGCAGAAGATAGGTTGTAATATTACATAGCTGCTAAAAAATACCCAAAAGTGGTAAACTCCAGGATTTTTTTTTATTTTCCCATGCAATGGGGCTGTGCCCACACTGCGTGGGTTAACTGCTCGTTTTCATCTAGGGTATTACGGAGGGGAGATATACTTATCTAATCCGCCAACCGTAAGACAAGTCCCCTCCGCTCCTGCCCCCCGCACGCTTAGAAGTCTTGTGAATGGGCTGTTCCCGACGTCATCACGCCCACAGACCAGCTCTGGATGTGAGGACAGCAAAAACAGGTCACCGCTGGATGTGGAGGAGCGCGGTTTTCCGGGGGTCCCAGGTAAGTACAGCTTTCCCTTGCGCCCCTAGAGAAAATGAGCAGTTAACCCATGCAGCGCAGGCAGAGCCCCACTGCATGGGATAATATCATTTTTTCATGGAGTTCTTCTTTAAAACAAATTATTTTAATAGTGATGTTGAGAGTCGCATTTTGAGTATTTTATGTCTGTACACTGCCTTGTCTGTTTCCTCAGGTGCACCAGCTATTTGACATTGTTCAAAAATGGGATTCCATGTCTGGCACATTGCCCCAGGTGGTGCAAAGGCTGGTGGCATTAAAGCAGCTTCATGAACAAGGTAAAAATCGGGCTGTCCTGAGAGGTATTGGTTCAAACAAACTGTTTGCTGTTGGTAAGTCAGCAATGCTCATGCTCCCTGCTGATTGGGGAGCTTTAGTTCTGATTTAGTTCTGATTTAGCAGGGGGAGTCTCAGACCTCTACAGAGAGACCTCTGCTTCCACACAGAAAGCAATGGTTCTTCTATGCTGCTTGCTGGCAGATGACAGGCTTTTCTAATCAGGCTGTGTCTGCTTTCTAAAGAAATGAACTGCAATACTTTGCGCACCTTTTGCTTTGCTGCAGCTGGAATATAATTTGTTGATTTAAAGCTGAACCCCCTCTTTGCACTGCATAAGTTAACCACTTCAGCCTCGAACCATTTGGCTGCCCAAAGACCAAAGCGTTTTTTTTGTGATTTGGCACTGCGTCGCTTTAACTGACAATTGTGCAACGTGGCTACCAAACAAAATTGACACCCCACAAATAGAGCTTTCTTTTGGTGGTATTTGATCACCTCTGCGGTTTTTATTTTTTGCGCTATTAACAAAAAAAGAGCGACAATTTTGAAAAAATTGCATTATTTTTTACTTCTTGCTATAATAAATATCCCCAAAAATAAATTTAAAAAAAGCATATTTTCCCAAGGTTTAGGCCAATATGTATTCTACATATTTTTGGTAAAAAAAAATCGCAATGAGCGTTTGATTGGTTTGCACAAAAGTTATAGCGTCTACAAAATAGGGGATAGTTTTATGGCATTTTTATTAATTTTTTTTTTTTACTAGTAATGGCGGCAAACTGATTTTTTTTTTTTTATCTTAACTGCGACATTATGGCGGACAGATCGGACACTTCTATCGCTATTTTGGGACCATTCACATTTTATACAGCGATCAGTGCGATTAAAAATGCACTGATTACTGTGTAAATGTGACCGGCAGTTAAGGGGGTTACCTCCTAAGGGGGGGCAGCAGGGGTTAAGTGTGTCCTAGGGAGGCTGAGCTACGCGTGACACGACACTGATCACCACTCCCAATCACAGGGAGCTGTGATCAGTGTCCTGTCGCTAGGAAGAATGGGGAAAGGCTTGTTTACATCAGCATTTCCCCGTTCTTCCTCTCCGTGAGACGATTGTGGGTATCCTTGTGGTCATCGAGTTTGCAGGACCCGCAATCGCTTTCACTGAGCTTGCGGCGCGCGCACGCCCACAATGCCGCATCTTAAAGGGCAACGTACAGGTACGTTAATATGCCTGTACGTACCCTTCTGCCGACATATATCAGCATGAGCTGGTCGGGAAGCGGTTAAATGCTCCTTCATCTGGAAAAAAAAGAATAAACAGCAATACTTAACCCTCATCCTGGCATGCCTCTTCTCTGCTGCCTGGTATGTGGGCTAGCCTGGGATTGCTAGGTTTGCATTGTGCGTGATGATGCTGGAGAGGCTTCTTGGGACTTGTCGTACAGCAGGAAGGAAGCCTGCAGAAGCCAAGAGTAAGGTTAATATTGTTGCTTATTCCTTTCCGCTTAAACACAATGAGCACTTCGCCCTTGTAGTGCTGGGGGCACTAAAGAGTTTTTTTTTTTTTTTAATGCCAACAGTATTTTTGAGCTTTAAAGTAAACTGTTTATTACAACACTTGATCCCATTAAAATCTGTCCATCAGTTGCTAAGCAGTTTGGTCGACGTTTGTGACCTTTAACCACTTGCGCTCCGGAAGCTTTTACCCCTTCCTGACAGGCCTTTTTTTGCGATACGGCACTGCGTTACTTTAACTTACAATTGCACGGTCGTACGCACTGTCACTGTACTAATGATACTGGCAGGGAAGGGGTTAACATCAGGGGCAATCAAAGTGTTCACTGTGTGCTTAGGTTGTGCTTGTTCACTGTGGGGGAGGTGCTTTGACTAGAAGAAGGCAAAGATTTGTGTCCCTGCTTAGCAGAAACACAGGATCTGTGCCTTCCGTTCTGACAGAACGACAATCTGCCTTGTTTACATAGGCAGATTGCCGTTTTGCCTGTGCCCTGTGTAATCGGCAGGTGCCCGCGCACATGAAGTCCATGGCACCCGCTGCTGGGCTCCCACTGTGTAGAATCACAGCGGGAGTGGGTCGCTGGCACCCCAGACCCAGAAGTGTCAGTTTATGTACTAGGTACTTGGTCTGGGGCAGAGCTGTGTACAGCGGGCAGTCTGCAAGTTGTTAAAGCTGCCAAATATCATGTTTGAGCTTGGTACTTATAACAGATGCAATTGTACTATAAGGGGGCTGCCATGATTACATTCAGGAAAACTAAAGTCAATTTTGCCATTCTCCAGCAGTCCAAGTTGGATGTGTTGGCGATGCCTAATGGAACTCCATCCTCATTCCCCATATTGTGGGGGATAGTCAACATATATCACGTAAACATGAACACCCTAGTAGTGATCTTTCCTTTAAACTTGTACTATAAGTTGAATGTTGCCTATTGCCCTGTACACAAGATAGTATTTTCCGACAACAAAATCCATGGGATTTTTTCCGATGGATGTTGGCTCAAACCTGTCTTGCATACACACGGTCACACAAAGTTGGTCGGAAATTCCGAACGTCAAGAACGCGGTGACGTACAACCGAGCATAGAAAAATTAAGTTCAATAGGCAGTGCTGCTCTTCTGCTTGATTCCGAGCATGCGTGGCACTTTGTGCATCAGAATTGTGTACACACGATCAAATTTTGTTGTCGGAATGTTTGAGAACCAGATCTCAAATTTTGTGTGACGGAAATTCCTATGGAAAATGTGTGATGGAGCATACACACGGTCAGATTTTCCTGACAACAAGGTCCTATCACACATTTTCCATCGGAAAATCCTATCGTGTGTACGGGGCATTACTGTGTATATAGTGCAAAGGTGTGGTGTATGGGTAACTTTGACTGTACTGGAATACATATTAACATGTAGAGAAATTTTGTATGCGTGTCTGTCATCTTCCATTGTAAGCATTGTCTGATCAATTTTCTATCAGAACCTAGCATCCGAGTTTCAGGTTTATTATGGAGCTGTACATATCGGCATGCAAGATAAGATTAGCAGTAGTGCTTTGTTGGCCATTATGGGTGATTTCTTCCAGGTTGTCTCATGTATGGATTATCACTTGTATGTAAGTTTATTTATTTATATATATATATATATATATATATATATATATATATATATATATATATATATATATATATATAATATTTTTTTTTTTAAATCTAAATTCAGGAGAGCTAACACAAACGTTCCTTTTGATTTTCAGCCATGCAGTTTGGCCAGCTGCTTACCCATCTGGATACTACACAGCAGATGATTGCCAATTCCCTGAAGGACAACAAAAATGGTCTGGCTGTGGTAAGTGTTAGCGGTTGGATTTTGGGCAGTCATTTAAATCCCAACTCCAGTTTTGAGTTTAAGGTGTAATTTTTATTGGAATTCTAAGACTAAGGGCTCTTTCACACGGGGCGGATCAGTGCAGATCCGCCCCGTGGATAGCCGCTTGCTCAGCTGGGATCGCCGGAGCGATTTCCGCTGAGCAGAAGATGACAGGTCCGTCTCTGCACTCCGTGCAGGGACGGACCTGTCAGAGCGCCGCTCTCCCCTATGGGAGATCGGGTGACGACGGACCGTAGAGTCCGTTGTCACCCGATCCGCTCTGCAGACGGATGAAAAAATGGGGTTTTCCTCCGTCTGCAGAAACGGAGCAGAGCGGGCACGGACGAGAGCGGGTGTCAGCGGATGCTCATCCGCTGGCACCCGCTATCCCATAGGGATACCTGTATGTCCGTTTTTCATCCAAAAACGGAAGGATGAAAAACGGACATACGGTCCGTCCGTGTGAAAGAGCCCTAAACCTACTTCCATTCTAAGACTATTCTGTCTACCCTGCAAAAGAAGGCCCACATCCAATCCCTGTTCAAATCATGCAGCCTCTGTAACATCTCTAGAATACACCCCTTTATAACCAATGACACCACAAAGCTTCTAGTTCACTCATTGGTCATCTCCCGCCTCGACTACTACTGCAACTCGCTCCTCTTTAAGTTACCTTTACATGGACTATCCCCCCTTCAGTCCATATTGAATGCTGCTGCAAGACTTATCCACCTTACCAATCTTTCAGTGTCCTCCACCCCTCTCTACCAATCACTCCACTGGCTTCCACTCACCCAAGGAATAAAATTCAAAGTACTAACAATAATTTACAAAGCCATCCCTAACTCTGCCCCCAGCTACATCACTAACCTAGTCTCAAAATATCATCCAAGCCGCTCTCTTCAGTCCTCCCAAGACCTCCTGCTCTCTAGCTCCCTTGTGGCCTCCTCCCATGCCAAGATTCCTCCAGAGCTTCTCCCATCCTTTGGAATTCCCTACCCCAATGTATCCCACTGCCCCCTAATCTATCCATCTTTAGCCAATACCTGAAAACCCTTCTCTTTAAAAAAGCCTATCCTGCTTCTAACTAATACACTGTTTTACTTCCTCCATCAGCTCATCCCCCCACAACTATTAGCTTTTGTATCAATTGACCCTCCCTCTTAGATTGTAAGCTCTGACAAGCAGGGCCCTCTGATTCCTATTTTACCAAATTGTAATGTAACTGTAATGTCTGCCTTAATTTTGTTAAGCGTTGTGCAAAGTGTTGGCGCTATATAAATCCTGTATAATAAAAATATTCAGATCGTGACCTAAATTTCAGAAGTTGTGCTTAGCCTACCCTTCCAGCACTTTGTAGTGATTTTTTTGGGACCAGTAGTGAAGCATGGGAGGAAAGTGTTATTATGCTAGAGCTTTCTGGGCTTTAGGACTACTGGGGAGCTCTATAAGGTAACTGGACGTATTGCTTTATAAATGGTGACTAATCGCCCTAAAGCAAACATTTAGCTTGTGTATGTATGTGTGTGTGTGTATATATATATATATATATATAATGTGTATGTATATATAATTTTTTTTCTTTTTTCCCCATATATAGTATGATGTAAAATCACTGTTCTTTGGCAAAGGATTACAGTATTGTAAATGCTGATGAATACATCACTTCTTTTTCTGTGCAGGTCCAAAAGGCCATGAAGGAGAATTTAGGTACAGTGGAGGACAACTTTTCTAGTATCGATTCCAGAATAAAGAAACTAAGCAAATGAGCAACAATTGATCTTTAAAAGGCCCATTCTTTTCAACATCAAAAACGAGTTCCGGCAAACGCTGCACTATGAAATTGCTCTAAATCCCCCTAGCCTATAAGGAAGGTTTTACCATTGTGTATATATAAATATATAGAGCTATAGTCTTGTTGGCCTTCAGTTTTACCCCTTCCACTGCTCTTTCCCAGACTATGCTTCCTGCTCCTTTTTCTGTCCCCACCCATGCACGGGACCCTTATGTGCCTATTGGATCAGGTGCTCTTATCATAGTTCCAGTGCCCCGGAGCTAAAGGATTTTTCAAGGTGTTGCGTTTGCATGTTGGTATTTAACATACGGACAGGGAGAATGTGGGGATGAATTTTCTTAGGCCTTTTATTTATATCTGTATGTATCATTGTTAAACCCTCTGGTGCAGAATTCAGTGTTATCTGAACAGAACACTGAGAATAATATAACAGCTTTGCTGGCTTGAGGGAAATTATTCTACACTAACAGTCTTCTCTGAAAATAAACATGAAGTAAATTATAAAGAAAATTGTACTGAAACCTGATGGTGTCTTGTTGATTTTTCTTGCATAAAGTTAATCCTCCTTATGTGATTGCCTTGTTATAGATGATAGATTTGTTTTTAATCCTAAAGGCACTTTCGCAAGGCTGCCCCTAATCATGCTAAAAATACTATAACAGCACTGCTGCCAGGCTGCTCTTTTCAAGCTACTCTAATGTGGAAATCATATTTCCTAATCGTATAGTACAGGCCACAGGCATATTATTCATAAAATAATAAACAATCAGAGGTAATAAATTATTGGCATCTACTCACACCATGTGGTGCAGTCCCATGTAACCCAAAAAGATAAGTGCTGTAAGGGTAATGTGTGAACAATGGAGTCACACTGGAAAGGGATTACTTTTATGGAACTAATGCAATATGCCCAATTTGGAATATATAATATGCTTTATTTCAAAAATAGTAAAGGCCATACAAAATGTAATCTGATTACCACCTGTAACACCACTTAGTGGTCTTCTATACAAACTACTTTATCCCTCTCCGCTGGAATTGCCTCTATTGCTTGTCGCAACATAATAGCTCCATAGGAGTGGTTTAACGTAAATAGCTAGTATGCCTCCCCACAAGCTTGTCGCATATAAACGGTTTACCGTAAATAACTAGTATGCCTCCCCACAAGGTTTAAACTACAGGTGGTAATCGGATTAGTGGGAGCTCTCACAATCTGGTTTCTTTACCATCACAGTGGCCACAGGTGATGTCTGTTTTTTAATGGGAAAGACAATGTTGTCTGGGGTGTGTTGATGGATGGATGTATGTTTTGATCTTTATGCTTTTTGTATGGCCTTTACTATTTCTTATCGTACATCACAGGACACAGAGCCATAGTAGTTACTATGTGGGTTATAGGCCACCTTCAGGTGATGGACACCGGCAAAACCTAAGACAGAAAGTCCATTCCCTATATAACCCCTCCCACTACTGGCAGTATCTCAGTTTTTTTCGCCAGTGTCTAAGGTCTTGATCACGAGTAAAGATGTGATGTGCTGAGCTCCACTGGAGCAATCCTTGCTGGGGCCAGCTATGCAGCAGGATCCATTTAAAGTGTGTTTTCAGGCCGAATTGAATTGTACCGAAACAAGGTTTTGCCTGTAATGCTTCTCTTTTTAGAGAGCTGGACCCTGGAATCCAGAGCTTTGTTTTTTTCAGCCATAGTTTTTTTCTGGCGGGGTATTTTACAGGTCCAGGAGTGTGGGGTTCCTGGTTCCTGAAGGTTTTGTAACGGAGCCCACCGTGAGAGGTAAAGATTGGGTCTGTTGGTTTTTACCACACATAACCCTGCAGCGGGAAAGGTAAGTGGAGGTTTCTAAGGAATTTTTTAATTTTCTTATGAAATGTCTCCTTTTAAAAAAAGTTAAATTTTGTCATGCCTAAGCGTCACCACTGGGGGCTGTATAGAGCACATACCTTGTCATGCTTTCCTCAAACATCACGCTTGTCACAGAAGCAGCAGGCTTCCCACCGGTGAGCCGCTCTGACCTCCGGTAAGATTGGGGGGGGGGGGGGTTCTTCCACGAAACAGCCCCCACCTGGACAAAGCTCTTCCTGCAAGAGGGAAGCCAAAAACGATTGGTGATGCCGCTCCGTTTTTTCACCGTCCCTGCACGGTGGCTTGTTACAGATTTTTTCCTCAGCCATGATAGGATTGGAAAAAAAAGGGGTTATCGGCTTTAATCGCATCCCAGTGTGGGACAAAATGCGACAGGTTCTCTTCCATTTCCCAGGACCCTCAAACTGAGGAACTGGGGGCGGGAGAAGATTAATTCCCTCAGGGGACCATGGTGAGGCTGATGACTCCTCTTCTGAGGTGTCAAATGTGGGGGATCGGCTTTCACAATCTGTAAGATGTGCAATTTCTTGCTGAATGGTCCGCTAAACATTTATGTACCCTTAACTGAGTGTTTGGGTTCGCTAAAGCCTAATCAAGCTGTGCATGCCTTTCCTGCAATTAACGCTGCTATATCCTCTGTGAATAAAAGTTTGACTTTTCTGGAAGACAATGCTCAAATGCTTAGGGATCCAACGGATAAAAAGTTGTAATTCCTATTAAAAAAAAAAAAAAAAACAATTTTTTTTTCTCTGACCGATTGGGTGTCTCACACTGCGCTGACAGTAATTGGTTAATGGTTGAGAGACCAGTTTAAACAGGTGCTCAAGGTTATCCTGTTCAGCAGGCCCAGGATCTGGCAAGCTACTAGCAGCTTTATGTTTGCCATAGTTGCTATGAGATATTCTATCCTTCAGGCCTTGCGCCCTTCGCTAAGCGCCATGCAAGAAGCTCCTGGCTAGTCTTCCTTTTTGCGGTGAAATGGCTGTTTGGGGATGCTTTGGGTAAAACCCCCACAAAATTCTAGTGGAAAGTACCCCTTTGCCATTTAAGAAGAGGAGTAAATGTATTTAATTTTAACAAGCTCCTTCTCCTGTGCCAGGGTCATCAGCCTCCTGGCAGTCACGACGGCCTCTGCCATCAAGTTCAAAAGGTAATCCTCAGGGTCAACCCCAGGGACAAAAAAAGGTCCTGGGGGAGGAAACCTACAAAATACTAAAGCTTCCTTTAGGAGGTGCCCCCGATCGCTCGAGTAGGGGGAATAGTTCTGCAGTTCTCAAGGATCTGGCAGGAAGAGTGTTGACAGATGGGGGGGGGGGGGGGGGGGGGGGGGGGGGGGGGGCTTCCTCAATAGCTCCAGGGTACAAACTGGAGTTCCCGTCTCCTCGTTTTCTCAGATCAAATGTTCCGAACGATCCAGAGAAAAAGTCTTTCTTTCAAGCATTGGACCATCTTTTGGCAAAAAGTGATCATGGTGGTCCCCATGTAGGAGCAGGGATTGGGGTTTGGTTCAAACCTTTTTTCACGGTGCCAAAACCGAATGGACATTCTGGTTCTCAAAAATCGAATTAGATTCCTGAATAGAACTGCTCTTTTTTCGCATGGAATCAATCCAATCGGTTGTTGCCATCCTACAAAGAGGAGAACTTCTGGCCTCAATCGACATCAAAGATGCATTCCTCCATGTGCCTATTTCCTCGCTCACCAGTAATATATCTACTTTTCAAGGTAGAAGACCTTCATTTTCAGTGTATAGCTCTGCTTTTCGGTCTAGCTACTGCTCCTTGAGTGTTTACAAAGGTCCGCTTAGACCAAAGTATGATCACCACATTCAACTACCTGGAATACCTAGGTTGGATTCTCAACCTAGAAGAAATCTTCCTTTAAAACCATGAAGAAGGCTAAAATACTTGGGTCTGATCATAGATACACCCAGAAAAGGGTATTCTTGCCCCAGGCACAGATCAGCGCCATAAAGGAACTGATTCAGGTGGTCGAAGCAAGATGAATTCTTCTATACAGCTTTGCATGAGGTTGTTGGCAAAGATGGTGGCTTCATTCGATGCCTTTCCTTATGCTCAGTTTCATTTGAGACTGCTGCAAAACAGTATCCTATTGGCTTGGAACAAAAGGGTTCAAGATCTAGATTTCCCAATGTGTCTGACTCCAAAGGTGCGCCGGAGCCTCAGTTTATGGTTAATAACCAAAAATCTGCAAAGGGGAAAATCCTTCCTTCAGTTAACTGGGAAGTGGTAACAACAAACGCCAACATTTTTTGGGTTGGGGAGCAGTCCTGCAAGAGGCAACTGTCCAAGAGAAGTGGCCCAGATCAGAAATGGCCTTGCCCATTAACATTCTAGAAATTCAGGCAGAGCACTTGGTTCTGAGGGCCTGAACGTTCAGTTTACGGAATTGTCCTGCCAGGATTCAATCCGACAATGCCACAGAAATGGCCTATATTAATCACCAAGGGGGCACAAGAAGTTGTGCGGGCCAGAGAGAGGTGAATCATATCCTACCTTAGGCAAAGCACATTGTTTTCTGCCCATCGGCAGGAATAGAAAATTGGCAGGTGGTCTACTTAAGTCGCCAGCAGTTGTTCCTGGGAGAATGGTTCCTTCACCCCGATATCTTCCTGTCACTATGTCAAAGATGGGGGATCCCAGATGTAGATCTGTTTGCATCCAGGTTCAACAAAGAAATGGATAACTTTGTGTCAAGAACAAAGGATCCGCTAGCATGCGGAACAGATGCCTTTGCTATTCCCGTGGAATCTGTTCTCACTGATTAATGCATTCCCTCCTATTCTGCCTGCATCCACGACTTCTTTGCAGGATCAAGCAGGAAGGGAAGTCAGTGATTCTTGTGGCCCAGGAGATCTTGGTATGCAGAGATCATAAAGATGGTGGTAGGGGGCCCATGGACCCTACCACCATGGCCAGACCTTCTCTCGCAAGGTCCGATATTCTATCCTACTTTACAAACGCTAAATTTAATGGTTTGGCTATTGAGACCCACATTCTAAAGAAGCGTGGGCTGTCAGGTTCAGTGGTGTCTACTCTGGTTAATGCAAGGAACCCAGCCTCCAGAGTCATATATTATAGAGTCTGGAAGGCATATGACTCCTGGTGTGAATCCAGGGGTTGGCACCCCAGGAAGTATGTCATAGGTAGAATCCTTGACTTTCTACAGATGGGATTCGAAATAAAGCTGGTCTTGAGTACTATCAAGGGCCAGGTCTGTCTGATTCCGAAGGGCAGCAGCCCCACGGCGCCCCGCTGAGGAAGTTCACAGGAACGTAACGCGTATGGGGAAGAGCTGCGCATGACGTCACCCGCTGCTGCCCTTCGGAATCAGACAGACACATGCCTGTGATTTATGCCTCTTACGAAACCGTTTTAAATAGCCAGCGATCGAACGATTAACGGCACCTAAATTACTAGTGCAAGCCAGCGAAGATATATCCCCAGATACACAATACAGGAGTCCCATATACAGACCTGGTCCGATAGGAAAATTTTGCCCCAAGTTTTCATCTCGAGGCCATCCATACCTGGTGAAGTCCGGATCATGTGGTGAGGTCCTACGGTCCAAAGTACATCCAGTACCATCTTCATACAGGCTTGGTTAAAGCTTGCCTCCGGTAAGCTTAATGGTAGAGTGGTGGTGGATCACACGTGTTGGTGAAATCTATTTCAAGTTTGGTGGCACTAGCTGGACATCACACTGATATATAATTTTCATTTTTTTGGACACTCACTGTTGCTATATATTTTGGACTTTTATTGCCCAAGGACTTTATGGTTCATTGTATCTATATGGTTTAACACTTTATGTGTCACGCATAGCCAAATACATAGGGGATTTTTTGATGTTTATGGTATTTTGTTATGGCCATTTGGTATCCAATAGGGTGACCTGGTACTTTGGTCAATCGGGAAGCAGGTCTGATGTCCTGCCTACTGATTGACTGGGAGGAAGATTAGTGTGAAAATTGCGAAAAATGTATTCGCTATTGTCGCACAATTGGGCGGGATCACTCTGGGTCCCGAGCCCACCGTATTTTGAAGCCTATTAGAGCCTCTGGCTCTAATCAGGTGCTTCAAAATATACCACCCCCGCCAAAGGAATCCATGCGTCCGGCATCCTGAAAGGGGCCATGCGCATGGATGGGGGGGGGATGGAGCCCGTGCGCCCACAGTGCACGGGCCGACATTGGTTGGGATGCGTTGTGAAGACTGGTCTGGAGGGATGGAGTAGGTGCTGGGTGGGGATGAAGATGATTGCGCTGCATTGCGACAATGGATGAGGATGACTCTGGGTGGGGTTGAGAGTTACATAGTGAAGAGGCTCTCCAAAATGTAACTCGTATGCACCCAGAGTCATACATTTTCACAATGCAACTAAATTATACCACATTACACTTTTGAGACTTACCCTCCATGTAGCAATCTCAGATCTATCCTCATGGCGCCTGTTATTGCTGTGTCCATGTGATGAGCTGGCCACCCCCTGCTGACCCGACCAATCACAGTTCAAGTAAACCAGCAGCAGCTATCAGGCTCCACCTCAGCAGGACATTGTTTTACCACCCTTGTGCCCTGCTCCCAAGCACCCAAAGGAAATCTCTAAACATTGCCTGGATGTAGTCAGAGCCTTTAGAGCAGGGGTCTCAAAGTCAAATTACCTGAGGGCCACATGACAAGTTTTCATATCCTATGGGGGCTGCATGCAAACTTTTTCCTTGCATGTCCCCCTCTGATCTACATCGACTGCACTTCCAAGTGCACTTGCCGTGCATAGTGGATTTGCCTTTAGTAAATAACCCCAATGTGTGTATATTTCTGTTCTGAGCTTACAGTTCCCCTTCTGAGAACTATTAACCCCCAGCACGGATGTCAGCAAAACGCATTATTAACCCAGCACTGATGTCAGCAAAACGCATTATTAACCCAGCACCGATGTCAGCAAAATGCATTATTAACCCAGCACTGATGTCAGCAAACGCATTATTAACCCAGCACCGATGTCAGCAAAAAGCATTATTGAACCCAGCACTCATGTACCCCACTAGGGACTTGCCTCAGTGTGATGGCTTACTCACCTCTCCTCCTGTCAGCTTCTGGCTTACACACACGCCTAGTGACAGGGCACCCAGAAAAGGACACAATCTCCCGCCCTGAGACGCCGGTCACCCAAAAGAAGTTTTGCTTTGTGATTGGGGTGCCATTATCCCCATTCCCTCCTATTACAAATCTTCCCCTACCAGCACACATCCTCCTCCCTGCAATACCCCCATGGCAGCTGACAGGGGGTATCACGGGGCCCCAGCACACAGGGAGGCCCGAACCACAGGGGGTTCGGAGCAGTGAGCGTGGGGAGCAATTAAAGAGGATGGGTGACAATTACAGAGATTGGGGGGCAATTAGAGGAAGGGGGCAATTACAGAGGAGGGGGGCAATTACAGAGAAGGGAGGGACAATTAGAGAGGAGAGGGGTGCAAATACCCAGGAAGGGGTGGCAAATACACAGGAGGGGGGCAAACACAGAAGGGTCAAAACAAAAGGGAGAGAGAGGTGACAGGCAGCTGCTAGTGCAGAAGTTTTTAATAAAATAAATGCTTAAAAACAAACAGTCCACTCACTCTCCAAGTCAGAGCTGTAGGGATGTCAGTCTGTGAAGTCGGCTGTCCCATTCCCCCCTCCGATCCATGCTGCTCTTATCACTGAATCTATGGAGGAAACAAAGAGCTGCGGGAAGCTCATGTGAACTGTCAGCCTCTGATGATGGAGGTGTGGTTAAGCCTCCGGAACGCTCTGATTGGTCACAGCATCCCAGGCTGACAGCTCACTGCAGTCTCCCCGCAGCTCTGTATTATTGGCTTCCTCCAAAGATTCAGTGATAAGAGCAGCATGGATCGGAGGAGAGAATGGGACAGCCGACTTCACAGACTGACATCCCTACAGCTCTGACATGGAGAGTGAGTGGACTGTTTGTTTTTAAGCATTTATTTTATTAAAAACTTCTGCACCAGCAGCTGCCTGTCGCCTTTCTCTCTCTGTTTTGATTGCGGTGCAAACCCGTCCAGGATCGCCGCTGCGGGCCATTTATAACCAATCCGCGGGCCGGTACTTTGAGACCACTGCTTTAGAGTATACCTAAAAGCTACTGCTTCCATTAGACAAATGGATTCCCTATTTGTTCTTCCTGCAGTTATGTGCAGAGCATTCAACTACAAAATCCACCATTGCACAGTGGATAAAGGTCTTGATTGCTAAAGCCTACCTAGGCTCTAAAATAAAAACCTCGGCCTAAACTTTTACACGCATACTCAACCAGATCTGTTGGAGTATCCTGGGCCTTTAAGCATCAAGCCTCTATTGCTCAACTCTGTAAGGGTGCCTATAAGACACCTGATCTTCTGTTCATACTTTTTCAAAGTTTTACCAGGTAGATGTCTTATCTTCTGCTGAAGCAGCATTTGACTGCAAGGTTCTTCCAGTGGCACTCTGAACCTGGGTATTTTACCCTTGTTTTTGGGTCTGTTGCCACCGTTCTTTTCTCCTAGTCATTGCCCAGCCTTATATTCATTGCTTGGTTACCTCCTATGGTGTATAGATAGGATGCCTGTGCCATGTACTATACGATTAAGATCAGAGACATTGTGACTTGCCTGTAAATTCCATATTTTAGAGTACAGGACACAGGCCACCTCCCTAAACTCTCCATTACTTGCAACAAAATGGAAGACTCACAGAGTGGGGTAGGGTCAGGGCCGCTGATTGGGCGGTACTACTGTTCCTCCTGTAGGGGGCCTGGGCCCCAGGGGATTGGTGGGGCGGGGGGGAAGCAATTGCAGAATGATGCCCTGTGTGGCTCTCTGCAGCAGATGAAAGACAGTTTTTCCCCTCTTCCTCCTGCCAGCTTTCAACTGCTGGAGGGAGAGACACAGACATGGCCAGATCTAGGGGGGTGATGGAGTGGGCTATGCAAACCCATATTTTAGCTATGCCCGCAGGCGGCCCCCTGAATGTTGTGCCTGGCCGGTGGCCATGGAGCTCCTCCCCCCCCCAGGGCTCGGACATGGGGGCGGCAGTCTGGAGGCTGGAGCAGTGAGAGAAGTGACAGAGAGGAAAGAGCCAGGAGGAAGTTCGCTGTGTTGCGCTCTCGCCTCATGTCAGAACAGTGCTTGTTCATACAGCACATAAAACAGGATCGTAAACACACACAGTTTGATTACTGCCCCCATCTCCTCCAAGGGCTGCTCATATCCTGGCAGCAGGAAATGTGGGTGGGGGAGGGTAATTTAACCAAATTAAACTATATGTATACAGTCCACTGCGATCTAAGAGCAATCCCATCTCATGTGGTCAAGCGCTGTTCTGACAGGAGGGGAGAACACACCCCTGCAGGTTTGGGTGGGTGGGGGTTTCAAGCTTACAGGTAAATTGTACATGCTCATAATATTTTGTGCTTGGGATGTTTGTGTAGGAGGGGGGATGGGCTGCTATCTGTGCTGGTAAGTGCAATGGGGATTTAGGAGGTTGGGCGGAATATCTGCTAGGAGGAATGGGGGGGGGGGGTATGTGCTAGGGGGATGGTTTGGGGTGGATTTGAGCCAAGAGGGGGATTGGGGGAGAATGTTTGTGCTAGGATAGTAAATTTGAGAATAAAGAGGATGTATGCTAGGCAGGTGATTTGGAGTGAGGAAGATTTGTGCTAGAAGGGGGAATTGGGGTGGGATTTGTGCTGGGGGGGGGGGGGTTGAACTGGGAGGAGGGGGAATATTTGCTGTTTTTGTTTGAAAATTATTTTGTCTTGCAGACTAAATTTATGCTTAGGGAACAATTGTGCTGATTAGGGCAGTTTTTTTAAATTATTTATGCTGAGACAGGATGCTCACACTAGTCCCAGCACTGCCCGCATTACACACAGGGCACCTAACAGATCTCCTCCCCACACAGCACATAGCCGAGATCGGATTCCCTTACAGACACAGCCTCAATCTGCACAATGTAAAGCAAGCTGCTATGTTGCAGTTTTCACCTATAAAATTCCCAGATGAGAATGGTAGCGCAGCTGCAGAAGCCAACTACACACTATGCAGATTGAGCCTGTGTCTGTAAGGGAATCTGATCTCAGCTATGTTGTGTGTGGGAAGGGATCGGCTGTGCTGTGTGCCGGGCAGGGAAAGGGAGGAGGAGCTCTGCTGGGCTCTCTTCCACCAGTAACCATGTCCTTTTCTCTGCTGACCCCTGTACACTGTCCTGACCACTGTCCTCTGCCCTGCTGACCACTGTACACTGTCCTGACCACTGTCCTCTGCCCTGCTGACCTCACATCCTCCACCCTGCTGATTCTTGTACACTCCCAGCTGACCTCTCATGTATTTTTCACTGCACCGTCACATCAGACAGGCTAGATCCGGCTCCGTTATTAACTCTGTGCAGATTTATCTATATTATTTCAATATTTTTTGCAGGTGGGGGGGGGGGGGGGGGTTAGGCCTGTCAGGTAGGCTGTACAGGGCCCCATCATTTCTAACAGCAGCCCTGGGTAGGTTTATAGGGAAGGGCACCCCCGGAGCATGTCCTCAAAAGCTAGCCAGTGTCCATTATCTGAAGGTACAAGCCTATAACCCAGGATTTATGAATAACATGCCTTTTGTGTCCCCATACTGTATTCTAAGATATGGAATTTTCAACTCCCTAAAATCAACACCAGAATGCTGAATTTTCTTGATTTGGTAAGCGCATAGCTTGTAAATTCTTCTGAACGTCTAGTATACAATTGTACCTGGAAGACCATAGGATGCATTCAGAGCTGTTGAATGTTTGCGTTGTGTACCTGAAAGCTGTATTTTTTTTACATCAGTGTGCATGAAGCCAAAAGAATACAAGCTAAAAATGTGATTAATCGCTACAAGAAAGCATTCTGCTTTTGTGGAGAGCTGCCATTTGTTCAGTTTTGTATGAGTAGTAAAGACAAGTTTGACAGTGCTTTTTGTAAAAAGGTTAAAGTAGTATTAAACCCAAAGTGGAAAATCTTGTTTTATCATCAGCTTAAAGAAGTACATCCAAAGCTGGTTTGGCTGTACTTCTCCTGTGGAACACAGTTTGTTCTGCACTCCTTTGACCCGTTTTCAGCAGACAGCGGGCTGAAGTCACAGAGTCGGTCCACATGCCTGGATCTGCAGTGTTTGATCGCTCGGTTCTCAGTCTTAGAGCCAGCGGGGGACCAATGCTGCATCCACCTAGGTAAGTACGATTCTGCAAAAAAACAACATACTTCTCTTTTAATTTGCCGTAAAGCAAACAATTTTCATGTTCTTTTGCTGCAAACGCATCTATTTTTTGGAAGATCTCTGCGTGGTGCTTTTCCAATAATCTCCATATTAAGCTGCAGTCCCAAACAGGAGCGTGCTTGTCAGAGTGGCTATGTGTGGCCTCCAGGGAGCCAAAGGAGCCACCCTATAAGTGAAAATGAAACCGCCAAACCTTCCAAAGCTCATTATGCTAGAAAGACTGCAAACAAAAATGGGACAAGAAACATAAATGCCATCATAAAAAGCCATCCACAACATCGCCCCCATCTACATCAACAACCTCATCTGCAGATATCGCCCAAATCGTCCCCTCCGCTCCTCCCAGGACCTCCTGCTTTCTAGCTCCCTTGTTACCTCCTCTCATCCTCACCTTCAGGACTTCTACAGAGCCTCTCCCATCCTCTGGAACTCCCTGCCCCAGTCTGTCCGATCAGCCCCTACCCTGTCCACCTTTAGGAGATCCCTGAAAACTCATTTATTCAGGGAAGCCTATCCCACAAACACCTAACAATTGTCCCCGAGCCACCCCCTCCCTTTAGAATGTAAGCTCTATGAGCAGGGCCCTCCTGTCCCCTTTGTATTGAACTGTACTGTAATTGTGTTGTCCCCCCTATACATTGTAAAGCGCTGCGTAAACTGTTGGCGCTATATAAATCGTGTATAATAATAATAAATGTTGTAATGCTATTACATTTTCTTCCTACCCCTCAATTGAGGGTTTAATAATACTTTAACAATAATTGTGTCAACCATCCAGACAAAAAGCACAGCAAATTCAATAAAAATAAAACACAGACACTTTTTTTTCTTTTGTTTAAACATATTACCACACTTTTCATTTTAATACTTGATACAAAATAAAACAACCCCTCAATGATCAGAAAACATAAAATCTAAAAATGTTTCAAAATATTTTCATCTGTTAAATTAAAGTCAACCTCCATATAAAAAGCTAAAATTCACAAATGTAAAAGTTTTGCCTTGTTTTCCTTTATTTTGTACAAAAAAATATTAAAAACTTAAAACGGGAAAATATTTTACATGAAAAGGCAGAAATTGATACAAAAACGGTCTTTTTTTTGTTGTCATATTTTTTTTTTTTTTTTGTTGCCTTAGAAGTAAACAAGACAAAATGGGACTATACAATATTTACAAACACAAATAACAGAGTTATACATTTGCATAATTGAGTGTACACAATAACTCCGTCCCTGCTGAAGAGGTCTAAAATGCATTCCTTGTGAAGTGCTTTGCAGCTTCCATCAGTTAGGAAGGAGAATTTACAGTCACTTGTCCCCCCTCAATGACAGGTCTGTATAGAGCTAGTTGTAGTGTGCAGTAATTGGGTATCAAAGCTACATTCTGGGATATAGACAAAGGCGATTATAGGGCTGTCAGGTGAATTAATAGGACATACATAAAACAGTAGAAGATAAATGATGAGATGTGTACAGCATTTGTAAAGTGTTAGAGCAAATCAGCTAAATAATTGAAACACACATGTACTTGTTTTACCTGCCAAAGGATCTCCAATCATCCTGATCAGGGAGTCACCAATGTGGCACCAATGTGTGGATCACATCTAAAAACTGACTTTCACATTTCCTGAGCTTCAAATTTTCTACCCCCATTGCCTGCTGATTGGACAACCAAGCTGTTTGATAATGCTAGTTGCTCAGAAAGGAGACAGGAGAAATGAGAATCTGGAACACAACGGGAAATGGGAGACATGTCCAGCTATTCATTATGGCAGTGGTGTGTGAGGGCCCATTTATACCTATAGAGAAGCACTGTTGGAAATATTAAGGCGTTAAGTGTGTTTCAGCACATGTACATGTATGAATGTTTGTATTTGCACTGCAAATAATGCAAAGTGTGGGAGGAACTATCAAAAATCAAAAAGGTATTTCTGTGGAGTACAAAGGGGGACCTCTGAGATCACACTGCATTTATAGGGTGACATGGAGGATCGCTATTTCTTAGTTGAGCTGTGGATAACCTGCATACTAAAGGGAACTGCTGATGTGTGAATGAGATCCCTGAATCACAAACCAGAAGAGAATTACAAAGCTTATGGTATGTACCAGTTCACATTGTTCAAATATGAATCAGCATTCTACTGACCAACCTTCAACCAAATGGAGGGAGCTGGTATCCTGCAACTTTGTGGGACCCGGTAGGGAAAATCACCCAGCAAAGAACTTGCCTCTTGGGATTATTTGATACACCAAGCAATGTGTTTTATAGCTGCGTTTTTCATTTAGTCCTGTGGAAGTCCAATAAGACTATATTTCACTAACAGGGTCCGTGTGGAATGCACATATATTTTGGGGGAATATATGATCCACTCTAAAATGATTAGTTTTAGGGTGGACTGATACTACAGCTTTTATTGTAGGGGTATGTATAAATGATAGGGCTTGTTTACACTAGACACAACATCTTCACTGCTAGATTCCGGGATTCAAAAAGGCCAAGGATTAGGCTTTTCAAAGCCCCCTAATACACTAGAGCAGTGGTCTCCAAACTGCGGCCCAGGGGCTGGATGTGGCTCCTTGCTTGCCTTTATCCAACCCTTGAAGCACTATTCCGCCCACTGACAGCAACAATGAGACACTATTCCACCCACTGACAGCAACAACGGGGACACTATTCCACCCACCAACACCAATGATGGGCATTGTTACCAATGCCAGGACATTTTCTACTAGTAATGACCACAGTTCGGGCCCTTTAAAGTGAAGGATAGTAAACTGGCCCATTGTTTAGATAGTTTGTAGACCTCTGCACTAGCCTATTGCACTGAGGTACATTAGAGAGGCTTCTTTGCTGCACCTGACTGCAAATATAACAGTTTTTGTAAAACCCAGCCAAAATATGTCTAAACACACAATGTCTCTAATAAGCAGACTTTAGAGGGCTGCCATTGCCAACTTGGGTTACAGATGAATAGTGCAAGGCTGTCAGCCATATCTTTGCTTTACTATTGAGTCGCTGACCTGAAATAAGCATGTGACTGGTGTCCAAACACCAAACATAAACTCGCTTGCTCCAGATCAGCGACTCCCAAGTAGTTCAGGAAGTATATGACCGATAGCCTTGAAGAACTTCAAATCCAAATTAGCACTAGCAGCTCCACTACTCCTTGCCTTTTAAATGGGACACTAAATAGCCATTATTAACTGTGTGCCCAGGATGCAACCCTACCAGTTGAGATTTCATAGCAAACTAAGTTAGGATTAAAAAAAAAAAATAAAGCCTATAAACAGATAAGTATGTTGTGCTGGGTTAGAACGGTTGGACTCTTAAGGTTAGCGATGTTGCCAATGGCAGTCACTCAGAATCCAGCTTTTGATTTTCTAAGCAGAGCTAGAAAAAGTACTACCAGAATCTGGTTGGTATAGGCAACCACACTGCCATCTTGTAACTTTTACATACTGGCATTAATGTTTATTTGGAGCATGTATAGGAAATGTGGCATAGCATATAGGATGATTGTGCATTTTGTGCCAAGTTATATGGTTCCCCATGAAATAGGGCATAATACATTTTACAAAGGTATGGCTCTTTTATCCCTTCAAATAGGAAATGAAAACACATTTTTCACTAGCCAATGACTTTGGGTCATATTTATCCAGTCCAACATAGGAAGGAGTGTATGTGGAAAAGAAGGCTAGACTGCTGCATTCAGATGGAACATTAAATTCTCTGTCTGCACTGTCATATCTTGTGTTGCTTTTCCTCGCTATATTAAATTGGCCAGTTAAGACAGACACAAAAGCGTAGTTCATTATTTTAAAATGGTTGCCGAAATGACAGTATATTTGCTTCCTAAACTCATGTTTTATTCCTAGTAGAATATCACAAACGTGACAAGTCGTTGAGAAACTTGTGCAACTGGCAAGTCAGTACCTTGAGACTACCCAACTCTGGAGAGCCCCAGTCGCAAAGGATTTGTATCATTCTGACACTGCTACAGGGCTATATTCCCATGACAATTTAGCTGAGATTTTCTTTAAACCTGAGTACAAACAATGTCTACAGGGACTGATTGCAGCTTGCAAACAACATTTCATTGAAGAACTTGCTTCAGTCAGATAAATAGTGGCAACAGGAAAGTACCACAACATGCATGTATGTGAAGGCTCTCATTTCTCCAGGCTATGGCTTACAGCCAAAGTAGTGAAATGTCTTGAATGTGGCCAACTACAACTAGGTGCACAGCATGCATCATTTTTGACCAACAAAGCAATTTTTACATTGCATCAATATGTGGGGTTTACCAATGACTTATTTTATATAAACATCAGTTCACTGTATTGTGACAGCACAATTGTACAGATTGCACATAAAAGCTACTTTTCTTCTTATTAAGCCTAAAGAAAAGAAGAGCCCTAAAGATACACGGGGAGTAAACATAGGCTTTACACGTCTGTACTCTTCCATTGCTAAACTATCACTTCTGGGTGGACTTATTCTTTTAAAAGAGGTAGTTTGGCAACCGTACTAAAAGCCAGTCAAATCTTAAAAAAAAAATAAAATTGGTTTTGGATAGAGGCATAAAAAAAGGGGGATGGGGGTAACTACTCTCTTGCCTGGTGAAGAGGGGGAAACCTACACAATAAGACAAAAAAAAAAAAAAAATTCTATCTGGGCACTTTTATGCCGCGTACACACGACGGAATTCCGCTCAAGCTTGGCTTGCATACACACAGTCACACAAAATTTCTCTGAACTTTCAACCGCCAAGAACGTGGTGATGTACAACACTACACTGAGCCGAGAAAGTTAAGTTCAATGCTTTCAAATTGTTTCCGAGCATTTTTGCGCGTCCGAATTGCATATGAACACATTTTTGGATAGAAACTTTTCCCAACCGAAAAACAGAGAATCTGCTCTCAATCTTTTGCTGGCTGGAATTCCGCCAGCAAAAGACCGATGGAGCGCACACACACAGTAGCATTTTCCGTCAAAAAGCTCTCAACGGAGTTTTGCTGGCGGCATTTCCGATCGTGTGTACGCGGCATTAGGCTGTAGATAATGGGTTACAGGAAAGAAAATCACTTGATTTCCCATCAACAAAGTCAGTGAGCCGTAGAGCTATTGTGTTTTCCTGGCGAGGGGAGCTGTCTCTGCTGGAAGAACACAGTGATTAGAGCTAGTGGCTATAGCATCCTAAAAGTCCAACAGGCTGGTTGTGCTCAAGTCAATTGATGGATTGACTCGGGTACCTCAGCCTACCTATGCATTGTTCGAATCTTGGCTGGTCCCTGCTGAACCGGCAAAGATTCAAACCATCTGGCTGGCTTTATTCTGCATGCTTATGTGAATATGCACCACTGTGTGTTTTCACCTGTATGCTTTGTCAGCTTTCCTATTTACAGATTGTAAAATCTGTTTTTACACTTTCATGGCTTGTGTACAGTGTGCAGTTATCAATACAAATCAGCCAAATCTCATCGTCCAGCAGTTTAGAGCAGGAAGAACGTAATCTGATGTGTGATGAAAAACATCACTAAATATTGTAGCTTCTGTATGCAGATCTGTGGATATTAATGCTGCTTTATATTAGAGACAGGGTATTTAAAGATTTTTTGGGGTCTGTATACAGATATCCCAACAGCATAGTGTCCCCAAAGTGCTGATGTTCAGGTTCCCAGCTAATCAAATTCAGTGTCCTCTTTGTAGGGGCTTGGGATGACTGCTTAGGGGAGACGTTCTGGCAAGCAAGGACAGAACAAAGCAGCCTCAACAGATACTGCATCCTATAATTACTTTCCTGCTTTTTTTTTAGCCCCATTGGCATCAATCATGTGTACAGCAGTGGTTCTCAACCTCAGTCCTTAAGTACCGCCGACAGGCCATGTTTGCAGATTTTCCTTCATCTTGCACAGGCGCTTTAAATCAGAGTTAAAGGCTTGGTATTTTGGGCAGCTATTTTATCTAAAAGAAATTCCCAAAACATGGCCTGTTGGGGGTACTTGAGGACTGAGGTTGAGAACCACTGGTGTACAGGACATACTAGACCACTTCCACTGCACTATAGGTGTTTTTCTCTTGTGACAGGAAAAGTGTGAACCTTTAAGCCACCCAACCCTCAGAGAAAATGCAGCTTGGAAACTAAGTTGTAAAGGGAGAAACTCTTCATACAGTACTTCTTTTATAGATCTGACCTATAATACAGTGCACTGGCTTTGTGAAGATTTGAGGTTTATTTATGGATTCAACTAAAATTTACAGTATGTGCAGCACTACAGAGAAAGAACTGAAATGTTTTCTTTGCTTCTTATCCTCATAGACAACAGCATGTTACAAAAACTTCTGCAGCTTCCAACTCTGTCTACATAGTGACTTCTTACTTGTACTCAATGGAGTTCATGCATAAGAACATGAAACAACTGAATGTGTCGCCCATAGCAGCCACAATATCCCTTACATTCTCCCATCAGTTTATAAAATTAATAAACTGCCCATTAATATATACAGTATAACATTTGCTGTGAAAGATTCACAGACTCTACAAGTCTAACTTGTACACTTGTCAAGATCGTATATGGCTCCATACACTGACATTCCTGTGCAATTAAGCCTTAGCTTAGTAGATTGTAAAAAAAGTGTGCGGTCAGCTTAAAAGGCAAGAAGCCACTAGACATTTACCTTTTAAGAGTCCGTAAACATAAAATACAGGATACTGGACCAGTCTACAGATAACACCAACATAAAAAAAAAAAAAAAAAGTTTTTTTGGTGGGAGACGAGGATGGCTACTTTGGTATGTTCAGGTGACAACCTGTACAGTAATGCCATGTGAACTGAACATTTTGGCCTTGGTCATATGGTGAGCTTGTATAAAAGCAGTGTGTGCAGCAAACTTTTCCAAAGCATCTAACAGGCTTTGAGTAGCTTTCTTAAAGCATTTAGACCTCAAGAATACTGGTCTGTTGTAAAACGCTATTTCTCCTGAGAGGAGAAAATCAACGTTAAAAACTCACCTCAGCCGCGTTTTATTCAAACCAGTTTAGCAGAGTTTGGGCATTTATTTTATTTGCCAGAACGTTAAATATATTCTGGCTATTGTAATGAATAGACGCACCTAGTGTTTAGGAGCGTCAAATGTTTTTCTTTTTTTCCTGCCCAAACTCTGATGCTCTTGGACGCACTGGCAGTGATTGTGTTTTTTCCTGCCTTTAAACTCTCCTGACATTAAACACTGCTAAAAGCCTGTGTGTGCATGGACACATAGGGGGTTATTTACTAAAGGCAAATCCACTTTGCACTACACGTGCAAACTACAAGTGATAAAGTGCACTTGAAATTGCACTGAAAGTGCACTTGGAAGTGCAGTCGCTGTAGATCCGAGGGGGACATGCAGGGAAAATAAAAAACAGCATTTTAGCTTGCACATGATTGGATAATAAAATCAGCAGAGCTTCCCCTCATTTCAGATCTACCCCTCAGATTTACAGCGACTGCACTTCCAAGTGCACTTTCAGTGCAATTTCAAGTGCACTTTATCACTTGTAGTTTGCACGTGTAGTGCAAAGTGGATTTGCCTTTCGTAAATAACCCCCATAGTCTAACATGGAGGGGAGTTTAGAGGCAGGGGGAAAAAAAACTGCTAGACACCCCTAGCAGCAGCTGCAAAAACATCCAGCGTGCATACAGCATACGGTAAACACTATTCAGCTCCAAAAGGTTAAATGGAAATCTTAATGTGAGAGCAGTCACTTAAAAAAAAAAAAAAAAAAAAAGCTGCTAGCAAGTCTTAGCACTGCTCAAAACTGCTTGTAGCATAAGAAGTTTTTGGTGCTTCAGCAAAGCTTGTTTGCTGTACACACTGCTCTTATACAAAATGATGCCTGTGTGCACAAGGATTAACGCCGCCTTGACACGGCCATTTGAATGCAGTCCCCGTATTCCAGCTGCAAGAATCATGAGATTTTTGTGTCTGGAATGACCAGGACATGAGAACAGCAGTTGACTGCGTCCAGGCTCAGACACCAGTCTCTAACAGCAGGTAACCGCTTTGTGTGCGGCTACATGTGAACAGCGGCGGCTGCTGTCGGCCTACGATTCGTTTATCTTGGCTGAGCAGTCACTGCTATTCGCATGCCCCAGTCATTGCAGCTGCAAGAGTCTGCTAAATCTTGCTGCTGGAATCCGTTGGCTGCATCTAAACAGCTTTGTGAAAGAGGCCCTTGCTGCAGTTACTGGCACTGCATGTGAATGTGAGCTCCACATATACACATCAATGAATTAAATGTAATATTTGTGTGGCAAAGCCCTTCTAGCACCTAAGGAGGTGCAGAATATAAGTTTGAACCTGCAAGGTACAACTCACTGCTCATCTGCACAAGCACTAAGCAAACAAGCATTCACTCTGCTAGACTTATCCTACTAGGCAAATGTTTGCATCCTCTTCTATAAATGTTGTTTTATGGCTTCTTATATATGGTATATAGTGTTTAGATTTTGTGACCCTTTATCGGTATAATTCACCAACCAAAATTATACATTGTTGATAGATGCAGGTATACAGATATCAAAGATAATGTTCATTATGGAGAAATGTGCCATATACTGCACATATTTTACAGATCTTGCAAAAATAAAACCAATTACTGAAACCAATTATTAATCCTTATATATATATATATATATTTTCTTTTTTTTAGTTTGGACCACCGAATGTCCACCTAATGTAAATTACAATATGCATGGCAATATACATTGCCTACAGTATAGTTGAAAATAATTTGTATCTATAAAAATAATTCATAATCATATCTTAAACATTATTTTTCTTTTCAGTCATCTGATAATTAAAAAAAGAAATAAAATAAAAGTAGCAGGGTTCAACCATTTTGTTTGCCTGGAAAGATCACTGGTGCTTGTTACTCTATTACTCTTTTTTTATATATAGGAGTATTTCTTACAGTGAAGTAACAAGCCACTGGCAATTCAATCTCTGCAAGTCCTTTATGGACATATGCAAAAGTACAAAGTGCTTTTTACAACCGTAGTATGAAATTATTGTGATTCAAATTTAATGAGTTTTTCCATTCAGCTACAGCTTGCTCTTGCTTTTCATCAGGTTACTCCTTGAAACAACTGCAAGCCATCCCCTGACAACCATTACTATTGACAAGATGACAGAATTGACTTTCTTCCCTAGTCTGTGAAGGTCCTCATTTATCCAGGTCATGGTATAGCAAGTAGCAGTTAATCAAATTCAACTTGTTCTGGATGCGTTTCAACACTTATCCAAGTCGATTCCCATGTTATCCATGCAAGTATAAATTCTGGGGTACGTTCCCAAAACTCAAAGCCATTTAGATGTGTGGTAAAACATTTCCAACATTACAGAACAAGTCCAATTAAATAACATTAACCACTACTATCTCCCCCCTAATTTATATACTGCTATTAACGTGGAAAGTCACTCTCCCAATCAACATTTTTTAATCCTCATGGTGCTAGCATTAGTAAATGGATAGGAAAGTATATTGTTTCAAACTTTTTTTCACATATTTACTTGTTTCAATTTTTTTTTTTACATTTGTTCAGTTACGTCTTGGTTTCTTGCCTAAGCAAATTATGTCATACATCCCAGTCTTCAGAAGGGGAGGAGGGTTTTTCTCAGATAAGCACTCATGGGCAGATGGATTCCACAAAGTAAATGCTACATGAACCTTACTCAAGATGCCCTTACTCAGGATGACCATATTCAGAATTGATAGGGGGTTGTTTTTCAAAGTGATTTCGCAGAAAAATAAAGCATGTAGACATGGATGGATGGGGAGTTTGCTTTGACTATTAAAAATTGGGGTGCTTAGATGCAGTAAACATCTGCTTTAACACAGCAGAAACTAGAGGAGCATTATTCTACAAATGTCTGTGAAAACATCTCAGGAAATAAGGTGTGGGGAGCTAAATGTCTTAAAAGTGAAGTTGTTTTTAATCAAGTCTTAAGCAGTATAAACGATATACCGTAATTAGACAGCTTTTCCAAGAGTGGTGGCAGAAGATCGGTTCTTTGTTTGAGGAGGGACTGGGTATTCAAGGAGGAAAGCACCAAAAGCAGTGTGTACAAAATCCAGATTTCATTTTACTCAGACTCTTGTGTCATAAAAATCCAGCATGCCGCACTTATCCGGCATCTGGACCAATCACACAAATCACTCAAGGTTCCCTCCAATTTTATCAATCCAGTAAACACTTTGTTTAATAATACCAAGCCATGATGAAGGACACCATCTGAACCTCTGAAATGTGTTGGCTTGTTATGATACAAGAACCTGAATAAAATTTAAATCTGGACATGTGTGTTCTGTTTTTGGCGATTTCCTCCCTGTACACCCAGCACTGCAGAAACATCTGTTAGAACACAGCTTACACATCTTTCAAGGAATTACTTAACTGGAAGCAAGAGCAATCCAAAGCTGAAAGGAGAAACACTAAAAATGATCAAAGCTTATTATTCTTAAGTCACTATGGGCAAATGACCCAAAGGAGTTAGAGGGGGCACACTGGCCTGAATACACGCTGCAATTCATTAAAATATCAATTAAATATTACAATCAACAAAATGCTGATGCCCTGCAGAATTATTTTGGCCATAAAATATTAGGATAATAAAACAGCTCTTACTAAAAAGTTCACAATTTGATTAAGGATAATTAAATAAAACAGTTGTGTACTATCACTAAAACTCTACACATATGAGCATCTATTTAAAAGGGCTACTTAAATGTTGTGATGTGGCCACTGCATAGCAGTTGAACAAGCCAGAGACAAACATAAACAATGACAAGTGGACAGGAGAGCAGTACAATTGACATCCATTTGTAACAGGTTGCAGAAAAGCAGGGAGAACATACATAAAGCAGAAAATAAATTAAAATAGTGTCATGGATGGCAAAGAGCAAGTAAATCTGTGTAGTTTGTGCTTTTGAGAGCCCAGTGGAACACTGTATGGCTCAATCTAGTGATAAGGAATAGGTGAATGTAGCCAGTCAGCTTGCTGCAGGGCCCAGCATGCTTCTTTAATCTACAGAGATAACAAAGCATGCTGGGAGATGCAGTCTGTATATTGCCAAGCTACTGGATTTTCTAATTCTCCAGAGGCTATTTTGCACTTTGAAGTCCATGAGGCAACTCTTTATATACAAGTCAGCATGAGATGACCATGACAACCTATTAATCAGCAGTGATATGTGATATAAGAGAAAGTATATATGTACAGAAAGTACATATGTCGGTGGATAAATACATTTCAGACTTTTCTTACTAATTCTTGATATATACCATAGGAGGTTCTCAGAGATCCAAAGTTCCCTTACCACACCTGAGGGGTACAGAGTTAAAGCCACCACAGAGAACAGACAAGGGGTGGGAAGGTTTATAACCAGTGCAGTGTGTAATAAAGTGTGATCATTATTATCTCTAGCTAGCTGTATGCAGTCTAAAATGTAAGGTTGTCTGAGGACATGGGAAGTGCCTTTGAGGTGAAAAGCAGCAGATACAGGTCTGCCGAAAATGGTATTGTAATAAAAATGGCTAAAAACATGCTAAATCATCCTCCGTCTTCTGTTCTTGGCAGGACGGCCAGGCCTGTTTTGCCGGACAATGGGACGCTCAGCCTGCAGGACAACAGAAAACAACGCTTAGTCTTTCTAACAAGTCACACAGCAGATACAAGTGGGTCATAATTCAGAATTCTCTGTTCATGCTGCAAATCTTGGAAGTATAAATTCTGAAGACACATGCAATAAACGGATTATATCCAGCAGCTTACATTTACAAAATAAAAAAATTAGCAAAATGACAAAATCATATACTTGTAGTCCATTGAGGGACTGCCATCTACTAATTGATTAAAAAGGGCAAACCCCCCCGCCAAAAAAAACCCACAGACTAGTCCAGGGTAACACCTACCACCAGCATGCTTGTAACAAAGCAGTACCAAGAGCATTGCTGTGTGGTGTCCCCTCAGTGGACTCCAAGAAAATGACTTTGACGAGTTAAAGCATTAGTAAGCCACAGCAGTTAAAAACAAACACACCTGTAAGGCAATTGCATAATGTGCTAGTATACATCGCTGGTGATGTCACTGGCTGCATCCAGGGTAAATATATCCTGAACAGCGCACGTTTATGAGATCTTCATTTTACCTATAGGTAAGCCTCATTATAGCCTTACCTGTAGGTAAAAGAAAAAATATCACAAAGCAGAGCTTACTTTATGATATGATTTTTATACTACCAGTAAAATACTTTTCTTGGAGTCCAGTAAGGGATGCAGCACTAATTCTTGATGAAACAAGATCTAGCCAAACAGAGCCCACAACAACTGTCTTCTCCACAGGAGGTCATCGGAGTATCCTACAATGGGAATGCCACAAGAATACAGAGAATGACCTGGATAAATTTAGGATAAATAGTCCGCGCTTAGGATAAAGGTAAAGGTATGCAGCCTCCCCTGAATGGACTCCCTAGGGAGCCAATAATTAAATAAAAGTGGTAAAGGGATGATGGCGCTCCCTAATGCAAAAATATGTATGTGACCACACTACCTAACACACTTAATATGCTATAAATGATATTGGGAATAGATAAGTATGTGAAAGAAATGTGAATATAAAAACCAATAATAAAGTGATTAAGAGATTAGCACTCCATACCAATCATAGCCATCCAACCTGGGGACACTCAAAATTAGGTGTGGTACCAGAGGAGAAGCTAATGGGGCTGATCACTTAAATTGATGCAAAAAACAGAGGCAAATCTATAATGTGATAAATTGGAATAAGATGTGTCCACCGACTGCCATCTCACACCACCCTAAATAAAATCAATACATGTGTCACACATATAGTGAAAGATAAATGTATCTAACTGTAAGTGATTCCAGCAATAAGCATAAGATATAATATTTGAAGTGAAAAAGTACATAACATGGGCCACATAGAAAAAGTGTGTGAACCCCGTGAAAAAGTATATATGTATATATATACACGTAGAAAGTCCTCCCCGGGTTGGGTGCTCCAAAGGGTATACAAAAATGAAAAAAAGGAAAAGAAGGTATACAAATGTTCAATAATCAGTGACTGTAGTGACTTCGCTGTTGTAGGTAAGGTGACTTCGTGCTGCCCATATGGTCCCACACTCACCGGAAAATACCACCCCTGCAGGGGTAAAAGGTATAGATGGAAATCCGTCAGTGGTCCCTCTGCCAGCAATGGATCGATATCCAGCTCCTACGTATCCACAGGAATAGTCACAGGATCTAGGTACTGTTATCCAGCATCAGCACTCCATTAAATTCAGAAAAAATGTCCCTCCATGGCAAAAGATAAAAAGAAAAATAGGGGACTCATAGCGCAAAATGTAAAAGCAATTACACTTTATTAAAGTAAAACCAAAAAATAAAAGCAAAAGTTAGGGTTAAAAAGTGTATAACAAAGTCCCGGCGGGCTTGCGTAGGGCTTTAAAGCCTAATTGCCCTCTATTACAAATAATGCACAGTGGCCGCTCCGCAGCTTGCGTCCCAGCAGCGTTCCAAGCCTCCTGCGCTAACCGGAAGTGAGGTAAGTACGCCTTACGCACGTTTCGTCATGTGACTTTCTCACATGACGAAACGTGCGTAAGGCGTACTTACCTCACTTCCGGTTAGCGCAGAAGGCTTGGAACGCTGCTGGGACGCAAGCTGCGGAGCGGCCACTGTGCATTATTTGTAATAGAGGGCAATTAGGCTTTAAAGCCCTACGCAAGCCCGCCGGGACTTTGTTATACACTTTTTAACCCTAACTTTTGCTTTTATTTTTTGGTTTTACTTTAATAAAGTGTAATTGCTTTTACATTTTGCGCTATGAGTCCCCTATTTTTCTTTTTATCTTTTGCCATGGAGGGACATTTTTTCTGAATTTAATGGAGTGCTGATGCTGGATAACAGTACCTAGATCCTGTGACTATTCCTGTGGATACGTAGGAGCTGGATATCGATCCATTGCTGGCAGAGGGACCACTGACGGATTTCCATCTATACCTTTTACCCCTGTAGGGGTGGTATTTTCCGGTGAGTGTGGGACCATATGGGCAGCACGAAGTCACCTTACCTACAACAGCGAAGTCACTACAGTCACTGATTATTGAACATTTGTATACCTTCTTTTCCTTTTTTTCATTTTTGTATACCCTTTGGAGCACCCAACCCGGGGAGGACTTTCTACGTGTATATATATACATATATACTTTTTCACGGGGTTCACACACTTTTTCTATGTGGCCCATGTTATGTACTTTTTCACTTCAAATATTATATCTTATGCTTATTGCCGGAATCACTTACAGTTAGATACATTTATCTTTCACTATATGTGTGACACATGTATTGATTTTATTTAGGGTGGTGTGAGATGGCAGTCGGTGGACACATCTTATTCCAATTTATCACATTATAGATTTGCCTCTGTTTTTTGCATCAATTTAAGTGATCAGCCACATTAGCTTCTCCTCTGGTACCACACCTAATTTTGAGTGTCCCCAGGTTGGATGGCTATGATTGGTATGGAGTGCTAATCTCTTAATCACTTTATTATTGGTTTTTATATTCACATTTCTTTCACATACTTATCTATTCCCAATATCATTTATAGCATATTAAGTGTGTTAGGTAGTGTGGTCACATACATATTTTTGCATTAGGGAGCGCCATCATCCCTTTACCACTTTTATTTAGAGAATGGCCTGGAACCAACATCCTGTCAAACACTTTGCATACAGGGGTAAAACTGAAGAGGCAGAACCCTGGTAGGGCAGTAATCAGCAAATACTCATCATAACGGACTGTACAGGTCAGGGGGGGTCCCTGAGGAGAGACCGTGGTGGGGGATTTGATGAATAGGATCACCATGTATAAATAAGTGGTCCATATAGCAAACTTGGTGTGGAGTTATTCACTTTAAAGATTAAAGATAAAATTCACAAATGACAAGGGGGCACTATTTACATCTGGAGGAAAAGAGAATTAACCGCCAAATATGGAAAGATTTCTTTAAAGAGCTGTGAAAATGTGAAATAGTCTTCCTCAAGAACACATTCTGACCAGGTCAGTAGATTGTTTAAAAAAAATATAAAAATTGGATAGATTATTTCCTAAATGCACAAAATAAAATTGGATACAAAAATTTATAGGTAATAACACCAAGGGTATTTGAGACTGTGGGTTTTGTAGACTTTGTGTGTGGCTGGAGAATCAGATTTGGAGGGCCTACACCAGGAGTAGGCGAACAAAGGGAAAGTGACTTATTTGACCTTCCTCTAGATTTCTTGTGCTGTGGCAGGTGGAGGCTCTGTCCTCCAGTGATATTCCTGAAAACAGCAAAGGTAGGTCCAGAGGGACATTGTCCCTCAAAGACAAAAGACAAAGTTGGTTACACGCTCCGTGGATGCACTGTGTCTGCATTCCAGCACTTCAGCCTGAATGCTCTGGCTAAACCAATCTCAATCAGGAAGGAATCCATTGACGCAGTAGAGCGATCACTTCCAAGAAGAGTGGTGTTCCAAGCACAAACATGCAACAACCCAGTGGCTTAAATTCTGTTGGGTGTTGGCATCCAACAGGGTTTGTCCCGCCTGCAGATACGAAGTATCAAAGAGAATAGTAAGTCGCATACTAGTTGCCAGCCCAGTCACTATGTGTAGAAAAATGGCTTCAGCTCATTGCCTCCAAATCCACACCCCACTGATGCATTTCCCCCTTGCTTGGGCTTTGTTATAGAAAAGACCTCTATGACTAAGCCCATAGGAGGGTGAAATGCATCAGTGGTAACTTCCTGAACCCAATGCGTTTCAGAGATGGAAGCTGTCTCCATCAGGGGTTTTCACAGAAAATATAGTATATCATAATCATTTGCATGTACATAAGAGTATCCACATTAATTAAAAAAGGAATGACATTGTCAAGTGGAGTCCCCTGCGCATCCCATCCACATAGTTGTTGCTTCAGTTTGAGATAAATTTGGATGGGGAAATAGCCAAGTGTTATGTGGGGATAAAATCCCCAATCACACAAAAAGGAGTTGAAGTCTGGAAACCCAGATACAACAAAAGCAATATGTGTACTGATGCCCGGCAAGCAGAGAATCTAAGCGGAGCAGTGGCATCAATTGCAGACAGACAGGTTGGTGGGGACTTGAAGAGCACAAAATGCTGTAGACAGATTCAGTGAGATAATGGTCTCAATGAATATAGTCCAACATCAGCCTCTCCAAGAACGTCCTGTCCATAGCCCATAGTAGGTGAAAGGACCTATAAAATTTGCTGCATACACAGATGACCTTCTATTCTCCCTAACACAACCACATACATCTATCCCTAACTTACTACAAGCTTTTACCAACTATGGATACATTTTCAATCTTAAAATCAATTACATCAATTCGGAAGCCATGAATCTCACCCTGCCCCAAAATGTAACAGAGAAGCACAAGAAAACACTTCCTTCAAGTGGGTACCCCCAATGCTTTCAAATATCTTGGCGTTTGGCTCAGACCTACGATTAACAACATTTTCATACAAAACTTCAGAACCTTGCTACATCAGATAGACTAAGACCTCTCTAAATGGTCTCTTAAACACTTCTCATGGTTTGGCAGAGCTGCCATTGTTAAAATGACCATACTCCCAAGGCTGCTATATCTTTTCCATACAAAAAAATACACACACAAGAAAACTAGAAGGTGCGCTGATCAACAGTTTGGTATAGCCCTCCAGCTGGTTATTGGTGATAATTAGACAAGTCAAAGGGTGCTGCTGCTCTCTATGGATCCTCTGGGTGACAGGAACACATCTAGACAAAACACAAAAGAAGAGAGCATAAAGATGCCCTTAGGGTGCTTTCACACTGGGGCGTTTTTCAGGAGCTACAGCGCTAAAAATAGCGCCTGTATAGCTCCTGAAAAAATCCGGTCCTTTCACTCCAGTGTGAAAGCCGAATGGCTTTCACACTGGAGCGGTGCGCTAGCAGGACGGTCAAAAAAGTCCTGCTAGCAGCATATTTGGAGCGGTGAAGGAGCGGTGTATTCACCACTCCTATACCGCTCCTACCCATTGAAATCAATGGGACACCACGGGGATACCGCCGGCAAAGCGCTGCTGCGGAGGTTTTTAACCCTTTTTCGCCCGTTAGCGGGGGTTAAAACCGCTGCTTTATCATTGCCGCCCGCACCGCCCCAGTGTGAAGCCGGCCTTAGTGTAACTCGGCTATAATATGGTAAGGTTAAAAACACTACAATGGTCAAACTCGCATTGTGTGACGATAGATACAGCATAAGGATTCCACTGTGGCCACCTCATGATCCCGACCGGGGAAGGGGGAGCCATGGACATCCAACCTAGCTGCCCGGATCCTGGCAGCACATGCAAGGCTATCCACCACCACGCGCGACGTGCAGATCCTAATGCGCATTCCTCCGGCCCAGCCGGCGCTGCTCTTTGAGGACATCGAGCATGGTGGTGGATAGCCTCGGATGTGCTGCCAGGATCTGGGCAGCTAGGTTGAACGCCCACTGATCCCCCCTTCCCCTGTCGGGATCTTGAGGTGGTTATAGGAGTACGGCCACAGTGGAATCCTTATGCTTCATCTATCTTCACACAATGTGAGTTTGACCATTGTAGTGTTTATACCTTTACCATATTAAAGCTGAGTTATACTAGGGCAGCTTTGTGCTCTCTTTTGTGTTAAATCTTTTCCATATACTGCCAGTCGACATCCCTGACAGTTTTTTTTTAAACATTTACAACCTGCTCTTTGGAAATTTCTATGGGCTCATAAAAAATCCTGTATTAATATACATCTACTTATAAAACCTAAGGTGGCAGGAGGTTTGGGCTTCCCAAACTTCAAGTTGTACTACTATGCCACACATCTGGCCCTGTCATTTTGCTCACAAAGACTGGGTGTCTTTAGAGAAGAGTTTCACTGAGATTCCTCTGAAATTTGCTCCCTAGATCCCTTGGTCTAAATGTCCTTTAGACCTTAAATGGCATCCAATAATTGGAGTCACTTTGAGGGTCTTTCATAGAGCCGCCCAGTCTCTCCACATTTCCACATCTCCAGGTCCATTAACACTGTTTTACAGACTTCCCTCCAGGACAAGGTAGGAAAGTATTTTTTTCAGGGGACGCATCACCCCTATTGGCCTCGCAGTGTGTGGCTGTGGGTAAGATATTACAATAATGTAGTTTTATAAAAATCGTGATAACAATGCAAAAAATTATTTATGTATAAGAATTCAAAAAATCTATATAAAAATTGAAAAGACTATGTGAAAAAATGAAAAAAATAAATAAGTAAAGTGGGTCATATATGTTGCATGTGAAATAACGATAGTGAAATCAACAATTCAACAGCATATAAAAATGTGTATGTAGAATGATAAAACCTCAAAAAAGTCCAAAAACAAATAATATATATATATGTATATAGAAAAAAAGTCCTGAACAGGGAGATGAAAACAGCTGGTGTGATCCTACAAACTCTGTGGCCGTATCATATTCATCCTACACAGGTACAGTATATCAGATATTGCACATCGATCCTTGCAGGGGACAAAACAAGCAGCCAGATGGCTTCTTACCAGATCTGATTCCAATGATAAAAACTTTTCCAAGCACATTTAAAAGGATAATATAAAACAACACTCAGCAGCAAAAAAAATTCATTCACATTGCCTGCTGGTGTGTGGTGAATAAACTCCTAAAGAATTTACCGCACATGAGTTCCCCTCAGTTTTTTCTCCTTTTTTCTGAGCTGATAAAATAAAGAAATCGCTTTATTTTTTTGCTAAAAAACTCTATGGAAATAGTTGTGAGGCCTGTGGCTCACCAGCCAGGAAAACAGCCCTGTGATTGAGGAGAAACACAGGCAGGTGTACATGTAGATTACTGGAGAGCTGGAGACCAGAAGCTGATTCTTTCATTCACTTTTGCGAGAATGACTCCCGTAATTAGGAGTCCATCAGATCTGGTAAGAAGCCATCTGGGTGCTTGTTTTGTCCCCTGCAAGGATCGATGTGCAATATCTGATATACTGTACCTGTGTAGGATGAATATGATACGGCCACAGAGTTTGTAGGATCACACCAGCTGTTTTCATCTCCCTGTTCTGGACTTTTTCTCTCTCTCTCTATATATTATATTATATATATATATATATAACCTTTTTTGAGGTTTTATCATTATACATACACATTTTTATATGCACTTGTGTGTTGATTGTTGATTATTATATATTTTTGTCTGTAGGTTGGAAAATAGAAAATTCATACAAAATACTGTCGCAATGGTACGCTACACTGCTAAAGGTGAAAAAAAAATGGTACCCATTGGTTTCTGATAAGTGCTGGAGATGTGAGCTGGCTAAAGGAGAAATGATGCATAAATAGTGGGACTTCCCTAAACTATCCCCCTTCTGGGAAAAGATTCAAAAAATGGTCCTTCACATTACAGACACCAAGATTAACCTCACCCTGGCATGTTGTCTCCTACACATTTCCAACTACCCTCTGGGTAGATATAAACACCTTTTGATTGCAGCAAAGTCCTTGATCCCCAAACATTGGAAAATCAGAGAGTGTACCCTCGATTATGGAATTGATACAAAATGTTAATTATATTTCTAAAAATGGAAGCACTATTGCCATAGCTAATGAAACGAGAAGTTTCACAAAACATGGAAAGCTTGGCTTCAAAGTTTCAGTTTAAAGTTTCTGAAGCCTATGATAGCTTGACAGCAGGGTGAGAAGGCCCCCCAATTGTTTAATGACCTGGTTTGGTTCTACCTGGGAGCCCGTTCACCTTCTGTTGTAGGCTGCTTTCTCTGTACCCTCCCCTAGCGGGGTCAATTTAGTTGTTTTGTGGGCTGGCTGGGAGTGTGCTGGAAACATTTGTTTGTTTGTGAGATGCAGATAAGGTTTTCTGACTTTTCTGAGATTTGCATTCATGTTCTGGGTCATTGTCTTAGAAAGTAATAAAAAGTTAGATGGTGTGCTTAAAGTGGAGGTTCACTCAAAAATTGAACCTCTGCTTTTCGGAACCCTCCCCCCTCCGGTGTCACATTTGGCACCTTTCAGGGGGGAGGGGGGTGCAGATACCAGTCTAAGACAGGTATTTGCAGCCACTTCCAGGCATAGACTCCCACGGCAGTCTATGCCTCTTCCTGTCCCGTCGTGCTGTCTGCTGGGACACACACGGGTCCCAGAGACAGTGCGGACCATTCTCATTGCACTGCGCGACTTGCGCATGGGCAGTAGGGAACCGGGAAGTGAAGCCGCAATGCTTCACTTGCTGATTCCCTCACCGAGAATGGCGCCGGCAGCAGCCGAGAGCCGAGCGATTGCTCGGCCTCGGCTGCCGACATCGCTGAACTCCAGGAAAGGTAAGTGTCCATTTATTAAAAGTCAGCAGCTGCAGTATTTGTAGCTGCTGGCTTTTAATAATTTTTTTTCAGGTGGACTCCCTCTTTAAGAACCAGGCAATTAGCATTTTTAGAAGTCAACAATAGCAGCCTCAATATTTATCCCATTACTAGCCTATATTTAGGGTAAGTGTTTACCCCAAGCAACAATTACCTACTCATCGGCCCATACAGTTAAGGTACCTTTGTGGCTGTTAATGGTGTTATAGAGCAGGAGGTTTGTATGTGGGTAGAGATAAGCTCCTAAAAGCAGCCCCAAAGATAAGCTGACCCATAGTAACAAATTGAAATTCAGATCATTGGGATGTACAGAAAAGGCTTTCTTGGGAGAAAAATTACAAGTCAAACAGTCAATGCCAGTTTTTTCAGACTTATCAGCTCTTTATCATTTTGCTGATCTCAAGTATTCTGTTGCACAAATTACATAATGATGCAAGACTTCATGTCATGTGGTAGGTAGGGTTCCTAGGACGAATGTGACACACATGTATGGCAAAGTTTGAAGCTAGCGCAAACAAAATGACATGCTTGTCTCCGATAGTCGCTAACTGCCGACTTCTTTGATGGAAAAATATGAGCAACTCTTACATTTAGTCCATTAGCAGGATCCACACTTGACCACTTTGCAGGAACATCTTCTAGGCGAGAATTCATCCTCTGTGAACTGGAAACATAACAGTTATGTATCAATACGTGAACTGTTGCAATTTATAGATTTTAATGCCCTTAAAAGTAGAGGTCTGGGCATCATATCTAAGAAAAAAAAGACTGCTTTGTGTGTTGCCGGGGAAGAAAACATTCCATCAATTTTTCCTTATAATAAAAAATAAAGCCCCGTCTCAGACATCCTCTTGCACTTGTACATTTTGGACAACAAACTGTAAATTATTACAATACAGTTTCATTTGCTAATGAACCCACCCTGTCTAAGGGAAGTTGATGCTGAGAAGCATGTGCAACAGTCAGTACAGATACTGCTGCAGCTCTTAAAAAAAAGGCAAGAACACATAACCAGATGTTATGATGATGTTATGTCTCCTAAACATGCATGATTGGGTGCAAGGAGACATCCCCCAAAAAGGGTCTCCAAAGCGGGAAAGGGGAAAAATAAAAAAAAATGGACCATCTCGGTGCCTTGGACAGATTGAACATGAGATAAAAATATAAAGATTTTTATTGATACATAGTTAAAATACAATGAAGTATCCAGATACAAAATTTGCAACTATAAAAATGAATACAAATTGAACATTACACTGGTACTTGGCTATACCCCATGATGGATCCTGGATGATTGTGCACTGAGGAAATTTGAAACTCCTACTTTCCATCATGGGGTGTATCCAAGTACCAGTATAATGTTCAATTTGTATACATTTTTAGTCAAAACTTTTTGAAGTTTTTTTCATGCTCCTAAACATGCAGTTGGAAACCAAATGATAAACATTTTAGGTATAGGGCTAAATTTATAAATGTATATAAATATATACAATATATGCAGGTGTGAGGCTGCGTGTTAGCAGATGTGCAAGGGTGCCATTAATTCCTAATAACACCACACACACACAGGAAAACGGTGTGTACACATCAATAAAGAACATTATGCAATATGCCTATGTGAGGGAACATATGCAAGCCAAATAACAAAAATTTTGACTTGCTAGTAAAATCTGTTTCACGGAGAACAGTACAGGAAAGGCTGCAGGGATATCCCCTTGTATAACCCCTCCCACTCCCAGCTAGCCTCGGTTCTTTAGCAATTAATAGGGACATTTTCCTGTCCTGCACTGTACTCCAGGGAACAGGTCTTTCTGGTAAGTCAAAAATCCTATTTTCCTGATCATACAGTACAGGGGAGAGGCTTCTTTCAATAATTATGACTGGGACTTCCAAAAGCAGTCCCAACTGAGGGGTAGGTAAAACTGCAACTAAGCCAACAGACTCGCATAACAAACAAGTCAGGAAGATCTGAGAGCGGCTTGTAGTGCCTTACTCCCAAAACTGACACAAGAAGAGGCTTTAACATCCACCTGGTTGAACAAATATGTGAACAAAAACCAAGGTGAAAGCCTTGTGAACTTGAGGTACAAATGCCCAATGCTGAAAAGCTCAAGAAGCACTAACAGATCTGGCAAAGTGTGCCTTAAAGTGTTACTAAACCCACAACAGGAAAACCACTCTGTATATGCAGTAAAGCATTGTTGCTATACTCACTGTGGAGCCTAAGGGGTTAATCCTCTGCATTGTGTAAAAAGGCTGTTAGAGCCTGTCTTCTCCGATCCTCCCCCTTTTGCACAGTCCTCAATCCATCTCCTGATAAGATAGAGCCCTGGGGGCACTCTGCACATGCTCAGTTTGGTGTGTATTGCTAGAGAGTCCTGCAGCCTCATAGGACAGCCAGAGGAGAATGAAAACTCCTCCTGCAAGCTTTAACCAGACACTGATAAAAGTCATAAGACTGCCATATACTGCTGATGAGAAAATGTATTTAGCAGTTTATATTTACTAAAAAAAAAAAAAAAAAAAAAAGCATTTCCATGTTCTGTGGGAGATCAGATATATTGAATGCAGAGTCCTGGGTTTAGTAACACTTTAACAGGGAAAGGAGAAACTCTATCCTCCAAACTATAGGCTTTGATGAGACCTTATCTAATTCACTTGCATAAAGAGAAAGGCATGAAAAACTCGGGAAGCACAAAGAAGGAATCCATTTACCAGAGGTAAACTCACAGCACATACTACCATCCAGGCATTGCAGGAAAGTTTCCTCAGGAAAGTGGCAGAGGGCACCGGAGCGCGACGGGAGGGGCCCTCTCCAGCCGCCAATAAAAGTGATCTTGCGGCGAATCCGCCGCAGAGAGCACTTTTATCTGAAACCGGACCGCTCACTGAAGAAGAGGATACCAGGGTTATGGTAGCTAGCTGCTGCCATAACAACGATATCCCTCTTCAAAGTGCCGACATATATTGGCGTGAGCCGGTCCAGAAGTGGTTAACGGTAGCCAAGACCAAATGCTTATCCAAACCAGACTGAAGGAAGGACAGAATGTGTCTTAAAGATTACTTTCTTGGATAAAAGTTCCTTGACTCCCACCAAGCAAAGCAGGACTTCCAGGTGGGATCATAGATAGTAAAAAAAGCACATCCAGTGTTACCTGCTTGCAGCATGCAAAGGGCTTGAAAGACCTTGGGATAGAAAGCCCATTTCCTTGGATTCAAAAGCTGATGACTGGGAAAGTCTGCCTGACAATTTTCTACACCTGGGATGTGGACAGTGGACAGAGCCGGAATGTGACATTCTGCTCAAGAAGGATCAAGTCAGCTTCCTTTAGAGCAGCGCAATTTCCTAAGACCCCTTGATGGCTGCTATAGGACATGACAATCTCTAACAGTATTCTAATTTGTCTCGCAAATAAAGGAGTCAAGATTTAAAGAGAAAACCGATACTCCCTAAGTTCCAGAATGTGGATTGGAAGGTAAGCATACTCTGACAACCAAGTCCGATGCATCAAGACTGCTAGACCCACAGGTAGAGGCACACGTTTTTTTCTTATGGGGAGGAGAGCTATTTTACCTCCCATGACCACCCGCCCCCCCCCCCGATCCCTCAATGTGACAGCAGCGGGGGATGCTCTGGATATGGACAGTCACTATAGAGGGAGGCTCAACCAATGCGTGAACCAGAAAGGTCTTCGCTTGTGTAGGGAATTTTAGGGACCCCATACTAGATACCTTAAGGCAAGCAGACTTGACAGATGCCTCAGAGGGCTAATATTCTTCCTCAAAAGATGTCTCCTCCGGTACTGGGTGCTCAAGGGCAAAGTGAAAGACTGAAGTCAGAAGGGGAGGTAGGAGGAGCACAGCCATAACCCCTGTAGAGGAAGGCCTCAAAAAAGGCCAGAAATTATGCTCATGAACTCTTAAAATTGTGGCAGAAAATGACTATCTAGACAGGAAGGATGAGGCAGACTTGGCCAAAGAACTGGCTGCATAGTAGGGTACCAGGGCCTTGAACCAATGTACTAAAACCCCAAATAGAGCTAAAAATCTGAGCCTGAGCTTTTGAGCCTGCCTGACTCCTTATTCTGCTCATGGTCCACCATGTGTGTGAAAAAATGTACCCTCTCAGGACCTCTACAGCAATAGTGCAGGAGAGGGGTGTAATGCCTTGGTGCAAGCAGCTGTAAGCCATTGCAAGAGAAAACTGCAATTTGTATGCCCGGAGTGATTACGGCCAGGAGATGTTGCTTGGTCGGTGTCCAAAATCCAAATAGAAAGAGGCAGGGTGTGCACATGCAGCAACCTTCCTCTAAGTAAGATGGCAAATGTGTAGAATGCACTTCAGGCTATGCAGGTGCTTAAAAAGAAAGGGCAAAAAGCGATATGGCACCACCAGGTGCCCTCTAGTAGGTTTGGGAAAACAGGCACCGAAGAAATTAGCCCTAGCCATGTCTGACCATGCTACCATAAGGATGGACAGCCATCTCAGCGGCGCGCACTCCAAAAAGGGAAATAAAATGGTAACTAAGGCTAGCTGAGAGTGGGAGGTGTTATACAGGGAGTGTCCTTGCCGCATTTTTTTTGCCAGTGTCCAATCAACTGAAGGTAGCTGCATTCAACCCAGTCGTAATGATTTATAAAAGCCGGTGTCCTGTACTGTATTGATCAGGATAGATAAATATATATATATATATATATATATATATATATATATATATATATATATATATAATGTATTTTTTTTTTTTTTTTTTTTGGGGACTGAGAAAGGTCTGGGTCATCATTATTGCAGTGCCCCATCAGGGAACTCTATCCAACAGGAACATACAGTAAACTGTGATCAAAATTGGACAGAAGGTCAAATTCTTCCATGCTCTATCCAAAGAAGCTTGAGTTTTACGTTAAAGTTTGAAGATGTATGCATTATTGCAAAGTGTTGTGGTGATAACAGGACACAGATAACAATTGTTTTCTTTGTGCCCTTGTAGAAACTGGTGAGAAAAAACTCATGTCTTTGCACATGGTGTGAACGAGGCCTCAAGTACACAAATTTTTATTTAATTTTTTTCTAAATTTCAGGTAAAAAAGGGGGGGTATTTGCTGAAAATCACTTGCCCTTTAGGAGCATTTATCTTAATTATTACTAACATTCAACTTACTTTTGGCCTCTTCTTCTGCCTCGGCGGGAGCGTTTCAGCAGCTGGGGTGGCACCTGGTGATCACAAAACCGTTTAATTTGCATAATAATAAAAAACATCAACTGAGCCCTTCAAGTCTATGATATCACATATATGAAATATGAAAGGAAACCTGTAGTAATCAAGTGTAAAGGCTGTCATTACGATCTTCTCCTGAATATACCAACTTCCTGGCTATCATACTAATCCAAAGTACATTCTAAAAGGTACAGATTCAGAGCAAGTGCAAAGGTTGAGAGAGTTCTTCACTCGCTTCTTAATTGCATGCTGGTTCCAGGGTTGCATATTGGAGAACTAAAGGCAGGCAGGAAACTGACTTATTTAGATGGAGATAAACCAAGGCAGCCTCTTATAATTTAAAAGAGTCATATACATTAAAATACAGTAAATACAAAAAATATGTAACGTTTTAGCTTCGATTCTAGTATTGTCTAGTACACATAAACATAGGTTTTTCAACAATGTCACCTCTCCACATCCAGGCCTCTCAGTGGACAGTGAATCAGCAATGATTACTTCTGTCCACACCTACAAAGCAGTAATGCTAAACTTGCAGGAGGTGAATGGATCACAAAAGTGGTCAGTTTTACAAATCCCTAGACAGTTAAACCAGTAAAAATAGATGTATTTGGTGATTTTCTTGGAGATCCCCTTAAACAGGCTGTCAAAAATGTTTTATCTATTCAGGGGGCTACAGTGGATTACCATGAAATCTCTTTGTCAGCTGGTGATCCTGCCAGTAACGTTTCCAGCTCTAGGGTGACAATACTCGCTTTAGTGTATCTGTTGAAAAGAAGCATTGTCAACCCAGGACAGAAGTGTTTTAAGACTACAGAACACCCCTCCCCTTCTCCCTATAACATTGGAAAAGGGAGGCGTTATGTAATCCACAGAGAAAGTAGGGTACAATGCTAACTGAAAAACGTCAGCAGAAGTAGAGAGAACAGGACGTTATCAAAATCTAACCAGTTCAACAGTTGTTTTGGAGCACTTATGGATCAGATGTAACAAAACTATTTCAATGTTATATTTAACAGATCAAAAAGGCGCAAGATAGAAGTTTATTGTTGCAGGTTATATAGACTTAAAGTATAACTAAAGGCAAAACTTTTTATTTAGTATTGGACAGAGTGGAGAGTGGCAGTTTTTTTTTTTTTCTTTTTGCTGTCTGTGCCCCTCATTAGGAAAATTCAGCCTCTCTATTTGTCCTGTTTACCATTAGCTTTGCAATTGAAAGTATTAGAAAATCCCACATTTTGGGTTGTCCCCAGAAAAGTAATGGAGGGGAAATTTTCCAATGGGGACACTAGCTTTGATGACCTGGGGTCCCCATGGATTCCCTGAATTTGCAAAGATTTACTCTCACTTCCTGTTTTGGCTTTAGGACAGAAAGTGAAGGGAAATCTCCTCAATGGGGCACAGGTGGCAAAAAATGAAACGGGGGTCATAATCCTCCATTGCTACATCCAAAATGAAAGTTTTGCCTATAGTTCTACTTTAATGATGGATTAACATCTTACATCACAACTTGCTTATTTTTGCTGAATATAAAATGTAGTGAATGCATAAAACCTTATTTAACATTAATCCTAGAATTTCTTTAAGTTCAAGCATTGCTTGTAATAAAAAGGAGGAATTGCCAGTTATAAATTGTTTAGCATACAATTGCTAAACTTCACATTTTTTTTTTTTTTTTATATAGATTTAAAGCAGGGGTCTTCAAACTATGGCCCTCCAGTTGTTCAGGAACTACAATTCCCATCATGCCCAGTCATGTCTGTGAATGTCAGAGTTTTACAATGCCTCATGGGATGTGTAGTTCTGCAACAGCTGGAGGGCCGTAGTTTGAGGATCCCTGATTTAAAGTGTTAGTTAGGGCTCTTTCACACGGACGTGTCCATGTACGGAGCCCGCTCTGCACAGCGGGGGATCACTCCGTCGATCCCCCGCTGTGCAGGAAGATGACAGGCCTGTCTCTGCACTCTGTGTAGGGATGGACCTGTCAGAGCGCCGCTTTCCCCTATGGGAGATCGGATGACGACGGACCGTAGAGTCCATCGTCACCCGATCTGATCCGCTGATGGATGGAAAAATAGCTTTTTCCTCCGTCACACTTTTTCGGATCGGAGTGGGTCTGATGTCTCCGCTGACATCCGTCCCTCCATAGAGGTCTATGGAGGGTCTGTTCAGGTCCGCCAAAAAAAAAAAAAAACTGACAGGTGGGCCTGAACGGACCGCCCGCGTGAAAGGGGCATAAAGGCTAAATCAAATTATTCTTAAAAACATTCCCTCCCCCACCCTGTCTATCCAGCATACCCTGTGTAAAAAAGAGCTGCATATTTACCTTTTTTTTTAAATCTACACCAGTTATATGCTTCAGCAGCTCCATCTCCGGTGTAAGGGAGCGCTCGACAACGGCTGTGAATTCCTGGAGCGGGCATGTGACCCATAGGCTTCCATGACCCATCCGTTGTCGCCGCTTCCTCATTACCTCTGCAGCAGCCGCTCCCTCACACAGAGGAGGCGGAGCTGCTGGATCACAAGACCAGACCACTGGAATAAAAATAGGTAAGCACACAGTTTCTTTTTTTATACACGGCATGCATTATCAGTAGGAGGAGGTATGAAGTTTTTAAGAAAAGTCAGAGTTAGACTTGTCTGGCAGTATTTATGATTTCTTGGCCATTTTTCAGAGAATATGATCGATAACACACAAACTTTTCTTTCACTCATGGTTAGTGTTTGGCTGAAGCCATTTATTATCAATCAACTGTGTTTACTCCTTTTAAAATCATAATCACAACAGAAACTTCCCAAATTACTCTGATCAAAAGTTTACATACCCCAGTGATTTTGGCCTGATAACATGCACACAAGTTGACACAAAGGCCCCTTTCACACTGGGGCGGGGGGCCGCGGGGACGGTAAAGCAGCGCTAAATATAGCGCTGCTTTACCGTTGTTTTAACCGCGGTATTCGGCCGCTCGCGGTGCGGTTTTACCCCCCGCGAGCGGCCGAAAAAAAGGGTTAAACACCCCGCAGAGCGCCGCCGTAGCGGCGCTTTGCGGCGGTATTGCCGCGGTTTTACCACGGTGTCCCATTCTAATCAATGGGAAGGAGCGGTATAGGAGCGGTGAACACACCGCTCCTATACCGCTCCAAAGATGCTGCTAGCAGGACTTTTTTTGTCATCCTGCTAGCGCACCGCTCCGGCTTTCACACTGGAGTTAAAGGGGCCAGATTTTTTCAGGCGGTGAACAGGCGCTATTTTTAGCGCTGCACCGCATGAAAAACGCCCCGGTGTGAAAGGGGCCAAAGGGGTTTGAATGGCTATTAAAAGGTAACCATCCTCACCTGTGATCTGTTTTGCTTGTTCAGTAATTAGTGTGTGTATATAAAAGGTTAATGAGTTTCTGGACTCCTGACAGACCCTTGCATTTTTCATCCAGTGCTGCACTGACGTTTCTGGATTCTGAGTCATGGGGAAAGCAATATAATTGTCAAAGGACCTGCTGGAAAAGGTAATTGAACTGTATAAAACAGGAAAGGGATATAAAAAGATATCAAAAGGAATTGAGAATGCCAATCAGCATTGTTCAAACTCTAATCAAGAAGTGGAAAATGAGGGGCTCTGTTGAAACCAAACCACGGCCAGGTAGACCAACTATGGTTCAGCCACATCTGCCAGGAAATATGTTCGGGATGCAAAAAAAAAACAAAAATAACTTCAGGTGAGATACAGGACTTTCTGAAAACATGTGGTGTGGCTGTTTCAAGATGCACAATAAGGAGGCACTTGAAGAAAGATGGACTGCATGGTCGAGTCGCCAGAAGAAAGACATTACTACGTAAATGCCACAAAGTATCCCGCTTTCAATACGCCAAACAGCACAGAGACAAGAATCAAACCTTCTGGCACAAAATCATTTGGAGTGATGAGACCAAAATTAAGCTTTTTGGCCACAACCATAAACTCTACATTTGGAGAGGAGTCAACAAGGCCAATGATGAAAGGTACACCATTCCTACTGTGAAACACGGAGGTGGATCGCTGATGTTTTGGGGATGTGTGAGCTACAAAGGCACAGGATATTTGGTCAAAATTGATGGCAAAATGAATGCAGTATGTTATCAAAAATACTGGAGGAACATTTTCATTCATCAGCCAGAAAGCTGCCCATGGGACGTACTTGGACATTCCAACAGTAAGGATGAGCTCCAGCGTGTTTGCATACAGCACATGCAGAGCCCGCTAGGAAGTCGGCACTGCAGAGCGCTAATCACAGGCAGTGAGACATTTTCCCGATGCGCCGCTGCAGAGATCGGGAAATGTCTCACTGCCTGTGATTAGCGCAGTGCCGACATCCTGGCGGGCTCTGCACATGCCGCATGCGAACACGCCGGAGCTCATCCTTATCCAACCGGACAATGATCCAAAACACAAGGCCAAGTGAACCTGTCATTGGCTAGAGCAGAATAAAGTGAAGGTTCTGGAGTGGCCATCTCACACTCCTGACCTCAATATCATTGAGCCATTCTGGGGAGATCTCAAACATGCAGTTCATGCAAGACAGCCCAAGAATTTACAGGAACTGGAGGCTTTTTGCCAAGAATGGGCAGCTTTACCATCAGAGAAGAGATAAAGAGTCGCATTCACAAATACCACAGAAGACTTCAAGCTGTCATTGATGTTAAAGGGGGCAATACATGGTATTAAGAACTGGGGTATGCAAACTTTTGATCAGGGTCATTTGGGTAGTTTCTGTTGTGATGATGATTTAAAAAGAGTAAAACACAGTTGATTGATAATAAATGGCTTCAGCTAAACACTAACCATGATTGAAAGAAAAGTTTTTGTGTTATCATTCATATTATATATATATATATATATATATATATATATATATATATATATATGTATGTGTGTGTATATAATATATAAATATCAAATTTGTGAGGCCTAGTGTGCATTAACACGGCCAATACCCCAAAGAGAAGTTTAAACAGATAGACATAAAGAGTATATGCATGTGAAAAAAGATATTTTATTAAGGGCTTTGGGCCCAAAAGTAGATCAATGAATGGGTAAATATACATATAATTGTACTGCTACAATTAAGTGACTGCTGGCACTCCTTACCTCATTTCATATTCATGTCTATATATGTGACCTGACGTAAATACGAGTTTTTGACTTTTGTCCTGTACTCTATGACCACTATTACCTTTAACCTGGTTTTGTGATTATCACCCTCATAGTATCCCCCTAACCATCATGGCAATCTTCCTTGGGGAGGATTGGGAGACCCGCATGACTAGCACTTTACAGCAATTTCAATCTAATGAATTCATTGAATCCCAATTACGATTTGTTTTCCTTAACCTTACACATACTGTCCAGAAAAAAGCTTCCCTTTTCTGGCACATCAAGTCCTTCAAGGACTACATTGCCCACAGTATTAACCCCTTCGGACTCAGGGTCCAAATTTTTCCCACATTTCAGGACATCCCCCCAGACTTCAAGCAGGCCTGGGAGGGTGTCCTCAAACAATGTTCCATTGATTTGATGAAACTTTTGATACAACAATATGAGACACAGATGTCCGTCCTTGATGCCAAATTAGCATCACTAAATACTCAGCTAGCACAATTCCTAGATCATCCACTATATAAAACACTTGATCTCCAACTCAAAAAACGTTTTGATAAATTTAATCATGACACTTTGACGCAGAAGGACAAAAAATTCTTCCGCGACAAAAAAGCTTTCCAAGAGGAAAGAGCCTACAAATGGAACGAGGCCAACCGTGCTGCACGCCCACCAGCTCCAGCACGCTTCGCCTCTAAACCTACACCTCCCAAATATGCTGCCGATCGCAACACAGACAATTCACATGTTGCACCCAAACCCCATCTCACACGAGGCCCACGCAATCCAAAAAGAGGCCGCACACCCAACCTTCCCAGTGACGAGGTCTCCGATCCCGAGGGACCTGCCGACGACTCACCGGCCAGAGATCCGTCGGCTGCTTCCTCGTCCTCGAAGACCTCCAGATCACACTCTTTACCTTCATCCTCCCAACACTTTGATTTTTTAGACCTCATGCGAGCTTCACAAAGAATTCAACACAACAACACTTATCAACCAAAAAGAACACCAAGATAACCCCAGTGTCTAGTAATATCATCAACCTTTCTAAACACTCACTCACCAAGCATGAAATTTCTGTCCTTGAAAAGGGACTCACCTTTTGCCCTGTATCTCACATAGACAAATTCACTGTCATTAAAGACATTCATTTGTTTATTCGCAAACTGTTATTACACAGCATATACACACCCAATCCTTTTTCTGATTCGCTTCTACACTCTGCAGCGGAAACCACGGCCCTCCAACAGTTAACCGAACTCTTGGATGAAAGTGACAATTCCAACTTAATAGATACTCTTGATCTTGACACTCTCTTAGCCAGCACTGAGGACAATCCTCTCACTCCATCACACCCACCCCCTAAAATTACCATAAAAAAGAAATCTAGTTTCTACCCACCCCCCAGCACCAACCCCCGAGCTGCACTATTTTTGCAGGCAGTTACACGGGAAATCCGTAACTTAAAAATTTATCCCAACCGATCTAAGGCAAGAAACTTCTCATACAACCAATACCTTGCCCTTCAAAATCTCAAAACTAATTCCACGATAATAATAAAACCCGCCGATAAAGGCGGAAACATTGTTATACTGGATAGGGACCACTATACTCAAATGTGCCATGATATCCTCCAGAACAAGGAATGGTACAAAAAGATCTCCATATCTTTCATTTCTTCAGCACAACAACAATTATACACACTCATAGACTCCGCCACCACTCAAGGGGTATTAGACAAAAACACCAGTGATTATGTTAGAACTAAATTTCCACGTATAGCGACGTTTTATGCACTCCCTAAGGTGCACAAAAACCTTCCCAGACCACCAGGCAGGCCCATAGTTTCCGGAAGAGGCTCTCTTACAGATAACCTTAGCCGCTATATTGATAAACTACTGCAACCCCTTGTTATCCAACTTCCCTCATATATAAGAGACACCACTCATCTTTTACAAAGCTTGTCCTCCCTAACCATTGGTCCCGACACCTTACTTGTCGCGATCGATGTCGAGGCACTATACAGTTCGATCCCTCATACCCTAGGACTCTCTGCCATTCGACATATACTCACTACTTCCTCCTTATACTCCTCTGACCTTTCCACATTTATCATAAATGCTTTAAATTTTATTCTTAACAATAACTTTTTTTCATTTGATGGTTCCCACTACCTCCAAGTACAGGGCGTGGCCATGGGCACTTGTTGCGCACCGGCCTACGCCAATCTGTACTTGGGGGAGTGGGAACGTCTTCTATTTTCAGACCCCTCTGCCAACATGTACACTAAACATATTGTCACTTTTCGCCGATATATCGACGATATCTTCATTGTCTGGCAGGGATCCAACCAAATCCTACAAGATTTTTTGACCTATTTGAATACTGCCAATCAGCTAAATTTGAGATTTACTATGACTTCTAGCCCCACTTCCATTTGTTTTTTAGACCTTAACCTTATAAAAGACTCCGAAGGCCATATCCAAAGTCACCTATACCGCAAACCTACTGCAGGTAACACCATTCTTGCTGCCTCCAGCTTCCACCCGGAACCTCTCCTCAATTCTATTCCATATGCCCAATACCTTCGTGCCCGCCGCAACTGCTCAACCGAGGCCTCCTTTGAAAATGAGGCCTCGGTCCTACGAAATAGGTTGTTAGAACGAGGATACCCACCTAAAATTTTGAAAATTGCATACAAAAAAGCAAAATCAAAAAAACGTAACTCCCTACTTTTCCCTTCCAAACCACAAGCCAAACAAACCCCACTGCGAATCATTACTAATTTCTGCGAACAACATTCCTCCATCACGCAGATCTTAGAGAAACATTGGTACATTTTAACCACAGATCACTCACTGTCTCCATTTGTACCGGCACACCCTTTACTTATAGACGAGCCCCTTCCCTTCGTGATAAATTAATCAGAAGTGAATATACTCCTGTCAGCTATTTACAAAAACAAACAAAGGGGACATTCCCTTGTGGCAAATGTAGATACTGCAAGTACCTATCCAAATCCAACAGATCCAACACCTTACCCAATGGACAACCCTTCTTCCCCCAACATTTTGTCAATTGCCGCTCAGTCGGCATTGTCTACCTACTAGAGTGCGAGTGTGGGTGTTTTTATGTTGGGAAAACCAAACTTCCCTTTTGGAAACGCATCTATCGACACATCCTTAGTATTAACCAAAAAGACCCTGACCTCCCCCTAGGGCGACACTGTGCAATAGTGCACCAGGACTCAACCCCTCAGATCACATTCAGAGCACTTGATCACATTCCCCCACCCAATCGAGGGGGCGACTATAACAAATCCCTACTTCAAAGTGAGCTCAAATGGATTTTCCACCTCAACGCCACATCCCCCCCTGGCCTCAACGAGGCATTCAATTTTAAGCCCTATCTTGAGGGCTTTGAATCAGGGGTATGTGAACTTGATCTATAATTTCTACAGGTTATGAGATGGGCTCCCCGAGTACTATGTCCTCTGGAACCCCTTCTCCACCTGGTTTAACTATATACCTATATCATGGTCATCCTGCTCTGTTTCAATAAGAATGTATCTGTCATAATGTTTTGCAAACATGTTCACACCATGTTTCATCATGTTTACTTACTGTATTGTTTGCAATGTCTCTACATCTATACTAACTCAATGATACCAATATATCTTATATACACATATGTTCTTATTACTTTTTGCAAATATATGAATATTGTTGTTTCTGCTATTCTAAATGCCGTGTTTGTCTCTGTCCACCAGGGGGCCTCTTATCCATCTCCATGGTAATTGTGACTCACTCGCTGAAAATACTATGTCTAACATACCAAATGCAGTTGTAATGTATTCATAGTGTTATACTCTCTTATATTACACCCATCTAATACTGCATCCAGCTTCCCTGCTTCCACTTGATTTACTGGCTGCCCGGCGCGGGTAAGACCTTGTGCGCATGCGCGTATTCCACACGGCGCATGCGCCACAAATACCCATTGAGGCGCACGTCTTTCCATCTTACGCGCCCCCCCCCCCCCGCTTGCGTTCCAGCACACGGGGAGGGGTAAGTCTACCCGCGTCGGTGACGCTCCGACGCCGCACGAGGCCACGCCCCTTTGGACGTGTCGACGCGCGGCGCCGCCGCATCTGAGATCTCAACACTGGGGATATTGTAATGTGGCCTCTCAGCCACCATCCCCACACCTGGCCCCGCAATCACCACACAGTCTAGTGCAATTACCTTTCACTATGGCTTGCACAGCTGACACTCATCAATACACCTTATATTAGCCTCCACAATGGCGGGATTAGGCATTATACCTTCCTGCCGGCGTTTGGCTACACTGCAGCATACCGCAAACTCTCCCTGTACCAGGTAACATTAACATCTTACTTTTTGCAACTTATGTTGCACCAACCCATTTTTTGTTGCGATACTAATAGTACTCTACCCACTCCCTTTTACCTTATAGCTACTTATCATCTTTGGCCCAGGCACCACTAGCCATTGCAAACCTTCATTGCATGGCTTGGAGATCTTGCAGCCTTTCAAATGTGTAGCAGCCGTTTGCTTTTAACAGCACAAGATCCATTGTATACTGCATGGACATACTGATACCATACTCTTGTACCTCAAGATTATTGGGCTTACTCCAAGCCCTTCAAATATATTGCAAGTGAGTACCATTACCATTGAGCGGTGTAATTCACAGGTTTATACCTATCTATACATTATGTTGTATATTAATGACTCTACTCTGTCTTATACAGTATTATTGAGCAAACACAGGAACAGATATTGCCTTGAAAAAGGACGTCCGTCCGAAACATGTCGGCATTTTCCTGAAAGACCCCGATATTATCGCAAGTTGTTGTGCAATTTATGCATTTCTGTACATGTTTATGGTCGCACATGAATACCATGTATATATACTGCCTTGTACAATTATATGTATATTTACCCATTCATTGATCTACTTTTGGGCCCAAAGCCCTTAATAAAATATCTTTTTTCACATGCATATACTCTTTATGTCTATCTGTTTAAACTTCTCTTTGGGGTATTGGCCGTGTTAATGCACACTAGGCCTCACAAATTTGATATTTATATACGTGAGAAGTGATAGACCAACCTGCCACCACTCACTTGCCCAACCAATATTGTATATAATATATAAATAAATGTATAGCCAAAGACCAGCTATATATGGTCTTTGGCTATAACGCTCTGGCCAAAGACCAGAGCGTTTTTTGTAATACAGCACTGCGTCGCTTTAACTGACAATTGCGCGGTCGTGCGACGTGGCTCACAAACAAAATTGAAGTCCTTTTTTCCCCACAAATAGAGCTTTCTTTTGGTGGTATTTGATCACCTCTGCGTTTTTTTTGTTTTTTTGCACTATAAACAAAAAAAAGAGCGTCAATTTTGAAAAAGAAAAACATAATTTTTTTACTTTTTGCTATAATAAATATCCCCAATAAATATATATAAAAAACGTTTTTTTCCTTAGTTTAGGCCGATACGTATTCTACATATTTTTGGTAAAAAAAAAAAAAAAAAAATATTGCAATAAGCGTTTATTGATTGGTTTGCGCTAGTTATAGTTATAGCGTCTACAAAATAGGGGATAGTTTGATGCCATTTTTATTAATATTTATTTTTTTATTAGTAATGGCGACGATCTGCGATTTTTATCGTGACTGCTACATTATGGCGGACAGATCGGACACGTGGCGCTATTTTGAAACCATTCACATTTATACAGTGATCAGTGCGATTAAAAATGCATTGATTACTGTGTGAATGTGATTGGCAGTGAAGGGGTTAACCAGGAGGGGGCACTGCAGGGGTTAAGTGTGTCCTTGGGAGTGATTCTAACTGTGTGGGGGAGGGGCTACGTGCGACACAACACTGATCACGGCTCCCGATCACAGGGAGCTGTGATCAGTGTCACTAGGCAGTGTCACTAGGATACCCGCGATCGTCTCACGGAGAGGAAGAACGGGGAAATGCTCATGTAAACAAGCATTTCCCCGTTCTTCCTCTCCGTGAGACGATCGCGGGTACCCCAGCGGACATCGAGTCCGCGGGACCCGCAATCACATTTACGGAGCTCTCGGCAGGGCGGCGTGCACGTGTCCACACGGCGGCAAATTTAAAAGGAGGTACCTGTACGTCCATTTGGCTGTCCGTGTCATTCTGCCGACGTATATGTACATGCGGCGGTCAGCAAGCGGTTAAATGACTCAGATCATCAAACAAAATTTTATTATTACACAAAGATAACCCGAGTAAATACAAAATGCAGTTTTTAAATGATGGTTTCATTTATTAAGGCAAAAAAGGTGTCCAAGCCTGCCTGGCTTTATGTGAAAAATTAATTGCCCCCTAAACCTACTAACTGGTTGTGCCACCCTTTGTGACAACAACTGCAATCAAGCATTTGCGATAACTGGCAATGAGGCTTTCACATTGCTGTGGAGCCATTTTGGCCCACTCTTCTTTGCAGAATTGTTTTAATTCAGCCACATTGGAGGGGTTTCCAGCATGAACGGCCTGTGTAAGGTCATGATACAGCATCTCAATTGGATTTAAGTCCAGGCTTTGTCTAGGCCACTCCAAAACCTAAGTTTTGCTTTGTTTAAACCATTTGGAGGTGGACTTGCTGTTACATTTCGGATTATTGTCCTGCTGCATAACCCAAGTGCACTTGAGCTTGAGGTCATGAACTGATGGCCGGACATTCTGCTTCAGGATTTTCTGGTAGAGCTCAGAATTCATGGTTCCATCAATTATGGTAAGTTGTCCGGGTCCTGAAGCTGCAAAGCAGCCCCAGACCATCACGCTACCACCTCAATGTCTGACTGTTGGTATGATGTTCTTGTTATGAAATGCTGTATTCATTTTATGCCAGATGTAAGGTGACGCACAGCTTCTAAAAAGTTACATTTTTGTCTCATCAGTGCACAGAATATTTGCCTAAAAGTCTTGGGAATAATCATCCATTTTTGCCCAGTCTCTTTCTTATTGTTGAATCATGAACACTGATCTTACCTAAGCTAAGTGGGGCCTGCAGTTCTTTAGATGTTGTTCTGGGTTCTTTTATGACCTCCTGAATGAGCCGTCATCATGCTCTTGGAGTAATTTTTGTGGGCTGGACACTCCTGGGAAGGTTCACCACTGTTCCAAGTTATCTCCATTTGTGGATAATGGATCTCCCCGGGGTTCACTGGAAAGCCTTTTAGATTTTTTAGATTGTGGCATGATGTGTGTTTTTTTGTGATCTGTTAGCATGCTTCACTTTGTGAGACAGCTTCTATTTATGTGATTTCTTGATTCAACAGGTCTGGTAGTAATCAGGCCTGGGTGTGGCAAGTGAAATTTAACCACACTTTCAAAAAAATTGTGGTTAATCACAGTTAATTCATGATTCAGCATGGGGAATTACTTTTTCACATAGGGCCAGGCAGGTTTGAACAGATTTTTTTCCCTTAATAAAAAAAAAAATTATAAAAACGGCATCTTGGATTTACTCTGGTTATCTTTGTGTAATATTATAATTTGTTTGATGATCTGAATCATCAAGTGTGAGAAATATGCAAAAAAATAAAAAATCAGGAAGGGGCAAATACTTTTTCACAGCACTGTACATAAACATGCACATACATACAAAATCTTATTAGTGAGAAATAAAATAGTCCGTAGGAAAATAACTGATATGCTTCACTCCCCAATACTTAAAATAAACTTCTGTAATATAACAAAAATCATAACCCGATGGCACGGCGGCATCTTAAAGGGGACGTACCTGTACGCCCTTATGCCTGTTCGTGCCATTCTGTTGACGTACATCATCGTGCGCCGGTCGGAAAGCGGTTAATGATATAGTCATTAGGACTATATCATTAACTATCGTCATCCATGTCTTTAGGGACCTTTAGGGACTCTGCTGCAGTTTTCTATCCTTTTTTTTTAATCAGGTGCAGACCCTGCACCAGTTTCTATTGAATTCTGAAATAGAAACTGCAGAAGGTGGTGCAGACAGACCTGAATTCGGTCTATGCCAAGTTAATGTGGCGCACGCCACTTCTGACAGTTTTCAGCACCAGTATAATGGTGCAGGGAGTTTGTAGAATTCCACGGATTCATCGGTACAGATTGTGTGAACAGATCAGAGTTTATTAATTCAGTTATATCAGCTAAAATGTATTAATCTAGCTAAGAACAGTTCCACAGATAGTGGTATGAAAGTGCTCCCCTTTCTCCAGCATGATGTATCCACATCAAGCAATAATCACAAAGAGAGAGTGCCATAGTCTAGTGCAGCAAATCTAGAAAGTGGCTGCTAAAGTGGTTATTATGTGAGCCTTCCCTCTTGATAAGTTTGTGAGTAAATTTGATTGTACCAATAAAACACGGCTATACTGGGCATGCCATGTAAATTGCAGAATATATACACACACACACACATACATGTATATGTATGTATGTATGTATGTATGTATGTATGTATGTATACATATGTATGTATATATATATATATATATATATATATATATATATATATATATATATATATATATATATATATATATATATATATATATATATATATATATATATACACACACACACACACACACACACACACACAAAAATAGGGTTGGTTACTTCCTCTGTTCCTCTATTTTTCTGGAGTTCGGTGTCGAGGTGGGCTCCCAATACTCCACATTCAGTAGAAAAAGACAACGGGACACTTTCTCCAATGTAAAAACTTTTATCTGATTGCTCTTCAAGACATGACAATATAATGCTACTGTACGGTTACGAGAATACCATGCTCTTCATCAGGCATCTGCTGAAGACCTTATACTTTTATACCAACACCACAGGGTGTAACCTCACAGGTGTATGCCATAATCCCATTGCCACTCTAAATTAACCCGCGGGAAGGGAGGGAGACAAGCTGAAATCCCAAACCTTTTAGTCCATACAGGGGGGGAGAAGTGTAAAATGGTAAATCTCTTTTCCTACCCAAGGAAAAAAAAAAAAACACTGCTGCCGACATGCACACGCTGGACACTGAGCTGAAGTAAGGAGCTAAGGTAAGCATTCTACTCCCTCTATAACACCATTTTTCTCCAAGGAAGAAAAACCATAGGTGGACTTTTTAACAGTTCCTAGGCTTCTTCCCTTACCTTATCCTTGTTGCAGGATACTGCTGATGACAGACAGATCCAAACTTCACCCATCACGGGGGGCTGTGTTTAGAAAACCTTCAAGGACCGGGTCCTCCCCTTTTAATCAGGGGTTCCACTCCCTTGGACCCGTAAAGCACCCCACCAGGAAAAACTTAAAAAAAAAAAGCCCTGAGTTCAGCCCTCCGAAGAGAGGCATTACAGGCAAAACCTCGTTCTTAATACGAGGCCCGGGTACCATCCACTTTGGCCTCAGTGGCACTTTGGTTGGATCCGGTCTGTGGAAGCTGTATAATCCAATAAAGGAACCTTCCAGCGGAGCTCCTCAGAGCACATCTTCACTCGTGACCAACACCTTAGACACTGGCGAAAAAACTGAGGTACTCCTGATAGGAGGAGGGGGTTATATAGGGAGTGAACTTCCTGTCTTGGGTATGCCAGTGTCCATCACCTGAAGGTGCCTATATTACCCATATAGTTACTACTATGGCTCTGTGCCCCGTGATGTACGATAAAGAAATTAAATTTTTGGGTAAAAAAAGAAAGGGTTGCTTTCCTTGCCTTAATTGTATACAGTGTAGTTTAATAATGAAAGTTGACCATTAAATACATCCTGGTAATGGTGAGACGGTCATGGTGAAAAGTTTTCACATGTCAGTCCCCCTATGTAATCTATATTTTAACATGTTTATGTAACGTAATATATGTTGGGGAGACCACACAAAAAATCAAGGACAGGATTGTTTAGCATCGTAGCGCCATCAGACACAAGCAACCTGGATTGCCAGTTTCTAGGCATTTTCTTGAACAGGGACACAAAGATTTAGATATGAGATTTATGGTTTTGGAGGTAGTACTTAGAGACAGGAGAGTGGGTGACAGGATACTAAAACTGAAAAAAAGAGAGACGTATGGTGGATAAAATAAATTACGGTCCCTGCACCCTAAGGGAATGAATAGGGATTACGATCTATATAGATTGTGAGGTGTGAATTTCATGTTTCCTTTCAGATTGAACAGAACCATACAGGATAGGAGACATGGAGTGAAGAATTAGATGAGTAGTAGGAATGAGTCAGATCTAAATGTCTGTATTAGCATTATATAGATATAGTTTGTATTAGCACTATATTAATTGCATTAGATTTAGTCTGTGGAGGGTTCATTTAGAGTGGCAATGGGATTATGGGATACACCCGTGAGGTGTTGGTATAAAAGTATGAGGTCTTTGGCAGATTGTTGCACAAAGCCTGATGAAGAGCATGGTATGCTCGTAACTGTACATTATATTGTCATGTCTTGAAGAGCAAATCGGATAAAAGTTTTTGCAATGGAGAGCGTGTCCCGTCTTTTTCTACATATAATATATATATATATATATATATATATATATATATATATATATATATATATATATATATATACACACACACACACATACATACATACATATACACACACACACCTCACATTTCTGTAAATATTTTATCCTTTCATGTGACACTGAAGAAATGACACTTTGCTACAATGTAAAGTAGTGAGTGTACAGCTTGTATAACAGTGTACATTTGCTGTCCCCTCACAATATCTCAATACACAGCCATTAATGTCTAAACCGCTGGCAACAAAAGTGAGTACACCCCTAAGTGAAAGTGTCCAAATTGGGGCCAAAGTGTCAATATTTTGTGTGGCCACCATTATTTCCCAGCACTGCCTTAACCCTCTTGGGCATGGCGTTCACCAGAGCGTCACAGGTTGCCACTGGAGTCCTCTTCCACTCCTCCATGACGAAATCACAGAGCTGGTGGATGTTAGAGACCTTGAGCATCTGTGGGGCTTCCTTAAAACGGAAGGTGGAGGAGCGCAATAGGGTTTAGGTCTGGAGACGTTTGGCCAGTTCATCACCTTTACCCTCAGCTTCTAGCAAGGCAGTGGTCGCCTTGGAGGTGTGTTTGGGTCATTATGTTGAAATATTGCCCTGCGGCCGAGACACCGAAGGGAGGGGATCATGCTCTGCTTTAGTATGTCACAGTACATGTTGGCATTCATGGTTCCCTCGAACTGTAGCTTCCCAGTACTGGCAGCACTCATGCAGTCCCAGACATTAACACTTCAACCACCATGCTTGACTGTGCGCAAGATACACTGGTCTTTGTACTCCTCACCTGGTTGCTGCCGACACACTTTACACCATCTGAACCAAATAACTTTATATTGGTCTCATTAGACCACAGGACATGGTTCCAGTAATCAATGTCCTTAGTCTGCTTGTCTTCAGCAAAACTGTTTTTGGGCTTTCTTGTGCATCATCTTTAGAAAAGGCTTCCTTCTGGGACGACAGCCATGCAGACCAATTTGATGCAATGTGCGGCATATGGTCTGAGCAGTGACAGGCTGACCCCTTCATCCTCTGCAGCAATGCTGGCAGCACTCGTATGTCTATTTCCCAAAGACAACCTCTGGATATGATGCTGAGCATGTGCACTCAACTTCTTTGGTCGATCATGGCAAGGCCTGTTCTGAGTGTAACCTGTCCTGTTAAACCACTGTATGGTCTTGGCCACCGCGCTGCAGCTCAGTTTCAGGGTCTTGGCAATCTTTTTATAGTCTAGGCCATCTTTATGTAGAGCAACAATTTTTTTTTTCAGATCCTCAGATAGTTCTTTGCCATGAGGTACCATGTTGAACTTCCAGTGACCAGTAAGAGAGTGAGAGCGATAAAACCAAATTTAACACACCTGCTCCCCATTCACACCCAAGACCTTGTGACACTAACGAGTCACATGACACCAGGGAGGGAAAATGGCTAATTGGGCCCAATTTGGACATTTTCACTTATGGGTGTTCTCACTTTTGTTGCCAGCGGTTTAGACATTAATGGCTGTGTGTTGAGTTATTTTGAGGGGACAGCAAATTTACATTTTAGTTATACAAGCTGTACACTCACTACTTTACATTCTAGTAAAGTGTCAGTTCTTCACATGAAAAGATATACTAAAAGATTTACAAAAATGTGAGGGGTGTACTCACTTTTGTGAGATAGATATAGATATATATATATATATATATATATATATATATATATATATATATATATATATATATATATAGATATATATATATATATAGATATATATATATATATATATATAGATAGATATATAGAGATATATATATATCTATCTATCTACAGTATCTATCTAAAATCAGATTGACTATATTTCAAGACTAAGATTATACTTTTAAGCACAACAAACTATTAGGAAAACAGAGAAGCTTGATAGGGGTATGTAGTCATTCATGACTTTTCCCCACAATGCTCCACTTGTAAATTCCAGAGTGATCTACTTCTGTGACCTGAGACCAGATTCTGCCATAAAGCATATTCCTGGAGATGCATGTGGGTTCTGCAAGTAGATCATTTTTGTACTTCCAAGTGACATAATCAATACTGGCAGTTGTGAAGTTGTGAATACAAATTGTGAACAATTGTTTAGACAAACAATATACATCTGCAATTAATACATAAGCATTCACACAATACATACATCCACCTCCTGCTCCCCGGGCTGTCCTCCCTCTTCCTGCCAATGGTGAGAAAATGGAGAGATTCCCAGCACAGGCTGGGTCGGATCTTGGCTGTGACCAGCTTCTTCTCCATCATTCTGTGTGTTTTCCTCGCCATTGTACCTCCAGTATGAGTGCCGTGAACTGGAGAGCCTTTCACCACGTGGCCGACGACCATAAGACCTCTCTCCTCGGGAGCGACCATTAAACCTGTAGCCTCGCTCATTTCCCTTGGAGAGTTCTCTTTCAGCAAGGTTTAACATATTGGGTGGATGAGGAGAATTCATCCATGGGAGGTTTGGGGAAGCTCCATTAGGGACTTCAGAGGGAAGGACAGCATCAGTAAGCATCCTACACCTTTTCAGTGGAGATGCTTCTGGTTCTGTCTCAGAGGAGGAAGGATCCAATGACTGGGTTAATGTATCTGTTCTTGGGGGATCAGAAGGTGTGTCTGGCGGAAGGTCAGTCCGGACTGGTCCCTGAAATGGGGAGCCTTTGGGAATGAGTCCAGTTTCAAAGGCACTTGAGGTGTTGGAGACAAAGGAACCAGGTCGCATTGAGGACAGCGACAAAGTCTGAGACCTGTTAGTCATATCAGCTCTCTGGGAAGGGAAATTGGAGTCAGATGGCTGTTGAGAGTTGGATGGGGGTTGAGATGTGGGTGTAATGCAGGACTCAGGCTGAAACAAAGTGTTGACTTCTTTCTCCGACATTGAGTGAGTCTGCAAAAAAAACTAGAATAGGTGAAGAATTCAGAATTGAGTCTGGAAAACAGCAATAAGGTGAAATCCCTGTCAAGTTTTCTATACTGTATATTGTGCCTTATAGGTATAAAATAATGATAAATAAAATTGCCCATAGGTGAGGTTTTATAAACCTTTAAAGCACAAGAGTTTGGAGCCAACTATAAATAATGACTATAAATTATTGCTTTCACTTCACTGCGAACAACAATTTTGAGATATGTGTTGCCCAATTGCCGTTTATATGTGAATGACCTGGGTTGTGTATGAGTGCATGGGAGAAGATAGGGGGTCCTTGTTTTTCATTTTTTATTGGTCTTACTTTACTTTATTATCATCACGTGGGGGCTGAAAAATTAAAGTATATCTTTTGCCACAGGTCCTGTTTATGGACACATATATCTCCCCTGCACTGCTTCCAAATAAACAGAGTACCGACAGTACTCTATCAGTTTACATTCCTGGCCACTAGTAGCCAGAAGCCAGCAGCTTCAAACCCAGAAGTTTTCAAAGCAGAGCACTTCTAGGTTCACAAACAGTGGGAGGGTTGGCAAATGGATATTGACCGACTTCCCTTTACTCACCATCCTGAAAAGATCCCTGGCTTCTTATGTTTACCCCAAGCTCGACTAATGCTTGGGATTGAACCGTTTTTACATAGAATTACAAGCCTGAGTAACAATTGGGTTTAACACCAGGGAAATTAATAGGGTAAAATATTATGAACTGATTCTGACTGATTAAAAAATGTGAAATAGAACTATGGCTAGTCCACAAACATTCTTAACAAGCTATATATATAACATTTAAAAGTAGCAGTCACTGACCTCTGTACATATAAAGCACAGTGAAGTAATTCATCCTCAAGGGTATGATTGTGAATACCTCCGCGCTACCACTATCAGTAGTGTCCAAGTACATCATCCTCAAGGCTAACAACAGAAAGTATTTTCAGGTTCATTTTGCTTCCTACTCTTGCTCTCAGCAGTAAACTGTCAGCCTGCAAGCCTTCTAACTGCTAATGTAAAACACAGAGCAGGTGCTCAGGAAGAGGAACAAAGTAGAGTGCTGAGACCTGACTGGAAGGACTTCTGTGATTCTCTTGTGAACTTTAAGGGTGATTTGCTCCACACTGTCTGCAACTACAGGAGATCAGTGAGGGATTGATTTAGAAGTCATTTAGGCTTTTCTCCCACGGCCTTCAGCTTGTATAATAGCAGTGTACACAGAATGTTTTTGTAAAACTATCAGCAAGCTTTAAACAGCTTTGTTGAAGCTCTGATCCGTGACCGCTATCCAGGGCATTTTCAGACAGGTGATCGGGCTCCCACAGCAGCAAAACTCACCACCAATGACTGGAGACACCCACCAGCATGTCAAAGTGAAGACAGGAGAGTTCAGCTCCCCGCAAACTGACGGAATTCTACCCGCCAGACAAGCCGTCTATCAAAGATGGTGCCGGCAGGACCGCGGCTACCACAAGCGGCCAAATGGAGTCTGCAAGGTGGACACGCTCTACTCACCACTCGGCCACCTCCCCCTACCATCCTAACGGCAGCTCAGTCTCCTCCGCTCCTTCCACAAGCCCAGCCAAATCGAAGCAGTGGCTTTCACAGGATGAGGACCCAGCACACGAGGTAGGCCTCTCTTTACAGCACCCCCTGGTGGGCACAATACCTCATAACTCCATAGCTGCCTTTCCCACAACAAATCAGCCTGGGCTGGATACCGCACTGACGGATAATGAGTTAATGACTGCGCAAAGCTCCATACACTCTGAGATCTCAAACATGATGCAACATTTCTCCTTTGAAATGTCTCATATGGGAGAAAAAGTGTCAAACATAGAAACCAAAATGGAGGAAGTCACGGCTTCCGTTAATGAATTAGTAGATGCCCACGGAGAGGAAGCTGAAGATATTGTATTGATTAAAGCTAAAATGGCTGACCTGGAAGATCGTTCCAGAAGGAACAACATTAAAATCGGAGGCATTCCAGAGTCTGTTCAGCAATCCGCTTTAAAAGATTACTTCATACAACTTCTGGTGACTTTCCTACGTTTATGTGTTATATGTTGTTGTACACATATTTATATGTGGTCTTCCCCCTTATCTGTGTTTGTTCTGATTGTGGCCATGGCCCGGTCAGTAATATTTTATCCCCACATGACTAAGATAGTGGTCTGTTGATCCTGCCCACAAGCGTGTTTCAGGTATTTGTTGTACCATTAACTTTTTTTTAATAATTTTTGAATAAACAAGCATTAATTATATACATAGTGTTTTGCTTTTCACTCTTTGGTCACTTTCTTTTAGTGACTTTCTCCTGTTTGTTATATGGTTGCATCGAGGTTAGAAAGCATTCACAGTCTAAATTTTGGTATACTTTACACGCAATCACAGTAGGCATATTTTTGTGTAATTATTGACTTTCCTACCTGACTCCGCACAGAGCGAGCTGATAGTAGATCGCATACACCGTCTGCCAAAACCTCCTCATCTACCAGACACTATCCCAAGGTACACTATTGTCCGCATCCACTTCTTCCACATAAAGGAAATATTCATGAGAGCTGCCATGAATGCTAAATAATAACCACAACAATGCACCAATTTCTCCTTATATGATGATCAAAATATACCATGCAACAACGTAAAAATCTCACAACGATCAAGAAACCTCTGCGGAACCATCAGATCCCATACAAATGGAGCTATCCGGTGAAGCTCATCATCACAAAAGATAATAATTCCTACACCATTAGATCTCTGGAAGAAGGGCTTACACTCCTCTAGCAATGGAATATACTGGAACCACAGGAACAGCGACAACACAGAGGGAATCATCAACAACACAATGACAACTGGGAAAACTTGGATCCTCCAGACGACATGACCACCTGAATCATACAAGCATTGGCAAACTACACAGTTTGCCCTGGATTGCTCGAACAAGCTCAGTTCATCTGTTGAACACCTCCAAATATTTTCACGCGGTAATCACAGCGCACGCAGAGTTCTGCTTTTTTTCTTAAAAGTTCTGTTTTGAACCAAAGGTTCTTTATTGTGTGCACTACCTGTTGTAGACTTTACAATTATCTCTTTTTGTTTATATAAACCATCCTCACGCGAAGACACAGTCAGCAAGATCCCGATAGCTGGAACGTGACAGACTCTAGAGGCTGAAAAACAATCAAACAATAAGTTACTCTTCCTACACTAACGACATGCACCCAACGATACTGCTAACCAAGCTCTCCAAATAAGGGACCCGCTCAGAAGCAGAATGCCTTTCAAAATCACATCCCTAAATGCCAAGGGCCTAAATCATCCAGGGAAAAGGTACTCTCTATGGTCAAATGCCCACATGCTCAAATGCGATGTGCTATGTGTCCAAGAGACTCACTTTAGCCAAACAAAAGCGCCTCCAATTTTCCACATTTATTCATGGCGAATGCACCTACCAAAACCAAAAGGAGTACTATGCTATCAAAGACACAGTAGCCTTCAAGCTATTAAATCTGCATACAGATACACAAGGAAGATATATTATAGTAGTCTGAAAAATAAATAATACTGTTTACACATTGGTAAACCTCTATGCCCCGAACACGGGCAAAATTCCATTCCTTAACAAAACATGGAAAAAAGTTACCAAACTAAAACAAGGCAGAGTCATCCTCTGTGGTGACCTTAATCTTGTTCCAGATGCCACTACAGATGTGAAAGGACCTACACCGAAAAAAACCCAGAGCATCTACACTTCTAACCTTCTTGCATTCAAATGAGCTATATGACATTTGGAGATGTACACACGTTTCATAGAGGGATTTTACTTTCTTTTCAAAACCGCGCTGTACCTACTCCAGAATAGACTTATTCCTGGGATATAAACAGCTACTACAGGATGCTATTGAGTCTGAAATAAACACCACAACATGGTTAGATAATGCAACCTCAATAACGCTGGGGGGAAAACAAAAAAGCATTACCTTTACTAATTGGCGCAACGACCCACACCTAATGTCAATCCCTGACAACAATCTCCAGATTCAAAAACAACTGAATGACTTCTTCCACCTAAACCAACGATCAGTCAGCAATCCATTTACAATATGGTCTTCTCACAAAGCCTTTATAAAAGAGGTGTCCTAATCAAAATCAGTTCACGGGCGAAACGCCAAAAGACACAGCAGCTAACAGACCTTTTAGATACCATAATGGGTCTGGAACTTACAAACAAAAAAGATCCAAAACCATCAACTAGTAAAACTCTGGCAAGCTAGGAGCGAACTTGGATCCCTCCTCAATGCCAGCCATGCTAAACTACTGCTCAAAATGCGAGCCAATTTTTATGCGCTGATCAAAAAAACATTAATTTTACACCCCACCCAGGGCAACAAATTGTTTCATCCTCTGGACAATGCCTTTAAAGAGTATTAGGAAAAATTTAAATTATACAATTTAAAGGATGACCCTTCGGTGAAAACAACCCACAGACTTAAAACATGGAAAACTTTCTCCCTCCCTCCACCTGCCTAAACTATTGAACGAACAGCTGACGGCTCTTAATGCTCCATTTACTATCAAAGAAATCACCCATGCAATCTCATCACTTCCTTCCAAACGGCAAAGCTCCAGGCCCAGATGGCTTCTCTGCCAAGTATTACAAATCATTTTCCAAGATTCGAACTCCTTATTTATGTCACACATCCAATGCTGCTGTATCCCTGGGCAAATTTCCCTCTAAAATGCTGTCAGCTAATTCCATTATCATTACTTTACCCAAACAAGGGAAGGAACCGGTTTCATCACAAAACTTTCGCCCAATTTCGCTACTAAACACTGATCTCAAGATATATGTGAAACTGGTGGCCCAGAGACTGGCACCAATCATGCCAAACATTCACCCAGATCAGGTTGGCTTCACCATGGGCAGACAGGCACCCAATGCCACTCGAAAAATTATAAATCTTATACACTTCTCTAAATCTAAAAAGGTCCCTGCAATCTTTGTAGCGCAGAAAAGACGTTCGACCGGATTCACTGGGGCTACTTAAAACAAGCAGTTACTAGAGTTGGATTCCAGGGTAACATATTAACAGCCATACTAGCCCTTTACTCTAAATCCTTAGCCCGCGTATTTTCAGACGGTACCCTCCCTAAGCCCTTCAAAATCACTAATGGCCCTAGGCAAGGGGGCCCTCTCTCACACCAATGATGGAACCACTGGCACAAACAATCTGTAGTAACATATCAATTCGAGGCATACAAGTAGCAGACCAAAATCATAAGATCACCCTTTTCGCGGATGATATCATCCTTACTCTCACTGAACAGGCTTCTTCCCTCCCATCGGTGTGCAATGTTCTTGACAAATTTTTAACGCATGCTTCTTTTACAAGGTTAATGAGTCAAAATCCAATATCTTACAAGCAGGAGTAGCAAGCCCCATAAGGAAAGAACTACAATCAAAAATCCCATTTCAGTGGGAATTCACCTAGGTATTTCCTTAACCATTCCAACGAATAATCTATTTTCACACAACTTCACTCTGTTTCTAGACACATGTAAACAAGATCTTCAAAAGATTAGCAAACAACACCTCTCATGGGCAGGTAGAGTAGCAGCATTTAAAATGGTCACTCTCCCGAAACTACTATACCTATATAGAGCAATACCTATAGTCATCCCTGACACATTCTTCAAATCCTTCAATTGCTGCGCTCTTACATATGGTCGAATGAAAAACCACGCTGTCTTTACTCTGTTACTATCAGACTTAAAAAAGCAGGTGGCATGGGGCTCCCTGATGTGAAAGACTACTATGTAGCGGTACTACTAGACCAGATTCGCCATTGGTTCACTCCCACAATGGGCAAACAATGGAGACACATAGAACAATTTATAACCAAAGGAGATCTGGGAACATTACTCTTAACTGATTGGGTAGCCCACACAGAAAAAACGCATAATTCACCCAACAATCACAACAGCCCTCAGGGCATTAAAGTATTTTTTTCTCCAACATCAAAGAAAAAACACTTGACGCGTGTGTTCCAAATATGTCAATTTATCACCCCTGAAGGCCCCTTTCACACTGGGGTGGGGAGCCGTGGTGACGGTAAAGCAGCGCTATATTTAGCGCTGCTTTACCGTCGTTTTAACCACGGTATTCGGCCGCTCGCGGTGCGGTTTTACCCCCCGCGAGCAGCCGAAAAAGGGTTAAACACCCGTAGCGGCGCTTTGCGGCGGTATTGCCGCGGTTTTACCGCGGTTTCCCATTCAAATCAATGGGAAGGAGCGGTGAATACACCGCTCCTATACCGCTCCAAAGATGCTGCTAGCAGGACTTTTTTTGCCGTCCTGCTAGCGCACCGCTCCAGTGTGAAAGCCCGCCGGCTTTCACACTGGAGTTAAAGGGGCTGGATTTTTTCAGGCGGTGAACAGGCGCTATTTTTAGCGCCGTACCGCATGAAAAAACGCCCCAGTGTGAAAGGGGCTGAACTCATTTAGGCCCCTTTCACACTGGGGCGGGGAGCCGCGGTGACGGTAAAGCAGCGCTATATTTAGCGCTGCTTTACCGTCGTTTTAACTGCGGTATTCGGCCGCTTGCGGTGCGGTTTTACCCCCCCGCGAGCGGCCGAAAAAGGGTTAAACACCCCCACAGAGCGCCGCCGTAGCGGCGCTTTGCGGCGGTATTGCCGCGGTTTCCCATTCAAATCAATGGGAAGGAGTGGTATAGGAGCGGTGAACACACCGCTCCTATACCGCTCCAAAGATGCTGCTAGCAGGACTTTTTTTGCCGTCCTGCTAGCGCACCGCCGGCTTTCACACTGGAGTTAAAGGGGCCGGATTTTTTCAGGCGGTATACCGGCGCTATTTTTAGCGCTGTACCGCATGAAAAACGCCCCAGTGTGAAAGGGGCCTTAGTAACTGGTCTGACCTTAGAAATGAACCATTGTCCACTGTAATCCTAGATAATAAACTCCTTCCTTATCATTCTTATTCTTTAAGCACAGTACAATCTAACATAGAAAAGCAAATTCACATACAGACAATTGGCCTCCTACATGAAAAAGGAATCAGTCCCAGAACCACAACTACCTAAAAAAGTGTAGGAATTTCTATCCTCCAAATCGCTAGCACTAAAAGGCATATCTCTGTTTTACACACTCATACATGACAAGGGCACATTCACTAAAGATTCAGCTCTCAAACAATGGGAAAGAGATTTGAAAATATATTTTTTTGACTTACAATGGCGTCAAGCCATCTACTACAACCAAACAGCTTCTAAAAGTGTCAACTATTGGGAACTATCTCAAAAGCTTCACCTACGATGGTACCTGACCCTGGTCCGAATGCACAAATTTGCAAACACAAATGACAACACGTGTTGGCGAGTCTGCTCACACAAGGGGGTTTATTTACTAAAGGCTTTGCACTACAAGTGCACTGCAAGTGCATTGGAAGTGCAGTCGCTGTAGATCTGAGGGGGACATGCAAGGAAAATAGAAAACAGCATTTTTGCTTGCACATGATTGGATGATAAAATCTGCAGAGCTTCCCCTAATTTCAGAGCATCCCCTCAGATCTACAGCGACTGCACTACAAGTGCACTTGTAGTGCAGAGTGGATTTGCCTTTAGTAAATCAACCCCAAGGGCTCCTCAATACATATCCTCTGGGAATGCCCTCATATTTCCCCCTTCTGGAAAAGAGTATTTTCGTTCATATCAGACCAAACGGGTATCATACAAAAACGCTCACTGCCACTAGCAATTCTTAGCTTAGGGATTACCACTTTCCCCAAAAAAATCAGAACTATAGTAATGCATATTTTATTTACAGCCAGATTAATGATAGCGAGGAAATGGAGACAATCTATTGTCTCCCAACGTCTCGGATGTCAAAACCCACCTCAAAACCGATGTACGAACAATATTCAGCCTTAGGCCCCTTTCACACTGGGGCGTTTTTCAGGCGGTACAGCGCTAAAAATAGCGCCTGTACACCGCCTGAAAAAATCCGGCCCCATTCACTCCAGTGTGAAAGCCGGCGGGCTTTCACACTGGAGCGGTGCGCTAGCAGGATGGCAAAAAAAGTCCTGCTAGCAACATCTTTGGAGCAGTATAGGAGCGGTGTATTTACCGCGGCTAAAACGACGGTAAAGCAGCGCTAAATATAGCGCTGCTTTACCGTCACCGCGGCTCCCCGCCCCAGTGTGAAAGGGGCCTTACATTCAGGCTCAACTGGGAAATTCAACAACTCTTGAGAGCTGTTGCTCCAAATCCAACACACTTTTACTTAAAGATACTCTTACGTATATAAATCCACTGGTAACCCTTTTGAAACCTTCCGACATAATAATCTGTTAAGATCAATATTCATATTTGTTAAATAATGAAAGTATCGTCTGTCTTTTATAACTTCTGTGTCTATATACTCACCATCTGTTATATTGTTAAACCTTGCATCATTGGCAATTGTAAAGCGACGTTAAACTTTGTGAAAAACCAATAAAACTTTATAAAAGAAAAACCTCATCTTTAAAGATTTCCCTAGTTTCTATTTGGCAATTGTAAACACTGATCTTAATTAGGGTGCTGCCTATCACCTTAAACAAGGCACCAGCAGGCTTTCAACCAGCTTCAGGTAATGCTGAAACCCCAGAAGCAAACATTTTATTGCCGATTATTAATTCATATTAGTTACTTTTTTTTAGGCTTTATTTCCTCTATTTTCATCTGGTGATCCAGCCAGTAAGTCTGTTTTTCAACAGAAAAGCTTTCGCATAGAGGCCCCGTGGCTGTCAGGAAGAACCTGATAGTTCTGACCACGTCCAAACATTGGAAAGCAATTTATTTGGCTTTGCTTTAAAACAAGACACAAAGGTGTAAGGACAATGTACGCATTAAGGTGTAAGGCTGAGACCACTTTGGGTAGAAAGATGGGTCTTGTCAGACTAAATGCACAAAAGATCTAAAGGTTGTTTTCTGCAGGGCAGAGAAAACCAAGTGAGATCTTAAGGAAGCACAGGATATAGGATAGGAAGGCCAAAACCTGTCACATAAGAGAGCCTAATGCCGCGTACACACAACCGGACTTTCCGGCAGAAAAGGTCAGACGGTCTTTCCGACGGAGTTCTGAACGAATGGACTTGCCCACACACGAATGGACCAAAGTCTGTTAGTTTTGAACGTGATGACGTACGACGGGACTAGGAAAGGAAGTTTAATGGCCAATAACTGCCCTTGCGTCGTATTTGGTCCGTCGGACCAGCATACAGACTAACTGTTTTCCCAATAGGAATTGATTCCATCGGAAAGATTTATAACATTTTCTACCTCTAGGTCCCTCTGATTTTTTTTTTAGAAAACTGATCGGATTATCCCACACACAATCGGAATATCCGACGGAATGATTCCGTCTGACCTTTTCTGTCGGAAAGTCTGGTTGTGTGTACGCGTAAAGTTACTGTAGGAAAGATAGCATACAAGGTGAAGAGTAATCTCTGGGGTTGAAAACCCTGTGTCCAACTCAGGAAGAATAGGACTTCTAGGTACCGTATGGCTTTTTTTTTTAGCTCAGAGTAAGGTGGGAATGACAGAGTCACAAATATCTCTTGTCCTTCAAGACCTGTGTTTCAACAGCCATGCAATTAAAGCAGGTGGCAGAGAAGCAGAATAGAACAGAGGGCCTTGAGACAGCATGTGACAGTGCTTCCCTTGGGAACCAAGCTCCTGGAATTTTGAGAGACTGGAACACACCACCCCAGGCTGCAAAGCTGGCATTTGTTATCACCTTCCATGAAAATGGAAGAAATTACTTTCCAATTTCCAAGATTGTGTTGGAAAGCCACAAAGTTAGGGAGTTTCTAGCTTGACTACAGAGAAGCATAGGAAGACAGAGCAAGGGGCAATGTCTGTTTCAAGTCAACAGAGTGTTGAAGAGGCCTTGTGAAAGGAACAGCCTTGAACTGGGCTACCACAAGGCCCAGGATCCTAATGTAGAATCTTACAGAGGTATGTCTTTTTGATCTGAAGGTCCAAGCATGAAATCTTAAGACATGAAAGTTTGTCGGAAGGAAAACCTTCAAAAGAAGGTCATCTAGGTATTCTATGACCTGAGTTCTTAGGAGAGAGTGTATAGGTGCATGCACCTTTGTTCAATTCTTTGAACCTGTGCTCTAGAGGCCACAAAACAACCACTTCCTCGGACAAGAAAAGATCTTCAAATCTATCTTTTGGCAGATATTGGCTGCTTGAGAGAAACCACCAGTTAACCCCATTGAAGTTTGTAACATCTGTGACCTAGAGGGATACAAACTGCAACAAATGTCACCCCACACTTAGGAATGAGGACGTCCCTTCAATGTGAAGAAAGCTGTGGAAAATTTGGTGGACTTTGTGCTCAAAGTCTTTCACCAAATGTAAGGGCTGAATTTGTGCTTTGAAGATGACGACTGGGGAGAGTGATGAGGGGCTCTCTTCATTTAGAGGAGTAAGGAGGTAGGAGCCTTATATTGTGGTTGAAGGGCTTTTCCTCATGTGACCTGCTTTATAAACCTGTCAAGTGCATCAAACAGACTGAAGAAGAGGGGTACAGACTCCAGAGAGAGAGATATCATTTTGCCCCTGTACAAATCATTAGTAAGACATCATCTGGAATATGCAGTTCAGTTTTGGGCACCAGTTCATAAAAAAGGATATCGGGGAACTGGAGAAAGTGCAGATAAGCGCAACCAAACTGATAAGAGGCATGGAGGAGCTCAGCTATGAGGAAAGATTGGCTGAACTAAATTTATTCTCTCTTGAGAAGAGGAGATTAAAGGGGGATATGATCAACATGTACAAATACATAAGTGGTCCATATAGTGAACTTGGTGTTGAGTTATTCACCTTAAGGTCATAACAAAGGACAAGGGGGCATGCTTTACATCTGCAGGAAAATGGATTTCATCTCCAAATACAGAAATGTTTCTTCACAGTAAGAGCTGTAAACATATGGAATGGACTCCCTCAAGAGCTGGTTCTGTCCAGCCCAGTAGATTGCTTAAAAAAAAAAAAAGGCCTGGATTCTTTCCTAAACTAACATAACATAACTGGATACTAACATTTAGGCCTCATGCACACTGGACGTTAAAATAACATTATAAAAACGTCAGTAGCTTTGCAGTGAGTTTTCAAAGTTTTTGCAATAACGTTTTTCCGCGTTTTATTTTTTTCTTCAATGGATCAAAAACTTTAAAAAACGCTGGTGAGCGACGTTTTTGAGCATTAGAGCATTTTTACAGCTGAAAAACCTCTCTCAGAACCCACTAGTTTTGGGGTTCTTTTACTGCTCAAAAACACCACTGCCCAAAACTTCTGATAACAGCCTATGTGTGCATGGACACATAGGATATCGTGATGGAGAGTTTAATGACTGTAGAAAAAAACGTCTACAGCCAAAAACAGCTGCTGTAAAAACGTCCAGTGTGCATGAGGCCTTATAGGTAAAGTTCATCCAGGATCATCCAATTGCCTCTTGGGGGATCAGCAAGGAATGTTTTTCCCTGCTGGAGCAAATTGGAGCATGCTTTGTTGTTTATTTTTTTTGCCTTCCTCTGGATAAACTGTGGGTATGGGATTGTGAATATAGGATTATTAAAAAATTTTTTTTAAAAATGTTGTTTTTTGATTTTGTTTTCCCTTTTTTTATTGGTCGAACTAGTTGTGCCTTTTTTTAACCAGACTATGTATGTAAAAGACATCCTCCTTTAAAAAGCATACGAGTGAGGGTTCTTTACATTCGGCTTCAGCTGTACAAGCTTTTAGCCATAAGATTCTGTACATATTGACAGAAGTGAGAGTCGTTCTGGAAATTTGTTTCGTGGCTTGTTCTAGAGCATTAACACAGAAAAGTAGGGGCAAAAGGCAAACCTGTTGATTGTTAATTCCCCTAGTCCAATTAGCTGCAGTCTGACAAACAAGATTGCAGCAATAGCCAGTTGCAGAGCTGGGCCTTTGAGAGCCAAGACAGCCGTTAAACACTTTAGCCTGGAAGTATTTACCCCCTTTCCTAATCAGGCCATTTTAACTGACAATTGCGTGGAACCCAAATAAAATTGTGTCCTTTTTTTCCCCACAAATAGAGCTTTCTTTTGGTGGTATTTGATCACCTCTGTGGTTTTTATTTTTTCCGCTATAAACAAAAAAAGACAGACAATTTAGAATTTAGGCCAATATGTATTCTGCTACATATTTTTGGTAAAAATAACCCCAATAAGTGTATATTGATTGGTTTGCACATAAGTTATAGCGTCTACAAAATAGGGGAAAGATTTATGGCATTTTTTTTTTTTTTTTTTTTTACTAGTAATGGCGGCGATTAGTGATTTTTTGCAGGACTGGGACATTGCGGCAGACACCTAGCTGACATTTTTTGGGAACCAGTGACATCATTACAGTGATAAGTGCTGAAAATATGCACTGACATTGTACTAATGACACTGGCAGGGAAGGGGTTAACATCGGGGTGATCAAAGGGTTAAATGTATTCCCTCAGTGTGTTTCTAACTATGTGGGGGGATGGGCTGCCTGGGACAACACACTGATCCATCTTCCTGAATAGCAAGAAGACCAGATCCTGTGTCATCTCCTGTCAGAACATAGATCTGCCTTAGTTACACAGGCAGATCCCCGTTGTGTCTCTGCAGGAAACTATCGTGGGCGGCCATCGAGTCTGCAGGACCCGCTGATTGGCTCCCCCGCTGGCCAATCGGCGTGTGCACCCACAGAACCTCGCGCACGAACCAACGTACACCTACGGTGCCGCTCCCTCACTTTTCTATAGCAGAGAAAAGGTCCATCAGCTAAGGACGCTAAAAAAAACAATAAGTTCTCACAGCGTGGGGTAGGGTTATAGGGGTTCGACCAAGGGGTGTGTAAAGCAAAGCTTTTTCAATGTCCAATCATCTTAAAGTAGGAGCCTACTATTGTTGAAAAAACCTGGAATTTCACAGTAATCATGAGGTAAAACAATGTTCATGAATATTCCTTTATCCCATTGTTTTGCAAGTCTATGCTCACTATAAACTGTATGATTGAATCGGTTCCGATATCACTGTTTTACTAACCCAACAGCTTATTATTCTAAATACAATCTTTAATATTTGGGAAAAAGGGAAAAAAAAATAAACTAAAAACATACACCAGGGGATGTGGATCAGCGAGAAGGAAGCATGGAAAAATTAGGGGTTGCTCCCAGGCAATGTTGCTGGAAGACCAGGCGTAATCAAGACATGGAGAGGGATCCGTACTCAGGTCTCAGGGGTCCCATATCTTGTTAAACTGGGTCATGGCATTGCCAACCAGAGCAGTCATATACTCCATTATCCGAATCTCTGAGATACTGTGTAGGAGTTGGGATTGAGTAGGGGATGTGGAGGACATCCAATGTATAACTCTCTTAGCCGCTAATAAAATATATGAGACCAGTTTATTTAGAAGCTTTCCTATACTAGGAAAGGGAAAATCTAAGAGCTAGTGTATCGGGTCCATCGAAAGTGATACTTTAGGCAACCGCTGGGGAAGACACATTACCATTTCCCAGAAGGGGGTTATAAGCTATTAAAGTAGGAGCCTACTATTGTTGAATAAAACACTGAATATCAAATTCAAAATTTGGTCTGGTTAATAAGGTCTTCATTACCCCTGAAGTCGAAAGGATTAATTAAAAGACTTATTGGATTACATCTACTGGATATAAGGCCTCTTGCACACGAGAGTACAAAAGTCAAGTTTTTTACTGATCTGGATATAGATGCATTGTAGTCTATGGAACCATACAGAGCCGTAAATCAAAAATCGAACAACATTTAAAATTTTCAGTTCTAATATAGATGTGTATATACACAGTGGCGGCCGGTGGCAATTTTTTTTGGGGGGGTGTCAAACAGTATGCCACCAACACCGATCCCAGTCAGTCAATAGCACTTACTTCACCATGCCTCCCCCGTTCCCCTGCTCTCCATGGGTCATCACAGCCATGCCAGTTTCCATTTCCTCCCTCCTCCTTGGTGCCTAATCGGGAGTCTATTTTCGGCCAATCGTAAAACGGGTCTCACACTCGCTTCTGATTGGCCGGATTGAGGATCAATGTTTCAACAGCGAACGTTCATTTGCTGTTGTAACACCTGGCTGGGGTCATGTTGCAATTGCTCTGTGCCACGAGCCCACCCTATTTTGAAGCCTATTAGAGCCTAAACACCCCCGTTGCTGCAATTCAGGCGCCTGGCTTCCTGAAAGGGGTCGAACGCATGAATAGGGGGTGGCTGCCGCAGCCACGGATATATTCATGCTATGCATGGATCTATTATACATATAGGGGGTGGCGTAAATAGAGAGGGGGCGGTGGCCAGGGGACACTAATGGACAGGCCGCCACTGGATATACATGTATATTGCAATACTGGCAATGAAGAATTTTACGCTTGTATCTGCTTACACGCGTTTACGCAATGTCTTTAGGAAACATTTTACTTCCAGATCTTTTTGTCAACAAGATCCTAAGTAATAAACATTAGTCAAGTGTTATGTGTGTGTGCAACTGGTCTAAATGTAATTATTGAAGAAGCATCTCAGAAGAAAGAAGCCTTGCATTTCCCATGTTTTAATTAGCTGTATGTAAAATTACACCAGTCTTGAACCAGACAGACCACGTCTTACACAGACAATAAAAGTAACTGAAAACAGCACTTCACATTCAATAAAGTTGGAATGATTGAATTACCTGAGCATTGCTCCGTTGCCCTTGTAAAAGTGACTGTCCATGGAAGAGCTGCATTCCCAGAGCTCCGGTTAGAGATGGTAAAAATGTCTGCTGGTTTTGCAGCAGAGCCTGAGCTCCCAAAAGAGACTGAAGACTTCCCAACTGGGCACCAGGATTAGAGTTCAGCGCTGCCATTTCACCTGTAAAGTTAAAAGCAGTATATATTACTTAATTCTCCATACACACAGGTCCAGTAATGAACAAAAAAACAAGCACAAATCGATGTGAAGAATGATACAAAGTATAGTAAGCACTACTATACATTGCTTACTTATTTTTTTTAATATGTTGCCAATTATATGGTTAAATCACTCAGCAGCAAGATATCAAAACTGCCCATGTTGCCGAGTCCTTAAAGTAGTTGTAAATCTCAGGCATGAAATATGAAATACTGTGTACTTGCTTCTATTTTATGCTTATCTATTGTGTAGGAGGATTTGTTTAATCCCTGTGTATTACCTGATTCTAGTAATTTTTACTGGTTATATGTAAGGGTTTGCAATCACTTTAAAGCACGCACAAAAATAAAAAATGCACTAGCATAAAATCTCTGCATTTTTCCACGCCCAGGGAGACGTAGGTGGCGCATACAGCCAGCCAAGCATGCATCCAAGATGCTTCCCCGAACATAGCTTTCGTGCATCCATGAAATGGAGCTTAGTTATGTAGCATCAGGCTGTATATTCTGCAATATTTACATTTTTGGTAAACTGATTCAATGAGTCCAAGCTCTGCAAGCGGAGATAACATGCACTGCATTGATGCATTCACACAATTTCACAGTAATCATGAGATAAAACAATGTTCAGGAATATTCCTTTATCCCATTGTTTTGCAAGTCTATGCTCACTACAAACTGTATGATTGAATCGGTTCCGATATCGATGTTTTACTAACCCGACAGCTTATTATTCTAAATAGAATCTTTAATATATGGAAAAAAGGGGAAAAAAAAAATAAACTAAATACATACACCAGGGGATGTGGATCAGTGAGAAGGAGGCATTGAAAAATGAGGGGTTGCTCCCAGGCAATGTTAGTGGAAGACCAGGCGTAATCAAGACATGGAGAGGGATCCGTACTCAGATTGGTCCCATATCTTGTTAAACTGGGTCATGGCATTGCCAACCAGAGCAGTCTTATGCCTTGTACACACGGTCGGACATTCCGACCACAAAATCCGTCTGATTTTTTCCGATGGATTTTGGCCGAAACTTGTGTGGCACACACACGGTCGGACAAAGTTGTCGGAAAATCCGATTGTTTCCGAACGAGGTGACGTACAACATGTACAACGGGACTACGTAGAGGCCAGTAGCCAATAGCTTTCGTCTCCAAATTTCTTCTGAGCATGCGTGGCACTTTGTACGTCGGAATTCTCTACACACGATCGAAAAAAAGTCCGATCGGATTTTGTTGTCGGAAAATTTTAGATCCCGCTCTCAAATTTTTTCCGTCGGAAATTCCAACGGAAAAAGTCCGCTAGGGCCCACACATGATCGGATTTTTCGACAACATAATCCGATCTGACTTTTTCCATCGGAATATCCGACCATGTGTACAGGGCAATATACTCCATTCTCCGAATCTCTGAGATACTGTGTAGGAGTTGGGATTGAGTAGGGGATGTGGAGGACATCCAATGTACCGGGATAACTCTCTTGGCCGCTAATAAAATATATGAGACCAGTTTATTTAGAAGCTTTCCTATACTAGGAAAGGGAAAACCTAAGAGATAGTGTATCGGGTCCAGCGAAAGTGGTACTTTAAGCAACCGCTGGGGAAGACATTACCATTTCCCAGAAGGGGGTTATAAGCTCACAAGACCAAAAAAAGTACCTGTGGATTTGCTACACCGCCAGCATAAAGGGGACAGTGAAAGGTCTTGTTGGTGTAACACTTCAGGCTTTCAATACCAGAACATTACAACTTTAAAAGCTGTCTTTCTGCGCCACGCATTTAGAAACTTTAGAAGAGGAAGACCATATCTTACCCTAACAAGGGAAAGAAATAGGGTGCTGGAGGATGGATGACCATTTACGCATGTTCATATGCGAATCTTCAGTGAAAAGGGGAACTTCATGGAGGATTTTATATATGGAAGATATTAAATGTAGTTGGTGTGGGCCCTGAGCACAAATATATTCAAAGGTAGTGGCAGTAGATGTGGGCCCTGAGCACAAATATATTCAAAGGTAGTAGGCAGTGTCAGGGATGGGGAGGCTACAGAGACATAATGTTTAATTTTGAGGTAGCAGAAGAACATATATGTTTAGGAATATGATATTTAGCCTGAATGTCTTTAAAGGCAGGAAGTTTGCAAGTGACCGGATGTACAAAGTGACGGAGCTGGAACAGTGTGGCATAAGCCCAGGGCTCCATCCAGGCTGTCAGGGATAAGGGGATTAGAAAGCACATTAGATGGGGGGCATGGTGGAGAGAGAGAGAGAGAGAGAGAGAGAGAGAGAGAGAGAGAGAGAGAGAGAGAGAGAGAGAGAGAGAGAGAGAGAGAGAGAGAGAGAGAGAGAGAGAGAGAGAGAGAGAGAGAGAGAGAGAGAGAGAGAGAGAGAGAGAGAGAGAGAGAGAGAGAGATTAGTGGAGTAGGAGTGCCAAATCTTCAAAGTAAACGGCATCGGGGCCAAGCAAAGACCATGCCATCTGGGATCTTGGTGAGGAGAGGGCAATGGTGTGCAGGGTAAAGGGAACCCATCTCAATCTCCGACCGTCTGTTCGGAGCCACCTGGCAGGACCAGGAGGCAACCGCACGGAGGTGGGAGGCATAGTAGTACCTGAGAACATCAGAGACTCCTAAGCCTCCTCGGTTTCTGGGGGAAACAACCACTGAACTGGCAATCCGGTGTGCCCTCCCATTCCAGATAAAATTTAGAAACCAGCGTTTGAGTAGCTTAAGTTGGGTAATAATGCAGCGTTTTTTTAAAATAAAACCAAGTGATTCTGCCATGAAAGTCCTTGTTCAGACACTTTATGTTAAAAGGTCACAACCGTTGTAGTCATGAATGGCCACTCTGACACGTACACCACCACACATTGCTTAGGCATGGTCAACTGTTGTCACTATTAGGAAACTGGTCCCAGAGCAATGATGTGCAGTTGATGGACAGCCACGTGCATGCAGACAGGAAGTGACTGAAAGAAGTCAGAGATAAGTAGCACTGAAACACAAAAAAGTGAAAACTGTGTTTTATAATAAAAAAAAAAAAAAACTTCAATTGTGTGAGATACTTTAGCAAACGAGATGCTATGCATTTAGGGTTTATATGTACTCAGACTAGGCTGCATTTGTCATATACAAATTAAAAAAAAATCATATATATTCGTCACATTGACCGTGCTTTTGCATGTTACAGAACCAAGCAGCAGCGCAAAACTAATTATTCAGTCACATTTCAGATTTTTGCAGATGCTGGAGATTTAAACCATCAATGGGCCCCTGTGACAGCAGTGGTGGTTTCTATTGCTGCTTTTTACAGCACTACACACTTGCTATGACCTGCCGTATACAAATGGGTTCAAAAGAAGTAGAAACAAACCAATTGTAGTATTAGTGGAGAACCTTTACAGTAAGTAGGAATTCTGACATTAGGATGAGCGAGAGAGCTATAGAGAGAGAGAGAGAGAGATAGAGAGCGAGAGAGTGAGGAGCGATCACACTAAGAATAAGAGATGAGACCAATACTAATATACGAGACAGGGAATTCATGGAGGTGAAACCTGCACAAGTAGCTGATCTTTTCTGAAATCTTTTTATAGTAGGGGATAATGCATTATATACCGTATTTATCGGCGTATAACACGCACCCCAAGTTTAGTTGGGAATTTTAAAAGGAAAATTTTTTTTAGGAGGGAAGTTTAAGGAAAAAAACTTACATTTAAATGCAGCCTTCTCAGTGTCCATCTGGAGCCTTGTCAGTGTCATTTGCAGCCTTGCCAGTCATTTGCAGCCTTGCCAGTCATTTGCAGCCTTGCCAGTGTCAGCTTTTCGTTTAAAAATGGCGCCGCCGAGATACAGAGCGGATTGTCCTGTGTATCTCGGCGGCACTCCGTAGCTCTCGGCCATTCTCAGCGGCCTTCGGCTATTTTCGGCCACTTTCGGCGGCGCCCGCCCATTCTCGGCGGCTTTCGGCTTTCCAAAAGCCGCCGAAAATAGCCGAGATTGTCCGAAACCGTCGAGAAGCGCACAATCGGCTGGGGATCGGCGTATAACACGCACCCGCGATTTTCCCCTGATTTTAAGGGGGAAAAAAAGTGCGTGTTATACGCCGATAAATACGGTAATCATTTTAGACCTAGGAATCAGGGAACAACTAAAGTGCAGTAGAACCCCAGACATTTTTTACACAATTTGGGTAGAACAGGAGATGAGGCTAAATTCCCCAATTGCTCTGGTGACAACAGTAAAAGTTTCTTTAACCACTTCAATACCGGGCACTTTCACCCCTTCCTGTCCTAGCCAATTTTCAGCTTTCAGCGCGGTCAAACTTTGAATGAGAATTGCACGGTCATGCACGGTCATGCACCACTGTACCCATATGAAATTGTTATAATTTTTTTTCCCACACAAACAGAGCTTTCTTTCGGTGGTATGAAGACTGCTTTCACACTGAGGCGCTTTACAGGTGCTACATCGCTAAAAATAGCATCTGCATATCGCTGTAAAAAGCCTCTCTCCTGGAGCGGTGCGCTTGCAGGACGGTAAAAAAAAAAGTCCTGCAAGCAGCATCTTTGCAGCGATGTACAGTCCCAGTGTTGTCACTATGAATCCAAATGACCCATTGCAGTAAAGTGCTCCAATTCTTTCACATTCCAAAAAGTGAATAAAAGTGATTGGTGTCTCTTCTTATATAGTGTGTATGACAACTCAGTGCTCACAAGCCTCTCACCATTTTTTTACAAATAAATATGTGAAAAAAGTGTGATGTTCATTTGTATTCAGCCCACGAGTCAATACTTTGTAGAACCACCTTTCGCTGCAATTACAGCTGCAAGTCTTTTTGGGGATGTCTCTACCAGCTTTGCACACCTTGAAGGTGCCATTTTTGCCCATTCTTCTTTGCAAAATAGCTCAAGCTCTGTAAGATTGGATGGAGAGCGTCTGTGAACAGCAATTTTCAAGTCTTGACACAGATTCTCAAATGGATTTAGGTCTGACTTTTGACTTGGCCATTCTAACATATGAATATGCTTTGATCTAAAACCATTCCATTGTAGCTCTAGCTGTATGCTTAGGGCCATTGTCCTGCTGGAAGGTGAACCTTTGCTCCAGTCTCAAGTCTTCTGCCGACTCAAACAGGTTTTCTTTTAATATTGCCCTGTATTTGGCTCCATCCATCTTCCCATCAGCTCTGACCAGCTTCCCTGTCACTGCTGAAGAAAAGAATCCCCACAACATGATGCTGCCACCGCCATGTTTCACAGTGGGGATGGTGTGTTCAGGCTGATGTGCAGTGTTAGTTTTCCACCACACATAGCGTTTTGCTTTTAGGCCAAAAAGTTTAATTTTGGTCTCATCTGACAAGAGCACCTTCTTCCACATGTTGGCTGTGTCCCCCACATGGATTCTTGCAAATAGGACTTCGTGGGCTTTCTTTCATCAATGGCTTTCCTTGTCGCCACTCTTCCATAAAGGCCAGATTTGTGGAGTGCATGACTAATAATTGTCCCGAGGACAGATTCTCCCACCCGAGTTGTGGATCTCTGCAGCTCCTCCAGAGTTATCATGGGCCTCTGGGCTGCTTCTCTAAATAATGCTCTCCTTGCCCGGCCTTTCAGTTTAGGTGGACGGCCATGTCTTGGTAGGTTTGCAGTTGTGCCATACTCTTTCCATTTTTAGATGACGAATTGAACAGTGCTCCATGAGATGTTCAAAGCTTGGGATATTTTTTTTTTTTTTATAACCTAACCTTGCTTTAAACTTCTCCACAACGTTATCCCTGACCTGTCTGGTGTGTTCCTTGGCCTTCATGATGCTGTTTGTTCACTAAGGTTCTCACACAAACCTCTGAGGGCTTCGCAGAACAGCTGTATTTATATTGAGATTAAAATTACACAAGGTGGACTCTACTTATTAGGTGACTTCTGAAGGCAATTGGTTCCACTAGATTTTAGTAAGTGGTAGCAGAGTAAAGGGGGCTGAAAGCAAATGCACGCCACATTTTTTAGATATTTATTTGTAAAAAAAATTGAAACTCATTTACCCTTCCACTTTACAATTATTTGCTACTTTGTGTTGGTCTATCACATAAAATCCCAATAAAATACATTTACGTTTTTAGTTGTAACATGGCAAAATGTGGAAAATTTAAAGGGTATGAATATTTTTTCATGGCACTGTATATTAGATTAAAGAAGTACATGAAATTAATAGAGACTGTGATTTATAAAACACATATGTAAAAACACACATAGAAACAAAAACTATTTAGGGTAACATATGCTTAGGCTAGGTTCACACTTGTGATGGTGGTTGAGGGTGCAGGACAGCGTGTGAATTGCACCTGTTCCCTCACCCACAGCCAAACCGCACAGCTCCTTTGCAGACGCAAGGGCCTGCCATTCATTCTTACTAGCATGTTTACGATTGTGGGAAATCTCATGGTGCAAAAGCACCATGCCATTTTCCTCTGACTGCATTTTGAAAAAGATGCAGGTACTTTTTTTCCTGCATGAAACACAGGCCAAAGCAGCCCATTCATATTAATAGGCTGCCATGCCTGTGCAAATGCAGCTCACAAAGCAGCTTAGGTATGAACCTATTCTTATTGTAAATACGCCTGAAATAAACCCAGTATATACATAACATAAAATACCAAGCAGATAACTTTGCTTTCAGGGCATGTGGTCAAGTGTCTTACCCAACAAGCCAGCAGTGAGCAGAGGGTTGAGCAGAGGGGGCATTAGCGTGTTAAGTCTTCCAGGCACCGATGCCTGTGTTGACTGGAGCTGGAAAGGGCTATGTGGCTCGGACGGAGGGATCTTCCCCTCTGATAAGGCAGGTGAATTAGTGGTTGTAGTAACAGAGGCTGACCCGGAACAGGAGGTATTGATGCAACTCTGTAACAAAATATAAATAAAGGTTACCAGCACACAATCACTCACAATAACACACACACAGTTGTGAGCACAAACGATATTGCCATCATGTGATGACCGAATTTCTAACAATAAATTGTTCAATGGACATAAATTAATCAGTTTCTTTCTTATGCGCAGTACCAACAGTTCAATTTTTAACAGGCGAGAAACACATTAACCTTTCAATTTATTTTCTGTTTAAACACAAGTTTTCCTAAACTTTTCCTTAGATTTTTTGGTTCAAAAACGTCACAACCAAATTTTCGATTTGTACCCATTAACCACTTCAGCCCCGGACCAATTGGCAGCCAAAGGACCAGGCCCCTTTTTGCAATTCGGCACTGCATCGCTTTACCTGACAATTGCGCGGTTGTGCGACATGGCTCCCAAACAAAATTGGCGTCCTTTTTTTCCCACAAATAGAGCTTTCTTTTGGTGGTATTTGATCGCCCCTGCGGTTTTTATTTTTTGCGCTATAAACAAAAATAGAGTGACAATCTTGAAAAGAAATGCAATATTTATTGCTTTTTGCTATAATAAATATCCCCAAAAAATATATAAAAATTTTTTTTTCCTCAGTTTAGGCCCATACGTATTCTTCTACATATTTTTGGTAAAAAAAAAAAAAAAAAAAAATCGCAATTAGCGATTATTGATTGGTTTGCGCAAAAGTTATAGTGTTTACAAAATAGGGGATAGTTTTATAGCATTTTTATTAATATTTTTTTTTTTACTAGTAATGGCGGCGATCAGCGGTTTTTATTGTGACTGCGACATTATGGCGGACACATCGGACATTTTTGACACATTTTTGGGACCATTGTCATTTATACAGCTGGTCCCGCGGCCAGGGTCACCAAGCTCCCGACCGGTTCGCGAGTGCGCCGCAGGCGCGCGCGCGACCCGCGTACCCGTGTGTGATTTTGCCTGGCCGTGCCATTCTGCTGACGTATATATGCAGTGGGCGGTCGGGAAGCGGTTAACTGGAGAAAAAAAAACAAACAAACTGTCCAAATGACCGATTTTCTAGCGATTTTTTGTCGGAGTATGGGCACCATAATATTCTCCCAGTAAAAATATTGAGCCGTAGTTCAGTTTTATCTTATTTAAAAACCAAAACTGTTCTTCTGACAGTTTCACAGGACCACCACCCTCAGCACCAGTGCCTTGGTACTGGTGGATTCAATAACCGTTGAAGGTCTACCTGGAAGGTCTCATGCCAGAGACCTCTGCTGTTACTTGCATTGCTTAATTTTACAGCAAGCAAAGTGGCCTTGTGTCTTGCTGGACCACCCTAAGAAAACAGGAAACATGAGCTAGAAGTACATGACTTGCACTGCTTACCATAATCCTAAGGACTTAACCTACAGCTGCAGAGAAGAACAAAGCCAGTAAACCAAGTTCATTGAAGTGAATTTAAAACCGTTTTCTGGTTTGAGATCGAGAAGGGAAACGTTAAACTCCTATTCGGTTATTTTTCTGACCTGTGTCCCACTGGAGATTTCCCTGAAATCCCATCCTGGAGACACAACAGGAAATCAGAGTAAATCACTGCAAAGTGAATTCCCACCTTAGAGTGTTGGCACAGGTACATGTGCCCCCATTGAAAGAGTTAACAAGCATCAACTATTGGTGCTCGAAATTCTCTGCAACCAAATTTAAAAAAGATCCCTTTTCCCCACAAAAACAAACAATTTCACTGTGCATGTGCTGAAATAATAAAGTGCTCGGTATCAGGCTAAAAATAAATAAAAATACTGCAGTCAAAGTGTAATTTCAGTCCATTGTCTCAATGGCAGATATTTTTCCCACATTCTGTCTGGTCAAACAGTTGTCAGCAGGATAGTAAGTACGGGAAAACCTCTCCGAGTCAGGATAGCGGTAAAAACCATGATAGGGTTTTTATATAATTTCCTGCTCTATCCAAAGCAAAGATAAAAGAGGAATTTCGACTAAGGCCCAATACACACAGGGCATTTAGGCTTGGTGCATGAGGTCACAGTGTTTAGGTGCAGGCAGACACTTTGAGTGGCTGACAGCTGCTGCATGGGATGGGGAACCTAGTGGTACTTATGTTTAGTGCTGTATGCACCTAGGGACGATTGCCTGGAATTCAAGCAGTCTTGAGGGAGAACACGTGATCCTGGGAGGGAAAAATTCAGGTATTGGTTGTTTCAAAGAGCCAGCATAATCCAGAGGTGGTTTCCTCAGTTAATGCAACCAGGGGGTGCCAATGAGAACATGTTCTTGAACATTGGATCAGCCATAGACTAATGTCATGCTGAAAGAAACCTGGATAAGAATGATGTCAGGATTAGACCTAGACACCCTTGGCAGTACAAGGACATGTGCAGGAGTCTGAGGAGGATTATTTTGCCCGTTTCTCATTAGGGCTCCAAAAAGTAGTTGAAATTTATTGTTGTAGTTCTCCCATAGAGCTTTAGTGAGGAGCTATACATTTTTTCGATCTGGAGAAAACTTAAGTATATGGGTCAAACTGTGTCTCAGAGACACTTTCTGAATGTTCAGGGTATGATCAAAGTCCAACATATTATAGCACCACAGAGAGTGGTGAATTTTTCAACAATGTAAAGGGTACATCAATGTGTGAAGGGTACATCAATGTGTGGACAAATGGGATAGAACATCAAGTTGTGTCTGCTACAAAGTTAGAAAACCTCTAATATGAGAGATATATTGGCAAGTCTATAGGAGACCAGGCATCGGCCCAGCTCTGCTCTATTGAACAAGCAGGCAGGAGAACAAAAACTGTTTGCAGAAAGCATAGAGAGGATAGCAATGGAAGATCTTTGCGTACCTCTCAAAGATCAAGTTAAATGAAAAAACCTTGACTTCACTGTACTAAGCTCATGTTAGTAGACATCCTAGCACTTGCATGGGGTGAAGGCGAATATTAATGTGTAGGTTTACGAGTAGGTCCAGTGGACTTGGAGGGTTCACCACGAACTGATAGACTTACGGTAGGAAATTACAACTTGAGGGGGGAAGAGAGCATTACCATTAGGTCGAGGTGTACAAGTCAATTGGGAGGTGTAATTGTTGATACTGGGGTTGGAACACCCTCACCCCTTAGGTGCCTCAATGTAGCTCTCAGGGGAATTCCTAACGAGAAGCTCATCTTCAAAGGGGATGCGCAAAAGGCACCTTTCTTGAGCATGGTCTACAGTAAGACAGAAAACTCTGTGTATGCACAGAAATTTAGGATATCCTAGAGATTTGGCAAGCAACATTCTCCATAGCACATGCTACAATCTTGCAGAAAGAATAAGATTGTCTTCATAAGGAGAACCTTAACTATGGTGTCCTCCAGCCCAGTCTGCCATAGTTTGGGCAATAGCTGGCAGTAAATAACTTCTCAGAGTTAGACCAAACATTATATACAGCCCAATCGGCTTGATCAAGAATAGGTAAAGGCTTTGTAAACTTGTGCCTATTAGGGTATGTGAAGGCTGTGCAGAACTAGGTTTATCTAGCCAGAGACTAATATGTACTGCCTTAAAGAATCCAACGTAGCCAACATAGAAATCGGAGGTGAAGAACTGACTTTACTAAATTCTGTTGGTGAAAAATCTTCAGCTGTCTCCTCAAAAATATTAGCATCCCTTTTTCCTTCTGCACACTTAAGTGCGCTAGGAAAGTCAGGTTGTAAACCATGAACATAGAAGACCTTGTCCAATGGAACAATGAAGGTCTTATTGAGATAACAAAAAAACACCAGATCCACCACTGGCATACTCTATTTCTTAGTGAACTCACTTTCCATGGGGGTATAGGTGAACAAACACGTTTTGGCAGAACAATTCTGCGTATAACACATCCTTTAAAAGGAAGATGTAAGGTAAAGACTGGGGATGATCCAAATCCTGTAACCCTAGGGACAAAGGACTCGGAGTGGCAATTTTAAGTTGGTCTTTTGGGTCTGAGCTAAAACGGAAAGATACTGTATATAAAAAAAAAAAAAAACGGTATACACACATTGTGAATACTGCAGTCAAAAAGAAGAGGAGCACATAAGGACATTTGAGGCCAGGAAACAAGGGGACATTCTCAACAACTTTCCCATCACTTTCTATCTCAGCGACACTATTTACCAAGACAAAAACAGAGGGGTCGAAGCTCCCTAGTGGGGACACAGAAAGCAGTAAAAACATGACAAGGGGTTCCAACACTTCCCTTCTCTATCCATAATGATAAAAATGTGTATTACAAACAAAATATTGACTTTACAGTTTTTATTCTGTAAGAATGCAATAAGATCAGACTTTTTGGAATATTTACAATCATGTATGTAGCAATTTTAAAAACAGGGAGATCAGTTACCTGTCCTGGGCAGGCAGAGGAGTCAACAGTCCCTAAACTGGCAGCCAGTAGTGCGGAATTCAGGGCCATGAGGGCTGGAGAGGCAGAGACAGGAGGGAAGAGCAGTGGTTGGAGTGAGTTTTCAGAGAAAGTCTCAGGCAAGGTCAGGTGTGTCTCAGGTTTCTCAGTTGTGTCAGGCTGTGAAGAGGGCAGAGCATCCAGCAAAGGTGCGAGAGAGGACAGAAGGCTATTGTGTTGTTGATTGTGAGGTGGAATATCGAGCTGTGGTAGTCCAAGTCCTCCCAGTGGTAAAAGAGGATTATGTAGAAGAGATGCCATCAGCAAAGCTTGCAATGCACTGGTTTCTGGATCACCCACAGAAGGTAACGTCAAAGGAGGGTTCTGGAGTCCCAATAGGCCAAGATCTGCACTTCCCAATAAATAGGAGGAAAGTAAATTGACTAAGCCTTGGTTGAGCAGCTGTTGTTGCTGGTTCAAGCTGAAGGATAGTGGCAATGAGCCCAGCATGGCTAGGTTTAAAAGCGCAGGTGTGACAGAGAATGGCAAGATTTGTTCCTGGCCCAAGAAGGAGAAGCTGTCCCCAGCAGAAGGCAGAGAACAGGGCAGCTCACTGTTGCCTTCTGTGATACCACTTTGTGCCAGGCTCGGGGCTGGAGAAGATTTTGGTACTGGAGACTGGTTGGGTCGGCCAGAAGATGAAGCTAAAACGAGAAGCAAATTAGAAAGAATATGCATGTGCAAACAATAAGCTAATCTGGTTTCAGATACTTAAAAAATTCTGTTCGTATTTTATTCAAATAAAAATGTAAACTACTTACGTGGATTTGCCCCAGTGGGTGTTGAGGGTAACTTCAGTGGTAAAGGAGTCCCTGAGTTCTGTTCTGTAGCAGTCTGGACTAGTTGCCCTACAAGGCCAAGAAGATGGTTGCTGATATCTTGAGAAGCTGGAGACATGCTTGGATTTTTGCTTTGGCTTGGGGGCTCCTCTACAGATGTACGAAAAAATTGAAGCGAAGAGGGAGTCTGACCATAAATTGACTGTGTATTAAGAACTTTGGATTTTCCCATGTCTTCATCAAGCTGTCCCCCAAATCCTGCTAACTTTGATACATAGGAGTTTAATCGAGTGTGTCCACTAGGACTACTAGGGGTTTGGAGAACCTTACTAGTATCCTGTGGACTGGCATCAGGGCCTGGAGAATTCTTTTGTCTTTTTCGCTTCACCATTACATCCCTTCTCTGGGAATGAGTCCTGCTGGGAAGAGACCGACCTTCCTGTGTGACAGATGTAGAAAGCAACGTATTGGGATTCAGCAATCGGCTGGGTAAAGTGCTAGGGGCTGCGGTTTCAGGTTTGGTTTGATTTGCCATTTGGGCCTTAGCAGCCGCTGTAAGGAGGCTGCTGGCTGGGAAGGAAGCATTGCTTTGCTGGCCCAATATGCACCCGAGAGGAAAGCCCATTAAGCCTTGCGCTGCTCCCAAAGACACCGGTGGTGCTGATTTATTGCTTTGGTGGGTTAAGGCATGGCTGGCATTTGAAGAAGATCCCAGTTGGGCCTGCCCAAAAAGAGGGAGGCCTTCAAGTATTGCTTTTGGACTGTGGGGCACAGAGCGCTTGGGAGGGCTAATGGGCCTGGGAGATCTAGAACTTGACCTTGTGGGGGCAGGAAAGTGCTCAGAGGAGGCAGAGGAGTGGCGGGAACGTTGAGGGGATGGCTCCACGCTGCCAGCTGGGGAAGAAATAGAGGATATTGAAGACCTAGTTGTAGAAGGAGATGTCAACACTCCACTACGAGTGAAGGGTGAAAATGGAGGAGGAGGCAGTGCAAGGGAGGTTGTGTTGCTTGGGTTGTGCTCAGGAGTAGGGTGTGGGTTCAATAAGGGAACCTGAGACTGAATTAAAGGAGGCGAGTTTAATACATGGTGCTTTGGACTAGGTGGCCTACAGCTGTTGGAATCCAAAATGCCGAGCGGATCTTTCTCAGGAAAGGCAAAAGGCCGTCGGGAGACCTGAGGAGACTCATCCAACGTCCTTGAAAATGCGCCACCTGGCACAAAGCTACAAGCATTAAGAGCTATTGGTTTTGGGGAGAGGCCTGAAAGTTCTTGACTACATAATGGATAGGAAGGCCGGTGTTGGGAAGACTTTACTTGCGTAAAACTGGAACACAGCTCATTAGATATGGCTTGTGGAGTCCTTGAAAACAACTCATAGTTACCATTTGATGGCACCGGTGGACAGTTTCTTAAGGCGTAGGACTCACCAAGAGACGCCCCATGCTGCCTAGGCACAACAGGCCGCTGGCTGGATCGTAAGCCAGAGTACCTTTCTCCAGGATTAGGAGTTAAAGTATCAGATTTGTGATCCAAGGGATTCTCAGAATGGTGAGCAGGCATGCTATGGGCCTTCTCCATCATTAGTTTGGTGAACATGTCAGGATCGAGAGAACAGAGGTGTTGTCCCATCTTTGGGCTGGTGGATGCTGCATGAAAGTTTTGACTTGGGCCACATCCTGTTAAAGATAAACATAAAAAAAAAAAAAAAAAATATGTTCACTGACACAAAGAGAGGACTGAGAATTTAAAAGATGACAATACAATGTATTTTGAGGGGATTGTGCTACAACCAACATTTTAAATCAATTAAAAAAATAAATGAAATCTGGTCATTGGTTTTTAATACTGTATAAAGCATCATCTTTCACTTGTTCCATATAATATTCCAGATACGGCAATGTCTATTTCAGGAAACAAAATAATCACTTGGCAAAGCTTTTGTTGCTGGATATAATACTAAGCTAGGTAGGGATTTGAGAGTGAATTAGCTCTACTACCTGAAGGTTGTAGCCATAATTCTCTTTAATATTAATCTGCCTCATAGTTGACTAGTCTCTCAGGATGAGCTCTGAACATGATACTGGAGTGGTCTCTATGCCTACAAGGGAAAGGCAGAAAGGCGTCTGTGTCGCTAACCTTTTAAATGACAAAGATAACCCGAGAAAATACAAAATGCAGTTTTTAAATGATGGTTTCATTTATTAAGGCAAAAAAGCTGTCCAAACCTGCCTGGCTTTACTGTGAAAAAGTAATTGCCCCCTAAACCTAATAGCTGGTTGTGCCACCCTTGGTGACAATAACTGCAATCAAGAGTTTGCGATAACTGGCAATGAGTCTTTCACACTGCTGCGGAGCAATTTTGGCCCACTTTTCTTTGCAGAATTGTTTTAATTCAGCCACATTGGAGGGTTTTCCAGCATGAACGGCCTGTGTAAAGTCATGATACAGCATATTAATTGAATTTAAATCCAGGCTTTGTCTAGGCCACTCCAAAACCTAAATTTTGCCTTGTTTGAACCATTTGGAGGTGGACTTGCCATAGACACACTCCCAAAACTTGTGGACAGCCTTTCCAGAAGAGTTGAAGCTGTTATACATGCAAAGGGTGGGCCAACTCAATATTGAACCCTACGGACTAAAACTGGGATGCCAATAAAGAGCGTGTAAAGGCAGGTGTCCTAATACTTTTGGTAATATAGTGTATATAAACCGAGCTTCTTGATTGTGCTTTGCTGATACTCTTATCTCAAGTCTACCAGGCAGAGTATGATTAAAAACAATAAACAATTTGCCATTTGCAACGGCATGGAACATCTGCAACACTCAAAGACTATGTGATCTTTGTCCAATATTTTACTTACACGAGGGAGCTCAGAAGCTGTGTTTTAGAACCCATTAACAGGCTTTGGGTTGTGTCAATGCCTGGCATCTGTATGACATCATATTGAGATCATTCAGAATTCACTGACAGGTGCATTTGACCTGCAGTTGACCTCCTGACTAGCATTTGATCTGCTTCACGTGGATTTTGCATTCCTGTAGACTTGTATGGGGATGCAAAACCCATTTGAGGCAATCACAGGTCCTTATTCATATCATGAACGGGTACTTTTTAAAGTGTAACTTCACTCTTCCAATCAACATTGTCTATGTTTAATCATTATGCTACTAGCATTAGTAAATATATAGGAAAGTAGATAATATTTGCTTGTTTTAAACTTTATATATTTTTACATTTCTTCAGGTACCTCCTGGTTTCCAGGCCTAGGCAAATGATGTCATACATCCCAGGAGTCTTCAGGAGAGAAGTAGAAAGGGTTTTCTCAGATAAGCACACCCACCCACCCATCTGCATGCCTGAGTTAGGGGAGATGGATTCTAGGAAGTAAATGCTACATGAATCATCTGCCCTTACTCAGGATGGCCACAGCCAAAAATGCTAGGGGGAGGGGCGTTTTTCAAAGTGTTTTTTTTAGCAAAATAAAGCATGGAGACATGGATGGATGGGGAGTTTGCTTTGAATATTAAAAATGAATTAAATAGCATTTTTGTTTTTTTAAGAATTAGTTTAAGAGCTGGGTCTGAAGTCATTTAAATTTTAGAATTATCATGGGATCATTTTAGGTGCTAGGTTAAGGAATAATGTTAAAGAATAAGTTCAAGTTTGTGAACATGTTACACCCAAATTTAGGAGGCAACATGCAACATGTCCAGCATCTGCCTGCTCTTCCAAAGACCCCTCCTCCCCCATGGTGACAGTGGTCCCGGGGATTTCCTCCCCGTACCTGCTGTTACAATTAAAAAAAAAACGTGGCTGTGCGGGGGGCTCCGTCCACACGCCAGCATCATTCATTCGCAGGGTTTAGTGAATTAAAGAGGAGCTATAGTCTTCCTGAGTATTTTTCAATAGATATACGTTTGTGCTTCTTAATTATTGCTGTTCTTACATTAGGCATTGCTATTACTGATAATAGTGTCTAAAATATTTATTTCCATACCTGAACTGTCATTCTAGAATGGCTGGCAATGACCATGTCATCTGCTGGCATCTGAAGCTGCCAGCCGTTATCTTCCTGTATTTGGTGCAGCTGGCTACCCAGTATGCACATCCCAATCTCATCATACGTGGTAACACCGTGAGGCCCATATCCCAGGAGCCAATGGGAGACCAGAAATGACTTACCTTGCTGAGGCGACCAGGGTGGAAGCGACGGTAATTTAATAAAAAAAAAGAAAATTATAAAAAAAGAAAAAAAAAGGAAAAAAGATACTTATACAAAAAGAAGAAAAAAAAAAATCCCATCAAGTGTATATTGAATGGTTAGCGCAAAAGTTATAGTGTCTACAAACTAATGAAAAGTATTAATACCCTTGAAATTTTCCACATTTTGTCATGTTACAACAAAAAAAGTAAATGCATTTTTTTAGGGATTTTTTTGTGATAGACCAACACAAAGTGGCACATGATTGTGAAGTGGAAGGAAAAAAATGATAAATGGTTTTCAAATTTGTTTTACACATATGTGAAAAGTGTGGCGTGAATTTGTATTCAGCCCCCCTGAATCAATACTTTGTAGAACCGCCTTTCGCTGCAATTACAGCTGCAAATCGTTTTGGGTATGTCTCTACCAGCTTTGCACATTTAGAGAGTGACATTTTTGCCCATTCTTTGCAAACTAGCTCAAGCTCTGTCAGATTGGATGGAGAGCATCTGTGAACAGCAATTTTCAAGTCTTGCCACAGATTCTCAATTGGCTTTAGGTCTGGACTTTGACTGGGCCATTCTAACACATGAATATGCTTTGATCTAAATCATTTCATTGTAGCTCTGGCTGTATGTTTAGGGTCGTTGTTCTGCTGGAATGTGAGCCCCCACCCCAGTCTCAAGTCTTTTGCAGACTCTAAACCAATTTTCTTCTAAGATTTCCCTGTATTTGGCCCCATTCATATCCCCATAAACTCTGACCAGCTTCCCTGTCCCTGCTGAAGAAAAGCATCCTCACAACATGATGCTGCCACCACAGTGTTTCACGGTGGGGATGGTGTGTTCAGGGTGATGTGCAGTGTTAGTTTTCCGCCACACATAAGCATTTTCCTTTTAGGCTAAAAAGTTTAATTTTGGTCTCATCTGACCAGAGCACCTTCTTCCACATGTTTGCTGTGTCCCCCACATGGCTTCTCTCAGACTGCAAACGGAACTTCTTATGGCTTTTTTTCAAAAATGGATTTCTTCTTGCCACTCCTCCATAAAGGCCAGATTTGTGAAGTGCACAACTAATAGTTGTCCTGTGGACAGATTCTCCTACCTAAGCTGTGGATCTTTAGAGCTACCATGGGCCTCTTGGCTGCTTCTCCAATGAATGCTCTCCTTGCCCGGCCTGTCAATTTAGGTGGACGGTCATGTCTTGGTAGTGAAATAAACAAAGTGGCACTCCTGCCCTATCACATAAAATAGTGAATATGACTGCCACAAACACTGATGAGCAAATTCGTGGCTAAAAATGTGTGCGAGTAATAGTGATGGTGTTGCGCTATCAATATAGGAAATAAATAAATTGTGTAAACCTATACAATAAATAACAAGATATGCACAAAATACTTCATAAAAAAAAAAGGACAAAATTATGCCAATACAAGTATTGAAGTAAATAAAGTCCCAGTGTTGTCACTATGAATCTAAAAGTGCAGCTGCAATAAAGTGCTCCAATTCTTCCACAAAGTGAATAAAAGCGATTGGTGTCTCTTCTTATATAGTGTGTATGACACCTCAGTGCTCACAAGCCTCTCACCTTACCATTGTAAGGTAACAGCATTGGGTGTAGATAACTCTCCTAGGGGATCCTTGTGCCTCCACTTATCTCAGGGGATCTCTCTGTAATGGGCGCAGCCCTTAGAACTGGACAGATGGCAATACCTCCTTAAAAGTGATCCTGGGGTTCAACCTGGTCTCCTCCACGATGGTGGTATATAAACAAAAGCGGCTCCAATAGTGCAATATAGTTTTTCAAGCAATATTTATTATAGAAACAGCGCAATTCTACTCACAATAAAAATGATTAGTAAGACATATAATCCCACAAGATCGTAGTCCTACGTCACTTCTGTTCTGTTGCCCAATCCCGATGCGTATCGTCACGTGTCTTCATCAGGACATCTTGATGAAGTCACGTGACACTTGACGAAACGCGTCAGATTGGGCGAAAGATAGACTGGCAGTGACATAGTAGTACGAGCTCGCTGTTCGTAGGATTATACTGCTTGCTAATCGTCTTTAATGCGAGTAGAATCATGCCGTTTTTATAATAAATATTGCTTGAAAAACTATATTACACTATCGGAGTCTCTTTTGTTTATATACCACCATTGTGGAGACCAGGTTGAACCCCAGGATCACTTTTAAAGGAGGTATTGCCATCTATCCAGTTCTAAGAGCTGCGACCATTGCAGAGATCCCCAGAGATAAGTGGAGGCACAAGGATCCCATAGCAGAGTTATCTACACCCAATGCTGTTACCTTACAGCAGTAGACCTCTTGCACACTGAGGCGTTTTTTAGCCACTTTAGGACTAAAAATAGCACCTGTGAAGCGCCCGAAAAACGTCTCCCTTTCAGTCTCAGTATGAAAGCATGAGTGCTTTCACACTGAGGTGATGCGCTGGCAGGATGTTAAAAAAAAAATAAAAAATCCTGCCAGCAGCATCTTTGGAGCGGTGAAGGAGCGATCCTAAACCGTTCCTGCCCATTTAAATGAATGGGCAGCGCCGCTGAACCACCGGCTGCTGTGGTGCTTAACCCTTTTTCGGTCGCTAGCAGGCATTAAAAATGGCCCGCTAGTGGGGGTTAAAAGCACTGCAAAAACTGTCAACGCCTGCCCGCTCCAGTGTGAAAGCAGGCGCAAGGTGAGAGGCTTGTGAGCACTGAGGTGTCATACACACTATATAAGAAGAGACACCAATCACTTTTATTCACTTTTTGGAATGTGAAAGAATTAGAGCACTTTTCTGCAATGGGACTTTTGGATTCATAGTGACAACACTGGGACTTTATTTATTTTAATACTTTTATTAGTCACTTTATTGGGGCTTGGATTTATGGATATTATAGAAGCAATGCATATATATTTGTCTTTTTTTTATTTTTATTTTTTTTTAAAGTATTTTGTGCATATCATGTTATTTCATAGTTTCATAGTTAGTAAGGTTGAATAAAGACATCAGTCCATCCAGTTCAACCTGAGCGAGTGTCTACAATTGTCCCCATCCCTGTACATTGCACACTCACATCAGTCCCTACCCTCAAGGAGCCCACAATCCAAGGTCCCCATTCATATACTAGGGCCAATTTTTGGACAGAAGCCAATTAACCTACCTGCATGTCTTTGGATTGTGGGAGGAAACCGGAGTACCCGGAGGAAACCCACGCAGGCACAGGGAGACCATGCAAACTCCAGGCAGGAAGTGTCGTGGTTGGGATTCGAACCAGCGACCCTTCTTACTGCTAGGTGAGAGTGCCAACCACTACACCACTGTGCCGCCCATTTATTCTTTTATTTATTTAAACTTCTTCACAACTTTATCCCTGACCTGTCTGGTGTGTTTCTTGGCCTTCATGACGAGGTTCTCTAACAAACCTCTGAGGGATTCACAGAACAGCTGAGATTAAATTACACACAGGTGGACTCTATTTACTAATTAGGTGACTTCTGATGGTAATTGGTTCCACTAGATTTTAGTTAGGGGTATCAGAGTAAAGGGGGCTGAATACAAATGCACTCCACACTTTTCAGATATTTGTAAAAAAAATTGAAAACCATTTATCATTTTCCTTCCACTTCACAATTATATGCCACTTTGTGTTGGTCTATCACATAAAATCCATTTACGTTTTTGGTTGCAACACAAAATTAGGAAAATTTCAAGGGATATGAATACTTTTTCAAGGCACTATATATACTGGAATTTCTATTTATTTATTTATTTATTTATTTTGTACTAGTAATGGCAGCGATCAGTGACTTATAGCAGGACTGCGATATTGCGGCTGAGATTCCGACACTAAGACCTGGTTCACACCTATGCTTTTTTGGTGCTTTCTGCAGAAACGCACTACAGTTCATTTAACATTGTTTCCTATGGGACACGTTTAAATGTAGGCTTTTTTCAGCCACTGAATTTTTGGAAAGGTGGAGAAGCTGCAGGAAAGCATGTAGTGCGTTTTTGCCCCGATTTGTGTTTTTTCGTCTGCCCAAATTATCTAAAAAAATAAAAATAAAAGCATAATAAATGCAAAATCGCAAAAAAGTGCACAGCAAAAAGTGCTTTTTTTGGGAGCCAGCGACACCAATACAGTGATCAGTGCTAAAAATATGCACCATCACTGTATTAATGACACTGGCAGGGAAGGTAAACATCTAGGGCAATCAAAGGGTTAAATGAGTGCCTAGCCAGTGTTTTGGTTTACTGGGTTAGGTGCTTTTACTAGGGGAAGGAACGGATTTTATTCCCTGCTTTGCGGGGAAAGAAAGCCTATTTCTTTCCCGCTGGCAGGACAGGGCTCTGCCTTGTTTACATATACTGTATAAATTCATGACAATTGCCAGATGTTGGCAGTAATCCCTTGGCCGCCACTCTGATCGACATCTGTTATGTTTAATCACAGCATGGCCAGGTCACCGGTGGCAGCGCAAGCGAAGGCCCCCTACCCGAAAGCGTCAGATCACATACTAGGTGCATGATCTGGCGCAGCCAAGTCACCTTACCGCCGTAAACCTAGGTTACAGTCGGCAAGCGGTTAATGAACTACAAGTAACATTAGCCTTTGCGTTTTATGGCTTGTAGTTCTAAATGAACTATGAGGGTGCTGATGAGCACTCTAGGTAGTTCATTGATCTTCCCGTCAGTCAGTAACTGCCTGCCCGTATCGGAGGTACAGACAGACAGTCTGCAGGAGCCTGACAATGCACCCACGATTTGCTGATCGATGCAATGCTTTACAGGCGCAAAAAAAATAAAAATAACCTGCAAAAAAAAAACAAATGCATTATTTTTTTTTAAGCCCGAGTTACAATGTGACGTCACAGGAGCACAATTGGGAAACAGAGCGTTGTCACCCTTTAGCAGGAAGTATCCTTCAGCCATTATGCCCTGAATAACATTATTGCATTAATAATGCATTTGGACGATGAGCATCAACTTAATTTAGAACGCCCAATATTTGGAGGAATTGTGAAAAGGGGGAAGATTTATGTACTTTTTTTTTGCAAACTTTACATTTTTCTTTGAAAGTGCAATTATTTCTGCTCAAAGGAAACTTTGTTTTTCTTTTAAAATGGAATTTGATCCTGCTCAGACGTGGCTTGATCCAGGCCTCCCCATAAATCTCTGTACATCACTTCTACTAATGTTTTACTGATGGCGGATGAACAACCACTGTGATTGACTTTGTTTCTGGTTGCTGGAATCGGCTGCTATAAATAGTAGCTGCAGTCAGAGCTACTATGCGGATTGGGGGAGATCTCCTCTATGATGCAGATGATGGCTTGGACAAATCTGAATGTGTGAACGGGCTACACGTCATCTCATGTTTTCAAAATAAGCTGGAAGACAAGTTGATAGAAACATAAGAAATACACACCAGCAGCTTGATTTTGTAGTGCAAGGGGAGTACTTTCAATGCTCTTGTACAAAGTAGCAAGGGCCACAATTTTCCTACGATGGTTGCAGAGTTTGGTCATGTCCTCCTCAGCTTTTACGTCTTCTGCACTGCGCCTCTTCACCACTGCTCTAGGATCAAAGTTGAAAACCTGCGGGCAATAAAAAAAGTCACTGAGTTTCTTTAACCTAACTAATGCAATGAATAAATTATAAATATTACTTTTATATAAGTGAAAGCAAAACGGTAAGGATAGCAATGAAGAGACTAAAGGTAATAGCGGATATTAATTACTTTTTTAAGTTGAGGAAAGTATCGAAGCTGCAACTGCTGACTTCTACTTCTGAAAATGCTGACTGCCTGGCTATGGCACTGATCCACGGCCCCTTTTATTCTTAGAGTCATATGCCCCAAGTGTGCAAATAGACTTTACTTGCTGTATGTTTGCTTTGGTTCCATTACCTAAAGCAAGGGTCTCCAAACTTTTCAACACGAGGGCCACAATGTAGATTTTACAAGTATTCAGGGGCCCAACAAAAATTAGTTACCGTATTTATCGGCGTATAACACGTGCCGGCGTATAACACGCACCTTAACTTTAAGAGGGAAGTTTCAGGAAAAAAAACTTTACACAGACCCCCTGCACAATGCAAACAGCCTCTGCACAATGCAAACAGCCCCTGCACAATGCAAACAGCCCCTGCACAATGCAAACAGCCCCTGCACAATGCAAACAGCCCCCTTTCAGTATAAAGCCCCCCCCCCCGCGCACTCTGAGCGCTGGGACAGGGACAGCACTGCGGGCATACTGTAGAGTTGAACTTCACACTGTCAGCCCCTTCTCATGTGTCACTCACATACCTCCATTAATGCAGCTGAGCCCCTCTCTCTCGTGGACCCGGTCATGTGACTGCTCTCCTCTCCTTCATTGACGGTCACATGACCGCTCTCCTCCTCCAATCAAAAGCTACACACGAGGAGGCAGAGCGGGAGGAGGAGAGCAGTCACAGCGAGGGGATTCAGAAGGTTAGCTTGCATGGGGTTACATAGGGGGACCGCTGTGTCACAGGGGGCTGACGCTGCAGTGGAATCTTTAATGGCAGCGCTGTTCCGCGGCCAGGAGAGGCGGGGCGGTCGGCCTGATACCCTCCCAATAGGTGGCACCCGGGGAGGACCACCCGATCCCCGCCCCCTGTTGTAAAAATACAGATATCGGCGTATAACACGCAGGCACAATTTACCCTCCATTTTCAGGGTAAAAATGTGCGTGTTATACGCAGATAAATACGGTATGTATAAATGAATTAATACAATTTAAATAAATGAATATATTTTACATGGATCATTTTTGCACATCTGTGTCCCCCATCAGAGCCTTGCCACATGTCTGTGTCCCCCATCAGAGTCTCCTTCCACACCATGTCCCCCATCAGAGTCTCCTTCCACACCGTGTCCCAATCAGCAGAGCCTCCCAATCAGCAGAGCCTCCCAATCAGCAGAGTCTCCCAATCAGCATGTTCCCATCATCAGTGTCCCCAGCAGAGTCTCCTGTACATGTCTTCAGCACATTTATGCCCATTTGCCTCTTGCCTCAAGCAGACTTCAGCTCTCCTGCACCTCCCGACTCCCGCCTGCTGCTACAGACGCAGAAGGATCTCGAATACTAACGGCGGGGGGGGGGAGCCGGCGGGAGGTGCCACGCTGATGACGTCACTGGTTGCTAGGACATCGGCCGTCCCAGCAGCCAATCCTCAACACAGCGGCAGCATGGGAGGGTGTGGGGGGGAGCAGCTTTGTTTGCAGGATCTGCCAGACATACTGCTGATAACAGCAGCTGCTTTTAAAAGGCAGCAGATCGGCAATGCTGGGTGCCTGGGTGAGCCGCGGGAACGAGAAAACACACAAGCGGGTCTGGATTTGGAGACCTAAAAGTATTGAAACAGCCAAGCAACAAGAATTTTAAGATAAGGACTGTAATGGCAGTCTCCACTACTGGCTTCCTTTAAAGTGTCACAAAACCCACCTCATAAAAAAACTATCAATAAATGATGTATTACATGCCGTTTATAACTCATTAATTTTCTGTATTCTGCAAAAAAACTTGGTTGATCCAGCTGTTCTCTATCTCCTCCTTATGTCTTTCCCATTCAGCTAGGGATTTTGCAGCGGTGGTGGTAGCACTGCACATGCTCAGATTTCAGCGAGTTTCTAAGCAGAGCATTTCCTTCCTTATTACATCTGAGCAGCCCATAGTCACACATGTGGGTGTATACACAGTGGAAAATAACAGCCCACTGCCTCCCTCCTTCTCCATGCCCACTAACCAGATAAACACAAGGGGGGTGGGATATTACGTGTAGATTAATGGGGGCTTCACCTCCCTCTTATTCTAAAGACACAGGCTGGAGGGGCAAAGTGCCAAAAAATAATAAAGTTTTAATTTCAAATAATTATATATTTATATGACAACTTAAAACAGTTATATTGATTTATAGTTCTATTTTAACATCAATAGAGGTGTTGCGCAACCAAAGGATATAATAAATAGTTAGGCTGAATGTCAATAATATACAGCCGAGCATAGCCAGCCTATTCATGGCCAAGTGGGTAGATGAAATGGTCTTTGCAGAAGCACCCACCAAACTCACTATTTTTAAAAGGTATATTGACGATATTATTATCCTATGGAAAGGAGAAGAAGCAAGCCTGATACAATTTCTAGAAAAACTAAACACGAATGATAAAAATATCAACCTCACCTGGGACATCAGTAGAAATAAGGTAACATTTTTAGACCTGGAAATATTGCAAGAAGACAATAAACTGTGGACAAGAACCCATTTAAAAAATGTAGATAAAAACAGCTACCTGCCGACAGAGAGCTGCCATCACCACAGCTGGTTATGCAATATCCCCAAAGGACAACTGATGAGGTTACGAAGGAACTGTACAAAAGATATCGACTTCAACATACAGGCACAAAAGATTGGTCATAGATAGAGGGTACGACGAACGATTCATTCAATCAAAAATAAATGAGGTTGAAAAAATGGACAGAAAGGAACTCATAAAAGACAAAGTGAAAAAGAACTCAGGGCCAATTGGAAATCCCATTATTCTGGACTACAATACCAAACACAAGGCAGTTGAGAAGATAATCAAATCTCACTGGCATATTTTACGTAGAGACGCACACCTCGAATCACTCCTTCCAGAAATACCCTGCTTTGTTTAAAAAAGAGCACCCACCCTTAGGGATAAATTGGTCAAAAACATACCAGACCCACCGAAAATAGGCTACACCTTTTTCACAGGAAAAGGTTTTTATCCATGCAAAACATGTTACGCTTGCAAAAAATCCCAAAAACCAGCAACCAAAGTTTTCGATTTTAAATCCACAAGTACTGGCAATACACATGAGATACGTGATTTTATTTGTTGCAATACTGAGGGAGCTGTTTACGCCCTACAATGTAGCTGCGGTTTGCAATATATTGGACGCACAAAAAGACTTCTAAGAGTTCGGATTAAGGAACACATACAAAATATAGAAAAGGGGTACGATAAGCATAGCGTTTCTAAACATTTTGCAACACACCATAACCAAGACTCCACACACCTCAGATTCTGGGGTATCGAGCCATACAAAAAACATTGGAGAGGAGGCCACAATGTCTGAACGCTTAGTCAGTTAGAATCCAAGTGGATATTTATTTTAAATACCTTTACACCCCATGGCCTCAACATTGAATTTGACTTAAACTGTTTTATCAGTGATTTTTTAATTTTTTAGGCCCTCTATTTAAAATTTTAATCACTGACCTCTCAAATAACATGTTTAATACCTTTTATGCACCTTGTGGGTAGATTTATGTATTCCTTTATGTATATCTTACCATTCTGACTTTGTTCATATATATCTTAATATGTTTTATAATCTTAAAGTCTTTTTAAGTCTTCTCCTCGCCTGAAATCATCTCCGGAGTCCGATCATTTATTTAAAAAAATTTTATAACCAAGATCATTTTAGATGTTATTTATATAAAATTCACATCTTATTCCTACCCTATTAAAATATTTTAGCACATTAATATAATATATTTTAGATTATCTTTTATAGTATACGCATTTTACAATACATATATCTTTTAGCGAACCTTTTCTGCACAAGTCATTTAACATACCATAATTTATACATTATTTCATATTTTTATGTCCTCAATATCATACCAAACATGGCCGCCATTGTAGCCAAAAACTCCATTATCCAATATCCTTATAAATGTATATACATCTTTCTATGCTTCTACATATGTCGACTTTTATATTCACCATGTTACACATGTGTGTACCTGTATGTTTATTTCACCTTGTAATGGTTATCGCTGCTTCGTCAGTACAGACTGAGATGTGCTAGATTATTCATTAACTGCTCCACATCTAGGATGTCCCCAATATCACACCCAATATGGCCGACAACGTAGTCAAACAAATTCCACATTTTAATACCCAAATAAAAACATATACACGTTCCCTACGTTATATATATGTGCACCCTCACATTCACATGACCATGCCTCTTGAATATCTATCCCCGATCCGTCCATGACAAACATTGACATGCCAGGTCCATTATAACGCGCCTATTCACCTCTGTGACACACATACTGTATACACTTGTATATTTGCCCCCATAAACCAAGCAAAAATGGCCGCGATTGTAGCCCGTCCTCACAGAAAATGGCCGCTATAATAGGAATACACTGGCCGACTTCAAGAAAATGGCCGCCCATTCACTTATCATTACCACTATATAAGACACTTCCGATGCCCATAATTTATCCCCGATGAAGTCACGTGGCGGTGACGACACGCGTAGGATACACGGACACCGGAAGTGACGTCAGACGCAAGCCCGCTGCTCGTTTTCCTACCTTGATCCTGAATTAATTTTAAATGCGAGTTTGTATTTTCTTCGCTACTGCAAATAAATAGCTTGTTTAAGAAATACTACACCAGATAGTCCTCTCCTGCTTTTATATCAATATGTGTGATGTATGCTGAGCGGTTCCGGTCCCTGAATTGACAGCCAGCCCCCAGTACCAGAAAAGGAAGAGCCTGTGAGTGACAGCCAGACCCCATCCCCCTGGAGTGACCATACACCTCCCTGGTTTCTTGTTCAAGGCTGCTTACCTTGCAGCAGTAAGGTAACCATTTAGGACACCCACGGGTGTCCAAGACCACCGAAGAACCCCAGCACATAGCACCTACCACCCACAGTGTCACCTTATTGAAGATTCACCAGCACCAATTTCTATTTCCACGCTGCATCTGCACTATTGAGAGTCGCTGAGTCAACATCATTGCAGCATCACCGTTCTATTTTATTTCTCCCTCTTCCCCTCACAGTCATCCCACGTTTTAGCGTTTTATGAACTTTTATGTGATTGTGAACTTTTATGCGATTATGAACATTGATGCGATTATGAGCTTTATATGCGATTATTTAACATGTGACTATAATACTTTTAACTCGGTAATTCTATGCACTCTGTATCTTTACTGCATTCCCCTTTTCTTCACCCACTCACTTGCAACACTGCTTAGTGTGCATGCGATTCCCCAGCAATTTTGCACAAATCGCTTGATTTTATAGCAATTTGCACATTTCATCACTTTTTTCTTTATATTGGATTTTAGCATATTTTATGCACTCTAGTCACACTTGACGTCATTATTTATAGGTTTTATTAACAATTTTCTTATTCACGTGCATTGTTCTATTGTGCCAATATTTTTGCACCTCTAATGTATGCTGTATATTATTGACATTCAGCCTAACTATTTATTATATCCTTTGGTAGCGCAACACCTCATATTGATTTATTCCATTTTACTTTCTGGGTACTGTTTGACCTCTCGGTGTTGCTGCAAACCACCCCTTTAATCTATTTACCCACCCAATAGTAGCGCGGAAATACCAATACCTTTAAAATAGAACTATAGACAAAACTTTTTTTTCTTCATTTTGGATAGAGCAATGGAGGATGATTATAACCCCTGTTTTGGTTTTACTTTCAATGATAAACAGGACAAATAGAGAGGGTAAATCTCCCTAACTGGGCACAGAGAGCTGTCCTCCTGCTTATTTTTTCACCTACAGACAGGCTGGGAAAGAGCTGGGTCATGTGACAGCTGTATATTGATTAATAGGTACTTTTTTCCTAAAGTAATTGCCATCATTCACATACAAAACGAGAAGGGACCATGTAGGTTAAACTGTGTGTGTTTTGTATCAATTTAAGCAAATGGTAAATTAAAAAAAAAAAAACAAAAACAAAAAAATCCATGCAGCACACTCATTTGCAATAAGGAGGAGTGGGCTCCCTCCAAGCAAACCTGCCCTTAAATTTATCCACTGCTATATGTGCTCTGACTTGGAGACTCTAAAAACTATGGAATTAGGACTGCAGTATACAGTCCCTGACAACAGTCTTGTCGCTTGTGTACAAATTGACCTGAAGTGCAGCTAAAATATATTTCTAATCAAGATTTTGTTACAAGAAATGGGTCATTTTAATCCCAACAGCTTTTGTAATAATGTTTCAGTGCAAAACGAAGCTGACAAAAAGTATTCTAATATTCACAGCTTGGTAAAGCCCATTGAGTCAATTTTTGCCAAGACATAGGTGAAGCTCATATAACAAGGCGACAACACTTGTGACTAATAATGGATCAATTAGGTCTCAGGTGTGTATAACAAGAACACCAGTACACTAGACCTTATCAACTGCAACTAGACCTCTGCAAACATGCCTAATGCCCCTTTCACACGTGCGGACCGTATGTCAGTTTTTCATCCATCCGTTTTCGGATGAAAAAACGGACATACATGTACCCCCACCCCCCCCGCCCCCCCCCCCCGTTTTCGGATGAAAAAACGGACATACATGTACCCCTATGGGATAGCGGGTGTCAGCGGATGAGCATCCGCTGACACCCAATATCGTCCGCCTCCGCTATGGTCCGATTCTGCAGACGGAGGAAAACCCTATTTTTCCATCCATCGGCAGAGCGGATCAGATGAACACGGACAGACGGTCCGTGTTCATCCGATCCCCCATAGGGGAGAGCAGAGATCTGACAGGACGGTCCCTGCACAGCGCGCAGGGACCGCCCTGTCATCCGCCAGCTCAGCGGAGCGATCCCCGCTGAGATCATTACGGATCCGCCCCGTGTGAAAGGACCCTAAGATTCCCCTGGAGACTAAAGTGTTGATTATCAAGAGGCTGAAGACCAGATCAACTGCTGATGTGGCAGACACCTTCAATGTGTCTCAGCGTCAAGTTCCGAGGATAAAAAAAGATTTGAAGAGACTGGAGACGTTTTGGACAAGGCCAGGTCAGGCCGACCCTGCAAGACAACTGCTCGAGAGGACCGTTTGTTGGCTCGAAAATTCAAGGCCAGCCTATTTTCCACTGCACCAGAGCTCCACGAGACCTGGTCACCTGAAGTCCCTGTGTCAACCAGAACAGTTTGTCGGATTCCGTCTCAAAATGGCCTCCATGGTCGAATCAGTGCCCATAAGCCAGCACTAAACAAAAGACAAATTGAAAAACCGTGTGGCATTTGCCAAGGGCCACAGCCTGCTAAAAGGATGGACTCTGGAAAAGTGGCAGAAGGTGGATTTTTCAGATGAATCTTCTGTTGAATTACACCACAGTCACCGCAAATATTGCAGGAGACCTACTGGAACCCACATGGAGCCGAGATTTACCCAGAAAACAGTGAAGTTTGGTGGAGGCAAAATCATTACATCCAGTATGGGGGTGTGCGAGGGATCTTCAGGGTGGAAGGCAACATCAATAGTCTAAAATACCAAGAAATCTTAGCTACCTCTTATATTCCCAACCATAAAAAAGGCCAAATTTTGCCGCAGGATGGTGCTCCATCGCATACTTCCATCTCCACATCAAAGTTCCTTAAGGCAAAGAAGATCAAGATGCTCCAGGATTGGCCAACCCAGTCACCAGACATGAACATCATTAAGCATATGTGGTGTAGGATGAAAGCTGAAGCATGGAAGACGAAACCAAAGAATATTGATGAACTCTGGGATGCATGCAAGACTGTTTTCTTTGCTATTCCTGATGACTTCATCAATAAATTGTATGAATCCTTGCCAAACCGAAAGGATGCTGTCCTTCAAGCTCATGGAAGTCATACAAGATATTACATTTGGATCTCACAGCACCACTACTTCATTTGCTGACATATTTTTTGATTTTCAGTAAAGTTGTGCAATTTCTGTATAGGCGACAAAACTTTTGCCTTGCCAAAATTTGACCTGTCTGTCTTGATTAAATGATAAATCTTTTTTCAGTGAAACTAATTTTTTTCAGTGCATTAAACATCATTTGGGAGGGTTTTAGCTTTTCATATGAGCTATGTATAACACCAATTGATTAATTAAAAGTCAGGTTAATAGCAGAAGTTTCTACAAAATAGAGAAGCAACAAGACTTTTGTCAGGGACTGTACAGATGAGCCCTGGCGAGGCACTGCAGCTTTCACATACATTTGTGTGCAACTAAACCCTCTGCTTTTAACCACTTGCCGACCGCCCCATGTATATATACGTCGGCAGAATGGCACGTACAGGCAGAACCACGTACCTGTACGTGCCATTCTTCCGGCGGGTGGGGTGTCCGATCGGAACCCCCTCCGCCGGCGGGGACGGTCGGCATCGCTTCAGGAGCGATCCGGGACGAGGGGACGGCCAGTGGTTTCTGGCCACCCCCTCGCGATCGCTCCTGGCGAATGAAAAGCTTCCCCTTCCTGTCTATTGTATAGACAGGAAGGCGGAAGTGATGTCACGCTCGGTGCGCCGGTCTATGTGACCGGAGACGCCGAGCTGTGAACATGTAAAGGTTAGTGCACAACAGTACACTGACACCAGTACAGTTAGGCACATATTCCACCCCCCTGTCACCCCCCAGATCACCCCCTCCCCCCCCAGTCACAGTGTCACTAATTGCAGTGATCATTTATTTACTGATCACTGCATTTAGTGTCAGTGTGACTGTAATAACTGTCAGGGCAGTTAGTTTTAGGTCCTAGGTAGCCCCCTACCCCCCCCCTAATAAAGGTTTAACCCCTTGATTGCCCCTAGTTAACCCCTTCACCCCCTTTTGCCAGTGTCACTAAGCGACCGTTTTTCTGATCGCTGCATTGTGTCACTAGGTAACCATTTTTTTTTTTTTTTAACCGCCATGTTTTATATAGGTTCATAAATAGTTGTATAGGTCAGGTACCCCCATATTACAACCTAAATAAAGGTTTTAACCCCCTGATTGCCCCTAGAGTTAACCCTTTCACCAGTAATCACCGTATAACTGTCACTGGTGATGCTGGTTAGCCAGTTAGTTATTTCGTTATTTAGGTTCCCCGTCAGGTTTTTATATAGCGTCAGGTACCCCCATATATTACCTAATAAAGGTTTAACCCCCTGATTGCCCCTAGTTAACCCTTTCACCCCCTTTTGCCAGTGTCACTAAGCGATCGTTTTTCTGATCGCTGCATTAGTGTCGCTAGGTAACCAGTTTTTTTTTAGGTTAACCGCCATGTTTATATAGGTTCATAAATAGGTTTATAGGTCAGGTACCCCCATATTACAACCTAAATAAAGGTTTTAACCCCCTGATTGCCCCTAGAGTTAACCCTTTCACCAGTGATCACCGTATAAAATGTCACTGGTGACGCTGGTTAGCCAGTTAGTTATTTCGTTATTTAGGTTCCCCGTCAGGTTTTTATATAGCGTCAGGTACCCCCATATATTACCTAATAAAGGTTTAACCCCCTGATTGCCCCTAGTTAACCCTTTCACCCCCTTTTGCCAGTGTCACTAAGCGATTGTTTTTCTGATCGCTGCATTAGTGTCACTGGTGCCGCTAGGTAGCCAGTTTTTTTTTTTGTATTACTGTTACGGGTGACGCTGGTTAGTTAGCTTGTTTTTTATACTGTCAGGGCACCCGACATTTATTACCCAATAACGGTTTAACCCCCTGATCGCCCGGCGGGTGATATCAATTAGGTTTTAGGGTCAAATAAGGTCTGCGTCGCCCCAGGTTAGTGCCAGTACCGCAAACACCCACGCGCAAAGCATACACCTCCCTTAGTGGTATAGTATCTGAACAGATCAATATCTGATCTGATCAGATCTATACTAGCGTCCCAGCAGTTTAGGGTTCCAAAAAAACGCATTGTTAGCGGGATCAGCCCAGATACCTGCTAGCACCTTCTAATGGTGGGCATACCCACCAATCAATCTCTTTTTTTCGTTTAGCCAAGAGGCTGCATGAAAAAAAAAAAAGATTACAATATATGTCCAGTATGTTGCTGGACTTTGAATGGTTATACCAGAATGATGCCTGCAGGTTTAGGTATCATCTTAGTATCATTCTTTTCAGCCAGTGATCAGCTTTCATGTAAAAGCAATTCTAGTGGGTAATTAGCCTCTAGACTGCTTTTACAAGCAGTGGGAGGGAATGTCCCCCCTCCCGGATATAAACCGCGCCATTGGGAAATTGGGAAAGCATTTTATCACACCAATCTTGGTGTGGTCAGATGCTTTGAGGGCAGAGGAAAGATCTAGGGTCTAATAGACCCCAATTTTTTCAAAAAAAGAGTACCTGTCACTGCCTATTGCTATCATAGGGGATATTTACATTCCCTGAGATAACAATAAAAATCATAACAAAGAAAAAAAATGGAAGGAACAGTTTAAAAATAGAATAAAAAAGCTAAATAAATAAAAAAAAACTAAAAAAAAAAAAAAAAAAAGCACCCCTGCCCCCCCTTCTCTTGCGCAAAGGCGTACACAAGCGTTGGTCTGGCGTCATATGTAAACAGCAATTGCACCATGCATGTGAGGTATCACCGCGAAGGTCAGATCGAGGGCAGTAATTTTAGCAGTAGACCTCCTCCGTGAATCTAATGTGGTATCATGTAAAGGCTTTTAAAGGCTTTTAAAAATGTATGTAGTTTGTCGCCACTGCGTGTTTGTGCGCAATTTTAAAGCATGTCGTGTTTGGTATCCGTGTACTCGGCCTAAGATCATATTTTTTATTTCATCAAAAATTTGAGCAATATAGTGTGTTTTAGTGCATTAAAATAAAAAAAAGTGTATTTTTTCCACAAAAAATGCGTTTGAAAAATCGCTGCGCAAATACTGTGTGGAAAAAAAAAATGCAACACCCACCATTTTAATCTGTAGGGCCTTTGCTTTAACAATATATATAGTTTTTGGGGGTTCAACGTAATTTTCTTGCAAAAAAAAAATATGTTTTCATGTAAACAAAAAGTGTCAGAAAGGGCTTTGTCTACAAGTGGTTAGAAGAGTGGGTGACGTGTGACATAGGCTTCTAAATGTTGTGCATAAAATGCCAGGACAGTTCAAACCCCCCCCAAATGACCCCATTTTGGAAAGTAGACACCCCAAGCTATTTGCTGAGAGCAATGTTGAGCCCATTAAATATTTTTTTTTTTTGTCCCAAGAGATTGAATAATGAAAAAAAAAAATATATATATATTTTTTTTACAAAAAGTTGTCACTAAATGATATATTGCTCAAACATCTCATGGGCATATGTGGAAATACACCCCAAAATACATTCTGTTGCTTCTCCTGAGTACGGGGATACCACATGTGTGGGACTTTTTGGGAGCCTAGCTGCGTACGGAACCCCAAAAACCAAGCACCGCCTTCAGGCTTTCTAAGGGAGTAATTTTTTTATTTCACTTCTCACTGCCAATCACAGTTTCGGAGGCCATGGAATGCCCAGATGGCATAAAACCCCCCAAAATGACCCCATTTTGGAAAGTAGACACCCCAAGCTATTTGCTGAGAGGTATTGTGAGTATTTTGCAGATGTCGCTTTTTGTCACAAAGTTTTGAAAATTGAAAAAAAAAATTTTTTTTTTCTTTACTTTCTTCATTTTCAAAAACAAATGAGAGCTGTAAAATACTCACCATGCCTCTCAACAAATAGCTTGGGGTGTCTACTTTCCAAAATGGGGTCATTTGGGGGGGTTTTGTGCTATTTTGGCATTTTATGGCCTTCGAAACGGTGATAGGTAGTGAGGAGTGAAATCAAAAATTTGCACCCTTAGAAATCCTGAAGGCGGTGCTTGGGTTTCGGGGCCCCGTACGCGGCTAGGCTCCCAAAAAGTCCCACACATGTGGTATCCCCATACTCAGGAGAAGCAGCAAAATGTATTTTGGGGTGCAATTCCACATATAACCATGACATGTGTGAGCAATATATCATTTAGTGACAACTTTTTGAAGAAAAAAAAAAATTCTTTTTTATTTTTGTCTTTATTCAATCACTTGGGACTAAAAAAAAAAAATATTCAATGGGCTCAACATGCCTCTCAGCAAATAGCTTGGGGTGTCTACTTTCCAAAATGGGGTCATTTGGGGGGGTTTTGTACTTCTCTGCCATTTTAGCACCTCAAGAAATGAAATAGGCAGTCATAAATTAAAAGCGGTGTAAATTCCAGAAAATGTACTCTAGTTTGTAGACACTATAACTTTTGCGCAAACCAATAAATATACGCTTATTGGCATTTTTTTTACTAAAGACATGTGGCTGAATACATTTTGGCCCAAAAAAATTGAGTTTATTAGATTTTTCTTATAACAAAAAGTAGAAAATCTCTTTTTTTTCAAAATTTTCGCTCTTTTTCCGTTTATATCGCAAAAAATAAAAATCACAGAGGCAATCAAATACCATCAAAAGAAAGCTCTATTTGTGGGAAGAAAAGGACGCAAATTTCGTTTCGTTACAAAATTGCATGACCGCGCAATTACCAGTTAAAGTAGTGCAGTGCGAAATTGAAAAAAGACCTCTGGTCCTTTGGCTGCCAAATGGTCCGGGGCTGAAGTGGTTAATGTGAATTGCTAGACCGGGTCAATTTGCTTTTTTTGCAGGCTACCTGGTAAGTGTACTGGGAAATTTTCTGTTGTTTGTGACACTTATTTTCATCACTGCCGTCTATAATATTTCATACAAACATTTTCAATATGTAAAAGACATATCAAGGAATAAGATAACTAAAATATATTTTTTTCTGCTTACCTATATCCGCATATTTTGTGACTTATAGCTGTGTGTTATGAAGAATCTGCATAATCCTACCAACCACAAGGATTCCTGGTAGCTCAGTGCATGCCTTGGTTCAGTCTGACAACCCCTATATCATTACCGTGTCCTCTAGAGACGTTTGGGCTGGTGGGAGTAACCACCATAATGCTGGCCATACACGGTTAGATTTCTTATGTTCATCCTCAGGGCTGATCAAAAAAAAAAATCCAACAGATTCTTCCATCTGGATGGATGAATATGCATTGCCAGTTATTGTATTCCAACGGCCAGCTCCAATAGCTGTCAGAATACCAGAAACAGCATCTACATCAGTGGGATGCAGCCACCGTTTGAAAACTGCAGCTTGGCATTGCATGCTATTATTAAAGCGGGACTGTACTGAAATTTTTTTTTTTAAAAGCCAGCAGCTACAAATACTGCAGCTGCTGACTTCTAAAAAATGGACACTTACCTGTTCCAGGGTCCAGCGGTGTCGGCAGCAGAGGCCGATCGATCGTTCGGCTCTCTGCTGTAGCCGGCTCCATTCTCGGTGAGAAAATCAGGAAGTGGCTTCACTTCCCGATTCCCTACTGCGCATGCGCGAGTCGCGCGGCGCAATGAGAATCTTCAGCGCTGTCTGCCGGGACATGTGTGTGTCCCGGCAGACAGCACGCCGGGACAGGAAGCTACGTAAACTCCCGTGGGAGTTTATGCCGGAAGTGGGTGCAGATACCCGTCTTAGACAGGTATCTGCACCCCCCTCCCCCCTGAAAGGTGCCAAATGTGACACCGGAGGGGGGGGAGGGTTCCGAAAAGCGGGAGTTCCACTTTAGGGTGGAATCCCGCTTTAAGCTTATGATAAGGAAAGGCTGGTATCGATAGCAAGCATGTAGAAACCAGCTCAAGCAGCGATGAAGCAAGAAATCTTGATTGAAGAGAAATTGAAGAATCAAAGAAAAAAGCTAGAGCAGAGCTAAAGAAAAGGCATCCATCATCTCAGGACACTATAAAAAATAAAAAAAAAAAAATACACGATAGGTGGAAGACGGTTATCCTGGGCTGGCACATGAATTTTTTTCCTTTGCCAGTGTCCAGTCCTCCAGTAGCAGAAGTATAACATGACAGTATACAATTTCCTATGTCCCTCAATGGACGAGAAAGAAATAAGATTTGTCTTTTACTACAATTCTTTCTCCAGTAAAACCTAGAATGAGCAATGGAGAAAATAAGATAAACACTCACCTTGTAGATGTTAAGTGGACACTCCAACCCACACTTACAGGTTCCATCCGTTACTAGGTAGGTCTTCAACTGATCCATAGAGGTAAGAACTGTACCACTTGGACTATAAGACAGATCATTTTTTTAATTACCACATGTAATATTACATCTATAGGTCAACTAAAAAAAAACGTAAACAAAATGCTTATAAAGTGCCCAAACTACATATCTTGAAGCACTGCTTTTTTCTACCAGATTTAATAATTTCCAAGATCCGACTATATATGAAATATCAGGTATCATCAAGGAGGTAATAGAAAAAAACTTAACATTACTATTATTGGCACAGAATGGCAAATTAAGTCTGTTAGTTTTCATTTACTACATATTTTTAAAACAGAACAATTTATATTTATAGTAGTATTAAACAGGATTTTTGACTCACCACTAAAAACTGTTTCTTGAAGTAAAGTATAGGACATGAGCCCTTTATTCATTATTTATATTGTAAAGCATTGCACAAACTGTTGGAGCTATATAAATTCTGTGTAATAATAACTGTGGGTTATCTGCAGCGCCCTTCAGATGATGGATCAAAAAAAAAAAAGCAATCCACTTGATCACCTTACCGCAGCAATACAAAATCCCCGGTTTTCTCCTATGCTGGTTGCCTTTCATCCTCCTTTGCCATCTCCAGGGGAACAAGGCAAGGATGCCCTCTGCCCCCGGTCCTTTTTGTTCTTGCCCTCAAACTGCTGCCCTTAGGGGAGACCCTAACATCAAGGGCATCCCCTATGCAGGTGATTACTATAAACTGAACATGTTCGCAGATGATGCCCTCCTGACCCTCACCAATCCTATCGTCAGCCTACCAAACCTCCAGGCCCTTCTAACCCACTTTGCTGCTATTTCAGGCCTCCAAATCAACCCACACAAAACAACTGCCCTGAACATTACTCTCCCAGGTTCCCTAGCCTCACATCTCCAATCTTCCTTCCCCTAACCGCTGGGCAAGCTCCTCACTGGACTACTTGGGAATCAAGTTGACCGCCTCTTATGCTTCCCCTTTCTCCGCCAACTACTACCTGCTTTTGTGCACTATCACAGCTCTCATAGCGCCTTGGCGATTCCCCACCTTATTCTGGATCGGCCATATCCATGCGGTCAAGATGCAGTCATCCTCCCAAAGATTCTTTAATTTTTTTGGACTCTTCCTGTCTGGGTCCCTGCTTTCTATCTGCAGCTACTCCTCAACACACATTCACTTTTATCACATAAGGGTTTCCCCAGGGTTTCCCGCTCTACCCTCTATGCTCATAGGTTACGGGGTGGGCTGGGCGTTCCGGACATTGCGAAATATTATCAGGCAGCTCAAATTTCCCAACTCTCCATGCTCCATCTGACATCCCCATATGGGTTCTTCTGGAGGTGCCCAACTGCGCGCTGGTCGCAATCTCTGCCTTACTGTGGCTACCCCCTAAAATGCAACCTCCTTCTGTCAGCCCCTTCATGATACACAGTCTGAAATTATGGGACTCAATACGGTACTCAGGCAAACTTATGTCCCGATTCCTTCTTGAATAACCCTATGTTCCCACCTGGCTCGAAACAATCCCACATTTTCTCGTGGTGGCCTGCCCATGGGTATTCACTGGTTCATAATTTTCTTGGTACCCGCGCTTTTCCCACGTGGTTCTCAATCCAAGAGACCCATGAAGCTCCTCCAGCTAAACTCTTCTGTTACATTCAGCTGCGACACTGCATAACTTCTCTCCGGTGCCTTGGCTCCTTTTCATATCAAATGACTGCCTTTGAGCACACTTGCCAGCATTGCCCAGGCGCTCGCTCGCGACACCATCTCTACAACCTACTCCTTGCTAACTGCCAGCGGCACTTCCACTACCCTTTCCTATGTGCTTAAATGGGAATGTGACCTGTCCCCCATAGATATTGCGGACTGTAAGGCCTGGTCCAGCATAGCAAAGTGCTCTTTTAACACTGCCATGTTGGAGGCAGCCTATAAGGTTCTCCTGTGTTGGTAATGGGTCCCAGCCCATATCGCCAAGTCAAAGGCAACATGCAATGACAGATGCTTTCGGGTGTTGTGGCCAGCGAGGAGATGAACTGTACACATGGTGGTCCTGCCCCCGTCTTGAAGGATTCTGGTCAAGGGTCTTTGGCCTACTTTCCTCCCTATTTTACATACCCTTCAGCAAGGACCCCAAATTTGCATTACTCCATTGCCCGATACCAGGGCTTTTCTCTCACCGCAGCCAAAACGAACAATAGCAAAGGCCTGGAAAAAGCCAACTGTTTCATTTTCGGAGGTAAAGATTACCTTGATGACCCTTACGATTCATGAAAAAATGTCCAGTGTCTTCTACGACTCCCATGCCAAATTTCTTAGTGTGGGCCCCATGGTGGTCCTACGCATTCCCTACTTTACATCTGACTAGTCTAGGGCTCTAAATTTAATTTGACCCCCATCTCCAGCCTGGGGGACCTTTCTCTTTCCCACCTCCTCCTTGTCCCTCTTTTTTACTCCTCCCGTTTCTGGGCCTCTTGCCCGCCGCTCTCTGTTCTCTCTCTTTTGGGCCCCCGTTCTGCGGACAGCTCCGTTCGCTCCCCCTTGTCTACCTTAGCCCCTGGGTCTCAAGGTTTGAGCATAACACACTGACCCCCGCCTCCCCTTTGTGGGTCAGTGTCAGATTATACATGACACCCTCATAATATGTTTTATTATGTATTTTCACCTGAAGTTCTATTTTATGTTTCATGTCCATATCCCCTGAATGGGAATTTACCATCTGGTTTCCCCCTTTTCATATATCAATAAAAACATTGTACCAGAAAAAAAAAAGCCAGCTGCAGGGACATCCCCTTTGTTCCACACTGCCAGAATGTTGAGTTGCAATGGTCTGGATTGAAACTGTGCAGCATACAGCAGGGCCTCAAAAGGAGGATACCATCAGGCACAAGAGCCTCATGTAGGAACAAGGTTCAACCCTGGGACCGAAGAGCCTGGAAAGGAGAGCAAAGGGACAGAGGTTTGTCCAAGGGCAGCAAGAACCTGAGCAGGGCCATACCCAATCTCAGGCCCAGGTACTCCAATTGGTCAGTCAGTTCTATCAATGACTTTTGACAGTTGAGAATCTAACTGACTCTCTGTGCAGTCTTAGCTGTCTGCTGAACACTGGCACAGAGCTAGAGAGGATAGCAAGAGATTGTCCAGGTATCCCACCCGTATCGTCTGAGAACAGAGTGGAGCTAGGACTTGGTGAAAACCCAGGGGACATGGAAAGGCCGAAAATAAGTGTGCTGATAACCCATTGCAAATTGCAGAAAGAGGAAAGAAGAGAACGTGCAAGGCAGCATCATGGTTATCGGAGGGAGGCAATGACGAACATGAACAATTCCCTGCAGAACTTTTCTCAACCCACAGGAACAAAGTTGAGAGTCTTCAGTTCCAGGCTAGGCTGAACTCCTCCATTTGGCTAAGAGCTGTGAACAAGTTCAAACAGAAAAGCTTGCAGATTGTCTAATTTGGAACTGGGGTGATAACCCCCTGCAAAAAAGCAGCAAGAAGATGTGTCCATCTTTGCAGGGAGACAGGCAAATTTGAGAGCATGAAATGGGGAGGAGACGAAGCCCAAAATTCCAGTTAGCAGCCTCTGGAAATTACACTCTGGACCCAGACATAAGATTTCCTGCGACCAGAAGGTTGAAAAGGCCAACAATCATCCCCACATTGACAAATGGGGGCATCCCATGACTGAGAAGGGGTGTATGGAGCCATACTTGGCTGGCTTGGAGGACCATGTCTTCCAACAAATGTTTGTTCCAAATTTAGGCTTGAATCTTGAGGGATGAGAGAGACTAAATTAACTTTTCCTAGCTTCAGGAATAGATTGCAACTAAGAGCAAGCCTTCTTTTTCTGGGTGATGAGAGTACCTCCAGCCCCTGTGATTTACTTGATGTGCTTATCCAAGGAGGGCGTTCTCTCTCAAAGGGTTCACACTCAAGGAGTTTCTTGCCAACATTTGAGCTAAAGAAGCCTCTGCATATGGAGGAAGGAATGACTCCTTCTGGAGAAGTGTATCCACTAAGTTGTTCATGCCATAGTGGCCAAAAGGTAAAATCCCTAGGTAATCCCTAGGTTTAAAACAGAAGGGTTTGTTAAGATGGAGCTAGGATCTGAGGCCATGCATTTTAGTCCCAAGAGTAAGGGTCTGGCAAACTGCCATGGTCATGGCTGATCCAGTCTCACGACCAACTATTAAATAACCTATCTTGCTCCTAGGGACAGGCAACTTCTTGTTCCAGGTCACACAGAGTCCAATGCATGCCTTGCCATTTCCTCTCTGTTGCATCACAAATGTGGAAGTTCTACTGCAATCCTGTAATGTCACCTGTAGAGCACTAGAATGAGGGACACTGATTTTGGAATATGCCGTTTGTTCACATGAAATGTTAGTTCTCAGACTACAGAGGTCATGCATTAACCTATGCAGTGCCATGTGAAGATTTACTCTACTATAGGCTGTGCATACAGGGCAACAGATGACACCATAAAACTATATAATCAATGCACATCTTAAGCAGGTGAAAAACAAAGTTGCAGGTAGGCAGGTTTATAATGCCTTCAAGCCTGGTTGAAATTTCTCAGTGGGGGGGGGGGTCTTCTATTTCCTCGTTAGGCAGCATATCTGCAGCAAAAGCAAAGTCAGAGACCAACTCGGGAGGAAACACTGAAGGAGCTTGCTTGTGACCCTTGTTATCTACAGCCTCTATTGGGCCCACATTCTGCCCAAGACCACAGACCTGGACCTGTATAGTACCCTGCTGTTAAGTCAACACGATACACCATGTGCCAAGGTGGCTAGCTGGGAGTGGGAGGGGTTATAAAGGGGATGCCCCTGCAGGTCTCCTTTCTGTCCAAAAACCTTAAAGTGGTTGTAAACCCTCTACAACTTTACATCAATGGAATCTACATAGCACAGGCAGCTGATCGCTGCCTGTGAAAGTGCACTCACATTTGTCTTTGCGATGCAAATCGTGTTTATCGGTCCTGTGACATCGCTTGCGCCTGCGCACTAGGTTTCTTAATTAACGACACACAATGTTGCGATGCTGCAGCATGACCCCCTCCTTCCTGGTTCTCCCCCTTCTCATTGAGAATGCTCCGTTACCGTAGTAATGGCAATTGAGAATTGGTTACAACGATACGGCGCATGCGCGAGATTTCGCTAGGGATATGAACTAAGGGCAGAAATTACGTCCGCATCGGCTTCAGCAAACAGGAGAAAGAAGGGCGCGGACGATACCCGGAAGAAAAAAATCTAACTTGGCAAGGAAAAAAAAAAAAAAAAAAAACACATACATATACATACATATATATATATATATATATATTTTGCGGGGTTTACTTCCTCTTTAAGGTAGCTGCATATAACCCATAGTAAACACTAAAGATCCTTTGTCCTGTACTGTACGAGTAAGAAATTACTATTTTCCATAAGCATTTACATATTGATTGAAATGCAAAATATGTAAATTTGCATTTAGGTATTTAACATTTTTGAAATTAATATTTCTGAATATATTGACTGTACACAAACAAACACTAATGAGGTTGATTTTGCTTCAATACTAACAATAAAAAAAAAAAAAAAAGATATATATTTTGTCTTGCCTTATGTAAACCACGGTGCCTGGCTCCACCCTCCTTTGCCAGCCAATAGGCACCTGGACCACTGGGACCCCTCCATAGTTATCTCCTCCTCCACTTTCACTGCCGCCATTCATTTTGTTCTCTCTTCTTTCTTGTACCTGTAGGGACAGGATGGCACAAAAAATTACTTTAGACAGTTTTTTTATTGTATAGTAAGCTGTACTATTCCAATATAGCACACCATATTGTGTAATCTATAAAATAACTTCAAAAAAGATACATCCACCCAAATCTGGTATTTTAGTTTTTAAAAAGTGCTGGAGAGCTAAACCACCCAATGTTTTTTTAGACTTTTCAGGGACTCAAGTTGAAGGATGTGCTCCAGATTTTGGTGAGTTTTCAGATGTCCACATTTGCTGCAGCCATTATGACAGTCTTCCCTTCTTTGTGTTGGACTTTAAATTTGAAGGAACTCCTGGGGAAGGTGGGTGGGGACCCCGAAAACATCAAAACCAGATACAGTTGTGTTCATAAGTTTACATACCCTGGCAGAATTTATGATTTCGTGGCCATTTTTCAGAGAATATGAATGATAACACAAAAACATTTCTTTCACTCATGATTAGTGTTTGGCTGAAGCCATTTATTATCAATCAACTGCGTTTACTCTTTTTAAATCATAACAACAGAAACTACCCAAATGACCCTGATCAAAAGTTTACATACCCTGGTGATTTTGGATTTTGGCCTGATAACATGCACACAAGTTGACACAAAGGGGTTTGAATGGCTATTAAAAAGGTAACCATCCTCACCTGTGATCTGTTTGCTTGTAATTCGTGTGTGCGCGTGTGAGTGTGTGTATAAAAGGTCAATGAGTTTTTGGACTCCTGACAGACCCTTGTATTTTTCATCCAGTGCTGCACTGACGTTTCTGGATTCTGAGTCGAGGGGAAAGCAAAATAATTGTCAAAAGGTCTGCGGGAAAAGGTAGTTGAACTGTATAAAACAGGAAAAGGATATAAAAAGATATCTAAGGAATTGAGAATACCAATCAGCAGTGTTCAAACTCTAATCAAGAAGTGGAAAATTGGGGGGGGCGTGGCGACCGGACTCCAGGATGGCCGCTTAACCTGGAGCTCCGCTCGTCCGCAGGAGACATTCGTCAGCCAAACACTATTACCGGCGGAAACATACCTCCACAAAAGGTCAGTGAGATCCCGAGAACCGGAGGCAGTCACTAGGGATGGGCCGGCACAGGAAAAACCCGCCACAGCCACCGAAAATAGCGAGCTACTGCGCCACGAACGGCGCCTCACAAGATGGCGATGACGGCGGGAATGCTGACACTCATACCTTACCTCAGAGTCTGGGAGAGAACGTGTCCGGAACCTACCGCACCGATGGCCACACACTACAGACTCCCAGCGACTCATCCTCCGGTCCCGCAACGCCTACCACACGGAGCCCAGTGAAATCCAGGCCGAGGAGAGAATCCCCATTTAGGCCGCAAAACGCTCCGGCCATGGAGGTAAGCGAACCACACTCATACCAAGCTAGCCAGCATACCATGAAAGGAGAATCAATTATGGACTTTCCTACAACAGATGGGCCCGTGTCTGACACTATAATAAAAGACATGTTGATTTCACTGAGATCATCACTACAGGCTGATATGGTCAGGGGGATTAATCAATGTAAAAGAGAAGTGCACTCACTAGGCCTAAGAATGGACAGAACAGAGCACAAAATGGAGGAATTTACCTCAGCTTATAATGTAATGGTTGACTCAAATGCAGCTCAGGGGGAAGAAATAGGATGGATTAAAGACAAACTAGCAAGTCTAGAGGACCGCTCCAGGAGGAACAACCTCAAATTGAGGGGTATCCCTGAAGAGGTACCCCCGAATCAGTTACTACCATTTGCCCAAGCTTTATTTTCAACTTTTTTACCTCAGGCTACAGCACAAGACCTCATTGTGGACAGAATTCATAGAATTCCTAAACCGTCATTTCTGCCTGCAGAAATTCCCAGAGATGTTCTTCTAAGAGTCCACTATTTCCACATTAAGGATCAAATTTTGCAAATTTCTAGAAAACAAGAAAATTTACCCCCACAATTTGCTAATGTTAAATTGCTCCCTGACCTATCTAGACATACTTTACAACGCAGACGCAATCTTATAACTATTACAAAAGCCCTAAGGAATCATAACATCATTCACAAATGGAAATACCCTGCCACTCTATCCATTGTTCACAATGGCACCACCACCATGATCTCCTCGCTGGATGAAGGTCTAAATTTACTACGTAGATGGAAAATACTACCTGATGCAAGCACCAACTTTCCCGCCATAGCAGGCCCATCACATATCCCTAATGAATGGCAAACAGTGACTCATAAAAAATCTCTTAAAAAATCCGCTGGTATACCAAGCACAGAATTTCAACAGATTACTTGAATGTCTCCTAGGAAGAGTGCCTTATACTCTGTTCCTTGTTACCCTCAGGTTACCATTAGCAGTTCCACCTGCTCTTGGATCGCTTTATGGATCCTTTTTTTATCTATATTTTCTTTTTTTATTTCTTTTTCCTTGATATGCACAGATCTCTCAAGAGCAATTTATCGTCCTACATCTACTCCAGAAATCCATATGACGGCTGTCAACAACCAGGAAAATTCACACCAACTGAAGTGAGTACTTTAATGTCTATCCTCCATATCCTTTATACAATGGACCAATGACGATCTCTTGCTTATCAATCAACGCACATGGTTTGAACCACCCGGCCAAACGATTTTCCTTATGGAAAGAGGTTCATAAACACAAGGCAGATATTGTATGTGTACAAGAAACACACTTCCAACTAGACAACACCCCACAGTGTACCCACAAAGACTTCCCACACATCTACTTAGCATGTAATCCTCTCAAAAAAACTGGAGGCGTTCTAATAGCCCTGAAGAACTCACTTTCATTTCAACACAGAGATTCGTTTACGGATGAAGCTGGCAGATTTATCATTGTCTCAGGCGACATAAACTCTCAACCATTCACTCTGGTTAACCTATATTCACCAAATACACATCAAATTCGCTTCTTCAATAAGGTCCTTCGCAAACTCAAGTCTATGCAGTATGGTAAAGTCCTGATATGCGGAGACTTTAATGCTACTGTAGACCCCCAAGTGGACACATCTTCGGCCAAAATCCGCTCAACACCAGCTCTACAAACCATTCTTCACAAAGAGGAACTGTTCGATGCGTGGAGATGTCTCCATGCTGGTGAAAAGGACTTCACTTTTTTTTCCAACAGACATCGCTCATACTCCCGTATTGACATGTTTCTAACTGATAAATGGTTGTTACAAGATATAACCACAGCTGCCATTCACGAGATTACGTGGTCTGACCACGCAGCGATTTCCTTATCCATTATGGAGAAGGGTGTCTCTTCTTCACCTCCCATCTGGCGGTGTAATAATAGACTAGTACAAGAGCCTTCATCTAACAAACTACTGACACAACACATCACCAATTTTTTCTTAGATAACTATGGTTCAGTTACAAAAACACATGTTTTATGGAACGCCCATAAGGCATACATGAGAGGTATTCTAATACAAATGGGGGCTAGAGCCAAACACCAGAGGTCTCAACAAATTCAAACTATACTCCATGATCTTAGAAAATTTGAAACACAAAATAAAACATCCCCTACCTCAGTAATAACTCACAAGCTTTCTATCCTTAGGGAAAAACTTAGAGAAATTTTATCTCAACAATATGACAGACATATCAGAAGCTTAAAATTGAATTTCTACCATAATGCTAACAAAACAGGTAAACAATTAGCCAACAGATTGAAAGCAAAACGCACTAAGACAAGGATAGCATACTTAAAACACCCCACATTACACCACAAAATTATTCATCCTAAAGATATAGCTGACCAATTTGCAGAATACTATAGTTCACTTTATAATATACATAAGGATACCGCTACGAACCAACCATCTAAGGAAAACATAAATGATTTCCTACAACGCATTCATTTACCCTCGCTATCTACTGAACAATTAGAATATCTTAATACCCCCTTTACCACTTCTGAAGTTGAGAAAGTTATTTCTTCTCTTCCTAACGGTAAATCCCCTGGCCCTGATGGCTTCTCAAATGAATATCTTAAAGCATTTAAACATGTCATAACACCTTATCTCACACATTTATTTAATGACACTGCCGATAGTGCTAGTATGCCCCCAGATATGCTTAAAGCATATATAATTACATTACCTAAACCTGGTAAGGAACCAGACACTCCGGCCAATTATAGACCGATATCACTGCTTAACTCTGATACCAAAGTATATGCCAAATTATTAGCCAATCGTTTATCAAATATTATTCCTTTACTAGTCAAAAATGATCAGATGGGATTCGTGAAGGGGAGACAAACTTCTGACGCAACCAGGAGAATTATAAATGTTTTGTATCATGCTAAATTGCACCGAACGCCTTCTCTGCTGTTATCTATTGACGCAGAGAAGGCGTTCGATAGAGTCCACTGGACATACATGGAGATGACGCTTAGTAAGTTCGGATTCCGGGGTCGTATACTTCAAGCTGTTTTGGCATTGTACTCTTGCCCCACTGCACAGGTATACTCCACAAATGCTTTATCTTCACCCTTTGATATTAGAAATGGAACTAGGCAGGGATGCCCCCTGTCTCCTTCCATTTTTAACCTTATGATGGAACCTCTTGCAGAAACTATAAGGTCTCACCCGCTGATTTCGGGTTTCCAGTTCGGCAACACTAAACACTCCATTAATCTTTTTGCTGATGATGTCATTCTGCTATTGACTAATCCAAAAATTTCTTTACCACATGCTCATGAGGTCCTACAAGAATTTGGTAAGATCTCATACTATAAAGTGAATTTTTCTAAGTCTTTGATCCTCGCCCTCAAAATTCCACCCAAACTTAAACTTGATCTCCAATCACAATTTCCATATACATGGAGTACTGAAGGTGTTCCATATCTGGGGATTGTCTTGAAAGCCAAAGTTTCTGAACTCGTCAAATCTAATTTGAAACCACTCATTGCCAAACTGGGAACTCAACTCAAAGACTTTTCAATGAAAGAGGTTTCATGGTTTGGTAGGATTGCTGCATTTAAAATGTTGATATTGCCTCAAATACTGTATGTTTTTCGCTCTCTACCACTTCATATCCCACAACATTTTATTAAAAAACTTACTACTATGTGCTGGAAGTATGTGTGGAATGGTAAAAAAGCCAGATGCTCCAGGAACAATCTTATCTCACATAAGAGATTCGGTGGGGCAGGGCTTCCCGATATTCAAGACTACTACTGGGCAGTTAGACTGGACCAACTTAAACATTGGTTCCCGACTAAAGACCCACCAGTTTGGGTAGACATTGAAAATTCATTAATCCCACTATCCATATCCAACGTATGCAATCTTTTACTGACTGATAGCTGGGCTACTTGGGACCTACGTAAATTATCCCCTACAATCCAAATTTCCTTAAAAGCATGGAGACATGCACTAACTACTAATCAAGATGACGTTATAGACTTACCATACAATATACCTCTTTCTATTCTTAGGACGAAACTTCCTGACTTCCCTATAAATGACTTCATTAATATAGGAATTACGATGCTATCTGACTTCTTCGATGTCAATAAGCTCAAATCTGTAACACAATTGACCTCGCAGTATAACCTTACTACTGATATGGCTCCTTACGCATTTCGGATATTAGAGTTACTTCAAACCTTACCTTCTCCTTTAATTACCATTCCACGCAGACTATGGCAGTTTTATTATCCAAGTAGTAAAGAAGTGAAAGGAATTTCTTATTTTTACAATCTTCTACATGATAAATTACAATTTATCAAAACACCTGCCATGCTCAAATGGGAAGCAGAACTCGGCTCTGACTTTTCGGAGGTTCAGTGGCGCCACGCCTTCTCTGAAATTCATTCTGCATCTCATTGTGCTAAACACTGGGAACTTACTATTAAACTCTCCAATAGATGGCATTACACTCCTTGTCGATTGGCATCTTTCTTTACAGGTTTTTCTCCGAATTGTTGGAGGGAGTGTGGCCACTTGGGTAATCTATTACATATGCTTTGGTATTGCCCTACGGTTAAAAGCTTATGGAATAGTGTTTTTCAACATATATCTACCATTACTGGTATACTCACTAAACCAGACCCTGTCTTAGGTATTCTTCATATAAATATCGACAAATTTCCTAAATCATTTAGATCAGTTATAACTCATATTCTGTTAGAAACCAGATTGCTGATTTTGTGCAATTGGAAGTCTAACACTACTATCAATTTATCAGATGTTATTTCTGCAGTACGTAGAAACTATACTTTTGAACGCTTGATGGCACTTAAGAATTCCAAATGTGTACAATTTGATAAATACTGGTCTATATGGCCTAAAGTTTCCTCTCAGGATGATATATAATTCTGTAGATTGTTTGTTATAAATGCTCTATATACGTTCTTTGAATATGTCTTATCTTTCATATGTTAAATAGTCGATGGATACTGACACATATCCCACGTTATGCATATCCTATTATTTATTTCTTTAATGTTTATTTATTTTCTGTATGATTTCATGAAAATACTCAATAAAAATTGAATGATTCAAAAAAGAAGTGGAAAATGAGGAGCTTTGTTGAAACCAAACCACGGTCAGGTAGACCAAGTAAAATTTCAGCCACATCTGCCAGGAAATATGTTCGGGATGCAAAGAAAAACCCACAAATAACTTCAGGTGATATACAGGACTCTCTGAAAACATGTGGTGTGGCTGTTTCAAGATTCACAATAAGGAGGCACTTGAAGAAAGATGGGCTGCATAGTACTACGCAAATGCCACAAAATTATCCCACTTGCAATTTGCCAAACAGCACAGAGACAAGCTTCAAACCTTCTAGCACAAAGTCATTTGGAGTGATGAGACCAAAATTGAGCTTTTTGGCCACAACCATAAATGCTACATTTGGAGAGGAGTTAACAAGGCCTATAATGAAAGGTACACCATTCCTACTGTGAAACACGTAGGTGGATAGCTGATGTTTTGGGGATGTGTGAGCTACAAAAAAGGTACAGTAGATTTGGTCAAAATTGATGACAAGATGAATACAGTATGTTATCAAAAAAAAAAAAAGAGGAACATTTGCATTCATCAGCGAGGAAGCTGCGCATGGGACGTACTTGGACATTCCAACATGACAATGATCCAAAACACAAGGCCGAGTCGACCTGTCATTGGCTACAGCAGAATAAAGTGAAGGTTCTGGAGTGGCCATCTCAGTCTCCTGACCTCAATATCATTGAGCCACTCTGGGGAGATCTCAAACGTGCAGTTCATGCAAGACAGCCCAAGAATTTACAGGAACTGGAGGCTTTTTGCCTAGAGGAATGGGCAGCTTTATCATCTGAGAAGATAAAGAGCCTCATTTACAAATACCACAAAAGACTTCAAGCTGTCATTGGTGTTAAAGTATTACACAGTGAATACACAGTATTAAGAACTGGGGTATGCAAACTTTTAAAATCTGGGTCATTTAGGTAGTTTCTGTTGTGAATGTGACTTAAAAAGAGTAAACACAGTTGATTGATAATAAATGGCCTCAGTCAAACAGTAACCATGACTGAAAGAAATTCTTTTGTGTTATCATTCATATTCTCTGAAAAATGGCCAAGAAATCATAAATTCTGCCAGGGTATGTAAACTTATGAGCACAACTGTACCTAGATGGCCCGGCTATCTACAATTTACAAGTACGTGTATGCCTATAGAAAATAGGCAAAACGATTTAAAGTTACACTTTCATGACAAAAAGCTAACAAAGTATACTTCTGATCTCCTTCAAAAAATGCTGGTTACCTGACTATAATACCTATACAACCTGGCTAAAATACGGTCACAGGCCCATGACAAGTATGCATATCAGAAAAGTCACAATAAAGTCAAGACTTCTTATCTGCATACTTGTTCTACGTCACTGACTAAAAAGGTTGAAGTCAGAGCATCAGCCAAGTAAACTAGGTTTCACAGAATGAAAGCAAATAAAACTTTTTTCTATGAGTTAAAGTGGAACTTCCGCTCATTTGTCACAATTGGCACCTTTCGGTGGGGACAGGTATTCTGTTCCCATTTCCATGAGTCCGTGCTGTGGCCCATGTCGTCACCGTGGGGCTCCCTCCTCCTCCTCCCTATCGCAGAGCCATTAGAAGAGAAGAGTGGGGCCTTGAACATGCGTAGTAGGGTTCCCGCTGTGAAGCCGCAAGGGATCCCTTACCCGCAATGGTGGCGGCAGCACCCGACAGCTGATGGAAACATCAGCTGCGGTGCCGACATCGCTGGACTCCAGGACGGGTAAGTGTCCTATTATTAAAAACCAGCAGCTGCAGTATGTGTAGCTGCTGGCTTTTATTTTTTTGTGGGCGGACCTCCGCTTTAAATAAGTAACTTATTGCAAATACTCAGTGGTTACTGAAACAATATTTACTGCTGGGTGCAACTTTCTGTTTGCCATCAGTTTTAGCTGTGCTTTAGCTATCTAAAGCTGGAATTAATTTGGTCTGTGCAGTCCAGACGGTAAGTGTCATTGCAACCATGAAAGTTCCAGGGGTTCAATGTACCTGCTCATCGCGGCACAATATAGGCGTTAGGTCTGTGTGCGATCCTCACGGCCCAACATGGTGTAGTCACAGCGTGTCAGGTTCCCGTGGTGGGAAGAGGCAGAGTTGATTGGTAATCACTGACTCCTTGAGTATTCCTTTGGAGCTCTGAGAGATCGATCTACAGAGATTGCTAGGGATCCATCTTGTCTGCAAAAAAAGAAAATAGTGCATCATTGTTAACTGATTAAATTAAGTGCGTTAGTCCAATTCAATTACAAAATACATTTAAATTAGACTTTAAACTAAGTTACAAGTGGAAAGTACAGAGTCATTAACGTTAAAAGAAGGCCAAGATCGTATACACAGGAGGCAAACCAAACGTTATTATGATAGGTCCACTGTCCTTTACCCAAACAGGAAAATGGCATACATTTTATGTAATACATCACAGATTGGCTGATGTACTTTCCGGAATGCTGACAAATGTCTGTAAAGTGAAAGCTTGGGGCACCAGATGTTCAAAGGCAAGTGTAATGGTTGAGTTCTTCTCATAACTGGTTCACTGGGCAACTCAACAGTAAAGTACAAACACAATAACAAATTTCAAAAAATTAGATTGATGTCCCGCTTCTGTGTTCACACAACGTAATTTAACCCGCTAGTGAACCATCCCGTTTGCAAAAACGTGCTGTCAACTTTCAGGAATTGATTTGGTCCCCTCAGTGCAGATACTGCTGCATCTTTAAAAAAAAAAAAAAAAAACAGAACAAAAAAAAAAATATATATATAATACCGACCATTCACAACCTGATATTTCATAAAATTCCTTTTGATCTGTCCATTAAAGCTTTGCGTCAGCCACATATTTCTCAAACAATTTTTATCCAGAGCATTTATGTTTTTTCTAGTTACATACTGGTAGCTAGCTGTACAAAACTGATCCTTTTACCAATAATACAATGTCTATGAAAAAAATGTATGCGTGATTGGGCATTATTACGGCCATGTGACACACTCGGCATCAGTCAGAATTATTGTCTGCCAGACAGAGGTAGAATGGATAGTTAACCCTCTTCTACACCCACCAGGCCGATTACTGACAGGTCTCCATTAAGTTCCCCCGTAGGACAGGCTGGACTCAGCGAGGGAGCTCAGGCCAGCGGCAGCTGCCATATTGGTGGTGTTTCTGATAAGACTGTAAGGTGTCTGTGTCAGTGTGCTCTGTGCCTGTATAGACAGACAGGGCAGGGAGTGGATGGGGGAAGGAAAAGATCATCCTCTACATTCTCTCGCCTCCAACCAGATGAAATAACCGGGACAAAGAGCCTGCCAGCCAGTAAATTGATATTTATTACCCTCAGGAAGAATAGCAGTCATTCCCACAAGACAGAAAAGGGCATATACAGGAGGAGTCTGGAAGAAATAGGGGGGGGGGGGGGGTCAGCCTGAATTAACCCCTTAACACCCAACTGAATTTATTACCCTTCTTTACATACAGATAGATTAAGGCTTGAATCATGGCTATCAGAAGGCCCAACAAAACACAGGCACTGACAATTCATTTCCATCACCCCCGTCAGCAATGTCCTAGCTCTAAAATCACATATTACCTGAATTTCTTTTAGGATAGATCATACCAATGTACCATTAAGCCCTCATTCCCATTGGAGTGACTTAGATTGCAATTTGACAGGTCAAACCGCATGACAAGTGGCACCCTATTGTCAGCAATGGCCATGTTCAAAGCGCTGCGACGCCGACTTTGCGATGCCGCATTCATTTGGAAAATAATTTCCTGCACTACTTTTGGCAATTTCGGGTGCAACTTGCATAGACATCTGTGTATGAAGCCGCACAGATGTCTTCAAAGTCCCACTGACATGCAGCTTTGAAATCATGCGATTTCAGATGAAGTCGCACAATTTCAAAGCTGCATTCAATGTGAACGAGAGCGAACGGGTGAATGTTCATAACAGCTATATTTTTCATGAGCCTTCTAAGGAAACTCATACACTTGGGGCACAGGATAGGAATTTCCGCACTCAAGGCCAGTGCATGCTGGGAGCAGGTAGAAGCAGGGTTTTCTATCCCTTTACTTGTTACACTTGGCTTTACTGGCTAAAGAAGTGTTCATGCTTTCCCCCTTTACAGACTTTGAAGCTAAGCTGGATACACACTAAACAATTTTATGTAGATTTCTTCCTTCAGATTTACCGAAATCATATAATATGGAGGTCAAACCTTCAGAGTTTCAATTTGTATGCAATCAGGCAGGCCCTTGTACTACATGGTTTTGGTAAATCTAAAGTAAATCTGACAAAAGTTGTATAGTGTATATGGGGTCTAAAGCTGAACACCTTGGTAAAGAATCTGTCCCTGCCTGTAAGGGGACAGTAAAAAAAAAAAACATAATGCATCCTCTAATTCTATCAGCAAGCTCTCTGTGTTAGACTGACAGCACCGAGCAGTGCAGAAGATCCCCGATTGGATTACTTTTCCAGATTGATCCCTCGCATAGCAGGAATCTCAAAAAAGGATAACAAAAAGACAGGTTGATGTAAATATTTGAACTATATAAACTTTTTTTATGAATAACTGTAAAAAAATAAAATTAAAAAAAAGTGGAGAGGGATCAGAACACCCGTCATCAAAAGTGAAATTAAAGGAAAATCCCCAAATTTGGGTTGTCCCCAGAATGGTAATAGAGGGAAAATCTTCCAATGGGGACACTAGTGACAATCAGGAATCTCCTCACTTCCTGTTAAAGCTATGGGACAGGAAAAAAGGGGAAATCTCCACAATAAGGCACAGATGGAAAAAAAAAGCTGATGAGGGATATCAAATGTTCACTTCATACATGAAGCTCCTTTGTGTTCTTTAAAGAGGAGTTCCACCCAGAAATGGAACTTCTGCTGATCCGGTTCCTCCCCCATTCCGGTGTCACATTTGGTACCTTTCAGGGGGGAGCAGATACCTGTCTAATCCAGGTATTTGCTCCCACTTCCGGCAAAAGATCGCCAAAGTATTTGCGGCAAGCTACGCCATGTCCGTCCCCCCACTGTCTTCTGAGAGACACACAGGTCCGCTCAGAATGGGCAGCGCGATTTGCACATGCACAGTAGGGAACCAGGCTGTGAAGCCACAAGGCTTCACTTCCTGATTCCCTGACTGAAAACACCGGTGCCGAGGGACGCGTAGGCTTTGGGGGAGGACATCGCAGGTGCCCTGGACAGGCAAGTGTCCTTATTTTAAAAGTCAGCAGCTGCAGTATTTGTAGCTGCTGACCTTTAATTTTTTTTTTTTCAGGCGGGACTTCGCTTTAACCACTTGCCAACCAGCGACGACGTACCGGTACATTGCTGGATTGGGAGGGTGATATCTCGGTTGCAGTAATGACTGAGATATAATTTTCTTTCAGCGAGTTCCTTTGCCTTTGGTCTCTGTTCTGAATAGATCCAATTTACAACCATATTCTAATAGCTATCCTTAGCCAACTGTTAATCCACTGAACTACCCAAGGGTTAAAGTTTAACTAAAGGCAAAACTTTATTTTTTTATTTTGGAGAAAGTATAGGTCATAACCCCAATCACATTTTTTTTTTGCCATCTGTGTCCCATTGCCAAAAACAGGAAGTGAGGGGAAATCCCTCTAAGTGAGGAAAATATGGTGCATCACCAGGGTCACCAGAACTATCATTGTTCTGTCTACTCAAAATTTGGGATCTTCTTTTACTTTCACTTTCGATGATAACGGTAAACAGGATGAATAGAGAGAGTAAATCTCCCTAAGGGCTCTTTCACACGGACGGACCGTATGTCCGTTTTTCATCCATCCGTTTTCGGATGAAAAACGGACATACATGTATCCCTATGGGATAGCGGGTGTCAGCGGATGAGCATCCGCTGACACCCGCTCTCGTCCGTGCCCGCTATGCTCCGTTTCTGCAGACGGAGGAAAACCCCATTTTTTCATCCGTCTGCAGAGCGGATCGGATGACGACGGACTCTACGGTCCGTCGTCACCCGATCTCCCATAGGGGAGAGCGGCGCTCTGACAGGTCCGTCCCTGCACGGAGTCCAGAGACGGACCTGTCATCTTCCTGCTCAGCGGAGATCGCTCCGGCGATCCCCGCTGAGCAAGCGGCTATCCACGGGGCGGATCTGCACTGATCCGCCCCGTGTGAAAGAGCCCTAAGACTCCTTTCACACTTTTCAGGTGTTTTAGTGCTAGAAATAGTGCCTGAAAACTGCCTCCCATTCACTTCAAGTACTTTCACACTGAGGCGGTGCGCTTGCGGGATGTTAGGAAAAGTCCTGCAAGCAGCATCTTTGGGGAGGCTTGGGAGTGCTAGAAATAGCACTCCCAAAACGCCCCTGCCCATTAAAATGAATGGGCAGCGCTGCAAAACCGATCTTTTTTTGTTTTATTTTTTAACCACTTACCGACCGCTCACTGTATATATACACGTCATTTTTTTGAAGAGGGATATCTCGGTAACGGCAGCAGCTGCTGCCACAACCGAGGTATCCCTCTCCCGCCGCTTACCGGAGCCGTCGGCAGCGGCGATTGGGTCCTGCTCCGTGCTGGGTATGGAGACGAGTGAGGCTAAGATGGCCCCCACTCGTCTCTATACCATAGGAGGGCGGAAGCGATGTCAAAAGAGGACCTGTCATGCTTTTTTCTATTACAAGGGATGTTTACATTGCTTGTAATAGGAATAAAAGTGATCCATTTTTTTTTTTTAAAACAGTGTCAAAAATAAAAAATTCAAGTAAAATAAATAAGAAAAACAAAAAAAAAAATTTTTTAAAACACCCCGTCCCGACGAGCTCGCGCGCAGAAGCGAACGCATACGTGAATAGCGCCCGCATATGAAAACGGTAGTCAAACCACTCATGTGATGCATCACCGCGATCGGTAGAGCGAGAACAATAATTCTAGCCATAGACCTCCTCTGTAACTCAAAAAATGCAACCTGTAGAATTTTTTAAATGTCGTTTATGGAGATTTTTGAGGGTAAATGTTTGACGCCATTCTACGAGCGGGCGCAATTTTGAAGCAGGACATGTTGGGTATCAATTTACTCGGCATAACATTATCTTTCACAATATAAAAAAAATTGGGCTAATTTTACTGTTGTCTTATTTTTTTATTCAAAAAAGTGATTTTTTTTCAAAAAAAAGTGCACTTGTAAGACCGCTGCGCAAATACAGTGTGAAAAAAAGTATTGCAATTACCGCCATTTTATTCTCTAGGGTGTTAGAAAAAAAACAATATATAAGGTTTGGGGGTTCTAAGTAATTTTCTAGCAAAAAAAAAAAACTGCTTTAAACATGTAAACACCTAAATTCCAAAACGAGGCTGGTCCTTAAGTGGCTAGGGTCCCATTGTCCCGCAAAAAAAAAAAAAAAAAAAGCGTTGCTAAAGCACAGCGAAAATGGACCAGCAATTTGGTGCTGTTTTAGTGTGAAAGGGGTGTAAGAGTGGCACAGACAGCAATAAAAAAAAAAAAGACAGGTGTTGTAATCCCTCTTCAATAAATAAAAAAACTTACACTTTGTAAAGAATTTGTATAACTTTATCAGATTATGTAGAAACAGATCAAATGCTTTGCTGAAAACAAGATGGACTATGTCCACAGCATCACCCTGGTCAAAAAAACATTGGTGATACATTTAAAAAAAAATTTTTAATAAAACTTGCCGACCAGGCTTTTTCTGGCACTTTTTATTTACAAGCTGAAATCAGTATTTTTTGGAAAATTACTTATAACCCCCAAAAATTATACCTTTTTTGTTTAGCAGAGACCCCAGGGAATAAAATGTGAAAGATGATGTTACACCGAGTAAATAGATAACCGAACATTAGAGCTGCACGATTCTGGCCAAAATGAGAATCACAATTTTTTTTGCACTTGAAAGACTGCTACGCAAATACAGTGTGATAAAATATTGCAACAACCACCATTTTATTCTCTAGGGTATCTGCATATATAAATATAATTATAATGTTTGGGGGTTCTAAGTAATTTTCTAGCAAAAAATAATGATTTTAACTTGAAACCAACAAGTGTCAGAAAAAGGTTTAGTCTTTAAAGCGTTTGTTTAATGACTGGTCTGCTTTAATGATTAATCGTGCAGCTCTACTAAACATGTCGCGCTTTAAAATAGCGCATGCTCGTAAAATAGAGACAAACGGCGGTACTTAAAAACCTCCATAGGCGATGGTTTAAACGCCTTTACAGGTAACCTGTTTAGAGTTAGAGTTATTATATGGTTTTGGTAAATCTAAAGGAAATCTATAGAAGAAAATTGTATAATGTATGGCCAGCCTTACTTTGCCTATTGCCTGGTGGTACTCTTTAAATCATTATTTCTTGTTAATCTGAGAAATCCTAAAACTGTGTAAGAATCGTGACCTTTGAAGTCAGAAGCAGTTGAGCCGTGTTCCATGGTGACCAGAGGTATCCACACACTCTACTACCGTTCACTTGAATGTATGCAAATACCACATGAAGTGTGTGCGTTTCCTCCCTGTAGTTAACGACAGCATGCCGGGACACTACAGAAATAAATGTATACACACAATTTATACAGTAAATTATAATTTGCTGACAACATGCTAAATATTCACCCTGTCGCTACTAAGAAAGTGTGCCAAACACCTTTCTACACAACAGAAAGCCACAATATGGTTACATAATAAATAGTCTTATCGGGGGGGAGGTAATAGCCAGGTTAACCTACACAAATAAAAACTAACAAAATAAAAAAACTAAGATTTCTGTAAAGTTCCCTACAGTTACTAGTCTAAGGTCCTATGTCACCTTTTCTTTTACATCATACAAAGTCTATGGGAATGCTTGAAGCAGGTCTGAAAAAAAGTCAACTGCAGACCAAATGCGCCTGTCACCAAATTCTGAAGTATATCAGAAGCATGTCAAACTGATGTCAACTTGGCACCACCTACACAAGCCCAAAGCCTGGCCATATAGGCCTTTAAACCAAAATGAAACCTTTGCTTTTAGCCCTAATGTGCCAATATGATCAGCATAGTAGCACATTGTGGCAGACTTGCAGTGCTTTGCAAAAGTTTTCACCCCCCCTGGCTTTTAACATACTGTATTTTCCGGCGAAGAAGACAACCTTTTACACTTAAAAAAACTGGCCAAAAGTCGGGGGTCGTCTTATACGCCGGGTCAACTGCTGGGATGCCTGCTGGATGTGTGGCAATACTGTATGTAGCTTCGGTTACTTAAAGTATATACCGCTGAGCCAATCCCAGTGAGCGATGTATTCAAATGAATACAGAGCCTGCTCGGATTGGAGTAACAACCTCTGCCAATCCGAGCAGGCTACTGGCTTTGAGACTCAGAGAGGTGCGGGCTGATGTTACAGCCTCTGCCAATCCAAGCAGGCTTTGTATTCATTAATAGAATACATCGCTCGCCGTGTTTGGCTCCAGCACTAGCAAGAACGAAGAAGAACGTTATGAAGCGGTGAGTACAGGCAAAACATCATAAAAACATGTAGAATTAGGGGGTGAATTAGAATAAAGTTGGTGAAGTAAAAATTAGAAAAATATATACATAAAACTATTTTTCAGAAATAAAAAAATGATAATTGGCATGTCCGTATGTATTCACCCCCTTTGTTATGAAGCCCATAAAGCTCTGGTGCAACCAATTACCTTCAAAAGTCACATAATTTGTGAAATGATGTCCACCTGTGTGCAATCCAAGTGTCACATGATCTGTCATTACTTATATATACACACACACACACACACACACACACACACACACACACACACACACACACCTTTTTGAAAGGCCCCAGAGGCTGTAACACCTAAGCAAGAGGCACCACTAACCAAACACTGCCATGAAGACCAAGGAACTCTCCAAACAAGTAAGTGACAATGTTGTTGAGAAGTACAAGTCAGGGTTATGTTATACAAAAAATATACAAATCTTTGATGATCCCTAGGAGCTCCATCAAATCTATCATAACCAAATGGAAAGAACATGGCACAAAAGCAAACCTGCCAAGAGATGGCCGCACATCAAAACTCACGGACTGGCAAGGAGGGCTATAGCAGAATGATGGCCGGGGCGGTGGTTTCGTTATCCTGACTGGGCGTCATATGACGTCCTTCAGGATAACATGCCGCCACGCGCCCGGACCACCAGGGACTCCACTAGGACCACCAGGGAAGGGGGCAACATGTGGATGGCCAGGTATGTACCCCCTGGCCATCCACATGTGCAAATGATGCCCAATCTGTGCCAGTCCAGTCCCAACCTGGCACCATCATGTACCAATAAAAATAAGTGATGCCCAGCAATGCCACCCATCAGTGTCATCAGTGCCACCCATCAGTGTCCAGCAGTGCCACCTATCAGTGCCACCAATAAGTACCCATCAGTGCCGCCAATAAGTACCCATCAGTGCCGCCTATGAGTGCCCAGTGCCGCCTATGAGTGCCCATCAGTGCCGCCTATGAGTGCCCATCAGTGGCGCATACCAGTGCCACCTATCAGTGCCCATCAGTGGCCGTCAGTGCCACCTCATTGGTGCCCATCAGTGCAGCCATATCAGTTCCCATCATTGAAGAAAACATACTTATTTACAAAAAAAATTAACAGAAACAAAGAAAAACTATTTTTTTTTTCAAAATTTTCTGTATTTTTTTATTTGTTGCGCAAAAAATAAAAATCCCAGAGGTGATCAAATATCACCAAAATAAAGCTCTATTTGTGGGAACAAAATGATAAAAATTATTTTTGGGTACAGTGTAGCATGACCGCGCAATTGTCATTCAAAGTGCGACAGCGCTGAAAGCTGAAAATTGGTCTGGGCAGGAAGGTGTCTAAGTGCCTGGTATTGAAGTGGTTCATCAGAGAGGCAGCGCAGAGACCTAAGGCAACCCTGGAGGAGCTGCAGAGTTCCACAGCAGAGACTGGAGTATCTGTACATAGGACGACAATAAGCCGTACGCTCCATAGAGTTGGGCTTTATGGCAGAGTGGCCAAAAGAAAGCCATTAAAAACAAAATGGCACGTTTTGGGTTTGCGAAAAAGCATGTGGGAGACTCCCAAAATGTATGGAGGAAGGTGCTCTGGTCTGATGAGACTAAAATTTAACTTTTTGGCCATCAAAGAAAACGCTATGTCTGGCGCAAACCCAACACATTACATAACCCAAAGAACACCATCCAGTGAAACATGGTGGTGGCAGCATCATGCTGTGGGGATGTTTTTCAGCAGTCGGGACTGGGAAACTGGTCAAAGTTGAGGGAACAATGGATGGTGCTAAATACATGGATAATCTTCAGAAAAACCTGTACCACTCTGTGTGCGATTTGAGGCTAAGACAATGACCCCAAACACACTGCTAAAGCAACACTTGAGTGGTTTAAGGGGGAAACATATAAATGTGTTGGAATGGCCTAGTCAAAGCCCAGACCTCAATCCATTAGAAAATCTGTGGTCAGACTTAAAGATTGCTGTTCACAAGAGCAAACCATGCAACTTGAAGCAGCTGGAGCAGTTTTGCAAGGGATGGGCAAAAATCCCAGTGGTAAGACGTGGCAAGCTCACAGAGACTTATCCAAGGCGACTTGGAGCTGTGATCACAAATCAAAAAATCTTCAAAGTTGTGGGCATGGTCTGTAAATTAAATGATGCAAATCCTCAAACAATCCATGTTAATTCCAGGTTGTGAGGCAACAAAACACGAAAAATGCCAAGGGGTGGGGAGAATCCTTTTGCAAGGCACTGTACATGGCAAGCGGTTCTTCCCAGTGTTGCGGTGCAAGGTCTTCCTCCCTCTGCAGTAGCTTGATTGTCTGGGGTGCGATGTGTCAGTCATGCGCATGCACATGGGAGACACATTATCACGGAATAGATGATGTACACCCAGCTGCACATGCGTGGCTCAATTTACGCAAAAGCTGACAGGCAGAGACAAGGATTTATGACCAATAGGGTATCTTCTGTCATAGAAACCCTACCTGTCAGCAATAGGGATGAGACGAACACCCCCCGTTTGGTTCGCAGCAGAACATGCAAACAGGCAAAACATTTGTTGGAACATGTGAACACCGTTAAAATCTATGGGGCAATATGTCCAAAACGGTGAACTTAAAGGATAAGTTCACCTTTTGTAACACGTTACACCCATATTCAGGGTGTAACATGTTGCACCAGCCCCCCGCGACAGCTTACAAAGACAGTCTGCAAAAGTTTTCCTAATAAAAAAATATAATAAATGAATATTTTGTTACCCGCAAAAAGATGTGCATTTATTTATTTTTTTACAAAAGGTGAACTTATCCTTTAATCCAAAAGCAAACATTTATTTTATTGCAGTTTACCATTTCTTACATGTGATGGCTACATTAATTTTCTTTAAGCTTTCTTTCCTTTACCTTCATCTGGTAATCCAGCCAGTAAATCTGTTGCTTTTCAAAAGAGAAAGCTCTCCAGCCAAATCTATCAGTTACAGACATATGGCAAATCATTTAAAGCGGTAGTAAACCGTGACTGGTTTAAAAAAAATAAAAAAATAAAAAAATAAAAAAAACACACACCTGTAAGGCATAACCACTTGCCGACCGGCTCACGCCAATATACGTCGACAAAGTGGTTCGTTCCCACGAATCGCTGTACGGGTGTGTCTGTACCTTTAAGGGCAATAGGCGCGCGCCCGCTGCACGGCAGTGAACCCAATGCGTGTGACACACAATGCCCTGTTCTGTTAGGAGAGAAGAGACATATCGTTTGTTCCTACTAAGTAGGAAAAACGATAGGTCTCTTCCTTTAATCACTCCTATCCCCCCACACTTAGAACATACTGAGGGAACACACATTTAACCCCTTGATCGCCCCTAGTGTTAACCCCTTCCCTGTCAGTGACATTTACACAGTAAACAGTTCATTTTTATAGCACTGATCACTATATAAAGGTCAATGGTTCCCAAAATGTGTCAGAAGTGAACACTCCCCTGCCCCCCAGACTGACAATGCTGCTGTCCAAAGGTGCCCCATATGCTGCATCAGCCAGGAGGGGGGCACTCTAATACAGGAGGTGCGTTACTGGTCAGAATACCAGGTGAAAAAAGTTATTGATCCCCTGCTGATTTTTGTACGTTTGCCCACTGACAAATAAATGATCAGTCTATAATTTTAATGGTAGGTTTTTTTTTAACAGTGAGAGACAGAATAACAACAAAAATATCCAGGAAAAACGCATTTCAAAAAAAGTTATAAATTGATTTGCATTTTAATAAAATTAAATAAGTATTTGATCCCCTATTAATCAGCAATATTTCTGGCTCCCATGTGTCTTCTATACAGGTAACGAGCTGACATTAGGAACACTCTCTCTTAGGCCTCTTTCACACGGGGCGGATCAGTGCTGATCCGCCCCATGGATATCCGCTTGCTCAGCGGGGATCGCCGGAGCGATCTCCGCTGAGCAGGAAGATGACAGGTCCGTATCTGCACACTGCGCAGGACGGACCTGTCAGAGCGCCGCTCTCCCCTACCGTAGAAGCAGCCGTCACCCGATCCGATCCAATGACGGATGGAAAAATAGGTTTTTTCCTCCGTCACACTTTTTCAGATCGGAGCGGGTCGGATGTCAGCGGACATGTAACCGCTGACATCCGACGCTCCATAGACCTCTATGGAGCATCCGTTCAGGTCCACCTGAAAAACTGACAGGCGGAACTGAACAGATTGGCCGTGTGAAAGAGGCCTTAAAGTGAATGCTCCTAATCTCAGCTTGTTACCTGTATAAAAGACACCTGTCCACAGAAACAATCAGATTCCAATCTCTCCACCATGGCCAAGACCAAAGAGCTGTTCAAGGATGTCAGGGACAAGATTGTAGACCTACACAAGTCTGGAATGGGCTACAAGACCATCTCCAAGCAGCTTGGCGAGAGGTTCACAACAGTTGGTGCGATTATTCGCAAATGGAAGAAACACAAAAATAACTGTCAATTTCCCTCGGTCTGGGGCTCCATGCAAAATCTCACCTCGTGGAGTTTCAATGATCATGTGAATGGTGAGGAATCAGCCCAGAACTACACGGGAGAATCTTGTCAATAATCTCAAGGCAGCTGGGACCATAGTCACCAAGAATATACGCTTATTACGATTTTTTTTACCAAAAATATGTAGACGAATATACATCGGCCTAAACTGATGAAGAAATTTGTTTTTTAAAAACATTTTTGGGGATATTTATAATAGCAAAAAATATAGTTTTTTTTTTTTTCAAAACTGTCGCTCTGTTTGTTTATAGCTCAAAAAATAAAAAAACGCAGAGGTGATCAAAAAAAAGCTCTATTTGAAGGGAAAAAAGGACGCCAATTTTGTTTAGGTACAACGCGGCACGACCGTGCAATTGTCAGTTAAGATGATGCAGTGCTGTATCGCAAAAAATGGCCTGGTCATTAGGCAGTTAAGGCTCTTTATCCACTTGCCGACCGCCGCATGACGATGTACGTCGTCAGAATGGCACGGGCAGGCATATGGGTGTACCTGTACGTCCCTACCTGCCAGCGGGCGGGCCCCCTCCAGTGCCTGCGGCGGTCGGCTTCGTTCCAGGAGCGATCAGTGATGATGTAATGTAAACAGCGGCAGAGGAAGTGATGTCATCTCTCCTCGTGTCGATCCGGCGCCGAGGAGAGAAGACATCAATGCGAGTCTGCATCAACACTACACGAACAGTAGAACACGTAGGCACACTTTTCACCCCCAATCACCCCCCTGCACCCAGTCACAGTGACACCAATAGCAGTTGTTTTTTTACTGATTATTGCATTGGTGTCATTTGTGACTGCAATAAGTGTTAAGGCAGTTAGTGTTAGGCCCCTTTAGGTCTAGGGAACCCCCCTAATAAAGGTTTAACCCCTTGATCACCCCCTGTCGCCAGTGTCATAAGCGATCGTTTTTCTGATCGCTGTATTAGTGTCACAGGTGACGCTAGTTAGGCAGGTAAGTATTTAGGCTCGCGGTCAGCTTTTTATACCGTCAGGTACCCCCATATACTACCCAATAAAAGGTTTGAACCCCCTGATTGCCCTCTAGTTAACCCTTTCACCAGTGATCACGTATAACTGTTACGGGTGACGCTGGTTAGTCATTTTTTTATAGTGTCAGGGCACCCGCCGTTTATTACCTAATAAAGTTTTAACCCCCTGATCGCCCGGTGGGTGATACAAGTTAAGTTTTAGGGTCAGATAGGGTATGCATCGCCCCAGGCAGCGTCGGGTTAGTGCCAGTACCGCTAACACCCATGCACCCAGCATACATTTTCCTTAGTGGTATAGTATCTGAACGAATCAATATCTGATCTGATCAGATCTATACTAGTGTCCCAGCAGTTTAGGGTTCCCAAAAACGCATTGTTAGCAGGATCAGCCCAGATACCTGCTAGCACCTGCGTTTTGCCCCTCCGCCCAGCCCACCCAAGTGCAGTATCGATCAATCACTGTCACTTACTAAACACATAACTGCAGAGTCAGGCCTGATCCCTGCGATTGCTAACAGTTTTCTTGGTAGCATTTGTTACATTTGCTGACAGTCAGGAGCTTTTTTTACCTGTGAGTCTACTATGTACAGTAGTGAAGAGGCCTACACGTTTCTGAGCATGACAGATAGTGAGGAGGAAGTCACTCATCTGTCAGATTCAGGCTCAGAATACGATCCTGTAGAGGACAGCAGCTCCATGACAGATAGCGCTGACAGATATCGCTGACGACGGAGTTGTGGTCCCTGCCAAGGTCAGGCATACCAGACCCCAATCTTCTTCTGTTGTTGAGGTGCAAGAACCGCAGGTCTCTCGTATGGAGCTGAGAAGTAATAGTACCGCCAATCCTTCTGGTGAACTGGCAAGCACCAGCAGCCTAGTACACCCTGGTCATACATCCAGCACTGCAGTAACACTTGGTGATGTGGCCAGTCCTATAAGTGTAGTTCAAGCTGGCGAGGTGGCAAGCACAAGTAGTGTCCCGCTGCCACCAAGAAGACAAAGACAGGCACGTCGTGCCCTTCCTGCTGCATTTGCCAATCCTAATTGGGAACCCACCACTTCTGCAGCACCCGTACTTCCCCCATTCACTGGCCAACCCGGCATTTAGGTGGAAACAGACGATTTTACGTCACTTGATTTTTTTTCGCTGTTTTTCACCGAAGATCTCTATAGATCTATTGTGGACCAAAGCAATTTGTATGCTGGTCAATTCATCGCCGCTAATCCCCAGTCCTCCCTTGCCAGAGATTGGAGACCAATTACGGTCTCTGAATGTAAGACCTTTCTGGGCCTAGTTAAAATGGGTACGTTGCGTTCATATTGGTCCACTGAGCCAATGTACCATATGCCTGTGTTCTCTGCTTCCATGGCCAGGGCACGATACAAGCAGATTTTGTGGTTCATGCACTTCAACAACAATGAACTCTGTCGTCCTCGTGGAGACCCTGAATACGATCGGCTCTACAAAATTTGGCGGCTCATAAACCACTTCAACCAACGTTTTGCAGACTTGTTTACTCCCCATTAAGTTGTCTGCGTTGATGAGCCCCTGATTACGTTTTCTGGCCGCTTGTCATTCAAACAGTACCTTCCCAGCAAGCGTGCCAGATACAGGGTGAAGATGTATAAGCTCCCTGACAGGGCCACAGGCTATACATATAGTTTTATGGTTTACGAGGGAAAAGATAGTCACGTAGAGCTGACAACCTGCCCTGACTACATAGGAAGCGCTGGCAAGATTGTGTGGGACTTTGTGTAATTTTCCTTATTTGGAAAGGGGTACCACTTGTACGTGGACAATTATTACACAAGCGTGCCACTTTTTAGACACTTGTTTGATCATCAGATTGGAGGCACTGTGCAATCTAATCGCCGGGGCTTTCCCCAGCAGCTTGTAGATTCCCGTCTTAGGCTGGGGGAGAGAGCCTGCTTGCAGTGTAATAACTTGCTTGCTATGAAGTGGAGGGATAATAAGAGTGTTTTCGTTCTTACCTCCCTTCATGCAGACACGACTGTCCAAATTACTATGGGGACTGGTGTTGTGGAGAAACCCCTCCATCCACGAATATAACCAAAATATGGGAGGGGTGGACCTCAATGGCCAGTTGTTGGCACCGTACCTAATTGCCTATAAGGCCAGATGCTGGTACAAGTCTGTATACTTATTTCAATTGGCTTTGCTGAACACTCATGTGCTATACAGAGCTTCAGGACAGACTGGATCCTTCCTTAAATTCCAGGAAGAGATCGTCAGAGCCCTTCTGTTTCCAGACGGTGCTCCACCTCACCATCCCCAATCAAATGCAGTAAGCCACATTAGAGGCATTTTCCGTATGTCCTCCCGAGCCCCCCTACCCAACGAGCCCCCCAAAGAAACTGTTGTGTCTGCAGAAAGCACGGATATAGGCATTATTGTCCCCGCTGTCCTCAAAATCCTGGTCCTTGCATTGGTGAATGTTTTTAACGCTATCATACACTAGTGGAGTTTTAGCATAGGGTACAGCATTGCACAGACAAGGCACACTTTCACAGGGTCTCCCAAGATGCCATCGCATTTTGAGAGACCCAAACCGTTACAGTTACAAATAAAAGTGTTAAAAAAAAAAGTAAAAAAAATATAAAAACACAAAAAATATATAAAAAAATAAATTAGTTGTCGTTTTATTGTTCTCGCTCTCTCTTTCTCTCTCTCTATTGTTCTGCTCTTTTTTACTGTATTCTATTCTGCAATGTTCTATTGTCAACCATTTTTTGTTTTCAGGTACACCATTCAGCTGCAGCGCGGATTTATTTATCTTAACAGCAACAGCGTTTGCTCCCATGATACATAAAGCCGTGACTCCAGCGATGTAGGAGGTGATTTCACCACCACAGTTAAAAACGAAATGGTGCATGTATGCCCATCATAAGAAGTGGGTGGATGAAGAGAGGTATTCTAATGGTGGGCATACCCACCGATCAATCTCTTTTTTTCATGCAGCCCACAGGCTGCATGAAAAAAAAAAAAGAAGATTACAATATATGCCCAACAAGGACCAGCAACATACTGGTTATACCAGAATGATGCCTGCGGGTTTAGGTATCATCTTGGTATCATTCTTTTCAGCCAGCGGTCAGCTTTCATGTAAAAGCAATCCTAGCAGCTAATTAGCTTCTAGACTGCTTTTACAAGCAGTGGCAGGGAATGTCCCCCCCCTCCCACCGTCTTTCATGGGTTTCTCTGGCTCTCCTGTCCCAACATGGAACCTGAGAATGCAGCCGGTGGTTCTCTAGTGCCTGGAAGCTACAAACCGGAAACCGGAAGCTACAAGCTCCAAAACAGCTCCATTCGGAAATTGGGAAAGCATTTTATCACACCGATCTTGGTGTGGTCAGATGCTTTGAGGGCAGAGGAGAGATCTAGGGTTTAATAGACCCCAATTTTTTCAAAAAAAAGAGTACCTGTCACTAACTATTGCTATCATAGAGGATATTTACATTCCCTGAGATAACAATAAAAATGATAAAAAAATATATAATATAATATAAATATTATATATAAATAAAATGAAAGGAACAGTTTAAAAATAAAATAAAAAAGCAAAATAAATAATAAAAATAAATAAATGAATAAAAAAGCACCCATGTCCCCCCCTGCTCTCGCGCAAAGGCGAACGCAAGCGTCGGTCTGGCGTCATTTGTAAACAGCAATTGCACCATGCATGTGAGGTATCACCACGAAGGTCAGATCGAGGGCAGTCATTTTAGCAGTAGACCTCCTCCGTAAATCTAAAATGGTAACCTGTTATAGTGTTTAAAGGCTTTTAAAAATGTATGTAGTTTATAGCCGCTGCACGTTTCTGCGCAATTTTAAAGCATGTCGTGTTTGGTATCCATGTACTTGGCCCAATATCATCTTTTTTATTTCATCAAAATTTTCTTTTTCCACAAAGTTTTCACTAAATGATATATTGTTCAAACATGCCATGTGCATATGTGAAATTACACCCCAAAATACATTCTGTTGCCTCTCCCGAGTACGGGGATACCACATGTGTGAGACTTTTTGGGAGCCTAACCGCATACGGGACCCCAAAAACCAAGCACCGCCTTCAGGATTTCGAAGGGTGTAAATTTTTGATTTCACTCCTTACTGCCTATCACAGTTTCGGAGGCCATGGAATGCCCAGATGGCACAAAATCACCCCAAATTACCCCCCCCCCCCCAAGCTATTTGCTGAGAGGTATGGTGAGTATTTTGCAGATCTCGCTGTTTGTCACAAAGTTTTGAAAATTAAAAAAAAAAATAATTATTTTCTTTTTTGTTTTCATTTTCAAAAACAAATGAGAGCTGCAAAATACTCACCATGCCGCTCAGCAAAAAGATTTTTACTTGAAATCGCACCTGAACTGGACTGAAAAATGCACAGGACACTTTTTAAAAATGGACCATGGCTGGCCCACAGATATGTGAACAAGCTCAATAGAGAAGGCTGCCAGTTCACATGTCATGCAAATTGGATGCGGTTCAAAACGCATCCAATTTGCATACATGTTAACCGGGCCTCAGTGTGAAATGGGGATCCAAGCGATATACATGGAAAATGGTGTGATATGTTCATTTGAAAATGACATGCGCTGCAAAATTTGTGCCTGAAACACAGCAGTATTTTAAAACCAATGCTTCTAGTCCATCAGCTTTGTACCTTCCTGTCTCTACTATTTTATAAATGGAATTAGCTTCTGCAAACTACAGCGACAGACTTCGATCGCAGAAACCGATTCATTCAGCAAGGGTAATTATTAGAAAGTGCAAAGACATCGATCTATTGGTATCACTGCACTTCAAATCAAGGTTTTCAAACAGCAAATGTAGGAGGTAGGTATTTTTTTAAACATATAACACCTCCTGCTCTGCTTTAATTTCCAGTTTACAATACACTGTTGCACTGCAGTAATGTTCGCTACCAGAAGGTGTACAAACGTGCATTGATGCATTTTTAATGGCACCCCACAGTAACCCATTACCATGCGTGGTGGTTCATCGCATTACATAAATGTACACGCACCTTTTTTGGTTTATTTTTTGTGTAATGCAGACTATTCGAAATTATATGGCTGCCCTTACACAATGCACCAAAACGCACTGCAACAGTGTGAACCCAGCCTAAAGGACAACTCTACAACTGTCCTTTAGTCATTTCCCCACTCCCATGAATGCTTTCCACTGCACAATGACTTACCTTCCTCCTCATTTCAGCTATGTTTATCTACCATGAGTACTGTTAAACCACTTTTACAGGAAAGGCTGTGTGTTGTTGGGCACAGCTAGCTGAAATCAAGCAAGGTGGTAGGTAGGCAGCAGGTGGACAGCACTGGTAGGCAGAAGGGGGCCGATTAAAAGGACAATTGTACAAAAGGTTCAGTCTGATATGAATCTGTATAGGTTCAACCTCACTGCCCTGGAATTGGTGAGTGAGCTGCCTGGAAATCAGATTGTGATGGTCTTTACCCAAGAACACACTCACAGTTTTTATGTTGTGTGATGGATGGAAATAGGATTCAGGCACTGTACTGTATATGAAAACCAATGCCTAGCAGTGAAGACTTTTCTCCGCAAACTGGCTTAAAGTGTTTGTTAGCCCAACATTTTAGATTCCTGATATGCGCCTGCTGTACCATGTACTTGTATGAGAAAGTATCCTGCTCTCTTTGTATTGCTTTATTTGTGTCAAATCCCTGGTGTTCCTACGAGTCCCTTCTGCTTTCCTATCATAAACTGACCACACTGAGCACACTGTGGTCAGTTCTCTAGCTGTGCTGGGAACTCAGTGTGCTCTCCTTCAATGACCAGACTTGTCCCGACACCCCCCCCCCCCCCCCTGCATTGCCTATCACTGGGAAGCTCAGTGTGCTGTTTCTTCTCTTCCCAACAGCACTTTTGCAGCTGAGAACAGAGGGAATGTGATCACTTATAAAAAATAAAAAAAAAGGGAAAAAAAGTTATTTATAATGTTTTTTTATATATTTACACATGTTTTGTCTTTCATTTTTAATTTTAAACTAAATAGGTTGTTTTACAAGGTGATCATTTACAATCACTTAAAGGGGTGTTTCAGCTAAAAAAAAAAAAAAAGTAGCTGCTGACTTTTAACAAGTACTTACCCTCCCAGGGAGCCCGCGATGTCGGTCGTGGAGGCCGAGATGTCCCTCGGCGCTCGGGTCCCAGCGCCGCCAACCTCAGTAAGGGAAACGGGCAGCGAAGACTACGTCTTCACTGCCCGTTTCCTACTGCGCATGCACAGGTCGTCGCGCGGCACTTTGTGAATGGGGAACGCGATGTGTTGTGGGACACACAGTTCCCATAACACACCGCGCCCCATTCACTAGAAGACGGCGCTAGGAGCAGAAGACAGAACAGCTCCGCGGAACAGGAAGAGGCAGATTAGGACGATCTGCCTAGCAATAGTCATTTCTGGTAAGTGAAAAAAAAAAAAAATTTAAAAATTTTTTTTTTCTTTTTAAAAATTGTTATTAACATTTTTATCAAGTTTTTTTTTTTCAGGGTGGCCCTCCACTTTAACAAGAATCCCATCATGAGAGAAATATAAAAGCTGCAAATGTTAATCCTTGCTGTCAAAAAATACTTGCCTAGACACGGTGCCACTCTTCTGGGTTCAATATTCTGAATCACTAACTTGGAGCTAGTATGCATAGTATAGGAATTAATATTTCAGGTCTGAATATATGTGCCCAGTGACTCGAAGTATTGAAGCCAGAGGGTCAGCAAAACAGCTAGTCAACTAACAATTTCAGAAGGGCTTTAACAGCAACCACCATATCTCTTTTATGACTATAAGACTTCATGCACACTAAAAAGCTAAGAACTGCTTTAGAAACGCTTGACAAAAAACACTAATGTTTTTACCAGTGTTTGACAATGTTTAGCCTAGTGAGTAGTAGCTGCAGCATTAAGAAGCCGGGGCCGCCGGCATCCTTAACAACCAGTTAATAGCTGGTTGTTAAGGAGCGGGTGGGGAAGCCGGCCACCACATCCTTAGCAACAGATGAGTAAGCTGTCAGCAGGGTTCCCCGCTGACAGCTGAATGTAAACAAAACATTGCTAGCAATAATTAAAAAAAAAAAAATAAATAAAAAGTGAAAAAAAAGGGCATGGAAGTACCCCCCAATCCAAACGAAATCTTCGAAGAATACCATAAAAAGTTTTGTTTTGCAGCACTGGGCATCTTTAAAAATTCCACCCCCAACTGCCCATCATTTATAAATCAGCCCACAACCCGGGCACTTCTCAAAAGTATACTGGCAGACATCCAGTGCCTGGTACCTGCCCCCAACTGCCCATCATTTATAAATCCGCCCATAACATGTAGAAATCTGCCCTCACCGACATGAACTCGCCACGGGAGCATGGGGCACAATCTGACAGAAACATTAAAAAAAATAGTAAATTTTTTTTTCAAAATGGTCAGTCTTTTTTTGTTTATAGAACAAAAAATGTAAAATTCCAGTGGTGATCAAAAACCATCAAAGGAAAGCTCCATTTATGGGGAAAAAAAAAAAATTACATAAATTAAATTTATGTAAAGCGTTGAATGATCACGCAATGGTCCGTTAAAATAATCCAGTGCCGTATAGCACAAAAAAGGCTTGGTCATTGACAATGATAACTGACAATTGCGCGGTCATGAAACGCTGTACATGAATGCAATTCATGCCCTGCCACTGTACTAATGACACTGGCTTTATTCCATAGCAGGGAAACAAAATCCAGCACATCCCCGTTGACAAAAAGAAACTAGCATTGTTAAAATATGCAGAGCTCCGTCAAGTCTGTCTGCTCGCTGATCCGCAGGTGCCGGCAAACATCCATTGGCCAGCACCCGCTGATCGGCTTCTGCTGCGACGGATCACAGCAGAAGCAGCGCGCCCCCTACTTGGAAGAGTAGAATCACACACACACACACACACACACACACACACACACACACATATATATATATATATATACACATACACACACATACATATACACACGCGATTCTGTGCAACCGGCCCACACTGTTCCAGTATGTACAGTAGTTATGCATTACAAATGACATAGGTTATATATTACAAATGGCGAAGGCCTGGTTCACACCTTTGCGTTTTTTATAAATTTTTGCAGAAACGTGGAATCTGTCCACTGTTATGCCCCATACACACGGATTTTGTCCGACGGATTTAGTCCGACACTTGTGTTGCATACACACGGTCGGACTTTGTTGTCGAAAAATCCGATCATTCTGAACGTGGTGACGTTTGTTGCGTACGACGGGACTACGTAGAGGCTAGTAGCCAATAGCTTTGGTCTTGTAATGTGATCTGAGCATGCGTGGCACTTTGTCCGTCGGAATTCGATACACACGATCGGAATTGGTGTGATCGGACTTTGTTGTCGAAAAATCTATCCAGCAGGAGATAGAACTTTGTCCGTCGGACAATCCGATGGAAACTGTCCGATGGTGCCTACACACGGTCGGAATTTCCGACAACATTGTCCGATAGGACAGAATCCATCGGAAAATCCGACCGTGTGTATGGGGCATTAGGGTTGCCCAAACTGATAAGGCTCTGTTATACTCGGCCCAGAAGGTCTTTGAATTTGGGGGGGGGGGGGGGGAATGGGAAGCTCCTGGCATGGTTGGCTAAGGGTAATATTCCTTCCACTCCCATTGGTTCGATTAGGGATGGGCATGGGTGCTTATGGCTCCCGCTAGCATTAATAACTGCTTTATGGAATTCTTTAGGGAGTTGTACACCTTCTGGGTCGATTTCTCAGACTCTGCTCTCTCCTCCTTCCTTGACCCTTTATACATCCCCGTACTATTCAAGGAGGATAGGGACAGGCTAAAGGCGGATATCACCCTGGAGGAGGTACAACTGGCAATGGGGCGTCTCCAAGGCAGGAAGGCCCCTGGGGCGGTTGGCCTACCATCTGAATTCTACACTAACTTTATGGAACTTTTGGCACCCAAGATAACATCACTCCTTTCTGACCTTGAAAGCTTTGCCGGACTTGATGAATGAGGCTATAATTGTGCTGGTGCCCAAGCCTGGCAAGGATCCACAAGACTGTGCATCTTACAGACCTATCTCCTTGGTAAATGTGGATGCCAAGATCTCAATCACCTGGAACAGTCTCCCAGGTGATTGAGGATTTGGTTGACATAGACCAAACTGGATTTATGCCGGGCAAGGGGACTGACATAAATATTAGGCGGCTCTTTCTAAACATCGCTCTTACTCACAACAACCCGGGTACCAGAGTCATTGCCTCCTAAGATGCCGAAAAGGCATTCGATTCCGTCGATTGGTCCTATCTTTGGGAGGCCCTGCGTCACTTTTTTGGGTTCGGCCCCAAGTTTATTCATGGGATCCAATTGCTCCATCATGCACCTAGACCGAGGGTCTGTATGAACAATTGGCTATCTGAACCATTTAGTCTTTTCTGTGGTAGGCGGCAGGGCTGCCCGCTTTCCCCCAGTCTGTTCGCCTTGGCTCTGGAGCCCCTCGCAATTTTGATCAGGAGTGCCCCAGACGTCTTGGGCCTGCGGATGGGTAGGTTGGAAGAGCGGCTGTCCCATTATGCAGGTGACACACTACTGTACCTGAATGACTCCCTCGCTCTTGGCCGCCTTGCGAATTTTCGATGAATTTGGTGGGTTCTCAGGCATCAAGATAAACTGGGTTAAATCTGTGTTATTCCCAACTTATTCACTGAGCCGCCCCCTCTCCTCTGCGATGGGTTGAGGAATTCTGCTATCTTGGGGTCCTAGTAACCAAACATCCCTCTAATTATCTAGCAAGAACTCTTCTACCTGTCCTGGCTACCCTACGCACAAAGTGTGCCGCCTGGGCAAACCTACCCCTTAACCTACTGGGTCGTATCAATTTCCTTAAAATGGTGATGCTGCCTAAATGTAACAATCTATTTAGGAACTGTCCAGTGTGGGTCCCCGTCTCGTTTTTCAAAGAAATTGATAAGTGTGTGGGCTCCTTCATTTGGAATGGAGTAGTCCCCAGATTGGCACGCTCCCCCCTATGGTTGCCTGCTCACCTTAGAGGATTGGCCCACCCTAATTTTCAAATATACTATTGGGCCGCAATGCTATGTCGTGGTCGTTAAGTGGTTGAACCTTAATCCCTGGAACTCATAAAGAGTGTTGTAGATACTCTTTAGAAATTGATCGCTGGTAAGGCAGGCCACAGATGATACGATTTTCTTTCCTGCAACCAACAATCATTGTTGACGGCGGAATCCCTCCTGTGGAGATATTGCGTTCTCCCGGCGTGGGCGCAAGGAGCCGACCCAGCTGCGAGAACACAGTGATTACTGCCAGTGTCTATAGCTGCTAGCAATAATCGCATGTCAGATTCCAACATGCTGGCTGTACCCATGTCAATTGATGGATCCACTTGGGTACAATCAACCTGCCCATAGATGGTTCGAATCTCGGCTGGTTCAGCAGGGACCAGCCGAGATTCGAATTATCTATGACCTACTTTAGATATGAAACTGTGGCAAGTATGACAGAACTGTCGCAAGCATGCCTCCAGCAAAGCGGCAGAGATGATGTTTGGAGAGGCGGGGTAATGGAAAGTATCAATTATCAGTTCAAGAGAAAACTTCAACACTTATTTTGTGGCAGAATTGTCTCAAATATGTGACACAATAATTACACATGCACTGTACTATTTACCTCCACTTTCCTCATTACTGAGATGGCAGGATTTCTTTAAAAAAAATAATTTGCAACAATATCGCACATAGTAAAAGTTTGCTAAAGAGGAACTACTGGAATTTGAACTGTCAGTACTAAATTAAAATGTTGCAGGATTTCCATGAATTATGTTCAAGTCTTCCAACTACATACACACCACCAGAAATATATGACAAATATACCTTTTTGACTTGCCCCCAAAGTGTGCCAACTTTTACAAATTGGACCCAAAAAACATTGTAAATGTTCATGTAAAAAAATATTGAAAACGCAAAACCACAAATGGAACCAGTCCTTAGAGGTGGTGATTAAACACTTAAGAATAATGTATAATTATATATATGCAATCTGGCTCTTTTGGGTAGCGGGCACGAATGATTATACACAGAGGGAGCCCATCTGCGGGTATCACAGACTCGATGTCCGCCGGAACCCGCCGATCATTCTGTACAGAGGCAGAAGGGCAGTCTGCCTATGTAAACAAGGCAGATGGCCGTTCTGTCAGTAGGGAAGGCATAGATGCTGTGTTCCTGCAAAGCAGAGACAAGGATCCACGTCTTCCCCTAGTAAAAACACCTCCCACAGTGACGTCACTACTCTGCACTGCTATTCCCCATATTAATGATGTCACTACTCTGCACTGATATTCCACATATGTGTGAACGATGTCACTTTTCTTTTCCATACTACTATTTCCCATTTGAATTAATGATGTCGCTACTCTGCACTTCTATTCCACATCTTTGTAAATGATGTCACTACCATGCATTTTCCACCAATGTAAGAACAGAAGCCTGCCGCAGGGGTGCACATATAAAAAGGTGACAACACTATCGCTGTATTGAATAGCAGAGTGTGAGAGTTGTCACCCTACCTGTGCTGATCATAGGATAAAGAGGTAAAATTCAACACATAGCAAATTAAAAGCTATACAATTATGCAATGGAACATTAAAAGGGGCAATCCTATAGATAAAATAGAATTTTGTGTTAGCATAAAGTTTTAACATGATCAATATTGGTACCAAAAGACATGCTGCTAGGATAACTGGCCCTTGTATGTGTTTATATGCAAGTGAGATAGAAATCTAAAGGTAACTAATAAAAAAAACAGCCAGCAGGGAGCTGTTTGTTGCATTAAATACATGCAATGTCCTTTCTGCAATAACACTTACCTGCCTGCTCACAGTCTTCTATTGAATGGAGACTGACCTGTGCATGCGCAGCTCAGTGTGCATTCTCAGGCACTCTCCCGCTGTGCAAGCATTATGGACTCCTATGTGAATGCGCAGAATGATGCAATTCCACCACAGGTCGCCAATCAAAAGGCCAAAAACCCAGGACCTGGAAATAGCCAGGGAGAAGATGACAGCGGCCAGCAAGGAATTTAACCTTGCTGAAATGCGGTGGTGAGTATTCCTTTTAGTTTAGTTCCGCTTTAAAGCGGTATTAAACTCAAAACCAAAAATATAATATATTGCAGCTTACCGATCACTAGATGTGGTGGCTGCATTCGTTTTCTTTTTTAGGCTTTTTTTCCCCCTCTCTGTTTTCACCTGATGATCTGGCCAGTAACACCTCTCCTGTATTAGACAGACACCACTCTGGATGAAGAAGCAACAGAGATACCTTTGGGTAGCAGCACTGCAGAATGAGGGGGAGGAGAGTGTTAGATGTACTAGCAGATTTAGATACACTAACAAGTTTAAGCCAAACTCCAGCTCACACTTTATAATCAGTTAAAGTGGTTGTAAACCTCAGACATGAATTATGAAGAAAGCATATCCCTCTATAGGGTGTACTTGTCTCAATCCACAGCGCTAAGTACCATTTCTCTCCGCTACTTTGTTCCTCTGCTATCAGCATGAATCACTTCTGACAAGTTTTCCTGAAAACCAAAAGAAAAAAAAAAAAAAAAGAAGAAGGAGTGACAGGGAGGGATCTCAAGCACACAGCCTGTGATTGACAGCCTCAGCTCTGTTCCTGTGTGCTGTGTGGAGGGGGGTGTGTCTCTTCCCTCCAATCAGCTCTCAGAGCCCTCTTCTTTGAGCTGTGCAGAGTGAAACTTGAGCTCTCCACCCCATTTTTTCTGAACTCTCAATCCACCTTGATAAATTCTGGACTTTGAACAAATATAGCAAAGAGAAGACTGCAGATAAACCGGTACAACTTATGTAGGAAGATTTGCTTCATCTCTGTGTATCACCTGAGGCCAGTCACCTCACTGGGTATATGTGAAGGTTTACAACCACTTTAAATAAAAGAAAAGATGACCATTGTAAGCACCGCTGTCAGTGGTAAATGGTTTGTCTCATCCCTGTAAGGCTGCTTTCACACTGCTCCATACTAAAAACACACATATGCGTTTTTGCCAGGTTTATTGGTTGCCTGACACCAGCCTGCATCTTGTGCAAAGAAAAAAAAAAAAAATGTGGCTCAAAAACACACCAAAAACGCTACTGCAAAGCATTTTTATATGTTTTCTATTAATTTCAATAGGAAGGTGCGTTTTTTTTTCCGTTTTTTTATTAATCACGCGAAATATGCACCATGCAGGACTTTTAAAAATGCAACTGAGCGGTGTGCAGCGTTACATAGGATTTAATGGTCATGCATTTATCTTCCGATTTTGTAAGGTAAAAAAACTGAGGAAAAACTGATCAGCGTGAGAGGGCCCTAAGTCCGCGTTCACATTGAGCCCACGTTCACACTGACAGCGGGATTGAAACCTGAACTCGTACGATTTCATACCCCCTTGTCAGTCCAACTTCAGGGACGATTTCAGAGACATCTGTGCAGGTTGCAGCACACGTATCTATACAAAAAAAAAAAAAAATTGCACCCCGAAGTCGCCAAAAGTAGTACAGAAAATACTTTTGGGAATTGGCGCGGCACTGCAAAGTCAGCGTGCACCGATTCGGACGGTGCCATTGCCGGCAATGTTTGTAGATTTGGCAATGCGATTTGACATGTCAAATCGCATGCCAAAACGTATCAATGTGAACCTAAGCTCAATGCAGCTTTGAAATTGTGCGACTTCATCTGAAAATCACACGATTTCAAATCTGCATGTAAGTGCAAATTGGAAGACATCTGTGTGGCTTCATGCACAGAAGTCTATGCAAGTCGCACCCAAAATCGCCAATAGTGCAGGAACTACTTTTTCAAATTGATGCGGCACCGCAAAGTTGGCGTCGCACCTATTTGAACATGGCCAATGCAGACAACAGGGTGCGACTTATCATGCGATTTGACCTGTCCAATCGCATGACAGGTCTCTCCAATGTGAACGAGGACCAATTGTTACATTTGTAGGAGAGCTTGTTCTGTTTAAAAACAACAGACTTACTGGCCGGATCACCAGATGAAAACAAAAAAAATACTTTAAAAAAAGAAAATTAATGCAGCCACTACATCTAAGAATTGGAAAGCTGCAATCTAATAAATGTTTGCTTTTGGGTTTAGCCCCGAATGACGGCTACAGAGCGCATCTGCTTTGCCGGGAGGGCAGCAATAGACGTCCTCCCCTTTGCATGCTCGCCACGCCCCCCTGAAGGGCGCACACTGTGATCACCCGAGTCAATGAGACTCGGGTGATCACAGATCAGATAAGGGGTCGATCCTGACCCCTTATCACGTGATCAGCTGTCAGCCAATGACAGCTGATCATGTGATGTAAACATTTACAGCGTGAGGAGAAAAAAAAAAGCCGATCACCGGCTTCTGTTGAAGGGACATCAGGTCCCGAAGAGGAAGAGGCAAAGCCACCTCATATGTGCCACCTATCAGTGCCCACCAGTACATCAGTGCCACCTATCAATGCCCATGAGTGCCATCTATTAATTCCCAACAGTGGTGTCAATCAGTGCCTCGTGAGTGCCAGCTACCAATGCCGATCAGTGCCCCTCACTGCCACTCATCAGAGCCCATCACTGCCACCCAGCAGTGCAGCCTAATACAGTGCCCATCAATGCAGCCTTATACAGTGTCCTTCAGTGCAGCCTAATACAGTGCCCTTCAGTGCAGCCTAATACAGTGCCCTTCAGTGCAGCCTAATACAGTGCCCATCAGTGCAGCCTAATACAGTGCCCATCAGTGCAGCCTAATACAGTGCCCATCAGTGCAGCCTAATACAGTGCCCATCAGTGCAGCCTAATACAGTGCCCATCAGTGCAGCCTAATACAGTGCCCATCAGTGCAGCCTAATACAGTGCCCATCAGTGCAGCCTAATACAGTGCCCATCAGTGCAGCCTAATACAGTGCCCATCAGTGCAGCCTAATCAGCATACATCAATGAAGGAGAAAAATTAAAATGTTTGCAAAACGTATTAACAAAATATAAAACGGTTTTGTATTTAAAAAAGAAAAAAAAAAAAAGAAGAAAAAAGGTCTTTAGGTCTTAACAAAAAATAATAAAAACCAAGGAGGTGATCAAATACCACCAAGAAAAAGCTCTATTTGTGGGGGGGGGGGGGGACAATGATAAAAATGTCACTTGGGTACAGTGTTGTATGACCGCGCAATTGTCATTCAAAGAGTGACAGCGCAAAAAGCATAAAATTGGTCTGGGCTGGAAGGGGGTTTAGGTGCCCAGTAAGCAAATGGTTAATACTGCTACACAATCAGATCGCACAATCTCCATCATCTAAAGGCATTACATGACCTACTGGGTAGATCTAAAGAACATTGTACAATTGGGCTGCATAGCGTACAGGCAGCTTTGGATTGTAAGCTCTTGATGGCAATATACAACTGTAATACATAAAACTTCAACAATTTGTGCATGCCTGTGTACAGAACAGACACACGTTTACACATTGTGGTGTGTTTGGAGCTGCTGATCTCCCCTTAGTAAAGGTTAGTGGGCAGACACAGATGACAGAGGACCCAGGCAGGGTACTTCATATGTCACCCTCCCCCCCAACACCTGGAGATGTGACATGGTCGTGTCATGTGGGTTACAGACAGACACCAGCTGCTATCACACACACACATACACATACACAGAGAGGCCATGCCATGTGGATAGAGGTGGCTGTGTGCAGAGCAGGGTGCAGACTTACCTCCAGCAGATGAAGTTTGTTGGTGGGAAGTGATGACAGGCCAGGGATGTCCCTCCAGCACAAGCAGCAGCTGCCCCCTTCCTCGCAGGCCTTTTGTGGCAGGAAGGTAAATAAATGAAAAGACAAAGAGCAATAAAGCCTGCCCCTGTTTTATTGCTTCCCTTTCATTCTTGTTATTGTTTTGTTTGCTGGATGTTGTTGTTGTTGTTCTTGCAGCAGCAGCTGCCCCTCCTTAGGCTCCTCTGGGCAGGCAGTGGGGGGTTGCTCTTGTCTTCTGCTCTGTGTCTGGATGCATAAGGGCAACGCTTGACCATCGAGTGCCCAGGGAACCTGTGTGAGGGGCCCCCCGGGGGTCCCTTTTACCTGAGAAGATAAGGGGTCAGCTTCTGCACTTAGCTGGCTCAGGCCTGTGTGCTTGCTAGTAGATTTCCCAGCTCCCCCTGCCCTCTCTCTTCTCAGTGGCTGTTTTCCTTCCCTGGGCTCCAGAGCCAGATCATGGAGTTTCCTGTTGCGCATGCGCCGTCGGGCAGCCCTGGGGATTCCGTGCCCACATTGCACAAGCCTGCGCTACGGGAGCCGAGATGACAGCGCGGCGGCCATCTTGGTTGTGGGCAGGCAGATGCGTCGCCGTTTCAAAACGGCTTTTGGTTGCACCCCCCTCCTAAGGCGTTCGTGCGAGGCAATAAAATAACAGGCGTGTGGTGGTGTTGCGATTTTTCGGGATCGTTAAGCCGTTTAGCGAATGTTTTCTGAGCTCCCGTGGCTGGTTTGCAGGGAGCTGAGCGTTCACAAGATGGCTGGTTACATAGACATGTTTTACAAATGTGTAGGGTTCGTGGCACGAAGAACATGTATGATACATGGGGGGAGTGACAGGCGGGAGAACGTCTGCTCAGCTCAGGAGCCAACCAAACATGGAGCAGCGCGGGCTGTGCGGGCTTTATGAGGAGCCCAGTCACATCTGATCCATCATTCCTGTCAGAGAGACACAGGGAGGTGGGAGAGGTGCCTGCCACTGCTAAGCACAAATAATGAAATAAGTCAATAAAAAACAAATCACTAATATAACAGTTTTTTTTCTTACTGGCCTCAGAAAGATGGAATTCAATAAAAAGTGAAAAAAAAAAATGTTTTGTGCACGGTTACTAGAAACAGGCATTTTCTGCTACAATGAGTGGCTGAAAACATACCAAACCCCAATTGGCCTTCATATCCACCGCAGTGTCCTGGTACTGTACACTGTCATGAAAAATACAGGGACACTGCTATTCTTTTACTTCTGAAAATGCTAAACGTCTGGCTCTTATGCCGCCTTCACTTCGGTGCTCTCTTAGGGCTTGTTTACACCTGCTTTGCTGTGTGAGGAGAGCATTTGAGGGGTGGTGAGAAGGCATTTTACCATCTCCCCACCACCTGTTTGAACCCCCTAAGGCAGTGATGGCGAACCTTTTTGAGCCCAAGTGCCCAAACTGAAATAAATACATTGCAACACAAAACCAAAGTGCCAACACGGCAATTCGCGCGAGAGAGAGAGAGAGAGGGGGGGCAGAGAGACAGAGAGGGGGCTGAGAGAGAGGGAGAGGGGCTAAGAGAGAGGGGTGTGAGAGAGATGCTGAGAGGGAGGGGGGGTGTGAGAGATATGCTAAAAGAGAGAGGGAACAGAGAGAAGGAGGGGGGTGTGAGAGAGAGAGGGAGGGGGGTGTGAGAGAGATGCTGAGAGGGAGGGGGGGGTGTGAGAGAGATGCTAAAAGAGAGAGGGAACAGAGAGAAGGAGGGGGGTGTGAGAGAGAGAGGGAGGGGGTGTGAGAGAGATGCTGAGAGAGAGGGGCAAAAGAGAGGGAGAGGGGCTGAGAGAAATGCTGAGAGAGAGGTGAGCTGAGAGAGAGGGAGGGGGGACAGAGAGAGGGAGGGGGGACAGAGAGAGAGAGAGAGAGAAGAGGGACAGAGAGAGAGGGGTGCGAGAGAGGGGGAACAGAGAGAGGGGGACACAAAGAGGGGGGCTGAAAGAGAGGGATGGGGGGCTGAGAGGTGAGAGAGACCTCTAGCTCTGTCCTGGACCCTCTCGTGTGCCCACAGAGATGGCTCTGCGTGCCAGCTGTGGCACGCGTGCCATAGGTTCGCCATCACTGCCCTAAGGGCTCATTTACACTTTGATTTGTCTTCCAACACACATTAACGGCTAGTTTACACTTGTTTCAAAACAAGGCTTCGGACAGGCTTTGTTAAAGCTCTCTGAATGCCAGTCAATGCCCCTGTCATTAAATAAAATAGCTAGCTTAGGACTAGTTTACACCTGCTTTTGCTTGGTGCTTCGATGAGGCTTTGGTAGAGCTTCGGTGAGGCTTTGTGGGGCTTCAAGCAAGCTTTGCCATAGACTTCTATGGAGGCTTTGAAGCATCACTAAAGCTACATGGGGTATCCTTTTTGAAGCAAAGCCAAAGCAAAGCAAAAGCAAGGTGTAAACAGGATTGTAAGCTAACTATTTTATTTAGACTGCTTTCACACTGAGGCGCTTTACAGGAGCTACAGTGCTAAAAATAACGCCTGCATAGCGCCTGTAAAGAGCCTCTCCTGTCTCTCCAGTGTGAAAGCCCGAGGGCTTTCACACTGGAGCAGTGTGCTTGCAGGATGGTAAAAAAAGTCCTGCAAGCCGCATCTTTGCAGCGCTGTAGTAGCGGTGTACACACCGCTCCTAAAGCACCCCTGCCCATTGAAATCAATGGGGCAGCGCCGCCGATCTGCCGGCAAAGCACCGCTGCAGCAGTGTTTTGCGGGCGGTTTTAACCCTTTTTCGGCTGCTAGCGGGGGTTAAAAGCGCCCCGCTAGTGGCCGAAGAGCACCGCTAAAACAACGGTAAAACACCACCCCCACCTAGTGACAGAGAGAGCCTTGTTTTGAAGCAAGTATAAACTAGCCTTTAATGTGTGTTGAAGCTGAAGCAAGTGTAAATGAGCTTTTAGGCCCCTTTCACACGAGGTGGACTCCGCTTGCACGGAGCCCGCCTCTGTCCGTCGGCTCAGCGGGAGATCTATCCGTTGATCTCCGCTGAGCCGGCGGATGACAAGCCTCTCTCCGCTCACTGAGCGGGGAGGGGCTTGCGAGCGCCGCTGGTCTCTATGGAGAGATCGGATGAAAACGGACAGTGTGTCCGTTTTCATCAGATCTCACCCGATCCGATCCGCCAGCGACGGATCTGGACGTGGGGCCATACGTCTGCTTTTGGCGGATCGGACCGGGTCGGATGTCAGCGGAGATGTCTCCGCTGACATCCGACGCTCCATAGACTAACATGGAGCGGCCGTTCAGATCCGCCGTCAAAACTGACAGGCGGATCTGAACGGTCCGATCGTGTGAAAGGGGCCTTACAGTCCTGTTTACACCTTGCTTTTGCTTTGGCTTTGCTTCAAAAATGATATCCCATGTAGCTTTAGTGGTGCTTCAAAGCGTCTACAAAGCCTCCATAGAAGTCTATGGCAAAGCTCACTTGAAGCCCCACCGAAGCCCCACAAAGGACTGAAAGCTAACCATTTTATTTAGTGACAGGAGCTTTGACTGGCGTTCAGAGAGCTTTAACAAAGCGTGTCCAAAGCCTTGTTTTGAAGCAAGTGTAAACTAGCCCTAAGGGTGAATTCACACTGCATGTGGTGACAGACGGTTTACAGCATCTGTCATCACATGGACACACACACGAAGCAACTTTTTCCTATGTGTCCCATTCACACAGCAATGCAGCGTGCTGCGATAAAAGTCTGCATTTCATCGCAGCACACCGTGCCAAATCCCACGGCAATGTACAGCAGCACAGCGCATCACACTGTTGTACATTGACGTGAATGAAGTGTATGTTTTGTATACTTCAAATAAAGTTAGTACAAAGAAAGGAGCTGTGTGATGCACTAAATTGCGCACCACACTGCCCCTACCGCAGCTGACAACAGAGAGCTGTAGCAGTGGGGAATTGCTGCGGTAGCTCTTGGTTGCAGTGTGAATACAGCCTAAATTTCATTCATTCATTTGAAAGGTTCACACTCTGCGGGCAATACCATTCACTGAGTGCAGCATGGGGTATAATTCCTGCTGCAGCCACAGCATGTGTACAACGTTGGCTGCTGCCCTTGCAGCGAAAGGGGGAGCAGGTGAGAGGTGGTGAAAACGCAGATCAACCGCACGTTTTACTGCCCTCCAATTACAGGTGTAAACAAGTTCCTAAAGCGACATTAAACCTTCAGGGTCGCAGAGCATGCGACTGGAGTCCACCCAGGTGTGTTGCAACTGCGAATGAATATTCGCTGTTGCAACACTGATCCTCTTCCCGGCCAAACGGGAAGCAGGTATGAAACCCATTTCCTGATTGGCCAAAACGTCAGGCGAATCCTATTGGGTGCCTAGTACCAGGAGGAGCAGAGCGGAGACGTACCGGAGAGGAGAGGACACCGGAGCAGCCTTCCCTGAGCCCGCCACTAGGACAGGGCTAGAAGATGGCCGCATCAGCTCCGCCTTCTGCTCTCACCAGGGTAAGGACAGCGGGTGGTCCGGTGTTTGCTGGGGGTGTTAGTGCTGTGCCACGGGGGGTAGGGGCAGTTGTGCTAGTCCCGGGGGGGGGGGGGGGGTTGTTTGCTCCAGCCCCCCAAAAAAAAAAACAAGCCGCCACTGGTTTTACCATGCGGTAAAGCCTCTATCACCGTACATAGTGTGACTTGGCCCTTAGGGTAGATTTAGACATGCTTCTAAATCTCCCTTTCCTCTAAACATTTGGATTGCACTTCACAGACTACTGACAGTCAATGAGGAAGGGATGCGACGCCTCCTCACCACCTGTTTTAAAGCGTAATTAAACCCATCAATTTAACCGTTTCAAAAATCTGTGTCAGGAATGTAACTTTCACATGGGCGGATAGAATTGTGCTTTTAGCTGCGGACAGATGAAGTTATCTACCGCAGCTAAACGCACACAATGTTTTTCTATGGCCCCATTCACACACTGCGTTTAGCGACGGTTTTGTTACATGCGGTTTTGTGCAGCTAGAAAAAACTAAGTTGACTGTGTCCAGGAACCATTTAGCGCAGCTATCTGCACATAACTGCAGGTAATCGCGGTGTACTATTTCTCCTGCAGATAGCAGCAGCAACAGGAACGAAAAACAGGAAGCACATCTCAGAATTACAAGGTATACCTGGGAATGACACAGGAAGTTGAGGAGAGTGTACTCTAGGAGAGAGGAGCATAGCAATGGCGGCCCGTGATATTGCACATGAGGCCATTATATCCTTGGTGCAAGTCCGACCAGAGATATGGGACCCTGAATTCCCAGGATACTCGGACAGAGTCATAAAGAGGTTGAAATGGGAGGAAGTGTACCGATTTGTGACACCAAACTGGAAAAATATGTCTGCAAGTGAACAGGATAACTGAGGTGAGTGCAACGATCAATGTGTGGGTAGCAGGGTACACATAAATCATATCTGTTGCCCATAGCAACCATACTTTAACCACTCACAGATTTTCCCCCTAAATGACCAGGTAATTTTTTGCGATGCAGCACTGCATCGCTTTAAATGACAATTGCGCGGTTGTAACCAAACAAAATTGTTGTCCTTTCTTTTGGTGCTATTTGATCACCTCTGCTGTTTTTATTTTTTGCACTATATAGGCCAATATGTATTCTGCTACATATTTGAAGGGAAAAAATTTATAAAATCGCAATAAAGCGTATATTGATTTGTTTGCACAAAAGTTACAGCGTCTACAAAATAGGAGATAGATTTATGGCAATTGACATTTATAGTATTTTTTTTTTTTTTTTGTACTAGTAATGGCAGTGAAGTGCAATTTTTATTTATTTTTAATTTTTTGCGAGACTGCGACATTGCGGAAGACAGATCAGACACTTTTGACACATTTTTGGGACCAGTGACATGTAGCAATCAAAGCTAAAAAATAGCCACTGATTACTGTATTCATGTCTCACTGGCAGGGAAGGGGTTAACACTAGGGGCGATCAAGGGGTTAAGTGTGTTCCCTGGGAGTGTTTCTTACTGTAGGGGGAATGGGCGGGGGCTGATCTCTCTCTAAGAACATGGTCAGTGATTGCTCCATGCGTTATGTTTGTCATATAACTAACTTATACAATGAAATATATTGCAGGAAAGGAGATTTATACAAGATGGAGGTCCCTATGTGACCGCTACAAGAAAGATCTTAACCACATCAATACTGGGCACTTTCGCCCCCTTCCTTCCCAGACCAATTTTTCAGCTTTCAGCGCTCTCGCACTTTTAATAAGAATTGCCAGATCGTGCTACGCTGTACCCAAATGAAATTTTTATAATTTTGTTCGCACAAATAGAGCTTTCTTTTGGTGGTATGTATTCACTACTCCGTTTTTTATTTTTTGCGATATAAGCGAAAAAAGAGCGGAAATTTGGAAAAAATAAATATTTTCTTTATTCTATTTTAAAAGAAATCCAATAAAATCTAATGTTGTCATAAATTTAAGCCAAAATGTATTCTGCTACTGTACATGTTTTTGGTAAAAAAAATCCTGTTAAGTGTATAATTGGTTTGTGTGATCACAGACATATGTACGCAAATGATCATGTACAGATGTGCGCAGGTGATCACGAACATATGTGTGCAAATGATCATGTGATTTTACTGTTATATATGTAGGGGACATGTGTTTTGGGGATCATTACTATGTGGGGACATGTGTGTTTACTTTGTGTGTTTTACAAAGAAAAAAGGAACAAGAGGGGGTTTAGCCAACCTGACGGACTATCTCGGCACCTGAACAAAAACGGATATTCCGCAATAAATATTTCATTGATTTATTAGAAAAAATACACAATAATATCCAATATACATATAGAAAAATGAAAAGAAAAAATATTATTTACAGAAGTTTAGCCATCGAATACAGAATATACATAAAGACATTTAAAATTCCATTATCAAATTTTACATGCTGGTGATTTGTGTGTTTTACATTGTGGGGACACTAGGTTGGTGATCCAGTGAGTAAAAAGCTGTAAAAAACAGCTCATACTGATCACCAGCCGGCTGCAGAGATCCGCTCTCCTCTCCTCACCGACAACTTCCATGTGAGGAGAGGAGAGCCAATCGCCTAGCAACCGGCTCTCTGTTTACATCATTTGACGGCTGTAATTGGACACGGCCGTCATGTGATCAGGAGGGCCAATCACAGAGCCCTCCTGCCGATCTGAGATGCGCTGTGTCCGGGTGACACGAGCGCATCAGGATCAAGGCCCTGCGCGGGAACACGTGCGCGATCCCCCTCCTTCTGAGGGATGTTCCTGAACGTCCACTCAGAAGGAGAGAGCGCCCACCCGGCCGTACATATGGAGTGGGCGGGTGGGAAGTGGTTAAAGCGGAGCTCCACCCTAATGTGTAACCTCCGCTTAATGATTCCTCCCCCCCTCCTCCGGTGCCACAATTGGCACCTTTCAGGGGGGAGGGGGGTGCAGATACCTGTATTATACGAGATATCCGGAGCTGCCCCGCCCCTATCCGCAGATGTCCCGTTGTGTCTTGGGAAACACAGTTCCCAGGACACAGTGGGGACCAATGGAGACGTGCAGCGCGACTCGCGCATGCGCAGTAGGGAACCAGGCAGTGAAGACCTGATTCCCTGACAGAGGATGGCGGCGGGGCAGCCGAGAGACGAGCGGTCGCTCGTCACATTCTGCCGACACCGCTGGAACCTGGAACAGGTAAGTGTCCATTTATTAAAAGTCAGCAGCTGCAGTATTTGTAGCTGCTGACTTTTAATATTTTTGGTATTTTTTCGCTTTAAGGAAGAGAGGTCTGCAGATAGAAGTGGAGCACCTTCAACACGTGGAAGGCCTAACCACCCATGCAGAGGCTTTGCCGTTTTTGAGGTGCACCACGAGAGGCTGCCAAGAAGCTGCAGATATTATACCTTTTTGTGTGTATGTGTCTCAGGATAATATTGCCGGCTGCTATCGTCTCCAGCAATTATTTTAGCATAGTATTCCTACAATCACATTATCCAGGGAACATAAACCCCTTTTTTAAATGTTCACCCAGCTACAGCTAGAGTGCTATCCTGTTGTGTATTTTATTTTTACTTCTATTCTTACCTAGAACTGCCTCAAGTGTTCCTGCAAGAGTGAGGCGTACAAGTATGTCACCAGAAAATGAATTTGATGCTGACGCAAACCAAGGAACAAATGCAGAGCCAGTTTCACCCGATGATAATCAACCACTCAAGAACCTGTGGTATGTATTTTAAAAATGTCAAAATTGTCAGGTCACAACCTCCATCTACAAACCACTTATTGCTGACATATTCAAAAATGCCAGCTGGTGTTGGTACATTAACGTATTTGTGACGTAACTGAGTGACCACGCCCCTGCAGACGTCATATGACGTCAGTAGGGGCAGGGTCATCCGGTTACTTCAGTAGGTGGCCCCGCCCTTGCCTATATAACAGCTGTCGCAGCCAAAAGAGACCTCCCATGGAGACAGTTTTTTTTCTTCTATTTTTCTGGTCAGTCGGGCGGCGTGATTGACGATGTATGTACATTGCGGGGCACTTTTTTTAATTTTATTTTTTTAATAAAGGAATTGTCAAAAACTGTCTATTATGGTTTTTATTTTATTACACTTTTTCTGGTGAATGGGTAGGGGTACAATTTACCCCATACTCATTCACCTGGGGGGGCGGTATCAGGGACTTCGCATGTGCACGGGTCCGGCTCCCCGGCGCAAGGTAGTGTGTGGGGAAACAGCGCTGCGGCGAACGCGCACTCGCGGCCCCGCCGAGCGGCGCACGCGCATGCGCACTAGCGCACACACAACGTGACCCCTGTTGGCCTATAAAAGAGAGGCCTCAGTGCCCAAACAGATGCTGGTTCGTCTGTCAGCTACCCTCACTCCAGTGCCTGTTCCTGTGTACCTTTGATTGACTGCCTGTTATTGACCCGGATTGCTTGACCTCGCTGCTCGCTCCTGCCCCTTGACCTCTGGTTTGCTTATTTGGACTGCTGCTGTCTCCTGTGCTAGACCCTCGGCCTGTACCTCGGACTTGTCTCCTGCCTCCAGTACTTGACCCCCTGCCTGCTCCTGGACTCCCACTGCTCTAATGCTCCTGCTACTCTACCCTGGACTTTACTACCCATGTTTGACCCTCGGCCTGCATCCTGACAAAGTCTCTTGTGTTTGACCCTCAGCCTGCATCCCAGCTACTCCGCCTGTGTTGGACCCCTCAGCCAGTATCCAGTTCCTGTCTGCCTCTACATTTCTGCACCTGGGCCCACTTCGAGTCACTATCCTGCAGGTGGCTTGTGCCTCTCGGTGCCAACTGCTCCCTGTGCCACCTTCAGTGGTAGTGGGCGCTGAGTCGCAAGGGCAACTGCTCTCGGCATCTTGGCCTCGGTAAGTACTCAGTATATGATAGTACGAACCAGCCATGACAGAGGCCAACAGAGAGGGTTCTCCTTTGGAGATGTTTTGCCAGCAGGTGTCAGCCCTTATGAAAGCCGTACAGAAGCTACAAGAAGGCTATGCTCAGGTTGATATCCGCCTCCAACAACTGGCAACAACCTCCTCACCAGCAAACCCGGTACCTGGGCCGGCCAGTGGAACCTCTGCACCCCAGGCCCAACCTCCACCTACCATGATGATGACTGTGCCCGAACCCAGGGTGCCTGTGCCTGAGCGATTTTCGGGCGACCGGAAGAAGTTTAGAGCCTTCAAAAATACTTGCTCCTTGTATCTTGCTCTACAACCCGAACCTTTTCCTCAGAAATCGTCAAGGTCGGGTTTATCATCTCGCTATTATCAGAGGAACCTCAAACTTGGGCCCACGGCCTCATGGAGAAAAGGAACCCTCTTCTGAATACGGTAGATTCCTTCTTTGAAGCCATGGGACAACTCTATGACGACCCCCAGCACACTGCCACAGCTGAAGCTACTCTACACACCCTCTCCCAGGGTAAAAGGCCGGTAGAGGATTACACAGCGGAATTTCGTAAGTGGTCAGCTGATACCACCTGGAATGAGGCAGCCCTCCGCTACCAATATCGGTTGGGTCTGAGTGAAAGCCTAAAAGATGAATTAGCCCGTGTAGAAACTCCCACGTCCAATTAGCCACTAAGTTGGACCGACGCATGCGTGAACGCCGCTCCGAGCGCCTACAGGGGCCGCGGCCAATTTGGATGCCCCCAAGAGCTCCCCCTGCTTACCCGTCTGCTCCGAATCCTTCTGGCTCCTTGGCTTCAGAGGGGGAGCCAATGCAACTAGGCCTAGTTCGCCCTCGCCTCACCCAGGAAGAGCGGCAGCGAAGACGCAGAGCCAACCTGTGCCTTTATTGCGGGGGATCTGGACATTATCTTCTGAACTGTCCCATACGACCCAGTAAGTTGCCTTCTCAGCATGCTGTGAACTTTCAGGCCATTAACCTTGTCCAGTCTTATGTGACCCTTCCTGTCTCCCTACAGCTGGCGGAAGAGAAGATTTGGCTACTGGCCGTAATTGATTGCAGCTGTTTCCTGGACATCACGGTTGCCAAAAAGTGGCATGTCCCCTGCCGTAATAAAGAAAAACACCTACTGGTCCACCTGGCCGACGGGTCTCTCCCGCATTCTGGTCCAGTGACACAAGAGACTTTACCAGTCCTCACCACCACAGATTCCGGTCACCAGGAGCTTCTACGATTTGACCTCATATCCTCTCCAATGTTCCCCATCATCCTTGGACTTCCCTGGCTGCAGGCCCATGATCCCCAGATCCATTGGAACCGGAGGGAGGTCTCCTTCTCATTTCCATACTGTCATCAACACTGCCTTCCCCCAACCTTGGGTACCTACCTGGCGGTCACCCCAGCACCGGATAACCTTCTGCACATCCCTCCAGTCTATCAGGATTTTAAGGATGTCTTTGATAAAAAAAGGCCGACCACCTACCACCTCATCGGGCCTATGACTGCCCCATCGAACTACTCACAGGCTCCGAGATCCCTTTCGGGCGCATATTCCCGTTATCAGAGACTGAGCTAAAGGCTCTTAAGGCCTACATTGACGAAAATCTTGAAAAAGGCTTTATCCGACCTTCGACTTCCCCAGCTGGGGCTGGTATCTTCTTTGTAGGAAAAAAAGATGGCTCACTCCGACCCTGCATCGATTATAGGGAACTCAACAAAATTACCATCAAAAACTGTTACCGATTACCGCTCATCCCTGAGCTATTCCAGCGTTTCCGAACAGCAAAGATTTTTTCCAAATTAGACTTAAGAGGTGCCTATAATCTTATCTGAATTCGCGCAGGCGACGAATGGAAAACAGCCTTCAGATCCAGATTCGGCCACTACGAATACCTGGTGATGCCATTCGGTCTATGCAACGCCCCGGCCACCTTTCAACACCTGGTAAATTATATCTTTAGGGATTATCTGGATGACTTTCTAGTCGTTTACCTAGATGATATTTTTATCTTTTCAGCCACCTTGGAACTGCACCGGGAACATGTTAAAAAGGTCCTCACTATCCTCAGAACCCTGAATTTGAAAAGACTACAGTGCAATTTCTGGGGTTCGTCATCTTCACCGAGGGAACCCCTATGGACCCTCAAAAGGTCAAGGCAGTTTTAGAGTGGCCACCTCCCAAAGATAAAAAGGTGCAACGGTTCATTGGCTTCGCCAACTTCTATCGAAGGTTTATCGCCGGATTTTCAGCCATCGTTGCCCCCATCACTCAACTAACCCGTCAACACGGCCGCTTTCAATGGTCCTAGGAGGCTCAGGATGCTTTTGTCAAGTTAAAGACCCTCTTCACCTCTGCTCCTATTCTGCAGCATCCGGACCCCTTACTACCCTTTGTGTTGGAGGTTGACGCCTCCGAAACCGCTACAGGTGCCATCCTTTCACAACGACACGGGCCCAAAGCCCTCCTGCACCCATTGGCCTTCGCCTCCCAGAAACGAAGTCCCCCCGAAAGGAACTACGATGTCGGTGATCGAGAACTGCTGGCCATTAAATTTGCCTTAGAGGAGTGGAGGTACCTCCTCGAAGGGACAACCCACCCAGTCACCATCTTCACTGATCACAAAAACCTCGAATATCTCCGGACTGCTAAACGTTTGAGGCCCCGCCAAGCCCGCTGGGCACTCTTCTTCTTGAGATTCTCCTTTCATATTTCATAGGGTCCAAAAACAGCAAGGCAGACGCACTTTCTCGCATATCTCCGGAGTCCTCCCAAGTGACGGAACCTAGTACCATTCTTGCCCCCCAGAATTTCCTGCTGCTCGCACCAGCAAACTTGTCTGCAACCATCCGCACCGCCTCTGCTCACTGCGATGACCCCATTCTAGCCACCCTGGAAAAACGTGACAATTTATTTTGGACTCAGGATAGGATCTTTGTCCCTCAGGAGGTAAGGCCTCTAATCTTAAAGACCTTCCACGATCACAAGTTGGCCGGGCATTTTGGGGTTCGGAAGACAGCAGAACTAATCTCCCGCTCCTTCTGGTGGCCAGGCTGGAGGCGGAACTGCCAAGTATACGTCTCTTCTTGTGTGCCATGTCAGTGCAGCAAAGGTCCCAAGACCAAACCTTGGGGGCTACTAAGGCCACTACCCATCCCTGAGCGGCCCTGGGCTGACGTCTCAATGGACTTCATCGTGGACTTACCACCTTCAGAAGGCTTTACTACCATCCTAGTGGTGGTCGACCGGCTGTCCAAAATGAGCCACTTTTTGCCCATGGTCGGCACCCCCTCTGCCCTAGAGACTGCTAATATTTTTATTAAAGAGATTGTCAGGCTCCATGGGGTCCCCAAGAGCATCGTTTCGGACAGGGGTCCGCAATTTACCTCAAGGTTTTGGAAAGAGCTCTGTAAGTCTCTAGGAATTAAGGTCTGCCTCTCATCAGCCTACCACCCGCAAAGTAATGGACAGACAGAGCGAACAAACCAAACGCTTGAACAGTATCTTCGTTGTTTCTGCTCTTCCTCACAGGACGATTGGTCTTCCCTGCTGCCATACGCGGAATTTGCGTACAACGACTCTTCCCATTCAGCCACCAACCAGACCCCCTTCTGGTCAAACTTCGGGTTCCACCCATCCTTTCTCCCAAACTCCTTTTCCTGAATCTCCAGTTCCGGCCGTTCAAGACCGGATAAATTCCATCCAATCCAACTTCCAAAAACTCCAAGAATCAATGCAGCAGGCCCAGGAAGAATATAAGAAATACCATGACAGGGGAAGGAGGGAGAATCCCTCATTCAAGGCGGGGGAAAAAGTTTGGCTATCTACTACTCACCTCAAGCTCTCTTGTCCCTCACGCAAATTGGGCCCCAAGTTCATAGGCCCATTCGAGATCAAGAGGGCAGTGAATCCTGTAGCTTTCGAGCTCTCTCTTCCCAGGACATACAGAATTCATCCCGTGTTCCATGCTTCCCTGCTGAGACCCTTGGTTCCCAGTCCTTTCCCGGGTAGAGAAGAACTCCCGCCTCCGCCTGTCACAATTGATGGGGTGGATGAATATGAGGTAGAGTCCCTACTTGGCTGCAGGAAGGTGGGCCGCCAGCTACAGTACCTAGTAAAATGGAAGGGGTACCCGCCGGAAGATAACTCCTGGGAGCCATCCAAAAATTTTCATGCCTCCAAGGCTGATCAAGACCTTCCACCAAGAACACCCTGAACTGATGGCAAGTCTGGGCGCCCGGAGGCCGTCCTTCAGGGGGGGCACTATCAGGGACTTCGGCCGCGCCAGCTGCGCTCCCTTGCGCACGGTAGTGTGTGGGGAAACATCGCTGCGGCGCACGCGCACTCGCGTCCCCGCCGAGCGGCGCGTGCGCATGCGCACGCCCGACGTGACCCCTGCTGGCCTATAAAAGAGAGGCCTCAGTGCCCAAACAGACGCTGGTTCGTCTGTCAGCTACCCTCACTCCAGTGCCTGTTCCTGTGTACCTTTGACTGCCTGTTATTGACCCGGATTGCTTGACCTCGCTGCTCGCTCCTGCCCCTTGACCTCTGGCTTGCTTATTTGGACTGCTGCTGTCTCCTGTGCTAGACCCTCGGCCTGTACCTCGGACTTGTCTCCTGCCTCCAGAACTTGACCCCCAGCCTGCTCCTGGACTCCCTTTGCTCTAACGCTCCTGCTACTCTGCCTTGGACTTTACTACCCATGTTTGACCCTCGGCCTGCATCCTGACAAAGTCTCTTGTGCTTGACCCTCGGCCTGCATCCCAGCTACTTCGCCTGTGTTGGACCCATCAGCCAGTATCCAGTTCCTGTCTGCCTCTACACTTCTGCACCTGGGCCCACTTCGAGTCACTATCCTGCAGGTGACTTGTGCCTCTCGGTGCCAACCGCTCCCTGTGCCACCTTCAGGGGTAGTGGGCGCTGAGTCGCAAGGGCAACCGCTCTCGGCATCTTGGACTCGGTAAGTACTCTGTATATGATAGGCGGGATCTGGGGGCCCCCTTGTTAAAAGGGGCTTCCAGATTCCGATAAGCCCCTACCCCACAGACCCTTACAACCACCGGGGCCCTTGTCCCCATCAACTGGGAGACAAGTTGCTTTGGGGGGACCCCAATGCACCCTCCCCATGTTGAGGGCATGCGGCCTGGTATGGTTCAGGAGGTGCTTGCTCATCCCCCCCCTTTCCTGGCCTGCCAGGCTGCTTGCTCGGATAAGGGTCTGGTATGGATATTGAGGGTGACCCCATGCTATTTTTTACATTTTGGCGTGTAGTTCCCCTGAAAATCCACACCAGACCCGAAGAGGGGGGGGAGAGACCCAAGCCGATTTTTCATCTATTCTGCTGGGAGTCGGCAATATATTACAGCCGCGAGCAAGTTTAAATTACATTTTTTTCCTTTAGAAATTTCATTTTGCTGCGGCACTGTTGTACAAATCACACAGATGCGCCACTTTACAGGCAGACAAAGGGGACCCCCCAGGCACGTTATTTAAAGGATTATATCATTTTTATTGTTTCACTTTAAGTATTAACCACTTGCCGACCACTGCACGCCGATATACGGTGGCACAATGGCAGCGGTGGGCAAAAGGGGGGTAACCTTCCGCGTACAGGGTGAACGTGCCTGCGGGTCTTCCGGCGATTATGTCACAGAGCCGTAGAATGGGGAAGTGCCTATGTAAACAAGGCATTTCCTCGTTCTGCCTTGTGACACGAAGAGATCACTGCTCCCTGTAATCGGGAGCAGTGATCACTGTAATGTGAGTTGAAGCCCCCCCCCCCACAGTTAGAATCACTCCCTAGGACACACTTAAGCCCTTGATTGCCCCCTAGTGGTTAACCCCTTCGCTGCCAGTGTCATTTACACAGTGATCAGTGCATTTTTATAGCACTGATCGCTGTATAAATGACAGTGGTCCCAAAATAATGTCAAAAGTGTCCGATGTGTCCGCCATAATGTCGCAGTCACGATATAAATCTCAGATCGCCGCCATTACTAATACAAAAAAATGAATAATAAAAATGCCATAAAACTAGCCCCTATTTTGTAGACGCTATAACTTTTGCGCAAACCAATCAATATACGCTTATTGTGTTTTTTTTTTTGTTTTTTTACCAAAAATATGTAGAAGAATACAAATAGGCCTAAACTGAGGAAAAAATATATATATTTTTTATCGTTTTTGGAGGATATTTATTATAGCAAAAAGTAAAAAATATTGCTTTTTTTTTTTTTTTTTTTTTTAAATTGTCGCTCTTTTTTTATTTATAGCGGCAAAAATAAAAAACGCAGAAGTGATCAAATGCCACCAAAAGAAAGCTCTATTTGTGGGAAAAAAAGAATGTCGATTTTATTGGGGTGCAACGTCGCACAGGTGCGCAATTGTCAGTTAAAGCGACGCAGTGCCGAATCGCAAAAAGTGCTCTGGTCAGGAAGGGGGCAAAATCTTCCTGGGCTGAAGTGGTTAAAATCACTTCTCCTGAAAAAACTGTTGTTTTTAAAAACTTTTTTTTGCATTGATACATGTCCCCTGGGGCAGTACCTGGGTCCCCATACACTTTTAGCATGTAATTTTTTTGGGTGGAGGAGCAGATACCTAGTTTTGACAGGTACTCAGCTCCCACTTTCACTCTCGCCGCCTAGGCGACTCCTCCTCTCCCCCTCCCTCCCTGCAATCTTCTGGGACAGGTCACAGGTCCCAGAAGATTGCCGGGCACTGAGAAGGCACAGCGCAACTGAAACAGCTGGGTGCCCACACTTGCAGAGCCAGCACAGAGGAGAGGGAGAGGAGCGAAGCTTCAGGCGGCTGCATCGCTGAATCCTGGGACCGGTGAGTGTCTGTCTATTAAAAGTCAGAAGCTACACTTTTTGTAGCTGTTGACTTTTAATAAACGTAAAAACGAGTGGAACTCCACTTTCGGGTAAACCAAGTTTCGTTACAAGAATATTGCTTTTTTGTCAGAAGTGTAACATTAAAATAAAAAATAAAAATAAAAACTCTTTGCGTGATGATGCCATGCAATGCACATTTACATGAACTTGTCTGCTTTCAGAAAATATATAATGTTTTTTGGGGGGGGGCAAGTTTGCGGAGGCATGAGAAGCAGAGTGCTCAGGGCCACTTAGGATTACAGTATCTGGAACTTTCTCCTCCCAGCCACATACTACTCTCAAGGTTTCTGAGGACTGAAAACCATCTCTTATGCCGCTTACACACGACCGGCCTTTTCGACGGAACGAATCCCTGAACAATTCGATCGTGTGTGCGCTTCATCGGACCTTTGCTGTCCAAAAATCAGATGGACTTTAGAAATAGAACATGTTTTAAATTTTTCCACCGGAACTCCGCCGGACCCAGTTCCTATCGAGAAATCCACTCATCTGTATGCTAGTCCGACGGACGAAAACCGATGCTAGGGCAGCTATTGGCTACTGGCTATGAACTTCCTTATTCTAGTCCGGTCGTATGTCATCACATTCGACTTTGGTGTGATTGTGTGTATCCAAGTCCGTTCGTTCGGAAAGTCCGTCGGAAGTCCACCGAAAGTCCGTCAGAAAAAAACGTCGGACCTTTGCTGTCAAAGTAGGTGACATTAAGGTTTGACGTATGTCTTCCTCTGCGTCTATGCTGCCATAATCATACTCCTCCTCCTCCCTCTCCTCTTGTGTGTTCTGTGGTGTCACAAGAATGGTGTCTGCATAAAGCAGGTCTTCCTTGTGCTGCTCTGCCTCGAGTGCTCTGTCCATAATGCCACGCAGAGTCTGCTCCAGCAGGAACACAACAGGGATTGTGTCACTAATGCATGCATTGTCACGGCTCACCATCCTTGTCGCCTCCTCAAATTGTGAAAGTACAGTGCATGCATCATTTATCAGCAGCCATTTGCGTGGGGAAAAAAAGCCAAGGTGCCCTAAGCCTGTCCTTGTGCCATACTCAAACAGGTAATCAATCGTTGATGGCCCTCTGCTGCATGTGCAGCTTCTTCAGCATTGTCAAATTTGAGTTCCACCTGGTGGGCAAGTCACAAATCAGGCGGTTTACAGGCAGGTGGAATTCCCGCTGAATATCAGCCAACTGAACACTGGCTATGTATGACCCCCTGAAATGGCTACAGACTCTTCTGGTCTGCTTTAGAAGATCTTGCAAACCTGGGTACCTGTTTAAGAAATGCTGCACAACCAAATTGAGGACATGTGCCAGGCATGGCACATGTGTCAACTTTCCCGTTCGAAGTGCGGACAGAAGGTTAGTGCCATTATCACACACCACCCTTCCTGTCTCAAGCTTCTGTGGGGTGAGCCACCTCTGGGCCTGCCCCTGCAGATCTGAAAGAATCTCTGCTCCGGTGTGGCTCTTGTCCCCTAGACAGACCAGCTGAAGCACTGCATGGCATCTTTTAGCCTGACTTGTTGAATGGCTCCTTGAATGCTTAGAGGGTACCGGTGGTTCATAGGACAATGCAGCAAAGGAGGGCATGTAGGAGGAGGAGGAGGAGAGGGTGGAGCTTACAGATCTCGCATCATCACCACCAGCTGTATGGAGACATGGCGGCAAAACAAGTTCCAGCACTGAGCCCTGTCCTGCACCCTTCCTAGTTGCAAGCAGAGTTACCCAGTGTGCTGTGAACAAAATATATCTTCCCTGACCATGCTTGCTGGACCACGAGTCAACAGTAAAGTGGACCTTGCGGCTGACTGCCTTGCCCAACAATGACAAAACATTGCTATCCATGTGATGGTACAGAGCTGGAATGGCCTTACGTTCAAAGGAATAGCGACTGGGAACCTGTCATTGTGTTACAGCACATTCTGCAAATTCACTGAAGCATAATCCACCACACGGCGAGGCAGGAGTTGTAAAGCCAGTAATTTTGCGCTGCAACAGCTTGGGCAGAGAAATTTGCCTGCTATACTCTACAACTGCTGGTGTGCTGCTGGCAGATGCCCTGTAAGGATCTGTGACACCCTGTGCGATATCATCATTCCTGTCAGTGGAGGCTTCTGAGAGGTCATGATGAGATATAGCGGGTTTACACATGAGAGGTGAGGAGGAGAAGAATTCTGTTCCTTGTGTGAGGCTTTCATGTGCTCTTGCCAGTGGGCTGAATGGTGGGAGGTTAAATGCCTTGTCAAGCATGTGGTACCTGAATGTCTGGTGTTTTTGCCATGCTTGATCTGCTTGCGGCAGAGATTGCAGATAGCAACAGTGTGATTGGCTGCATGTGCTAAAAAAGGCCCACACAGCTGAGCACTGGGAGATAATGGCTCCACAATCTGATAGCATAGAGTGGCTGCTCTCTACTCTTCCATGATGTCTGCCTCTGGAGGACATCCTGCCTTATGGGGTTGTTTCTCCCCCTCACTTTCCCCCTCTGCTTTATTCGGCACCCAAGTCGCGTCAGTGACCTCATCATCATCATCCTCTCCATCCTCATCATCACTAGAGCCAACTTGGCAATATGCTGCAGCTCGGGGAACATGACTGCCAATTTGTTGTTTATCAGTGTTCTCCCCTCTCTGTAGGTTCATGTTGCTCCCTTAGAACCAACATCAGAATCAAGTAATGTCTGTGCATCCTCAAGAGGCAAGTGGCTGACGCGGTGTTCAAAAAATTCAGCTGACTCCTCCATGCATGATGCTGGGGCTATAGCAGGAGTAGCTGTGGACAAGGAGGCAGAATAAGCCGCCGTGGCAGCTGTGGTGGACTGCGCACTAGTGCCAGCTTGAAGGGTCATAGAGGATGAGGATGGTTTAGTAAAACCAGTCCACCACCTCCTACACATGCTGTGGTTGGATAGCACGGGCAACATCACTAAACAGAGACAAAGGTCCTCTGCCTGAGGACAGACCACATCCACCTTTGCCTGTGGACACAGATGCTGCTGGCTGTAATGTAATGCTGTGTTAAACACTGCACTACACTAACAGACTACACTGAAACACTATTCTCACACACTATACTAACAATAAACTAACACTCTGCACTCGAGTCACAATAAGTGAACACACTAACTGCTAATAGCAAAGCGAGCCCTGATTAATCTATCTCCAACACACTAAAAGAGCTGGCTATGGGAAGTTAGCTTTTATAGTGAGGGGTGAGTACTAAGCCTTGATTGGACAAAGTGATTATTACTTTCTCCAATCAGGGCTCTGACAGTGCTAATTGCACCTGCCCAGCAGTCAGGTGCAAGGCTTCATCCAATTGGGGCCCTAGAATTTAGAAACCATGAAATCAGACCGAGACAGAAGTACAGTTAAATCACACTTGTTTAATAATGCAAGTGAAAAAAGAACAAACGTAGTCAAAACATAGCTAAAGTTCAGTAGTCGAATGGATAGTCAGCCAAGCCAGAAGTCAGGGATCAATGTAGTGAAACAGCAAGCAGGATCTGGAGCCAGAAGGGATGTCGGCAAAGCAAGTCTTTAAACAGGAACGCAGGAGATCTCTGTGATGTTGACCAAGGCGAAGGCAGAGATCCTCTGGACTGGATGGCTTAAGTAGGCAGGACTGACGAGCAGGATATCATCAACAGCTGAGTAACTGTAAATATAGATGGGAGCTGGCAATTAGCCGACAGCTGAGCGGCCAGCTCGGAGAAGGAAGGACTGAGCCCAGCCCTGAAAGGGGTGCTCGGTGGGCGAACAATCCGCCGAGCTACCCGCAAATTCGGGTGTTCGCTCAGCAGGTGAACAGGTGAAGTTTGGGCTGAACTTTTGCTTGGCTCGAACTGTTGGCCCACCTGTAGTCTGAGGTATGTTTTTTGGCTGAAATTCTTCCATGAAGACCACATCTGGCCAGACAGTAGATGGGTGTACCTGGGTCCCACTGGTCAAGTTTTCTTGGCTGACCACTGTGTCTACGGTTCTTAACGTTGCTCGTTATTTTGTGCCTCTTAAAAAGCGCATGAACAGCACATCTTAAAACTCCAGTCTCGTTTGTAATCTTTGCGTGGGAGACCTTGCTGATGTAGTACAATTACCTTGTGTCTTGTTGCTGTGCTCAGTCTTACCATGATGTATGACCTGTGACATGAAACTGTCTTCCATAACCTCACCTTAGTGGCTGAGTTCGGCTGTTCCTCACCCAGCTTTTTTTGCTTCAGTTATTGACTGTTTCAAACTACATAATGAGGTTGATGATCATTAGCACATGCTTGGTATATTTAATTAATCATACACCTGACTTTAATTCTACAAAACCGCTGACTTTGTGCAAGTGTACAAGTTACATAGTTACATAGTTATTCAGGTTGAAAAAAGACACAAGTCCATCCAGTTCAACCATAAAAAAAAAAAATAAAAATAAAATAAAAAATATCGTACAATCCAATATACCCAATTCTATACCCATAGTTGATCCAGAGGAAGGCAAAAAAAAAAAAAAAAACAGCAGAGCACGCTCCAATTTGCTACAGCAGGGGAAAAAAATCCCTTCCTGATCCCCCAAGAGGCAATCGCATTTTCTCCAGATCAACTTTACCTATAAATGTTAGTACCCCGTTATATTATTTACATTTAGGAAAGTATCCAGGCCTTTCTTAAAGCAATCTGAGCTAGCCAGAACCACCTCTGGAGGTAGTCTATTCCATATTTTCACAGCTCTTACTGCAAAGAAACCTTTCGTATTTGGAGATGAAATCTATTTTCCTCTAGACGTAAAGAGGGCCCCCTTGTCCTCTGTGTTGACCGTAAAGCGAATACCATAACTCAACACCAAGTTCACTATATGGACCCCTTATATATTTGTACACGTTGATCATATCCCCTCGTATTCTCCTCTTCTCAAGAGTGAATAAATTCAGTTCCTCTAATCTTTCCTCATAGCCGAGTTCCTCCAAGCCTCTTATCAGTTTGGTTGCCCTTCTCTGTACTTTCTGCAGTTCCTCAATATCCTTTTTGAGAGCTGATGCCCAAAACTGAACTGCATATTCCAGATGAGGTCTTACTAATGATTTGAACAGGGGCAAAATTATATCTCTCTCTCTCTGGAGTCCATACCTCTCTTAATACAAGAAAGGACTTTGCTTGCTTTGGAAACTGCAGCTTGGCATTGCATGCTATTTTTGAGCTTATGATCTACCAAACCCTCCAGATCCTTCTCCACTACGGATTCCCCCCTAGCATGTATGATGCATGCATATTCTTACCCCCCAAGTGCATAACTTTACATTTATCAACATTAAACCTCATCTGCCACATAGTCGCCCAATTAGACAGAGCATTGAGGTCGGCTTGTAAATTGGAGAAATCCTGTAAGGACGTTATTCCACTGCATAGCTTGGTGTCATCTGCAAAGACAGAAATGTTACTTTTGATCCCAGACCCGATATCATTTATAAAGATATTAAAAAGTAAGGGTCCCAACACTGAACCTTGGGGTACACCACTGATAACCTTAGACCATTCAGAGTAAGAATCATTAACCACGACTCTCTGAATTCTGTCATTTAGCCAGTTTTCTATCCATTTACAAACTGATATTTCAAAGCCTGTAGACCTTACCTTACACATGAGCCGTGTGTGTGGGGAACTGTATAGAACGCTTTTGCAAAATCCAAGTATACCACCTCCACCGCCACCCCTCTGTCCAAGGTTTTACTTACCTCTTCATAAAAAGAAATCAGGTTTGTCTGACAACTTCTGTCTTTCATGAATCCATGCTGTCTGTTGCTTAAAATGTTTTTTTTCCAGCAAGAACTTGTCTATGTGGTCTTTTATTAAACGCTCCAGTATCTTCCCAACTATAGAAGTTAAACTAACAGGTCTATAGTTACTTGGTAAAGACTTTGTTCCCTTTTTAAATATAGGCACCACGTTCGCCCTGCGCCAATCCAGTGGTACTATTCCCGTCATTACTGAAAAATTAAATACAATGGCTTTGATATTACAGAGCTCAATTCTTACAGGATCCGTGGGTGAATGCCATCAGGTCCAGGTGCTTTATCCACCTTTATTCTGTCTAAATATTTCTGGACCATATCAGTTTTGAGCCATTGTGGATCATTCAGGGCTGTGTCAATACCACCCCCCTTATGGACATGAGCTCCCCCATGCTCTTTTGTATACACAGAGCTATAAATTAGCCTTCTCTTTGTCCCCAGTCACCCACTCTAGATTATTTTGTAAAGGACCTACATGCTCAGACCTGACCTTTTTACTATTAATATATTTGAAGAATTTTTGGGGGTTTGTCCAACTATCTTTTGCAATCTGTCGTTCGTTTTGAATTTTTGCATCCTTGTTTCCTTTTTATATATACTGTTAAATTCTTTGTAACATTTAAACGACATTAGTGTTCCTTCATTTTTATATTTTTTAAAAGCTCCTTTCTTATTGTTTATAGCTTGTTTAAAGGGAATGTAAAGGGAAATTATTATATATATTTTTTTAAATAACAAACATGTTATACTTACCTCCACTGTGCAGCTCGTTTTGCACAGAGTGGCCCCAAACCTTGTCTTCTGGGGTCCCTCGGCGGCTGTCTCGGCTTCCCCCCGCAAGTACTTCTCACGTTCATGCAAGCTCCCTCGCATGGTGAGAAGTGTTGCGGGCACGCTCCCGTGATACAGCCCGCGGCTATAGCCGCTCACTGTATCAATCGGCCCCGCCCCCCGTCACGCCGCATCATTGGATGTGATTGACAGCAGCGCGAGCCAATGGCTGCGCTGCTTTCAATCCATCCACTCTGGCCAATCAACGGCCAGGCTGAGCAGAGAAGAGGATGTCGGAGGCGAGCGTGGGACTTTCGAGGGGTCAGGTAAGTAAAACGGGGGGGCTGGGGGGGCCGGCAGTGTCAGATGTTTTTTCACCTTAATGCATAGAATGCATTAAGGTGAAAAAATGTTTATCTTTACAACCCCTTTAACTTTGACCGTGAGCCACATAGGTTTTATTTTTAGCCTTTTATTGTCCATGGGAATATACTTTGCAGTGAGGTGCCAAATGCGGCGTACACACGGTTGGAATTTCCGATGGAAACAGTCCGATGGGAGCTTTTCATCGGATTTTCCGACCGTGTGTATGTCCAACGGTCTTTTTCTGTCGGAATTTTCCGACGGACTTTGAATTGAGAACCTGTTCTCAATTTTTCCGACGGAAAACCTTTCTATCGGATTTTCCGATTGTGTGTATGCGATTCCGACGCGCAAAATTCCGACGCATGCTCGGAAACAATTCTACCCATGCTTGGAAGCATTAAACTTCCCTTTTTATAGTGCTGTCGAACGTGTTTTATGCCGCTGTGTTATTGACCGTCGGAATTTGGTGTGATCGTGTGTAGCGGAATTCCGTCGGAAAAACCGTCGAGTTTTTTCCGACGAGAATTACGATCGTGTGTACGCGGCAAAACAGTCTTTTTTTTTTTTTTTTTTTTAATTCAACTACGTTTATTAACCACTTCAGCCCCGGACCATTTGGCAGCCAAAGGACCAGAGGTCTTTTTTCAATTTCGCACTGCACTGCTTTAACTGGTAATTGCGCAGTCATGCAATGTTGTACCCAAACGGAATTGGCGTCCTTTTCTTCCCTCAAATAGAGCTTTATTTTGATGGTATTTGATTGCCTCTGTGATTTTTATTTTTTGCGCTATAAACGGAAAAAGACTGCAAATTTTGAAAAAAAAAGATATTTTCTACTTTTTGTTATAAGAAAAATCCAATAAACTCAATTTTAATCAAACATTTGGGCCAAAATGTATTTAGCCACATGTCTTTAGTAAAAAAAAATGCCAATAAGCGTATATTTATTGGTTTGCGCAAAAGTTATAGCGTCTACAAACTAGAGTACATTTTCTGGAATTTACACCGCTTTTAATTTATGACTGCCTATCTCATTTCTTGAGGTGCTAAAATGGCAGGGAAGTACAAAACCCCCCCAAATGACCCCATTTTGGAAAGTAGACACCCCAAGCTATTTGCTGAGAGGCATGTTGAGCCCATTGAATATATTTTTTTTTTTTAGTCCCAAGTGATTGAATAAAGACAAAAAAAAAAAAAAAAAAAATGTTTTCAAAAAGTTGTCACTAAATGATATATTGCTCACACATGCCATGGTTATATGTGGAATTGCACCCCAAAATACATTTAGCTGCTTCTCCTGAGTATGGGGATACCACATGTGTGGGACTTTTTGGGAGCCTAGCCGCGTACGGGGCCCCGAAACCCAAGCACCGCCTTCAGGATTTCTAAGGGTGCAAATTTTTGATTTCACTCCTCACTACCTATCACAGTTTCGAAGGCCATAAAATGCCAAAATAGCACAAAACCCCCCCAAATGACCCCATTTTGGAAAGTAGACACCCCAAGCTATTTGTTGAGAGGCATGGTGAGTATTTTACAGCTCTCATTTGTTTTTGAAAATGAAGAAAGTAAAGAAAAAAAAATATTTTTTTTCTTTTTTCAATTTTCAAAACTTTGTGACAAAAAGCGAGATCTGCAAAATACTCACAATACCTCTCAGCAAATAGCTTGGGGTGTCTACTTTCCAAAATGGGGTCATTTTGGGGGGTTTATACCATCTGGGCATTCCATGGCCTCCGAAACTGTGATTGGCAGTGAGAAGTGAAATAAAAAAATTACACCCTTAGAAAGCCTGAAGGCGGTGCTTGGTTTTTGGGGTGACGTACGCGGCTAGGCTCCCAAAAAGTCCCACACATGTGGTATCCCCGTACTCAGGAGAAGCAACAGAATGTATTTTGGGGTGTATCTCCACATATGCCCATGGCATGTTTGAGCAATATATCATTTAGTGACAACTTTTTGTAAAAAAAATATATATATATATTTTTTTTTCATTATTCAATCTCTTGGGACAAAAAAATAAATTTTTTAATGGGCTCAACATTGCTCTCAGCAAATAGCTTGGGGTGTCTACTTTCCAAAATGGGGTCATTTGGGGGGGGGGGTTTGAACTGTCCTGGCATTTTTATGCACAACATTTAGAAGCCTATGTTACACGTCACCCACTCTTCTAACCACTTGTAGACAAAGCCTTTTCTGACACTTTTTGTTTACATGAAAACATATTTTTTTTTTGCAAGAAAATTACGTTGAACCCCCAAACACTATATATATTGTTAAAGCAAAGGCCCTACAGATTAAAATGGTGGGTGTTGCATTTTTTTTTCCACACAGTATTTGCGCAGCGATTTTTCAAACTCATTTTTTGTGGAAAAAAAATACACTTTTTTTTATTTTAATGCACTAAAACACACTACATTGCTCAAATTTTTGATGAAATAAAAAATATGATCTTAGGCCGAGTACATGGATACCAAACACGACATGCTTTGAAATTGCGCACAAACACGCAGTGGCGACAAACTACATACATTTTTAAAAGCCTTTAAAAGCCTTTACATGATACCACATTAGATTCATGGAGGAGGTCTACTGCTAAAATTACTGCCCTCGATCTGACCTTCGCGGTGATACCTCACATGCATGGTGCAATTGCTGTTTACGTATGACGCCAGACCAACGCTTGTGTTCGCCTTTGCGCAAGAGAAGGGGGGGCAGGGGTGCTTTTTTTTTTTTTTTTTTAATTTATTTAGCTTTTTTATTTTATTTTAAAACTGTTCCCTCCATTTTTTTCTTTTGTTATCATTTTTATTGTTATCTCACGGAATGTAAATATCCCCTATGATAGCAATAGGCAGTGACAGGTACTCTTTTTTTTGAAAAAATTGGGGTCTGTTAGACCCTAGATCTTTCCTCTGCCCTCAAAGCATCTGACCACACCAAGATCGGTGTGATAAAACGCTTTCCCAATTTCCCAATGGCGCGGTTTATATCCGGGAGGGGGGACATTCCCTCCCACTGCTTGTAAAAGCAGTCTAGAGGCTAATTACCCGCTAGAATTGCTTTTACATGAAAGCCGATCACTGGCTGAAAAGAATGATACCAAGATGATACCTAAACCTGCAGGCATCATTCTGGTATAACCATTCAAAGTCCAGCAACATACTGGACATATATTGTAATCTTTATTTTTCATGCAGCCTCTTGGCTGAACGAAAAAAAGAGATTGATCGGTGGGTATGCCCACCATTAGAATACCTCCCTTCATCCACCCACTTCTAATGATGGGCATACATGCACCATTTATATATGCAGAAGCATGGGGGCATCCTCCCACAAAAGTTGTGCCATGTACACACGGTTGCACTTTTCCACGGGGCAAGGCTCCGTCGGAATTTCGACCGTATGTACGCAGCATTAGGAGCCAATCGCTCCTCCGCCCCTGCTGCCCCCATGCTTCGGCATATATGCTCTTTTTTTTAACTGTGGTGGTGAAATCACCTCCTACAGTGTTGGAGTCGCGTCTTTATGTATCGTGGGAGCAAACACTGTTGCTGTCAAGATAAATAAATCCACGCTGCAACTGAATGGCGCACCTGAAAACAAAAAAATGGTTAACACTAAAACACAGTAAACAAAATTACATACCTGAAAAGCAAGCATGATAAAACATAATAAAACATTGCAGAATAGAATGGAGTAAAAAAAGAGCAACAATAGAGAGAGAACAATAAAACGACAACTATTTTTTAATTTTTTTGAGATTTACAGGTAAAAAAGCTCCTGACTGTTAGCGACTGAATCAAAACGCTACCACAAAAAAACTGTTAGCGATCGCAGGGATCAGGCCTGACTCTGCGAACGCTGCAGTTATGTGTGCTTAGTGTTTTGTAAGTGACAGTGATCGATCGATACTGCACTTGGGTGGGCTGGGGTGGGCTGGGCTGGGCTGGGCGGAGGGGGAAAACGCAGGTGCTAGCAGGTATCTGGGCTGATGCCGCTAACAATGCATTTTTTTGGAACCCTAAACTGCTGGGACGCTAGTATAGATCTGATCAGATCAGATATTGATCTGTTCAGATACTGTACCACTAAGGGAGGTGTATGCTTTGTGCGTGGGTGTTTGTGGTACTGGCACTAACCTGGGGTGACGCAGACCTTATTTGACCCTAAAACCTAATTGATATCACCCGCCGGGCGATCAGGGGGTTAAACCGTTATTGGGTAATAAATGGCGGGTGCCCTGACAGTATAAAAAACAAACTATCTAACCAGTGTCACCCGTAACAGTTATACGGTGATCACTGGTGAAAGGGTTAACTAGGGGCAATCAGGGGGTTAAAACCTTTATTAGGTATTATATGGGGGTACCTGACGCTATATAAAAACCTGACGGGGAACCTAAATAACTAACTGGCTAACCAGCGTCACTTATACGGTGATCACTGGTGAAAGAGTTAACTCTAGGGGCAATCAGGGGGTTAAAACCTTTATTTAGGTTGTAATATGGGAGTACCTGACCTATAAACCTATTTATGAACCTATATAAACCTGGCGGTTACCTAAAAAAAAAACTGGCTACCTAGCGGCACCAGTGACACTAATGCAGCGATCAGAAAAACGATTGCTTAGTGACACTGGCAAAAGGGGGTGAAAGGGTTAACTAGGGGCAATCAGGGGGTTAAAACCTTTATTAGGTAATATATGGGGGTACCTGACACTATATAAAAACCTGACGGGGAACCTAAATAACGAAATAACTAACTGGCTAACCAGCGTCACTTATACGGTGATCACTGGTGAAAGGGTTAACTCTAGGGGCAATCAGGGGGTTAAAACCTTTATTTAGGTTGTAATATGGGGGTACCTGACCTATAAACCTATTTATGAACCTATATAAACCTGGCGGTTACCTAAAAAAAAAAACTGGCTACCTAGCGGCACCAGTGACACTAATGCAGCGATCAGAAAAACGATCGCTTAGTGACACTGGCAAAAGGGGGTGAAAGGGTTAACTAGGGGCAATCAGGGGGTTAAAACCTTTATTAGGTAATATATGGGGGTACCTGACACTATATAAAAACCTGACGGGGAACCTAAATAACGAAATAACTAACTGGCTAACCAGCGTCACTTATACGGTGATCACTGGTGAAAGGGTTAACTCTAGGGGCAATCAGGGGGTTAAAACCTTTATTTAGGTTGTAATATGGGGGTACCTGACCTATAAACCTATTTATGAACCTATATAAACATGGCGGTTACCTAAAAAAAAAAAATGGTTACCTAGCGACACCAGTGACACTAATACAGCGATCAGAAAAACGATCGCTTAGTGACACTGGCAAAAGGGGGTGAAAGGGTTACCTGGGGGGCAATCAAGGGGTTAAACCTTTATTAGGGGGGGTAGGGGGCTACCTTGGACCTAAAACTAACTGCACTGACAGTTATTACAGTCACACTGACACTAAATGCAGTGATCAGTAAATAAATGATCACTGCAATTAGTGACACTGTGACTGGGGGGGGAGGGGGTGATCTGGGGGGTGATCTGGGGGTGACAGGGGGGTTATTTGTGTGCCTATGTGTACTGGTGTCAGTGTACTGTTGGTGCACTAACCTGTGTGTGTTTACTCCTCGGCGTTCCGGTCTTTCTGACCGGCGCGCCGAGTGTGACATCACTTCCTCTGCCTGTGTTTTGATTGACACAGACAGAGGAAGCATCTGATTCGCCAGGAGCGATCGCGAGGGGGTGGCCAGAAACCACTGGCCGTCCCCTCATCCCGGATCGCTCCTGAAGCGATACCGACCGTCCCCGCCGGCCGGGGGGGGTCCGATCGGACCCCCCACCCGCCGGAAGAATGGCACGTACAGGTACGTCCTTTTGCCTGTACGTGCCATTCTGTTGACGTATATGTACATGGGGCGGTCGGGAAGTGGTTAAACATTATGCACAGTTTACAGTCATAAAAACAGTGTGGTTCCACAAGTACATGTAATATTGTCTATAAGTTCTGTACATCACTGACAGAGTCCCACAAGGCATCTTCACATGCATGGTATATCATAGTGTATTTCAGTCAAAAGTAATCCAGCCTTTACCACAATAGTTTACATCTTCTAGGTACATGTTTCTGCTTCTTGCAGCCATCTATCCCAAATTTTATTGTGTTTATCCGGGCATCCCCTATTCTTATATACAAATTTTTTATAAGGAAGAGTCGCGTTGACTTCTCTTTTCCAGTCTACTAACCTGGGAGGGGCGGGTCTCATCCATTGTCTAGCAATTACTTTCCTGGCTGAGAACAAAGTTTTTTGTAGAAATATTAATGTAATTTTGTTAAGGACATCAGGAAATATTCCTAGAAGGCAAGGTTTGGGGTCGAGAGCCAGCGGGGAACCCATAACATCATGTAAGAATGAAACTACTTGTTTCCAAAAGTCCTGAAGTTTAGGGCAAGACCAAATAAGATGGAAGAACGTCCCCGTTTCTGAGGTGCACATTGGACACGTACTTGGGTGGTTCCTTTTGTATCTGGCAACCTTGAGGGGAGTGAGGTATGCTCTATGCGTGATATATATTTGGGATAATCTATCCGATAATCTAGGGGATACCGCCTTGCAAGTCTCCAATGCCTCTTCCCATTCTTCATCTTCTATTGTTCCCACATCTCCCTCTCAGCGGGGTTTCAGGGCATAGGCTAGTTTCAATGAGGAGGGGGTAAGAAGCATGCTATAAAAACAGGATATGAGTTTTCGAGAATCTGTATCCTTTATTATAGCTATAATGGGGTTAGGGGTAGCCTGTGGCATAGATTGTGGAAATTGTGTCTGCGCTGCATGTCTGACTTGCATGTATGAAAAAAACATATTATCTGGAATGTCAAATTCCACTCTAAGCGTCTCAAAGGACTTAATGTTTCCATCTTTAAATAGGTGTTGTATGTAGTATATGCCCCGCGAGGCCCACCGCGCTGGGTTTTGCACTGCTAGAAATTCGGACAAACGTTTATTATGCCAAAGCGGTGTAAAGTCGTTTGTTGGCGGTATTTTCAGTTTGTCCGACGCCAAGTCCCATATGCGCCTATAGTGAAACAGTAGTGTCTGTCTGTTTTTTTTTTTTTGGACCCCACACCTCCTACGCCCGTCGTAATAGCAGTCATAGAGTCATTAGTGTGTCTTGTCCACTGGGGGCATAGGAGGGTAAGGAACCTGAGTTTGTCTGTCTTATCCACATGAAAGAGTTGGGACAGTTGTGAGGCCAGATAATAAAGGTTTAGATCTGGAAGGGCAAGTCCACCCATATCTATTGGGTTTTTAAGGGCTTGCCAGGCTAGTTTGTGTCTATCTTTGCCCCATACAAAAGATTTGAGAAGACTTTCGAGAGTTTTAAAGTACCTCAAGGGTAGATAGACAGGAGTATGCCATAGAATATACAGCACCTTAGGCAGTAACACCATTTTCACCAGGTTGATGCGTCCCCATACCCCCAGAGGTAAGCAAGACCATATTTGTATCTTGGACTTTATTAGAGGGAATAATGGTTCTATATTGAGAGCAATGCAGTCGGCTGGGTTTCTAGAAATATGTACACCCAAATACTTGATATTCTCAACTCGCTGAAGTGGGATATTCGCCTGGGATTCCGGAGGTGGAAAGCTATCTATGGGGAGTATCTGGGATTTACCCCAATTAATTTCAAGCCCGGAGAAGGACCCAAACTGCTCAAAAACCTTTATTAGGTATTATATGGGGGTACCTGACGCTATATAAAAACCTGACGGGGAACCTAAATAACTAACTGGCTAACCAGCGTCACTTATACGGTGATCACTGGTGAAAGAGTTAACTCTAGGGGCAATCAGGGGGTTAAAACCTTTATTAGGTAATATATGGGGGTACCTGACACTATATAAAAACCTGACGGGGAACCTAAATAACGAAATAACTAACTGGCTAACCAGCGTCACTTATACGGTGATCACTGGTGAAAGGGTTAACTCTAGGGGCAATCAGGGGGTTAAAACCTTTATTTAGGTTGTAATATGGGGGTACCTGACCTATAAACCTATTTATGAACCTATATAAACATGGCGGTTACCTAAAAAAAAAAAATGGTTACCTAGCGACACCAGTGACACTAATACAGCGATCAGAAAAACGATCGCTTAGTGACACTGGCAAAAGGGGGTGAAAGGGTTACCTGGGGGGCAATCAAGGGGTTAAACCTTTATTAGGGGGGGTAGGGGGCTACCTTGGACCTAAAACTAACTGCACTGACAGTTATTACAGTCACACTGACACTAAATGCAGTGATCAGTAAATAAATGATCACTGCAATTAGTGACACTGTGACTGGGGGGGGAGGGGGTGATCTGGGGGGTGATCTGGGGGTGACAGGGGGGTTATTTGTGTGCCTATGTGTACTGGTGTCAGTGTACTGTTGGTGCACTAACCTGTGTGTGTTTACTCCTCGGCGTTCCGGTCTTTCTGACCGGCGCGCCGAGTGTGACATCACTTCCTCTGCCTGTGTTTTGATTGACACAGACAGAGGAAGCATCTGATTCGCCAGGAGCGATCGCGAGGGGGTGGCCAGAAACCACTGGCCGTCCCCTCATCCCGGATCGCTCCTGAAGCGATACCGACCGTCCCCGCCGGCCGGGGGGGGTCCGATCGGACCCCCCACCCGCCGGAAGAATGGCACGTACAGGTACGTCCTTTTGCCTGTACGTGCCATTCTGTTGACGTATATGTACATGGGGCGGTCGGGAAGTGGTTAAACATTATGCACAGTTTACAGTCATAAAAACAGTGTGGTTCCACAAGTACATGTAATATTGTCTATAAGTTCTGTACATCACTGACAGAGTCCCACAAGGCATCTTCACATGCATGGTATATCATAGTGTATTTCAGTCAAAAGTAATCCAGCCTTTACCACAATAGTTTACATCTTCTAGGTACATGTTTCTGCTTCTTGCAGCCATCTATCCCAAATTTTATTGTGTTTATCCGGGCATCCCCTATTCTTATATACAAATTTTTTATAAGGAAGAGTCGCGTTGACTTCTCTTTTCCAGTCTACTAACCTGGGAGGGGCGGGTCTCATCCATTGTCTAGCAATTACTTTCCTGGCTGAGAACAAAGTTTTTTGTAGAAATATTAATGTAATTTTGTTAAGGACATCAGGAAATATTCCTAGAAGGCAAGGTTTGGGGTCGAGAGCCAGCGGGGAACCCATAACATCATGTAAGAATGAAACTACTTGTTTCCAAAAGTCCTGAAGTTTAGGGCAAGACCAAATAAGATGGAAGAACGTCCCCGTTTCTGAGGTGCACATTGGACACGTACTTGGGTGGTTCCTTTTGTATCTGGCAACCTTGAGGGGAGTGAGGTATGCTCTATGCGTGATATATATTTGGGATAATCTATCCGATAATCTAGGGGATACCGCCTTGCAAGTCTCCAATGCCTCTTCCCATTCTTCATCAGGTCCGCGTTGTGTATCAGAGGGAGAGGGAGAGCACACTGCACATCTGTAGGTTTTGATTGAGGCAGACTGCATTCAGATCCGTGCATAATAACATGTTAGGGTGAGAGGTCTCTCAAGGAATGTACTGTATGGTTGCATTTCCAGACCACTTTAGCTAAGTAATGGGTCAATGTCTTTAATTTCTCAAGGAAGACTGGTATGGGGTAGTGTACATGTTCATAATGCCTAATAAGTGGCACCATACCAGGAAGAACTTTTAAAACAGGGAATGTGGTCTAAATGTATCTTCTGCAGACAGCCATAAGAAAGGTAGAAGTGCTTTCACAACATCTGGGCAATGAACTTGGTGGTCTGATTGCGGGTTGTTACTGCCCCCGCAAACTTGGTATAGTGGCTCACCATGACTGTATCAAGACATGACACCATGTCAGTACTTCAAGTGGGGCAAAAGTGCTTAGTCAGAGGTGGAATTCAGGCCTCAGCAATCTTTGACACTAAAAAGACCACACAGTGTCGGCAGACTTGTTTAACCAACTGGAACACAGAAATTAGAGTTGGGCGAATAGTTTGAGCCGAGCAAACATTACCTCTTTGCCCGTTTTGGCAAACACTCAAATTTGTGGGGTGCTCGGCGGGATGTTCACCCGCGAGTACCCCACAATGCACTGCACGCTGCACGCTGCACAGTGTATTCTAAGGCCCTAATTGGATGAAGCAATGCACCTGACCACTGATCAGGTGCAAGGCTTTGCCCAATCAGAGCACAGAGCACAGTCAGCCATGATTGAACAAAATCATGACGATTTTTGCTAATCATGGCTCAGTGCTCCTAGTCCCACCAGCACTATAAAAGGTTCCTTTCCACAGGAACCCTTTTCAGTTTGTTGCTGGAGTGGATATAGCTAGAGCAGGGCTCTGTTTGCTACTAGCGAGTTAGTGTGTTATGATGACTCTGATGAGTGTCAGTGTAGTGTTAGTGCAGTGTCAGTATAGCGTGTCAGTGGAGTGGAGTGTAGTGTGAGTATAGTATGTCAGTGTAGTGTTAGTGTAGTGCAGTGTTTAACCACTTGCCGGCCACCGCACGCCGATATACGTCGGCAGAATGGCACGGTTGCACAAATGGGCGTATCAGTAGGTCCCTCGCTCCCACACGCGCACCCCCCCCCCCCCCCCGTGCCTGCGGCGGTTGGATTTGTTACAGAATCGATCACTCTTCAGGTCCAGGCCAATAATTTGCTGATCGGTTCTGGCACACTAAATGCCTTCCCTGCCTGTGTAAGTGTAAACACAGGCAGGGGAAGTGATGTCATCTCCCCTCGTGGAACTCTTTTCGGTTCCAGAGAGAGGAGAGAGGAAGTTTAACACCAGTACACATAGGTACACTTGTCACCCCCTATCGCCCCCCCCCCCCCCCCAGTTAACCCCTTCACTCCCTGTCACAGTGTCACCAAGTGCAGTTTTCAGATTTTTCACTGATCACTGTACTGGTGTAATTTGTGACTCTAATCAGTGTTAGGGTAGTTAGCAGTAGCCCCAGGTAGCTTTAGGGTATCCCCCCTAAACCGCTCTAATAAAGGTTTAACCCCTTGATCGCCCCCCAGTTAACCCTTTCGCCCCCTGTCACCAGTGTCACTAGTAGATCTTTTTTCTGATCGCCGTATTAGTGTCACGGGTGACGCTAGTTACCAATTAGTTTCACAGTCGGGTTTTTATAGCATCAGGGTACCCCAATATAATACCTATTAAAGGTTTTAACCCCCTGTCACCAGTGATCACCGTATTGGTGTTACGGGTGACGCTGGTTAGTTAGTTTGTTTTTTATAACGTCAGGGCACCCGCCATATATTACCCAATAAAGGTTTAACCCTCTGATCGCCCACCGGGTGACATCAGTTAGGTTTTAGCATCAGGGTCTGCGTCATCCCCAGGCAGCGTCGGATTAGTGCCAGTAGCGCTAACACCCACGCACACACCATACACCTCCCTTAGTAGTATAGTGTCTGAACGGATATATATCTTTGATCTGATCAGAACTATATTAGCATCCCCAGTAGTTTAGGGTTACCAAAAATGCGGTGTTAGCGGGATCAGCCCAGATACCTGCTAGCACCTGTGCTTAGCCCCTCCGCCCAGCCCAGCCCACTCAAGTATCAATCGATCACTGTCACTTACAAAACGCATTACTGCAGCGTTTGCAGATTCAGGCCTGTTCCCTGCGAATGCTAACAGTTTTTTTTTTTGTAGCAATTGAAGCAGGCTCTGACAATCAGGTGCTCTTTTTGCCTGTGAGTTTCACTAGTTGTACCAGTAAATTTAGAGACCAAAATGTCCAATCAGAGGTATACTAGTGAAGATGCCTACACGTTTCTGAGCATGACAGATAAGAGTGAAGAGAAAGTCACCCATCTGTCAGATTCTGGCTCATAATACGATCCAGTAGACAGCAGTGGCAACCTGACAGATAGCTCTGACGATGGAGTAGTGGTCCCTGCTAAGGTCAGGCGTAACCGACCCTGCTGTTCTTCTGTTGTTGAGGTACAAGAACCATAGGGCTCTCGTATGGAGCAGAGAGCCAGTACTAGTGTCGCTCATCCTTTTGGTGAACTGGCAAGCACCAGCGGCCTAGTACACCCTGATCGTAGTCAAACCAGCACTGCAGTAACACGTGGTGACATAGCAAGTCCCATAAGTGCAGTTCAAGCTGGTGCGGTGACTAGCACAAGTAGTGTCCCGCAGCCACCAAGAAGACAAACACAGGCTCGTTGAGCCCATAGTGCCCTTCCTGCTGCATTTGCCAATCCTAATTGGGAGCCCACCACTTCTGCAGCACCTGTACTTCCCCCATTCACTGGCCAATCTGGAATTCAGGTGGAAACAATTGATTTTACGTCACTTGATTTTTATTCGCTGTTTTTCACGGAAGATCTCTATAGATCTATTGTGGACCAAAGCAATTTGTATGCTGGTTAATTCATTGCCGCTAATCTCCATTTGACCCTTGCCAGAGAATGGAAACCTATTACGGTTTCCGAATTTAAGACCTTTTTGGGCCTATCCCTTACATAGTTACATATAGTAGGTGAGGTTGAAAAAAGACCATCGAGTCCAACCTATGTGTGTGATTATATGTCAGTATTACATTGTATATCCCTGTATGTTGCAGTCGTCAGGTGCTTATGTAATAGTTTTTTGAAACTATCAATGCCCCCCGCCTGTGGAAGGGAATTCCACATCCTTGCCGCTCTTTCAGTAAGGAAACCTCTACGTAGTTTAAGGTTAAACCTCTTTTCTTCTAATTTTAATGAGTGGTCACGAGTCTTGCTAAACTTCCTTCTGTGAAAAAGTTTTATCCCTATTGTGGGGTCACCAGTATGTTATTTGTATATTGAAATCATATCCCCTCTCAAGCGTCTCTTCTCCAGAGAGAATAAGTTCAGTGCTCGCAACCTTTCCTCATAACTAATATCCTCCAGACCCTTTATTAGCATTGTTGCCCTTCTTTTTACTCTCTCCATTTCAAGTACATCCTTCCTGAGGACTGGTGCCCAGAACTGGACAGCATACTCTAGGTGCGGCCGGACCAGAGTCTAGTAGAGCAGGAGAATTATTGTTTTATCTCTGGAGTTGATCCCGTTTTTAATGCATGCCAATATTCTGTTTGCTTTGTTAGCAGCAGCTTGGCATTGCATGCCATTGCTGGGCCTATCATCTACTAGGACCCCCAGGTCCTTTTCCATCCTAGATTCCCCCAGAGGTTCTCCCCCCAGTGTATAGATTGCATTCATATTTTTGCCACCCAAATGCATTATTTTACATTTTTCTACATTGAACCTCATTTGCCATGTAGTTGCCCACCCCATTAATCTGTTCAGATCTTTTTGCAAGGTTTCCACATCCTGCCGAGAAGTTATTGCCCTGCTTAACTTAGTATCGTCTGCAAATACAGAGATTGAACTGTTTACCCCATCCTCCAGGTCGTTTATGAACAAATTAAATAAGATTGGTCCCAGCACAGAACCCTGGGGGACCCCACTACCCACCCCTGACCATTCCGAGTACTCCCCATTTATCACCACCCTCTGAACCTCACCCTTGTAGCCAGTTTTCAATCCATGTATTCACCCTATGGTCCATGCCAATGGACCTTATTTTGTACATTAAACGTTTATGGGGAACTGTGTCAAATTCTTTCGCAAAATCCAGATACACCACGTCTACAGGCCTTCCTTTGTCTAGCTGGCAACTCCCCTCCTCATAGAAGGTTACTAGATTGGTTTGGCAAGAACGATTCGTCATGAATCCATGTAAATTACTGCTAATGATACCGTTCTCATTACTAAAATCTTGTATATAGTCCCTTATCATCCCCTCCAAGAGTTTACATACTATTGATGTTAGGCTAACTGGTCTGTAATTCCCAGGGATGTTATTTGTGCCCTTTTTAAATATTGGTGCTACATTGGCTTTTCTCCAATCAGCTGGTACCATTCCAGTCAGTAGACTGTCAGTAAAAATTAGGAACAATGGTCTGGCAATTACTTGACTGAGTTCCCTAAGTCAGGGCCGGATTGACATAGGGGCTATTGGAGCTGCAGCACCAGGCCCCAACCATAATTTAGGCCCTGGCTGGCCAGATTCACTGTCACTGCTATTTTCTGTCACTTGTAAACACAGAAGCCCAGGCCGGTGCTGCTCCCTCAGAACCTCCCAGCACAGCACTCGGACACAGACACAGCAGCCGAGGCACGGATATGTTATGGACATCAGAGGGCTTGCTGGCTGAGAAATAGCCTGGTGCTCAAATGCTGATGCCCCCTGCTGGACGATCTCACTGCTGGCCGCTGCAGCTGTCCAGTGCAGGAGAGGCAGAGCCACAAATGGACTGTGTGGGAGGCTGAGACTGAGTGCTTCCGAGGTGAGGTGAGGGGGGGTTCGTTTGTGCAAATCTGAGGGGGGGTCCGTTTGTGCAAAGGTGAGGGGAGGGGGGTCCGTTTATGCAAAGGAGAGGGGGGGTCCGTTTGTGCAAAGGTGAGGGGAGGGGGTCAATTTTTTTGCAAAGGTGAGGGCAGTGGGAAAGCAGGGCTCAAAGCTGAAGCAGCAGAATGCAGAGCTTAGCTGGTGAGGGAGGGTTAGGAAGTGGCTGCAGAGATCTGTGAGAGAAGGAGAGAAGGTTGCAGAGGTGAGCTTTGGATGTGGGGGCAGAAGTGTCCCCTGTGCATAGCAAACCTCTGAACCCAGCGTTCTGTATATTACGTTCTTCTGAACCCAGCGCTCTGTGTATTATGGTCTCCTGAATCCAGCGTTCTGTGTATTACGCTCTTCTGAACCCAGCGCTCTGTGTATTATGGTCTCCTGAACCCAGCACTCTGTTTATTACGCTGTCCTGAACCCAGCGCTCTGTGTATTACGCTGTCCTGAACACAGCACTCTGTGTATTACACTCTCCTGAACCTGGCGCTCTGTGTATTACACTCTCCTGAACCCGGCGCTCTGTGTATTACTTTCCTGAACCAGGCGCTCTGTGTATTACACTCTCCTGAACCAGGCGCTCTATGTATTACGCTCTTCTGAACACTGTTATGCATTCCTGGTTTTATTGAACAATGTCCCTTTAAGAGACCCTCCCGTTGTACAATTTAGCCACACCCACCATATGGCGTGGCGTGCTCCCCCGCAAAGGGGGGGGGGGTTCCTGCACCTATTCTCTGAGAAGAAAAGTCAACCCAACCGCCCAAAAAAGAACAGGCAGCGCATCGGAAAGCAATTGGGCGACAGGGAGAACTCTCCCTGGCCTGACTGGTCCTGCATTCCGCATGCGCCACCTGGGCTGGGTGGTGGGATTAATAATGGGCACCGCGGGCAATCCTAATGGAAGCCTGGTATTCAGCTTCTGTAGTGTCGTGTTAGGTCTGCAAAGCTGCTCCATTCAACCTCACCTCATGGCGTGCCACGCACGGCAATGCAGGGCTCTTATGGAAGCCTGGGACTTCCATGGGCGTCCGCAGAACCTTTTTCAGGGGAGGGGGCATCATTTTAAGGTCACCCATGCTCCGCCCATTTTTAACAATGCCATGAAGGGGAGGGGCTTAGTCATTATCACATAAAGCGCAGGCATGTGCCTATCATATGCAGCCTCACTGTGCCCATCAAATGCGACCTGTACAGTACGGAGGGTGTACAGTATGTGTGTATATAGAGGGAGTGGATGGTATTCATATGTACAGGAAGGAAGGTGGGTGTATATAGCTTTATACAAGACAGATGATATATATCTGCAGTCAGTGATGATGGAGGAAGGTCTCTATATACAGGAGGGAAAGTGGGTATATACATCTATATATATACACCCACCTTCCTACCTGTATATAGAGACCTTCCTCCATCATCACTGACTGCATCATATGTCTTGAATACAGTTTTATATATACAGGACAGATGATGTATATCTGCAGTCAGTGATGATGGAGGAATACAGGGAGGAAGGTAGGTGTATATAGCTGTAGACAGGACAGATGATATCTTTCCAGCAATAGCATTTCCACTTTCCAACTTTCCAATATATATTATGTTCCTCTTAATGTAACTGCTGTTACCTGTGGTTCTTCACTGCTAAAAGGTCTGCCGCTTGACTTCAGAATTTCCTGTGATGAGGCCTAGGCAGCGACCTTACTCCTCCTTGCTTCCTCCTCCTCCAGTTCTCCATAAGTGTTTCTACACCACTCCTGTCCACTTGAGTGGGTGGCGCTGGCCAGATCTATATCTGACAGTCTGCACACTGCAGAGGGACTGGAGGCTGGAGCCAAGCGGCCGAGCCATTGCATCGGATGATTGTCAGTGAGGGAGGGAGTGGGACAGATGATCAGAGAGCAGCAGCCAGCAGCAGTCACTCAGCAGAGTCTGGGGTGGCCGCAGCGGACCCTTGCTGATTCCAGGGGAGGGCACTCGCTCCCCCTTGCCCCTACCTGCGGATGCCCATGGAGACTTCCATAGCATTAGCCCTGTACCATTGTACCCTTTCACCTCAGGGCACACGCCAACACTCCGCCCTTAAGGCCCACCAAAATCCTCAGCACCAGGCCCACAATGCTCTTAATCTGGCCCTGCCCTAAGTACCCTCGGGTGCAAGCCATCTGGTCACGGTGATTTATTAATGTTAAGTTTCTCAAGTCTAATTTTAATTCTGTTCTCTGTTAACCATGGAGGTGCTTCCTGTGATGTACCATGAGGATAAACACTGCAGTTTTGGTTACTGAAGCCCCCCGATTCCCTCGTGAAGACTGAGGAGAAGAGTAAATTCAATACCTTCGCCATCTCCCCATCCTTTGTAATCAGATGTCCTTCCTCATTCTTTATGGGGCCAATATGTTCTGTCCTCCCCTTTTATACTGTTTACATACTTTTTTTTGCTCTCCTCCACTATGTGTCTTTCATGTTCTATCTTAGCCGTCCTTATTGCACTCTTACATTTCTTGTTGCATTCTTTATAAAGTCTGAATGCTGATGATGATCCCTCAACCTTGCATTTTTTGAAGGCCTTCTCCTTTACTTTTATATGCATTTTTACATTGGAGTTAAGCCATCCAAGACTTTTGTTTGCTCTTTTAAATTTAGTACCCAATGGGATGCATTGGCTAATGCCCTTATTTAATATGCTCTTAAAGCAAACCCATCTCTCCTCCGTGTTCTTTGTTCCTAATATTTTATCCCAATTTATTCCTTCTAGCAAGGTTCGTAGTTTAGGGAAGTTGGCTCTTTTGAAATTCAGTGTCTTTGTATTCCCCTTATGTTTCCTATTTGTGTGATTTATACTAAAGCCAATTGACCTGTGACCGCTGTTCCCTAAATTGCCCCGTATTTCCACATCCGTGATCAGGTCTGTATTGTTGGTAATCACTAGACCAGTAACGCTTTATTTCAAGTTGAGCCTTAGATGAATGCGCGGTTCCCTCCATCCAGTCTATGGCTGGATAATTAAAGAGGTGGCCCACCTAAAAAAAAAAAAAAAAATATATATTAAAAGCCAGTAGCTACAAATACTGCAGCTGCTGACTTTTAATAAATGGACACTTACCGGTCCCAGGGTCCAGCGATGTCGGCAGCCGAAGCCGATCAATCCTCGGTGAGGGAATCAGGAAGTGAAGCGCTGCGGCTTCACTACCCGGTTCCCTACTGCGCATGCGCGAGTCACGCTGCGTGTCCTAACTGGTCCCCGCTATCTCCTGGGACCCGTGTGTGTGTCCCAGCAGACAGTGTGGGGGGACGGGAAGAGGCGTAGACTCCTGTGGGAGTCTATGCCCAGAAGTGGGTGCAAATACCTGTCTTAGACAGGTATCTGCACCCCCCTCCCCCCTGAAAGGTGCCAAATGTGACACCGGAGAGGGGGAGGGTTCCGAAAAGCGGAGGTTCAATTTTTGTATGAATCTCCGCTTTAAAAACCCCATTATGATAACACTTCCCATCCTTGCTGCTAATCCAAATTGTGATAAGGGATCTGTCTCCCCTTCCTCCCTCAGGTTAGGGGGCCTATAGCATACTCCCAGTATTATTTTGCCCTTAGCTTCATCCCTTTGGAGCTCTACCCATAAGGATTCCACCTCCTCCCTAGCTCCCTTAGTGATGTCATCTCTCACATTCACTTGTACATTATTCTTTATATATAGGCATACCCCTCCCCCATTTTTACCCTCTATATCCTTGCGATAAAGGGTATACCCTTGAATGTTTGCCAGCCAATCATGAAAGCTATTGAATCAGGTCTCTGAAATTCCCACAAAATCCAAATCCTCCTCGTACAACAGTATCTCTAGTTCACCCATCTTGTCCGCCAGGCTCCTGGCATTGGTGAGTGTGCCACGTAGTTTAGACCGGTCACATATCCTCTTATTGGGTGTTCCGAGATTGCAACTAGGACTTGCTATTATACTTACCTTGGGTTTATGTGCTTTGGTCAACCTACCACTAATGCCCCCAATACTACCCTCTGGAATATGTTCCACGCTGACTATCTCTACCTCTGCCCCCCCCATCACCTAGTTCAAAAACCCCTCTAACTTTTTGGCCATCTTTATTCCCAGCTGATCTGCACCCTCCTCATTTAGGTGCAGTCCGTCCCTTCTATAGTACTGGTTATCGACTGAGAAGTCAGCCCAGTGCTCCAGGAACCCAAACCCCTCCTTACTACACCAGCTCTTCAGCCACTTGTTTACTTCCCTAATCTCCCTCTGACTTTCTGGTGTGGCTCGATGTACCGGTAGTATTGCTGAGAATACTACCTTGGAGGTCCTTTTCCTCAATTTAGCTCCTAAGTCCCTAAAATAGTTCTTTAGGACACTCCAACGTGCACCATGACAGCTGGGTCTTCCCCAGCCCCTCCCAGTAATCTGTCCACCAGATCTGTGATGTGCCGAACCCGAGCGCCAGGTAGACAACATACTGTTCGGCGCTTCAGGTCTTTGTTACAGATTGGCCTCTCTGTCCTTCTAAGAATTGAGTCCCCTACCACCAGAATCTATCTTTCCTTTCCCTTTGCTTCCCCCCCACTCTCACTGGCGGAGTTCTTCCCCCGGCAGCAAGGAGAGTCCCTCAGCTCCAGCAGTGTTGGTCCCTGACTGGTTTCACCAATGTCACTCAATGGAGCGTACTTATTGGGATGCTCCAGCCCTGGATCAGCCTCCCTGGCACTTCCCCCTCTACCCTTTCTGACTGTCACCCATCTACTCTTTGCTAGTGCCTGCACCTCTTTGTCTCCACCCATCTCTGTGCTGGCCCCTGCCGGCACCTGCCGTATACGTTCCTGGCTCTCCTTTAGTATGGAGGGACTTTTCAGTGCTGACAGTTGCTTCCCCAGATTCAGAACCTGGGCTTCCAGGGAAACAATGCGCTTACATTTTGCACAGCAGTATTCACCCTCGATCTGATGATCAAGGAACGCATACATGCTGCAAGATGTACAACAAGTCGCCTCTCCACACCCGTCTGACATTGTACCTATTAAATTTAAAGGGGAGTTCCAGGCCTTTTATGTTTATTAAAAGTCAGCAGCTACAAAAAGTGTAGTTGCTGACTTTTAATAAACAGACACTTACCTGTTCCACAGTCCAGCGTTGCGGCCGAACGGGGTGTCGCTCCTCTCCCCCTCCTCTCCGCCGGCGCCTCCATTGCAACTCTGGGCACCCAGCCATGACAGCTTTCGGCTTCACGGCCGGGCACGCACGGTGCATGCGCAAGTCGCGCTGCGCTCCCGGAATGGATAGGCGATTTCCTGGGACCTGTCATGTGTCCCATGAGATCGCCTAGAGGGAGGGGCAGCCTAAGACGAAAGGAGGAGTCGCCTAGGCGTATCCTGGGCGGAAGGAGGAAGTGGGACAAGAAGTCCCCCTCCTAATGAAGCCCCCACTCCCCCTCAAAAAAAATTACATGCCAAATGTGGCATGTAAGGGGGCGAGGAGTGCTTAAAGCGGAAGTTCCATTTTTGGGTGGAACTCCGCTTTAATGAGGATTGGGGATTATACCCTGTCCAAATTACCTAACAACTAGCTTTCTGATGCTAATACTCAAGACAATATACAGGTACTCGCAGACCTACGTGCACTCCTCATGGACATAACTAAAAAAAGTGAGTTGCGGTCATAATGGTCCACTGACCCAATTCATCATATGCCCGTGTTCTCTGCATCCATGGCTAGATAGGAGCAGATCTTGTGGTTCATGCATTTTAATGACAATGAACTCTGTCATCCTCGGGGTGACCATGAATACGATTGGCTCCACAAAATTCGGCCCCTCATAAACCACTTCAACCAACAGTTTGCAGTCTTGTTTACTCCTGATCAAGTTGTTTACGTTGATGAGGCCCTGATTATGTTTTCTGGCCGCTTGTCTTTCAAACAGTATCTTCCCAGCAAGCGTGCCAGATATGGGGTGAAGATGTATAAGCTCTGTGACAGGGCAACAGACTATACATATAGTTTTATGGTTTACGAGGGAAAAGATAGTCACATGGAGCCGGAGAACTGCCCAAACTACATAGGGAGCGCTGTTAAGATTGTGTGGGACTTGGTGTCACCCTTATTCGGAAAGGGGTACCACTTGTACGTGGACAATTATTACAAAAGCGTGCCACTTTTTAGTCACTTGTTTGATCATGGAATTGACGCATGTGGCACCGTGCGATCTAATCACCAGGGCTTACCCCAGCGGCTTGTAGAGTCCCGACTTAGACTGGGGGAGAGAGCCTGCTTGTAAGTAAGTAATAATTTGCTTGCAGTGAAGTGTTATGTGTGTCCTTAAATTCATGCAGAGTGGCTTTTTCATTTGGAACCCTTCCTCCCCCCAAACGCTAAGTCAGCTGATAGCAATCCTCTATCTGCTGACTTTGGCAACCCATACACACTATACCTACCTCTTTTGTGGTCAGAATTATGGATGAATTCACCAAAGCATGTAGTGCAAGGGCCTGCCTGAATACTTTCAAATGCTACTGTATAAAGTTTGTTTCTTCTATTATTATCTTGATAGGTAATAGCAGAATGTAAAAATGTGCTTTCATTTGTACAGTGTGTATTTTTATTTTTCTTACCTGTCCAGTGGGCTGCCAATAGTGTAAGTAAGGAGGGGCCGGCCAAAGTTAACGCACATTATTTATGCATTCAGCTCTCAATGAAGTGGAGAGGGTTACCTGTCCAAAACATCCCCCCCCCTAAATTTTTGCAATGGGCCATCAGATGGGGTGAGAAATCTGATAAGTGGACCTTATACTTTTGGCTTTAAATACTAATTTCAAAAAATGTTATACTGATGTTGGACAAAAATGTTTGTGTCTAATCTGCTTGCAATGTTGATGTGCAAAATTAAATATTTTTTTTCTTGTTTGACTCCACAGTTTCCTTCAACGCCACAGGAATGGCAGACTGTGGCCTCTCACTTTGCCACCCGCTGGGACTTTCCCAATTGTGGAGGTGTAATTGATGGGAAACACGTCCATGTTGTCCCACCCCCCAACTCGGGGTCGTACTATTATAATTACAAGGGGCATACTAGTATAGTGATGTTGTCAGCTACCTACGAGTTCCTGTATGTGGACGTGGGGAAAATGGCCGAATGTCGGATGGTGGAAGGATCGCCCAGATGGAGTTCTACTGGCGTCTCCAGAATGGCAGCTTGGGCTTGCCACCTCCAGAGGAGGATGTGGAAGGACTTTCCTTCGTCTTCGTTGCGGATGAAGCGTTTGCGCTGGGGGATCATCTTATGTGGCCATTCCCTATGAGGAACCTCACTCCGGACCAGAGGGTTTTTAATTACCGGCTGGCCAGAGCCAGAAGAGTGGTGGAGAACGCTTTCGGGATAATGGCCAGCCGATTCCGCCTATTTTTGTCACCGATCCACATGGCGGAATATAAACTGAACCATATAGTGCTTTCCTGCTGCATTTTGCACAATTTTTTTTTTTAAACTCACCAAACTATGTGGCCTCAGTTGGGCCTGAGGCAGACTTTCCTGAACTTTCCAACCTGATGGCACTTGAAGCTGGCCGTCCTGGCTTGCCCCCCCCCCCCCCAAAGCGCTGCAAGGTCAGAAACCAATACATGGAGTACTTTGCGGGTTGGGGGGCCATTGATATGCCAGACAATGTCTGAGAGACATTTTTTAAATAAATGTATATTTGAAACTGCAATAATATTTGTTTTCATTTACTGATTGGGTTTGTTTTAGGTGTCTCCTAGGTTTTTATTTAGAATTTTTTTGGGCCTTTTTGGGATGAGGTGACAGTCTTTTCTTCAGATAATATTATGTTGTGGGTCTGCTACACACACCTTGTTTTTGTTGTTAATGTATGTAGTGCATTACTGACAAAAATATGCCTCATTTTTAGCACCATGACAGAAATGCGTGGAGTCATGAAAATGGCATGATTGGGGCAAATTTAAAAAGCACTGTGGGTGTTATTTACTAATAGCAAATCGACTATGCACTACAAGTGCACTGCAAAAGTGCACTTGAAACTGCACTTGGAGTGCAAAGTGGATTTGTCTTTAGTAAATAACCCCCATTGACACTGAAAACACCAACTTTACTACAAATACTGCTTTTGAACATTGAAAAAGGAAGCCACACATTGTTGATGATAAAAAAAATGTTTTTCTCAAAGCACATTCACATGTGCGTTTATTAAAGGGTTTTACAACAAACCAACATATTTGGTGTATATAACATTATTTTTGGTAACATTAATATAACTCGCCGTTTTTGAGGAAACAGGCATGTATCAAAGCATAACATACAGAACTGAGGAACTTACAAAGTTCAACTTCGAAAAGTGAAGACAATATCAGACATGAGTATGTCCAAACTGTGTTGATATTGCCTTCATCAGATGGGGTGTCACCCCTGTAAAAGCCAAATTTGGAAGATGCACACAATTTGGGATTAAAACTGGGTATTTTCCTCTTGATCTCATGCCTAATGTCAACATGTGCTATCTCCCATCATGGTGGATCAATGTACGTGTTTTGGGGTGCAATCCCTTCATCTCAGCCACTTTAGTAGCGAGGAAGGGGTTGCACCCACAAAATGGCTACATTGATCTCCCATGATTGGAGATGGCACATGTTGACGCACTGTGTGCATCTTCCAAATTTGGCTTTTGTCAAAATATAAAACAGTTTTTTAAAATAGAAAATCGATGCTAGCTAGTTTTGTGTGTTTCTGATTTTCCATAAAACATCAATGATGATTTTTTCATCATTGATTTATTTCTTGAGATTATCTAAATCGCGCTTGCACCCCATTATCTCCCCGATTAGGATCTGGGCACTTTCACTGGTAAAATGTGATTCTTCTTCCACAACATCCACATCACCTACAAATAAACCAAAAAACACACCATGTATTATAAATATGCAGGCATCCATCTATTACCTTACCTGAAGCTGTGGTCTCAGACACTTGCCTGTTGTGGTGCCAATTTCAACAACCTCTCCTTCCTCCTCTGCTTCTGGTGTTGGTATTTCCCCTTCTTTGGGAGGTGTGGGGTCCCTGGTGTCCTCAGATGACCCAAGTATTCTCTCACCTATGAGAATGTAAAAAAGGAATACTTTTAGCGCCATCTCTATGAAGGACATATTTGATGCCTTAAATTTCTCCTCCAGGATCGAGACGTTTCTGCCTCCAGCCTTTCCCTCGTCCTCCTCGTTAGCGGAATTATCATGCACCTGTTGTCTCTCTGCCATGTGCTCTCCCTACTGTGCCGAAAGAGAAGGGGTGGGAATAGACTAGAAAGAACGTCGGGTGGGCGGAGTTTCACGCATGCGCAGTGTATATCAAACATAACACACGTGCGTCGTACGTACGATCTGTGAGCGGAGGACGGAGTATCGGAAGCGGCGATCGTTAGAACGAAGGTACAATTTAAACTTGGAACATCAGTGGCCTATACTGCTTCTAGATTGAGGCCTATATTGGGTCATGATTAGGAGAGTTTCGCCTGACATTAGGGTTTATTTATTTTATTTATTTATTACAGGATTTATATAGCGCCAACAGTTTACGCAGCGCTTTACAATATTAAAAGGGAGACAATACAGTTATAATACAATAAAATACAAGAGGATTAAGGGGGCCCTGCTCAGAAGAGCTTACAATCTAATAGGGTGGTGGAGGTGATACAAAAGGTTGTAACTGTGGGGAATGAGCTGATGGAAGTGGTAAAAGATTAGTTGGAGACATGATAGGCTTCCCTGAAGAGATGAGTTTTCAGGGATCGCCTGAAGGTAGCTAGAGTAGGGGATAGCCGGACAGGTTGAGGTAGCGAGTTCCAGAGGATGGGAGAGGCTCTGGAGAAATCCTGGAGACGAGCATGGGAGGAGGAAACAAGAGAGCTTGACAGGAGGAGGTCTTGAGAAGAGCGGAGAGGAGGGTTTGGGATATGTTTGGAGACAAGATTGGTGATGTAGCTCGGGGCAGAGCTGTGGATGGCTTTGTAAGTTGTGGTTAGTATTTTGAATTTAATTCGCTGGGCGATTGGGAGCCAGTGTAGGGATTGGAGGAGAGGGTTGGCAGACACTGAACGGTTGGTAAGGTGGATAAGTCTTGCAGCAGCATTCATGATAGACTGAAGAGGGTAGAGCCTATGGAGAGGCAGGCCAATGAGAAGGGAGTTGCAATAGTCAAGGCGAGAGATAACAAGGGAGTGAATGAGGAGCTTGGTGGTGTCATTTGTTAAAAAGGGGCGAATTTTAGAGATGTTACGGAGGTGAAGTCTACAAACTTTTGACAGCGATTGGACTTGAGGCTGAAATGACAAGTCCGAGTCTAGGATTACACCGAGTACCCTGGCGTGAGGGGAGGGACTGATGGTTGCATTGTTGATTTTGATGGAAAAGTCATGGAGGGGGCACGGGCGGGGGGGGAATATTAATAGCTCAGTTTTAGAGAGATTTCATTTAAGAAAGTGGTGCGACATCCATGTTGAGATGTCAGTTAGTAAGTTAGTAATGCGAGAGGAGACAGAAGGAGTGAGGTGAGGAGTAGACAGATAGATTTGGGTGTCATCGGCGTATAAGTGGTATTGGAAGGCGTGGGTGGTTATCAAGTGACCAAGGGAGGAGGTGTAGATGGAGAAGAGAAGGGGTCCAAGAACAGAGCCTTGGGGGACCCCCACAGAAAGGGGCAATGGAGAGGAGGAGACAGAGTTGTAGGTAACACTGAAGGAGCGCTGTGATAGATAGGCAGAGAACCAGGATAGAGCAGAATCTTTGAGACCAAGGGAATGGAGTTTATTGAGAAGGAGCGGGTGGTCAACAGTATCAAAGGCTGCAGAGAGGTCAAGTAGTAGCAGTATGGCGTACTGGCTGTCGGATTTAGCAGTTAGTAAATCGTTAGTGAGTTTTAGTAAGGCAGTTTCCGTGGAGTGTTGCGAGCGAAAGCCAGACTGTAAAGGGTCAAGAATGTTATTTTCACTGAGGTAGGAGCTAAGACGGTTGTAGACTAAGCGCTCTAGAAGTTTAGAGGAGAATGGGAGCAATGAGATGGGCCTTAAGTTATTCAGGTTGGTGGGGTCCAGTGAGGGCTTTTTAAGTATGGGAGTGATCTGCGCATGTTTTAGAGGGGAGGGGAAGGTGCCACTAGAGGGGGAGAGATTGAAGATGTGAGTGAGGGAGCATAGGATAGAAGAAGAGGGTGACCGTAGTAGTTGTGAGGGAACAGGATCGAAGGGACAATTGGTTAAGTGGGCATCTGAGAAAAGTTTTGTAACCTCTTCAATAGTAGCCAAGTCAAAGGAGGAGAGTGTTGAAAGTGTCTTTAGGCAAGGTATGTTGGGTGGGGAAGGTGTACGCACAGTGGAGGTATCCTTACGAATTGCATCAATCTTGTCTTTGAAGTGATTGGCAATCTCTTGGGCAGTGAGTGAGTTAGTGGGTAGAGGGGGTGGGGGACGAAGCAGAGAGTTAAAGGTTGAGAAGAGCCGACGGGGATTAGATGACAAGGTATTAATAAGAGAGACAAAGTAGGATTGTTTGGCAGCATGGAGGCAGGAATTGTATTTTAGAAGGGCAGATTTATATAGGGTGAAGTCGTGCAGGCATTTGGTTTTACGCCACAGTCGTTCAAGAGCACGGCAATGTCTCTTGAGATTTCTAGTGTTGTCAGTTTGCCATGGTTGTAACGGTCGGGGCCTGATTCTGCGTGTGGTTAGCGGAGCAAGTGCATCTAGTGATGATGAGAGTGAACTGTTGTAGACAGAGGTGGCCAGGTCAGGACAGGACAGGGGAGAGATTATGTCATATAGATGGTCAGTAGCAGAATAGAGAAGAGATGGGTTAAAGTGGCGAAGGTTCCTACAAGTAATTGTTTGCTGCTTGGAGGGATGGTTGGTTGGAGGCAAGGATACAGTGAAACTGATGAGGTTGTGATCAGAGAGTGGAAAGGGGGTGTTGGTGAGGTTGCAGGGATTGCAGAGATGGGAGAATACAAGGTCAAGGGTATTACCATTGGAGTGGGTGGAAGTATGTGTCCATTGGGTTAGGTCAAAAGAAGAGGTTAAGTTGAGAAGTTTAGCTGCAGTTGGGCTGTTAACATTGACAGGAATGTTGAAGTCGCCAAGAATTATAGTGGGTATTTCAGAGGAGAGAAAGTAGGGTAGCCAGGCAGCAAAGTCATCAAGAAAACGCGATACCGGTCCGGGAGGCCGATAAATTGCTGCAATCCTCAGAGAAATAGGAGAAAACAGACGGATACAGTGCATCTCAAAAGAAGGGAGGGATAGAGAGGGAGGGATAGGAAGGACTTGGAAGGTGCTTTGTGGGGATAGAAGGAATCCAACTCCACCTCCTTTCTGTCCATTAGGTCTGGGGGAGTGAGTCCAATGGAGGCCACCATGGGATAGGGCAGCAGGAGAAGCCGAGTCCAAATTTTGAAGCCAGGTTTCAGTTATGGTGAGTATGTTAAAGCCATGAGAGATGAAGAGGTCATGTATAGATGTAAGCTTGTTACAGATTGAACGGGCATTCCAGAGGGCGCATGAGATTGGTGGGCTGCTTTGAGGAAGCAGTGGTATAGAAATTAAGCTGACTGGATTGCGGTGGTTGCCAGAGGGGGTGGGGTATAGGGTATGTGGCTTGCAGTTGGAAAATGGCGGACCAGGATTAGGTGAAATGTCACCCAAGACCAGGAGAAGGAGGAGGGTGAGGAAGGCAAGATGGGAGTGGGATGTGCATAAGCGCACGTGTTTAGTGGTCCTGGTTTTTATGTCAGAATGTGGGTACAGCAAATACAGGAGATGATGGGTGGAGTAGTAGGGAGAGGGTAGGAGTGAGGGCGATATGTGCATGCTGCAGGGTAGAGAGGAGGGGTAGAGTAAGGATAATTTGAGGATAGAAGACACCAATGTGAGAAGGAAGAGAAGAAGGAACATGATAGTAGATAGAGAGTGGAAATCCAACTTAATATCAAATGCTGGCTTGCTTGTAGTCTTTCAGGGTGGAACAGAGTTCTTGTTCTATCTTCTTCCAGCTTTAGTTATCCTGCTTTCGTTAAACTGCGTTGGTGAAACTGTGCATCACTTGTGACAGAGCCACTCAGGAAAGAGCCACCATGTCTGCGCCTTGCCCCTGTCTGCGCCACCCCATAGAATGCTTTACATTTATAGGGAGACTGAGCAGACATGCATATCTCAATTGGTCATTATAGGGTCAGATATGAGGCATCTGAATATGGTAGAGGAGATGGGCAATACCAGACCAGACACAGGCTAGGGTCATAAAGCTAATTACCCCTCTTGATCACTCAAGCCAAATGGGATGGGGAATCAATCACCAGTAATGTTGCTATAGCATTCTGTTTCTTATATAGCCAACATTAAATATAGAAGTTTAAAGCTATGGCAGCAAACAACATTTACCAAAAAGTTACAGCAATGTCAGTTCAGTAGAGATGTACAGATGGATAGAAGACGACATTTACCAAAAAAGTTACAGCAATGTCAGTTCAGTAGAGATGTACAGATGGATAGAAGACGACATTTACCAAAAAAGTTACAGCAATGTCAGTTCAGTAGAGATGTACAGATGGATAGAAGACGACATTTACCAAAAAAGTTACAGCAATGTCAGTTCAGTAGAGATGTACAGATGGATAGAAGACGACATTTACCTGTAAGAGAGCAGAGAAGACATGATCAGAATTGATGACTGCGTTGGTGAAACTGCGCATCACTCGTGACAGAGCCACTCAGCAAAGAGCCACCATGTCTGCGCCTTGGTTTGTATTGTGTTGTGTCTTGCAGAGAAAATGTATGGGTTCAAAGACCACAGTTTTCTGCCTATTTTCATAGATAAGTACAGGGAGCTGCCCTGTCTGTGGCAGGTCAAACACCACCATTATAACAACAAATTAAAGAGGCAGGCAGCGCTGGAGAAACTGCTGCAGTTGGTGAAGCCGGTGGTCCCCACGGCAAACATCTCCTATTTAAAAGCCAAAATTGGTGGCCTGAGCAGTACTTATCTGAGGGAGCGCAAGAAGGTCCAGGATTCCCATAGATCTGGAGCTGCAGCAGATGACGTTTATGTCCCCAGGCTGTGGTACTATAAAAGACTGCATTTTCTGTTAGACCAGACTGAGGTCAGGGAATCCCTCTCAACCCTTCCTTCCACGCTTCCTTCCGCGCTTCGTTCCACCCCAGCTGAGGCTTCTGACACCCACCCTGGGACTTCCAGCCAGGAAGAAGTGGAGGAGCCCAGCTTGAGTCAGGTATTGCATTGTTCAACATATTTTTAAAGTTAACCACCTGAGACCCAGGCCAATTCTGACATTTCTCTCCTACATGTAAAATTCCAAATTTTTTTGCTAGAAAATTACATAGAACCCCCAAACATTATATATGTTTTTTTAGCAAAGACCCTAAAGAATACAATGGCGGTCGTTGCAACTTTTTATCTCGCACGGTATTTGCGCAGCAATTTTTCGAACGCGTTTTTTTCAGAAAAAAAACAGTTTCCTGCTTTAAAAAAAAACAAAACAGTAAAGTTAGCCCAATTTTTTTGCATAATGTGAAAGATGAAGATACGCCGAGTAAATAGATACCCAACATGTCACACTTCAAAATTGCATGCGCTTGTGGAATGGCGCCAAACTTTGGTATTTAAAAATCCCCATAGTCGACGCTTTAACATTTTTTACTGGTTACATATTTTGAGTTACAGAGGAGGTCTAGGGCTAGAATTATTGCTCTCGCTCTAACGTTCGCGGCGATACCTCACATGTGTGGTTTGAACACCGTTTTCATATGTGGGCGGGACTTACGTATGCGTTCGCTTCTGCGTACGAGCTCGCGGGGACAGGGCGCTTTAAATTTTTTTTTTTTTCTTTTTATTGTTCATTTTATTTTATTTTTTTAGTTCAACAACTTTAAAAAAAATAAATAAATATTTGATTACTTTTATTCCTATTACAAGGAATGTAAACATCCCTTGTAATAGGAATATGACACGATCGGACCTATTAACAGTGAGATATGGGGTCAATAAGACCCCACATCTCACCTCTAGGCTGGGAAGCCTAAAATCAAAAAAAAAAAAAAAACGATCACCGCTTCCCAGCGGAGGCGGCGCCGTTTTTTGAATGCAGAGGCCGGGCGTGACGTCATAACATCGCGCCCGGCCTCCGAACGATCATAGAGACTCCGGCGACCATCTGATCCGCCGGAAATCTCTATGTGCATCATCCGGTGCCGGCGGATCCCGAGTCCGACTCACCGATGGAAGCGGTGAGTCGGTAAAAGCACCGGAGGGCGGCGGGAGGGGGGGGGGGCGTCCCCTCCCGCCGCCTGTAAGAACGATCAAGCAGCGGAACAGCCGCTATGATCGTTCTTATGGTGCAGGGAATCGCCGGCTGAAACCGGCAATATCTGAATGATGTCTGTAGCTACAGGCATCATTCAGATATACCCCTGAGACCAAAAAGACGTCATATGACGTATACTGGGTCTCAGGTGGTTAAAAGAATGATGTTAAAGTGGTTGTAAACCCTTACAGACCACTTTGACCTACAGGTAAGCCTAGATTAAGACTTACCTGTAGGTCCAAGAAATATCTCCTAAACCTACACGGTTTAGGAGATATTTGCAAAAAGACAGGCACCGCTGTCTACGGCGCATGCGCCGTAGACAGCGGCGCGCAGGCGCACTGATCACACCAGTGCTAACGGCGATATGCCGTTAGTGTCGGCTCCTGTGTGCATGCACAGGAGTGATGTCATCGCGGCTCCGGCAAATCACAGGCCTGAGCCACGATACCCTGGAAGAAGATGGACGCTTCATGGGACAGGGGACAGCGGTGACATCGCTGGCTCCTGTGTCAGGTAAGTGACACATAATGGGCTACTATGCGATGCATAGCCCATTATGCTTTACCTTTGCAGGGAAACAAAGCGGAAGTAAACGCATCAGGGTTTACTTCCTTTTTAACTAGATGTGATTATTGATCACTAATTGCTGATTTAATAAAGTGTTTTACATATCAATAGACCGTAGTAGCCAAAAATAATTGGGACAAGAATGAAAAATGCTGGGGTCAGAAGGCTAGTCTTTTCCATTTGTTAACATTCAATTTGCAACAGTCATGAGCTAAAAATTGTGTGTGATTGATGAACCAAAAACTAAAAGTATGTCCCTTTTTCATACACAGGAAGACCTCAACCAGGAGGAGGGTGTGGAATGTGGCAGCAAGGAGGTGGCTGTGGAATGTGGCAGCCAGGAGGAGGCAGGGGTTAGTGGCAGCCAGGAGGAGACAGGGGTTAGTGGCAGCCAGGAGGTGGGCAGGCCTGGGAGCCTGACAGAATCCCAGGTCCCTCCCCTCCGCCTTCCAACCAAAAGGCCCAGAAAGGGGAAGAACGTGGAGGAGTCAGCGCTCAGACTGATTGGGGCTTCTGCGGCCCTCAAAACCACCCCCACTCATCAAGAGGCCTTTGCCTCCTTGGCTGCTTGTAAACTGGAGAAAATGGGGGAGGGGCAACGCCTCATGTGTGAGGAACTAATTTACCTCACACTAAACAAGGGGATGAGGGGTGAAATCACGCCAAAAACCCACCTGTGTGAGTTGGACCATCCTCCTTTTGCCACACCTCCAACACCACAGCCACAGCCTGGAAGGAAGCGTGGAAGGAAGACAAGATAGAGATGTCCTGGGTTCAGTCTGGTCTGACAAAAGATGCAGGCTCTTGTATGACCACAGCCTGGGGACATATGTCATATGCTGCTGTTCCTGATCTCTTGGACTTCTGGACCAGACTGTACTCCCTTATATATGAACTCCTCAGGCCACCAATTTTTTGAAATTGCTTTGCCAATTTCAGCAATTTCTCCAGCATTGCCTTCCTCTTTATTTGGTTATGACCCCTAATAAAGTTTTTTTTGGTTAAAGAAATACTTGCCTATGTTTTTAACTTCAAAAAGACCAGTTTATTTGTGAGTAGGCAGGTACATTTCCTAAATACAATGTGAAATTAACAAGGGACACCAACGAACCTCCTTGAGGTTTCAAAATACAAGATAATAATGGTGTTGTGGAAACTTGACACACAAAACCCACAAAAAAATTATGGAGATCTTGAATAAAAAAACAAGCACAAAATAATTAAAAATAATAAAAACATAAAACTAAAATAATTATTCAGGAGATCTGATGAATAAAAATATTCTAATCATGAAATCAGGAGAAAGAATAAAGAAAGAGGTTTGTGAGAAGTCTGTGTGAATATGAGCAGCAAAAAACTTAATTCTTCTAGCATTATAAAGAAAAAGAGAATGCGCTGCATTAAACAATTTTTAACATTGCAGCTTGACGAATGTGCTATATACATTACAAACACTAGTTTTACCAGACCGAGTGCTTCCATCTCATAATTTATTCTGAGCATGTGTGGCACTTTGTGCGTCTGAGTAGGCTACACACGATCGGAATTTACGCAATCGGATTTTGTTGTCGGAAAATTTGAGATCCAGCTCTCAAACTTGGAGCCCACACACGGTTGGATTTTCCGACAACATGATCCGATCGCACATTTTCCGTCGGAAAATCTGACCGTGTGTATGGGGCATTAGACTTAACTGTGGTGGTGAAATCCCCTCCTACAGCACTGGAGTCACAGCTTTATCTATCGTGGGAGCAAACACTGTTGCTGTCAAGATAAATAAATCCACGCTGCAGCTGAATGGCGTACCTGCTAAGCAAATGATGGTTAACAATAAAACAAACATTACAGTATAACATACCATACCTGCAAAGAAAATAGAATAACACATAGTAAAAATAAAACCGAGAGAGAACGATAGCTATAGAACAATATTGAGCGAACAGTAGAGTTGATAGTAGAGAGCGAACATAGAGAGAGAACAATAGAGAGAGAGAGAAGAAAAATACAACCACAACTATATATTTTTTTTGTTTTTTTTTTGTTTTTGTGTTTCTGTGTGGTTTTTTTTATTTATTTTTTTCACTTTTTTCACACTTAGAAAAACTCTAAACTGAACGTTGCAGATTAGCGTCTTTCAAAATGTGATGACCATCACATCTTTCGAGACCCAGAGACCCTGTGTATGTGTGCCTATGACTGTGTGGTGCTGTACCCTACGCTAATACTCAACTAGTGTGTGATAGCATTCGAAACAGTCACCAATGCAAAGACCAGGTTGGTCAGGACAGGAGGGACAATAAAAGCGTGTGTCACGCCTAAATCCGTGCTTTCTACAGACACAACATCTTCTTTGGGGGTTTCTTTGGGTAGAGAGGACATGCGGAAAATTCCTCTCATGCAGCCGGCTTACTGCATTTGCACTGGGAAGTTGGGCCAGAGCACCGTCTGGAAACAGAAGTGCTCTGATGATCTCTTCCTGGAATTTAAGGAAGGCTCCAGTTCGTCCTGAAGCTTTGTATATGCACATGAGCGTTCAGCAAAGCCAATTGAAATAAGTATACAGACACTTTTTTATGCCAGCGTCTGGCCTTATGGGCAATTAGGTACGACGCCAACAACTGGTCGTTGAGGTCCACTCCTCCCATATTTTGGTTATATTCGTGGACACAAAGGGGTTTCTCCACAACACCAGTCGCCATAGGAATTTGGACAGTCATGTCTGCATGAAGGGAGGTAAGAACGAAAACATTCTTATTATCCCTGCACTTCATAGTGAGCAAATTACATCTCAAGCAGGCTCCCTCCCCCAGCCTAAGACGGGAATCTACAAGCCGCTGGGGAAAGCCCCGGCCATTAGATCGCACAGTGCCACATGCGCCAATTTGATGATCAAACAAGTGACTAAAAAGTGGCACGCTTGTGTAATAATTGTCCACATACAAGTGGTACCCCTTTTCGAATAAGGGTGACACTAAGTCCCACACAATCTTGCCAGCGCTTACTATGTAGTCAGGGCAATTTGGCGGCTCTACATGGCTATCTCTTCCCTCATAAACCATAAAACTACATGGATAGCCTGTGGCCCTGTCACCGAGCTTATACATCTTGACCCCGTATCTGGCACGCTTGCTGGGAAGATACTGTTTGAATGACAAGTGACCAGAAAACTTAATCAGGGACTCATCAACGCAGACAACTTGATGGGGAATAAAGAAGGCTGCAAAACGTTGGTTGAAGTGGTTTATGAGGGGCCGAATTTTGTAGAGCCGATCAAATTCAGGGTCACCCCGAGGGCGACAGAGTTCATTGTCACTGAAGTGCAAGATCTGCTTGTATCGTGTCCTGGTCATGGAGGCAGAGAATAAGGGTGTATGGTGAATTGGGTCAGTGGACCAATATGACCGCAACTCACTCTTTTTAGTTACGCCCATAAGGAGGGATAGGCCCAGAAAGGTCTTCAATTCGGAGACCGTAATTGGTCTCCAATCTCTGGCAAGGGTCAGCTGGGTATTAGCGGTGATGTATTGACCAGCATACAAATTGCTTTGGTCCACAATAGATCTATAGAGATCTTCGATGAAAAACAGCGACTAAAAATCAAGTGACATAAAATCAACTGTTTCCACCTGAATGCTGGATTGGCCAGTGAATGGGGGAAGTACGGGTGTTGCAGAAGTGGTGGGTTCGCAATTAGGATTGGCGATTGCAGCAGGAAGGGCACTATGGGCTCGACGGGCCTGTCTTTGTCTTCTTGGTGGCAGCGGGACACTACTTGTGCTTGCCACCTCGCCAGCTTGAACTGCACTTATGGGACTCGCCACGTCACCAAGTGTTACTGCAGTGCTGGATGTATGACCAGGGTGTACTAGGCCGCTGGTGCTTGCCAGTTCACCAGAAGGAATAGCGGCGCTAGTACTTGCTCTCTGCTCCATACGAGGGACCTGCGGTTCTTGCACCTCAACAACAGCAGAAAAAGATTGGGGTCTGGTACACCTGACCTTGGCAGGGACCACAACTCCGTCGTCAGAGCGATCTGTCAGGGTGCCGCTGTCGTCTACAGGATCGTATTCTGAGCCTGAATCTGACAGATGAGTGACTTCCTCTTCACTATCCGTCATGCTCATAAACGTGTAGGCCTCTTCACTACTGTACCTTTAATTTGCCATTTCAGGCTCTAAATTTAGTGGTACAGTAGTGAGACTCACAGGTAAAAAAGCTCCTGACTGTCAGCGACTGTATCAAAACACTACCAAAAAAACTGTTAGCGTTTTCAGGGATTTTGTAAGTGACAGTGATCGATCGATACTGCACTTGGGTGGGCTGGGCTGGGCGGAGGGGCTAAACGCAGGTGCTAGCAGGTATCTGGGCTGATCCCACTAACACTGCGTTTTTGGGAACCCTAAACTGTTGGGGACGCTAATATTGTTCTGATCAGATATTGATCTGTTCAGATACTATACTACTAAGGGAGGCGTATGGTGCGTGCGTGGGTGTTAGCGGTACTGGCACTAACCTGACGATGCCTGGGGCGATGCAGACCCTATCTGACCCTGATAGCTAACTTTGAACACCCACCGGGTGATCAGGGGGTTAAGCCCTTATTGAGTAAAATACGGCGGGTGCCCTGACGCTATAAAAAAAATAACTAGCTAAACTGCATCACCCGTGACATTTATACTGTGATCATAGGTGACACGGGGTAATCAAGGGGTTAAACCTTTATTGGGGGGGTCCCTAGTCCTATCTGGGCCTAAGACTAATTACCCTAACACTGATTAGTGTCACTAATGACACTAGTACAGTGATCAAAAAAAATATCTGATTGCTGTACTGGGTGACACAGTGACAGGTGGTGAATGTGTGCCTACATGACCTGGTGCCAGTGTAGTGTTGTGCAACTCAGGGGGTGAATGTGTGCCTACGTGATCTGGTGTCAGTGTAGTGTTGTGCAATTCACTTTTAGATGCTCTCTCCTCTCAGTCTGGAACGGAAAAGACCGGCACGAAGGAGATGACATCACTTCCCCTGTCAGTGTTTACAGTTACACAGACAGGGGAAGGATATCATTCGTCAGGAGCGATCACCAGGTCCAGACCATTTCATTGGCCTGGGCCTGGGGATTGATCAGTTCCTGATCAAATCCGATCCCCGCAGCCGGCGGGGGGACACGTGCCCCCAAGCCCCCCCCCCCGCTCGCTCGACGCAGCATAATGGCGATTCCCCTGCCTGTACCATTCAGCTGCAGTACAACTGCGGCGGCTGGTCAGGAACAGGTTAAAGTGTCACCTATAGATAATATAGTTTACGCAGTTTGACGCCAACAACCATCATTTTATTTTATAGGGCCTCTGCTTTAAAAAAATATATAAAACGTTTAGGGGTTCTAAGTAATTTTCTAGCAAAAAATACTGATTTTTTTTCTTGTAGGTGAGGCAGAACCTACAAGAAAAAATCTGTATTCTTTGCTAGAAAATTACTTAGAACCCCTAAACGTTTTATATATTTTTTTAAAGCAGAGGCCCTATAAAATAAAATGATGGTTGTTGGCATCAAACTGTGTAAACTATATTATCTATAGGTGACACTTTAAAGTGGTTCCTGATCAGCCACTGTCAGAAAAAGGCCTGGTCTTCAAGTGGTCATGTTATGGTCATGTTATGGTCCCTGCTACCCAAATATTATTTTATATGAACGTTAGTAATAGGCTCTGCGTTGTTTAAGATTAACTTGTCCAGCAGAGCACCATTTCTCGTTGGGACTTCTATAAATTATACCATAAAATTGTCTTGTAATTTATAATTTATAAATTTCTGATCTTTTACATGTCCAGCTGTGCCATTACTCCAGCCAATCTCAGGGTGGTGAAAAATGTACTAATATTATCACTGTCCCAGCCCTTGCAGCCCTTTCTATCTGTGCAGAGTCTCCACCGTCTCATTAACAATGGGGGCCTGAAACAAACACCAATAATTACCATTACAGTACATGTACCCATATGCAGCTACACCCATAATGCCTCAGCACCATTCCACTCTCCATCAACAAGGTCATTTTTCACACTGACTTTTAGATCACTTCCCACATAAAGACAGACACCACCACTTTTTACCTTTTCATTTTACCCTGTCTCCCCAAAAGAGCCGTGAAAATAATAATAGCCCAATTATGTAATGAATGAAGCCAAGACTCAACAATTTGCATTACAGTTTGGGAGGGAGCCCAAATGTGTATCAGTTGCCCAACAGGGATATGTGTGTTCTCATGGGACACTGTAGTCTAGTCAGCTCTATTCCAGTTAACAATGGTTGGAGGTGGGAAGTCTTACCTAGCCTGGGACAAATATATACATTCTTGACAATGTGCACATTCTTGCCTGGGACAATGTTTGACATCAAACATGATTTTATGGTACAATATAGGGAAGTTAATAATATTTGGATCATTTTACGGTGCTACTGGTTCAGGTAGGTGTAGAGTATTGGAATTTGGACTCTATGCATAGCAGGACAACATGATCCATAACTCATAACTGGAAACGTTTATCAGGTTTCAGGAGAAAGGTAATTTGTGGCCATAGGCACCATGGAAATTATAGTGTGCCTGTTGTTGCTGTTTTTGTCCACTACCTAGTGATTTTGGGGACATTGTGTTTCTAGCCATGATAGACCAACACTCTGGCTGATTTTGTTAAGACGAGCAAGAAATGGCAATGCTTTGCACATCGTCCTCCCACGTCCACATACAGCCATGATACCCCATTCCACGATCTGTGACACTGGGTTTTTGAATGTTACGGCTCCTCAAAAAAGATTTTGGGATCAAACCTTCCTACTGTAACCAAAACAAAAAAAGCGGACCTATGCTTTGGGTTCAACCTTGTGTAGTAGTGTGGTGGAGTTTTAACCATCTGAGACATCTAATATTAGTAATACAGGTCTTCAATAAATGTAAATGGTAGAAAGAGCACACAGACATTTGTGTGGTTGAGTAGTCAAGGTTTCTAAAACCAGAGGTAAGGCTTTTTATATTTTCTACATGCATTAGAGATAATTTTACATTCTGAAGGCATGTACATTTACCTTTTTAATAGCTAGATTATTTTCTGCCTAACACAAATTTCTTGCTACAGTTTGATAACCTGTAAAATAAGTATAGTTGCTAATCTTGTGAAAACACAGCTATATGGAAAATCAGCAGGTTCTATAATCGTACAGTTAGGTAACTTGCCTCTCTCCTTATTACATCACATGTGCTATAAGAGTAACAAAGGTGAGCTGAAAGGAAGTATAAGCTGATTTGTGACTCAGCAAATTAGAAAGAATATGAATGCATCATTTCATTTTTGAGTTACAGAAAACACTGTAAAAATAAGACTTATTTAGTAAAGGCATTGAGCAAAGTGTGCTGCCTCTTAACAGCCATTTAGGATTGATTTTTTTTTGGTCTAGAATTAAAATGTGATTTTCTATGGGGTTACTGCACTTTGATCAGTTTTGCTGTTTGCATGACCTTGCTGTTTATAATCCAAGGTTACAATAGCTATGTACTGTGTATAGTAAGCACTGTTCCCTAGTGTTGGTCATACATGTAACAATGTCCAACTACCTTTCAGCCAAGAAAATCATCTCTCACCAACTATCTATCTATCTATGATAGCATCACACAGTTGCTGCAGATTTGTTGGCTACACATTCATAATGTGATTCTCCCGTTCCAATACGTCCCAAAGGTGCTCTATTGGATTGAGATCCGGTGACTGTGGAGGCCATTGGAGTACAGTGTCATGTTCAAGAAACCAGTTTGAGATTATTTGAGCTTTGTGACATGGTGCATTATCCTGCTGGAAGTGGCCATCAGAAGATGGGCACACTGTAGTCATAAAGGGATGGACATGGTCAGCAACAATACTCAGGTAGGCCGGGGCGTTTAAAAAGATTCTCAATTGGTACTAAGGGGCCCAAAGTGAGCCAAGAAAATATCCCCCACACCATTACACCACCAGCCTAAACCCTTGCTACAAGGCAGGATGGATCCATGCCTTCATGTTGTTTATATCAAATTCTGACCCTACCATCTGAATGTTGCAGCTGAAATCAAGACTCATCAATTTCCAATCGTCTATTGTTCAATCTTGGTGAGCCTGTGCGAATTGTAGCCTCAGTTTCCTGTTCTTAGCTGAAAGGTGCAACACCTGGTATGGTGTTCATCTGTTTCTGTAGCCCATCTGCTTCAATGTTTGATGTGTTGTGTGTTCAGAGGCCTCAATCACATGGCCATGCTTTTGTAATCTGTCTGCTTCCAGGTGTGATCATCTCTCCTGTCAGCCTGTCATTGACTTGTACAGTACAGGCTCCCTGGCTGCGACTGTCCACAAACACCTGGGATCCTGGACACAGATATCCACAGTAAAACTTGAAGCACCATGGCCAACTAAGCCATGTGAATGAGGCTCCAAGTGTGTATAACAGTATTATGTAACAGAGTCCTTTCATCAGAAGAAATGGAAACAACTATATGGTTCAATGTTTAGGACTGTTATGGTTACTTAGGTGGTGGAAGACTGTGTTAACAGGATGACTTCAGACAGTTGACAGGGCAGCGACTGTCAAACCTCGGGGGTCCTTCCTCTTTTGATCGTTAGCTCCAAGAGCATTCAAGGTTAACAAGGAGTGCTTGTGAAGCGCCCCCCCCCAATGTCCCCCTACCTATATTTAGCCAACACCAGTTTGCCTAATGAGCAGCTTAATTTTATTCATTCACCATTTACCACACTCATGTCCCCAATCCCTCTTCAAAAGAATAGAACAAATTTATATTCCCTCCCTCCCGCACCACCGCCACCATCATAGAAGACCCTTGATACATTGGTGGACAGCGTAAATGCCACTGATAAATTAGTGGCCAATGCAAAATTTACCATTACATTGGTAGTCATTGTAAATGCCCCTGTTATATTGGTGGTTAGTATTAATTCCCCCTTTACATTGGTGCTCAGAGTAGAATCCCTGCTTCATGAGCAGTGTGAAAGCTCAATTACACCAGTGGTCAGTGGATGAATTACCCCCCCCCCCCCTTACATTGGTGGTCAGTGGGAGAAGTGCCCTCTTACATTGGTGGTGTAAGCATGAAAGCTGGTTGTGGTAATTTACTCTCATTGAAAAAAGCTATCTTTACTTGCCATTGAATTTATAAGAAAAAAAAAAGGTTACTCCGTTGGACAGCTTGGCATGAATATGTGGAGAAAAAAAAAAAGATGTGAAATGAAAAAAATACAAATAAATTATGAATATATCTAATGCTACCATGATCTGTATTAGTGATAGTGGTCATGTAACCTATACACTGCTATTTGATAAGCCAAGAGATACTCGCTTCAATTTCCTTCTATGTTCCAACTGTGGCAATTCATTGTTTTAGATAAATATAGACTTCTTTCTAAGGAGTGGCAGCAGTGTTGGGAGTATTTTGTACTGCAGTAATATTCAAGGTTGTTCCAAGGACACTGTAGACAAGTTACATAAGATAGCCTACTTCTTTGATCAGAACAAGATATACCGCTGCCTATACATTCTAGTTTAAATCAAAATGTATTTTCTAGTTTTAAATCCCAAAAAGTACATTCATATAAAGTATGAATAAACAAAAGGGAAGTTATCTACGTTTTTAAAGTGATGTTTTAACAGTTTCATATTCATGTTGTTTTATTTTATATGTTGTCTATACATTTTTTTATTTTTTTTATCTTATTGTCTAGTAACCACAATTTTGACTTGAACTGGCCACTGGTCACAGCAATAGGCATACTCTTTATGGCGAGATCTGGTGTCTATAGGACCCCAAATCCCTCCTCTACCCTTAAAAGCATTCAAACACCAGGATCTTTGTTTTTGAATGCTTTTGAATTTTGAATTTTTTTTTTCCAAATGGTGCTGTTGTTGACATCCGGGTAAACTGGGCATGAGGTCAGGTCATCGCTTCTGGGTTACTATAGTGGAGAGCCGATCAAAGTCGATTCCAGGAACAGTTCTTGCAGGTTTTTCCTTCAATGTGGGAGAGCTTTGTACAGCAAATCCATAGTATAAAACAAACAAAACAGCTGATGTCCGAGCCACTAACTAAACTTAGGTCAGTGACTAACAGGGTGTCCTTTGTAGAAAGGTGTCCTACAACAAAAAGGCATCACCTGTACATTTTTAGTGTTCTATCAGCAGTCAGCCTTTTCACACAGCAGCAGAGAGAAAAAGAGAGCCCTGAGCATCAATCAGCTCCATAGTTGCCAACAGTCCAGATTTCCTGGGACAATCCCAATTTTGGGACCCTCATCCCAATCAGAGGCCGTCCCGATTCAGGATTTTGCCTCTTGTCCAGGGAAATCAGGAATGTTTGGCTCTGCAGCAGTTCTGGCTTCAACAAAATGACCGCCAGCGCCGCCGCGATATCTGTTTCCCCTTGTGTTCCGTGGAGAGGGGAAGGGGCTTGATCCGTACAGCCAATGAATCGGCTTCTCTCTTCACAATTCTGAAGCTGGGGTTAGCTGCATGGATCAGCCCCTCCCCTCTCCACTGAACACATGGCGCCGCTTGTGGAGTTTGCTCTGCTCTGCTGTTGTCGCTCTCGGTGTACAGCCCGGGCCAGCGATGTAGCTATGTACAGGGGGGGTTACTATGTACAGGAGGGGTAACTATGTACAGGGGGGGGTGACTATGTACAGGGGGGGTAACTATGTACTAGGGGGTTAATATGTACAGGGGGTAACTATGCACAGGGGGTAACTAGGGGGAGAGGGGTAACTATGTACAGGGGGAGGGGGGTAACTATGTACAGGGGGGTAACTATTGCTCTGCTTGGGGCACTGATGTAAGCACTGAGGCTGGGGACACTGGTGTAAGGACTGAGGCTCCCCTGGGGACACCAGATGTAAGGACGGACTCTGCTGGGGGCACCTGATGCAAGGACGGACTTTGCTGGGGGCACCTGATTTAAGGACGGACTCTGCTGGAGGCACCTGATGCAAGGACGGACTCTGCTGGGGGCACCTGATGTAAGGACGGACTCTGCTGGGGGCACCTGATGCAAGGACGGACTCTGCTGGGGGCACCTGATGCAAGGACGGACTCTGCTGAGGGCACCTGATGTAAGGAAAGACTCTGCTGGGGGTACCTGATGGCAGGCGACGTGGCAGGTGACACGCTCAGGGGTCCCACTGATTCGGGATTATGGTGAGTTCAATAATTTCATTCTATATTACAATGTAATAATAGTAATAATGTGCTTCAATCATCTTGACACCTGCTGGGATGATTGAAGCGCTAACACCTGGTGTTTGGAGTATCTTTATCTGCTGATTTGTTAAACTCTGGAATACACATTTCTATTGTGGTGTAGGATTTGGGCCTCCATCCCTCTTTCCTTCCTTCTCTCTCCTTCCCTCCTTCTTTCCCCTTCCCTCCTTCTTTCCTTCCTTCTCTCTCCTTCCCTCCTTCTTTCCTTCTTTCTCTTTCCCTCCCTCCCTCTATTCCCCTTTCTTTCTCCAGCTCTCATTCACCACGCCCCCATTTGAATCATGCCCACATAAGCCACGCCCATTATTTCACGTAAACCATGGCACATTTTCTTGTTTTGCTATGTCACACCTACAATGCATGCCCCACCCCTAATTATAATAAGACTCCGCCTACAGCCAAAAAAGTGTCCCTATACATTTTTTTACAATGTTGGCAATTATGCAGCTCACATATACAGTATATAGTCCTATGGAACAGAGACTATAAATGAGGTCTGGCCTACAGGTAAGACATGGACGTAGGAAGGGAGCCTTTATCCAACCCATAGCTCTACTAAGTCTCCAGGTTCCAGGACCAAAATCAGAATTTAATAAGAAAAATAACCCTGAAATTTATAAAGACTGGCACAGTTAGATTTTGCAATTGTTTCTCGCTCGTGTGCTAAAACTGGCGCAGTGTATGCCAAATTCACATACCTGTCTAGAACCTGTACTTGAATTTGATGCATGCTGCGCTACTTTTAGAAGACAGGGGAGACACTTTCCTAAAATCTGTCTCAATCGGTATCTCTCTCTATGCGTCAAAATAGACTTGGTTTTTTATTAGCTCCACTTTTGTAAGACATGGACTGACAGTATTTTATTTTGAATTTGGTGCAGGCGTTGCGCCACAATGTAAAAGTGGTGTATTTTAACCCCTTTGCTTTGACTGTCTCCCAGCCCATGAAGAGTTCTAAAAGCCGGGAGGCGGAGGCAGCTTTTGAGTCATGTGACCGCTGTGATTGGCTGTCACATGAGCAGAAAGCTCCCAATTACAAGTATGCATCAGAAGCTTACCGACCGATCTCCTCCGGCTACCGTGCTGGGAGCGTAAGCTCTCAGCATGATAAGTTGTTTCTAAAAGGGCTGCTTATATGCGGCCACTCTGCGTTAGGACCCACCTGCCGAGCGGCCACATATATGCATATGGACGGTGTCAAGAGGTTAAAACGATATGAATTTGGTGCATAAGTTGCTGTCAGAACCAGATGTTTTGTAGATACACTATATTACCAAAAGTATTGGGACGCCTGCCTTTACAAACACATGAACTTTAATGGCATCCCAGTCTTAGTCTGTAGGGTTAAATATTGAGTTGGCCCACCCTTTGCAGCTATAACAGCTTAAACTCTTCCGGGAAGGCTGTTCACAAGGTTTAGGAGTGTGTCTATGGGAATGTTTGACCTTTCTTCCAGAAACGCATTTGTGAGGTCAGGCACTGATGTTGGACAAGAAGGCCTGACTCGCAATCTCTGCTCTAATTCATCCCAATGGTGTTCTATTGGGTTGAGGTGAGGACTCTGTGCAGGCCGGTCAAGTTCCTCCACTCCAAACTCGCTCATCCATGTCTTTATGGACCTTGCTTTGTGCACTGGTCCAAATCATTTGGTGGAGGGGGGATTACGGTGTGGGGTTGTTTTTCAGGGGTTGGGCTCGGGCCCTTAGTTCCAGTGAAGGGAATTCTTAAGACATCAGCATACCAAGACATTTTGGACAATTTCATGCTCCCAACTTTGTGGGAACAGTTTGGGGATGGCCCCTTCCTGTTCCAACATGACTGCGCACCAGTGCACAAAGCAAGATCCATAAAGACATGGATGAGTGTGTTTGGGGTGGAGGAACATGACTGGCGTGCACAGTCCTGACCTCAACCAGATAGAACACCTTTGGGTTGAATTTGAATTTGAGCGGAGACTGCGAGCCAGGCCTTCTGATCCAACATCAGTGCCTGACGTCACAAATGCACTTCTGAAAGAATGGTCAAACATTCTCATAGACACACCTCTAAACCTTGTGGACAGCCTTCCCAGAAAAGTTGAAGCTGCTATAGATGCAAAGGGTGGGCCAACTCAATATTGAACCCTACGGAATAAGACTGGGATGTCATTAAAGTTCATGTGCGTGTAAAGGCAGGTGTCCTAATACTTTGTGTATGTGATAAACCCCGGAGCCCCTGACCGTGTGTCTGTGATAAACCCTGAAGCCCCTGACCGCGTGTCTGTGATAAACCCTGCAGCCCCTGACCGCGTGTCTGTGATAAACCCTGCAGCCCCTGACCGCGTGTCTGTGATAAGCCCCGGAGCCCCTGACCGCGTGTCTGTGATAAACCCCGGAGCCCCTCACCGCGTGTCTGTGATAAACCCCGGAGCCCCTGACCACGTGTCTGTGATAAACCCTGGAGCCCCTGACCGTGTGTCTGTGATAAACCCTGAAGCCCCTGACGGCGTGTCTGTGATAAACCCCGCAGCCCCTGACGGCGTGTCTGTGATAAACCCCGCAGCCCCTGACGGCGTGTCTGTGATAAACCCCGGAGCCCCTGACCGCGTGTCTGTGATAAACCCCGGAGCCCCTGACCGCGTGTCTGTGATAAACCCCGGAGCCCCTGACCGCGTGTCTGTGATAAACCCCGGAGCCCCTGACCGCGTGTCTGTGATAAACCCCGGAGCTCCTGACCGTGTGTCTGTGATAAACCCCGAAGCCCCTGACCGCGTGTCTGTGATAAACCCCGGAGCCCCTGACCGTGTGTCTGTGATAAACCCCGAAGCCCCTGACCGCGTGTCTGTGATAAACCCCGGAGCCCCTTACCGTGTGTCTGTGATAAACCCCGGAGCCCCCTCACCGCGTGTCTGTGATAAACCCCGGAGCCCCTCACCGCGTGTCTGTGATAAACCCCGGAGTCCCTCACCGCGTGTCTGTGATAAACCCCGGAGCCCCTCACCGCGTGTCTGTGATAAACCCCGGAGCCCCTCACCGCGTGTCTGTGATAAACCCCGGAGCCCCTCACCGCGTGTCTGTGATAAACCCCGGAGCCCCTCACCGTGTGTCTGTGATAAACCCCGGAGCCCCTCACCGTGTCTGTGATAAACCCTGGAACCCCTCACCGCGTGTCTGTGATAAACCCCGGAGCCCCTCACCGTGTGTATGTGATAAACCCTGGAACCCCTCACCATGTCTGTGATAAACCCCGGAGCCCCTCACCGTGTCTGTGATAAACCCTGGAACCCCTCACCGCGTGTCTGTGATAAACCCTGGAGCCCCTCACCATGTGTATGTGATAAACCCCGGAGCCCCTCACCATGTCTGTTATAAACCCTGGAGCCCCTCACCGCGTGTCTGTGATAAACCCCGGAGCCCCTCACCGTGTGTATGTGATAAACCCTGGAACCCCTCACCATGTCTGTGATAAACCCCGGAGCCCCTCACCGCGTGTCTGTGATAAACCCCAAAGCCCCTCACCGTGTGTATGTGATAAACCCTGGAACCCCTCACCATGTCTGTGATAAACCCCGGAGCCCCTCACCGCGTGTCTGTGATAAACCCCGGAACCCCTCACCGTGTGTATGTGATAAACCCCCGGAGCCCCTCACCATGTCTGTGATAAACTCTGGAGCCCCTCACCGCGTGTCTGTGATAAACCCACGGAGCCCCTGACCGTGTGTCTGTGATAAACCCCGGAGCCCCTGACCGCGTGTCTGTGATAAACCCCGGAGCCCCTCACCGCGTGTCTGTGATAAACGCTTGGAGCTCCTCACCACGTGTCTGTGATAAATCCGGAGCCCCTCACTGCTTGTCTGTAATAAACCCCGGAGCTCCTCACCGCGTGTCTGTGATAAACCCACAGAGCCCCTCACCGCGTGTCTGTGATAAATCCGGGTGACACATCTCAGTGTGAAAGGGGCCTTACCTGAGTCTCATTTTCAGAGGAATGGACAGTATGAGATCAGTGAATAGACCAAACCCATGATGAGGTCATACCATTATTGGTGAGAGGTCCTCTCATGTACAGCTTAGGTAAAATGTTCAGGAAGGTCACTGTGTCAGTTATTAATGACATGTTGTGATTATTAAACATTTGCTGACATCATTTTATTGACAAGAACGTCCTAGTAAACATCTTAGCGGACAGTGGAGGGGTGAAGGTGAATCTCCATCTCTGGAAGTCCCCTGGGCTGGATCTCTCAGGCTTCGCCACTGCTTGCCAGCTATTGCATCACCCCCTATGACTCATCCTAGCTCGTGATCTCCAACGGAGCACTTCCGCGTTACGGCCAAGCCCATCCCCGCCCCTGGAAACTGAAACACGCCCCTCTGTGCGTGCAAAGCCTCGGTGTCATTTCAGAGCGCTCTCTCTCATTGGTCCCTTTTCCAATGCTCTGGGATACAGTGAAAAAAACGTCAATGAAGTGAGGCGTAAAATGAAAAACTTTGTATAGCTGGGATTGGCTGAAGCTGTAATCCGGTGACGTTGCTTGCCCTAGTTTTGTCATTGGCTGAGAAGCCGGGTATATAACGGCACGTCCCGGTGTTTGTCCTTCAGTCGTTTTGCTGAAGACGCAGACGATGATTAACATGATCTCAAGGCTTCTATCCGCTCACCCACTCACCGACACCCTGCGCCGCCGCGGTCACTGCCCCTGTCACCAGAGAACAGACCCCACGCGGAGAAAGGTGAATGACAGCTCTGTCCCTTCTGATGGATGGCTGCTATAGACTCTATATGTGTGTATGGATGGGCTACTGTACAGTAATGGGGGAGGGGGCAGGGGTCTCCATCATCATTATTATTATTATTAATGGAGGCCAACATTCTTCTACATAATTGGTAAATGTCGTTGATCTGGCAATGTAAACACGAAGATTCTGTGTCTGATTGGCTCTATTCTATTTACTGGAACAATTTGGCCACCAGGTTTTACCAAATCCAGTAATTGGACCAGTGTGATGATGATGATGATTAGTGATGAGGATGAGTGAGGAGGAGGCGGGGTGTAATGGACATGTTTGTCTCCAGCATCTCTCCTGGGAAAACAAGAGTGTTGTGCTGGAGAATAATGCAGTGTGGCCAATGTACTCGCCTACTGGGTGCCCACCGATGTAAAACACCAATGTTCTTCTATTCTGATGTCTGTAGGCACCTCAGGAGCTTCCGTAAAACTGACGTCCTTTTATGAGGATTTTTTTTTTTTTTTTTTTTTTTTTTTTTTTTAGTTTTCGAACATCGGGTTGTGGGATGGTGCTGGGACTGATGGGTGATAGGAATATGATTGGGAAGGGAGAGGTGGTTGGGATGGGATAGTACAGATGACTGGGATAGGGGATTGGCATAGGATTTGGGATTGGGATGTGATTGGCATAGGATAAGGGATTGGGATGTGACTGTGATTGGCATAGGATAGGTGGTTGGGATAGGATTTGGGATTGGGATGTGACTGGGATTGGCATAGGATAGGTGGTTGGGATATGACTGTGATTGGCATAGGATAAGGGATTGGGATGTGACTGTGATTGGCATAGGATAGGTGGTTGGGATAGGATTGGGATATGACTGGGATTGGTGATTGGCATAGGATAAGGGATTAGGATGTGACTGTCATTGGCATAGGATAGGTGGTTGGGATGTGACTGGGATAGGTGGTTGGGATGTGACTAGGATTGGTGATTGGCATAGGATAGGTGGTTGGGATGTTATTGGCATAGGATAAGGGATTGGGATGTGACTGGGATTGGTGGTTGGCATAGGATAGGTGGTTGGGATAGGATTTGGGATTGGGATGTGACTGGGATTGGCATAGGATAGGTGGTTGGGATAGGATTTGGGATTGGCATAGGATAGGTGGTTGGGATAGGATTGGGATATGACTGGGATTGGTGATTGGCATAGGATAAGGGATTGGGATGTGACTGTGATTGGCATAGGATAGGTGGTTGGGATGTGACTGGGATAGGTGGTTGGGATGTGACTAGGATTGGTGATTGGCATAGGATAGGTGGTTGGGATGTGATTGGCATAGGATAAGGGATTGGGATGTGACTGGGATTGGTGGTTGGCATAGGATAGGTGGTTGGGATATGATCGGCAACTGTGGCTGGTGTTTGGTTTGGGATTGGGGGGGGGGGGGGGGGGGGGGGGGCAGTATAAAAATTATGCAGCAGCATGGAATTGGTTGATGTATGCAAAATATTACACGATGAAAACCTGCTACTGACTTTAGTAAATCATAGTTATTCTCCATCCTTGTGTTGCTGAGCAGTTTTAGAACATGCTTCTGACCTTTAATCCTTGTCTTTCATAAAATAGTTTGTAGTCTGCAGTAAGTAGAAATGGGTGCAATGATAACACCACTGGTATTGTCGGAAGTTTGAATGCGGTTGTTGTGAGAACGTGTATGTTAGTTGAAAAGATGGGTAGGGTTTTTTCTTTATAGGTTTAAAATTGATTATCTTATTTTAAACCTATTTAAAAAAAAAAAAAAAAAAAAAAAAAAAAACAGCTTGCTGATCCAGGCCTGGTCTAACAATTGGTCCTCTCTCTGCTGGTTGTGTCTAGACAGCAATGGGAGTATTATGGGTCTGAGGCTGGTTTGGCAGCTCAGACTTGTCTCCCCCCCTCTTCCCTCTTAATGGCTCATTTCCTTTCCTCGGCAAGAGGAAAATATCCTAGGCATTCTTTCATCTGGGAAGTTTGGGATTTGGGTTGGACTTGCATACGAACATGACTGAACATGTCCTTGTTAGCGCTCTGACTGCAGGAAATGGAAGACAATCCATTTATATTTCTATTTTTTGCTCTCAGGCCATGCAGACTAAATCTCTCACAGTAGTGATCTTTCCAACATCGCACATTCTCAGTTTGGATCTTCGATGCATTGCTGGTCATGTAAGCAGTGTTGCTGTTTAATGGCACAGGTTTTCTGCGGTCGGATCTTTTTTAAAGCGTCATATAAAAAATGTACCTGCAATAAAAATACTAACAGCTTTTATAGGACTTGTGTTAAGTCAGTGTAGCCGTAGATTGCATTTTCTTAATCCTCCAAAATCATTCTTGGATTTAATCCAAAATATTATAAATCGGGAAGGAGTTTTTTTATTTTATTTGTGCTATTATTGGAATATTTTCACTATTCCTGTGTGCAAATGAAAATTTGGATTTTTCATCATTGTTGGTCCTAGTGACAGTATTCACCAGAACAAATAGTGTACATCTTCCCAGAGGGCGCATGGATAATAGGTTTTGATCACCTCTACCTAAAACCGGTAAAAAAAAAAAAAAGGATATTTTTACCGATCAGCCCTAACCACTTGCTCTGGGGTCCCATGCTGGTGCTCCTCCTTTTGAGTGCCCCCATAGCAAGCTGTGTGTTATTGGGGGGGGGGGGGGAAGAGAGAGACTAAGTGGATAGTGTGTGTGTGTCTGTGTGCTTTTTATTTTTTTTTTTTTTTTTTTTAACACAGAACTGTTTCCCACACTGCAGTTATGGTCTGCAGTGGCTGTCAATGTTAACTACTCTCCAAATGAATGGACACTAGTACCATGTGATCTAGTTGCTGTACATTTTTTAAAATGGTGCATCTACTACTTTAGATGCGGCCCCGCATTATTTCAGCCAATTGAAATTAATCATCTGAAATCACACTGCACCCAGATTGCATGTGAATTGCACAGAAATGTGGAGTGCATTCCTGTGTGGTGGTGTGAACCAGCCCTTAATGCAGAGAGTGCGTTTAGTAGGGGTGCAGCGGATCAAAAAACTCACGGATCGGAACAGCAAACAATAATTGAATTTGCAAAAACCTGTGAAAATTCCACCACCATAGTCCCCACTGTAATATCCACGTCATCTCCCCCACGAATATTGGCTGGGTACTACCGGATATTGGCAGAGTATGGAGGGATGGCTGTGACTGCAATTGTCACAGAGCAGTGCTGTGGGCACTACAGATCCAGCCCACAGCGCTGCTGCCATCCGATCTCTCCCCTCCACTGTACAGCTCTGTACACAGAGGGGAGAGAGGAACCTGTTTGTTACAAGTGAACGATCACATTGTAAACGGCCGACGGGTGCACCAAGATGGCCGTCGCTCCGGAGCTAGGCCGACGCCTTTCTTTCCTAAGGCCGAGGCAGCGGAGCGCTCCGGAGCGCGGCGTGTGCCCATCCGAAAAGGGTGGCGCGTTGCACCCCTAGCATTAAGGTAAAAACCTTATGCCTTTTAGAACCACGTTTAACACTGACCATAAGCTTAAAGCGGAGTTCCACTCGTTTTTTCAGCTTCTTAAGTAAGCAGCTACAAACGTTTTGCTGTGCTCTCCTAGTGGCCAGGCAATCTTCTGGGACCTGTGATGTGTCCCAGAAGATTGTAGAGGGAGGGGCCACCTAGACGGCGAGAAGACGGAAGGAGAAAGTGGGACAGGAAGTACCTGTCAAAACCAGGTATCCATTCCTCCTCACCTAAGGGGGCAAGGAGTGCCACTTTGGGATGGAACACTGCTTTAAGGGCTAGTTCACACCATAGAAACGCAGTCTGGATGCATTCCAGGTGCTTTTCTGCATGTGCGTTTTTGATGCGTTCCCGTGCGTTTTTGATGCAGTCGGTGCTTCCCCCTCCCCTCTTTTTCTTAAAGGGGAGTTCCAGGCATTTTAAAAGTCAGCAGCTACAAAAAGCGTAGTTGCTGACTTATAAAAAAAAATGACACTTACCTGTTCCACGGTCCAGCGATGCGGCCGAACGGGGTGTCGCTCCTCTTCGCCGGCGCCGCCATTTCCACTAAGGGCACCCGGCCGTGACAGCTTTCCTCTTCACGGCCGGGCACGCACGGCGCATGCGCGAGCCGCGCTGCGCTCCCGGAGTGGATAGGCGATCTCCTGGGACCTGTCACGTGTCCCAGGAGATCGCCTAGAGGGAGGAGTCGCCTAGGCGGTTACTGGGCGGAAGGAGGAAGTGGGACAGGAAGTCCCCCCTCCTAATGAAGCCCCCGCTCCCCCCCCAAAAAAAATTACATGCCAAATGTGGCATGTAAGGGGGTGAGGAGTGGTTAAAGCTGAAGTTCCATTTTTAAGTGGAACTCCGCTTTAACCTTAAATAAGGACTAGTTATTCAGAGACCAGTTTGAATTCATTGCATGGTCTGCCTGAATCTCAGTAGCAACAGATTACATTACCCTGTGTAGCCTAGCTACAAAACTACCCTCAAGTAGGGCTTTTACTAAACCACCCCCACATGACACCAGAGCTAAATGGATTGGATGGTTCTTCGGTAGTATCCCACTTAAATACCAACTTCCTGAAGATAGTTAAGTCTTCAAAATAATGTAATTAAAACTTAAACGAGTGTATCAAGGTCTATTATAACATGAACCTTGGCCTGACCTAGCTGAAGAGCTGTTTCATACAATTATCTGTACAGTAATTATTGCACTGAAATTTGTGGGCAAAGTCAAGTTGTCTTTGTTAAAACCATAACAGCCTTGGGAAGAGAGTGATGTTCTTTTAATAGATAACTTGATGCCAAGGTCCAGGTGTTTGAGGTTATCAAGAATTGGTGTATCTATGCTATTGCTATTTTTGTGCAGTTTTTCTAATCACTTTTTTTTTTTTTTTCTTTATTTTAGTGTTGGAAGAAGAAGACGACCTTTATTCATCATCAAACCTGAGGTAATAAAGACTGTTTTACGTTAACATGGGTTTCAACAGTTTATAGTGTCATCTCTGGAACAGTGATTGGTTTGTGTTTGTTTGTACTATTGAAAAGGATTTGAAGAACCAAAGTACATTAAAGTGGTGCTGCACCCAAAAAAAAAAATGCACGAATGTGCCTTCAAAAAAATTTTTTTTTTTTCTTGCCTCTAAATGCCTGTTGTTAGGGGGATTCCTTGTAGTCTGCCTCCTTCACTGCCTGGGCTGGTGACATCACTTCCCCTCGGCGCACGAAGAGCTCAGCTTTCCCCCCTCCCTCCTGTCAGTCATCTGGGGCACGTGACGGGTCCCAGATGACTGCGTGGGCAATCACGGCGCCGCTCGCACATGCGCAGTGGGTGCCCGGCTGTGAAGCCACAGCTGGGTGCCCAGTTACAATGCCGGCGGGGCTTCGATTCCCCCCGCATCGCTGGACCCTGGAACAGGTAAGTGTCCGATTTATTAAAAGTCAGCAGCTGCAGTATTTTTTTTTTAGAATGGTTACTCCTCTTTAACCACTTCAACACCGCCCATAGTCATATGACGCCCACAAGGTGGATCTACCATCCTGGGTGGGCGTCATATGACATCCTCGGATGCCCGCGGCATCGCTCGGGACCCGGTGCGAGTGCCCGGCGGCCGCGATGTCCGCCGGGCACCCGCGATTGCCCGTTAAAGCAACGGGACCGGGCGGGACCGTGGAGCTGTGTGTGTAAACACACAGCTCCACGTCCTGTCAGCGGGGAGGAGACCGATCATGTGATCCCAGTACAGAGGAACACATGATCGGTCTCCTCCCCTTAAGTCCCCTCCCCCTACAGTTAGAATCATTCCTATAGGGACACATATTAACCCCTCCAGCGCCCTCTAGTGTTAACCCCTTCCCTGCCAGTCACATTTACACAGTAATCATTGCAATTTTATAGCAACGATCGCTGTGTAAATGTGAATGGTTCCAAAAATGTGTCAAAAGTGTCCGCCGCAATGTCGCAGTCACGAAAAAAAATCGCAGATCGCCGCCATTACTAGTAAAAAAAAAAAAAAAAATTCAATAAATCTATCCCCTATTTTGTAGACGCTATAACTTTTGCGCAAACCGATCAATATACGCTTATTGCGATTTTTTTTTTTTTTTTTTTTTTTTTTTTTTTTTTTTTTTTTTTTTTACCAAAAATATGTAGAAGAATACGTATCGGCCTAAACTGAGGAAAAAATAGTTTTTTAAAAAAAAAATGGGATATTTATTATAGCAAAAAGTAAAAAAATATTGTGTTTTTTTTTTTTTTTTTTCAAAATTGTCGCTCTTCTTTTGTTTATAGCGCAAAAAATAAAAACCGCAGGGGCGATCAAATACCACCAAAAGAAAGCTCTATTTGTGGGAAAAAAATTTGTGGGAAAAAAAGGACGTCAATTTTGTTTTGGTGTAATGTCGCACGACCGCGCAATTGTTAGTTAAAGCGACGCAGTGCCGAATCGCAAAAAGTGCTCTGGTAAGGAAGGGTGTTTAAAAGCCCTGTATTGAAGCGGTTAAGGGGGTTTGATGCTTTCTGCTCCTGGTGCTGCGGTTAGAGATTACAGGAGGATGATATCAAGATATTTGAGTTTAACATTCATCCGATGCTTTATTAAATGGCCTCTACTGGTGGAATAAAGAGTAGATATCTAGTGGTTTTAGCATCTGTGGCCTCTAAAGACTTGGGACATGTCTCAATGATAGTGGGCAACCTTGTGTGCCTCCTGCATATTCCTGTAGGCAAGTAAGGCAACCTGTCATAGTGGTAGGCAGACCCTTATAAAAAGCTAATCTGGCTGTCTCAGAATTCTGTTGTAAAATCAGTGGAACTAGAAGCTGCCAAATGTGGTGGTGCTTCCAAGCAGTTGTACTGGTTTCATTTTACCACTCATCTTTAGCTGATCTTGCTTTATAGATCTGTGGCAAGCTTTAGCAAGCTACTAAACGCTCAACAGCCCTTGCTCACATCTGAGTGTCCTGTTGTGTATAGCAAAACGCCTGTCGCTCAAAAGTATATGAGCTTCTTTCAGGCAGAATTGTAATAATTTTTTTTGTCCCCATAGTTTAATGGAAATGCCTGAAAACCACAACATGAGCTTTTTTCCACAAACATGAACGTAGTGACGTACTACAAGGAATTTCAGCTCTTGAGCACCACCCTTTGGGCACCTTCTGCTAATTTTGTATTTGAGCATTGATTCCGAGCAAGCGTGTTTGTACTTGTGACTTTTGTGTACCGACTATAAGAAAATCAAACCGTTGTCCGCTGAAAATTTACTAGCCTGTCATCCAATAGTTGTTGGTGAAAAATGGACTCCAATTTTCAAAAGAAGCGTACGAACAGCAATATTTTAAGACGACAGTCAATTCCCTGCCAACAATCGTACAGTGTACGAGGCTTTAGAGTTGGGTTTCGATGTTTGGTCAAGGCCAACAGATGAACAATTGATTTAAGCTACACAAGTAACGTCTTGCATGATTGTGCAATGCTCTATGCGCCAATCATGTTTACAAGTTAGAATTTTTCCAATTTTATTTATCCCCCCCCCCCCAATGAGAAGGGTCCAGCAACACTGTTTCTGAAGTGCATTAAAACATAGTTGGGATAACCATAATCTGAAATCCATTTTGTAAATTCTAATGTTTTACTTTATTTTTGCAGTGAACCATTTTTGTGCAGCAAGACTGCCAAAAGATGATGGCAGAATCTCTGCCATTCTCTGGCTCTGTCTGCCCCTTGTCGGGGCTAGAGCTAGATGCCTGGTATGAGGACCTACAAGACATCCTGTTCTCTGAAACCAAGAATGCAGGGGTTCTCCAAACTGATGCAGACAAGCAGGTAAGCACTACAGCTTTTCTGAGTTTGTGTGCCATGGCTCTTTCCTTACTTAAATCGATTAACTTAAAAAAAAAATCTTGTGCTAAGTAAAGGCATAATGTGCTTATATGCATTGCATACTCATTATGAGACTTGCTTTAAAATGAAGCCCTCCAATGGAATGCTGACAGGGCAGTCAGTTTATGGCACAGACCTCTGAAGGAATGTGGCAAGGTGTGCCGTTTCTTCAGACGCCGGTGATGGCCACCAACTACTGCTCCATGGAATATCTCCTAAACGTGCACGTTTTAGAAGAAATCTATTTTTTTACCTACAGGTAAGCTTTATTTTAAGCTTGCCTGTAGGTAAAAATTTAATTAAGTTTACTTCCACTTAACTTTCATTCTAATGACTGGTGTTATCACAATGGTGAATGCTTTGTTTGGCGGCATTTTTAATAACCAAATCACAGAAAAAGCGCTTTGATGCCATCTTCTAGTGGCTAGTAGATTGCTGGAGTGTTTTCTTTTAACTTTTATTATTATTTTTTTTTTTATTTTTTTTTTTGAGCCATAACAAAAGTTAGTAATTAAGACAAATTCTGATCTTAAATGTTTTGCTGGCAGTAGTACAGTCTCAATAAATATGATTTGGGTCTAAAACATCTCCATCTCATTGGGTGACAGTTCCCCAAAATCAGTCGAATGTCAATGGGACAGCCACTGTTCTCATTACACGGGTCAGAAAAAGTCTGACCAGCTGTAACTAAATTCTGTGCTTGTTCATGATTAGGGAAAAATCTGACCCTGGATAAATTGTATCGTTCAGTTGGGTGGATGGCCTAGTAGCTTGCACTGTCAGATTGTGGTTATGTTCAAGCAGAGCAAATCTTAAAGATTACTACTTTTCTCACACTTTAAGTTGTTAACATGACCCAATCTAAAGACCAGGCCTTTTCTGGAACTTTTTTTATTAAAGTTTAAATCCAGTATTTTTTGCTAATTACTTGGAACCCAAAAACATATGGACACGATTGTTGCATTACCTCAGTGTTTGCGCAGCAGTCTTTCAAATGCAATTTAAAAAAAGGTTTTATAAAGTAAACACTATTTACTCCAATTTTATATTGTATGTGAAGGATGGTATTGCTGAGTAAATGGATACCGAACATGTAATGCTTTCAAAATCAAGCATGCTTGTGGAATAGCAATAAATGACAGTTTTAAAATTCTCCATAGGCAACGATTTTTACTGGTTTAGTTAGGTCTTGTGCTAGAATTAGCAGCGCAAAGTGATCCTTTGGGCAAATCTGCCTGCAGGACCGCTTATCTTAGAGCATCAGCCATAGTTTAAAAAAAAAAAACAGTATGCTGTTATGGCAGCTAGCTGCTGCCATGACACTGGTATTTAATGTCAAACAAATGACATATCCTTACTATGGGTGGTTCTCAAGTGGTTAAATTGAGAACCAGCTTGTTCAATAGTTTAAGAATTCCATGTAGTTATAGGGTCAAGCAACTCTTCCAGAACAGCATTCAGAACTTGGCTGCACTCGCTGGATAGAGAGGTCAAGCAACCCACTGGACTCAATTTGTTTTTTTTAAAAGGAAGCCTTTACTGAGAGAAACATGGATGCTACCATTGCGGGTCTTATTCTGAATTTTACTAGTTGCTTAGCTGACCCTCTTGCTTCAAAACTTTTAATCACTATAGTAAGAACCACTATGCAGATGAGGACTTCGATTAGTGACTCAAAAGTACCAGAAATGCTAGATTCAGTAATGTTAGACCCAAGTTCATAGTCCAACATGTTCTGGTATGGCAATCTTGCCAACATCTACTCTAAAGTGAAATATCAATTTGGGGAGTCTGGTCCTTTGCAAGGCATGTTTTTTTTTTTTTTTTTTTTTTTTTGTGTGTGTGGATTTCTAACATTTTATCTTTAAACAGGACCTGCAGGTTGAAGAACTGGACAGCTCAAGTTATCTTTGGACACTGGACTCTGTTAATTCACCAATCAGTTTCACAGAAGAGGATGTAGTTGCCTTGGAAGCTGTTGTAGAACAGTTCCCTTCCGAGGTGCTGGAATTCTTAAACCAGGGATCACAAAATGACTTTAATATGCCATCCACCTCTTCTGAGGTTACGGACGTCCAACACAATGGAGCTGTAGAAGTGGACTCTAGCTGCAGCAGCCCTCCATCTCAAACCCACACAGAAGATGAGGAATCTAGTAGCAGCCAATCGGGAACAAAAAGGAAGAGGAACTCCCAGCCAAGAGGGGGCAAGGTCCGGGCTAAGGAAAAGGAGCAAGAGAATGATAAGAAAGCTTCCTATCTAATGGCAGAGAATGAGCGTCTAAAGGGAGAGATTGAGCGTCTCAGTTTGGAAGTAGAGAAGACTCGGAAGTCCCTCATTGAAAGAATGGTTAATCTTAAGAAGGTTGTATAAACTGAAAGACATATAAACTGCTTTGTTAAAAGCGCATGGAAAGAGTGGCATGGCACAAGGTTTGTCTCTGTATAGATGGAATGGTATGAACTTTATCTACAGCTCTGGCAGTAGGCGCACGGTGGACTTGTGGGAGCAGTCAGCATTTTGGATGCACACTATTGTGGTCCTAACAAATATAACTGTTATATGTGCATGAATATAAAAGGTTAATCTGCATGGCTATGTTTTTGTAGTTTATTTTAATGTTTAGGTGGTGATGCTCGTATAGAACTGCCATTTAGTTTCACTTTGTTTGTTTTTTTTTTACCTATGAAATATAAAAGTTTTATAATAAACTATTGTTGGGGTTCTCCTTTTTTTCATACATTATAGAATTTTAAGAAGATAACCACCTTGAGTTAAATATATTTGCTGCTCTGAAAGCTTCAGTACTTCTTTATAGCAGCAAAGAGCCAGGCAGTTAGTTAGCATTTTAAAGGGTTGGCCATGGCAGCTTTAATTTTTTTTTTTTGCTTAGAAGCAGCAAGGCATTTCCTCAACTTGGGTTACTGGCAATTGCCAGGATCAAATCAATGTGGATGTTGGATCACCATTAATATGTATATTCAGCAATTCAAGAATACCTGTGATATTTGTGGATGTCTCCCTCTGGCTTTTTGAGTCACTAACTTGGAACCCGTACAGAGCAGACATCCAACTGCATTTGCTGTATGTTAATTCTGGCAGGGAACTAGCCTAAATCAAGACTAGGTCAACTTACCCACTTATTTCTAAAACCTTGTACACACAATGCGATTGTTGGCCAACCGAGCGTCTGATTTTTGTCTTAAGGGTGTGTGCCAGGATCTTGTCTTGCATACTAATGGTACACAATTGTTTCTCAACAATGTAGTGATGTACTATGCGGAATTTCAGCTCTTGGGCCCCTTCTGCTAATTTCATGTTTGAGCATTGATTCAGAGCTTGTACTTTCGACTTGTGTGATGACCATATGGAAATCTGACAACAGACCGTTGTCTGCCTAAAATGTACTAGTCTGCCATCCAACATTTGTTAGCTGAAAGTTGGACAACGATTGTCAAAATGAGTGTACTAATGGTCAGATTTTAGGACAACGGTGTCAACAGACAATCCCTGCCAACATTCACATCATGTGTACAAGGCTTAAGGATTTCTCCTTACCAATAGTCCCTCCACCTGACTCAGAGGCTACAGGGAGTGGTGATGCCTTCTTGGGGCCCCTTTAGAAATATGCTGTCACTTGTGAAGAGAATCGGTACACCAATCAAGGGCCCCCCAGTTACAATACACAGTTCGGTACCTTATGCCCATTGGACATGTGTACAGCTGCTCCCAGGGGAGTCTGCTTTTCTTTTTCCTGCCTCTAAAACTTCCCTGGCAGGTTGGCCTATGTATGCATGCATGCATAGGCTTTTAGTGGCAATTATTAAAAAAATAAAAAAATATGCACTTATGTCCAGGAACAGAAGCATTCGGGTAGAAAAATTCTTGATGCTGCTAAACACATTTAGGTCTTGCGCATGAATTTTAATGGCCAGGATAAATTTATTTTGACCAAACGAAATGAATTAAAGCGGTTGTAAACCGCTGCACTTTTTTTTTTATGCCTTACCTGCAAGGCAAAGGCATAATATGCATCACATCCTAGCACATTATGTGAAACTTACCTCAAACCAAAGCCTTCCAGCTATGCAAGTCATTTCTGGAGATAGTGTCCATCTATACCTGGTCTTCTTTCTGGGTTCACAGCTTCAGCTCTGACTGGCAGGAGCCGCGATGACATCTCATGTGCACAGGAGCCACTTGTCACAGTGCACTGCTCTGAAGAAACGGCACGGGTGACTGTTCCTTGAGAGCACATGTGCCAGTGATGTAACTTGGTGCTAGGACAGTAAGTATCTCAAATGGTGCAGGTTTAGGAGACCTTTACACTACCTCTAGGTAAAACTTAAAGATGGAAGTTTACTTCCTCTTTAACCACATGCCGACCGCGCTATAGTCGAAAGACGTCTACAGCGCAGTCGGGTTTCCCTGAGTGGACGTCCTACGGACGTCCTCTCAGAAACTTGCTCCCGCGCACCCCCTGGGGCGCGCACTCGGGAACATCCGTGACCGCCGGGTCCCGAGGACCCGGCCCATCACGGTAAACAGCAGCTGATAGCAGCCGTTTACCACGTGCTCGCTCCGTCAAATGACGGAGCGATCACATGTACACAAACCGGCGTCACGTCATGACGCCGGTTCCTCCCTCCCCTCTCTGTACCGATCGGTACAGAGAAGGGAGAAGCGGAGAGGGGGGGGGGAGACGGGACCAGCGCTGTGGGCTGGATGTGTAGGGCCCACAGCGCTGTGCAATACTCTACCCGCTCCGCCACCACTGTCCAACGCTCCGCCACCACTGTCCAACGCTCCGCCACCACTGTCCAACGCTCCGCCACCACTGTCCAACGCTCCGCCACCACTGTCCAACGCTCCGCCACCACTGTCCAACGCTCCGCCACCACTGTCCAACGCTCCGCCACCACTGTCCAACGCTCCGCCACCACTGTCCAACGCTCCGCCACCACTGTCCAACGCTCCGCCACCACTGTCCAACGCTCCGCCACCACTGTCCAACGCTCCGCCACCACTGTCCAACGCTCCGCCACCACTGTCCAACGCTCCGCCACCACTGTCCAACGCTCCGCCACCACTGTCCAACGCTCCGCAATAATTTTTAATAGAAACAAATAATTTTTTTTTTTTTAACGAATTTTCTGTATGTTTTGATTTATAGCGCAAAAAATAAAAAACCCAGCGGTGATCAAATACCACCAAAAGAAAGCTCTATTTGTGTGAAAAAAAGGACACAAAATTCATTTGGGTACAGTGTTGCATGACTGAGTAATTGTCATTCAAAGTGTGAGAGCACCGAAAGCTGAAAATTGGTCTGGTTAGGAAGGGGGTTTAACTGCCCAGTGGTTAATGCCCAGGAGTGTAACACTTACAAGAAATGGGCATTTTTTTTTTTTTCCCTGCAAAAAAAAAAAAAAAAAAGGCTTCTAAAAGAGGTAAATATCCTGTGTGCATGAGGCCTAAATGCAATACCTATGGGCCTTCTACAGCCAGTATACAAAAATATATACTATTTGAACATCCAGGATATAAAAGCTGATTTTCCTGCACAGGAACTAGTGCATGCATGCTTCTTTTAAAGGAGTAAACCACAAATAAATCTCCCCCCGCCCCTGCAAATTATAAAAAGCCCTTCAGCAGAGCACCGTCAAAGCTCCTCCAAGTCTTCCTTTTGGGCTGCAGCCATCAGACTGATGAAGCAATGACGACATCACTCTTACACACAGTAAAGTAGACATCTCTTAAACAGTGCAGGTTTAGGCAATATTTACTGTACCTACAGGTAAGCTTTGTGCAAGTAAAGGCCTATTATGGACTTATACAGCTTACCTGTAGGTATAAATCATTAAGTTCACCTTTAAAATTATATTTATTGCACATTTTTGCAGGTAAAATGTGCATTTTATTTTTGTTGGGAGCCTGGAAAGCAGATTGTAGGTGCTATGCAGGGCTCTTACACACTATGTGTAAGCTGTTTGGCCAAGCAGTTACACACCAACAGGAACCATCAATGAACTACAAGCGGGCAGCGGCAAAGGCTGCTGGACCTTGTCGTTTTCCATTCACAGAACTCTGAATGATGCAGCCATGGAAGAAGATCGCTGGCTGCCTGCCACATCTGGGAGGTTCGGGGGCCAGTGGATGTGTAACGTGTTACAAAAAGTGAACTTATCCTTTTAAAATGCCCTTCCACTTTAAATACAAAGCAGCTCTCTGAACATCAATGTATTCTCTCTAGCAGTAGTTCAAATCTGGTGACACAGGCAAAATAAACTTCACCAGGATCCTCTGGGGAACTGGGTGAAGAGGTAATTGGTGTTACTATAACACTGTTCTATTTATCTCCCGGCTGCTGCAGACTGATGGTGAAAGTATTGAGCAGTCACCTCTTTCCCTAGTTACACACTCAACAAGCCATGCAATCCTTTGCAATACATTACAGCAATCTCCATTTAGATGGCAGTAGATATGTTTTAAAACAACAAACAAAAGGACCTTAAGAACTTTATTTTAAAAACATGTTAACCATTTCAGTGCAGTGGTTTTTGCCTTTTTTTTTTTGTAGCACATAAATTATTTCTTTTTCTTCCCCTTCTGAGCAGGTGGATCAGGTGATTTTCCTTCCGCCAATGCCAGGTCTTTTTTCAGCTGCAGCAGCTTTTGCACCTCCTTTTCAATTAGTGACTTTTCTGCAGCTTTACTCTTTAGCTCCCGCACATGGTTACCCTGCAAAGATATAGACCATATAAGTTGCTTGAAAAAACTTACAGCAGTGTAACAATACTGAATTTTTTTTTTTTTCCCCATGCTGAAACCAAAAGCCAACTTCAGGCAAAAACCTCCTGTTTTGCATTTTTTTTTCCTCTCCAAGACAACAATCCAAGGGCTTGTTCAGATAGTGCCATGTATTATGCAGAGCCGCAGGAAGCACATAATGTTTGCATGTAGTCACACACCAAGCAGTTGGAGACAGATCTGTCCCGAACTGCATCTCATCTAATAAACCACTCGGAGCATATGAGAGAATTGCCAGCCACACTACTCTGAATTCTGAAAACAGGTAAGTGTCAATGATTATAACATTGATAGCACTACTCACAATTATTCCCAGGTGCAGCCTGCCACTATCAATATTTCTATTCAGCTCCAAATTATATTATTCACTCGGCACCCCCACTCAGAGCTGTACAGGCTTTGATAATAATAATAACAAAAAAAAAAGTCCCCTGCTTGGCCATTATGAAGGCTGCTACCATGAAAATTGTTGGGTCAGAACTGCAGGCACATATTTTATCCGGGTGAGTGACACTTATAGCAGTAGGAAGGCCTGGAATGTTATTAAACTTGTACATTGCAGAATACCCATATGTTAATATAGCAAATGTCACCTACAATTATAGTCTTAAAAAAAAAAAAAATTAATTTCTGTCAACCTGCAGTAAACGTGTACAAAATATCTGGATGAGCAAATTGGTTACATTGGGCCTGGAAACCTAGAAATTAAAGGGTTAAATACAAAGGTTTTATTGCATTGTGCTTGAAAAATACAGAAGCAGACATTGGGGTCGATTTACTAAAAAAAAAAAAAAAAAAAAAAAAAAAAACTGGTGCAACTGTGCATGGTAGCCAATCAGCTTCTAACTTCAACTTGTTCAGTTAAGCTTTGACAAAAAACCTGGAAGCTGATTGGTTTCTATGCAGAGCTGAACCAGACTTTGCACTATCCAGTTTTAGTGAATCAACTACATTGTTATTCTGCATAAGCTTCATGACTTGTCTGGACTTTGAGTCACTGACCTAAAACAATCATGGATCCAGTGTAAAAAAAATAAAATAAAAAATAAAATATCATTACATGTTCTGTCATAGTAAAATAAAACATGGAAGCCAATGAATCAACATAAGGCAATTCAAGGTAAATAATGGTAGCCTACATGCTTTCCCCTCAGTTTAGGGATATGATCCAATGAGAAGATAATTCTATTGAATGTGAGATGTTCCAACTCGCAGATTACTTTCTTTCCAGTAACCCCATAAAGGAAATCCAACAAAAATGAAATGTTCTGGTCTACATTTCCCAGCTAAATCTAGATCTTAAATAGAATGCTTATAACCTTTTATTTTCAGTACAGTGGTACTGATATGAAAATCTGAAAAAAACAGAACAAAAAAAAACAGTGCCATTCTTCAAGTTTCAAGCAGTCCAATCTGAAAAAATAAAGCAAACATTCTCCATATTTTAGAGCAGCTCAGTCTGAAAACATCCCCTTTATTGTAGGCTCAAAGGTATTTTCCACTCATGCATTACAGATTGCGATGGGTGTGTTCAGAATAGGATCCAAACCCACATGTGCGATCCAGCCAGGACATCCTTAACCTGCGTGGGCAAATTACCTACAGCTGTGGTATTCCCTGCAGCCACATGTATACAAGGGTGGTGGGTGGGAGTGCAGATGACCACTTCCTGGCAGGCTTGTATGCGTGGGTTCGGATCCTAGTCTGAACATGCCCAAGCGCATCACTGATTGCAGACAAGTAGTAACGCTGGGCCTTTAACTTTCACCTCACCTGTTTCTCCATAGCCTGAGTTAGCTCTTGTATCCTCTGGGGGTCACCAACTTTTGGTGTTTCTTTGGTGGGCTCTGCGGTGGGTGCTGGGGTTTTTACCTGTGGAATAATAGTCAGATTTATTGCCAAAAGCAATGGTGTAACGAGAGAAAAAAAAAAAAAACACCAATTTCAAAACCAGATTTTTACTAGCAAGAATATGATCTGGTACACACTTTAGATTTATTTTCACCATATGCTGCTCTCAGCACTGATGTCTTCTTAGAGACACAATCACACAGGAAAGTGCTCCACAAACTGGTGCTAGTGGCTAGCATTTTTTTTCCCATTCCCACACGAAGTGCTTCAGTAAACACTTTGCTCCATCAATGTTCACACTCTGCAATGGTAACTTCAGTCTGCTTAAAGTATATATAGTCAAAACATTTTTTTAGTATCCGATGGAACAATTAAGAGTTACGGTAAACCCCTGCTATCTGTGTAACATTGAGGAAATTTCCCTTCATGTCCTGTCCCAGAAATGCAACAGAACACAAGATGAAATCTCTCTAAAATTAGGTGAATTTCCTTCTTTGTTGTCTCCATTGTGAGTCTTGTCCTTACCTCTTTTTATGGGGACAACTCCAAAATTTTAGGATTTCCCTTCCTTTCTTGAGTACAAATGTGATACTCCCCAATGGAAACAAAAGGATTGAGCAACAGAGTCTAACCCTTCCCCTGCTCTATCCAAAACAAAAATAGGTTTTGCCTAGAGATGGCCTTTAAAAAAGTGTTACTAAACCCACAACAGTAATGCACTAAAGCATAACCTAAGGGGTTAATCCTTTGCCTTGTGTATAAAGGCTGTTTGATCCCATCTCTCTGATCCTCCCCTTCTTCCACTGTCTCCAAATAAAAAAAAAACCCTGATAATTACAGAGCCAGGGGACAAGCTGCACATGCTCAGTGTGGTGTGTATTGCTAGAGAGTTTTTTTCTTTTTTTCTTGGGGGGGTGCATGTGATCAGCACAGGGCCAATCAGCACTGTCCAGACAGGAGGATCAGGGGAGAATGAAAACCCCTCCTACAAGCTTTACTAGGAACTGATAAAAGTCACAAGACTGCTATATACTGCCAATAAGAAAAAGGTATTTATCAGTTTATATTTACTAAAATAATTGCATTTCTGTGTACTGTAGGACAGTGGTCATCAACCCTGTCCTCAGGGCCCACTAACAGGCCAGGTTTGCAAGATAACATCGCAGGTGATATCATTTGCTGCTCAGTGATTGCAGTATTCTAGTCTGCATTTCCCCAATGTAATACATAAAACCTGGCCTGTTAGTAGGCCCTGAGGACAGGGTTGATGACCACTGCTGTAGGAGACCAGATATAGTTAATGCAGGTTTTGGGTTTAGTAACACTAAAGGCCTGTACACACGATCAGACTTTTTGACAACCAACATGCAAATTAGCTGGTTTGGACCAACATCCGACCGTGTGTACGCTCCATCGGACCAACTTTTTCCAGGTTTCATCTGACTTTTGTTGGCTGTGCGAACGGACCAACTTTCTGCCAACAAAAGTCCGATGGACCAAAGTCCGACCGTGTGTACACAAAGCCAATGCAGAACCAATGCAAAAGATCAGACAATACAGAAGTTGACCAAAGGTGGCAGTAAAGAGCAGAAAAACCAAGTGATTTGGTGAAAGTTGGCTGAAAAAGTCCTGCCGTGTGTATGCAATACCAACTTGGGGCCAACGCCCTTTGGAGAAAAATCCACAGGAAAGTTGGTCCACGGTCCGATCGTGTGTATGAGGCTTAAGTAAGCTGCTAAAGTTTGTAGGTTATGCAGCTTTACTCATAATGCATCAAATGCTTGGATGGTTTGGTACTCCGGTAGAGTGCTCATGTAATTATCCAAAATGTATTAAATATAGACAATTTACTCAGTGCTTTACTTACTGAAAATTCACATTAATCTCTGCCCTCAAGATGCTTATACTCCAAGGTCCCCAACTCACATGCATATACTAGGGCCAATATTAGACAGAAGCTAATGAACCTACCAGTACATCTTTCTGGTTGCTCTCATTTTTATTTGATTCACTATTGTGTCTAGGGTGCACTTGGTTACAGACTTTGTAGGGATGATAAACCTACACTATGTCCTTACCAAAGGCAAACAATCCTCCTTTATTTCTACATGATTGCAATATTGACAAAAGATTAACGACTTCCCGCCTGGTCAATAGCAAATTGACGTCCGGGAAGTGGTTTCGTTATCCTGACTGGGCATCATATGACGTCCTTCAGGATAACAGCCGCCGCGCGCCCGTGGGGGCGCGCATCGCGGCGATCGGTGGAGCGGTGTGTCAGTCTGACACACCGCTACACTGATCTCGGTAAAGAGCCTCCGTCAGTGCCCGTCAGTGGCGCCTATGAGTGCCCGTCAGTGGCGCCTATGAGTGCCCGTCAGTGGCGCCTATGAGTGCCCGTCAGTGGCGCCTATGAGTGCCCATCAGTGCCGCATACCAGTGCCACCTATCAATGCCCATCAGTGCCACCTATCAGTGCCCATCAGTGCCGCCTATCAGTGCCCCCTAATTGGTGCCACCTCATCGGTGCCCATCAGTGCCGCCTTATCAGTGCCGTCATTGAAGAAGAAAACGCACTTATTTACAAAAAAAATTAACAGTGACAAAGAAAAACTTGTTTTTTTGCAAAATTTTCGGTCTTTTTTTGTTTGTTGCGCAAAAAATAAAAATCGCAGAGGTGATCAAAATCCACCAAAAGAAAGCTCTATTTGTTGGAACAAAATGATAAAAAATTTGTTTGGGTACAGAGTAGCATGACCGCGCAATTGTCATTCAAATTGCGACATCGCTGAAAGCTGAAAATTGGCTTGGGCGGGAAGGTGTCTAAGTGTCTGGTATTGAAGTGGTTAAGCATATTCAGGAAAACCATTCTACCAGTAACTGTACCCACCAGTGCAACAAATACTGTTTCTGTGCATGTGCTGCTACTATATAAAGTGAAGCCTGGTTCACACCTATGCAGGTTGCAGTTTGCATTTTTCAATACACGTTTTTAAACCATTCAAGTCTATGGAACCAAAAACACAACCTGCTGGTCCATGGCCCTTTCCATAAAATGCACAGATGTGTACGTGACCCAAAGGGATCCATGTTAAATGGACTGTAGTGTGTTTCTGCAAAACTGAAAACGCACTAAAAAATGCATAGGTGTGAATCAGGCCTAATACTAAATGCTTACCAATTTTTGTTTTACCATAATACATTCTAAACATTAAACATGAACCAGTCCCCACTTTTTTCCTTGTTTACTGCTGCCAGCTCCAAGTCCATACTGCCTTCCTGAACTTCCATCCAAGAGCTGAAGTAGAACTGAAGGCAAACTTTTTTCATTTTGGATAGAGTAATAGGCTCCTTTCACACTTGTGTGACTTGGGATCTGACTTGTGAGACCCCCAAGTAGCAAAACATATGAAATGCAATGTATTTCTATGAGAGCCATTCCTACCGACACTACAGAAGTCGCTGCAACTTCAGAAAAGGTTCCTGCACTACTGGTCTGACTTTTGATGTGACTTTGTTCCAGAGAATATAAAGTGTGATCAAAGTCGCACTTTAAAGTCACGTTGCAAGTCCCATGACTGTCATCTCACCAGTGTGAAAGGAGCCCAAGGACTACGTTTTTTTTTATGCCATCGATTTTCCATTGCGGACATTTCTCTGCTCCTTGCCCAGAGCAAAAACAGAAGTGAGAGGGAATTCCTGGTCGTCATTCGGGTCACTGGTACTGGAATTTTTTTCCCTTGATTACTTTTCTGGGGGACAACCCAAAATGTGGGATTTTCTTTTATTTTCACTTTTGATAACAGTAAACAGGACAAATAAAGAGGTTTAATCTCCATAATGGGGGCACAGACGGCAATACAATCCTGACAGGTGTTCTGATCCCTCTCCACTCCCAAAAAAAGTAAAGTTTTGCTTTTAGTAATACTTGAAGTAGGGACAGCACATGCTCCAGCCAATTTTAGACATGGGTATGAGGGCAGAAAGGGGTGTGGGCTTTGTGTTCCTGTGGATGCAGGGAGCCTTGTCAACAGTGCCAGCCTAGAGCGTAAGCATGCAAAGGTGGCTCCAGTGGGCCCTATGAGGTAAAGGAGTCACTGTAGAATCAGAACCAGGTGCTGAGGGGATCAACCAAATGGGGGGGGGGGGGGGGCAGTCAAGCAGCATACACAGTAAGCTCATCTCAGTAGTAGAAACTGCATAAGAAGGAAGGTTTTAACACCACTCATTTAAAAGAAAACTCATGCTACCTTTATAAAAAAAAAAGCAGTTCAAAATGTTGCAACTTATAGCATCCAGATTTTTTTGCTCATTTGACCATGAAGGAAGCCAACAAAGCAGATTTCGTCACGGTCAGTAACAGCTTAAATGGACAAAAGCAACATCATAAACAGGCTAAAGTTGTATGAATGTTTAACTGTAAGAAATGGATGAATGAAAAAGCTGCCATGCAATTTTTAGTAGAGCATACAGAAATACCTGTGGCTCTTTACTGTCAGCATCCAGCTGATGGAAGGAGAAAACAAAATATAAAGTAATATTAGGAATATAGAGGAGGAGGTAGACATATCACCTGAACTCAAAAGGAGGTGAAGATTTGCTATATTATAGGAACATTTAGAAATGGTAATTATGCCTAAGCAGTACTTTTTTTTTATATTTTAAATGACCCTAATTGCTGTTGTGCAACCTAAAGTAGATTGTAACAGCTTAAAAGACATTCTGTCCTAATAAATGTACTGCCATCAGTAGGTGATCTGAAGCTTGACGGTCAATTCCAACTGCTTTCTAAACACTGCTGCACCTATACTTCTTAGGAGAGGACCTGACAGATGTGGTCATCAGTCCAGGGAGTGTGCAATGTTCCAAGTACATATTACAGGAGTAAAGCAGACTTCCAGGCAAATGGCTAAATGCACACTTAACATATGAAATGTGTTTTAACCTGCCAAAGGCCTCGTGCACCCTACCCTGCAGCTTGAAAAAGCTCAGTACAGATTTATTTTTACTGAGCTAAAAATGTACTTTCAAGCAATTCCAAATAGGGAAAAGAAAGCTGCACTAATAACAATTGAAGAGTGAAGATTCATACTTTTACAGATGGCAACTGGCAAGTTCTCTTCAAGCCAGATACAAAATAAAAACTGCTTAAAATTACCAAATTCATTTTATTCACTGGTCCTGATATTCATGAAGCTGCAAAGCTTACCTGGCCACCCCCAAAGCGTTTTCTCAAGGACTCAATCTGGTCATTCTCTAGCTTTTGGAACAATGGACTCACCTGTAAGGGATTACAAAATTACTATATAAACCAGCTGGTGGACCACTAACAGCCTTCTGCAATGGTCAAAGTCCTAACATGTAGACTTTGGAAAAAGTACATGGCGCACACTCACATTTCCGATGCGGTGTCCACTTTGTAGGATGCATGGAAAAACATTGGTCAATACGTTGGCCTCCTCTGGCATAAGTAATTGCTCACGGATGACAGAGCTGATTGTTGGCATGTATGGCTGCAGCATAATTGAAAGCAAAGCAGCCATATTTACAGCCAATCCTGTTACTGTTCCTGCACGTTTCCTATAATAGGAAGAAGTTAATTCAGGCACAGATTCTATGCATACTTTTGGGCATGTAACACATAAAACTTAACACACTTTTGTAGCACAGATTCTGCACATATTCACTGGTAAAAAAAAAAAAAAAAAAAATCTTGTAATTTGGATCCCTTTCAGATGGGAGTTCTGATCAGTTTTTCAGGTGGACCTGACTGGAAGGTACATGCATTCCTATGGACAGTTGAGCGTAAACTGACTTATGTCCATTTACACCCGCCTACCTCGGAGTGAAGAAGAAGAAGACGAAGACGAAGACGAAGAAGACGGAGGAGGAGGAGGATCCTTTTCCATTTCACCGGAGCGCATCGGAGTTATCCGGGTGTAAACAGACAGCAGATTACATTTACTCCTGGCAGTTCATAGAGCAGAGTGGACCTCTATCCGTGTCGACTCTGCAGAAACTGACTGACCATGGATGTGTCATCTGCTCGCTCTGTTTTGATCAGCAGGAGATTAGCTCACAGATCCCCTGCTGATTGGAACAGAATCCACCCCGTGTGAAAGCAGCCCAACCCCGATAATGAAAAGAGGGGAGACAAGCAACAAGAGCCTTAGACTGATGAAGGAAGCAATTGGTTCTTCCGAAACGTGTCCCGTGGTGACTTTGCATCATTCACCCTTGTTGTTTGCTCCAGGTAGTCACGTCCTCCCCACATGGTAGCTGTTCCCGGTTTACCTGGCATACACAGCGGCTGGGGCAGTGGCTTCTGCCTCCACAGCTCCACTCACAGCATCTCTCCCTGTGCTTATGCAAGAGCTCCGGCGTCGCCATTTTATGTGCTTGTCAAATTATGTGCATCAAGCCATCAGCTGCCTGGGACAAAGGACCGCACACCATCTTGACATGCCTGTACATTCTTTCACCATGTGAGTGCATTACATTTCCACTTAATAAACCAGCATACTACACTACATTGGGCTCTTGGCACCTCTCTTCCCTTTTTTATTTTGCAGACACTGGCCCCTCTCCAAACCAGAATCGAGTAGGCAGCCTGAACCCATATAGTATCAGTTATCAAGTGTGGTTTAAGGGACTGAACTCTGGCATGCCAATTATAGTTATCAGGTCAATTTTGTTTTGAGTATTTTTGTTTTATCTCCAATAATATTTGGTTTCTTTTAAATGTTTTCTGTAACATTTGTAAATTATTTTTTACATTATTGTATTGTAAAATCGCATCAGATTATAGATTTCTAACCAAATCCCCTGTGAATTTAGTTGCAGGCTAGCTGTATACTACCTTGTTTGGATCGGGATTGAACACCTAGGGTGGAATCTTCTGTTTGTTTTATGCTTAACTCTCATAAAATGTTACCACATTTTAGAAGAAGATTGCCATCGTTGTCATTGAGGCAATCAGAACCCGCTGGCATATGGCAGAGCCAATCTACATTATTCTACACAAAAAGGTTTTTGGTGGTCACACAAAATATTTTGAGGATCTTGATGCATGCATTCTTGTTTTTTCATCAACAGTGAATATTAGAGCGTTAATAAAACTGCGCTTTTATCCTAAATTACACAAATAAAGCAACACTTACTGTTCTTGCTGTGTCCCTTTGATACATTTCCATGGCTCATTGACTTGTATATACTGATTTCCATGACGAGAAATGTTCAAAATAGACCTCAGGGCATCACGAATCCTGCAGAAGTTAGCAAAAAAAATTTCCATGTACTTTAACTGCCATTTTTTTTTACCCAATATAAAATGTAGAGTCTGCAGTCTGTCTGGTCAGCAGAGCTAAAGGACTCTTACCGAACTTTCTCCAGCAGCTGGTTGTACTGTTGTAGTTCCGCTGTGACGTGAGCCAAGAGCCTCTTGTCCTCTGGAAGCAACTCAATATCTGGAACTTGGCCATTGAAGAACCTCTGCACAAACATGCCTGCCCTAAAAGAAAAGGACACATTCATAAATGTTAATATAACCACAAGAGTCCAAGACACTTCTCTTACAGGTAATATGGATGCAGTTCATAACAGCTGACTGCTGCTGTAATTTGCACATTGGGAAATAGAACTTTAGGAGTAGCGCCTCAACATATTTGTGAGACACAGGGAGGGAAGGATGTACTTCTGGCTCCTCTGTGTGACCAGGACTTCACAATACAAAGTTCTAAAGTTCTTATTTCAAGCACTGATAAATCCATCTCTACAGTGCCTGTGTATAAATCAGACTTATCCAGAGATGTCCTCTCACATGCTTTAGACTATTAACAGCTTCAAAGGATACACCCCCTTTTTTTAATTACTAAACGCTTTATTTGTTCCTACTGATTTGTGGTTGGATATTTTTTCCATTTAGTGGAAGAAAAGTCCAACTATAACTATTCTGAAAAATGCCCCCCCCCCCCCCCCCCCCCATGCGTTTTGGAATTTAGTCATTACATGTTTGGTCAGTAGTTATCAAAGAAAAAAAATTAAATATGTTTTAGTGCTAAATATTAAAGAAACTCAGTTGGCCATGAAGTCAACTATAATAAACCTGGAACTCAGCATGTCATTGTCCTGACTCCGAGTGAGGTTTTCTTCTACTGCATCTCTGGCCTTCTGCACCAGGGTCTGCTGATAATAAATGGTGGAGTTTAACCCCTTTAAGCGGCAGACATTGCAGCTAAAAGATGAAAATGTGCATTATGTGATCTTTAGAAACATGATCACAACAGATTTGTTTTGTCTACACATTATGTCATTTTGTTCACATCATAAAGATAAGGGATGCGTCAAGGCACTCTGTACATGAAAAGACCCTGAGCTTTATTCAGACAAGAGTCATGGGTACAGCTTACACAGTTCACAAGGATCAATAAAGATGAAATGTCCACATGTAAAGGGTATCACATTCTTGGTGATCTTCATGCTAGGTCTCTCTACTCCACAACATAAAATATCTGTCACATCAATGAAGTCATTCCAGCTGCCAAGTATGCAGCACTTTGACCCTATGATACCAGGGGGAGATAGAACTAAAACCGGAGAAGACAGAATCTAGAGCAGTTCAGCTTGTTCAGTTAAAGCTATATTAAAACCTTGTTTATTTTTTAAACAACAAACTTTATATTTACCTGCTCTGCGTAATGGTTTTGCACAGAGAAGCCCGGATCCTCTTCTCGGGTCCCACAACGGCTCCTCCTCTTCTGCTGGGTGCCCCACACAGCAAGCAGCTTGCTGGGGGGGTACCCAAGCAGGCACGCTCCTGAGCCATGGCTCTGTTTCCATTCACACATTGAACCGCGGCTTGGGCCCACCCCCTTCGTCTCCTAATTGGCTCACTGACTATGATTGAGAGCAATGGGAGCCAATGGCTCCCACTGCTGCCAAAAGCCAATCAGGTGTGCGAGTCCCCGGAGAGGCAAGGCTCTTGTGGATATCGCTGGATCAAAAGGGGGCCACTCAGGTAAGCATTAGGAGGGCTTCTGCACACAGAAGATTTTTTACCATCATGCATAGAATGCATGAAGGTAAAAAACATTGTGCCTTTACAACCACTTTAAGATTTGAAAATAAAAGCTAGAAGCTGATTGGTTGCCATGTACAGCTGATTTAGATTTCATCTGCTCCAGACTTAGTAAATTACACTCTGTGTGCTGTGGAGAAGAGAGATCTTCCATCAGTATAACCAAACTGGGTTTAGTTTTTTTTTCCATGCTGATCAGAATTCTTGCATTCCATTTGAATAAGACGCACCACATTCCACTGTCCGGTTAATTTCACTAAGCTTAATGTCACATACTGAAAATGCTGATTTATCTTTACACACATCAGGTATTTTAACCACCGAGAGAATATCTTAGCAGCTAGTACGCCATGACCTCCTTTTGGTGTACTGCATATATTTTATATTGCCTTTTACATCATATGCACAGCCGATTCAATGAATCAAAAAGGAAGCCATCTTGACAAACTGCATTTAGGCAAGGTTACCTATCCAACACATAAAACGATATGCTAAATGTTTCCTTGGTATTTATCTGGTTGTGTACCTGTTAACAAAATTTCCCAGGTTGTTCAGCAACTCTGAGTTATTCTTCAGCATCAGATCACCCCAGCTGAACGCACTGTCTTGTCCCTCAGGCCTCACATACAACAGATAGAATCTCCAGATGTCAGCTGGGATACCAGTGTCCTGAGCCATGTCACCAAACACACCCACTCCTCGACTCTTGGAAAATTTACCATCCTCATAGTTTAGATATTCTGAAATGAAAAGTCAGAGTTTAGGAACATGATGTACTTTCTGAAACTTAAATACATGAAAAAATGTATACAGCCCTTGGTGTGCAATTAACTCGGACCAACATTTTATTTAAAAAAAACTGAAAGCTGCAAGTTTCAGCTCACAAACCTAAACCTGCAACTGAAATTCCTATATAAAACCATGCTATCATTAAAAGAATTGGTCTGAATGCAAAACACCTATCGCAGATCTCTGAGTAGTAGCAAAGCTGTGAAATTGTGCAAGGAAATTACAGGTCCCATTCACAGATTCTGAGATAATTCTATTTTTGTACCCAACGCTTTATATTTTCCACTGTATAATGAAAAGATAGTGATACAACATGCTGCCATTTACTTAAAAAGATAAGGAATCAGAAGCTAACCTACAGTATATTATAGTTATATCAATAGAAGGAATGCTTTTCTTATTTACATTTAGGCTTCATCTACACCAGCAGCACAGGGCTGCATTGTCCAACACCTGGGATGGATACAGTGGAGAAGGATTAGAACCCCTGTCAGTTATTAGTGCTAATAAAAATGGTTTCAACTGTAGAAATATGCCAACTCACAAGTCAATGCGCCCCCTGCAGTATATGTATCAATACAAAAAGAAGAAAAGGCGATTGGAATACAAGTCAAAAGGGAAGCTGCTTTCACAGGACACACGTGGTGTATCAAAAACAACCAAATTAAATTAAGTAAATACAAAATCTTTATGTCAAATATTGAATAAAAATATGTAAAAATGTATGTAAAGTATGGCGCCAACCCGAATAGTTTAAGCAGGTGCAGCTGCCCCTGTAAGGCCCCTTTCACACTGGGGCGGTTTTCAGGCGGTACAGCGCTAAAAATAGCGCCTGTACACCGCCTGAAAAAAAACGGCCCCATTCACTCCAGTGTGAAAGCCGGCAGGGCTTTCACACTGGAGCGGTGCGCTAGCAGGACAGCAAAAAAAGTCCTGCTAGCAGCATCTTTGGAGCGGGATAGGAGCGGTGTATTCACCGCTCCTTCCCATTGATTTGAATGGGACACCGCGGCAATACCGCCGCTCTGTGGGGGATTTTAACCCTTTTTCGGCCACTCGCGGAGGGTAAAACCGCACCGCGAGCGGCCGAATCACGCAGGCAAAACGACGGTAAAGCAGCGCTAAATATATCGCTGCTTTACCGTCACCGCGGCTCCCGCGCCAGTGTGAAAGGGGCCTAAGTGGACACCCACCTCAAAATAAAGTGAATAAAGTCAAACGCCAGCACACAGCCTCAGCTTCTCAAAAACAAAAAAACAGGTGTATATAAATATGCATGGGTGGCAAGTGTGCATTTTGTAAACATTGTGGTGGAGCACTAATTGAAGGAGTTCTAAGCACTTTATAATCAGAAGACACGATGGTTGGAGATTCTTTAAAAAAGAAGAAGGACTATTCACATTTTCATATGGACTTTTAATATTGATTATCTGCATATCAAATTGATCTTTATGGATTGATGTATAGCACATATTATACTTCTGTGGTTTATGATGGATTTGTTTTGAGAATTTTGAGATTTGTTTTTGTGTGCTAGCGCCTGACTTTCTTATTTCACTTTTTTTATTGAATGACAATAGTTTTAAAAATCACACACATACAGTATCTCACAAAAGTGAGTACACCCCTCACATTTTTGTAAATATTTTATTATATCTTTTCATGTGACAACACTGAAGAAATGACACTTTGCTACAATGTAAAGTAGTGAGTGTACAGCTTGTATAACAGTGTAAATTTGCTGTCCTCTCAAAATAACTCACACAGCCATTAATGTCTAAACCCCTGGCAACAAAAGTGAGTACACCCCTAAGTGAAAATGTCCAAATTTGGCCCAATTAGCCATTTTCCCTCCCCGGTGTCATGTGACTCGTTAGTGTTACAAGGTCTCAGGTGTGAATGGGGAGCAGGTGTGTTAAATTTTGTGTGATCGCTCTCACTCTCTCATACTGGTCACTGGAAGTTCAACATGGCACCTCATGGCAAAGAACTCTGAGGATCTGAAAAAAATAATTGTTGATCTACATAAAGATGGCCTAGGCTATAAGATTGCCAAGACCCTGAAACTGAGCTGTAGCATGGTGGCCAAGACCATACAGACGTTTAACAGGACAGGTTCCAATCAGAACAGGCCTCGCCATGGTTGTCCAAAGAAGCTGAGTGCACGTGCTCAGCGTCATATCCAGAGTTTGTCTGTGGGAAATGGATGTATGAGTGCTGCCAGCATTGCTGCAGAGGTTTAAGGGGTGGGGGGGGGGGGGGGGTCAGCCTGTCAGTTCTCAGACCATATGCCGCACACTGCATCAAATTAGTCTGCATGGCTGTCTTCCCAGAAGAAAGCCTCTTCTAAAGATGATGCACAAGAAAAGCCTGCAAACAGTATGCTGACGACAAGCAGACTAAGAACATTGATTACTGGAACCATGTCCTGTGGTCTGATGAGACCAAGATAATCTTATTTGGTTCAGATGGTGTCAAGCGTGTGTTGCGGCAACCAGGTGAGGAGTACAAAGACAAGTGTGTCTTGCCTACAGTCAAGCATGGCGGTGGGAGTGTCATGGTCTGGGGCTGGGGCTGCATGAGTGCTGCCAGCACTGGGGAGCTACACTTCATGGAGGGAACCATGAATGCCACATACTGAAGCAGAGCATGATCTCCTCCCTTCAGAGACTGGGCCGCAGGCAGTTTTCCAACATAACGACCCCAAACACACCTCCAAGATGACCAGTGCCTTGCTAAAGAAGCTGAGGGTAAAGGTGATGGACGGGCCAAGCATGTCTCCAGACCTAAACCCTATTGAGCATCTGTGGGGCATCCTCAAAATGGACAGAGGAGGAGCGCAAGGTCTCTAACATCCACCAGCTCCATGATGTCGTCATGGAGGAGTGGAAGAGGACTCCAGTGGCAACCTGTGAAACTCTGGTGACCTCCATGCCCAAGAGGGTAAAGGCAGTGCTGGAAATAATGGTGACCACACACTTTGGGCCCAATTTGGACATTTTCACTTAGGGGTGTACTCACTTTTGTTGCCAGCGGTTTAGACATTAATGGCTGTGCGTTGAGTTATTTTCAGGAGACAGCAAATTTACACTGTTATACAAGCTGTAAACTCACTACTTTACATTGTAGAAAAGTGTAATTTCTTCAGTGTTGTCACATGAAAAGATATAATAAAATATTTACAAAAATGTGAGTACTCACTTTTGTGAAATACTGTATATAAATACAGTTTTTAAACCAATTAAAAAAAAAAAAAAGTAATTGGAGAGATTTGCCTTCACTTCTGTCCCATAACCAAAAACAGGAGCGGAAATCCCAACAAATTAAAAGAATACCTTGGGCCCCCCCAGGTCATCAGAATTAGTGTCCCTTTTGGAAGATTTCCCCTCTAATACTTTTCTGGGGATAACCCAAAAAGAGGGTGAATCTCCCGAATGGGTGCACAGACAGCAATACCTGACAAGGGTGCTAATCCATCTCCACTTTATCCAAAACTAAAACAAAAAAGTTTTGCCTTTAAGTTACTCAGCACCAATGATTCTGTGTTTTTCCATATTTAGGTTTCTATGCAATATTGTAGAGAAACTGATCCAAGAAAGGTAGAGACTCCTCCAAATTGGCCATTATATATTTTTACATTCCTTAAATACCTCATGCCTGGCGCACTACTTAACTCCTGCTTTTATTTCCTTAGTGAATTGACTTTAACCACTTACCTACTGGGCACTTTTACCCCCTTTCTGCGCTGTCACACTTTGAATGACAATTGCGCGGTTATGCAATACTGTACCCAAACAAAATTTTTCCACACTAATAGAGCTTTATTTTGATGGCATTTGATCACCACTGGGTTTTTATTTTTTTCTAAATAAACAAAAAGAGTGCAAATGTTGAGAAAAAAAAAAAAGTTTATAGTTTGTTAAATTTTGCAATCAGGCAATTTTCTCTTTCACTGATGTGCGCTGATGAGGCTGCACTGATGGACATCGATAAGTGGCATGGATAGGGGGCACTGATGAGGAGGTACTGATGAAGTTGCACTGCTAGGTAGCACTGATAGATGACTGATGGGCACTGTTGGGGCAGCACTGATAATCAGTGCCCCGATTATCAGTGCCGATGTCCCTTTAACAGAAGCTGGTTATCAGCTTTCTTCTCTCCTCGCGCTGACAGCGCAAGGAGATCAAACCCGATAACCGCCTTCTTTTGGCATCCGTGATCAGCTGTCACATGGTAAAGGGCCACTGTAAATGGCCCTTTACCTCGATCTGTAATCAGCTGAGTCCTTTGGACTCGGCCATCACAGAGCAAGGCACACAGGAAGCGCGTTCACTAGAGGACTACAATAGATGCCCTCCAAGCAAAGTAAGTCCGCGCTGTAGCCGTTATTCAGGTATAGCGTGGGCGGCAACAAGTTAACACCGTTTTATCAGTGATTAACCTCATGTTCTTGGTTTGTGAGGTAAATAACTCATGAGGTGATAGTGAATTGACATTTCAGCATCTCAAGAGATAATTGGAGAAAACGTGTCCCCTGATTCAACTACCTCATGAGATATTCTTTAGTGAACTGAGTCCCAACGCAAGAACAAGGTTATTTACCTTATGGTCTATGACTTTACTTCACACCAAAGAGAAACACCAAAAAAGTAGCATTTTTGTGCAGCATGTTGCAGCACATAGCACTAAAGTATAGGAAATAAAATAAACACTGGAATGAATTTTAAAAATGCATTGCAAGCGTGCTAAACCACTCACGATAAACACATGCACTGTAATGTGAATGGGCCCTACATTAATGAAAGATGGCAGCATCTCAGTCCAAAAAGGCCAACAAAAGGTTACAGGTTTGGCTGAATAGTGCAACGCCCCATACCAAGTATGGAGCCTGTATAAACATGTAAAAAAGGTACACACATTTAAAAACAGTGCTCTGCTTAGTTATTAGGAGCAAGTCATCAGTACAATTAGGTTTACCTGTAGCTATAAGATGGTTGACCACTGTGTAGTTGTCTTCGACTCCCAGGAGACATGATGGAAAAATGACACTGTGGAAAGGGACATTATCCTTTGCCATGAAGTTGTAGAGTTGGACCTGAACACATCAGAATTATATTTAGTTAACACACTTAAGGGTAATCTTGTTAAATTATGACGCTTGAACACAAAATGTTTACAATGTGAATTACAATTCACAGATGTACCACAAACTTGTTGAAACAAAATCGGTTATATGCATCACACAGCAAACAATGCATGTTTAGCTTAAACTTTCCACCCATACCTTTGGCCCCCTAAAATACAATCTCACATCAAGGTGGCTATAAAAACATAGATAATGGTATATGGTACTGTCCCAGATTTCCCACTATATAGCCAGATAATCATCACATTGTTTTAGAGTGCAAAAGGTGGAAATTGTTTTCCTTATGTGATAAATCTGTCCTATAGCACAACATTTCCGTGAAGAATTTTTTTATATGATCTCTGAACAAAATTTACTCCATAGTCCCCTGCTTAGCTCAACATGCACTTTTAAATTTTAAACCTCCAGGGCTTTCAAAATTTGGATTTAGCTTATCGTGGTATATTCTAACAGCAGCCAATTGTCAAAGCATGGAAATCACCTACCCCTTGGCTGATACAAAGTCGAAGACAAACCAAGTCATTTTACACCAAAAGATAGAAGTTAAATTGACTGCCAAAATGGATAAACTTTTATCCATCTGGCATCCCTGGACCTCCCTGTACCTTCAGATATCATGGTAAAATGCTGTTTTGGACCTAAAAGAGCGAGTATGTCCGTTGGACACACCGATTCTGTTCCCAACCTCCTCCTCCGCATTGCCCTTACTCCTTGTTTCCCCGATATATACACAGTTGCACAATTCTAACTACCCACCTAGCCCCAACCTCTCCGTGACTCTTTATGCAGAGTAACAAAGTGATTCTAAAAGGAAATAGTTTTTTTTAGATCAAACATGTTATACTTACCTGCTCTGTGCAATTGTTTTGTACAAAGCAGCACTGATACTATTCTTTTTGGGTCCCACACCTGCTCCTCCCACCTGCCAAGTGCCCCCAAAAGCAAACCTCTTGCTATGGGGGCACTCAAGCAGGCTCACTCCTGCTCCCTGTGTATCCACACACAGGCGGCTTGGTCCACGCCCTTGCTTTCTCTCCTCATTGGCTGTCATTGACAGCAGCACATCTCTCTCTCTCTCTCATGTGTAAAATAGCAAGATCACTAAAGTATTTAGACTCTTTAAATAAAATCAAATAGGCAAAGAGATTCTGCTTTTAAAGCAGCACATCTCTCTCTCTCTCTCATGTGTAAAATAGCAAGATCACTAAAGTATTTAGACTCTTTAAATAAAATCAAATAGGCAAAGAGATTCTGCTTTTAAAGGTTGTGAGGCAAACAGTGCTCGGTTACATTGCTCAAAAGCTGCATTTTTCTGCATGGTTTTGGCTTTAATAAAGAGCACGGGAGCAAAGTGCACTGTATTACATCTGTACCAAAAAGGAGGTGGTCGGCTTTTATAGGCACTGCATGTTGACCTTTACCCAATTTTAAATATTAAGATATCTGGTTTACCGGAAAAATCCTTTTCTTGGAGTACATCTTTATATTCATCACTACTTGGGTTATGTGGACAACTTCAGGTGAATGTACACTGGCCAAGGCATAACCCCCTTCCAGCTCTCCAAGCCTCAGTTCTGTAGCAAACAAGGAGGAAAAGACAAAAGAGGGAGGGATCCCTGTGTCCTGTGATGTACTCCCAAGAATAGGATTCTACAGGTAAAAAAATCCTAAAATGTATTAGACTTGTATCACAGGACACAGGTTGTCTTCATATTCATGAATATTTGGAATGTCCCAGAGCACTAAACATGAAATTAGGGCAACACAGCTTGTGCCCAAAACCCAAACAGGGGACACTAGCATAAAAACTGAGGCTTGGCAAGCTGGCAGGGGCAATGCCTGGGCAGGAAAACCATGTGTGTAATTTATATATGTTTGTTTACATGAGATCAGCTGCGATTGGACACAGCTGTTCACATGGCAAAGGGCCATTGCATTTACTTTGATCTGTGATCAGCTGCGGGCGTCCCGGGGGCGCACGGGGGGTGTGCTCTGGGAGGACATCCATGGACGCCCCCCCAGAACAACAGAGCCACACTAAAGTCATATTTCTGCTATGGTGAGGTATTAACGTGGTTCATTTTCAAAAGGTGGAAACGAAATACATCTACGAGTAAAGCAGAAAACTCCTATAACATCCAGCCTCTGAAAGTCAAGTTTAATTATCAGAGAGACAAATATATTTATTAAACACTTGTCAGAGCACCACAATATATTACATGAACAATCTACAATGTGGCTACCTGCTTAGGATTTTTCCACCACTTCTCCCACTGATCTGTATAATTGGCTGTAATGGAAATATATCCTATTGGAGCATCAAACCAGACATAGAAAACCTGTTAAAAAACAAAAAACAAACCATTAATAGCACCAGTAGACATGAAGCATTCTAGTTCAGTACGAAGTTAGTTGTATTCACCTTATCCCTGAAGCCATCCAGTGGCACAGGTGTCCCCCATTTAAGATCCCTAGTAATACAGCGTGGCTTCAAACCATCACGGATCCAGGAGCGGGTTATGTAACGGGCATTGGTAGTCCAATCTCCAGTTGCAAGAGATTCATCCAACCACTTCTCCAGCCTCTCTTCCAACTATAAAGTAAAACAAAAAAGATATACACAGTGTTTAATTTACATTGTCCCTTCCATTTTTGTATGTGCATGATGAAACTAATTATTTTAATAAAAAAAAAACAAAAAAAAAAAACACACACATCATTCCTAATAGACATACAGCTGTCACATGACGGAGCTCTTTGATAGTCTGTCTGCAGGGAGACATAAGCAGGAGGAGCTTCTAGTCCTCTGCTGCTGGTCACATGTTCAAAATAATAAATAGAAAATAGCCTTTGAAATACGGAGTAAAATGATATCAATAAACGGTTTTAAATCATACAAATATATATTTGCATTAAAATCTTTTTTGTTTTTTGCCAATAATATAGTGTGAGCTGATTTTTCCCAGTCACGGGCTGTTTCACACCCCTCCAGCCTGTGTCTTAGAATAAGGAGGGAGGCGAAGCTTCCATTGATTAACATGTGATATTATTCTCCCTGTGTGTTTAGCTGGTTAGTGGGCATGGAGGAGGGGGGAGTGGGCTGTCATTTACCACTGTGTATACGCCTACATGTGTAACTATAATTACACAGGCTGCTCAGATGTGACAGGGAGGAAATGCTCAGCATAGAAACTCACTGAAAACTGAGCATGTGCAGGATTGCCATCGCAGCTGCAAAATCCTATGCTGAATTGGGGACATGGACAGATGGTAGAGTAAGAGAGCAGTAGGATCAACCAGTTTTTTTTGCAGAATACAGGAAACGAATCTCATAGTGACCGAATGAGTTTGAACATAATACAGCACTTATTAAAAGTTTTTTTTATGATGGGCTTAGTGACACTTTAAATGTTATATCATTATCCACCCATTAGGTGGTATGCTCGTTGGGGTGGAGAACTGGAATGGGTAGGGACCACTCGTCAATAGATTCCATTTGAAAGCGAAAAAGCTTTTCTAAATTATCAGAGGAGTCCCATGACGCCACCAGTTGGTTCCAGACCTCATAAAGGACAGTTTTACAAACAGAATGTAATGGGAAGGTCTTTGCAGCCACAGCTCTATAAGACCCAATGCCTTAAAAAGCAATCTGATCCTCTACACCACAGAACACACTGCAGCACAGAATCAATTACGTCTTGTAAAGCTGAGTCACAGGAGACTTGCTTAAAAACCAGGAAAATGTTGTTGAGGCTCTGAATCAGATAGTAACAGAAACCTGAGGTGTAGTTTCAGCTTCAACTGTAGTGCAAAACTATGTGTGCTTTGAACACTTATAATTTGATTTTTGCAATAACTGGGTACAGACCAGAAAACAAACCAAAGTGGATACCAAGGGTCTCGTATCTATATGCAAGGGCTGATACTCATTTTGTGGAGCCATGTAGGACTCTGGGGAAGACAACCCAAGATCTATGTTGCGGGTGTCTGTCCTTTCTTGGTGAGGCAATGCCTTGCATACTTAAGACCCCAAGCAACTGATGGTGGCAAGAGCAGCAAATGGTCAGAAGTGATTGAGTCCAAGGCCATAAAACCAGACCGGGGACTGGAACCATCACTAGGCCAAGGAGAAAATGGCAGAAGAGTGTGAGTGTGTGTGTGTGTGTGTGTGTGTGTGTGTGTGTGTGTGTGTGTGTGTGTGTGTGTGTGTGTGTGTGTGTGTGTGTGTGTGTGTGTATACACACACACAAATTGTTTATTTATTTGTTTATGGGAGGAGTCCGGGGGGTATTTAAGCAACCCACTCATCTGTGGTCTTTGTCGGTTCCTGTGCGTGATTCGTTACATCACTAGGCCAACTCTTCCAACTCATTCAGTGTCCGCACTTCCAGAGACTTTCACTTCTCTGTTCGTGTTTTTTTTTGTAGATTGAGTCTTACTCAACTGTCGCAGGTAGGATTCGTATACAATTTCTTCATTTCACGCATCGTTTGCCAGGTACCTCGTATCACCGAAACTCCGCTACGGAACGCATGTGTCATTCATTAAAGTCTCCGTATTCAGCCTTATTTAGCCTCATGCTAAACCACAAACTCGTGGCTTAGTTTGTGAGCACAAAACAGATGTTTTTTTCATCGGTTTCATTCGTACAGTCTCGTACTTTGTTGTTACACGCCACTTAGTCGGCCCATTTTCACTTAAAAAACACTGTCTATCACTTCAGTTATTTTAGTTCGCATTACCCTACACTCTTCTCTGAATCCAGTCGCATCAGCGATTCACGTCCCGGCTAGTTTATCATGTCATCTCATGCCATGTTCCGCAATCCGGTTCGGTGTCAGTCGCGGCACACCGATTTGTGTCTCTGTCATGGCATCCATTGTTATTACGCATACCTATCACCTTGGTTCGATTCAAGTCGCATCAGCGATGCATCAATTCATGTCGGCTGGGTTTAGTCTTCTTTTGTTCCACGCTCCACAGTCCAGCTCGTTGTCAGTCGCAAATACGGCACACCAATTCATGCCAAATCATTTTATTTGTTACATTTCGCATACCTTCCACTCTGATTCGAATTCGGTCACATCTGCGACGCACCGATTCATGTCGGTTCATTCTAGTCATTCCGTCTCATGCTTCACAGTCTGGTTCGTTGTCAGTCGCAATTCTCTGCACACCGATTCGCGTCTGTCATGGCATCCATTGTCATTTCACATACCTTTCACCTCGGTTCGAATCAAGTCGCATCAGCGATGCACTGATTCATGTCGGCTCGGTTTAGCCGTCTCATTCCATGCTCCACAGTCCGCTTCATTGTCAGTTGCAACTGCAGCACACCAATTCGTGTTTCCATTATGGCAATCATTACATTAATTTCATATACCCTTCACTCCGATTCCAATCCAGTCGCATCTGCGACACACCGATTCATGTCATCCTACACTGATTCATGTAGGAGGGGAGAAAGGAAGAGGAAAGAAGAGTAGGAGGAAATCTAAAGCATCATCTACCCACCTCTTCCCTCCCTATAGACCTGAGCGTCTGATCCCAGATTGCGCACCCCCTCCCTTTCACTCAGACACCCCCTGACCACTAGGAGCTTCCGCGTTCTGATTGCTGTCAGTTTATTCTGGGTCCAACCTGGCCCCGAGTCATCTCATCGCCCAAAGTATGGGGAAGTGATTTACAAAAGGAATACAATTCCATATATCTGCCATTGTCTGGAAATCCAAAGGCTGCCTGAGGGATTGCGGATGCTGGAACCTGAGAACACCGGTCTATATTGAGGATTCACATGCAAATTACCCCTGCAGGGGTTATAGGAGCTGTCCGTCTATTGTATTGCGTGGGAGTTTCAGGCTTGGATGCATGCTGTTCATTGGTCGTGCTGCTCTTCGGTCCTGCCTGATCCGGTATCCTCCAGCGCAAGAGGCTAAGCGCATAAGCCTATAAGATACAATGTCGTATGGCAGTTGTATCCAACTTTTGCGGTAAGAGTATCCAATCTCTCTACATCATTTGTTAAGTTCCTGGAGACATCATTGTCTGGTCTATATACGCTCCTGAGTTGTCTATAGAGATCCGTGGACATCAGTTCCTCACTTGCTTTATCTTGGGACTAATTATTTTGTTTATTGTGGACTCACTTCCAATTAAGTCTATATTTGGGGTCACTCCCACACACATATGTATTTTTTAGTGTGTTGTTCACGGTTTATATTGTATGATTAGCGCTACATTTTTTGTATATTCATAAATTTCATATAACCTTCACTCCGATTCCAATCCAGTCGCATCTGCGACACACCGATTCATGTCGGCTCATTCTAGTCATTGCGTCTCATGCATTCCATGCTGCACAGTCCGGTTCATTGTCAGTCGCAAATTACGGCACACCGATTTGTGCCTCAGTCATGGAAAATCATTTAAATGTTACATTTCGCATACCCTTCACTCCGATTCGAATTCAGTCGCATCTGCGACGCACTAATTCATCATGCTCCAGTCTGGTTCGTTGTGAGTCGCAATCGTGGCACACTGACTCGCACCTCTGTCATGGCAATCATTTTGTTCATTCCATATACCCTACACTCCGATTCAAATCCAGTCGCATCAGCAACGCACCAATTCGTGTCAACTTGTTTTAGTTGTTTCACCTTAATATCATTCCATGTTCCACAGACAGGTTCGCTGTCAGTCACTATCGCAACACACCATTTTGTGCCTCTGTCGTGGCAAATCATTTCACTCACTTCACATACCTTACACTCCAATTTGAATCCAGTCGCAGTAGCGACACACCGTTTCGTGCCAGCTCTTTTAGTAATTCCATCTAATTTAATACCAAAATTAAAAGTTATTACGGATGGATACTCCCCTACTGACAGAATGGGGTGCCCGAACTTGTCCACCTGGGGTGTCTGAGCTGGGGCTAGCAAGGCCTGACCTGTACCAGAGGTGGAGGGGAGATTGAGAGGGTGTGCAATGTTGGCGCACCAGTTAGCAGTGTGGGTGGAGGACTGGCAGATAGCGCAGAGTTGTGAGCTTAGGCCGACAAAGTGGCGGCAGAACAACTCTGTCAATGAGGCTCCAATCTGTTCCGGCTTGGAACTGTGCACAGTAGAGGCATGAGCTGCAGCATATGATGCACAACAGGGAAGAGAGGAGAGTAGCCACTTAACCACATGATCACGTAAAACTACAACTGTTGCTTTGATCGCAAAGCAGAGGTACATAATGCACATGTGAACTGCTGATCTGAGGTGCAATTGCATTAATGATCCCTGTGATTATTTTTTTTTTCTCTGTCCAGAATGGTTTTGGAGCTTAGCGACTAACATGAAGAGAGGACACCTGGAAGGCAAAAAGAATTTGAAATGGAAGTAGGACAGATAAAGCCAATTTACAAAATTGTAAGACTAGAAATTTTTCTTTTTTTTTTTCAGCCACATGAACTGTTCAGTGTTCAGCCACATGAATTTTCAAATTTCATTGAGCTTTAGAATTTTTTTTCAAAATAAAGATCATCATTTTGGTATGTTTGGGAATCGAGCCTCATGCCCGTAAAGTATTTTAAAATAAGAGCCCAAAAACATCATATGCTTTGAAAAAAGATAGAATAGAGCAATATCTGGCCACCCCTGCTCCGATCACACAGTACATGTCCAATGAGAAACACCTGGCAGATGACTCTCACTTCTCCAAAGTAAGGCAAGTCCCTCAGACAATTGTCCCAGTTTCCCAAGTTTCCCCACATTCCTCTTCTAGTCAGAACTAAAAATATTGGATTTCTCTTCACCATGACAAATATATACAAGTAAATCTCCTTGGAGGGTAACAGCCAAAAAAAACAAAAAAAAAAAACAAAAAAAAAAAAAACGTAAGAGGTCCTTCACCTTCTATACTCTATTAGAAAATGTAAGAAGAAAAAAAAAAAGGTTTTCTTTAGATACGCGTTAAAATATTTCTAGGATGAGCTCAAGTTGCTATATTAAAACAGGCCTCAAAAAAGAACAATGCTCTCAGAATGTGACATACCTTAGGCAGGTCTAAGAAAAGATGCCGAGATGATTTAATTACAGGAGACTGCTTACACACTTTGCACTGAGGTCTCTGTGAAACAAACAAGAAAAAAAAGACAAGTGTTAAAACAACCAATCACCAAGATAACTTTGCATATGGATATACTACACCATATACTACACCAGGGGTGTCAAACCTTTGGACTTTCTTGGGCCACATTGGAAGAAAAGAAATTGTCTTGGGCCACATAAAATACATTAACAATGAGGAGAGCTGATGAGCAAAAAGAATAAAAAATAAAAAAAAGTCAGGCAGATCACAAGTTATCGATCATTGATATAGATAATGGGGAACATTTACTAAAATTGGTGCACACAGAATCTGGTGCAGCTCTGCATAGAAACCAATCAGCTTCCAGGTTTTTTTGTCAAAGCTTAATTGAACAAGCTGAAGAAGCCGATTAGTTACTATGCACAGCTGCACCAGATAGTGTGCACCAGTTTTAGTTAATCTCCCACACAGTACCTTATTCTAAAAAGTAAAAAAAGAGGGTAACAGAAAACTAGTGCGATATGCGACACGGGTTTTGATAAACAAACCCATCAATATCTGGTTTGATGAGTGTAGTAGCAAAACATTTACAATTTTGTGTTAGGCCACATTCATAGCTGTCTGGGGCCCATGCAGTCATTGGGCTGTAGGTTGGACACCTATACTACACAAACAAAAATACTTTTTTTTTGTGTTAGGACAGTGACAGTCCCACCCTCCTTGCCGCCGCTGACTGAGGGGCTCTTTCTGCCGGACTCACCACCCTGAGGAGTTCTGCGCTGTCCACAAGTAGTGCCTGTAGTCCCTGAGTGCTCCCAAGTGCAGAGGAAACAAAAACTGTCTGTGTCAGCCGCTAGAATGAGTGCTAAAAAGTTCTAGAAATGTGAGGTCTGTCTGCAGACAGGAGGGTTGTTACCCAAGGGACCGCCCCCTGGGCGGAACTAAGAGTTCTGAGTGTTGTATTACAACTATGCCTAGTATTCTCCTAGTGATAAGGCTAACAACCCATTTGTTACAGAGAGGAGCTGTGTCACTCTTTGCCTAGTCCCACAGCCTGGTCTAATACTTTCATTTTAAAGTAGAATTAAACTCCATTGTGGTTTTCAAACTGTCTGAATGAGTCATTATTTGTATTAACCACATACTGTCTGTATCGTTTCCCATTCACTGAAGAATTGGAGTAAATCAGGCATTTAGGAGCAACAAATTCTGTTCTTCCATTAAACTAGATTACTCCATAGCACAACAGACTACAAAAGACCTTGATCTCCTTTTTTCTAAACATGCCAAACATCTTGGCAAATAAGGTCCCATAATTTTTTAGAATACAGTACAGACAAATAACAGGGTAACTTGTACACTTTTCTATGCAACATATATAAATTCAAAGTTCTTACTTTAGTTCTGTTCATGCAGGATTCTTACATATAGGCAAGCCTATAATAAGGTTTACCTATAGGTACTGTAAATATCTCCTAAACATGCACTGTTTAGTAGATATTTACTTTAGATTCAGCCAGTGAAGTCACTGGCGCATGCGCTCTGAAGAAACGGCATACCCGTAAATGGTGGCTCCCGCACAGTGACGTCATTGCGGCTCTGGCCACTCACACAGCCGGAGACCGCAAACCTGGAAGGAAGACTGGGTGAAGACGGAAGCACGTTCAGCGGTGACAGCACGCCACTGGAGGGCTTCATTCTAAAGGTAAGTTTCCCATTATGACATTGCCTCGCAGGTTTAAAAAAATAAATAAAAATGGGATGAATACCCCCCCCTATTGGGCTTTGGTTTGTAAACTGGTTTGAATAGAATCATATGAACCGGTCTTGTGGCAGCACCAGCACGAATCTCTGGGACAAGAGGTGGGTGAGAGAATTCTACAAATCTAACTGCCCACCCACTCTCTATAATAAAACACCCTATATGACCCAATAACTTGCTTCTGAGTTTAATCATCTTTTAGGCTGTGCAAATATAGATAAATATGAACCCAATTTTTATCCACTCTAAAAAGATATACACAAATATACAACAAAGTCTTTGTGGCAGTACCTTTAACTCTACAGCATTGATAAGCTTTCCACACTTGTCACACTGGTCACCTCTGGCCTCCTCATAGTTACAGAAGGGGCATATTCCTTCCACAAAACGATCCGCCAAGAACCTCTGACAGCTCTCGCATCGCAACTGCTCCACGGTGTCTTCCAACAAGAAGCCTCTTTCCATTAGTCGATGAAAGATGTCCTGAGCGATTCTGTATTACATGTGCACAAACTTTACTTTATTGCTATGAATAACACCAGCATTAACTTTCCTCATAACGTCACATATTTATTACACGCACTTTACTCCCTTGCCATGAAATACACCAGCATTCACTTTCTTCATAATATTGCAACAGTTTCACTGTAGGACAACAGTGGGGTATAAGCAGAGCGGATCCGTCTGGGCGGAATCCACCTACTTAGCGGGGAATCTCTATGCTGAGCAGGCGGATAACAGGTCCTGTTTGCACCCCTATGCAGAGCGGACAAGTACAGAGCCTGCTCTCCTCTATGGGGCAGTTGGATGAAAATGGACTGCATGTCCGTTTCCATCCGATCCGACCCGCTGGGCAGGTGGTGAACATATCGCCATACATCTGTTTTCAGCTGATTTTGTCGGATCGGGTGCCAGGCGGGTGTCATCTGACATCCGCCTCCCCATAGGCGGACAATAGGTGGCCCGATCCGGTCCACCTGAAAAACAGACAGGCAGACCCGATCGATCCGATAGTGTGAAAGAGGCCTAATCGGTCAAAGTCCAAGTAAAATTGTACAGATACTTCCAGCCCTAATTTGAATAAAGATCTGAAGATATCCTGATGATCTCTTGCTCTTCACAAACAAAAGAAAGTATACTTTTTTTAGGCTGGCAAAGAGTGTGCATTTGACATATTTGGGTTGGTTTCCTCCTACAATCACTTAATTTAAATGCAATCAGGTGCTTCATAGATTATACAGAGTAATACATACTGTATTGTCAGCTTAAGGCCCTTTTCACACTTGTGCGACTTCAAAGTCGCGCAATGCGGCCGCGATTTCAAGGAATGCCTGTGTAAGTGGCATCAAAATCGGACCAAAGTAGTGCAGGGACTACTTTGAAGTCGGAAAGACTTGAAGTCGTACCAATATGAATGGCTGTCATTGGAAATCATGGGGAACGACTTGTCATGCTACTTTGCAGTCCCAAATCGTGGGACAAAATCGTATAAAAGTGTGAAAGGGGCCTAAGGACAGTATAATATGAGCTCCTTTGCCAGACAGGAACTGATGTGAATGGATCCATGTACTCTGTAATACATTAGTGCTATATAAAAAAGGCAAGAAATAAATTGTTTTCTCCCCACATTTATTCAAAAGAATATCAATTTATGGCGAGTGATTTTTTCTTTTTTTTTTTTTACATTCATTATAAAAACAATTTTTCTTCAAAAACCTACAGCAAAAACCAGATGCTATCTGCTGCCTGTCCCTTAAATGAAGAGACCACTGACTTATTTTGTTCCACGTACTTACTACTTTATAAATGTACATCAAACAAAAATAACTAATAAACTATACTATCAAGCTTCAAAACGTATCCTAACCCAAGAACAAAAATTTTATATATTACAGCCTGTTAGACCTCAGATGTGTTTGCTTTTTATTTTTCTCTTTATTATTTTTCTTTATTTTCCTACTTATTACCTGGTGATCCTGTCAGTAAGACTTCCTGCCATAGGACAACAACGCTTATAACACTATTTATGTTGGAGCAATGTTGTCACCCTATCACAGGAAGTATATTAGGATTACAGAACAACTTCCCCTCCCGTCATCTTTACAGCATAGAGGGGAGGTATTCTGTAGTGAGAGATAGCTGGGAAGAATGCCAACTAACAACGAAGCACAAAAAGTTTTGTTTACTTGATTTCTGACAGAATACATAGGTATTTTTTGGACTTATTGAATAGATCAAATGACATTTCAATAGTATTTTTAACAGACCAAAAGGAAGAAATTAAAAATGTTCATGGTTAGGATTAACACATTTTAAAAGTGGGAAGAAAATGGAAAGAGACCAAGCTGATTTCTTACTTTGTTTGGTGTGAAGTTGTTGTTCTGCCAAAATAGTCAAAGGAGATGTTGAACCATTTGTATATGGCAGTGTGGACAGCATTGTATTTGTCACAGATCTGCTGTGGGGTCATCCCTTCTTCCATTGCTTTGGTTTCAGTGGCTGTGCCATATTCATCTGTCCCACACACAAACAGAGTGTTCCAGTTCCTTAGCCGACAGTACCTGCAAGATCCAATGCAAGATTTTATTTTCAGTGAAATCAAACTGATACTAGTACTGGATCATATACAAAATATTACTATCCAACAAATGAGAAAAATGGGGGAGACGGAGCATTACAAAACCCATGCTAAAAGTAAATCTCTGAAATGTCAATTCAGTTGTAAAAAACATAATCCATGTGGCTACAATTGTCTCTTGCGTGACCATGATAACTCAAAATTATAAATGCCAATTCATTTCTTCACTAAATAGAAAATGTGGGTATCCATTATCTCTGATGAGTCACATAATGCCGCAGTGTGCACAATGACTCCAGATCATGGCTCACTGGCATTGCTATGCAAATATTAAAGTGAAGCTTCAGGGGAGATAAAAAAAAAAAAAAAAAAAAAAAAAAAAATGAATAATTTTACTTTAGGTCCAGCTAAATTGCCTCTAATGCTGCATATGCCATGTCCGGATGGCTACTTCAAATGTTAAAAAATCTAGTTGTATTAATGCCAGATACTACTCTAAGCTTTGATCTTCTGGCTCTACTGTTCTTAGTCCTAGTGCTTATACACTGAAGGACTTTAGGCAACTTCCTGGATCAGTTTGCAGAATCCTTAGCCCAGGTGTGACCTTATAATTCTGGGGCTCCATTTTTGAGATCCACCTACCAGAGTTTCTAATTCTGTCACATTTAAAACGTCTTAAGCCTCCACTTGCATACATTTCTGCATTTAAATTAAGTTACTGCTGGTTGTTGCTCCACCCCAGACTGAAGCCCAATTTATGGGCATTCCCATGGGAGAGGTACAGCCAGCACTGAAGCCACCACTTTCATTTTGCAACCCTCCAGGGCTTCCTCTGCAATTTTCATTTTTACTGTAAAAGCTATAGAGCAAAGATTCCCAGCAGCAGTAGCCGCAATTCATCATTTGGGATCTGAGAAGGGAGTACAGGTGTAATTGACGAATTGCATTTGAATGACTGAACTGGAGAGCACTGCCGTCATTCACAAAAGTATGAGCTGACAACAACACGCCAGCAGCAACTGCATTTGTCCAAGTGTGACTGTTCTCACCAGCGTTCTTTACATAAAAACAAAAACTGTAGAGGAGGCACAGGGCTTTACAATTAAAAAAGAGAGGGCTGCAGATGATTGAACTGGTAGTTTTCAGAGGTGGGTGGACAGGGGGTGTGGGCTCTGTCTGCAGATTGTCAGTCATAAGTCCATCTCCTCGTTCCAGTGTGGTCAGGCAGAGATGGGCGAAGGAGGAAAGTTGTCTGACCACATTACCCAGTAACCACACCACAGATTTCAACTGGACCAAGGAGCGTGTCTGCTCCCTCTGCTAAACCATTGCGAGTTTCTCCCAAACCTCTGTGTAAGAATCAGTTAGCAAAAATGATTACTGCAAGAAAGAGTTGCTCAAACTTGCCAGCTCTCTTTCGCCAAGTAAACCCTAAACCTTGACAAAATTCTATTAAAAAAAAAAAAACTGAAGTCATATTAGAGTATATTTTATGTAGCACCACTTCTAAATAAAACAAATAAAACTGGTTTCAAACATAGCTCACCTGGCAAAGACATCAGCACTGAGCACAGACCCGATGATGTTCCCCAAGTGAGGGACATTATTCACATAGGGTAACGCACTGGTAATCAGCAAGTTTTTCTCGCCTTCTATGGGCAGGCTGGAAGAGAATCGTCAAAAGTCTGAAGAAGCACAATATGGTTTCAAATTAAAAGTACTATTAAAACTCCAACACATCAGGATTGATTCGTATTGCACAGCAACCGATTCCAGCATAGTTAACTAACAATTAACTTGTTTTTTGGGGGTTTTTAAATTTAGTTTTGCACTTGTATCCGCCCCATAAAAGAGCTGTCGTAAATTGAACTGAGGTCACATCGTGTTACCAGTTTTGATAAAATAGTTCTCCGTTAAAGAAAACTAAAAACACATGCACAAACCTTTCCTACCTTAACCACTTCAGCCCCACAAGGTTTTACCTCCTTCCTGACCTGACTCTGCAAATGCTGCAGTTAGGTGTTTTGTAAGTGACAGCGACGATTGATACTGCACTTGGGTGGGCTGGGATGGGCGGAGGGGCTAAACGCAGGTGCTAGAATGTATCTGGGCTGATACCGCTAACGCTGCATTTTTGGGAACCCTTAAACTACTGGGGATGCTAGTATAACTCTGATCAGATCAAAGATATCGATTTGTTCAAACACTATACTACTAAAGGGAGGTGTATGGTGTGTTCGTGGGTGTTAGCGCTACTGGCACTAATCTGACTCTCCCTGGGGCTGACGCTAACCCTTATGCTAAAACCTGTACTGTGGGCGATCAGGGAGTTAAACCTTTATTCAGCAATATATGATGGGTGGCCTGACGCTATAAAAACCTGATGGTGACAGCAACCATGTAAAAAAAAAAAAAAAAAAAAAAAAAAAAAAAAAAAAAAAAAAAAAGAAGGCGGCGGGGAAAGGGGATTGGGACTTTGAATAAAGCACGTATAGGTGACAGTAACTAGCCAACTGGCTAACTAGAGTCATCCGTGACACTAAATACAGTGATCAGAAATAAGATCTGTACACTATATTAGTGACACTAGTGACAGGGGGTGAAATGGTTAACTGGAGCGATCAAGGGGTTAAACCTTTATTGGGGGGGGGTAGGGGGATACCTGGGCCTACTACTAACTGCCCTAACGCTGATTAGTATCACAAATGACACCAGTACAGGGATCAGTGAAAAAAAATCTGAAAACTGCACTTAGTGTCAGGGTTTACTTGGGGGGGGTTGACAAGTGTGCCTACGTGTATTGGTGTTAGTGTAGTGTTGTGCAACTCACTGTTAGACGTCCTCTCTCCTCTCCCTGGAACCAAAAAGAGTTCCACGAGGGGAGATGACATCACTTCCCCTGCCTGTGTTTACATTACACAGGCAGTGGAGGCGTTTAATTCACGAGAACCGATCAGCAGGTCCAGGCCAGAAATCATTTCTGGCCTGGACCTGAAGACTGATCGGTTTTGTAACTAATCCAATCACCGTGGGCACTGTGGGGGCGTGATCGCCGTACAGCTACGGCGATTCCCAGAGCAGTTCCATTCTGCCGTCAAACGACAGCGGGCGGTCTCAAAGCGGTTAAAGGGGAACCAGTCACATATGGGCTTATGTAGGGACACGGTTATCTAATCTTAAAGTGGTATTAAACCCACTTATTTTACCTTCCCTCTCTGCCTGTTATGTGCACTGAGCCACGCATTCGCAGCTTGTGAACATGCATGGCTCCCGCTCTGGGCTGCAGTGATGCGACCTGTGTGCATTTGCAGGAGTGAAGTCATTGCTGCCTGGCCATTCAAAATGCCAAAACAAACAGAACCCAGAAGGAAGCCTGGTTGAAAGTGGAAGTGCCCGAGTGTTGACATTGCAGTACTGGAGGGCTTTCTTTGGCAGGTACTGCAAGTCTGTCATAATGTGCTAATATATGGTGCATATTAGTACAATATGGCATTAAACCACCCTGGGGCCCTTTTTTCTTTTAGCGGAATTTACTACTGCTTTCACGGGTCAGTCCACCTAACAGGTTCTTAGATTTCTCAGGAACTCTGTTGCCAAGATCTTTGTACCAGAGTTCCTGGATCTGGACACCTGCTGTGACCTCTATGAGGTGTTCCCACTTTCTCAGTTAGAGTTTTTACTTCGTTAAGGACATGGAAAACACAGTGGGAATAGAAAATATTCACCCCTTTAAAATAATCACATTTTGTTGTTTTGCAGCCTGAAGTGAAGACAGACAGCTGTATTTACTCCAACATGTCAGAAAATAAAATAAAACAGAATCCATGAGAAAAGGATCACCCCCCTTCTAAAAAGAACTTGTAAACTCAATCAGGTGTAGCTAATCACCTTCTCGATGGCACACAAAGCCATTAGACATTCAACTGTAATCAGATGGTGATTTTGATTAGCTTGGAAAAATGATTACCCCCCTTGCGTCAGTATTTTTTTTGAACCACCTTTTGCTTTAAAATTATAGCCTTTAGTCGTTTGGGATTTGTCTCTATCAACTTTGCACATCTAGACTTTGCAATACCGTATTTATCGGCGTATAACACGCACTTTTTCCCTCTTAAAATCGGGGGAAAGTCGTGGGTGCGTGTTATACACCGATACCCCAAAAAAAATGACAAAAATGGCAAGCGCCGCGGAAAAATAGCGAGCGCTGCCGAAAAAACCCGAAGCGGCGCCGGAATAGACCAAGCAGACTGTTCGGCTCTGCTGGTAGTCCCGCCTCCCTGCGCTCGCTCCTGAAACAGCAGGGAGGCGGGACCGCGAGCGGAGCTGAACAGTCTGCTCGGCCTTTTCCGGGAGTGCTTCGGTCTTTTTCGGCGGCGCACGCGACAGAGAGTCTCGGCGGCGGGAAATTTAAACCAGGACCGGACTTCTAATGACGCTGGCAAGTTGCAAGGAAACTGGGCAAGGCTGCAAATGCCGCTGGGCAAGGCTGCAAATGACGCTTAAATGTAAGTTTTTTTTTCCCCTAAACTTCCCTCCTAAAACTTTTTTTCCTTAAAATGCCCTCCTAAACTTGGGGTGCGTGTTATACGCCGATAAATACGGTATATACCCACTCTTTGCGGAACTGCTCAAGTTCAGTTAAATTTGACTGTGACAATTTATGGACTGCAGTCTTCAAGTCATTCCACAGATTTTCAATGGGGTTGAAGTCTGGGCTCTGACTAAGCCATGCACAGGCATTCACCCTTTTTCTCCTTCAACCACTGTGTGGTAATTTTTGCTGTGTGCTTTGGGTCATTGTCATGTTGGAAGGTAAACCCACTGACAACTTTCTAGCAGAAAGGATTTGATGGTATTTTGCCCCATCAATTATTCATTCTATCCTGACAAGAGCTCCAGTCCCTGCGGCTGAGAAACACCCCTCATAGCACGATATTACCACCTCCATGCTTTACTGTAGGAATGGTGTTAATTGTATGGTGAGCTGTATTTGATTTCAAACCAGACATATCATTTGGTGTTGAGGCCAAAATACAAAAATTTTTTGTCTCATATGATCACCTTAAAAACGCACCTTGAAGAGTCTGATGCCACGTAGAAAAAAGGTGTTCTGGTCAGATAAGACTAAAATTTAATTATTTGGCCTCAACATCAAACGATATACTTGGCAAAAATCCAATAAAAAGCACCCCATCCAAATAACACCATTCCTACAGTAAAGCAAGGAGGTGGCAATATCCTGTTATGGGGGTGATTCTCTGCAACAGGGACTGGAGCACTTGTCAGGATAGAAGAAAAATTGACTGGGCAAAATACTGGTCAAATTCTTGGGGAAAACCTGCTGCCCTCTGACAGAAAGTTGTGAATGGGACGAATGTTTACCTTCCCACATGAAAATGACCCAAAGCACACAGCAAAAATTATCACACAGTGGTTGAAGGAGAAAAGTGTGAATGTCCTTGCATGGCCTAGTCAGAGCGCAGACAAACTCCATTGAAAATCTGTAGAAGACTGCACTCCACAAAATAGTCACTATCAAATTTAAATGAACTTAAGCAGTTCTGCAAAGAAGAGTGGCTGAACTTGAGCAGTTATGCAAAGAAAAGTGGGCAAATATTGCAAAGTCTAGATGTGCAAACTTAGTAGACCACCGGGATTGTGTTTGAAGCTGACAGGCAGCCTCCTGCCAGTCAGGTGAAAGCATTAGGGCAGCAGCGCTGCCGCCCAATTGCTCTTACACACACCTGGTACTAGTGTCCGCTTGCCCATCTGTGGGCAAGGGACTGACATGGCAAGTGCCGGCGGCTGCGGGGGGGAGGAGAAGGGCAGGCACACATCTGCCCTTCTTGCTGTGACCTGGAAAGCAACAGCCGTGACGTCACTTTCGGGTCAGCATCTAGGTGTCCCCAGCCGGGAAGAAATGTTTTGCAATGCAATCTGCATTGCAAAACATTCAGTGGAGTCCAAAAGGAGACATGCAGACATAAGAAAATTGGAGCTACCACTATTTTGATCGCTAGAGTGTCCGTTTCAGAAAATATATAAATGTTTGGGGGTTTAACAACATTATTCAGGGCTAAAATGTTTTATTAAACATGTGTGCAAAAAACACAAAAACAGCTCTGGCAGCAAAAAGGTTAAAGCAAAAGGTGGTTCAACAAAATACTGACATAAAAAGGGGGTGAATCTTTTTTCCAACTCAGTGATTCTGTTTTTGAATTCTTTTGTATTTTTTTTCCTGACATGTTGGTGTTCTTTCACTTGGATGTTATAAGTTTCACTAGAAAATACAGCTGGATATATAAAAGAAAAAAAAAAAATACAAAAAACTAAATTTGATTTTTTTTTTTTTATACTCATTGTAAGGATTTGTAACACATAAAAGGTGGATTAGAACACCTAAAGCTCCCAGGTAAATAGGAACACAGTATGGAATTATAAGTAGGGAGATCTTCCTGTTGGAGTATCTAAGGCAGGGATCCTCAAACTATGGCCCTCCAGCTGTTACGGAACTACACATCCCATGAGGCATTGTAAAACACTGACATTCACAGACATGACTAGGCATGATGGGAATTGTAGTTCCTGAACAACTGGAGGGCCATAGTTTGAAGACCCCTGATCTAAGGCATAAGAAGCCAGGAACAAATTCAAACGATTAGCCTTCACCTATATCTATCTTTTTGCATCCTACAATACTAGAGAAGAAAAGCAATTTTGACAGTATTTGCCATCTTGCTTTCCCAGTTTCACATAGTCACCTGGATAGCACAGGAGCGGCAATTTTTAATCACTTAAGGACCGAGCCTCTTTCTGGCATTTGGTGCTTACAAGTTAAAAACTTTTTTTTTTGCTAGAAAATTACTTTGAACCCCCATACACACAATATATATATATATATATATATATATATATATATATATATATATATATATATATATATATATATATTACACACGATAAGAAAATAGGAAGTTAAATTTCGTACGAACGAACGATCTGACTATTTTCGGATCGTTAGTATGGTGCTTTCGACAGCCAATTCAGATTTTTCGTACGACAAAAGCTGGATGTGCAGATTATAGAAGACTACGCATGCTCAGAAAAGAAAGAACACATGCAAAACTATTGAACACATTACATCACATCTGAAGTTGAATTCTGTCGTACGAGAATTTTCGTATGGTGACTGACGTATGAGACTATCATGCAACAAAAAAAACGGACGAACGCTCGTCCGAAAATCTAAACGTGTATATGAGGCTTAAGTCAGTCCCATAAGAATGCATACATCCCAGTGTGCCTGCAAGCCAATCTGCAGTAGGCATTCTTAATATACTCACATTGGGTGCTGCTGTGGTTTTGGCTTTGGAACATAAGCCCGACCCTTCTCCCAAGCTTCAACGGCGGCAGCAATATCCTCCTCAGACAGCAAACGGGCTGTTGTATCTTCACCCTTAGAATGTATCAAAAGAAACTGAAGTAGCACCAATAAATTCTGACTGCCACCTCAACCTTCTCTAAATTCAGCTTATAATCTTTGGGAATCTGTGAGCATAAAAATATGAAGTGCCATTGAGGACTTATTTCTGAAGAAGGTCTGTTTGCTGCCACCCTAACCTTTCATTAAAAAAAAAATATATATAGTGTAAGTAAACTCTTACAGAAAAAAATAAATAAAAATAAAAAAACACCACACAAAAAACCTTATATTTGTTTCCTTTTGGCTTGTTAAGCATACCAATGAAAGTGGCGTTATATATACGGTATATCCAATGCATAGACAAGGCAATTTGCCTTGTGTCCAATTCAAATCATTGTGCTGCAATGGTGTGCACTGGAAAAAAAGTGCAACATGCTAAGCACCGCACCACATTGCAACTTGCTGCAGTACATAAAAAGATGAAATGTCAGTTTGTGACATTCCAATAAAATTATGACTACAAAAAAAATTAAAAAAAAAGTATTACTGTGTGATGCAATGCCCTGTTCTCTTCGCAGCACACACCAGTGGCCAGGGTAAAACACCATATGCTGGTGTAAACACACCTTACTCAGGATAATCATCCAGATGAAAACTGCTTTTCTTATGCAAAGACCATTTTTTCCCCCCAAAATCCTGTATTATATATTTGTAAAACAAATTTTTATATAAAAATGTAAATATAACCATATGACCATACCAAAAATAAATAAATAAATAAAACAACCCCAAACCATTATTGTTTCCATTTAAGGACTGAAAATTATCTTTTTGCAACTAAGGCAGAAAACCAAAATAAGCCACTTACCTCCTGCTCATTGGAAAGGGATTTCTCAGAAACCTGGACGGGTGCGGGGAGCTTTTGGAGAAATGCTTTAAAAACCGATGGTTCCTGGCTTTTCAGAAGTGATTTAGCAGCTTTTTGACATGGATCTAATTCAGTTACTTTTTTAAACCAACTCTTGAAAGATGAAAGCTCCTCTAAAAACACAAAAGAAGACATGGATACCTAATCTTAAGTATAAGCAAATGCAGAAATTAAATCACAATTGCATTTGTATGGCTTCCTAAAACAAAGCAGAAAAAAAAAACAAAAAAAAACTGCATATGTCATCAGTTGTGCGACTATGCATGTGGTGCCTGCAAATACCTGTAAGGGTGCATTCAATTTGATAAGTTGCAAGAACCCCTTGCGGGGGTTCCCACAATTAGCTGCAAGAGGCAACCCCATTGAAAGCAAGGCAGTCTGGATCCAGGGCCAATCACGTGCAAGTGATCTCTGCATGAGAGATTACGTGTGAGTGGCTGCTAGAGTCAGCAGCCTTCCGTTGCTTTCAATGAGGCTGTAGTCGCAGCCAATAGGGGGTTATGGCATCTAAACGCAGTGTGGGTGCATTTGAAAATGTAAATGCACCCGATAGTCTTCAAATACATTTCTACATGCCATATCCTAGGCTCAGCCTTTACATAGAGGCTCACCCCCTTCCAAGTGGAACTTAGCTCAGATTTAAAAAACTGTTTGAGAAGAAGGGATTTTTATTGCAGAAGTGACTGTAGGGATTGATTTACTAAAAACAGGAGTGCACAAAATCTGGTGCAGCTGTGGATGGTAGCCAATCAGCATCTAACTACAGCTTGTTCAATTAAGCTTTTACAATAAGGCTGGGTTCACATATGTCCGGCTGAGGATTGCAGTCTGGAGGGGTTTGGTTCAACGATTCAGGTACAATTATTTACTTCAATTCACACCTAAACCAGACGCAAAATCGCACAGGACCTTTTTAGAAACAGACTGTGGCCGCCCTGGATATGAGTGCACTGGCTCCATTGAAAGCCGGTTAGATTCACAGGTTATGCGAATAAAAACGTGCTTGATTCGTATATATGTGAACTGAGCCTAAAACCTGAATTGAACAAGCGGACGTTAGATGCATGCACAGCTGCAACAGATTTTGCACTCTCCAGTTTAATAAATCCCAATGTCTCTTCTGCAATAAAGGCTTCTTGTCTTTCTCCTCACAAGATGCTTTAAAACATACACATAGTTAGGCATGGCAACCTCAGTGTATATTCTCAGCACACCTTGGTGCCAGGATGAATGGCCTCCCATGTGCATGGCCATGACCCTGAACCAAAAAAAAAAAAAAAAAAAAAAAAGGGAGAGGATATTGGTGCCAGCAAGGGAGCTTAGAGACATCATATTGCTGGAGGCAAGTATTTGAGCTTGCTTTTTTAAAAAAAAAAAAAAAAAAAAGGAAGGAAAAGAAAAAAAAAAAAAAAAAAAAAGACACTAAACTACCCCCTATTCTCCAAAAGAAATTCACACACATCCACTACCCAATGGCCTTTTTTTCATTAATTCATCTCTTAGCCCCGGTTCGCACTGTGGCAGTTTCAAAGTCGCGCAAATTTGGCACGACTTCCATGCGACTTCTTTAACAGAACTCAATGCAAGTCGTACCAAAGTCAGACCAAAAGTAAGTTGGAGTGGCTCTAGTTGCACTGATTAGAACTATTCCATTGCACTGAATGGGGTTTGACTTCTCATGCGACAAGTGCTCCAAAGTCAGAGCATCAGTGTGAACCGAGCCCAACTGTGTTTTTATGCCTCCTTGAAACAATCAATGCATGTTAGTGGCGGTCATGCGCACTGTTCTCGGTATACTACAAATCCCTTTGTTCATTTTCCCAAGTCCAGCCTGGAAGCAAGCAAGACCGGTTTGGAGGTTTGAAGATGGCTGAGAGCAATAAAAAAAACAAAAAAAAAAAAAAGGTATTTACTTGAGTCAATACATACGCTATACTATTTTTTTTTTAAACCAGAGTTTAGCATCACAGCCCTGCACATTTAAGCCCTGCCCAATTCTACTGCACACCGAGACTCTGGAATTTAACATCGGATAGAAGGGAGAGGGTCTCAAAAGCAGAAGAACAGGGCTTAAAGTGGTAGTAAACCCTTCCATATACCCAATGAAGTGACTGGCCCCAGGTGATACACAGAGATGAAACCAATAATCCTACATACATTGTACCAGTTTATCTACAGCCGTATCTCCCGACATTAAAAGTGCAGACTATACACAGGATCGCTCAGCTCTGAAAGGCAGGGGGCAGGGAGCTGAAGTTACATCAGTGAGGAAAGCTCCGAGAGCTGATTGTATGGAAGGACACACCCCCTTAACACAGCATATAGCAGCAGAGCTGAAGCTGTCAATCACAGACTGTCACAATTTTTCCCCTGCTGTCAGGAAACTTGTCAGAAATGACGCATGCATATAGCAGAGGAATGAAGCAGCAGACAGAAATGACACTTGGCACTCTGGATTGAGACAAGTACACTATAGTATAAAGGGATATTTTTTGTTCCTATTTCATGTCAGATGTTTACAACCACTTGACCTGCAAATGTAATATTGTCCAGGGTTTCAACTGCGGATATGGGGCTTTACAAGCCAACTGTAAAATATGCATTTTAAAATACATTTATCATGGGTTACACAAAAAAACAAAAAAAACAAACACACAACTTACCTGGCAGGCTTGCTCCATCTATAATAAGGGGGTAAATTGCTCCCCAGACCACAATATCAGCAACTGACAGCACATCCTAGAAAAAAAAATGATATTACAAAATATTTTATTTTCAGTAGGGTTGGGGAGGGGGGGGTAGAACCAGATAGGTTTTGTTGCGGTGTCATTGCTAAAGAGATTTTGCCTCACGTCCTGCAACAGTGGCAGTGATCACTGGGATAAAAAAAGTTAAATGCAGAGTTCCACCCAAAAGTGGAACTTCTGCTTTAAAGTGGAAGTAAACCCACCTATCGTTTTCAGCCAAGGAAGCTGCCATCTTTGCCTCTGTTTAATCTTCAACTGCCACAGTGCTGCACATGTGATCCGTTATGACACCAGCCATTGGATGGTTTGACTGTTTGGTTGAGAGCACAGCCAATGTGCAGTTAGCATTCACGGCATGCCTTTTTTTTTTTAGACTGTTAAATCGATGGGTTTACTTCCGCTTTAAGTACTCCCTCGTCCCCTTACATGCCACATTTGGCATATAATATTTGGGGGTGGGGTACCTAGTTTTTCCTGTCCCACTTCCGTCGCCTGACTGCCTAGGCGACTCCTCCTCTCCCCCTCTCTGCAATCTTCTGGGACCTGTGACGTGTCCCAGAAAATTGCCTAGCCACTAAAAGAGTCACAACTGGGAGCCCAAAGTTGCAATGACGGCGTCACGGAGAGGAGGGGGAGAATCGCAAGGCTTCGGGTGGCCACATCGTTGGACCGTGGGACAGGTGAGTGACTGTTAAGAGTCAGCGGATACACTTTTTGTAGCTGCTGACTTTCAATAAACTGAAAAACAGGTGGAACTCTGCTTTAAGGGAAGTCTCTAAATTGGAAACCCAGACAGCAACAGAAACCAGACAGAAGTTTCAAACCTTCCTAATGTTATAAAACCAAACTACTACTAAAACTCACAGAACACAAATGGGCAATTCGTCATAGTGGCTATCTGTGAATGTTTACTATCTATACTGGAAACTCTACCAACAAATTAAAGATCATGAGCATTCTTATAAGCATCATACAACAGGAATCCTTGCCTATTTTTCAGTGTAATCCTGTAACATGTAAACCACAGCAGACCAGTATAACATACACTTTCCTTATAGAGTGTGAGTGACAGCAGCAGATACAGGCACCATTTGTTTGAGGCTAGGCACTCCGATCTCCATTTCCATTTTCAGCAAGTTCTAAACTTGGAGGATTCAAATCCCAACTGCAACCATTTAACACTTGTGCATTCTGTGTTGGACACTATCAGTTTACCTATTATTGGCTAGGCCAAATTAAACTTTTTTAAAAGTGATAGAAATATGGAGTTAGACTTTAAGCTTCAAAGGGAACGAACAGTCAAGCATGGAGGTGGAAACATACCTACCTCTACCGCATTGAGGGGCTAATGGACGGGGCCATATATTGTAAAATCTTGGATGAGAACCTTCTTCCCTCAGCCAGAACACTGAAGATGTGTCTTTCAGCATGACAATGACCCAAAACATACCGTCAAGGCAACAAAGGAGTTGTTCAAAAAAGAAGCACATTAAGGTCATGGAGTGGCCTAGCCAGTCTCCAGATCTTAATCCTATAGAAAATGTATGGAAGGAGCTAAAACTTCGAGTTGCCAAGTAACATTCTCTAAATCCTTAAGGTTCCTTGGCTATCTGTAAAGAAGAGTGGACTAAAATCCCTCCTGAGATGTGTGCAAACCTGGTCAACAACTACAAGAAACATCTGACCTCTGTGCTTGCCAACAAGGGTTTCTCCACCAAGTACCAAGTCATGTTTTGCTTGGGAATCAAATACTTATTTTACTCACTGAACTGCAACTCAATTTAAAACATTTGTGTTTATTCCGGATTTTTGGTTGATATATGCTATTATTTAACCACTTCAGCCCCGGAAGGATTTACCCCCTTCCTGACCAGTGTTTTTTGCGATTCGGCACTGCGTTGCTTTAACTGACAATTGCGCGGTCATGCGACGTGGCTCCCAAACAAAATTAACGTCTTTTTTTCCCCCCCCCCCACAAATCGAGATTTATTTCGGTGGTATTTAATCCCCCCTGCGTTTTTTTTTTTTTGCGCTATAAAAAAAAAAAAAAGGAGCGACAATTTTGAAAAAAAAAAAAACGCATAATTTTTTAACTTTTTGCTATAATAAATATCCCCCATTTTTTTCCCTCAATTTAGGCCGATACGTATTCTTCTACATATTTTTGGTAAAAAAAAAAAAATCTCAGTAAGTGTATATTGATTGGTTTGCGTTAAAGTTATATTGTTTACAAAATAAGGGATAGTTTTATGGCATTTTTTATTAATATATATTTTTTTTTTTTTTACTAGTAATGGCGGTGATCAGCGATTTTTATTGTGACTGCGACATTATGGCGGACACATTGGACAATGTAAAACTGTAAAAATGTCACTGGCAGTGAAGGGGTTAACCACTAGGGGGTGGGGAGGGGTTAAGTGTTCCTAGGGGCCTGTTTCTAACTGTCTGGGGGCGTGGTTGTGTGTGACACCACAGTGATCGCTGCTCCCGATGACAGGGAGCAGACAATCAGTGTGCTGTCACTAGGCAGAACGGGGAGATGCCGTTTACATCGGCATCTCCCCGTTCTTGAGCTCCGTGACACGATCGCGGGTATCCCCGCAGCGATCGAGTAAGTGGGACCTGCGGGCACGGTCATTGAACTCGCGGGCACAGCGGGAAACTCAAAGTAATGTACAGGTACGTTACTTTGCCCAGCCGTGCCATTCTGCCGACGTAAATATACAGGAGCTGGTCGGGAACCGGTTAAAATACACCCATCATAAAAAAATAAATATAGACCCTTCATTTCTTTGTAAGTGGGCAGACTTAAAAAAATCTGCAGGGGATCAAATAATTATTTTCCCCACTGTATGACCATCCAGTTCTAAGACTTACACAGCTCTGCCCCACATCATAGCTCTGTCTACTAGGAAAGGGGATGCGATTCATATCTACTGCAGTTTCACATACAGGTCTTCTCCCCAACACACCCTGTGACTGGATAGTCAAAGGTAAAGCAAAACACAGAGGAGCCAATCTCTGCTACTCTGCTCTTCCCTATTAGCAACATGCTCCTTTTACTGCAGTACACCTGACTGGTTCCTTGTGCTGCTTCTCCCTCCTTCTCCGAGCTCTACCATGAGACAGACTGCTAGTATCGGATCCCAAGTCATATTCAATCAGTTACACTGCTTGCATATAAAAATTACATTTAATGATGTATTAATGTTTACAGAACTGCAGTTTGTGCATCTATTATTATCTGCCTGGAGTTCAGCTTTATTCCCATGAGTAAGAAAAATGTTCACAAAGTTTGGTTTAGACACTTACGCCAGCAAGGTATGCTTTCTTTGTAATATTTTGAGCAATGTAGACAAGAGAATTGTTAACTGTTTGTAGAACGTCTTCCTTCTTCCTCCCCTGCACCACATGAGCATACAAAGCAGCAGAGACAGATGGCTGGAACAAAAGCAAAACCTGTTAGCACATGCTAATTTTTTTTTTATATTTAACAGTGTGGCAAGTATGAACATGCTCAGGGAATATACCTGCAGCTCCGTAGCTTCCCATTCTAGCCATTGATTAATGAGGTCACTCGTTTCCTTCCCAGCAGACAAATAAAAACACCTACAAACAAAAAGAGAAAAAAGTCAACTTCCCCTATCACTTCTGTCGCTATAACTCTAAAGGACCAGTTAGGCAAGTTTATACAATTGCGCCAATTCCCTACGTGCTAGAGAAATGCACTGCTGTTTAGGAGATTCAGGGGGTGCTATTAATTCTTACAGGTACCCCCACGCAACAGCAAAACCACATGTGCTGCAGCACCACGCGATAGCGTGCGGCGTGGTTTTTAGAAAGGGTTCAAAGCTTCTCTCCTTACATTTCTGGAGGATAGGGAAACCCACTGAAATGAATGAGCTGCCCTACCTAGACTGTTGGCGCTATACAATCTGTATATGATGATAATAATTCTGAGCTCCTCGCTTGCTTTGGGGCTCCCACACTGGGAAGTAAATGTTAGCATATGAATGGCGGCCTGGCAGCGTTATGCTCACCCTACATTTACTTATGTCATTTTTTGACAAACTACAAGATTCTGATCAAATCAAGCAAATGGTTTTAAAGCGGAGCTCCACCCGCACCAAAAATATTAAGGTCAGCAGCTACAAATACTGCAGCTGCTGACTTTTAATAAATGGACACTTACCTGTTCCAGCGGTGTCGGCAGAATGTGACGAGCGACCGCTCGTCTCTCGGCTGCCCCGCCGCCATCCTCCGTCAGGGAATCAGGAAGTGAAGACGCAACGTCTTCACTGCCCGGTTCCCTACTACGCATGCGCGAGTCACGCTGCGCGTCTCTATTGGTCCCCGTTGTGTCCTGGGAACTGTTTCCCAAGACACAACGAGGCATCTGCGCATATGGGCGGGACAGCTCCGGATATCTCGTCACGGAAGTGGGTGCAGATACCTGTATTATACAGGTGTCTGCACCCCCCTCCCCCTGAAAGGTGCCAATTGTGGCACCGGAGGGGGGGAGGAATCCGATAAGCGGAAGTTCCACTTTAATAGCAATTTGATCACTTAACTGATTTTGCAAAAGAAAATCTATCACCTTTGTGAAATTTCAATTGTATTTAAAAAGAGAAGTATGTCTTTAAAAAAATAAAAAAAATATAAAAAATAAAAAGGAGGGGCTCTCTGCTCTGCTCCTCCAGCGCTCATTGGAGTGCTGGGCTTTGGAGGGGCTGGCTCAGGCTCTCGGGGGATCACTGATAGGCTTGAGCCAGGTACCGGTCCAAGCAGCTGGGTAGACCTTGGACCAGCTCTGCGACTTTAGCCTGCTGTCCAATGAAAACAGGTCAGAAGAGTGCAGGAAAAAACGTCACTCTTGTGATCCATTGAAGAAGTATAGCCAAAAAAGCTTTGGCTATACTTCACATTTAAGCTGATAAAATGGTGTATAGAGCTACAGATCAATTCTGAAATGATCACTTTATTTTACACATTCAGACTAAAAGATCTAACACTGTCTACTCACCTACAGATTGCATTTGGAGAAAATAGGAAATTCCCATTATCAAGTTCTAGTGCTGGCAGTTTGGGCTGTGACAAGAAGGGAACAACTTTTTCTAGGAGAGAACAAGACCAATTAAAATCATACACAAATGCCATCTGATAGTAAAAAGCTTTACAACAAAAAAACTTTTTTTTTTTTTTTTATTAAAGGAAATCTGTATTATGAGAACATGCCACTGCAGACTACTTCTGAAAATGCTAGTTCTCTGGCTGGCAAGCTAAAAAGTATCAATATTTTCTGAGTAAATAGCATGGAATTATGAAGTTCATGCGTTATAATTTTCTAATTTGCAGGCTTGTTCCAGGTCATTGACTCAAAGAACTGATGAACTATGCAGAGCTTACACATAGATGACTTTGTACCAAATTGTAACGCAACTGTAATGTCTGCCTTTATTTTGTTAAGCGCTGCGCCAGGGGCATCGCTAAGGTGTGGCTAGTGGGGCTATAGCCCCGAATCTAGGGCCCATAGCCCCGACTCTCTTGCCGCAGAATCCCTGCCTAAACAGCGGGTCGCGGCCGCGACTGCTGCATGAGACAGGGCGGAGGAGAGGAGAAGTGAGCGTGTGGATAAGCAGAGATTACATTTCCCTCTGCCCGCTCCACATCAGCGTTCATCACAGCTGGGCCTCTTCAATGTGGGAGCAAGGTGCGGCAGGGAGCAGAGAGATGACATCATGTCTCACTGCCCACCACACATCAGCACTCTTCCGCCCTCACAGTGGAGTGGAGGTCACGTGCTTCCTGTAATCGGTGGAGCTCCACTTTGTAGCCAGACCCCCTTGCTTCAATATCGGAGGTGCAGCGGGGAGCAGCGAGATTACATCATCTCTTACTGCCGCATCACCGCTCTCCTGCCCTCACTAAATGGACCAGTGCTGCCAGCCTGCCACCAATGCAGTGTCAATGCACATTTGGTGGCACTGGCTGGCATGGCAAGTGACAATCCACATCAGATGGCAAGGACAACCCACATCTGGTGGCCGGTGATGTGGCAAGTGACAATCTGCAAATGGTGGCAGGTGACATGGCAAGTGACAATCCGCAAATGGTGGCAGGTGACAATCCACATCTGGTGATAAGCGACACACCCAGGGCTCCCACTGATTCTGCATTATGGCGAGTTGAACCACTTCATTATAAATATAATGTAACAATAGAAACAATGCGCTTCAATCACCCTGACACCATATCAACCATGGTGCCATGATGACTGAAGAGCCAACACCAGCCATTGCCCGCGAAATATGGCTTACCACCGGCGTGTGGGCATGAGGAGCCCATGTCCCGTCTCCATCATGAGGAGCCCATGTCCCGTCTCCATCATGAGGAGCCCATGTCCCGTCTCAGCATGGGGGGACCCATCATGAGGAGCCCATGTCCCGTCTCAGCATGGGGGGACCCATCATGAGGAGCCCATGTCCCGTCTCAGCATGGGGGGACCCATCATGAGGAGCCCATGTCCCGTCTCAGAATGGGGGGACCCATCATGAGGAGCCCATGTCCCGTCTCAGAATGGGGGGACCCATCATGAGGAGCCCATGTCCCGTCTCAGCATGGGGGGACCCATCATGAGGAGCCCATGTCCCGTCTCAGAATCGGGGGACCCATCATGAGGAGCCCATGTCCCGTCTCAGAATCGGGGGACCCATCATGAGGAGCCCATGTCCCGTCTCAGAATCGGGGGACACATCATGAGGAGCCCATGTCTCGTCTCAGAATCGGGGGACCCATCATGAGGAGCCCATGTCTCGTCTCAGAATCGGGGGACCCATCATGAGGAGCCCATGTCTCGTCTCAGAATCGGGGGACCCATCATGAGGAGCCCATGTCTCGTCTCAGAATCGGGGGACCCATCATGAGGAGCCCATGTCTCGTCTCAGAATCGGGGGACCCATCATGAGGAGCCCATGTCTCGTCTCAGAATCGGGGGACCCATCATGAGGAGCCCATGTCTCGTCTCAGAATCGGGGGGACCCATCATGAGGAGCCCATGTCTCGTCTCAGAATCGGGGGACCCATCATGAGGAGCCCATGTCTCGTCTCAGAATCGGGGGACCCATCATGAGGAGCCCATGTCTCGTCTCAGAATCGGGGGACCCATCATGAGGAGCCCATGTCTCGTCTCAGAATCGGGGGACCCATCACGGGGAGCCCATTTCCAGTCTCAGAATCGGGGGACCCATCACGGGGAGCCCATTTCCAGTCTCAGAATCGGGGGACCCATCACGGGGAGCCCATGTCCCGTCTCAGAATCGGGGGACCCATCATGAGGAGCCCATGTCCCGTCTCAGAATCGGGGGACCCATCACGAGGAGCCCATGTCCCGTCTCAGAATCGGGGGACCCATCACGAGGAGCCCATGTCCCGTCTCAGAATCGGGGGACCCATCATGAGGAGCCCATGTCCCGTCTCAGCATCGGGGGACCCATCACGAGTAGCCCATGTCCCGTCTCAGCATCGGGGGACCCATCACGAGTAGCCCATGTCCCGTCTCAGCATCGGGGGACCCATCACGAGTAGCCCATGTCCCGTCTCAGCATCGGGGGACCCATCATGAGGAGCCCATGTCCCGTCTCAGCATCGGGGGACCCATCACGAGGAGCCCATGTCTCGTCTCAGAATCGGGGGACCCATCATGAGGAGCCCATGTCTCGTCTCAGCATCGGGGGACCCATCATGAGTAGCCCATGTCCCGTCTCAGAATCGGGGGACCCATCATGAGTAGCCCATGTCTCGTCTCAGAATCGGGGGACCCATCATGAGGAGCCCATGTCTCGTCTCAGAATCGGGGGACCCATCATGAGGAGCCCATGTCTCGTCTCAGAATCGGGGGACCCATCATGAGGAGCCCATGTCTCGTCTCAGAATCGGGGGACCCATCATGAGGAGCCCATGTCTCGTCTCAGAATCGGGGGACCCATCATGAGGAGCCCATGTCTCGTCTCAGAATCGGGGGACCCATCATGAGGAGCCCATGTCTCGTCTCAGAATCGGGGGACCCATCATGAGGAGCCCATGTCTCGTCTCAGAATCGGGAGACCCATAATGAGGAGCCCATGTCTCGTCTCAGAATCGGGAGACCCATAATGAGGAGCCCATTTCCAGTCTCAGCATTGGGGGACCCATCATGAGGAGCCCAGGTCCTGTCTCAGCCCCTTCTAAACCTCTTACCCTCCTGCTGTAGCCTCTGGATCTCCACCTGTGCAGCCCATGTCCCGGCTGCGGCCAGCACCTTCACCCCGTGCGGGTTCCCCTCACTCAGGAACAGCTTCATAGCGGCTCACTGACCCCCAACCAAACAGCCAGCACCTACAACACCCAGCACAGCTGATGCAACGCGCTGTAAAGCCTACAAGCACATGGACCGCGGAGGACGCCGGGAAGACGAGTCCTACAATCTCTGTATACACAGCAATGTCGGCTGAGAGCGGGACCTCCGGAACTACATTTCCCACACTCCCCAAGGAATGGATCGTTTTCCGACGGCGTGACGTGCAGGCGTGCGGAGGTGTGTCTTGGATAGACTAATCGCACGCTGGTTCCTAGCAGCGCAACATGCCGAGTGTTCTAGGAGACGTTGTGTGGACGGAGCTGACGTGTTGTAACCTAGAGAAGAGAGGATACCAGTCGGTCTAGTTATTCGTTTGGAATGACAGATTCCACACTATGGGAGCGATATTACATATGTCTGACCTGCTTACATAAGCTGTCCTGAATATGTGGCGTTCTATGCAGGGGCCAGTGCTTTGCCCCCTCAAAAAAAGGTCTTAGGGCATTACTTAGAACCCCAAACATTATATATATATATATATACATATATATATATATATATATATATAAAAATAAATCATTTTTTTGCAAAGACTCGGGAGAATAAAATGGCGGTTGTTGCAATATTTTATGTAACATTGTATCTGTGCAGCGGTCTTTTAAACGCAATTTCTTTGGAAAAAATACACTTTTGAATAAAAAAACACTTGAATTAGCCCATTATTTTTTGTATAATGTGAAGATGATGTTATGCCGAGTAAATAGATACCGAACATGTTATGCTTTAAAATTGCACGCACTCGTGGCATGGTGACAAAGTACGGTACTTAAAAATCTCCATAGGTGACATTTAAATCTTTTTAACCGTTACCAGTTGTTACAGAGTATTTATTTACTTTTTTTTTTTATTTTTTTAAATTTTTTATTTTATATTATATTATACATATTATTATATATATATATACACACACAAAGTATCTCACAAAAGTTAGTACACCCCTCACATTTTTGTAAATATTTTATTATATCTTTTCATGTGACAACACTGAAGAAATTACACTTTGCTACAATGTAAAGTAGTGAGTGTACAGCTTGTATGACGGTGTACATTTTCTATCTTCTCAAACTAACTCAACACACAGCCATTAATGTCTAAACTGCTGGCAACAGTGAGTACACCCCTAAGTGAAAATGTCCAAATTGGGCCCAAAGTGTCAATATTTTGTGGCCACCATTATTTTCCGGAACTGCCTAAACTTTCTTGGGCATGGAGTTCACCAGAGCGTCACAGGTTGCCACTGGAGTCCTCTTCCACTCCTCCATGACAACATCACGGAGCTGGTGGATGTTAGAGACCTTGCACTCCTCCACCTTCCATTTGAGGATGCTCACTAGAGTTTAGGTCTGGAGACATGCTTGGCCAGTCCACCTTTACCCTCAGCTTCTTTAGCAAGGCAGTGGTCGTCTTGGAGGTGTGTTTGGGGTCGTTATCATGTTGGAATACTGCCCTGCGGCCCAATCTCTGAAGGGAGGGGATCATGCTCTGCTTCAGTATGTCACAGTACATGTTGGCATTCATGGTTCCCTAAATGAACTGTAGCTCTCCAGTCCTGGCAGCACTCATGCAGCCCCAGACCATGACACTCCCACCACCATGCTGGACTGTAGGCAAGACACACTTGTCTTTGTACTCCTCACCTGGTTGCCGCCACACACGCTTGACACCATCTGAACCAAATAAGTTTATCTTGGTCTCATCAGACCACAGGACATGGTTCCAGTAATCCATGTCCTTAGTCTGCAGCAAACTGTTTGCAGGCTTTCTTGTGCATCATCTTTAGAAGTGGCTTCCTTCTGGGACAACAGCGATGCAGACCAATTTGATGCAGTGTGCGGCGTATGGTCGGAGCACTGACATGCTGACCCCCCCCCCCCCCCTCTTCAACCTCTGTCGCAATGCAGCCGGAGGAGGATACAGGGTGAAACTGAAAGCCACGGAAGGGAGAGGAGAAGTGGGTGTCAGCTGCTTTGATGAAAGCCACACGGAGATCAGTGATTAGAACTTCCCCCGCCGCCGCACTGATCATCCTTGAGTGTCCAGGTATCGGATTAGGCATACAAGTACTCCTGCAAATACTCAGTATCGGGGCCGATACTAGTATCGGACAACCCTAATCCCCGCATGTACCTACTGGGTGAAAGTGACAGGAGCAAGATTGCTAGAAATGTCACTCTCATACAGTAGGTACATGTGGGATTCGCACTGGTCCCCATGTGTACTTGGTGGCTGAGTGACATTGCTAGCAATTTCCCTCTTGTCATTCTCAGCCAGCACAAGTGGAGATGATCTCAATTTGTGTTGGCTGAGAATGACAGGAGTGAAATTTCTAGCAATGTCACTCAGCCACCAAGTACACATGGGGATCAGCAAAAGCAGCAGTCTTTTAAGTGTCGGTTCACACTGAGGCAGCGCGACTGCCTCAGGCGACCCGGACACGACAGCTGCGGCAAATTGCAAAACGACTTCTCTATAGAAGTCAATGCAAGTCGCCTCAAGCCGCCCCCAAAGTCGTACAGGAACCTTTTTCTAAGTCGGAGCGACTTGTGTCGCTCTGATTAGAACGGTTCCATAGTACAGAAAGGGACACAACTTGTCAGGCGGCTAAGTCGCCTGACAAGTCGTCCCAGTGTGAACTGACCCTTATATAAAAAGCAGCAGTCAGTCTATCTATCTCTTCTCTCTCTCTCTTACCTTCTCCTCAGCTCCGTGGGAGGAACAGGGACTGACTGCGGGCTCTGCTCTGGGTGTAAGGAGGAAATGTCATTGAGGCACGCTGCACCTCATTGGCTGGAAGCACTGGCCTGTGGACTCTATAACTTTACTACAGAGACTTAAGCCTCATACACATGATCGGATTGTTGGCCAACAAAGCGTCAGACTTTTGTCCGATGGACGAGTGCCAGGGACTTGTCTTGCATACTAACGGTACACAATTGTCAGCCAACAAACACAAACGTAGTGACGTACTACGTGGAATTTCAGCTCTTGAGCAGCGCCATCCTTTGGGTACCTTCTGCTAATGTCGTGTTTTGTTAAGCATTGATTCCGAGCATGTGTGTTTGTACTTTGGACTTTTGTGTGATGGACTTGTGTACACACGATACGAAAATCTGAAAACAGACCGATGTCCGCCGAAAATTTACTAGCCTGCCATCCAACATTTGTTGGTCGAAAGTTGGACAACAATTGTCTGATGGAGCGTACCAACGGTCGGATTTTAGGCAAACAGTCTGTCATCACACAATACCCGTACGAAAATCCGATCGTGTGTACGAGGCTTAAGGCTAGGTTCACACTTGTACGGGCCGTGTGACCTGTGTTTGTTCAAGCACGATGGCCCATTCATTTGAATGGGCTGCCATGCCCTGTGAAATGCAGGAAAGTGGTACCCGCATTACTTTGGATATCGATTCCCGTGTAGGCTGCAATTTCCAGTGCAGGTGGCATGCCATTAAGATTAATGGCACCTGCCTGCATGTCCCACGCTTCACTGTGCGGGTGGTGGCAGCTGCGTGTTAGACTGCATTCACAATTCAGTGTTTTGATTTGTGAGCAGATTTGCCGCAAATCTGCCCGCGATTTGAATGGGCCAATGTGTGAATGACAAATCGTGGGACACGCATTTAAGATGCCATTCATTTCAGTGACACCAAAAATCACGGTGTGTTTGCCCCGATTGTCTCACAATGCAATCATGGGAAGCATGTCGCCCAAAAGTAGCTCCTGGATTTTTTGGGGGCGACATGCTTTCCGCGATGTGGGTTGCCACGATTGCACCGCGATTTATCGTGCCAGACCCACACCGCGATTTTAGGTGTCATTGAAATGAATGGCATCTCAAATGCGAGTCCCACGATTTGTCATTCACACATCAGCTCTTTCAAATCGCGGGCAGAATAGCAGCAAATCTGCCCACGATTCAAAACCCTGTAGTGTGAATTCAGCCTTAAAGTGGATCTAAAGTTACTTATCCAGCAGCGATCCCCGCTCTATGTTGTCATCTTTTTCTGAGTGCTGGTCAGGCCTTTTCATTGTCTGCCGTGCGATGACGTAACTCCTGCACATGTAGAGGAGTCAGCCAATCTGGGACATGGGGACCACACCATAAGCAGCCAAGTAGGTGGATTATGTATTAGCACATGCTTTAGTGTTTGGGACCATTCTTAGACATGGGGCACTTAACGAAACTAAAGTTCTGCTGTAAAAAACTGCCAGCAGGCAGGCTTTTTTTGCAGAAGAGACATGTACTGTCTACTCTGCAGTAAAATGCCCCTACCTGCCTGCTTCCTGTCTCCTCCGTCACTATAAACTACGTTGCGCAAGGAAGAAGCATGAAGACCAGCACTCAGAAGAATGGACTGTTGGATAGGTAAATATGGAGACTTTAGTTACACTTCATTAAATGCTTGTGATTTGAAGCGGAGTTCTGCTTAAAAAAAAAATGTAAAAGTCAGCAGCTACAAATACTGCAGCTGCTGACTTTTAATAATCGGACACTTACCTGTCCCAGGGTCCATCTCCCCCGCCTCTCTGCGGCGCCGGCATTGTAACTGTGGGCGCCCGGCTGTGGCTTCACAGCCGGGCACCCACTATGCATGCGTGTGCTGTGCGCCGTGCGCCGTGACTGGCCGGGCAATTGCAGAGAGGGAGGGGGGAGAGGTGATCTCCCTTCCAGTTCGCCGGGAGGAAGTGGGAGCTGGGACCAGTTCCATTTCCTGTTCCATTTCGCACTGGAGCCGCTCCGGAGATGTGTGACAAGCCGGTGACAATCTCCTGCTATGTGACTTGGATCCGCATCCAATTCACAACAGTGAGAACCCAGCCACGAAAGCCTGTACAGGTTACCACATTAGACGTCTGGTGCTAGGATTACTGCCCTCAATCTGACTTTCGCGATGATAGCTCACATGTGTGGGACGATCACTGTGTGCATAAGTGCGTGACCAACTTCGGAGGACAGAGGCGCTTCAAATTTTTTTCGAATTTTTTAATTTTAGTTTTTACTTGCTTAAACATTTTTTTTAATGACTTTTATGGTTATTAAAGGGAATATAAATGTCTCCTGTGATAACAATGACAGGTACTCTTAATTGAGAGATCTGGGGTCTATTAGACCCTACTCTGCCCTAAATAGCATTTTATCACACCAAGATCAGTGTGATCCAATGCTTTTCATTTTTAAAAATGATGCAGTTTACCTCCAGGGAAACCAGAAATTATGGCTCATCACTTCCGGGTTCCTATATCAGAGGCGAACAGAGCTGATCCGGTCTCTGATTATCTCTTTGATGAGCCGGCGGAAGCAACGGCTGGTTGATCAGGACTACCAGTGGAACGGGAGATCCCAAGAAAGCCGTGGGGGGGTCGTCCCCTCCCGCTGCTTATTAAAGCAATCCAACATTTAGTTAGCCACTAGGATTGCGTTTACAAGAGAGCCAACCGTCGGCTCGAAAAAGCAATACGGGACGATGCCTGCATCCTCCCTGTATAAGCAGTTGACGACCAGCGACGTACGGTACGCTGCTGGACGTCAAATGTTTAACTTGGGGAGAGGCAGTGATGTCACTATCTCCACTTCGTCCAATTAGAGAACATCATGTAGGATGCTCCATAAATGGTGAGCAACCCCCTATGGTCAGTGTGTTGTGAGGCAGCCGTTCACATATAACCAGCTATCACTGTAGTAGCATTGACTAATGCAGTTCCCAGATTCCCCAGCAGTCTATCAGGTATGTAATCCACATACTTACAGTACATTGAAAAAGCATTCATACCCCTTGAAATTTTTCACATTTTGTCATGTTACAACAAAAATTATAAATGTCTATTTTATTGGGATTTTATGTGATAGACCAACACAAAGTGGCACATAATTGTGAAGTGGAAGGAAAATGATAAATGGTTTTAATTTTTATTTTTTTTACAACATCTGAAAAGTGTGGTGTGCATTTGTATTCAGCCCCCTTTACTCTGATACCCCTAACTAAAATCTAGTGGAACCAATTACCATCAGAAGTCACCTAATTAGTAAATAGGCGGTCCCTCAGGTCCTTGGTCAGTCTTATGCCGCGTACATACGATCGCACATTCCCACAACAAAATCCATGTTTTTTTTCCGACGGATGTTGGCTCAAACTTGTCTCGCAAACACACGGTCACACAAAGTTGGTCGGAATTTGCGAACGCCAAGAACGTGGTGACGTACAACACGTACGATGGCACAAAAAAGAGGAAGTTCAATACCAAGTGCGCCACCCTTTGGGCTCCTTCCGCTAATATCATGTTAGTAGAAGTTTGGTGACAGACGATTCGCGCTTTTCAGCCTCCTGCTTTTCCGATCGTTACTGCTCTTCAGTTTGTGCTTGTTGATTCATGTTTCTATTACGTATTTGATTCCCAGTGTGTTCTTGTCCGCTCGTATCTGATTTTTCAGTGCTTTCTGTTAGTTCGTTCTGACCAGCCGACCGTTTTGAAGCTATGAGGACCCTCACCCCGGACCAGAGGGTTTATAACTACCGTCTGGCCAGCGCCAGAAGAGTGGTGGAGAATGCTTTTGGGATAATGGCCAGCCGGTTCCGCCTATTCCTGACGTCAATCAACATGGCGGAATATAAACTTAACCAGATAATCCTTGCATGCTGCATTCTACACAACTCTTTAAGGAGAAATTCAATGAACTATTGCCTCGTTTCCACTGAGCGGATCGGTTCGGGTCGGTACAGTTTGGAAGGATTAGAATGGTCCGGCCTATTCAGGTGAGCATTTCCACTGCAAGTCGGACCACCAGGGTCCATACAGGGTTTAGAAAAAATGCCTAGCGTGGCCTCACACTGATTGGCAGACGTTTTTCCGTCTGCCAATCAGTGGAATGTATCGTGGCTCTTCCCTAACAGAACCGTTCCATTTTGGCCCCACATCTGAAGCAGGACCCTAAATGGTGCGGTATGGTTCGGTTGTATGGACTGCTTTCATAATGGAAACACTGAAAATAGCGTACCGTACCGAACCGATCCACTCAGTGGAAACGAGGCATATGTGGCCTCAGTTGGGCCTGAGGCCGGACTTCAACAAGAAACCCTGGCGGCGCTTGAAGCTGGCCGTCCTGGCTTGCTCCCTTAAAGCACCCGCGAAGTAAGACAGAAGTATGTTGAATAATTTGCAGGTAGAGGGGCCATTGATATGCCAGAAACTGTTTAAGAAACATTTTATCAACAATTATCAACAACTTAAACTGATTTGATTTACTGCCTGGGTTTCTTTTAGCTGTCTCCTAGGTTCTCCAATGGGCTTTTCTTATCGGACATTTTCTTCAATAGTGCAAATGTAATTTATTTGATACATGAGGTGACAATCTCTTTTTCAGCTAACTATTATGTTGTGGGTCTGCTACACACATCTTGTTTTTGTTGTTAATGTATGTAATGCATTACTGACAAAAATATTAGGGCTGTTACTGATTAAAATTTTCGTGTTCGATTAATCGATTTTTTTTTTAATCGACTAATTTTGATTAATTATAATGCACATACAGATCCAACTACTTTTAGCTGATCTTCTTGCATTGCAACTCTGCATTAGCCAGTGGTACATGTGGTATACACTATATACAATCACCCAACACTAGTTAGTTTCCAAAATCCATGACTTCACAGTTCACACAAATACGTTTTAAATTCAAACTGTAGCACTGACATAAGTCATTTTTTTTCCACAGCAGCGTGACAATCCCTCCACCTCCGGTCTAACTAATCACTCTCACCTTATAGCATGGACCCCTGTGCAAACAGGTGGTCATGTAAGCAGGTATCAAAAGGGTAAACACGGACCATAAACTTCTCTCACGTCTCCTTAGATCCCAGCAAGGACACCAGGTCATGGGTAGAGGGAAAAGAACTAAGTGCTCACCACTTAAATATAAGATTTAATTTTTGTGTTAACACACAAACTACTAATATAAAGTTGTCACCGGACTCCTCCCCCCTTCCCTTCGTTAGCAGACGGAGGCACTTGGGGATGGGGGAAGGAGTCCGGTGACGTCGATGTCCATGATGTCATCGGATCTCCAACAGAATTTTGATCGATCAAAAAAATTTACGATTAATCGAGGAATTAATCTTTAATTTCCACAGCCCTAAATAATATTCATAATTTTCAGCACCATGAATGAATTTTGTGGAGTCATGAAAATGGCATGATTGTGGCAAATTGGAAAGCACTGTGGGTGTTATTTACTAAAGGAAATTCCACTTTGCACTCCAAGTGCACTGCAAAAGTGCACATGAAACTGCACTGAAACTGCACTTGTAGTGCAAACTGGATTTACCTTTAGTATATAACCCCCATTGTCACTGTAAAAACCAACTTACTACAAAAACTGCTTTTGAGCATTGAAATAAGAAGCCACACATTGTTGAGGAGAAAACATTTTACTCAAAGCACATTCACATGTGTGTTAGAAAGGGGTTTTTGAACAAACCAACATCTTTAGTGTATATATATATTTTCACATTGTAAATATCCTTTTTTTTGGTTAAACAGGCACATTTAAAAGCATAACATACACAACTCAGGAACTTACAAAGTTCAACTTTGATAAAGTGAAGGCAATATCAGACATGATTATGTCCAAACTGTGTTGATATTGCCTTCATCAGATGGGGTGATGTCACCCCTGTAAAAGCCAAATTTTGAAGATGCACACAAATTGGGATTCAAACTGGGTATTTCCCTCCTGATCCCATGCCTAATGTCAACATGTGCTAGCTCCCATCATGGGGGATCAATGGACGTGTTTTGGGGGTGCAACCCCTTCCTCTCACCTAATTGAGTTGTGAGGAAGGGATTGCACCCACAAAACGTGTACATTGATATCCCGTGATGGCAGATAGCACATGTTGACACATCCGTGTGCATCTTCAAAATTTGGCTTTTAAAATACTTTAAAACTTTTTTTTTCAAAGCAAAAAAACATGATAAAACGGTACAATTTTTGTGTGTTTTTATATTCTGCCTAAAACATCAATTTTTTGTTGAACATCATTGATGTTTTCCTTTATATTTTCTAAATCACGATTGCACCCCATTCTCTCCCCGATGAGGATCTGGGCACTTTCACTGTTGAAATGGGATTCTTCCTCCACAACATCCACATCACCTAAAATAAAAATCACACCATGTATTATAAGTATGCAGGCCTACATCTATTACCTGAAGCTGTGGTCTCAGACACTCACCTGTTGTGGTGACAATTTCGCCCACTTAATAAACGTCTCCCTCCTCATCCTCTTCTTGTGGTTTTGGGATTTCCCATTATTAAGGAGGTGGGGGGTCCCTGGTGTCCTCAGATGTCCCAAGTCTTTTCTCCCCTATTAGAATAAAAAAAAACGGTATACTTAGCACACAGATATTTGAGGGCAGAAATAGGAATATGAAACATTGCTTGGAAGTATCGTACAATTGTCTGTTTTGGCAGAGTTCCAAGCTGAAGAACATTTTATTTCCTTTCTAAAGCTGGAATACTTCCCTTTTTTGTTAAAGTATCACACATGTAGAGACCCCAATAGTATCCACTGGAGCACATGTGTGGGACACCCTAAAAGGTTTGATTCTGGTGTCCCACACTAGTGCTCCTGCGTCCAGATGTGTAAACAGCTGCTGAGTGTCCTCTCCTTACACTGAATCAAGTTTGCATTTCATTCTAGTTACAAACCCATCTAGGCAACAAACTTATTTTAATACAAATAGGCATGAACAAATTGGAAGGCCGGGTACCGGCCTGAAGTTATGGGAGGAGCCCGGAGGGTATTTAAGCAGCCCAAAGGCCGCCGGTCTTTGTCGGTTTCCTGTGCGAGACATCTGTTACGTCAGACGTCTAGGACCGACTCGTTCGAGACAAGTGCTGTTGGTGCCGGTTCGTGAGCTCCGTTTTTGTCTATCCGTCTCCTTGTGTTGTTGCAGTCCCGCGTTCCGGGTTCGTAAGTCGTGTTGTCCCTTCGTGTCGCACTCGTGTCGCCGAGTCGCAGTTCCGTACAGAGAGTCTGGTTCGGCTGTCGCAGGTAGGGCTTCGGCTCCCATGTTTTACGTTCCCATGCACTGCTTATCATGTCACTAAACTGTGGTCTGCGTAGCTCACGAACCACGCACCGCTTGTCTCGAAACACTAAACAGTTACACGCACGTTTTTTGGTTGTACACGATCGGGAGCCACCTAGCGTCACGCACATTCAGGGCCGCCCGCCATGACACTCCGACCGATGCCGCATCCGGCACTCAAGGGTTCCCCTTACGCGGTCGGATTACGCAGTCTTTGAATCGTTCAAACATGGCTCACGCACGGGTGCCGTTCGCACTCACACGCATCATTCATGTCCTGTCATATCGTTCAAATCGGTTATGCCAGCAAGCGTGCCGAATCGCTGTTTGCATTCCGAATCGCTGTTTGCATTCCGAATCGCTGTTGGCATGTTAATGGTACGAATCACTTCGACCGTGTCAAAACATTTCATGTATTAGCATGGCAATCATTTCGTCATTTCAACATGGCTAACGTATCGGGCCATTCGGTCATGCTAAGTCATTTCGCATCATTTAAACAGGGCGTTCATGCCATCATTTCGATCCTGGCCGCACTCAGATTCAAGTCATGTCGCACTCAGGCACGGATTTGTCTCGGGGTACCCAGGTTACGGCCGCATTACCATACATGTTTCAGAGATTGGCCCACCGCTCGTATGGATGCGGGCTCGAGTCTAGTCTTTGGCATGATTTCGGTCATTGGCCACGTATCGGTCTGAATCCGGTCGCATCCGGGATGCATCGATTCGCACTGGTTCGCCTAGCCGCTCGGCCTCCTTTCTATACATGCTCCAGAGACAGATTCAGTTACAAGTTGCTCGGTTTGTTGAAATCTAGTCTTTGTCATGGTTTCATTTCGGTCACTATACCTCTGGGTGGGTCCGGTCGCATCCATAGATGCTCCGATCGGGGCAATCCAGACGCACGGCTACCCGGCCTCATTTCGATACATGCGCCAAGGGCGGAATCGCATCACAGGTTGCGTTCATTCTTGATTCTTGCCCTTGTCATGGTATGTCATTTCTGTCTCACCTTACCACGCCCGGCATGAATGCAGTCACTTCCCCGCACTAATTCGTGTCGGCGTGCCCTAGGCCGGCCTCATTTCAATACATGCGCCAGGGACGGAATCGCATTGCAGGTTTTCGGTCAACTTTTGATTCTTGTCCTTGTCATGTTATATCATTTCTGTGTCACCTTACCACGCCCCGGCGTTAATTTAGTCACTTCCCTGTACGAATTCGCGCCGGCGTGCCCTAGGCCGGCCGCATTTCAGTACATGCTCAAAAAAAAAAAAAAATGCTCAGTCACTAGACAGTGGCGTGATGATCAAGGTCGCTGTCATAAGAGTGCTAGCGTTTCACCTCATGCAGTAGCACTTTGAGTTGAACCCGGTGGCATCCAGTATGCCACAGTTCGGCCCCAGCGTACCCAGGCAATTGGCCTCATTTCACGGTTGTCTCATTTCTGTACGTGCTCCAGAGTCCGGCCCACAGTCACCCCCATACGGTACGTCCGGGCCTGGCCTCTGTCACGGGAAGTTCATTTCAGTCAAGGCAACATGTCATTTCATTTATTTGTGTTGTTGTCTGTCATTTAATTCCACAGCTGTCACGCCAGTCGACTTAAATCACTATCGCCTGTTGTTAACGTCAACATTTGGGTACCGTCGCTCAAGACGGCAGCAGTTTCAGGCTCTTAAATAGGTACTTTCTCTCACACTCTCTCAGGTCAGTCGGATTCAGTAGGTCCACCTGCACCAGCTCGATCAGGGTTCCAGCAGGTAAAAAAATATAAAAAAAAAAAAACGCACGTTTTTCACGTCAGGTACGTATACCATAGGTTACACGTCCAAACTCATTTCTTGTCACCTCTTTATAGGCCCAGCCTGCAGACACGTGACCAGTCAACCGAGCAATGGGTCTTGGCAGCTGCCATGTCGTCAGTCGGCAGCGATGACCTCGCCACCCCGCTATCTCCAGCGTCAGCCTCCGAGGCTGGCAGTGCCCAGTCCCTCAGGGCGTGGACAATTCCCAGGCTGTCCGCCGAGTTGAGGCGCAGAGGGGTACCCTTCTCATCCGCGGCCAGGAAGGCGGAGCTATTCAGGCTCCTCTTCCCACCACCGGCCGCAGCAGGTTCCAGCAGCCAGCAGGCGTCCCTGGAATCCATTTCAACCGCCGTCGCTCAGCTACACGCCCTCGTATCTTCCCTGTCTTCCTCGATCATCGAGGGCCAGGACAGGGTGACACGCCTGGAGACCAGCCCGGCCACCACGGTTCCGGACCCTGACGTGGTCCCAGCCATCAGTGCACCGGCCGCAGGTGGCGAGTTGGCCACAACTACCGTTCATCCTTCCCACCTGGTGCCACCCAGCGTAAGGAAGGACATTTTAGAGGGCAGAGACGTTAACCTGGCCTCACGCATGATCTCGGTCCATGACTTGGCCGAGAACAAGGCCTACACCTGGGCGGACGTCTCAGTGGTTTTGAAGGCTAAGGATCCGAGGCTCAACAGAAAGCTCACGGTGCCTGAGTTCACGCTCGCTTTCGGTATGTTCAGGGACGTACTGTGCTCAGCCTCCCCTGGTGAGAGGAACTGGACCTCTACCTCCATCTAATCGTAGACCTGGGCCACAAATACGGTGGTTCAGCGTTCTACGATTATCATCGGTCCTCTCGGCCAAAGCCGCGGCCAGGTTCTGGCAGTTCCATTTGACAACGGACTGGAGTGTAGTGGACACCGAGTTGTTCTGCCGCCACTTCGCGGGTCTACGGTCCCCACTGTGTGCTGTCTGTCAGTCAGCATCCCACACCGTGGTCTGGTGTGCCAACATAGTCTCTGTCCACCCGACAGCTAGCACGGCCTCTGCCAGCACGAGTCATGCTCAGCAGGCCCCGGCGCAAGGGCAGAAGGTGGACAAATTGGGACGTCCGGTGCGGATGGTTGGGGGAGCCGCCATTTGCAACAACTTCAACTACGGCTCCTGCAATTTTAGCCAGTGTCGGCTGTTGCACGTCCGCACCCTATGCCAGAGGGTCCTGTGTGAGGTCAAACAGAAGGAACCTGACTAAGCCGGGTCAATGTCCGTTGGCTTGGTGTCTACCTGACCTCACACCCCACTCCGTCACTCGCCAGCTACCTTATCCGAGGTTTCACCGATGGGTTTCATACCGGGCTCATCACCCTGCCCCACTCCACCCATGAATGTCGGAACTTGCGGTCAGCAGCTACGGATGAGCCAGCTATCAACGTCCTTCTCCGCACGGAGTTGGATCGGGACTTCATGACAAGCCCGTTCAGTCAGTCCCCCTTTGGTATCCGGAGGGTCAGCCCTATCAGGCTGTACAGGAAAAAAATTTCATAAAAAAAATAAATATGTCTGGTGCACGATCTGTCAGCGCCTCATTCTTCCGTCGTCCCCAGTCTCAACTCGCTCATTTCCTCTGAGGAGTTCTCACTGAAGTGCGCTTCGTTTAATGTTGCTATCCAGGCCATACTCAGGGCTGGGATGGGGACTTGGCTCTCGAAGGCGGACATATCTGACGCCTTAAGCTGCTGCCATACATCCCTACTGGTGGTGCTGGCTCGGCATCAAGTGGAGGGAGCGGTATTATTTCGCAACCAAGTTGACCTTCGGGTCTAAGAGTAGTCCTTGGTCGTTCGATAAAGTTCGCAGAGACCCTGGCGCGGATCCTTCTCCACGAGGCACAGTGCCACGAGGTCATCCATTATTTGGACGACTTCCTTCTGATAGAACCACCCGGGGCTCCCCCAGGGGACCTGGGAAAGTTGAGGACTGTTTTCAACGATCTGAACGTCCCCATAGCGGAACACAGGGTTGACAGCCTGGCGCACAAGATCACGTTCTTGGGCGTCGACCTTGACACTCTAGCCATGCAGGCCAGCCTTCCCGCAGACAAGTTGGACCGTATCAGGACGGTTCTACGAGAATTCACCCGGGTGAGGGGATGTACTCAGAAGCAACTTCAGTCTCTCCTCGGGATGTTGAGTTTTGCTATGAGGATCATCCCCCAGGGCCGCTCCTTGGTGTCCCGGCTGCTGGTCTTCCTGTCCTACACTCGGGACCCAGACCAGGTCATCAGGCTGGGTACGGCAGCCAGGGCAGATCCGGCCATATGGGAAGACTTTCTCAGCAATTGGAACGGTGTGTCCCTCTTCATCCCAGTAGTGTCCTCGCTGTCACCACAGGTGGTGACCGATACGGCGGCATCCACAGGATGTGCCGCCATTTTTGGCCATTTGTGGTTCGCCGCCCCCTGGCCTCCCCAGGCACTAGCCACATCAGGCTTCACTACCACGTCAGCCCTCTTTGAGCTGTACTCCATCATAGCAGCCGCTCACCTATGGGGTCACCATTGGTCTAGCCCCACATTTACGGTCAGCAACTGACATCATCAACTCTTCGCTTGCCCGCAACACTCGTCGGGCCTACCGCACGGCCTAGAGGGCATTTAATAAGTCCCTGCCCCAACGCCCACGTGAAACTTCCAGCGTCAAGCAGGTTCTGGCGTTTATCGCTCATGGCCATTCTCACCTGGCACGGTCACACAACACGATACGCCAGTATGTAGCCGGGGTGCAGCACTACTTGTTTCCTCAAGACCCTGCAAGGCCTGCGGTGTTCTCCTGCCACACAGTAAGGGCTCTACTGCGCAGAGTTCAGAAACGCCAGCCGCCAGTCAGCCAAGCGGCTGCCGATCACTGGGGAGACCTTTAAGGGGATGTCGGACATCTGGGATAGGTCCCCTTCTGGTCTCCTCCTCAGCACCGTCCTGCAGGCTACGATTCACGTGGCGTTTATGGGTTTCCGCGGCCCAGCAAGTTCACTCGCAGCCACCCAGCTGGTCCAGTCTTGCATAAAAGTAACCTCTTCCGTCACCAGGATCACTATGTTCTTCACTTGGCGATGTCTATAACTCAGCAGCGAGGCTCCGGAGCAGGTATACACCTGTACAGGACCCACAATAACTAGTGCCCAGTTACCGTGTTAAACCGGTTGATGGCATTGCTGCCCGACCGCCCAGGTTCCAGTCCGCTGTGACCCTTCCCAGTTAAGCCTCTCAACTCGTCACAATTCGGGGAACATATCCGGGTCCTTCTCGGCAATCTACATTTGGACCCCAGCCAATACCCCGGTCATTCATTCCGAATAGGGGCGGCCACGACGGCCTCAAGACAGGGGGTTCCGGACCATGTGATCAAGAAACTAGGTCGGTGGAAGTCGGCCTGCTTCTCCCGCTACATACCTGACCCACAGCTGGAGATGGCTCAGGCCTTTGCCCGACTTACTCAGGGACATTTACCTTTAATAAATAATTATTCCCTACCTGAAAGTTTTTGCCCCCTTATTTTGGTGTACCATACGGTAGACCAAGGCACGCTTTCGGGTCTATTTCATGTTGGTAAGTTTGTGTTATTCCTGTATGTCATCGTTACTCATATCGTCCGTAGGGCTCTAGACCATAAATTGGAAGGCCGGGTACCGGCCTGAAGTTATGGGAGGAGCCCGGAGGGTATTTAAGCAGCCCAAAGGCCGCCGGTCTTTGTCGGTTTCCTGTGCGAGACACCCACCCACCCTCCCCTTTTAAAAGCTTCTTCCAAGTATTCTTACCCCAGACTGAATACTCATTTCACATTATTCCATAACTACTTTTTATCATTCCTTATCTAGGGTATGCCCCCTTATTTTGGTGTACCATACGGTAGACCAAGGCACGCTTTCGGGTCTATTTCATGTTGGTAAGTTTGTGTTATTCCTGTATGTCATCGTTACTCATATCGTCCGTAGGGCTCTAGACCATAAATGTAGTTAACCTGTATCTGCCAAAAACATCTTATAAGTGGGCGAACTAACGATGTTTCCTACGACCGACTACTGTGCCCATGAACATGAAAGTTGCCATTTTAAACTGTACAACAGTAAAGAAAAGCACATGGAGCTCCATGCAAGTAATAATAATAATAGGAACACACGACAAGTACTTACTTTTTAGAAGCAGTTTCCTGATCTTTCTGTACTGAACGTGCTCCCCCGATTTGAGGTCTGACCATCGTTTCCTCAATTGCTCCTTGGATCACCGTACCCCAAAATTCCTGTGCAGACTCTTCACAACGTTAGTCGTGATCTTGGCCTTTATCACATTTGGGTTTGGGTAAGGTCCATGCTTCCCGTCATATTAGGCCATCGTCAAGATGTCCACCATCTCTATAAAGGACATATTTGAGGCCTTAAATCTCCTCCGGGATTGGGACATTTGTGGCTCCAGCCTTTCGTCGTTGCTGCTCTCCTCTGCATGCACCTGTTGTCTCTCCGCCATGTGCTCTCCCACTGCGCCGAAAGAGAAGGGGCGGGGAATATACTAGAAAGAACATCAGGGGCGGGCGGAGTTTCACGCATGCGCAGTGTATATAAAGCGGAACATGTGTGCGTCGTACGTACGATTATCTGTTTCATAAACCGTTTATGTACTGTGATCAGTGGCAATCCTCAGGATCACCGCTGTTGACTGGTTCATAAACGGACACCCAACTCTGCTTTTCAAGGCACTGTATATTGTGCAAGCTGAACCAATGTAAGTATGCAGTACAAATAATTCCTAGCGTTCAGTTTTAAATATTTCAAAATACCAGTTCTTAGATGTGATGACTGCAATAGTTATATATATTTTTAGGCTTTTTTCTTTTGATATCATCTAGTGATCCTGCTAGTAACACACACACACACTTTGCTGCATCTATGGAGTAGCAGCAATGTCACCCCAGAATAGGAAGTTCTCTATATTATAGGGAATAAACCCCACTGGGGCGATGCACTTGCGGGACGTTAGGAAAAGTCCTGCAAGTAGCATCTTTGGGGCGGGTTGGGAGCGCTGTATTTAGCCCTCCCAAAATGCCCTGCCCATTGCACTGAATGGGAAACACTTCCAAAGCGCATTAAAAGACCCTGCCAGTGGCCGAAAAACACACCTAAAACACTGCAAAAAGAGCGCCGTTTATCGCTAATGGCGCAGCGCTGCAGTGTGAAAGGGGTCTTAAAGGATATCTAAATCTTCGTTTTTTTTAAAAAAACAAACATGTCATACTTACCTCCTCTATGCAGTTGGTTTTGCACAGAGTGGCCCGATCCTCGTCTTTTGGGGTCCCTCAGTGGTGCTCCTGGCTCCTCCTCTTCTTGAGTGCCCCGTTGGAGAAGCGCTCTCCCTCGGGGCACCCGTGTGGGTTCTCTCCCGAGTCCTGCTGCTGCTTCTGTTGACACAGACAGCAGGACTCGACACCACACCCCGGCTCCCGCGTCACTGGATTTGATTAACAGCAGAGGGAGCCAATGGCTGCGCTGCTATCAATCTATCCAATCAGGTTCCAAGACACTGGCTGGAGTGGGAGCAGGAACGATCGGACTCAGGTAAGTAAAAGGGGGGCTCTGGTGCACTACAAGAGGTTTTTTACCTCAATGCATAGAATGCAACGCCTTTAATGTTCTTTAATCCACAAACAGAAATCAGACATGGCTGATAACTGTTTTAAATTTCAGTACATCATTGCTTGCGCATTACACCAGATTAGAAGCTCATTGATTTCTAGCAGAATTAACAGGTATTTTGTTGCAGTTGTTAAACAAAATCTTTTCAATTGTATGTTTAACAGATCAAAAGGAAGCAAATAAGAGAAGTTCATTTACATATGTTTTAAAAGTTTCATTTCCTGTTTTACTGAATTACTGGTTGTAACTTTGTGTCCAAATAATTCCGTCTCATTTTACGCTCCATCTGTATATCGATGAAAATTAAATTGCAATAAAAAACTTTTTTTTTTTTACTGTTTTTTTGTTTCTGTGTATTAACAATGAGGGTACATGATGCAGAGTTTCCAGTTTATTTTTATCGGAATATATTATGCAATATAATAGCAGAAATTGTGAAACATTCATTACTGCAAACTCACCATCTTATTTCCTGTCATGTTGGCTTCCAAACTTCAAGATCTGTTCCTGCTACATATAACACTTGTGATTTGACTATAAATTGTCAAAGCTCTGCCTATTTCTGCTGTCCTTTTGTGATGATTATACTGTCATGTGATCAGGGCCTTTGGTGACCTTTATTTGACAATTCATTGTTCCCCGTCCTCATCCTTTCCACTGAATGTCAAACCAACAGAAAGGGAAAAACGATTACATCCCAATCACTTAAAGGATAAGTTCACCTTTAAATAAATAAATACATATCTTTTTGCAGATAAAAAAAATGTGCATTTATTATTTTTTCCATGCATGACTCCTGCAGACTGTCATTGTATTTGTCTGCTTGTACCTCATATGGGCAGGCAGATAAACACTGACAGGAAGAGAGCATAACCTACCAGAATGCTCAGCAGCACTCAACAGCGCCATGGTAGTTCATTGAAACTACAAGCCGACAGTGGCTAATGCCACGTACACACGAGTAGACTTTTTGACGGACTAGGTCTGACGGACTTTCCGAATGAACGGACTTGGCTACACACAATCACACCAAAGTCCGACAGATTTAAACGTGATGACGTACGACCGGACTAGAATAAGCCAATAAGTTCATAGCCTGTAGCCAATAGCTGCCCTAGCATTCGTTTTTGTCCGTCGGACTAGCATACAGACGAACTGATTTTTCGACCGGACTCGAAAAATTTGAAACGTTCTATTTCTAAAGTCTGTCAGATTTTTGGACAGCAAAGGTCTGATGGAGCCCACACAAGATCGAAATGTCTGACGGATTTGTTCCGTCGAAAAGTCCGGTCGTGTGTACGCGGCATAAGGCTGACGTTACTTGTAGTTTGTCTCTCACAGAACTCTGTGAATGAATGATGTGTATGAGTGGACAGGGCCCCGCACAGCCACGTCTTTTTTAAAATAGTGACAGCAAGAGGGGGGAGAAGATCCCCTACTTGCTGTCACTACAGGCAGCAGAGCAGGGGCAGCTGCAGGAGTAGGAACATGAAACATGTTCCTAAAGGTGAACTTATCCTTTGAAGTGGGATTCCAGGCTTATACTAACAAATCCTAGAACTGCTCCAACCCCCCCCCCCCCACACCCCCTCTAACCCCCTATACTAACTGCCCTGTGTAAGAAAGATGCATATACTTATCTACTCTCAGGGTGCTCTGGTTGGTCACGTGATCCCCACTGTGTGAGCCAGCGCCAGCTACAGGGGAGAGCTCTATGACAATGGCTGGAAGTGGTGACTTCACCCATAGGCTTACTATGAGCCATCCCTTGTTTGCGCTCCCTTTTCTCCCATGAAGCCACTGACAGAGGGAGTCATGTGATCGGAGCAGGAGTTTAGAAAGTGCACCTGTCACTAAAAGAAATCTTTGCAGCCCCCTTGTGACTGAAATAAATGTATATTCTAAGTTCTTGCCTACCACATAACACATATGTGCGATGGCACAGAGGGTGTGGCTTTTTACCCCCTTCCTGACCAGGCCATTGTTTTTCGATACTGCACTGTGTTGTTTAACTGACAATTGCGCAGTCGTGCAATGCTGTACCCAAATAAAATTGATGTCCCTTTTTTCTTTTGGAGGTATTTGATCACCTCTGTGATTTTTTTTTTCTTTTGATAAACAAATAAAAAGACAATTTTGAAAAAATAAATATATATATATTTTTTCTGGCAGAACGGCGATCTGCCTTGTTTACTCTCCTCAGAAAGAACGGCGGGTCCCGGCGGACATCGCACCCGCCAGACCTGCTGTGACCAATCACAGCGGGGCTCTGGTGGTGCATGCGTGCACCCCGGTGCTGAACAAAGAAATCACGTACAGGTACATGATTTTGCGCTTAAAGCAGAGTTCAACCCAGAAATAGAACTTTCGCTGATCGGATTCCCTCCGGTGCCACATTTGACACCTTTCAGGGGGGAGCAGATACCTGTCAAATCCAGGTATCGGCTCTCACTTCCGGCCCCTCCCACCCCCGCTGTCTTTTGGGAGACATACAGGTCCCAGAAGACAGCAGGGACCATTCAGAATGCGCACTGCCTGGTTCCCTCACCAGGAATGGCGGCGGCAGCACCCGGGAGTAGATCCAAAGATTGGCTGTGGTACCAACATTGCAGGCTACCTGGACAGGGTTTTTTTCCCAGGCGGAACTCCGCTTTAAGGGCCGTCTTGCTGCAGTATATGTATGTGGGGCGGTCCTTAAGCGGTTAAACCCTACATGCTACATCAATGGCAGTCAAGGTTTCCATGCTGAGAGTTCTCACTGTATGCTCCCAGCACAGTGATCAAGCTGCCACAGGCTTCAAATTTCTGGTTATGATCAAAAGCTGGAGGGACAAGCTCCCAATCATGTGACCACTGCCAGAGCCAATCATAGTGATCATGTGGCTGGGAAGGGCTTGGAATAAAATAAAAAAAGTAAGAAATCACAAAATAATAATAGGAAAAAAATCAACATAAAAAATATATATATCTCATACACACACACACCATACACATATGTTTCGTTTTGCAAAGAGTGGTGGAGGGATAGGACTTCCTGTTCTGTCTGACATCTGTCACATGCACAGAAAGTGAGAGGAAATCTTCTTGATAGGGACACAGCCAGCAAAGAAATACTAAGGTTGTAAATCTACCTGACCCTAAGAGCCCATGCACATCGGCTTTTACAGGCATTTTCTATGCCTAGTATATATTCCTGGTGCTTTCACTCATGGCAGGCGTTACGCAGCAGGTGCCTCTCCACGGGCACTGAAAAATGCTGGTTAATTACACTAGGCATAGAAAATGCCTGTAAAAGTCCAGTGTGCATGAACCCTAATAGAAAATGTGCATATTGGCCTTCCAATGGTTACTGGGGACAAAGTTAAAACATATATAAATCATATATTCATTCCCACATTGTCTTTCCATTATTTTCAGCCTACTAAAAAATTCTCCAGCAGAATGTATCAGTTTACATAAATGAGACAAATCGCTTAACATTGGCAGGGGTGATTAAAATGATCAGCTTTTATTTATTAATGCAAAACCTTTATCCCAAAAGGAAAAACACTGTTTGCTGTAACTGATTATAAAGTGTGAGTTTGGCTTCATTTTGTTAGTGGTTCTAAATCTGCTAATATATTTAACAGCTCTCCCCCTAGACTGGCAATGCTGCTGTCTTCTGTGCCTCCTCTTCTCATTCCTACAGCGTGGGGGCACTCTAAGGCCCCTTTCACACTGGGGCGGTTTTCAGGCGGTACAGCGCTAAAAATAGCGCCTGTACACCGCCTGAAAAAACCGGCCCCATTCACTCCAGTGTGAAAGCCGGCGGGCTTTCACACTGGAGCGGTGCGCTAGCAGGACGGTAAAAAAAGTCCTGCTAGCTGCATCTTTGGAGCGGTGTAGGAGCGGTGTATTTACCGCTCCTATACCGCTCGTTCCCATTGAAATCAATGGGAAACCGCGGGGATACCGCCCGCAAACCGCCGCTGCAGCGGCGGTTTGCGGAGGTTTTTAACCCTTTTGCGGCCGCTAGCGGGGGTTAAAACCACCCCGCTAGCGGCCGCATACCGCGGGTAAAACGAAGGTAAAGCAGCGCTAAATATAGCGCTGCTTTACCGTCGCCGCCCCGCACCGCCCCAGTGTGAAAGGGGCCTAATACAGGAGGTGTGGTACTGGCCAGATCAACTGTTGAAAACAGAGGGGGGAAAGCCACCACATCTGAAGATTGGCAAGCTGTAATAAAATAATTTTTAGATTTTGGGTTTAATATCACTTTAAGATAACCTACTGAAAACATTGGCCATTAATAAGATTACACAGGAAAAACAGAAGTCAAATGTTGAAATTTGCACATGACTTGAGCTGCCCATATCTCTGGATCTACTGATCATTTTGACAAGCGGTAACCTCTGCTTACTGAATGTATTTTTTATTCACTCGTTCAGTTTGTATATACAAGATTTGTGACAGGTTTGCTTAACAAATACAGTGTTTAGATGATTTTCCTATATAGTTGGGATAAAAGTTAATTTGTTAATCCAGCATGTAGAGCACCAGTTCACAAAAAATAATATTGGGGAACTGGAGAAAGTGCAGAGAAGGGCAACCAAACTGATAAGAGGCATGGAGGAGCTCAGCTATGAGGAAAGATTAGAGGAACTGAATTTATTTTCTCTTGTGAAGAGGACATTAGGGGTGATATGATCAACATATATAAATACATACCGTATATACTCGAGTATAAGCCGAGTTTTTCAGCACATTTTTTTGTGCTGAAAGTGCCCCCCTCGGCTTATACTCGAGTCAAGCACTTTTCTGCAGCAAAAAAAAAAATTTCCGACCTGACTTTGGGGCCCCGTATCTCGAGGCCACTTGGGTCTAGGGATCCCAAATTTGGTGTGCCAACCCAGTGGACCTAGCACTATAACATATCCCGGCACTAAGGCACTGGGGTTCCCAGCACTAAGTGGCCCCGAGATACGGGGCCCCAAAGTCGGTTCGGAAAATGTCATTCTCTGCTGCAGAAAAGTGCTTGACATTTTCTGACCCGAATTTGGGGCCCCATATCTCGGGGACACTTGGAGCTAGGAACCCCAAATTTGGCATTCAAACCCAGTTGAACTAGCACTACAACATATCTAAAGATGGGGTTCCTAGCACTAAGTGGCCCCGAGATACAGGGCCCCAAAGTCGGTTCAGAAAATGTCATTCTCTGCTGCAGAAAAGTGCTTGAGATTTTCTGACCCGAATTTGGGGCCCCATATCTCGGGGACACTTGGTGCTAGGAACCCCAAATGTTGTATTCCAACCCAGTGGAATTAGCACTACAACATATCTAAAGATGGGGTTCCTAGCACTAAGTGACCCTGATATACAGGGCTCCAAATCGGTCAACTGTGTCCATCTGCATGGGCACAGTGAGGCTGCAAATAGGCATCGTTGACCCTCTTTTCCACTTAGGCCCCTTTCACACCGGGGCGTTTTTCATGCGGTGCAGCGCTAAAAATAGCGCCTGTTCACCGCATGAAAAAATCCGGCCCCTTTAACTCCAGTGTGAAAGCCGGCGGGCTTTCACACTGGAGCGGTGCGCTAGCAGGATGACAAAAAAAGTCCTGCTAGCAGCATCTTTGGAGCGGGATAGGAGCGTGTGTTCACCGCTCCTATACCGCTCCTTCCCATTGATTACAATGGGAGACCGCGGTAAAACCGCGGCAATACCGCGGTTACAGCGGCAATACCGCGGCTACGGCGGCGCTCTGCGGGGGGTGTTTAACCCTTTTTCGGCCGCTCGCGGGGGTAAAACCGCACCGCGAGCGGCCGAAAACCGCGGTGAAAACGACGGTAAAGCAGCGCTAAATATAGTGCTGCTTTACCGTCACCGCGGCTCACCGCCCCAGTGTGAAAGGGGCCTTACAGTAGCTGCGCATTTCTCACCCTAGGCTTATACTCGAGTCAATAAGTTTTCCCAGTTGTTTGTGGTAAAATTAGGTGCCTCGGCTTATATTCGGGTCGGCCTATACTCGAGTATATACGGTAAGTGGTTCATATAATGAACTTGGTGTTGAGTTATTTACTTTAAGGTCATCACAGAGGACAAGGGGGCACTCTTTACATCTGGAGGAAAAGAGATTTAATCTCCAAATTTGGAAAGGTTTCTTCACAGTAAGAGCTGTGAAAATGTGGATGAGACTCCCTTAAGAGCTGATTCTGGCCAGCTCTGTAGATTGCTTTAACCACTTGGCATCTGCGCTATAGCCGAATGACGGCTACAGCGCGGACCTGAATTTCCGGGAGCGCGATGTGATCACAGAGTCACCGAGACTCGGGTGATCACGGATCCGAGTAAGGGGCAGATCCCGACCCCTTACCACGTGATCAGCTGTCAGCCAATGACAGCTGATCATGTGTGTAAACAAAAGCTCGGTAATCTTTTTTCTCCTCACGCTGACAGCAGAAAAAATGCCGATCACCGGCTTATGTGCAAGGGACATCGGTCCCGAAGAGGAAGGAGGCACATCTACCTCATCTGTGCCAATCAGTACCCCCTGCCAGTGCCACCTGCCATTGCCACCTGCCAGTGCCCACCAGTGCCACCTATTAATGCCCCCAAGTGCCACCTATCAATGCCCACCAGTGGTGCCAATCAGTGCCTCATCAGTGCCACCTAGCAGTGCTGCCTATCAGTGTAACCTACCAGTGCAGATCAGTGCCAATTATTGCCACCCATCAGTGCCCATCACTGCCACCCATCAATGCCCATCACTGCCACCTATCAGTGCCCATCACTGCCAGCTATCAGTGCCAACTATCAGTACCACCTATTAGTGCCACTTCTCAGTGCCTATCAGTGCCATCTCTCAGTGTCACCTCCCAGTGCACACCAGTGCCGCATATCAGTGCCCACCAGTGCCGCCTTATCGGTGCCCATCAGTGCAGTCCATAACTGCAGCCTATTAGTGCCCATCAGTGCAGCCTCATCAGCGTACATCAAAGAAGAAGAAAAATTACATGTTTGCTAAATTTTATAACAAAATATAAAAAAAAATATAATTTTTTTTTTTTAAATTCTGTCTTTTTACATTTTTTTTAACAAAAACGAAAAAACCGCAGAGGTGATCAAATACCACCAAAAGAAAGCTCTATTTGTGGGAAAAAATTTGGGTACAGTGTTGTATGACCGCGCAATTGTCATTCAAGTTGCGACAGCACTAAAAGCTGAAAATTGGTCTGGACAGGAGGGGGGTTTAAGTGCCCAGTAAGCAAGTGGTTGAAAAAGGCCTGGATTCTTTCCTAAATGTAAATAATATAACTGGATACTAACATTTATAGGTAAAATTGATCCAGGGAATATCAGATTGCCTCTCGTGGATCGGGAAGGAATTTTTTCCTTGGCTGGAGAAAATTGGATCATGCTTTGCTTGTTTTTTTTGCCTTCCCCCGGATCAACTGTGGGTATAGGCTTGTATGATTTTTTTTTTTTAAGGATATTTTTTTTTCCCTTTTATCCGTTGAACTAGATAAACTAAATGAACTAAAATGCTCAGCTTTGACAGTCATAGTGGTTGAGTATGCATGAGCAGTGTCCTAGATCTACGAGAGGAAGTTCTGAGACATGACCACTGCCAGCTCTGCTATTTTCTGCATTTACAAAGAAAGTGCACCAAAAGTCAGAGAAACCACTTCCTACGTGTCACACATCTGCTCATTTTTCATCTGTCCTGTGTTGTGATTAGTGTAAGTGCAATCAGGAAATGAAGTAAAGGATGCTTCTAGGGAGAACGGGTACACAGATATTTAAAGAGGAAGTAAACCCTGATGGGTTTATTTCCTCTTTGTTTCCCTGCAAAGGTAAAGCATAATGGACTGCTATGCGTCGCATAGTAGTCCATTATGTGTCACTTACCTGACACAGGAGCCAGCAAAGTCACCGATGTCCCCTTGTGTACGGAGCCTCCGTCTTCTTGGTGGGTCTCGCTGCTCCGTCGCTGTCATTCGACGGAGCCGCGATGACGTCACTCCCGCGCATGCGCACGAAAGCCACCACTCACGGCATATCTCTGTGATATCGCCGTTAACAGCGGCACGCTCAGTGCGCCTGCGTGTCCCTGTCTACGGCGCATGCGCCGTAGACAGCGGTGCCTGTCTTTTGATAAATATCTCCTAAACCATGTAGGTTTAGGAGATATTTCTTGGACCTACAGGTAAGCCTTAATCTAGGCTTACCTGTAGGTCAAAGTGGTTTGTATGGGTTTACAACCACTTTAAAGCTGTGGGCAAAACCTTTATTGGAGCATTAGCTAGGTACAGGCGGTCCCCGGGTTACAAACATCCGACTTACATACGACTCATTCTCTCAAACAGAGGGAGACAACAGGAAGTGAGAGGAAATCTACCCCCAGAAAGGGAAATTCACTCCTGTAATGCCGCGCACACACGATCGGAAATTCGGCTAGCAAAAGACCGATGAGAGATTTTGGTCAGAAAATGCGACCGTGTGTATGCTCCATCGGACTTTTGCTGGCCGAATTTCCGCCAGTAAAAGACTGAGAGCATGCTCTCAATTTTTTGGTCAGAAAAAGTTCCGATCAGAAATTCCGATCGTCTGTAGCAATTCCGCCGCGCAAAATTCTTACGCATGCTCTGAAACAATTTGACGCATGCTCAGAAGCATTAAACGTAATTTTCTCGGCTCGTCATAGTGTTGTAAGTCACCGCGTTTTTGATGGTCGAAAGTTCAGCAAACTTTTGTGTGACCGTGTGTATGCAAGCCAAGCTTGAGCGGAATTCCGTCGGAAAAAACATCCAAGATTTTTCTGACGGAAAATCCGTTCGTGTGTGCGGGGCATTAGAGTTATCATCGGACAAAGGTGTCTCTGCTGAAGCTTTATCACCAATCCTTGTTTCCACAACAACCCAAAATTTTCAAAATCCAACTGTCATACGGACAGAAAGTGAGGTGCAATCTTCTGAACAAGGGCACAGACAGCAAAACAAATGTTACAGGGGTGTTAACCCTTCCCTTTGCTATCAAAAAACTTAAAGTGATTGTAAAGCTTTGCTTATTAAAAAACAAACATATCATACTTACCTCCACTGTGCAGCTTGTTTTTCACAGAGTGGCCCTGATCATCGTCTTCTGGGGTCCCTCGGCGGCTCTCGCGGCTCCTCCCCACATCAGATAACCCCCTAGGAGAAGCGCTCTCCTGGGGGGTTACCTTGCGGGCACGCTCCCGAGTCCAACATTCGGCGTCCATAGCCACCGAATGTATGACTCGACCTCAACCCCCCCGGCGCCCGCATCATGGATTTGATTGACAGCAGTGAGAGCCAATGGCTGCACTGCTATCAATCTATCCAATCAAGAGCCGAGGACCCCGGGCAGAAGGACAGCGCGTCCCCGCCGGGTGAAGTTCCAGGGCTCAGGTAAGTAAAACGGGGGGGGGGCTAGGGGGGCCGGTCACTGCCAGGTGTTGTTTTTCACCTTAATGCATTGGATTCATTAAGGTGAAAAAACACAAGGGTTTACAACCCCTTTAAAAATTATCTTTTTTGGCTGGAGTTACACTTAAAAAATGTACCTGTTCCAACTTACATACAAGTTCAACTTACAACAAACCTACAGAACCTTGTTTGTAACCTGGGGACCATCTGTACCTATAATATACCTCAAATAATGCATGCCCCACTGGTGGCTGCTGCTTCTTTCTTGAAAAATGTTACTTACAAGCAGCCACTGACATTGATGTCACCCCAGACATTTCAGTAAAACTGACAGTTGGGGATGGAGAAGATCAAAAGTAGGCCCTAGGCAAAAAGTGGGCGTGGTTTAAATTGTGCTAAGTATTGGGTGTTACTTAAAGGGGGAGTGGTTAACTAGAGTCTGAGATGACTTACATAGTGCAGAATGTGGTCATTTTAAATAGGGAATGTACAGTGCAGAAAGAGGGGGCAAAGATGCCAATCCTACCATATATATACATATACAGTATCTCACATCACATACACCTCACATTTTTTTTTTATATTTTATTATATCTTTTCATGTGACAACACTGAAGAAATTACACTTTGCTAGTAGTGAGTGTACAGCTTGTATAACAGGGTAAATTTGCTGTCCCCTCAAAATAACTAAACACACAGCCATTAATGTCTAAATGGCTGGCAACAAGTGACGTGAAAATACGTGAAAATTTCCAAATTGGGCCAAAAGTGTCAATATTTTGTGTGGCCACCATTATTTTCCAGCACTGCCTTAACCCTCTTGGGCATAGAGTTCACCAGAGCTTTACAGGTTGCCATTGGAGTCCTCTTCCACTCCTCCATGATGACATCACGGAGCTGGTGGATGTTGGAGACCTTGCGCTCCTGCACCTTCAATTTGAGGATGCTCCACAGATGCTCAATAGGGTTTAGGTCTGGAGACATGCTTGGCCAGTCCATCACCTTTACCCTCAGCTTCTTTAGCAAGGCAGTGGTCATCTTGGAGGTGTGTTTGGGGTCGTTATCATGTTGGAATACTCAGGGCTGGTGCTATCACTTGGCAAACTAGGCAGCCGCCTAGGGCGCACTGCTGCCTAGGGCACCCGGCCACTGGTGTTCCTACTCTCTCCGGTTCTTCTCTCTGCAGCAAGCAACTAATTCTCAGCATCAGCAGGCAGCAGCCACTCCATTCTCACATAGTGTCAGAGGCGCAGTGGCGGCGGAGGACTGTGTCTGTGTCCCCACTCCCGAATGAATGGAATCAAGCAAACATTCATTGATGGGCGCTGGTGAGGCTGCATTTGATGGGCGCTGGTGAGGCTGCATTTGATGGGCACTAGTGAGGCAGCATTTGATGGGTGCTGGTGAGACTACATTTGATGGGCGCTGATGGGCTGCATTTGATAGGCACTTCATCAAAAAGGTGGGGTATACATGGGCAGGGCAAAGGAGGTGGAGTCAGGGTGGAGCTTGGGGGCGGCAAAATTAAGTTTTGCCTAGGGTGTCCAAAACCCTTGCACCAGCCCTGGGAATACTGCCGATCTCCGAAGGGAGAGGATCACGCTCTGCTTCAGTATGTCACAGTACATGTTGGCATTCATGGTTCCCTCAATGAACTGTAGCTCCCCAGTGCCAGCAGCACTCACGCAGACCCAGACCATGACACTCCCACCACCATGCTCGACTGTAGGCAAGACACACTTGTCTTTGTACACCTCACCTGGTTGCCGCCACACATGCTTGACACCATCAGAACCAAATAAGTTTATCTTGGTCTCATCAGACCACAGGACAAGGTTCCAGTAATCCATGTCCTTAGTCTGCTTACATAGTTACATAGTTGGCAAGGTTGAAAAAAGTCAAACCTGTGTGTGTGTGTGCTTTTATGTCAATATTACATTGTATATCCCTATATGTTCTAATAGTTTTTTGAAATTATCTATGCTCCCTGCTGAAACCACTGCTTGTGGAAGAGATATCCTCTTTCTTACCACTCTTACAGTAAAGAACCCTCTACGCCAGTGTTTCTCAACCAGTGTTCCGCAAGAAGTCCCCAGGGGTTCTGGGGCGATCTACCCATCAATCACAGACAGCTGATGGGTAGATCGGGTCTCCTTTAACACAGGCAGAGTAGTGCAGGAAGTAATAAGTTCTCTCCCCCCCCCCCCGCAGGCCCTCCTTTCCTCCTGTCCACCCCAACAGCTTGTGACTTCATCTGGGATAGACGAGAAGAGAGGAGGGGCCAACGTGGAGCAGCGCGATATGAAAGAGAAGACTTATTCCTGCCGCTTCCCGCTCTACTCTGCATTTGAAATGGCTACAACAGTGTACCGGTGTGTCCCATGCCCTGCTGTGAGTGTGAGCTTATGTGCCCCATGCCCTGTGATGTGCCCCATGCCCTGTGATGTGCCTCATGCCATGTGATGTGCCCCATGCCATGTGATGTGCCCCATGCCCTGTGATGTGCTTCATGCTCTGTGATATGCCTCATGCCCTGTGATGTGCCCCATGCCATATGATGTGCCCCATGCCATGTGATGTGCCCCATGCCCTGTGACGTGCCACATGCCCTGTGATATGCCCTGTGATGTGCCCCATGCCCTGTGATGTGCCTTGCAATGTGCCCCATGCCATGTGATGTGCACCATGCCCTGTGATGTACCCTGTGATGTGCACCATGCCCTGTGATGTGCCCTGTGATGTGCCCCATGCCCTGCCATGTGCTCTGCGCTGTGCCCCATGCCTTGCGATGTGGCCTGTGATGTGCCCCATGCCCTGTCATGTGCCCTATGCCCTGCTATGTGTCCTGTGATATGCCCTGCCATGTGCCCCATGCCATGTGCGCTGTAATGTGCCCAATGCCCTGTCATGTGCCCTGTGATTTGCCCCATGCCCTGTCATGTGTCCTGTGATGTCCCCAATAACCTGCCATGTGCCCCATGCCCTGATTTTTTGCCCCATGCCATGTGCTCTGTGATGTGCCCAATGCCCTGTCATGTGCCCTGTGATGTCCCTAATAACCTGCCATGTGCCCTGTGATGTCCCTAATAACCTGCCATGTGCCCTGTGATGTCCCTAATAACCTGCCACGTGCCCTGTGATGTGCCAATGCCCTGCCGTGTGCCTGTGATGAGCCAATACCCTGCTGTGTGCCTGTAATGCGCCCTATGCCCTGCCGTGTGTCTGTGATGTGCTCTGCCCTGCCATGTGCTGCTGTGAGCTCCATAATCTGCCCTGTGCCCTGCTGTGAGCCCCATAAGGTGCCCTATGTCCTACTGTGTGCCCCATGTTCTGCTGTGTGCCCCATGACGTGCCCCATATCCTGCTGTGTGTTGCACGATGTACCCCATTTTCTGCTGTTTGGCCCATGATGTTCCCCATTTTCTACTGTGTGCCCCATGTTCTGCTGTGTGCTCCATGATGTACCCCATTTTCTGTTGTGTGCCCCATGTTCTGCTGTGTGCCCCATGTACTGCTGTGAGTCCCATAATTTGCCCTGTGTCCTGCTGTTTGTCCCTTAATGTGCCCAATGCCCTTCTGTGAGCCCTGTAATGTGGCATGTGCCCTGCTGTGTGTCCCTTGATGTGCCCCATGTTCTGTATTGTGCCCTGCTGTATGCCCCTTGTGCCCCATGTTCTGCTGTATGCCCCATGATGTGCCCCATGTCCTGCTGTGTGCCCTTTGATGTGCCCCATGTTCTGCTGTGTGTTCCTTAATGTGTCCTGCTGTGTGTCCCTTAATGTGACCCATGCCCTGCTGTGAGCCCTGTAATGTGCCCTGCTCTGTGTCCCTTGATGTGCCCCATGTTCTTCTGTGTGTCCCATGTTCTGCTGTGTGCTCCATGATGTGCCCATTTTCTGTTGTGTGTCCCATGTTCTGCTGTGTGCCCCATGTACTGCTGTGAGTCCCATAATGTGCCCTGTGTCCTGCTGTTTGTCCCTTAAGGTGCCCAATGCCCTGCTGTGAGCCCTGTAATGTGGCACGTGCCCTGCTGTGTGTCCCTTGATGTGCCCCATGTTCTGTATTGTGCCCTGCTGTATGCCCCTTGTGCCCCATGTTCTGCTGTATGCCCCATGATGGGCCCCATGTCCTGCTGTGTGCCCTTTGATGTGCCCCATGTTCTGCTGTGTGTTTCTTAATGTGCCCCGTGCCCTGCTGTGAGCCCTGTAATGTGCCATGTGCCCCATGCCCTGCTGTGAGCCCTGTAATGTGCCCTGCTCTGTGTCCCTTGATGTGCCCCATGTTCTGCTGTGTGTCCCATGTTCTGCTATGTGCCTCATGATGTTCCCTATTTTCTGCTGTGCACTGCATGTTCTGCTGTGTGTCCTTATTATGTTCCCCATGTTCTGCTGTGTTCCCCATGCTCTGCTGTGAGTCCTGTAATGTTCCCTGTACTCTGCTGTATGCCCCTTGTGCCCCATGTTCTGCTGTGTGCCCCTTGATGTGCCCCATGTTCTGCTGTGTGCCCCATAATGTGCCCTGCTGGCCCCATGTAATGTGTCCCATAATGTGCCCTGCTGTCTCCCCTGTATTGTGTCCTGATCTCCTGTGCTCTGCCCTGCTGCCCCCTGTACACTGCTTATCTCCAGTTAAACCCAGAATTGAGCATCTGTGCAGAAAATAAAGCTGTAGATCTGAACATTAATTCAGGGGTTCCCTGAGATCTCAGACTTTTTGCCAGGGGTTCCCCGACGGTAAAAAGGTTGAGAAACACTGCTCTACGCAGTTTAAAGCGGAGCTCCACCCTAAAGTGAAACTTCTGCTTATCGGATTCCTCCCCCCCTCCGGTGCCACAATTGGCACCTTTCAGGGGGGTGCAGATACCTGTATAATACAGGTATCTGCACCCACTTCCGGGACTAGCTAGCCGAAGCTGGCCTGCCCATATCCGAAGATGCCCTGTTGTGTCTTGGGAAACACAGTTCCCAGGACACAACGGGGACCAATAAAGACGCGCAGCGCGACTCGCACATGCGCAGTAGGGAACCGGGCAGTGAAGCCGCAAGCTTCACTTCATGATTCTCTGACAGAGGATGGCGGCGGGGGCAGCCGAGAGACGAGCGATCGATCGCCATCTTCTGCCGACATCGCTGGAACCTGGAACAGGTAAGTGTCTATTTATTAAAAGTCAGCAGCTGCAGTATTTGTAGCTGCTGACTTTTAAAAAATAAATTTCAAGTGGACCTCCTCTTTAAGGTTAAACCGCTTTTCTTCTACTTTTAATGCATGCCAATATTCTATTGGCTTTGCTTGCAGCAGCTTGGATTGCATGCCATTGCTGAGCCTGTTATCTACTAGGACCCCCAGGTCATTTGCCATCCTAGATTCCCCCAGAGGTTTTCCCCCTAGTGAATAGATTGCATGTTTTTGCCACCTAAATGCATTATTTAAATTTTTTCTACATAAAACCTAATTTGCCATGTAGTTGCCCACCCCATTAATTTGTTTAGATCCTCTTGCAAGGTTTCCACATCCCGCGGAGAAGCTTTTGCCCTGCTTAGCTTAGTGTCGTCTGCAAATACTGAGATTGAGCTGTTTATCCCATCCAGATCATTTATGAATAAATTAAATAGGATTGGTCCCAGGACAGAACCCCGGGGTATCCCACTTTCTACACCGGACCATTCCGAGTACTCCCCATTTATTACTACGCTCTGAACTCGCCCCTGTAGCCAGTTTACAATCCAAGTGCTCACCCTTTGGTCCATGCCGACAGACTTTAGTTTGTACCTTAGTTTGTACAGTAAACGTTTATGCTTGTCTTCAGCAAACTGTTTGCAGGCTTTTATTGTGCATCATCTTTAGAAGAGGCTTCCTTCTGGGGCGACAGCCATGCAGACCAATTTGATGCAGTGTGCAGCATATGGTCTGAACACTGACAGGCTGACCCCCCACCCCTTTACTCTCTGCAGCAATGCTGGCAGCACTCATATGTCTATTTCCCAAAGACAACCTCTGGATATCCGGTTCTGAGTGGACCTTGTCCTGTTAAACCGCTGTATGGTCTTGGCCAAAGTGCTGCAGCTCAGTTTCAGAGTCTTGACAATCTTCTTATAGCCTAGGGGCCATCTTTATGTAGATCAACAATAATTTTTTTCAGATCCTCAGGGTTCTTTGCCATGAGGTGCCATGTTGAACTTTCAGTGACCAGTATGAGAGAATGAGAGCGATAACACCAAATTTAACTAACCTTCTCCCCATTCACACCTGAGGCCTTGTTACACCAACGAGTCACATGACACCGGGGAGAGAAAATGGCTAATTGGGCCCACTTTTGTTGCCAGCGGTTTAGACATTAATAGCTGTGTGTTGAGTTATTTTGAGTGGACAATAAATTTACACTGTTATACAAGCTGTACACTCACTACTTTACATTGTAGCAAAGTGTCATTTCTTCAGGGTTGTCACATGAAAGGATATAATAAAATATTTACAAAAATGTAACTTATGTAACACTTTTGTGAGATACTGTACCATCCTGTACATCCATATACCTCTCTTATATACAATCCTATTCACCCATATACCTCTCTTATATACCATCCCATTACTCCATATACCTCTCTTATATACCATCCAATTCATCCATATACCTCTCTTATATACCATCCAATTCATCCATATACCTCTCTTATATACCATCCTATTCATCCATATACCTCTCTTATATACCATCCAATTCATCCATATACCTCTCTTATATACCATCCTATTCATCCATATACCTCTCTTATATACCATCCCATTACTCCATATACCTCTCTTATATACCATCCTATTCATCCATATACCTCTCTTATATACCATCCAATTCATCCATATACCTCTCTTATATACCATCCCATTACTCCATATACCTCTCTTATATACCTCTCTTATATACCATCCAATTCATCCATATACCGCTCTTATATACCATCCCATTACTCCATATACCTCTCTTATATACCATCCAATTCATCCATATACCGCTCTTATATACCATCCAATTCATCCATATACCTCTCTTATATACTATTCTGTACATCAATATACCTCTCCTATATACCATTCTTTACATCTTTGACCTCCCCTATATTCATCCATGTAGCTCTGTAATTAGCGCAGGAGAGCAAAGCGGAGACTGTGATCCTGGGTCCTACCTAGTAATGAAATAACTGATTTCCCTCAGATGAAACAGCTGTGGTAATTACTAAGGCAGTGAAACTGATCAAATCACCTGTGCAAAATAATGGAAAGTCTGAAAACATGACCTGTTGGGGCGCCTTGAGGACTGGAGTTGAGGAACACTGCTCTAGTGGATATACAGATTTACTTCAAATTAATCAAATTCTTGTTCAAGGTTAGCAAGAGAGATGTAAACAGGACACTTAGCGATTTGGTTTGCAGGCAGAATCACATTGATTCTGCCTGCAATTCCAATGCATGCTAATTGCGCAGCAAAACTAGCAATGTGCATTTGGGTGTCACTTATTCTTAATGGCACCCAAAACGCAGTGCAATTTAGCCATGATTGTCACACAACAAATCTTGCACAAATCACAGCAAACAGCGCATGTAAAAACGTGCCTGGCTCAGGGCCAAAATGTAAGCCTTGAGCTTCTTTGCCACGACAAAGCATGTAGGGTAGGTGGGTGACACTTCCTCCATGTTCCCCTCCTCGTTGGGGGCCAAGTGTGGGTCACACAGGAGGCCTACCCAGGGGTGGATTCTTCTGGGCTATGCTAGGCACCTTGGATAGGGTCACCAACTTACACACGGGGGTACCTTTATTTGAAGAGATGACTAAACACTGGTAAACTCTCTCAATGTTAATGTACATCACAACGATCACTGCTGTATTGAGGAGGGACATGCTGAGCTAATGCCCATCCACTTGTTCAGCGTATCTCCGCTACCTCACTACCAGTAAAGGAACGGGGCACTACCAGTCCGTGAATCCCTGGATGTAAGAAGGGTTACCATTAGGGATGGGCAAACGGTTTGGCCCGAGCATAAGTGTGGGCCGAACATTGGCACAGGCCATTCCACTATTTGTTCGCCCCCCGAACCGACCACAATGCTTTGCAAGCCCTGATTGGCTAAAGCAGTGAAAGCTTCAGCCAATCAGGGCACAGAGCACTGTCAGAGTTATGATTGAACACTGTCATCATGACTTTATCCAATCATGGCTCATTCATGCCCCACAGTGTAAAAGTATTCTTTCAATGGCAGCCATTTTCAGTGTGATTTTGGCATGGCGAGAGATAGATCAAAGCTCTGTTCAGTGCTATTAGTTAGTGTGCTATACTGTGCTATTTTGCTTCAATTGGCAGTGTAGAATATTCGTTTAGTGTCAGTCTAGGGATAGTGTGAGTGTAGTGAGGAGGACCATCATTCAGCTTTGCATAGTGTGCAGCTAGAGTAGGGACAGCTCAGATAGTTTCACTGTAGTGTAGTGGGACCGTGTCAGTAATCTTGACATTAGTGTATAGGACAGTTCAGATAGCATCAGTGTAGTGACGGTTGAACACCGTCTATTTGATTGCGTTACTGCCAGTTTAACGCCATTTAGTTCTGTGTGCGTTACTGCCAGTTTAACGTCATATAGTTTTGAGTGCATTACTGCCAGTTTAACGCAATATAGTTCTGTGTGCGTTACTGACAGTTTAACGCCATATCACTTTGTATGCGTTACTGCCAATTTAACGCCATATAGTTCTGTGTGCGTTACTGCCAGTTTAACGCCATATAGTTCTGTGTGTCACTGTACGTTTGGTGCATTATATTGCAGTATATTATAGTGTATCTGTGGCGTGTGTCTGTGTAGTGTGAGTACTCAAATTAAAGTGCACCAAACACCTCTTTACATTGATTAAAGTGCATCTACGTACAGATTTCAACTCTTCTTTACATTTGCCTATAAGCACCGACCCCTCCCTCCCAATAATGTCTGGGAGGACAACAAGGAGAGGCAGACGTTCCCTTGGCACTGTAAGGGGGCCATCAACAAATGTGTCCACAGGCAAAGGTGGATGTGGTGGTCAGTCCTCAGGCAGAGCATCATTTCCTCTGTTTAGTAAGTTTACCCATGCTATCCAGCGTGCTTTCAGAATGAGCATTCAGTGCTGCAGGAGGTTTTGTTACTGATCATAGAACACGTCTGTCCATAGATTCCTTGGACCGTTTGACTTTTATAAAAATGAATCAGTCCTGGATTACCAGCTATGAAGCCCCTGATGCCAATGTCACTGATTATGTTTTTTTGGGATGTGGAATCTCTGCTGGACTTCGAGGCTGCCTAGCTTTGAGGGTGTTCAATCATTTCATCTGGAAGAATGTTTTTGGTATAGGTTTCATGGGCACAATTAACACCCAAAGACCAATTTTTCAGCACCTGTTTGACAGGTGCATATCATTGCAATTTTTTACAGCAAAGCCGATTCTTGCTTTCATCAAGATTACCTCTATAGGGTTACGGTGGGAAGGCGCCGACACCCAAAAAACAATTTTTATTCACCCGTTACTTCTATCCAAAGTCAAAGGGACACCAGAATGTATCCAAAAAATCTCTAATCTTGTTCCCAGTGCACTACATTGTGGCCTCATCATACACACTGGCTCCCCAGCTGTTGCTGAGCTAAATAAAGGCAGCTTGCAGGGAAATGTTAATTTTTTTTTGCTTTATAAATGTAATTATTGCTGCAGCAGATTCTAGAAATGGTACAGATCTGCCACTTTACAGGTAGACTAAGGGGACCCCAAAGGCACTATATTGGAAGGAATTTTTCATTTTTATGCTTTGACTTTAAAAAAATAAATAAAAAATCACTGCTCATTTAAAAATTACTTTTTTCACAAACTTTTTTTTATTGATACATGTCCCCCAGGGCAGGACCCAGACCCTTATAACCATTGTATGCCCAATTACTTGCATATAAGCCTTCACTTTTGATTTTTGACATTCAGGTCTCATTGACTTTAATGGGGTTTGTTATTCGAGTCTGAAATTTTGCGGTGCTCGAAAGCTCTGGTGCGAACCGAACAGGGGTCCATTCGGCCCATCCCTAGTTACCATGACTTGTGTTGGAGCATTTGATCTCTATTCCTGTTCTGGCGGCAACCCAAAATATGGGATTTTGAGATCTTTCATTTTTACTCCAAGTGATAATTATAAACCAGACAAATAGAAAGGGTGAATTTCCCTAATGGGGAACACTAGACAGCAAGACAAACATGCAACATTAGGACTTTCATATACCTGTGGGTTACATGCAATCTGTCATAAAAAGGGTTAACACTGTCATGGAAAACAAGTCTGTCTATTTCATTATGAAAGGAAAATCTACACTGCATTGTATCAGATGAATCCTCACAATCAGTGGTACTGTTGTAAGAGAAATCGGATATCATGGACCTAACTGGCGATAAGTGAAGTATGCCTGTGGCTTCAAGAAGAGAGTCCTCGCCCGAGCTGAATTTAAACCCTGTGCGATTGTGAGTGGCCAGACCAGAAGATGAAATATGAGTCATTTGGAGGAAACTAACAAAAACCTTTTACTAAAATCTGACCATTTTCTTATTTTATATTCCTACACTCTGTAGCTTTTGTTTAACATTTTGAGCATTGAAAGATCTCACTTGCAGGAAACTGTTGAAGGCATGAACATTAAGATTGAAGGAGATAAACTGTTGGCTAGTTTTCTTTTTTTTATTGCTTAATCAAAATTGATATTATTGGTGCAGTAGCTTTACTTCATATTATAGCATTATTTTCTTTATAAGGCCTCATGCACATGGGTGGTTTGGCCCTTCAGCATCAAATCCAGTGTTTCTGGTTGCCCGGAAGGCACAGGTGCCCTACTGTCAGCAACCAACCAAAATGACAGCTGGATGCTGTATCGAGCTGTACTCACATTTAGGGCTGTATGCCTTCAGAGATGTATGCCCTGAACACAGAATTCCAGAACACATATAGCCCTAAATGTGACCACTGCTTGGTACAGCGTCCAACCACTGTGTATGTCAGCCTGTGATAGATTTTGACAGGCTGCTAGCATTGGGCTGGACACTGCACCCGTGCCTGCTAGGCACCCGAAAACACAGGGAGTTAATGCTGATGGCCAAACCGCCATTTGCATGAGGCCTAAAGCTTCAAGAATTATAGGTAAAATAGAGCTATTATCTTTACCAACACATCAGACTTCAGTTTCTTATTTATTACCTGCATAAACTAAACATAATTTTATCAGGGACACCACTAATGTAGTGTAGTTAAACTTGTAACTTAGGGCGAGGCTTCTGTCAGTGGGCACACTTTACCTTGCACACTCTACAAGTGTCTGTGGTTGCTTAGGGTGCGGGACTATGACATCATGTACTCACAGTCTTTCAGAATGAATAATGCTAGATGTCATTCAACTCAGAAAGATGAGGACACCTTGTGGCCTAAAAGAGGTACTGCGATGAACAGCTTCAAAATGAAGGAGAGTATTGCAGCCTAAACAATTTTTTTTTAAACACCTTGGGAATCATAAAAAGAAAAAAGTCATCTGGATTTGACTTTAAAGCTCTTTGTATACTTATTAGATAGGATTATTATTATTAGACTTTAAATGAGGTGAATGCGGTTAGCCAACAATTGACAGAGTAAATGCAGTCTCAAAATGTATTAAAATAGTCATGCAAACATAAACATGAATCATAGCCAAGCCATTGAAATGATACATACAGTACAAAATGTGATTACACGTATTATGGTATAAAATGTAAATTGTAGAGTACACAGGCATAAAAAGTATCCCAATGCATTTCGCAAGACCATGCTTGCTTCATCAGGGGTAGATGCGTGTGTAGTACATCTGTAGGTGGTATAATGAACCAAATAAGTATCAACACAGACACGGTATCATGACAATTAGTCAAGAGGGTCCAAAAATGCATGGCCCTATACTCACCAGAGGCTGGATCAGACTACCAATTGCTTGATACCCAGAGGCGGCAGTAATGAGCGTCCGGCTCGGGAGCTGAGGAGGCAGAGGAAAAACCAACCCAACAAAGCACAAATGGGGGGCAGACATGGCCGGTATGGGGGAATGTGTCACCAAAGATCTCCCAGTATCCATTATTAATGTAAACTGAAAACATAAATGCATATGCATCAATAAATGCTGCCATATCAGCATAGAAATAAAGTAGTATATGATAAAAGTATGTATAGGCATGAACCAAACTGGTTCAATAATGGTATGAGCTAGGAATATAGGGGAATCTGTTTTCAGTTTACATTAATAATGGATACTGGGAGATCTTTGGCCCCCTGTTTGTGCTCTGTTGGGTTGGTTTTTCCTCTGCCTCCTCAGTTCCCAAGCCAGACGCTCCTTACTGCCGCCTCTGGGTATCAAGCAATTGGTAGTCTGATCCAGCTTTTGGAGAGTATAGGGTCATGAGTTTTTGGACCCTCTTGACTAATTGTCATGATACCATGTCTGTGTTGATACTTATTTGGTTCATTATACCCTCTACAGATGTACTACCCATGCATTTACCCCTGATGAAGCGAGCATGGTCTTGCGAAATGCGTTGGGATACTTTTTATGCCTGTGTACTCTGCAATTTCCATTTTATACCATGATACGTGTAATGACATTTTCTACTGTATGTATCATTTCAATGGCTTGGCTATGATTCATGTTTATGTTTGCATGACTATTTTAATAAATTTTGAGACTGCATTTACTCTGTCAATTGTTGGCTAACTGCATTCACCTCATTTAAAGTCCCGTGGTGATTTCCTGTTTTTTGTTGCATATATTGGGATAGAGGTGGTTTGCTGGTGACACCAGACCTTTTTTTTCTTTTTTGTGTATACTTATTAGAATTCAAAAGCCTACTCGCCCTTTACGTGGGGTAATCTTTCACAATCAATGCCCGGGACCAGGTGGAGACTTCACTCATATGAAGAATCTAACATTAAGGCAGTTCCCTGACTTAGAGATGGACCTTTACTGTGTGCACTAAAATAACATACAGAGTTCCTCTGTGAAGTATCTTGTCCCATGTCACTACATGCTATAACTTGTAGGTTGCATTAGGAGGGACGTGCAGAGCCTGTGCTCACTCCACCAGTCCAGCATACCTCGGTTACCTCACTCCCAGTAACAGAATGTGGTCCCACCATGCACCTCATACGTTCACTTAATAACTCCTTCACTTTCTGTACCTCGTAACCAGGCCATGAATCTCTGTAAAGTGAGTTCCGATCCGGTTGCTATCAGATACCAACCAACCATAAGACATCAACCCCCTTACTACCAGAGGACCTGTCATCTTACCAGGTACCAAGCCTAACAACTGGTTGCTTTGTGTCTTGAACTTGTACTTGGTTACTCTTAACAACTGCACTCCTCTTCCTTGTCTTGCCAAGTTAAACCATTTGCCAAGTTAAACCCAAACTGCTTTACAGACCCAGATTCTTTTAGATATGCCAAAACCAACATGCACCCCTTTGAATAACTTCAGACCAGGTTCAGAACAGTTAATGTAACTTTCCTGAACAGCTTGCAACATAACAGTTCAATATGAACAACATCCTTGTCCCTAATCTAACTACTATAGCGTGGCTCCACCATGAACCACCATGAGGTGATAGTCCATGTTGGCATTCTCCATGGTCCAGTGTCTTTAGTGGACTGCAAGCCACATCAGTCCCTCCAACCGAGAGCCGTCAGCGGGAACAGAACCAACCCAATTGGCTACCAAAGGCCCCTTGGACCTGAGCCTTCCCTTATTTTATCGCACAGGTGTGCTGGCTAGGACCAAAAAGCCCAGGAACTGAGCTTTCAACAGTTAACTCTTTCCACCAGCCTGGGCCAGGTTCTAACTCGCTAGAACCAACACATTTCAAGTGTTGTACAACAAAGCTGCACATTTATTATATCCTGCAGTTCATAGATCTGCCCATTTCCATTACCAGGATAGTTTCCACTTACTGAAATTATATTTATATGATAGAAAATTTGACTTTATTAGGTACACCAGAAGGAAAAATACTAGAGGGTGCGGAGCAGAGTTGAGAAGTAGATTAATAGAAAACAAGACTCTCAGGTACACAAGAAGGACAAATATCATGGGGAGTATGGAGCAGAGTTAAGAAGTAGATTAAGGAAATCTGACTAGTTAAAAGTTGGATGGCTAATCTACCCCCAAAACATGTACTATGTTAGAGTAGTGCCATACTAATTTTATATTACATTTTATATTACATGTACCGTATGTTTATGCTTTTATATAGTGTAAACCCTCTTTACGGTGATGGTGTATTTTAATGTAAGCTCCTGGCTTTAGCATTTGACACTAGCTCTGTAAGTAAAAAAAAATAAATGTGTTGGGGATGCAGGTGAATTTTAGAAAGGGTGTGGGTGATGAACTTAAAAGTACAGCAGAAGCAAAGAGAGACTATATTACAGACAGGAAGTGGTGATGATTGTCACTTCACAGAACCCTATCTCTCATATACAGAGTGTGTTCTTTCCTCTTCGTGCCTGGTGGTGAGATCTGCTGTGAAAACCTAAGCCACGCACACACAGAAAGCACTGTTCCTCCACCGTATTTCACTGGAGATCTACCGAAAAAAGCAACCATGAAAATCATCTTGTGCTGACGCATTATATTTCCTCTCTCTCTCTCTCTCTGGCTTAACTTGGTAAGTGACAAACATCTTGTACCTTAAAAATGTAGGGACTGTGGATGGTATCAAGTTGTAAGTAACTGAACAGTCACTGCACAGCTGAGCTTATTATGACAAAGATCTATAGAACATCATAATTAGGAGATAAGAGTATTACGATATACTACGATAGTTATTCGCAACTGTAAAGATAAATCCTCTTGTATAAACTTCTCTATTTTACTGTTCAATGGGATGTGATTTTTTTTCTCTCCTTTAAACAAACAATATATAATCTGTGTTTTTCCATATATATGGGCAAAGAATGTAATTTAAATTCTACACTAACATTATACAAAATATTTCAGTTAGAATTTACTTTTAGTGGCATGTAGTCTCTAAGCTGCTGAAAGTTGATTTTGGATCGGTTACTACAGGTTATTGCAATATATATCTCTTTGTTTTTCAGCTTTTTTTGACAGTTTCTTTTTTATTTATTTTTTTGCTAACTGTGACCTATTTGGTATCTTTACCTTCACCTCCTGTCCTGTAGATACAACTGGGACTACTGAGAAATCTGGAAATTTCTCCAAACCCCTGCCACTGGAGCAAGTGTCCCCAAAAGAAAATGTAACTTCTGTTCCTGTTCTGGTGACACCTCAAAATTTGGGATTTAGCTAAAATGAGCGTGGGTGTTAGGGCAAATAGTGAGAAAGAATTTCTCCAGCAGAAACACAGACAGCAGTAAAACATTGATAGAGGTTCTAACCCCTTAACACTCTATCCAATACTAAAAAAAAAAGTTTTGGCTTTAGATATACTTTAAATAAACTATTGCAGACCTCTCATGAAAAATTCAAGTTGTCTAGCTGATAAAAGGATCCTCTCACTGTCCCTGTCTAGCTCTTAAAAGGATACCTTAAACCATTTACCTTGAACAGTTTTACAGATAAGGACTTCTGACTTTTCTCTTTGGCTTTCCAAATTTACACTCAGCCAGAGAGTATTGAAGTCAGATGATCAGCATAACAGTCAGAGATTGGAGATCAACAATGGCTGCCTCTGCAGTTCTCTTTATTTTATGTATTAATTAGTAGAAATGTGTACAAAATGAACAGATACCTGATCTACTGTATATAACTACATCTTGAAGTCACATGTACAAAGTCACATATTATTATTATTATACAGGATTTATATAGCGCCAACAGTTTACGCGGCGCTTTACAATATGAGGGTAGACAGTACAACTACAATACACTTTAATACAGTAGGAATCAGCCCTGCTAATTAGAGCTTACAATATAAGGGATCAAAATGTGTTTGAAATGCTAAGGCCTAGTTCACTCAAGCTTCATGAGGTATTTAAAGGCATTTCTGCATGAATAGCTCCTAAATTGTGACCTGATCATTGTCCGAGTCATAATAAAAAATAAAAGCAGTTGTATTCAAGAGGCACCATCTTTATTGAATAAATGTTTTAAACAATCTTTTAAATAGGGTTTTTGAGGTTAGGTACTTCAGTCTAAAAGGCAGGCGTACTATTCAGTTCAGATGTATTTTTAATTCTCTGTACTGAATTTAAACAAACCACACAATTTTGGTTACTTGCTCTTTACAAGAAAATTTTGTTGATGTGCAGTATGAACTGATCAAAATACATCAGAAATACATTTACTGGGCTGCTGCACTTGGTGTCTGTCAGAAACCATGAAATCAGACCGAGGCAGAAGTACAGTTAAATCACACTTGTTTAATAATAAAAGTAAATAGAACAAACATAGTCAAAACATAGCCAGATTTCAGGAACTGGAATGGATAGTCAGACAAGCCAAACGTCAGGGAGCCGGAGAAGAGCATAGTAAAACAGCAAGCAGGATCTGGAGCCAGAAGGGATGTCAACCAAGGAAGACTTTTAACAGGGATGCAGGAGAGCGTCTCTGTGATGTTGACTAAGTAGAAGGCAGAGATCCTCTGGGCTGGACGGCTTAAGTAGGCAGGACTGACGAGCAGGATATCATCAACAGCTGAGTACCCATGGGGAGATAGGAGCTGGCAATTAGCCGACAGCTGAGCGGTCAGCTCAGAGAAGGAAGGGCTGAGCCGAGCCCTGACAGTGTCATACCAAGATCAGTGCAAAGTGATATGCTACTGAGCACGCCGGCAGCAGCCAGCAGGGCAACAGAGAAGAGGTTTTGGGACTTTAAATGAAGCTCATGGTTTGCAACACAGCAGTAGGTGGATTAATAAGTTGTTTAATAATTCATATACAACAATGATAACAAGGATATTCATGATAGCGCTTGACAAAACACATGGGCCAAGTAGTAACACTGGGTACAGTAATCAACATACTTGATACCAGTGTCATGTGACAAGACAGGTAAATGAGTAATAACATTGGTAAACACAGCATTTGCTAGATAAATCCAAGGGACCACCACTTGCTGAATGAGTAAACAAATATTGCACAGTAATGCCTGCATGATCTCTGGCCTAAAAGTTCCTGAAATAAGGAATAATCCATGTATAAATATTGAAGTGTGTAGTTGGGGGGTCATTCAGGTAGCTCGACGCGTTTCGTGGTTCAGGACCACTCATCAGGAGCAGACACGCCATATTTCTAAAATTGAATAAAAATATATATGTATAAGTCAATATAGTAAAGTTGGGTGTAACGGGGACAGGTAAATCCCCAAAACGATCTTGGTACTCCCTAGGTGTTGAATTAGCAGTAAAGGCTGGTGGAGATAGGCCATCATGGAACAATGCAAACCAGGAGCTGGGGCGGGCAACCCACCACGGCGACCACACACAGGCGTAAACTGGGAAAGTACAGGAACACGAGGCACTCAGGAGAGATGAATGGCAATCGAATATAAAATGTCATAAAAGGGAGTGCCAAGAAGTGAAGAAAATAAATTGAAATAAGAAAGAGGGATTGGACCGAAGTCCAATTGAGTGTAGAAGTGACCAGAGTATGATGACTATGAAGTAAAGGGGTGGTGCAAAGGTATGACAGACAAAACTAAACAGGTGACCAAGAACCCTATGGTGACCTTTAGTGATCAGCAGGCATTACTTGCACCTGGGGATGATATCATGAGTCTACCACAAAGAAAACATCAAACAAAAGTAGTTTTCTTAGGAGGTAACTATAGGGAAAACCCCTGCTGTCCTCCAGATAACACTGTCACTGCATGTAGCACTTGGTCCTGTTGAAATATGTTCTGTGGAATAATCAGACAGTTCCCCCCATCCCTCATCTGACCTCATAGCAAGAGGGGAGACATGTTTGTGAGTGACATGTCTGGTCTCTGGCAGCAGGAGCTGCTCTGGAGATCAGCGCTGCCATTCATGAAAAAAAAGTGTCACACAGACTACGGCTCTGTAGTTACACAAAAAAAAGTCACACAGATCTGCAGTTGCTTGTATACATACAAAGCTCTGGATGATGGATCACACAGCCCTGCAGCGCTGAGTGATCTTTCACATTTATGAATGCTGCTAGGCTGTGTCATACACGGCACCAATCCCATCATTGACGATTTTTCATTCATAAAAGTGAAAGATCAAAGCGAACTGCGGGGCTGGGTGATCTATCAGCTGGGACTGTGTATGAGTACAAGAAGACAACAAATAGACACACAAAGCCGCATAGCTGAGCAATCTTTTACTATAATGAACAATCAGTGCTGCCAGGGCTGCACTGATTTTTCATTCATAATAGCTAAAAAAACAGTCATTCAAGATAGGGGCACGGCTTAGCTCTGGCTGTGCCTCCCTTCACAGGAACACCCATCATTTGGGTTTAAGAAAGAGGGCGACTGATCCGAACAGGACCAAGTGCTATATGCAGATTAAATAAAAAATAAAAAAAAAAGATTAAAAGTTAGTCTTTAGAACCTAGAATGTGTTTTATACAACGTACTTCCTAGAGTCCTTCCTTGCTAAGTACTGAGTCCACTCGCATGTAGCTGCTTGTACATTTTGTCAGTTTAATAGCCAAAGTACTGATTTCTTTACTAAAGCTGCTATGGCGACATGTATTTAATACAATTGCGGATCTGCTCCTGAAGTGCTAGCTGTCTGTAAGAAGGAAGTGAGAGCTGTTTTACATACAGTATATGTGATCCATAAATGACTCAGATATTATTGAGGCTAGGGGATTAGCGTGACAGCCAAATAATAAGCATTTTCGGAGAGCTCAACAGAACCTATACATTTTTGTCAGTACAGGTTACATTAAGAAACATACAGTAGTTGATTGTTTCTTTAAAATAATTACATACAATTAGGAAAAAATTACTAAATGAGTAAAAATGTGTCACTTTTTTGGTACTTAATATGCATCAGCTCTTATATAAGGGTAAATATTCAGCAATGCTGATAAAACACTAGTGCATAGGATAATGGAAGCCTAGATTTGTATGCAAAGGGACTCACATTTTTACTCAGGCAAGATTTTTGCACCAGTAACGATCGTGTTTCTTTTTTTTTAAGACAACGTCACATTTACACATACTAAAAGGCCAACTCTTCTCATTTATGAGCATATACTAATAAGAACAGGATCCCCTGATGAATTCTCTGTACATCAAAGCACTGTACATCCTCCATCAGTATATGCTGTAAAGCTAGACTCATTGCTAGTTCACTGTCAGTGCAATGAACCGTAAAAGGAAGGAGTGTGGGTGGAGGCAACCCTGACAAAACTCATCATCCTTACTAGAGGAAACATCTAGTGAAGGAGTTAATGTCAGCTGTACTTTTACAACGGGCTCAACAATGACTTCTTTCTGTACACAATGCCTTGAGCGTAGTATAACACTGCTGTGCATGTAATTGTATACTTAGAGGAACTATAGTGTAGTGTGCAAATTGATGAAACTGAAATAACCAGAACAGAAATAAAAGATGATGGTTTAATATAGAATCTGAGCTCTAAAAAAAAAAAAATCACATTGTGTGACTGTTTATTAGGCAGGACAGGTTCCCCGGAGGGAGAAAAATCTGTGAGCAATTACAGAGAACAGGGACCTAGGAAAACTTCTCCCAATATCATGTATGTTCCTTCTGATGAGCTGGCCTTTAAGGCATGCCTTTCTCACCCCTCTGCATAGGCTAATTATGAAATGGCACTCAAGGCAGCCATTCTTGTTTAGGGACCTAGCTGCAGAAATAGATTTCTGAACATAGTTGGATAATGCCTACGTGTCTTAAAAAACTCTAATGCCGCGTACACACGGTCGGAATTTCTGATGGAAACAGTCCGATGGGAGCTTTTCATCAGATTTTCCGACCGTGTGTATACCCATCGGTCTTTTTCTGTCGGCATTTCCGACGGACTTTGGATTGAGAGCCTGTTCTTAATTTTTCCGATGGAAAACCTTTCTATCGGATTTTTCGATTGTGTGTATGCAATTCCGACACGCAAAATTCCGACGCATGCTAGGAAACAATTTGACACATGCTCAGAAGCATTAAACTTCCCTATTATAGTGCCGTCAAATGTGTTGTATGTCGTGGTGTTATTGACTGTCGGAATTTGGTGTGACCGTGTGTAGGCAAGACAGTTTGAGCGAAATTCCGTCGGAATTCCGACGGGAAAACCATCAGAGCTTTTTCCGACGAAAATTCAGATCGTGTGTACGCGGCATTATAGGTTGGATTTCTTCATGGTCAACATAGGTCACGGCCTGGGCTAGCAGAACTGCCAGTGGTGACTTAAACCTTTCTACAGGTCATGTTAACCGATTCCCGACCGCCTAACGACGATATACGTCGGCAAAATGGCACGGGCAGGCAAAATCACGTACCTGTACGTGATCGTGCATGTGCCTGCCTGTGGGTCGCGCGCGCGCCGCTAGCGGCGCGCTCGCGACCCGGTCGGGAGCTCCGTGACCCCGGCCGCGGGACCAGCGGACCCGATCGCCGCTGGTATCCCGCGATCGGGTTACGGAGCTGAAGAACGGGGAGAGGTTTGTGTAAACAAACCTCTCCCCGCGCTTCCTACACTGACTGTCAGTGATCGGCGGTTCCCTGTCATCGGGAACGCCGATCAATGACGTCACACGTACAGCCACGCCCCCCTACAGTAAAATAAACACAACACGTCACACTGACTCCTCCCCGCCCCCTAGTGGTTAACCCCTTCACTACAACTGTCATTTACATAGGAATCAGTGCTATTTAAATAGCACTGATTTCTATATAAATGACAAATGTCCCAAAAATGTGTCAAAAATGTCCGATGTGTCCGCCATAATGTCGCAGTCACAATAAAAATCGCTGATCGCCGCCATTACTAGTAAAAAAAAAAAAATAATATTAAAAAATAAAAATGCTATAAAACTATCCCCTATTTTGTAAACGCTATAACTTTTGCGCAAACCAATCAATAATCGCTAATTGCGATTTTTTTTACCAAAAATATGTAGAAGAATACGTATCGGCCGAAACTGAGGAAAAAAATGTTTTTTTATATATTTTTTGGGGATATTTATTATAGCAAAAAGTAAAAAATATTGCATTTTTTTCAAAATTGTCGCTCTATTTTTGTTTATAGCGCAAAAAATAAAAACCGCAGGGGCGATCAAATACCACCAAAAGAAAGCTCTATTTGTGGGAAAAAAAGGACGCCAGTTTTGTTTGGGAGCCACGTCGCACGACCGCGCAATTGTCAGTTAAAACGACGCAGTGCCGAATCGCAAAAAGGGGCCTGGTCCTTTGGCTGCCAATTTGTCCGGGGCTGAAGTGGTTAATGAATATCAGTAACACAACTCTATGTAAAATGAACATTTCCAGACTGCCCCTCTGCCTACCAAAACAATCCTGCCTAGTTCTCTTTGTAGTCTGGCTATTTTATCTACAGGTCACCCACTGCTAGCAGCATGGGGCATCAGTTTGTTCTGCTCTTCTGGTGGTCCAATTCAGAGGTACTAATACAAAGTGGACCAATAGCCTATTTCAACTTCTCGCCCAACCTTGGAGATTTCTGTGTAATTATGACATCTGAACTTATTGGTGTGCTACTAAAACTTGCCTAGGTAAGCAACAAGTATACAGTTATCTTTGCTCACTTATATCTGTATTGTAAATATTCATCTTAGGAAGGACTTACTGAGGGTAGCTGTGGGAGTAAAAAAAGATTTTTACACAGCGGCCACAGGATAAGAGCTATCACTGGGCAGTGGCAGACTGACTAAAAATGGTGCTGGCTGTCTGGGATAAAAGGATGATGTCCAGGGGGCATTTCGTGGTCTCATTGAAAGGAAAAAATATGTGTAAATCTTATACATCCACATAATGTGGCATGTGTGCCCATACATACAATATTTTTCTGAGACTATGTGCAGCAACACAGTGTGATAAATTATTCAGTATGCAGTGTCTTTAAAAATCAATCGCATATTTCTGTTAAATGCAAAATTTTGTGATGGGTGTATTCATATTAGAATACTTTCTGTCTTAATATGGCATTATGGTGCTTCATATACTGTATATTCCATTTTGAATATAATATATTTATATATTTAGTACAGGTATTTATATAGTGCCTACAATTTATGCAGGGTTTTACATTTTAAACATTCTTATCAGCCACTGAGCTCAAGGAGCTTACAATCTAAGGTTCCTACCTTACATTCATACATACAAACACCAGGGTCAATTTAGACAGGAGCCTATTAACCTACCAGCATGTCTTTGGAATATCATGTAACAATAATTTTTATAAACATTTAATAAAGTCCATGTAATACCAAATATTTTTTTTTTAGTTTTGGATTGAGTAAGTAATGTTTGAGATCCATTTCTGGATTTTTTTCTGTTGATGTCACATCAGGGAGATTTCCCTTTACTTGCTGCCCCAGAAACTGCAGAAAGTAACATGGGATCTCCTTAGAGCAAGGGGATACCCCCTTCCCTTTATAAAGTTGTCTCTATAATAGGATTCCCCATTGTAAGATTTGAAAAAAAAGAACATTTTTTTTTTTTGATTTTACATACGCATTAAACATTACAATCTTACACCTCTGCTGTTATTTACTGTAACTATTATATTCCAATATATTAAATTAAACAGAAGTACAAAAAATTCCTCCTTAGTGAGTCACCCTTTGTAATCAGGAAGCTAAAAGTGGAACAGTTTTTAAATCATGTTTTTTATTAGGGAAGTGCTAGTAGATGATTTTATCATCATTATAATTACAGTATGTGGATGGTAATAGTTATGTATAGTTCTCTTATGAAACCTCAAGTAGCATGCCATGATTGGATACTGGGAATTTCCAGTCTACACTTCCACCATTAGTAAAGTCATTGTGATTGTGTCTTACTTCTGCCACCTATATAACCATGGGTGTCTTCAGGAAATTTCCAGGGAGGTGGCAAAATTCTTAGTAAACCATAAAATCCACGGGACTTTTATTGAGGGCAGTGAACGTAAATAGTACATTTGTTTAGCATAAATAATGAAATAATGGAAATTACAATGCTCATACAGTGATACTGTATATAACAATAACATGCTAAAGTGCCAGTGGAAAGGGAACACACACACACATATATATATATATATATATATATATATATATATATATATATATATGTTCCATTTTCACTGGCACATTAGCATGTTATTGGTATATACAGTTGTGCTCATATGTTTACAGTGCATACCATGGCAGAATTTATGATTTCTTGGCCATTTTTCAGAGAATATAAATGATGACACAAAAACTTTTCTTTCACTCGTGGTTAGTGTTTAGCTGAAGCCATTTATTATCAATCAACTGTGTTTACTCTTTTTAAATCCCAATCACAACAGAAACTACCCAAATTACCCAAATTACCCTGATCAAAAGTTGACATACCCCAGTTCTTAATACCGTATATTGCCCCCTTTAACATCAATGACAGCTTGAAGTCTTTTGTGATATTTGTTGATGAGGCTCTTTATCTTCTCAGATGGTAAAGCTGCCCATTCCTCTTGGCAAAAAGCCTCCAGTTCCTGTAAATTCTTAGGCTGTCTTGCAGTTCGTTTGAGATCTCCCCAGAGTGGCTCAATGATATTGTGGTCAGGAGACTGAGATGGCCACTCCAGATCCTTCACTTTATTCTGCTGTAGCCAATGACAGGTCAACTTGGCCTTGTGTTTTGGATCTTTGTCATGTTGGAATGTCCAAGTACGTCCCATGTGCAGCTTTCTGGATGATGAATCCAAATGTCCCTTCAGTATTTTTTGATAACATACTGCATTCATCTTGCCATCAATATTGACCAAATTTCCTGTAACTCACACATCCCTAAAACATCAGCGATCCACCTCTGTGTTTTCTGGTAGGAATGGTGTACCTTTCATCATAGGTCTTGTTGACTTCTCTCCAAATGTAGCGTTTATGATTGTGGCTAAAAAGCTCAATTTTGGTCTCATCACTCCAAATGACTTTGTGCCAGAAGGTTTGAGGCTTGTCTCTGTGCTGTTTGGCGTATTGCAAGTGGGTTACTTTGTGGCATTTGCGTAGTAATTTGCATTTGCATCCCAAACAATTTTCCTGGCAGTTGTGGCTGAAATTTTAGTTGGTCTACCTGACCGTGGTTTGGTTTCAACAGAACCCCTCATTTTCCACTTCTTGATTAGAGTTTGAACACTGCTGATTGACATTCTCAATTCCTTGAATATCTTTTTATATCCCTTTCCTGTTTTATACAGTTTAACTACCTTTTCCCGCAGATTCTTTGACAATTCTTTTGCTTTCCCCATGACTCAGAATCCAGAAACTTCAGTGCAGCACTGGATGAAAGATGCAAGGGTCTGTCGGGAGTCCAGAAACTCATTGACATTTTATACACACACACACACACACACACACTAATTACAAGCAAACAGATCACAGGTGAGGATGGTTACCTTTAATAGCCATTCAAACCCTTTTGTGTCAACGTGTGTGCATGTTATCAGGCCAAAATCACTCTGGCTGTATGTTTAGGGTCGTTTTCCTGCTGGAAGGTGAACCTCCGCCCCAGTCTCAAGTCTTTTGCAGACTCTAACAGGTTTTCTTATAAGATTGCCCTGTATTTGGCTCCATCCATCTTCCCATCAACTTGGACCAGTTTCCCTGTCCCTGCTGAAGAAAAGTATCCCCACAACATGATGCTGCAACCACCATGTTTCACAGTGGGGATAGGGTTGCCACCTTTTCTTCAAGCCAAACCCAAACACTTTTTTTTTTTTTAGTATACACTATGCATTTATTTTGTGATGAGATGAAATCTCAATGCACAGACACGCACCGGACCCCAAGAACAAACCCACGGATGCACATATGGCCTCAGGGGTTGTATCTTTGACAGCCTGGGCTCAGTGGGTTGAATGATGCTGGGTGTCATTCAACAGTGTACCCAAAGTATATTTTTATAATTCTTTCATACAAATAGAGCTTTCTATTAAAGCTCTATTGGTTAAAGCTCAAAAACCACTTCATTACTGGACACCTTTCACCAGACTCTAATATAATGGGGGTCTGTAAAGGGGGGTGCTTATATAAGGTGACTAATATAATGGTGGTACATTCAGCATCACCCATTAGTTCAGAGTCACCTTATATCAGCACTAGTGGAGACTTTGGTGTGAATGAGCCCCACCTGTAGTGACGCCATTTATTAGCACCCTTTCTTACAGAGTGACCCCCATTAAATTAGAAGCACCCCTCTCCCTTAGAGACCCCATTAGCTCTGAGTCCCTTTATATCAATGCCCTCCCCCATAGAGACCTCCATTAGAGTGAGACAAAAACCCCCTTACCTTCCTGGAGCCGCTGCAAAGATGTGTGTGTGAACCAGCCAGAGTTAGGGGGCGGAGGCTGTAAAATCCCATGCTTTTACCTGCAAAAGCACCTAGGATGCAAGGACCCGGGTGGTCCTAGCAACCAATGCCTGCAAACTGTAAAGATGTCCATTCACTGTCTGGCCGCTCTGGCTGCCATAAGACCTTGTGGCCCAAGGGTGTAGAAGAAGGAGATGCTGGAGGAGCTGACATGCCCCAATCAGTGGGCGTGCATCTCAGCTCCCTCTGCTCAAAGGGCGGCAGGTAAAATTAGTGAAAAGGAAGGAGAAAAAGGTTTATTTGAAACACACATCGGCTGACAATCCTGCTGGGCACTACTATAGAGGATAGCAGACATAGATGTCACACTGTGTCAAGGCATGGAGGTCAAAAGGATGCAGATTGAGAGAAAAGTGCATCAGGACACAGGGCAGCCATGGTTGGTTAATGAGAGGCGACTGGATAGCGTTGCGGTGAACAACAGACATAGTGATACCAAATACATAACATACATGGGGAACAAGATTATACAATATGATTCATAGGTATATAGGATCAATTACTAGATTCAAATATAGATAGTGCATAAATAGTACGCACCATTAAATGATTATATAAGAGAGAGATATATTGTAGCTTGGGAAATAGCCTGTTACTGCTCTTGCATTGTCAGGCATCTGAATTATGGCTAATACAGAGCTTTTTTATTGTATTTGTCTGCTATTAAAGAGTCAATATCTACCAAAACATCTGAGAAAGGCAAATACAACTTAGGCTGGCCAAACATGGTCGAATTTCGAAAGAATTTTCTTTTGAAAATCAGAAAATTTGCGCATTTTGTGATCCGATGGCGCCACCATTGATTTTGAAATTCGACCAACCAAGCCTTCAATTTCACCTCATGTTGCTACAGAAAAGAACTTTCTTGGCTGGGAATCTTCTTTTCTTTCCGGGAATTTTCTTTTCTTGCACATGCGCATTTCTTTTTCGATTACATTTCTCGCACGATTCTCCCATCATTGATTATAAAATCATTTGTTTTTCAAAAAATTTCCAACATGTCCGATTATTGTTTCAAAATTCAAACCATGTATAGCCTGCCTTACACTAATTTAGGTTTTGGAAACTCTGCAACCTGTGAGATTTGCAGCTATCTTTTTTGGGTATCTGGTTACCCAACCCTTTATCCCAAAAGTTTATTCAGCAATAAAAATGACAAAAAGACTAAAGTCACTGGTGCCCAGCAGTTTTTTCACACCACCATATGCCAAGAATCCAGTGCTGGGAGTAAATTAATAATAGCCTGCCACATAATATTGGGGGTTATTCTTATCCACCCTTATGCCCCATACACACGAGCGGATTTTCCGTCGGAAAAAACTTGGAGGTTTTTTCTGAAGGAATTACGCTTAAGCTTGGCTTGCATACACATGGTCACACAAAAGTTCTCTGAACCTTCGACCGCCAAGAAAGCGCTGATGTACAACACTACGACGAGCCAAGAAAATGAAGTTCAATGCTTCAGAGCATGTGTCAAATTGTTTCCGAGCATGCGTAGGAATTTTGCGCGTCGGAATTGGTACAGACGATCGGAATTTCCGATCGGAACTTTTTCCGACCGAAAAATTGAGAACCTGCTCTCAATCTTTTGCTGGCAGGAATTCCGGCAGCAAAAGTCCCATGGAGCATACACACAGTCGGAATTTCCGACCAAAAGCTCACATTTGACTTTTGCTGGTGGAATTTCCGATCGTGTGTATGGGGCATTAGAGGAGGAGTGCTACATGAATAAGGTTTGTGATTCATAATATTAAAGTACCTGTAAAGACCAACTCTTTAAATGTAAAGCTGCTATAGTATTAAAAAAGGATGCTGATACCATTTTGAAGTGTTTCTCTATAAGATGAAATGTAATGGAAAAAGACTCTGAAGAGTCATTGAATGTGTGAAAAGCATGCAAACAGAACAATTCTTGTTGCCTATAACAACCAATCAGCTTGCACGTGTCATTTTGGTAGCGCAGAGTTGAACTAATTTACTGTATAAGCCATTTTGTTTAGTGGACTGTCAAAATATGACAGTATAGGTCCTGTAGCTAGGGTTGGCTTTTACTGATAGATAGACTTTCTCTTGCTGATGTAATTTATGTGACCAAAAAAGGGTTGGTTATGTGTTCCGGGCGCTGTGAGCAGCCCTCAAATGTGAATGCTCATCTTTCTTAAGCTAAAGCTTTAGGCTCCGTTCAAACTTGAAAAGGGGCCTGCACTATTTTGGCATGACTTTTGATGTGACTTTGATCCATAGAATGTAAAGTCGGATCAAAAGCTCAACCAAAAGTCGCTCCAAAGTCTCACTGGTAATCATGTGACTTTGGAGACACTCTAATGTGAATGGAGCCTAAAAGGATCAGAAAACCTATGCAGCGGGCCCCAAATAGATCTCTATCAGCGGTATATAAACACATTCAATCACATGCCAAAAACCACACAAATTTACTGCAGCCTTTCACCATCAGTCATGGTTACATAAGCCTAGTAAACATGGGCCGAATGTTGGGCGACATCGGTTCAATAAAAATCGTCCGAGATGTGGCCCATGTGTATGGCAGCTGGTCCTGCTTCTGTCGAATAAGTATGCTGGAAAACCAGCAGCTGACCAATGGCTGACAGTGCTGACTGGAGTGTTCTGGCGGGGGTGGGGGGGGGGCTCCCATTGTCAGAACACAATAGCTTATCAGGGGAGATTCTATGTTCTTTGGATTAAACAGCATGATTATGTTTTCTGAGTCTTTGAGTGAATGCAGTCCTTGCTTTCCTGATCTATGCCTGAATACCACTTCACCCTCTGAACTTTTGTACCAGACATTTTGTAAAACCCAAGGTGCAAATCGAAGTCCCTAACTCCTGCTCACTCCTGTATATCCTTTTCAGAAACCAGTGTAGATATATAAGATGTCCATAATTTGATGAATTTTGCATATGATGCACCTGATTGCCTGTGACAATCAGGCTGGGTTCACACTATTGCAAATTGCATGTGGGATTTCCGCATCCAATTCGCAATAGCAGGAGATAATGACCGGCTTTCTATGAAGCCGGTTCACATATCTCCAATGCGGCTCTGGTGCGAATTTGCACAGGAGCCCTGTGCGTCTTTTGGTTCATTTCCTGTGCGTCTTTTGGTCCATTTCAGGTCCGAATTTAGATGAAAATTTCGGGCTGAAATCGGACCTGAACCAGAACACACAGGACCCCTGCTGGAAGCCACATCGGCATTAGGTGTGAACCGAGCCTTAGGGATTTTATGGCTTACATATTAGTTGGGTAATGAACACCTACAGCCATCAGTTACTGCACACAGGTACTAACTTTTCTCTTTCAATAATGAAGAGGGAGAAAAAGTGTCGCAATGCACATACTGCATAATACATCAGTCAAGTATGAAAGCTTGGGGTGTTATGTGTTCATATTTGAAAAGCCTCCTTTCTGTGCATGATATGATCTAAACTATGAATGTAAATCATTTGTCCACTTTAACAGTAAAATCTACTACTTCAAACAATGCATTAGTTGCTAAGCTGGTATTAACTTATTCAACTTTTTTTTAGGCTTCCTGAAATGTTCTCTGGGCTTTGGACGCTGGAAGGCCGCAACTGGAGAAGGTCATCAACTGCAACAAAGCCTGCGATCCTTAAGGTTAGCAGCAGTTACACATTCAGGGTTCCTGATGGGAGTACAGTTTGTCTGACGGAAGGAGATGTTCTGGTATTGCTGAACAAGTTGAATAAAGACTGGTGGCAGGTCAAAAAAATTGGAGATAGTGAAAACACCAAGCCATTCCAAGTGCCCACCTTTTACATCAATGCACTGATAGGTCGGAGAAGTGTGGGAACCAGAAACAAAGATAAAGGAAGCATAGGTAATATACTTTTCCCCTATTCTTTGATAGTTTTGTTATACTGATTACTGATATTTTAATTTTCAGCAGATGCTGACAATTACTTTTTAGATCTCTCTAATCAGAAGACCTCTTCCTCTGATTTACTAAGTCTGCTCACCGAAACGTTTTGCATTAATTTTACAAAAAATGTCCAGTTAAAGTAATACAATTTATTAGCTAAACTAGTGGACATTTCTTGTCAGGAATGTTGCCTCACCTTTTCACTCTGAATTGGCCAATATATTTTACTACATTGAAGTGCTTCTAATGCCCATTTTTTTATAGGGTGGGTAGAGGACAATAGAACTCCGGTCAGGTGACCATTGTCACCAAGACTGCAAGTAATGCCCCGTACACACAGACTTTTCCGACGGCAAATGTGCGATCAGAGCTTGTTGTCGGAAATTCCGACCGTGTGTAGGCTCCATCTGACTTTTTCCATCTGAATTTCCGACACACAAAATTTGAGATCTGGATCGCAAATTTTCCGACAACAAAATCCATTGTCGTAAATTCCGATCATGTGTACACAATTCCGACGCACAAAGTTCCACGCATGCTTGGAATCAAGCAGAAGAGCTATTGAACTTAATTTTTCTCGGCTCGTCGTACGTGTTGTACGTCACTGCGTTCTTGGCGTTCGCAATTTCCGACCAACTATGTGTGACCGTGTGTATGCAAGACAAGTTTGAGCCAACATCCGTCGGAAAAAAAACATGGATTTTGTTGTCGGAATGTGCGATCGTGTGTACGCGGCATAAGAGAACAAACAGTTGTCTTATAAACAGGAACAGGGGGAAATATTTCAATTGGATTACTTTTTCTAGTGACAACTGCTTAAAAGAGGATTTTGCCTCCTTGAAGAGATCTTATCATACTGTAAATAGATAAAAATCTTCCCAGGGGGAGGTAGACTAAAAAAAAAGTGACAATAGTTTTAACATGTGCCCATTCTATCCATACAAAAAAAAGTTTACGTCTGTGCGTTGTGGTTAATATATTTTTCACTTGCTGCATTTTTGGCGCAATTGCTATCAAAACACACTTTATTCACTTAACTCATTGCAAACACATCTAAAACACACATAAAATGCAAAAATACAGAATTGGGAACTCAGTGGAGATGATCTTGCTAATTAATTTGGACAAACTGCTCCTTCATAATCAGAAAGTTCTGAACCCTGGATCATGTAACTTTACTGGGCGCCGTCCCCCCTATCCATGCGTCCGGCTCCCTAATCTACATGTGGGGCGCTGGACGCATGGATTTCAATGTTTTTTTTTTTTTGATGCACATGATTAGAGCCTGAGGCCCTAATTGGCTTAAAAAAAGGGTGGGCTCGGGGTGCAGACCACTGTGCCCCCAGCCCACACACTTATGTGGCAATAGCAAATTTATATTTTCTATTTTCTTCCTGATTCTCCTCCCGGCCAATCAGGAAGTAGTTCTTGTGACCCGATTGACCAGGGAGTCTTAGGACTCCCTGGTCAATCGTGTCTCAGGACATACTACCTGTTTGCCTGGGAGGAGAATCAACACCCTGGCTCTTCATTCCCCCTGACTTCAAAGTTAATGCCTCGATTGTCACATTCCCATCGGTCTCCCGCAGCTGGCGAGGGGAGGTTCAATCGCCGCATTCACGTCCGTCTCCGAGGGGTTGTTTGGGACTTTAAATGAAGCATGTGACACGCTGGTAATGCAAATGCATAATAGCACATGTATTCTTTTATATATATACACAGATATCATGATGGCATATTATCTTTACAATTCATATATATATATATATATATATATATATATATATATATATATATATACTGTATATACACAGATGTCATGAATAACACATTGCATTATAAAATAAAATTATTGTGAGCTAGCTTATAATCTATATCATAAAATATATTAAAATCATTAAAGATTGCAGAAAGTTCATAATAATCTAAGCTGTAAACGCATGATTATAATGCATCTAAAAAAGATTATTCTGAAATGTGACTGTTTAGCGTGAATAATTAGTCAATTTATACAACGCTTTACACATACAGTGCCTTGAAAAAGTATTCATACCCCTTGACATTGTCCACATTTTGTCACAACCAAAAATGTAAATGTATTTTAATGGGATTTTATGTGATAGACCAACACAAAGTGGCACAGAATTGTGAAGTGAAAGGAAAATGATAAATGTTTTTCAAATTTGAATACAAATAAATATGTGAAAAGGGTGGTGTGCATTTGTATTCAGCCCCCCTGAGTCAATACTTTGTAGAACCACCTTTCGCTGCAATTACAGCTGCAAGTCTTTTTGGGGGTGTCTCCACCAGCTTTGCACATATAGAGAGTGAAATTTTTGCTCATTCTTCTTTGCAAAATAGCTCAAGCTCTGTCAGATTGGATGGAGAGCATCTGTGAACAGTAGTCTTGCCCGCAGATTCTCAATTGGATTTAGGTCTGGACTTTGACTGGGACATTCTAACACATGAATATGCTTTGATCTAAACCATTCCATTGTAGCCCTGGCTGTATGTTTGGGGGTCATTGTCCTATTGGAAAGTGAACCTCTGCCCCAGTCTCTAGTCTTTTGCATACTTTTAACAGGTTTTCTTCGAAGATGTCCCTGTATTTGGCTCCATCCATCTTCCCATCAACTCTGACCAGCTTCCCTGTCCCTCCTAAAGAAAAGCATTCCCACATTATGCACATTATGATGCTGCCGCCACCATGTTTCACCATGGGGATGGTGTGTTGGTGATGTGCAGTGTTAGTTTTCTGCCACACATAATGTTTTGCTTGTAGGCCAAAAAGTTACATTTTGGTCTCATCTTGGTCTCATCTGACCAGAGCACCTTCTTCCACGTGTTTGATTTGTGGAGTGCATGACTAATTGTTGTCCTGTGGACAGATTTTCCCATCTGAGTTGTGGATCACTGCAGCTTCTCCAGAGTTACCATGGGCCTCTTGGCTGCTTCTCTGATTAATGTTCTCCTTGCCCGGCCTGTCAGTTTAGGTGTCTTGGTAGGTTTGCAGTTGTGCCATACTCTTTCCATTTTCGAATGGTGGATTGAACAGTGCTTAGTGAGATATTCAAAGCTTGGGATATTTTTTTATAACCTAACCCTGCTTTAAACTTTTCCACAACTTTGACCTGTCTGGTGTGTTCCTTGGCCTTCATAATGCTGTTTGTTCACTAAGGTTCTCAAACAAACCTCTGAGGGCTTCACAGAACAGCTGTATTTATACTGAGATTAAATTACACACAAGTTGACTCTATTTACTAATTAGGTGACCTTAAGGCAATTGGTTCCACTAGATCTTAGTTAGGGGTATCAGAGTAAAGGGGGCTGAACACAAATGCACGCCACACTTTTGAGATATTTATTTGTAAAATTGTTTGAAAACTCAATTCATTGTTTACCTTCCATTTCACAATGATGTGCCACTTTGTGTTGGTCTATCACATAAAATCCCAAAAAAAAACATTTACATTTTTGGTTGTAACATGACAAAATTTGGAAAATTTCAAGGGGTATGAATACTTTTTCAAGGCACTGTATATATTGTACATTCAAATCAGTCCCTGTCCTCAAGGAGCTTACAACCTAAAGTCCCTAGCCCACATTCATACATATGCCGAGTACACACGTTCGGACTTTGTCCGCCGGACCTAGTCCGGCGGATTGTCCGCCGGACCTAGTCCGGCGGGACTTCCCCACACACGCCCGGAATTCCGAGCGTGTGACTTGCCCACACACGCCCGGACTTCTCCGGCGGACAATCCGCTGGAAAAAGTCCGCGGGACTTTTGAAAATGAACGGACTTGCCCACACACGGAGCAGTCCGTTCATTTAGAACGTAACTGCAGGTAGACGGAGCTAGCGAAGGCAGTGAATGCCACCGCGCTAGCCCCGTCACCTGGCATGGATTTAAAGGGACTCCCCACGCCGAAAAAACGGCAAGAACGACCGCGGCAAGAACAGAAGAGACCCCGGAAGACCCCGGAAGACCCCCGAAGGCGGATCGAGACCCCCAGACGACGGCGTCGACGACGAAGAAGGTAGCCGGCCTCCTCCGCTCGGTAAAAGAGCTAGGTAAATGGCAGAGGAGTCACCTTAGGTGAATGGGTAGGGGTACATCGTACCCCATACTCATTCACATAGGGTGGGGGGCCGGGATCTGAGGGCCCCCTTATAAAAGGGGGCTCCCAGATTCCGATAAGCCCCCCGCCCGCAGACCCCGACAACCAACGGCCAGGGTTGTCGGGAAGAGGCCCTTGTCCTCATCATCATGGGGACAAGGTGCTTTGGGGTGGGGGGGGGGGGCGCACGGCCCCCCTTTCCCCAGGGCACCCCCCATGTTGAGGGCACGCGGCCTGGTATGGCTCAGGAGGGGGGAGGGCGCTCGCTCGTCCCCACCCCTTTCCTGGCCTGCCGGGCTGCGTGCTCGGATAAGGGTCTGAGATGGATTTGGGGGGGACCCCCACGCCGTTTTTTTTTCGGCGTGGGGAGTCCCTTTAAATCCATGGCAGGTGAAGGGGCTAGCGCGGCGGCATTCACTGCCTTCGCTGGCTCCGTCTACCTGAAGTCACGTGCTAAATGAATGGACTTTCCGATGAGCGGCAAGTCTGTTCATTTCAAAAGTCCGGCGGACTAGTAATTTTCAAACAAAACTTAAAACCTAGTCCGCCGGACTTTTGGCGCCAAAAAGTCCGCCGGCGCCCACACACGAGGCGATTGTCCGGTGGACTTGAGTCCAGCGGACAATCCCGCGGGATAGTCCCTTCGTGTGTACGCGGCAATAGACATACTAGGGCCAATTTAGAAAAGAGCCAAATAACCTACCAGCATGTCTTTGGAGTGTGGGAGAAAACCCATTCAGACACAGGGAAAACATGCAAACTCCAGGCAGGTACTATTATGGATGGGATCAAACCAATGACCCCAATTCTGCTAGACGAAAGTGCTAACCACTTAGCCACTGTAATTCGTCTTCCCTCTTTAGGTTTCAATAAAGCTGGCCATACATCAGTAGACGTTTGAACGAACGTTGGTGTGAATATTCCTATAAAAGTTCTTTGTACATTCAGTTAATAGACGACAGTTGTTCGAAAGTAATTAAATATTTTGTTTGCTTCTAATTTGATTTTGAAATGAATGTAATTATCTGAACAAAAACCACATACGCTGTAAAAAATGTGTTAGGGAAAAGTTTCCCATCCTTCTTCAAGATTTTCTCATCACTGTGGTTGAAAATTTATTTGGATTTGACCCTTATGTTTAGAAAATCGTAGGAACGCTCCTAAATTAAAATATAAAAAAAAATTATACTACAGTAGACACTCCAATAATTTCTCATTTGGGAAATTCTTAGGCAATTTCGATTCCCATTCTAGTATATGATTTAGAAGTATGTCTCTAGTATGATAATATTATATAGAGAGGGGTACCATCATCCTTAAACAGTTAATAATTAGAAACAGAAGCCTGGGGCTGCCCCAAACATGCCTCTGGGACAAAATGGAAGATGGACTATCTTGGTACCCAAGGATTTCACAATCATTAGTATACAAAATAGCAATTTATTGATACAAAAACATTTTAAAAATCACAGTACATATTTCAAGAGATGAAAATAAAATCAAATAATTACAGCCGTGCATTATTACTGATTATTTCAAAGGTGGTAATAGATTGTCCCCAGTGGTTGATGGGGATGCCAGATATAGTAGATCTTGACATACAATCCTCTACCTGTTTTGTGGTTAAGAACACTTCCTCAGGAGGAGTCAATCATTATTAGCTACAAAATAATGGATTTAATATTAGTCTTATATCAAATTAGCCATAACATAAAATGTTCAAAAAGAAAAAGGGGAAGAAATACAATAAACAACAATAAACATGTAAATTGGGGATTTTAGGTCCTTGCATTGGTTTAAGCAGCACAATAGGGGCACCCAAAGGTAGTCCCCCCCCCACGGGCGACACTCACAAGCGCATAATATCTAAAGCCCCATACACACGGTCGGATTTTCTCATGGATTCTGTCCGATCGGACAATGTTGTTGAAAAATCAGACCGTGTGTATGCACCATCGGACAGTGTACGTCGGATTGTCCGACGGACAAAGTCCTATCTCCTGCTGGATAGATTTTCCAACAACACGGTCCGATCACACCAAATACGATCGTGTGTACCGTTGTCCGACGGACAAAGTGCTACGCATGCTCAGATCACATTACAAGACCCAAGCTATTGGCTACTAGCCTCTACGTAGTCCCGTCGTAGGCAACAAACGTCACCACGTTCAGAATGATCGGAATGACCGTGTGTACGCAAAACCAACATCAGACAAAGTATGACGGACATGGTCTGACGGACCTGGTCCTCGGATAATCCGCGCGTGTGTATGGGGCTTAAGGGTTATACAAAGTAAAGGAAGTAATAGTCTATGATAGATCAACAACTGGCTAGAGGGGGAGGGGGGAAGAAAAAAAGGAAAACTGAAGAGGGGGGGAGGAAAAGCCAAAGAGGGAAGGGAAAAGGAGGGAGAGGGAAGGAGAGGGAACGAGGGAGGAAGGGAAAGAAGGGTGGGGAGGAACAGGTGGAGGAGGGAGAAAGAAGGGAAAAAGGGAGGGCATAAAAGGGAAGGAAAATAGGTAGTGGATACTATCTATGTATTATAATAAACAAACCTAATATGCCTGAAAATCCAGTATAGCATCCCGGGGGTTAAAGGTTAGAGGCTAATTAGAGGCAATTCTAGTATACTCATGCCATTAATCTTCTGGGTCTGCAAAAGTCACTCAATCTTCTGCAATGCCTCAAAATAGTTAGGTTTGCACTAGAAGATTATTTTTTTCCATTTGTGAGATTAACAATCATCTTTGTAGCCATAGTCCAAGTAGGCTTTAGCTAGAAACTGAAGTAATAACTAAGCGTGCAGTAGGCATTTACTGTAGGTGTTATTGTAAACCAATCCCTAGAGGGAGCCCCAGGATGTTCTTTAGCCTTTAAACACAAGGTTTTTTTTTATTTTTATGCTATTTGCTAGTCTATGCAGCATCAGCTTCAGCAAACATTTACAAAGCATTTTTAGGTTTTTCTGTACAAAGAGAAATTATAGTTTCCATTTAAACACACTATGCTTTGGTTAGTCTACTAGAGCAACAGTTGAGCAATGCAGAAAAAAAAATTAAAATTACAATTGTGATTGACCAAATAACTGTGAGATATTATTGCTTGCATTAATACTGATGTGAAAAATCAACATGCAATTATATTCTATTCATTATGAATTTTCTTTTTCAGGTAGCAAACTGTTTCACAGATCCCAGGATAACCTGTTGGTTTCCTGTTTTGCACCTTCTCTAATGGAGGAACATTATTACGTTAAACAGTACTGCGAAGGGTCTCCACAAAAGGATGCTGAGAAGCCATATCATTCCAACTCTTTAACAAGAACACATAAGAAGTCTGCCAGCTTCTCTCTCAGTTCTTCGTGGCATGGACAGTTCCCCAAAAGTGAAAAGCAGCCATCATCATTCCAAAAATGTGTTTCTGAAAAGGTGAGATATAATACATTTAATTTTTACTGGCTTTCACCTGAAGTTTTAAGATCTAAGGATATATGTTCCCAAGATGTTTCCCAATGTTTTACATTTGCTAGAGAAATAGGAGGTGAAGGGATATCTTCCAATCAGGACACTAGTTCCAGTGACAAATGTCCAAAAGGGGATTTTTACTCACTTTGGAGAAATTTTATTAGACATTTTGTTATGCTTCTTTGATAGGATGTAAAACAGTGGTTCTTAACCTCAGTCCTCATTACCCCCCACCAGGCCATGTTTGCAGGCTTTCCTTTTATCTTGCACAGGTGCTTTAAATCTAAGTCAATGGCTTGGTATTTTGGACATCTATTTTATCTAAGGGAAATTCCCAAAACATGGCCTGGTGGGGGGTAATGAGGACTGAGGTTAAGAACCACTGATGTAAAAGGAAATATATGCATTTCTGATTAACCGTTCCTTCCTCAATTCAAACACAAAAAAGGGTAGTGTAGTATTGCTCTTATTCTAAACTAAAGCTGACCATACATAGATTAAATTCGTTCGGTTCAGCTGAGACTGGCCAAATTGAAATCCATGTGTTAGATGGGTAGCTAACTGCATTGTTTATTTTTTATTTTTTTAAATTGTTTTTATTGAATTTTAAGTAACACAGAACAAAACAGCCTATTGGGCATACCCAGGCTCAAATCACTACTATAGAGCTAAACTTAACAGAGAAAAAAAGAGAAAAGGAAAAAAAAAAAAAACACAAACATTAAAAACATCCTAATAAAGCCCTTGTACGCTCAACCACCTATGCAGGATATGCAGAACCTGCATTGTTTATTTAAGGGTTAAACGTACCCCCTCGTTTGATGATATTTTTTCATTGAACTTTTGCTCTTTCCTTGCGACTCGCCAAAAGACCTAAAGATGGTATAGAGACTCCTTCTCCTGGTTTGGGAGAACTTTCCAAAATGAGTGTGCTCCCACACCTCCTTTACCAGTTCCAGACCCTCTCAATAAACATTTTGAGCTACTTCTTCAAGCTTACATGGTCCTAATTTCACAAATTCCTTTGGGCCAACAAACAACATTGGGTAACTCACATGGCTAGTGCTATAGACTGGAATAAACATAAAGACATTAAACTGTGGGTTTAACTGGAACAAGACCAACTACTTTACCCGATACAGGATCTTCTGCGGTCGCCACACTAATCACACTCCGTAGCAAACCCTTCAGACCCTTCCCTGGAATGATTGACTTCTCTCAAGAGTCCCCAAGCTCCCTAACTTCTCCCGATCCTTGGCCATTCATCTTATTCCCCAGGCACTGAAGACAGAGAATTTCTGTCTTTGATACAGGCAAGTACGTTTAGGATCCAGCATTTTCTTAATTCAACCGGATGAAAGTCAGTGCTGGAGATGTAGGCCATTGGTGAGAGAAAGTGCCCAATTTAGGCACTTTCTCTTAACTTTTCCTAAACCTCTACATTTACATGTACAAGCCTAGTGTACCCTCCCACATTCACTCCCATCCCAAGGATTCATGGGGGACTGATTACAGTGTAAAGAGAGGAGAGACCATATGATGCAATCCCTGTTTTAAGAGATCCTCCCTACCAGAAAAGATGCATTTTTTGAGTCCTGACTCTTTCAGACCACTTTCAGACCGGACCAATTTGCAGCCAAAGGACCAGGCCCCTTTTTGCGATTCGGCACTGCGTCGCTTTAACTGACAATTGCCCGGTCGTGCGACGTGGCTCCCAAACAAAATTGACGTCCTTTTTTTCCCACAAATAGAGCTTTCTTTTGGTGGTATTTGATCGCCCCTGCGGCTTTTATTTTTTGCGCTATAAACAAAAAAGAGCGACAATTTTGAAAAAAAACGCATTCATTTTTTGCTATAATAAATATTCCCCAAAAATATATAAAAAAAACGTTTTTTTCCTCAGTTTAAGTATTCTTCTACATATTTTTGGTAAAAAAAATCGCAATAAGCGATTATTGATTGGTTTGCGCAGAAGTTATAGCGTTTACAAGATAGGGGATAGTTTTATAGCATTTTTATTAATAATTTTATTTTTATTAGTAATGGCGGCGATCAGCGATTTTTATTGTGACTGCGACATTATGGCGGACACATCGGACATTTTTGACACATTTTTGGGACCATTGTTATTTATACAGCAATCAATGCTATTTAAATGCATTGATTCCTGTATAAATGACACTGGCAGTGAAGGGGTTAACCACTAGGTGGCAGTGTAGGGGTTAAGTATGCCTAGGGGTGTGTTTCTTACTGTGGGGGGGCGTGGCTGTCAGCTAGTGAATGCTGATCTCTGCTCCAATCACAGGGAGCAGAGATCGGCGTCACTAGTTGCTAGGCAGAACGGGGAGATGCTGTTTATTTCCGCATCTCCCCGTTCAGACGATCGCGGGTGTCCCCGCGGCGATCGAGTCCGCGGGACCCGATACCGGCCTCACAGGGGTCCCGACCGGTGCGGGAGCGCGCCGCTCCCGATGGCACGAACAGCAATAAAAGGGACTTATATATACGCCCTTCTGCCTGTCCGTGCCATTCTGCCGACGTACATCGTCGTGCGCCGGTCGGGAACCGGTTAAACTGTAAGAAATTTCACAAATATAAAAACTGTGTTTTGTGTGTGTGTGTGTGTGGGGGGGGGGTACTAATGGGGGATTTTTTGAAAATCCTTGAATTCTGCTTTAAAAATAAATAAATAATAAAAAATAAAATAAGAAAGAAAAATACTTAGATCAGGGTTTTATCTAGGTTAGTGCCAGAGTTAGTGTTTGGGTCAAGTGAGGGCCAAAGGTCAGGGTCCGCATATTTTGGACAGGATTATTTTTTTTTTTAATTAGCATCAGTGTCAGTTAGTGTCAAAGTGTTTTAGGTAGGAGAACAAAATAAAAAAAAGAAGCAAAAACGATTGCTTCTGGCCTGTACTACTGATATAAACATCAACTAGCATACAGATATGTGTTATCGTTGCGGTCGTCGGGAGCTGGAGAATGTATTTTGTGTTGTTTTTTTGGTGGTAGATTATAGTAGTATTATTTTTTTACTATTTTGGGGCAGGTTTTCTTTGATAATAATAATAATAAAAAAAATATCAGGAGATATCCGTAACTATTTACTACCAAATGAAAGCCCAGTTTGTCCTGAAAAAACCCAAGGTATAATCCACCTGGATGCCCAAAATAGTTGTGATGATATGTACGGTTTTACTAACACATGTCAAAATTGCTAAATTGAGCTTAGGCATTTAGGTGCGAAGGAGTTAAAATATAGGCTGTAGACCAATATGGCTGACCATCAATCTGTTGGAAGAAGAACATAATGTAATGTAAAGTTGTTAATAAACTGACAATACTGTATGCATTATACCTATCTATGCAGCAGGTGACACTGCAGTATTATAGTGTGTTATCTATGGTAAGGTAATCAGAGGAAGTACCATCCTTATTGTGTTATATGCATTTGTTTGTGTTCTCTTCCTGTCTGTCTCCATGATGATAAGAGGCATGTAATATATTTCCCCATAAAAGTAAAGCCATTTTCTGTATCCAAGAAGATTGCAAAGCATGATTTCAATACTCTAATACAATCCGCTTTAGTAATCTGGTCGAGGGAGAGGGTGGGATGGATTAGGTCAGGGCAAAGGGGCAAAAAGGATAAGTTAACTTTGTCCTAAAGTGTACTTACCCATTAGGCTGGGTTCACACTGATGCAAATTTATATGTGGATTTCCGGGGCTCCGGGGCGGCCGCTATCCGCATTGGAAAAGGGTCATGTGCGTCTTTGGCTCAGGTGCAAATTCAGGCAAATATTTGGACCTGATTCACACCTGAATCAGTGTACAGGGACACACCGGATCCAAAGCTGGGACCTGTGGCAACATCACAGTGTGAACCCAGCCTTACTGTCGGTTCACACGTGTGCGCTCTGAGATTTCGCACCAGAATCGGATTTCATAAGTGTTCACACCCATGCGATCCGATTCATGTCCGAACTGTCAGTTCACAGTGCAATATGCGAGTTGAAATGTGGGTGTCATTAACAATGTATTGTCTCCCAGCAGTTTGCATATGGCAGTGTGAACTGCTGTGCGAGTCGGGTCTGATGCGGGAGCTCGCAGTGGATTTGCAGGGTTCTTGCATGGCACAAGTGTGAACTGGCCTTTAAGGCTAATGGATTCAGTCAATTCCTATATTTATTCATGCACAGGCCTGTGTAATTAATTCAATTAAAGTCAGCAGGAAAAGTTCTAAGTTTTCACCTCTGCTGTTGGTAACAGCGGCTCCATAGGTTTGCCACCTCATCCCTTTAAACCTGAACATAGATGAATTACACAGGTTCTGAGGCTAATTTAATTCAGATAAGTCACCAAGTGAGTTTAATTACCACCTTAATCAGCCACAGAACCTGTATAATTCATATGTGTTTGGTTTTAAAGGGATGAGGTGGCAACTATAGGATCACATGACAATAATCTAATTCTGGTAAGTACATTCCGACCACAAAATCCGTCAGATTTTTTCAGATGGATTTTGTCCGAAACTTGTGTTGCACACACACGGTCGGACAAAGTTGTCGGAAAATCCGATCATTCCGAACGAGGTGACGTAGAAACTGTACAACGGGACTACGTAGAGGCCAGTAGCCAATAGCTTTTGTCTCCAAATTTCTTCTGAGCATGTGTGGCACCTTGTGCGTCGGAATTCTGTACACACGATCGGAAAAAGACAGATTGGATTTTGTTGTCGGAAAATTTTAGATCTCGCACTCAACGGAAAAAGCTATTGAGCTAGTCCCCAAAAATGTTGTTAGTTCTATTAGTGACACTTTTGTTTATTCTCACAAGAGCTGACAAACAGGTTCACCCACACTAAATGTACTTTACAATCAACAAGGAGTGTTTTTCAGTATTTGTTTTACCTATTTATAGCACAAGGAAACATGATATATTGGCCATTTAGCATTGCAGCCTAATTTTCCTTCAAAACTGTAGTCAGTAGAAATAAATAGCTATGTACTGTGTTAATTCTATACACTTAATAGTTTGCATATGACCTATATAATTGACTGCACTCCCAGCACATTTGGTCCCTTGTAATAAACAACCATTTCCTTTTTCCCAATGTGGTTTACATTCACTCTTCTCTCTTATTACCCATCATATTAATGCATTATACTGAATCTGATATAGATATCTTTAAGCCAATGATAGCTGACCAGTAGATTAACAAGTTCTTGCCTACTCCTTGGTTGACCTCATACGCTTATGTTCCTAGGTTGGAGCTTGTAATTCTCTAACAACTGGGGATTGTCTATCACTGTTTTAGGCACATATTACTGTAGTCTTACAAGTAACGTATTGTGGTTTTTGTTTGTATTTTATTTATTTATTATAGTGATGAACAGGAATAGGAGTACAAATTATATATATATATATATATATATATATATATATACATACATACACAAACACCATGTTTATTGGCGTATAACACGCACAGGCGTATAACATGCATCCTAGTTTTATAAGGGAAGTTTCAGGGGAAAAGAATCCACAGCCCCCTGCACTGTACACAGCCCCCTGCACTCCCAGGAGACCCCCTGCACAGTACACGGCCCTCTGCACTCCAAGAAGACCACCATTCTCCTGGGACAGCACTGCCAGCATACTTTAAAGTTAAGAAAAAATCACTGCCAGCCCCTTCTGATACACCGCTCCTCCTATGTCATTGTCATAGCAAATCGAAGCTTCTAAATACCTCATTCAAGACGTTCTATCATGCTACCCGAGGAGAGCCGTCACGTGATGTCCATGAAACGTCACGTGACCGCTCTCCTCCTGTAATCTAAAGCTACACTGGGGGAGGAGGCGGAGTGGCCTAAAAGAGCGGCTTTAATGAGGTATTTAGAAGCTTCAATTTCCTATGACAATGACACAGGTGGAGCAGCGATTGTTTTCTTAACTGTAACTATGCTGGCAGCACTGTCCCAGGGCAAGGAGAGGCGGGGCCTCCGGCCTGACACCCCCCCAATGTGGACCGCCCGATTCTTGCCCCCAGTTGGTAAAAACAAATATTGGCATATAACACGCAGGCACTCTATTTACCCTCTATTTTTAGGGCAAAAAGGTGCATGTTATATGCCGATAAATATGATTTTATATATAAAGTATCTCACAAAAGTGAGTACACCCCTCACATTTTTGTAAATATTTTATTATATCTTTTCATGTGACAACACTGAAGAAATGACACTTTGCTACAATGTAAAGTAGTGAGTGTACAGCTTGTATAACAGTGTAAATTTGCTGTCCTCTCAAAATAACTCAAACACACAGCCATTATTGGCTAAACCGATGGCAACAAAAGTGAGTACACCCCTAAGTGAAAATGCCCACATTGGGCCCAAAGTGTCAATATTTTGTGTGGCCACCATTATTTTCCAGCGCTGCCTTAACCCTCTTGGGCATGGAGTTCACCAGAGCTTTACAGGTTGCCATTGGAGACCTCTTCCACTCCTCCATGATGACATCACGGAACTGGTGGATGTTAGAGACCTTGCACTCCTCCACCTTCTGTTTGAGGATGCCCCACAGATGCTCAATAGGGTTTAGGCCTGGAGACATGCTTGGCCAGTCCATCACCTTTACTCTCAGCTTCTTTAGCAAGGCAGTGGTCATCTTGGAGGTGTGCTTGGGGTCGTTATCATGTTGGAATACTGCCCTGCGGCCCAGTCTCTGAAGGGAGGGGATAATGCTCTGCTTCAGTATGTCACAGTACATGTTGGCATTCATGGTTCCCTCAATGAACTGTAGCTCCCCAGTGCTGGCAGCACTCATGCAGCCCCAGACCATGACACTCCCACCACCATGCTTGACTGTAGGCAAGACACACTTGACCTTGTACATTTCACCTGGTTGCCGCCACACACGCTTGACACCAGCTGAACCAAAAAGGTTTATCTTATGCCGCGTACACACGAAGGGACTTTTCCCGCCGGACCCAGTCCGGCGGATAATCCGCCGGACTTTCCAGCTGGCTTCGGCGGACTAAAAAGCGAACGGACTTGACCACACACGATCACGCTAAAAGTCCAGCGGTTCACGCAATGACGTACAGCACGTACGACGGGACTAGAAAAAGAAAAATACTAGAAAAATACTTGCTACTGAGCATGCGTCCTTTTTGGTCCGCCGGACCATACTACAGACGGCCGTATTGTCCGCCGGACTGCCAAGTCCAGCGGATAATTTTAAAACAAAACTTAAAACTTTAGTCCGCCGGATTTTTTGAAAAAAAGTCCGTCGGAGGCCCACACACGAGGGGATTATCCGGTGGACTTAGTCCAGCGGACAATCCCGCGGGATAATCCCTTTGTGTGTACGCTGCATAAGTCTCATCAGACCACAGGACATGGTTCCAGTCTGCTTGTCTTCAGCAAACTGTTTGTGGGCTTTCTTGTGCATCATCTTTAGAAGAGGCTTCCTTCTGGGACAACAGCCATGCAGACCAATTTGATGCAGTGTGTGGTGCATGGTCTGAGCACTGACAGGCTGACCCCCACCCCTTCAACCTCTGCAGCAATACTGGCAGCACTCATACGTCTATTTCCCAAAGACAACCTCTGGATCTGACGTGGAGCATGTGCACTCCACTTCTTTGGTCGACCATGGCAAGGCCTGTTCTGAATGGAACCTGTCCTGTTAAACCACGGTATGGTCTTGGCCACTGTGCTGCAGCTCAGTTTTAGGGTCTTGGCAATCTTCTTATAGCCTAGGCCATCTTTATGTAGAGCAACAATTCTTTTTTTCAGATCCTCAGAGAGTTTTTGCCAGGAGGTGCCATGTTGAATGTATGAGAGAGTGAAAGCGATAACACCAAATTTTTTTTTTTTTTTTTTTTTTATCATTCAAAGGTTTATTAAGGAATAAACAGAATACAAATGATTCAACAGAAGTACATTGTCAAGATACATATGAACAGTGCTGTGGTATGATTGGTCAGTTACAACATTTGGTCACTTTTTGAAACAATCTGCATATTTAAACTTTGATATTTAAACTGTTTATTTGGCCATAGCTGGTTGAATGAGGCTTGGTTCGTGTTGCTTAGGAGCTGAAGCCGCTTCCCAAAAGTCATTGTGGGAATGTACTTGGGGTGAATGGATAGAGTTAAGAATAGTTAGGGTGTTAAGGGGGGGGGGAGAGAGAGGAAGAAGAGAGAAAGAAGCAAAGGCTATCCTGTGCTAACGACTGCAAGTGGATCTAAACATATATTTTCAGTTAGGTAGTTTCTTCATTAGTATACATCAGCATTCAGAAAGTTACATCAGATCAATGTTTTTGTCTGTGCTTAGACAACATTGTTGTGAACATCTGGCCTTAACCGTCTACGTGGTCAATGCCAGATATTCCTGGGTAAGTCTGTAGTTAAACCAGGGAGACCAGGTCTTGAGATAACGTTCAGCTTTTTCCTCAGCTTGTGCTTTTGTGTCCTCCATCTCACAAATGTGGGAGATTTTATGGAGCCACTCCTTCACCGTCGGGACCGAAGTGGATTTCCAATGGAGTGGAATGATTGTGTTAGCTGCTATCAGCAGGAATTTGGATAGGCAGTTTTTGTATTTGCTTATGGAGAAATTAGAAATATGTAGTAGGCAGTTTGCTGCGTTTAAAACAAGCCTGGTCTCCGTGATATGGTATATTAGGTCTGTTACTTCATTCCAGAAGGGCATCAGCTTCTCACAATGCCACCAGATATGTATGAGAGTGCCCCTTTCTTTGCCACATCTCCAGCACATATCGCTAGACTGTGGGTACCATTTGTGAATCTTTACCGGAGTTGCATACCAATGCGTTAGGATCTTGTAAGCCGTTTCTTGTGCCCTAGTGCTAATAGAGCCTTTATGTGCCAATATACAGGCGCTCTCCCATTGCGAATCCGTGATATCCATGCCCAGGGCGTCCGACCATCTCTCTCTGAACCTGTCGCGTGTGGGGGCGTCCTCCTGCTGTAGCCAGCTATAGGCCGTGGAGGTAGTTTTGGGTATTTGTTCCCCCTTGAGGCACACCGACTCCATGATCGTGAGGCCTCTGGTGAAGTGTTCCTTCCTAGGGTGGTTGTGTGCATATGTGCGTATCTGAAAGTATGTCCATAAGGGTAAAGAAGGTATATTATTTGCTGTTTTAAGGTCTGAGAAGTCCATAATGTCTCCTCTATTGAAGCAATGTGTAGCGAGGAGTGGTGAGTTGTTGTCATCTCGTAGGAGATTTCTATTGCTTACACCCGGTGGGAAGTCTGGGTTGTTTGACAACGGGGTTAGGGGGCCTATCGGGTGGAAGGATCTATTTCGTTTGGCCAGTAGGTGGAAAATACCTAACGTGGTTCCTATGAGTGGGTGTTTTTTCAGTTCTGCCGGGTATTTGTTTGGTGAGATCCAGGGCGAATATTTCAGGGGAATCGGGCTTGATTCGTTCTCTAGTGATACCCAGTCCTTCAGGTCCGCATGGCAGTGCCAGTCTAAGATTCTGGCGATATGTGTGGCCTGGTAGTATGATTTGTAGTCTGGGACGCCTAGTCCTCCTTGTGCTTTGGTTTTAGTGAGTAGTGAGAATTTGATACGAGGTGTTTTGTGAGCCCATATGAACTTCATTTGGATAGCTTGGAGTGTCCTGAGGAAACTCTGAGGCAATTTAATTGGTAGTGTACGTAACAGGTATAACACTTTTGGCAGGATAACCATTTTGCAGATGGCCGCCCTGCCAAACCATGAGAACATCTTGGTGTGCCAACGGCCAAGATCCTCTCCTATTGATTTAAGAAGTGGTGTGAAGTTGTGCGGGAAAATATCGGTCAATTTAGGAGTCAGCCATACTCCCAGGTACCTGACTGCCTTAGTAACCCATTTAAAGGGATTATTGTCCATAGCGGCCCTGAGTGTGGCCCCTGGGAGCGTGACATTAAGGGCTTCTGACTTGGAGTAATTTATCTTCAAGTAGGACACATACCCGAAGGTCTTAAACTCTTTCAAGAGGGAGGGGATCGAGATGTGGGGTTCTGTCAGGAAGAAGGCTAGGTCATCTGCGTAAGCAGCTATTTTGTACTCCTTACCCGCTATCTTGTATCCGTGTATAGAACCATTTGCTAGGATCTTTCTTATGAATGGTTCTAGTGTGATGATGAAAAGTATAGGTGACAGGGGGCATCCCTGTCTCGTGCCATTTTTTATGTCTACTTTGTTTGAAAGGGTCCCATTGATCTTTAGTCTAGCTGAGGGGTTTTGGTATAGGGAGGAGATCCAGTTCATCATCCCTGGACCTAGACCTATGTGTCTACATGTTGCGAGCATGTAGTCCCAGGCTACTCGATCGAAGGCCTTCTCGGCGTCAGTAGACAGGAGAAGACCCTCGATCTTTCGCTCATGGGCCACCTGTATCAGATTAAGAGCTTTTGTGACATTATCTCTGGCCTCTCTTCCTGGCATAAAACCTGCCTGGCTTGGTCCAATCAAGTTGTGCAGTAGGGGTTTCAGTCTTGTAGCTAGAATTTTCGCCATGAGCTTTACGTCTAGGTTTAGTAGTGAGATAGGCCTATAGCTCGAGCATTGTGTCAGGTCCTTGCCGGGTTTTGGGATCACTGCTATGTTGGCTGACAAGAAGTCTGGGGAGATTGGTCGTCCGTCAGCAAGTGAGTTCAGGGCAGTTTGCAAATGAGGGGTCAGTGTATCTGCGAAGGTCTTATAATATATGGCGGTATAGCCGTCTGGTCCAGGGCTCTTACTAGTCTTTAGTTCCTTTATGGCCCTCTTGATCTCTGATTGGTCTATGGGTTTGTCTAGTTCAGAGGAATCCTCCATCTGTAGGGATGGTAAGTTAGAATCTTCAATGAAATTTTTGATTATCTGGTGTCTGTGTCCTTTGAGGTCAGGGGGTCTATGTGGTGTGGGTAAGTTATACAGGTTGTTGTAGTAGTCCTGGAAGTGTTGTGCTATTTTGGTCGTTGTTCTATCTAAGTTTCCGTCCTTGTCTCGGATGCCGAGAATTGTGTTATTGGTGGTCAAGTCTTTTAACGCTCTCGCCAGCATATGGCCGGCCTTGTCTCCCTGTTCATAATACACCTTTTTTTTAAAGAAGAGGATGCGTTTGGTCTTATTCTCTAGCAATTGTCTGAGTGCTTTTCTAGCTTCAAGGAGTTCCGTGGCCGAGTGTGTAGATAGGGACTGCTTGTGTAGTGTTTCTAGGGCCCTGATTTTTTGTGATAATGTTTGGATTTCAGCTTCTCTTTCTCTCTTTCTGCGAGCTCCAAGGCTCATCAGGAGTCCCCTAATGTTGCACTTATGTGCCTCCCAGATAGTCAGTGGGGTCGCATCGGGTGTAGCGTTCAGTGCGAAGAATTCCTTAAGGGCCGCGTGTATTTGTGGAAGTAGTGTTGGGTCGGTCAGCAGTGAGGAGTTCAATCTCCATTGTGGGGAGCTTCTATTGTTTGTGGTTAAGTCAAGATCCAGTGAGATTGGAGCGTGATCGGATATTGATTGTATACCTATGCTGGCTTCTGAGACTAAATGTAGGTCTCTCTGTGTAATAAATAGGTAGTCTATTCTGGAGTGGCGGTTATGTGGCACTGAGAAAAAGGAGAAGTCTTTATCATTCGGGTGTAGGTATCGCCAGGTGTCTACTAATTCTAGTGTGTGCAGGAGTTTCTTGATCTGTTTTAAAATTTGAAATGTAATGTATGTTTTCCCTGAGGATGTGTCCATTAATGGGTCTAAGGGGATGTTGAAGTCACCGCCTAGGATTAAACGTCCTGTGCTAAAGGCCAACAGGGTTTCCACTAGTTGTCTACAAAATGTTAAGTGACCCGTGTTTGGGAAGTACACATTAGCCAGTGTGGTGGGCGTTCCTGCTAGGGTCCCTTTGATGAGAATATACCTCCCTCCCGGGTCAATCAATTTGTCAGTAACCTCAAAGGCGGCGTCCTTGCTGAGCAAGATGGACACCCCTTTGGATTTGGAAGAGTCATTAGTAGAGTGGTGTGCCTCGGTAAAATAGGAGTCGGTGAGCCTGGGAACCTGGTGCGTCCTAAAGTGAGTTTCTTGTAAAAAAACAATTTTAGGCTTACCCTTTTTGAGTTCGCGGAGCAGGGTGGAACGTTTCTCGGGGATGTTCAACCCCTGTACATTGTGAGACACCAGTTTCGGTGTTCTGCCAAGTGCTGAGTAGGCCATTTGACAGGTCCAGAGAGAGACGGTAATGCGCGCCTGTAATCACAACTTATAATATATGTTAGGAAGCTGAGCCGGTTATTAGTCAAAATCTTATATATCACAATAGGTAGCAGTGAGGATAGGTTAGCGAAGATAGATGAGATTGAGTGAGAAAGTAGATGAATGTAGGAGAGGGAGATATGGGATAAGTGGTCCGCCTGAACACTCGAGTTGTTCAGTTGGACCTGACAGTAACGTCCCTGCGAGGATGGTGGTCCTCAGATGGGTGCGTGACTAATTGTGGGGGAACCTGGGAGACACACAACCGGAAATAGGGCTGTGAGTAGCCGGTAATAAGAACAATAGGTTCTATATACTGGTGGAGGGGTCAGACCTGGGCCCTCCAAATCGCTTTAAGTAGCATTGAAAAGAGGTTTTTGACTTTTCTGCCTAGCAAATGAGTGCAGTTTCTATGTTAAAGTTAACAACAACACAATAAGATAACGGGGGGGGGGAGTGGATATGGATACCAAACTGCTGGTTAAGTTGTACTCTACACCGGGGGCATAACTGCGGATCATAGGTGGATACATGACGAATGGAAGGCACTGAGTGAGGTCATATAGAAGAGATAAAGTAAAATAAAATAAAATAACATAAGTATAAAATATGATAATAATGAAATAAGTGCATAATGATGGAGTTTTTCCCCCTCTGTCATTGGCTGCACGGTCAGTTCCCTAATACTCAGGGCAGTCTGGTTCAGTGCACTCTGGCCAAGAGCGGGACACCTTCTAGTTGGATCCTTCATTTGTAACTCGCATATGATGGTAGGGTGACGAGTCATGTCCCTGGGCCTTGCGGTATGCTCGGTTCAAAGCAGTGGGGACACTAATGTCGGCATGGTAAGTGTGACCAGTTCGGTGAGAGGTCATCTTCGGCCAGGTGGTCAGGGCATGTTGACTCCGTCTGGGAGGGGTGGGCTATATCCTGGGTTGCTGCCCGTGACTAGGCAGGTACGGATCAAGCGGGGGTGGGATAAAATACAAGTAGAAAGTATCTGTCTTAAGTGGGCCAATCGTTAGAGCAGAGTAGGCATGTAATAAAGTAAATATAAAATATAGTAGCAATGGGATAAGTGAGTAAGGATGGAGTTTTCCTCTCTGTTGTTGGTCGTTCATCCGGCTCCCAGATGCCCAGGGCAGTCGGGGACCGTGAGATCCAGCCATGAGAGCTACACCCTCCAGTTGGGGCCTTCATGTGCAGCTCTCCTATGTTGGCGAGGTAGTGAGACATGTCCCTGGGCTTTACAGTGGGTTCAGTTAGAGGCAATATGGACACTGTTATCTGCTTGGCAGGTGTATCCAGTTTGGTGAGGAGTCATCCACGATCTAGTGGATGGTGTGTGTTGGCTCCATCTGAGCGGGTAGGATATTCCCTGGGCTGCTGCCCGTGACAGTTCGGGCCCCGTGGGATGAAAAGATAAAAATAGATAGTACCTGTTGTACGTGGGCTCTCAATAAGCTGGGGTAGAGGCCGCGGACAGGTCCTGGGTCATCACTCAGCGTCCTCCAGTCAGCCATTGCGCAGTTAGCCGGGGTCGGGTGTCCGCGGTGTAGGTCGGGGTCTGTTTCTGTTAATCTTCATAGGGCGTCCTCGAGGAGTGGGGTTTGTTGCGAGGTGTACCCGGTCCAAAGCCATCTTGGCGATTTTGGCGTGATTTCTTCGCTAGGTGTTTTTCTGGCGTCGCCAGAGGTGAGTGTGGGGGGCTTCTCTCCCTTGGCTGCAGCGCAAACTCGTGGTACCAATCGGGAAGGTCAATGCGTCCCAGGTGTAAGGCGTCACAAAATTCTGGTAGGTCGTTCGGCGTACGTAAAATATGTTGTTTGCCGCCGTGCGTCACGAGAAGGGCGAAGGGGAAGCGCCAGGTGTAGCGTAGATCTTTTTCCCTTAGAGCATCCAGTAGGGGGCGCAGAGCCCTGCGGTTCCGTAACGTGATTTGTGATAGGTCTTGGAAGAGCTTTATGTTTTCGCCGTTGAAAACAATGTGTTCATTCCTCCTCGCCTTAAACATGATTTCCTCCTTTAGTGTGAATTTCTGTAGACAACATATAATGTCCCGTGGAGGTAGTGTGTCAGGTCCCCTTGCTCTGAGTGCTCTGTGTGCACGGACGAATTCAATTTCCGTGTCTTCAGGTCTCTCCAGCAAGCTGTTGAATACCCTCTGCAATGCTGGGGTGATCTGTTCGGCCGTTACGGATTCGGGGATACCCCGCACCCTAATGTTACACCTCCTTCCCCTATTGTCCAAGTCCTCCATGTGCCTGTTCATTTCAATAAAGTGCATTGCATGTGAGGCTGCCACCCCTTCCAGTCTGTGGATGTCCCTGTCTCTGCTTTTCCCTGCCGCTTCGGCGGAGGCCATTTTTTCTGTAAGGACTAGCAGGTTAGTCTTTAGGTCGGTAATGGCGGCTGAGAAAGAGGCTTTAATGTCGGCTGCAAAGCCCGACATGTCTGAGTAGGTAAGGGGGTGATCTGTACGGGTATTTCTCCTACCGTTCTCCTCACTTGCAGGCTGGGAGTCCTCGGACATGTCCTCCTCATGGTGCACTGGCGCCATTTTCCCTCCCGCCGCGATCCGCTGAATCGCGGCCTGGTTCTTGAAGAGTTCGGTGATATTCCTCCGCAGCGGTGGATCTGCGGGATCGTGTGTGCTGAGTAGAGCGGGTCTGCTTGCTCATTATCAGCTGTTGTTTCGGCAGAAAAGGTGCTTAGGGCCTTGGGTCTGACGGAGCTCCTCTCTTATGCGACCATCTCCGTTGCGCGCCAAGCCACGCCCCATAACACCAAATTTAACACACCTGATCCCCATTCACACTTGAGACCTTGTAACACTAACGAGTCACATGACACCGGGGAGGCAAAATGGCTAATTGGGCCGAATTTTGGACATTTTCAATTAGGGGTGTACTCACTTTCACAAGGTCGCTAACATCCACCAGCTCTGTGATGTCATCATGGAAGAGGACTCCAGTAGCAACTTGTGAATCTCTGCCAAAGAGGGTTAATGCAGTTCTGGAAAATAATGGTGGCCACACAAAATATTGACAATTTGGGACCAATTTGGACATTTTCACTTAGGGGTGTACTCACTTTTGTTGCCGGCGGTTTAGACATTAATGGCTGTGTGTTGAGTTATTTTGAGGGGACAGCTACTTTACACTGTTATACAAGCTGTACACTCACGACTTTACATTGTAGCAAAGTGTCATTTCTTCAGTGTTGTCACGTGAAAAGATATAATAAAATATTTACAAAAATGTGAGGGGTGTACTCACTTTTCTGAGATACTGTCTATATATATATTTTAGATACAGTAAATATAAAATATTGCATTTAAATAATATAAACTTTTCCATCCTGCCAGCAGGTAGAGATTTAGTCTTCTTTTCATATATTCAGCTATTTCAGCTTTAAGCTATGCTGAAAGAAGACCATTGTTTACAGAACTACAATAAGTCATCAGAGAAGGGAACTCAGGCCAGCCATAAACAGTTTGAATCTCAACCGGTTCAGCAGGAACTGGGCGAGTTTTGAACCGCGTATGGGCAGACTGAATGTACCAAGTGACTATAGCCTCTAGCAATAATCATTGTCTTCTCCCGGTGGGGGTGGCTTCCCCTGACCCCCCCACTAGGAGAATACAATGTCTCGGCAAGAGGGATCCCCCTGTGAGCACTATCTGTGTTAATGGGGGAACCGTATGCATTTCTTTCCTGCCACAGTGTATTTCAGCCTACCATAGATTTTTACAGGCTACAGGCGGCAAGGCTGGATGCTGCGCTTGTGTCTCCTGGATGCACTAAAATGCTGGGATTGCACACACAGGGCAAGGGGCTTTAGGTATGTAATCAGTCCTTTCAAATTGGTGCCTCCCAAATACTTCTTACTTATTAGGTTTTGTCTTTAATACTATTTCTTGAGGAAGTTGTTGACATTGAATATGTAAGATGAGGCTGTGATAACAGAGAAGTCATTTTGCTTTTATATATAGATCAAACTTCCTCTGTGGCACTGTGTTAAATAAACACAAAAGCTCAGCATTAAACTTAAAATGGTTGACAGCATTACGAAAAAATGGCAACAGCTTAAATTGGAACTCAGGATCTAAGCTACAGGATATGGTCAAATGTTTGGGGACAGTTGACCATCACAACTATTTGAGCTAGTTGGATATCTAATTCCAAAACCATGGACATTAATATAGAATTTGTACCTCCTTTCCAGTTATAATAGCCTCAACTCTTCTGGGAAATGTTGGGATGTGACTGTGAAAATTGATACCGATTCAGCCAAAAGAATATTTGTGAGGGCATATACTGATTTTTGCAGAGAACACCTGGCTCTAAATTGGTATTTCAATTTATCCCACAGGTGTTAAATATGATTGAGGTCCGGGCTCAATACAGGCCACTCAACTTTCTCCACACCAAAGGTATTTAAGGGCCTGGCTTAGTGCACAAGGCATATTCATGCTGAAAGGGAAAAGTATTTTCACCAAACAGTTGCTGCAAGGTTGAAAGTGCACAATTGTCTAAAACAGCCTTTCTCAACCAGGGCTCCTCTAGAGGTCACTAGGGGTTCCTTGAGCAATAAATAATTTCTGTTCCTCGAGCAAGTAACCACTGACACCAACAATCATTCTTAGCTATCAGAAAGTGGGTCATTCTTCCCACTGGCCACCAATGTAAAAAGCATTCTTCTCATTGAAACATCACACTATACTAGACATCACTAAATGTTGGCCCCCAATCCAGATCTGGACCGAGCTACTGTCCCATCCTGACCCACGGTTGGGCCATTTAGGAGCCGCTCCTATCCCCAGCCTCTGTCGCTATCATTCTCAAGACAGAGCAGAGAGTGGGAGGTAGGATAGTATTGAACTGAGTCCTGTACTCAGCATTGGATGGAGGGTGGGAGCAGGAGCTGTGTGTTTGCATTTGTGTTTGAGCACAGGAAGACAGGGGAGCTTTACATTTTCTTATTTTTTTATTTATATTTATTTTTTTACACTTTTTTTTCATTCAATTATAACTGAAATCAATCGCTTCCTGTAACATCAATGAGTTTCTTACACCTCTCTACTGGAATTTTGGACCACTCTTCTTGGCCAACTGCTCCAGGTGTCTCAGATTGGAAGGGTTCATTTTCCCAACTGCTGTTTTGAGATCTCTCCACAGGTGCTCTATGGGATTAAGATCTGGACTCATCACAATAACATCGCCCCTTGTGATAGCTTTGGGCAGTAATTCATTTTTATAGTCTAGTCTGACCACCTTAATCACTTTCAGACCGGACCAATTTGCAGCTAAAGGACCAGGCCCCTTTTTGCGATTCGGCGCTTTAACTGACAATTGCGCGGTTGTGCGACGTGGCTCCCAAACAAAATTGACGTAGTTTTTTTCCCACAAATAAAGCTTTCTTTTGGTCGTATTTGATCGCCCCTGCGGTTTTTATTTTTTGCGCTATAAACAAAAAAGAGCGACAATTTTGAAAAAAACACATTCTTTTTTACTTTTTGCTATAATAAATATCCCCCAAAAATAGACAAAAAAAAATTTTTTTTCCTCAGTTTAGGCCGATACGTATTCCTCTACATATTTTTGGTAAAAAAAATCGCAATAAGCGATTATTGATTGGTTTGCGCAGAAGTTATAGTGTTTACAAAATAGGGGATAGTTTTATAGCATTTTTATTAATAATTTTTTTTTTTACTAGTAATGACGGCGATCAGCGATTTTTATTGTGACTGCGACATTATGGCGGATACATCGGACATTTTTGACACATTTTTGGGACCATTGTCATTTATACAGCAATCAATGCTATTTAAATGCATTGATTCCTGTGTAAATGACACTGGCAATGAAGGGGTTAACCACTAGGTGGCAGTGTAGGGGTTACATGTTCCTAGAGGCGTGTTTCTAACAGTGTGGGGGGGGGGCGTGGCTGTCAGCTAGTGAATGCTGATCTCTGCTCCAATCACAGGGAGCAGAGATCGGCGTCACTAGTTGCTAGGCAGAATGGGGAGATGCTGTTTATTTCCGCATCTACTCGTTCAGCCGTCCCGTGAGACGATCGCGGGTATCCCCACGGCGATCGAGTCCGCGGGACCCGCGACCGGCCACACGGGGGTCCCGACCGGCGCGAGCACCTGTGATGGCACGGCGGCATCTTAAAGGGGACGTACCTGTACGCCCTTATGCCTGTCCGTGCCATTCTGTCGACGTACATTGTCGTGCGCCGGTCGGCAAGCGGTTAATCACACCTTGAAGATTTTGAGGCCACATGGAAAAATGTGTTTTGGTCAGATGAGACTAAAATGGAATTATTTGGCCTCAACACCAAACGATATGTTAGGCAGAAATACAATACAGCTCACCATCCAAATAACACCATTCCTACAGTAAAGCATGGAGGCGGTAATATGCAGCTATGGGGGTGTTTCTCTGCAGCGGGGACTGGAGCACTTGTCAGGATAGAAGAATAATGAATGGGGCAAAATACCATCATATTCTTGAGGAAAATCTGCTGCCCTCTGCCAGAAAGTTGTCAATGGGACGAAGTTTTACCTTCCAACATGACAATGACCCAAAGCACACAGCAAAAATGACCACACAATGGTTGAAGGAGAAAAAGGTGAATGGCTTGGTCAGAGCCCAGACAAACAAAAACTGTGTCTGTCTTCATTTCAGGATGCAAAGCAACAAAATGTGATTCTTTTCAATACCCACTGTAGATCAACTATATAAACCTGGGAGATAACAGCGAGAAAGAGATGACTGTTGTTTTAAAATCATTCCCTTGCAAAATCAAGCATAGTCTAGTTCCTCTTTTCAGAAAGAGAACAGGACATAGCAAGCTATCAAGAGGCTAGTAGTGCAAAGGGAAGAAGATGACTTAAAAGCAAGTATGGAACATTACACGGAGAGAGCACATTAGGGTAAATACTTAACTCATCACTGCACAAGTGCACATCAATGTAATACCTGCCTACTTGTGTCGTCCAAACAACAAGAAAGGAAACACGCTGTACAAGTTTCCAGTACAGCAGAAACCTGTGTGTATCCCTACTATCTACCTACTAGCAATGCCTGACCTTGTTGCTTGAACTGGTGAGTATTCTATGCGGGAACATTTTGCATGTCTTTAGCATTTATGAGTTTCGTTAGAAACTGGGACCAGTTTATTGCAGGGTCAAAATGTGCTTGTGGCATAATGCTAAATACTATAGATTTGTAAGTGGTATAGGTACCAATACTGTAGCCAGAAATAATATAAGTCTGTTAGACTGGAAAAGTATAATCTGATGGTCTGGAATTATACATGGTTATTGAAATGTAAGTATACACAGCTAGTGGAATGGAATGCAAACAGTTGTTAGGGACTACAATAGGCACTGGACTATGCAAACGCTGTATTCTGAAATTATACCCAAACTATGGATTTGACATACAATGTAATGGAAATATGCACAAATAATAAAATGTAATTACTCGCAATCAATGGATTGGAAACACTCACAGATAATGGACTATCCCTGCGGCATCGAGTCCGCCGGACCCGCGACCGGCCTCACGGGGTCCCGACCGGCGCGCCGCTGGCGGTGCTATGGGGGTGCTATGGGGGTGTTTCTCTGCAGCGGGGACTGGAGCACTTGTCAGGATAGAAGAATAATGAATGGACGGTAATTACTCGCAATCAATGGATTGGAAACACTCACAGATAATGGACTGAAAATACAGACCAGTTAACGGAGGTAAACAGGATACTAGCACTGGAAGAAACTGTATATATCTAGTGGGCTGAACACAGACAAAGAACTGGGATCATTGAAAATGTACTGGAACAGATCGCAAGTGATGGACTGGAAGTGCTAACAGGCAATACCATGGAGCTGTGCTTGAAAAATGGTCTGGAATCGCATACAGGCAGCATTTTGGTATTATACACAAGCAATGGATAGGAAATACATACAAAATAATTACCAAATTACCAAGATCATACACCGGTAAAGCATAGGAAATGTAACAATTAATGGACTTGTACATTAGTAATAAACTGGACTTGTATACCATTAGTCTAGAATTTTGCACAAGCTGTGGAATAAAACTGTGTGCACAAGCTCCGATTGTATACAGGGAAGTCAATTGTTCTGTGAATTACAATTTGAGGTCGCCAGTAGATTGCAGCTGTACAAATTCAAAGTAGTATAAATGTACAAACCTGGAGCCAACCTAGAAATGATTAATGAGATATACTGAATATAATTAAATATAGGCTGACAATAGAGCACACACACAGCTAGAGAATGTCTGGAATAGCTTCATGTTTTGTATTTAATAATACATGCATAGTCATCAGACTGACATGTAAGCAGTTGGAGTATAACAATACAACAATGGTGCGGTTCATGGCTAAAATTGTAGACTGTTACTATTGCAAAAATTGTGGAAGCAGGTAGTTATGTAATTTCCGTAAAGGATGAACATCAAGTATGCCACAACGTTTTAAGTAATGGCAGCATATTTTATAATTTGCTTGTGGTGTGTTGACATTTCAGATACTCACCAACCCAGAGGATCAAGCAGTGTCCTACAGAGATTCTCTAGTCTTCTGCCACTGCTCGGTCCAGCGCCACCATGCTGTTTAAATGCCCATCATTGCAGCCTTGTCCAGTGTCCATCTGCAGCCTTGTCCATCACTGCAGCCTTGTCCATCATTGCAGCCTTGCCCAGTGCAGCCTTGCCCAGTGGCTTTGCCCAGTGCCTTTGCAGCCTTGCCCAGTGCAGCCTTGCCCAGTGCCTTTGCAGCCTTGCCCAGTGCAGCCTTGCCTAGTGCCTTTGCAGCATTGCCCAGTGCAGCCTTGCCCAGTGCCTTTGCAGCCTTGCCCAGTGCAGCCTTGCCCAGTGCCTTTGCAGCCTTGCCCAGTGCAGCCTTGCCCAGTGCCTTTGCAGCCTTGCCCAGTGCAGCCTTGCCCAGTGCCTTTGCAGCCTTGCCCAGTTCTGTCTAGCTGCTGATTTAAAATAGGCGCCGAGTGGAGAGGATGAGCGCCGCCTGACAACATACCGAAAGCCGTGTGTATTTTCGGCTAGTCTCGGGCCGGCTCCTCTCGCAGTCCCACCCACCTCCACTGATTGCGAGAGGAGCCGAGCGCCGACAACATACAGTAATCCGAGTTCGGCTAGTCTCGGCTCTGCTCGCAGTCAGGGGCGGGACTGCGAGAGAATAGCCGAACTCGGATTTCTTTATGTTGTCGGCGCTCGGCTCCTCTCGCAATCAGTGGAGGTGGGCGGGACTGCGAGAGGAGCCGAGACTAGCCGAAAATACATGCGGCTTTCGGTGTATCGGCTCCGCTCGCTCCCCTCTTAAAAATCAGCGGGAGATCGGCGGGGATCGGCGTATAACACGCACCCACAATTTTTCCCTGATTTTAAGGGGAATAAAGTGCGTGTTATATGCCAAAAAATACGGCAAGTTAAAGTCACTCACTTTGCCCAATTTCCAGACAAATTTATTCATGGAAATCATTGTATTTTACAATAAAATTGCGTTTGTTCCCTAAGGAGTACTCCATAGTTTCGAACCTGTGGTTTAATGAGTGTTGGTTTAGACTTGACCCATAGTACAGTAAAGCTCAACCACTGCAGCATTATAAAGCTGGCTTTAGCAGAGAGCAGAGCCCACATATGCAAATACGGGAGCCCCCATCACCACATAATGTAATTACAAACTCATGTTTGCGCTTATAAAAGAATTTTAATATTCCATAAAAAAGAAAAAAAACTATAACAAAAAGGCAAAAGCTACTATTGCTAGTCAGTTTCTGTAAGTGCCAATTGCTTAGTCATCCCTGGCTTCAGTACTTTAACAAGATACTGACTTGGAACAAGCATATAGGTCAGGAAATTTAAACTGCTTACAAGTTCTGTACGATTGAATGGAATTAGTCTCTTCAGCCCAGCCCAATTGATTTCTATTGCAACAGTAGGGTACAGAAGCAGAATGGGCAAGTACCAGAAGCAGTCAGTCAATGGTACCACTGCCGTGGCATCAGGATTTTCAGGGAGCTGTATTTTGGAAAGGACAACACAGAGGTAAATGTAGACAACAAAGTACACTTAACTCCTGCAGTCCTTTCTGATGATACTTACTGGAGCTCTCCTTTAATTCAGGAATGTAGTAAATCTGGACAAGAACTACCAAAGTGATCTTTCTGGTTGTACATTGTGGCAGAGGTGTGTAAATCAAAAGATTGCCTAAGCAAAAATTCAAAGCCCTTGGCAGGTAAAACAGTGAACCTATTTATCCATTTGTCCAGAGTTCTGATTTAGGCCCCGTTTAGACATCACGAGCATTCCTACTTGTGATTCTGAAATTGTGATTTACACACATTTCTGCATGTGTCACGCATATGGCTGCCCATTCACTTCAATAGGTGCATTTGTTCAATATGCACATTTGTCGCCCAAAAGAATCTTCTGCTCCTTTGTGGGCGACAAAGCACGATTTGTAAACATGTAGTTTGGCGCGATTGCCGGATGATTCTGTCAGGTGACAATTGCGGGAGAATCGCACTGCCTTGCCATTAGGAATAATGCCACCCAAAAACGCTTCATGCATTTTGCCACAATTTTGAAATGGTTCCAACTGTATAAATTGACTCCAAATCACTTAATGCAAAGAGGCCTTGAAGTATATGTGAAGCCAAAACTCTAGATGGTAAAATAGTCACATTCATTGTCAGTTTTTTTTGTTGTGCTGTCTGTGTCCTGTTGGGGAGATTTCCCTTTTATCATGTACCAGAGATACAGTGAGAGAAAATCTCAACAAAAGGAAAGGGGATTTCCTCACCCTATATCAGCCTTTTTTACCCAGAGTGCCCAGGCACCCTGGGGTTCCTTCAGGTTTCTTCAGGGGTGCCTTGGCAAAATCTCTAACAATTGCCCAAAAATTGTATACAAACCAGCGGGTGGATGAAGCCTGCCTTTTAGTTACACAAAGCCCCAGGTTTTCATTGAGCACCATTACAACCTTTGACATTGGTTGATAAGAGGGACATTGGGCACCTGCACAGCATCCTTGTTTGCTGCTCCACGTCAACCCTGGGGTCACATTGGCTGGAGGAGCCGCTGTACTAATGCAATGTTAATACAGTGGTCTCGCCTGCTGTGCTATTGTGTTTTGATAGGGGGATTGCCCTCCTGCCAGAACACTCCAGTCAGCGCGCTCAGCCATTAGCTAAGAGGACTGATTAGGAGCCAATTGGTAGACCTTTTTCAGTCATGCCCCATCGATAGAAGCTGGCCTAACGGCCAACATCTGTTGGACCAGCTGCAGTACACATGGACCCAATGTTTAGCTTTAATTTGAGGGTATTTACATCCAAATCAGGTGAACGGTGTAGGAATTACAACAGTTTGTATATGTTCCTCCCACTTTTTAAGGGACCAAAAGTAATGGGACAGATTAACAATCATCCATCAAACTTTCACTTTTTTATACTTGGTTGCAAATCCTTTGCAGTCAATTACAGCCTGAAGACTGGAATGCATAGACATCACCAGACGCTGGGTTTCATCCCTGGTGATGCTCTGCCAGGCCTCTACTGCAACTGTCTTCAGTTCCTGCTTGTTCTTGGGGTATTTTCCCTTCAGTTTTGTCTTCAGCATGTGAAATGCATGCTCAATCAGATTCAGGTCAGGTGATTGACTTGGTCATTGCATAACATTCCACTTCTTTCCCTTAAAAAACTCTATGGTTGCTTTAGCAGTATACTTCGGGTCATTGTCCATCTGCACTGTGAAGTGCCGTCCAATGAGTTCTGAAGCATTTTGCTAAATATGAGCAGATAATATTGCTCGAAACACTTCAGAATTCATCCAGCTTCTTTTGTCAGCAGTCACATCATCATTAAATACAAGAGAACCAGTTCCATCGGCAGCCATACATCCCCACGCCATGACACTACCACCACCATGCTTCACTGATGAGGTGGTATGTTTTGGATCATGAGCAGTTCCTTTCCTTCTCCATACTCTTCTCTTCCCATCCCTCTGGTACAAGTTGATCTTGGTCTCATCTGTCCATAGGATGTTGTTCCAGAACTGTGAAGGCTTTTTTAGATGTTGTTTGGCAAACTCTAATCTGGCCTTCCTGTTTTTGAGGCTCACCAATGGTTTACATCTTGTGGTGAACACTCTGTATTGTGAAGTCTTCTCTTGATTGTTGACTTTGACACACATACACCTACCTCCTGGAGAGTGTTCTTGTTCTGGCAACTGTTGTGAAGGGTGTTTTCTTCACCAGGGAAAGAATTCTTCGGTCATCCACCACAGTTGTTTTCTGTGGCCTTCCGGGTCTTTTGGTGTTGCTGAGCTCACTGGTGCGTTCTTTGTTTTTAAGGATGTTCCAAACAAATAATTGAGCTCTGTCATTTCAAAGCCATTGTTTCGAATTGTTAGGGACTCTTTAATGACTGGCATAGTACCACTGGATGGGTATAAGGCCAAAGCGGTGCCTATATTTAAAAAGGGGTCAAAGTCTTTACCAAGTAACTATAGACCTATTCGTTTACCTTCAATATTTGGGAAGATACTGGAGAGTTTAATAAAAGACCATATAGATGGGTTTTGCTAGAAAAAACATGGGTTTTGCTAGATGTTCCAAACAGTTGATTTGGCCACACCTAATGCTTTTGCTAACTCTCTGATGGATTTGTTTTGTCTTTTCAGCCTAATGATGGCTTGCTTCACTGATAGTGACAGCTCTTTGGATCTCATATTGAGAGTTGACAGCAACAGATTCCAAATGCAAATAGCACACTTGAAATGAACTCTGGACCTTTTATCTGCTCCTTGTAAATGGAATAATGAGGGAATAACACACACCTGGCCATGGAACAGCTGAGCAGCCAATTGTCCCATTACGTTTGGTCCCTTAAAAAGTGGGAGGCCCATATACAAACCATTGTAATTCCTACACCGTTCACCTGATTTGGATGTAAATACCCTCAAATTAAAGCTGAAAGTCTGCAGTTAAAGCAAATTGTGTTTGTTTCAATTTAAAACCACTGTGGTGGTGTATAGAGCCAAAAAGATTAGAATTGTGTAGATGTCCCAATATTTATGGACCTGAGGTCCATAAATATTGGGACATCTACACAATTCTAATCTTTTTGGCTCTATACACCACCACAGTGGTTTTAAATTGAAACAAACACAATAGTCTAGTTTTTTTACAATTTAGAATGGGGTGCCTTGAGATTAAATATAATTTTAAAGGGTGCCCTGACTGAAATTTTTTTGAGAAACACTACTAGCTGTTCTGGTGTCAACTGTAAGATTTTAAATTTCCCATCATTTTCTGTCCCAGTGATTATGATCATCGTGGCAAGTAGTGAATTTCTGCATTTGGCACACAGAGGACAATAGGCACTTCCTTATTCTAAAAGAGAAGAAAAAGTATTTGCTTTAGATACATTTAAGCAGTATCAGGAGAGTCACAAGGGCATTTATTTTAAAATAAACAGCATGTCGTTCAGCAAGTTAGATGAGGTTAGTTCCTTAAAATGTGTTTGTAGAAACCATGTCTGCATTATGTATTTGTTGTCAGTTTTACGGTTCAGTAAAAACACGAAACTCTTCTCTACAATACATGATGATAACTTAAAAAAATTCCACCATGTGTGAAAGATTGTTTATATATGACCAGTACAAGAGGAGAAAGCAGGATCCCTATAGTTGACCCCTTACCTTGGCTGCTAAGGGTCCACTCCTCCTATCCATCTACATATACATGCAGATAGGTGGATTGGTTCCTAAAGGCAGTGCTGCGCAATCAATAGACCCCAGTCTTGAAACTGCCTTATTACTGATGTAAGAGAAGGCAGGGAGTGCATGAATCGTGGGCGCAGCTCTGTTCATCATATGGAGAAACCTCTATTGTCACAGCTTTAGGATACACAGCCATATTGTCTGTGTCAATGTAATGTTATGAGTGTATAGAAAATATACATACGAAGAAACATGCTGTAGCTGGCTTTTTTGCACAGAAGTGCTGTGCGTTGACAGCAGATATTGCTTTGCTTTCTATTCTTTCATTCAGGTCATCCATTTTGCAAAAGTTTTTATTCTTGGAATTTGATATTTTTCTTCTGAACACCAACAATAATGCGTATAAAACATCTTTGCTGAAGTGCTGTTATCGAAAGATAGGCTCCTTTCACATGGACGTTCAGATTGGGTCCGCCTGTCAGTTTTTCAGGCAGACCCGATCAGAACCTCCATGCTTCTCTATGGAGCGTCGGATGTCAGTGGACATGTGTCCACTGACACTCGCCGGCATCCGATCCGCTCTGCTAAAAACAGACGTTTCCCATCTGTCTGGAGGATCGGAAGACAGTCAGATGGAAACAGACAGGCGGTCTGTTTCCATCTGATTGCCCCATAGAGAACAGCGGGCTGTGTCCTTGTCCACTCTGCATCAGTGGATCAGACACGGACCTGTCATCTGCCTGCTTTTTTCGACACATATGGCGACCTATCACATTTGGCTACCCGCTTGACTGCGCATGCGCAACGCTGCCATATGCGTTCCAACACTGTTGCGATCTGCGCTTGCCACAGAATTTTGTGGCCACACCCCGAGTCCAGGTTCAAGCCCCACCATCCAAGTGGACATAGTGTTAGATTATAATTACGCCGATCGAAGCGAGGCCGTGCCCGAAGTGTGGCAAGTGAATCAAGCCCATGAGGGGCCCTGTGGCAAAGTGGTGTCTTACAGTGTTGGAACGCATATGGCTGCGTTGCGCATGCGCACTCCAGTGGGTGGCATGTGATGGGTAGCCGATTGTGACGTGAGACCTGCTCAGCGGGGATCAGCTGGGAGATCCTCTGCTGAGAGGGCGGATCCGCCGAGGAGTTCCCACATATCCGTTTGGGCTGCATGATACTACCAGAATGTTCGGGATCCATATCTCTTCTGTGGAGACAAGCGTGATTGACTTCCTGCTTAATTTTAGGGGTCCACTCGTTTTGGTAAGCAAGCATTTCTTCTGTTGGTGGAGGGATTGTCACTCAGTGCTTTGTGGATCAGATTTACCTTCTCACGTGGCCCTCCTTTATACTCTCTGGGATCTGTGGTTCCTCAGTGGACTTTTATATTTGTTTACATATCGGACATTAATATTGCGCTGAACTTTTTCTATTATACATTTATTTAGGTGATGTGATAAACCTATAGAGTTCAGCTTGCATTTTTTAGTTTTAACTATTTATTTAGTTTGTGCTGATTGTCCCATTATAATAACTTGTGCATTGTTTTCTCAAATAGCAAGACTAGCAGGATATAAAGCCGGTGATAGACAGGTGTGGGCACATTGGTAACTGAACCGTTACTGTACAATTTATCCTGAATTCTTCCTGAAAAATAGCAGTGCATTTCCTGGTAGTAAAGGTGCTTAAAGCAGAGCTCCACCCAAAAGGGTAAGCTCTACTTGTCTATAATTTATTCAAACTTAACTGATGTTGGGTTGGCATTGTGCTATTTATTTTTAGAAAAAGTATAATGATTCACAAACATTATATAACATTGTAAAAATGTATAAATGTCCAGACAAAATCATTTTTAGTTTTGGATAGAGGTGACACAGTGCAGGGCCAGGACAAGGGGTGGGCAGGAGGGTCGGCTGCCCCTGGCGCAATGGTTTATTGCAGGGTTGGGGGGCCACCCTGACCCTAACCCTTAGGGAAAGGGGGGCGCAGTTTGGCATTTTTGCCCTGGGCGCTAGGTGACCTTGTCCCGTCACTGACACGGTGACAGGAAGTGGTGGGAAATATTTATATGTTAATATTATTATTATCATACAGGATTACGATTAGATTTAGTAACAGCAGTTGTGCAGCGCTTTACAAAATGAAAGCAGACAGTACAGTTATAAAACAATTCAATACAAGAGGAATCAGAAGGCCCTGCTTACAATCTAAGAGGGAGGGTTAAAGTGGTAGTAAACTTGGGCATGTTTAAAAAAACAAAAACCTGCTAGGTAAAGGCATAAAGTGCTAATATGCATCGCATACTAGCACATTATGAAATACTTACCTTCAAACGAAGCCCTCCAGCAGCACGCTGTCACCGCTGACAGGGCTTTTATCTTCACCCGGTCTTCCTTCCGAGTTCACGTGCTCCAGCCGCATGACTGGCCGAGCCACGATGGTATCACTCCCACGCATGTGCGTGGGAGTCACCGGCAAGGCACACAGCTCTGAACGAACAGCGCAGGTATGATGTTCCTTCAGAGCACATGCGCCGGTGACATCACCGGCTCCATGCTGTGTAAATATCTCCTAAACACTGCAAGTTTAGAAGATTTACTGTACCTACAGGTAAACCTTATTATAGGCATAGCTGTAGGTAAAAGTTAAAAAAAGACGATTATTTCCACTTTAAGTCATACTAAAGGTAATAACTGTGGAGTATGAATATGGAGAAAGAAAAAAACAACTTAATTACATAGTTAGTCAGGTTGAAAAAAGTCCATCTAGTTGATTAGTTAGAAGCAGCGTAGGCTTCTTTAAAGATATGGGTTTTCAGGGAACACCTAATGGTGGATAGAGTAGGATATAGGGAAAGATTGAGGTAAGTAGTCCAAGAGGATGGGAGAGGCTCTGGAGAAGTCCTGGAGACAAGCATGGGAGAATTTGACGAGGGAGCTAGAGAGCGGAGTATTATATAAGTTTACCTCATAAAGGTTATTTGGATCTTATGGAGAAAATGCCAATGTGAGTAATTGGCATGACCAAACCATCTACAGAAGGGGATGGAGAAGTTCCTCTCTTCCTCCTCCTCCCTCTGCTATATTTAGAACATTTTTTGTTTTGTTGGGGCTGGTGAAGCAGGTACCTAGTTTTGACATGTACCCGGTCCCATTTTCACTCGGATCGCCTAGCTGATCCGACCAAGCAGAAGTTCCCCTCCCTCACCTGCAGCCTTCTAGGACACGTCAAAGGTCCCAGAAGGCTACAGGACCATTCACAATGCAGCTTGTGCATGTGCAGTGGGCAGCCAGCTGTGGAGCCACAAAGGAGTCACAGCTGGCTGCCCACAGTTAATATGCCGGGCCCAGAGACCCAAAGACCGGCGAAGAACCGGCTCGGGTGAGGACGGCCCTGGATCCCTGGGACAGGCGAGTGTCTGTTTATTAAAAGTCAGCAGCTGCAGTTTTTGTAGCTTCTGGCTTTTATTTTTGCTCCGAACTGACTGAACAGCCGCTTTAATCTGTATGTACTCTGTAAATGGGCTAGACAAAGTTCTATGTACTCTGCAATCATGGGAATTTTTTCAGCCCCAATAAATATGAGGAAAGTGCATATGTACACAAACCATAAAGATAATGAATATTTGCTAAAACTGAATAACAAAAGTGAAAGTAAAAAGTTAAACTGAGATAAAAACTATTAGGATTGTGGACACCAATTTTTAAAAGTAGGTTATTGGAGCTGTATGTATTTCCAATTCTGTACCAGACATGGACAGTAAGCAAGGCCAGAGTTTTATCACTGAAGCCTGTAGTTTCCTAGCTTCACCACTTTCAAAAAGGGTTTGCTGTTGTTTTACTAGTCATAACCTGGTTTTGAATACTGTAATATCGTGTGTATAAAATAAGATAATTTTGCCGGTACCATTTATAGGCATGTGCCTAACGGTGTCCTGCATGTACAGTGAGGGAAAAAAGTATTTGATCCCCTGCTGATTTTGTATGTTTGCCCACTGACAAGGAAATGATCAGTCTATAATTTTAATTAAAGTCTTTTAATTTCTATAACGCATTTAAAAAAAGTTATAAATTGATTCGCATTTTAATGAGTGAAATACGTATTTGATCCCCTATCAATCAGCACGAATTCTGACTCCCAGGTGTCTTCTATACAGGTAATGAGCTGAGATTAGGAGCACTCTCTTAAAAGGAGTACTCCTAATCTCAGCTTGTTACCTGTATAAAAGACCTGTCCACAGAAGCAATCAATCAATCAGTTTCCAATCTCTTCACCATGGCTGAGACCAAAGAGCTGTTCAAGGATGTCAGGGACAAGATTGTAGACCTACACAAGTCTGAAATGGGCTACAAGACCATCATCAAGCAGCTTGGTGAGAGGGTGACAACAGTTGGTGCGATTATTCGCAAATGGAAGAAACACAAAATAACTGTCAATCTCCCTCGGTCTGAGGCTCCATGCAAGATCTCACCTTGTGGAGTTTCAATGATCATGAAAACGGTAAGAAATCAGCCCAGAACTACACAGGAGAATCTTGTCAATGATCTCAAGGCAGCTGGGAACATAGTCACCAAGAAAACGCCTTGAAGGACTGAAATCCTGCAGCACCCGCAAGGTTCCCCTGCTCAAGAAAGCACATGTACAGACCAGGCTCAAGTTGGAAGTGGAAACATTAGGCTTTTGGCGTGTTTTTCTGCTAATGGAACAGGACAACTTCACTGCATCAAAGGGAGGATGGACAGGGCCATATCCCATCAAATCTTGGGTGAGAACCTCCTTCCCTCAGCCAGAGCATTGAAAATGGGTCGTGGATGGGTCTTCCAGCATGACAATGACCCAAAACACACAGCCAAGGCAACAAAGGAGTGGCTCAAGAAGAAGCACATTAAGATCCTGGAGTGGCCTAGCCTTATCCCGAAAGAAAATATGTGGAGGGATCTGAAGTTTCTAGTTCCCAAACGTCAGCCTCGAAACCTTAATGACTTGGAGAGGATCTGCAAAGAGGAGTGGGGCAAAATCCCACCTTGAGATGTGTGCAGACCTGGTGGCCAACTACAAGAAACGTCTGACCTCTGTGATTTCCAATAAGGGTTTTGCCACCAAGTACTAAGTCATGTTTTGCGAAGGAGTCAAATATTTATTTCACTCATTAAGATGCAAATCAATTCATACATTTTTTGAAATTGGTTTTTCTGGATATTTTCGTTATTCTGTCTCTGTCTGTTAAAATAAACTTACCATTACAATTATAGACTGATCATTTCTTTGTCAGTGGGCAAACATACAAAATCAGCAGAGAATTAAATACTTTTTTCCCTCACTGTAATGTACACTGGTGTCAGATTTAGAAGCAACTCAAATGTAGTATTCAAATCTTGGTCATGTGGTTATGAAGAAACAAGCGAACATAAGATTATTTGGCTAAAGATGGAGGGAAAGAATGTAAATTGAAGCGGAACTTTACATAACAACTTGAAAAAAATAATGTCCTTTAGCAAGGAACATTCATTCCACATTACATACAGTATCTCATAAAAGTAAGATATCGCCCAAATCGTCCCCTCTGCTCCTCCCAGGACCTCCTGCTCTCTAGCTCCCTTGTTACCTCCTCCCATGCTCGTCTTCAGGACTTCTCCAGAGCCTCTCCCATCCTATGGAACTCCCTGCCCCATTATGTCCGATCAGCCCCTACCCTGTCCATCTTTAAGAGATCCCTGAAAACTAATTTATTCAGGGAAGCCTATCCCACACCCACCTAACAACAACTGTCCCTGAGCCACCCCCATCAAATCATTCTCTGCAGCTATTTCCCTTTGTACCACCACCTCGTCCCTTTAGAATGTAAGCTCTATGAGCAGGGCCCTCCTGTACCTTTTGTATTGAACTGTACTGTAATTGTGTTGTCCCCCCTATACATTGTAAAGCGCTGCGTAAACTGTTGGCGCTATATAAATCGTGTATAATAATAATAATAATAATAAATGTTAATAAATTAGTGATACTGATCAAATAGTTTTAGCAGGAATCAAAATCTCTGGGGATAAAGGGTTGTATCTTAGAGTAGATAAGTATAAGGTTTGGCAGACAAAATGAAATTAATATATGAAGAGGTTTTTTATATATAACAAGTCCTATTAAGTTAATGTTATCAATATAAAAGCCTTCAGAAATCTAGCATGACATGAGTGAATTGAAAATGATCTGTAACCAAAAGCCAATATAAAAAAATATATAAAAAGATGCTGCATTTGTAATGAGTGTAATATTCTCTATTCAAGATAGATGTACAAGTTGTTAACGAGATATAGAGGCATGTGAGCAAGATGCAACGTGGTGTAAACACAAAGAATCCGAGATAGACAACAGCAGTAAATTGTCGAAAGTTCCAGCAAAATACAACTAGGCCCAGCGGGTAGGCACAGCCATCCGGATCAACTTATGAACAGTAACTGCGGTCTCTAGCCTTGAATGATGCCAACAGCATCTGCAATGAGGAACGAGAATGTGGCCCATCCACACCCAAAGGGGAGGCTTCCTGAAGTGGACATAGACATAGTCCCTGCACTATCCTGACTCCTCTGAAACCTTCCCCTACCTCTAAGCACTGTCCCTGTCAGACAGGGAACCTTTCCCTACACTAGCCACTCGCATAAAGCGTGCCAAACCCAGGAGCAAGAGTCTTAAATAGACCCAAGATGGCTGCCGAAGTCACATGGGGTTTCAGTGTCCAATTAGACAGCTGTCACCCTGTGACCACAAGAAGTCATAGAGGAACCAGAAGTCGTAGAGGAACCAAGTTCCTCACAACTTCCTTCCCCTTTTGCATTGTTGCTTCAGGTGAGCACCACCTACAGTGGGGAGTACAGACTGCACCTGCCTACAGGCGGAAGTAATAAAACTTGATGGCAGAGTATATGCAAAAGATGCCAGAAATGATGGCCTGTTTCTATTAGTGGTAATATATGGCAAAGAAGAGGGGAGGACTGGTATTGGAACTTACAGCTTTCCAACTAAATAAAGTCTAATGCCGCATACACACGATCAGACTTTTCGACGGACACGTAATGCAGGAGCTGGATCCTGGTGAAATCTTCACTGCAGGGAAGCCCTGTCCTCTTTTTGGCTTTTAAAGCATAGCTTCACCCAAAATAGGAAGTTCTGCTTTAAGGCTCCTCACCCCTTACTTTTTTTGGGGGGAGTGGGTACCTGGTTTTGACAGGTACCCGCTCCCGTGCGGAAGTTCTCCCCTCCCGCAGTCCTTTGGGACACATCACAGGTCCTAGAAGACTGCAGTACCATTCACAATGCGCAGCTCGGCTAATGCATGTGCAGTGGGCAACTGGCTGTGAAGCCACAAGCTGGGTGCCCACAGTTGAGATGCTGGTGCCGGTGACAGAAGACCAATAGAATGAAAGGCTCAGATGAGCACATTGCTGGATCCTGCGACAGGTTGAGTGTCTGGTTATTAAAAGTCAGCAGCTACAGTTTTTGCAGAACAGGGGGGCATGTCAGCAACGTCTTGGCCATTGGAGCACAGGCTGGCTGTGCTGCCAGAAAACTGACCATGGTGGGAAGGATGTGCTTCTATGTCTAGAGTGGTCAATTTGAAATAGGAATGCAAGGGGACTGCCAGGATCACCAGGTATTTCACACAAAGGAAGAAACTTCTACTTGTGTACTTGGTACAACAGACACATCAGGAATATAAAATGTTGGAGCAACAAACTTTAAATTGAAAGCAGCCATTTAAATGAGCTCTAAGGGCAAAGAAAGTTTTAGTATGCACATTTTTACCTGGGATTTAAATACACATTCACAATCATATGATCCTAAATGATACTAATAAAAAAATTAAAAACAACATCCTAATGCAAAAAAGGAAGAAACAAAAGGGGTTAACACAATGAAGAAAAGTCGTTTGAGAAGAATCCATCTCTTTCATGACATAGAAAAGCTGAGCTATTGAAAGCGTATTTACAGAAAAAGTTTTTTTTTATTTTTTTTGTAGAGGGTGCAAAACGGTTAGAACCTCTGTTGGGTTTTTATTGCTGTCTGCATCTCCACTAGGTAGATTCACAAAGCACAAAGCAAGGTCAATAAAAACATGGATGAACGAGTTTGGTGGTGGAGAAACTTGACTGTCCTGCACAGAATTCTGACCTTAACTTGATAGAACACCTTTAGGATGAATTAGAGGGGATACTGTGAGCCAGGCCTTCTCGTCCATATCAGTGCCTGACCTCACGAATGTGCTTCTGGAAAAATGGTCAAACATTCCCATAGACACACTTCTAAACCTTGTGGACAGCCTTCCCAGAAGAGTTGAAGCTGTTATAGCTGCAAAGGGTGGGCCTACTCAATATTGAACCCTACGGACTAAAACTGGGATGCCATTAAAGTTCATGTGCGTGTAAAGGCAGGTGTCCCAATACTTTTGACAATATAGTGTATATTAATGTGTGGTGGAGGTATCCTCTGTGCCATTATATGGAGGAGCAGGGGATGATATAACATTTAAAGTAAAAATAAACACTTTGAGAAAATGTCCTTATATATTTTATATTTATTAACATGTAACATTGTCTGGTTTGTAAAGGTGAGTTTGGCCAACACAATGCAGGACACTCCACTCTACTGCAATCTGGAGGAGTTGAAGAGGACACATGGAAGCCCTCCTAGCCCCACGTATCCTCCTATAGAAGTTCGGGATAACTGGGAATGTTATGTGGATCCATCAACAGGCAGGAACTTCTTCATTAACACAGAAACTAAAGAGAAAACATGGAAGCCTCCCAGGAGGTCCAGGGACAAGACATCAGGATGTGTGGGTACACTTATGATTATCTTTATCTACCGTTGCGTTATATACAGAGTGCAGGGTTGAGTGGTGTAATGTGTACAGAGGGCAGGCTTGAAAGGTGTGCTGTGTATAATATGCAGGGTTGAGGGTAAGGGTGAGCCGAACACCCCCCGGTTCGGTTTGCACCAGAACATGCGAACAGGCAAACAATTTGGACGAACACGCGAACACCGTTAAAGTCTATGGGACACGAACATGAAAAATCGAAAGTGCTCATTTTAAAGGCTTATATGCAAGTTACTGTCATAAAAAAAGTGTTTGGGGACCTGGGTCCTACCCCAGGGGACATGTATCAATGCAAAAAAAAGTTTTAAAAAATTTAGTTTTTTCGGGAGCAGTGATTTTAATAATGCTTAAAGTGAAACAAAAAAAATGAAATATTCCTTTAAATATCGTGCCAGGGGGGTGTCTATAGTATGCCTGTAAAGTGGCACAGTTTTCCTGTGTTTAGAACAGTACCGCGGAAAAATTACATTTCTAAAGGAAAAAAGTAATTTAAAAATGATTGCGGCTGTAATGAATTGTCGGGTCTCGGCAATATCGATAAAACTCATTGAAAAAAATGGCATGGATTTCCCCCCAGTCCATTACCAGGCCCTTTGGGTCTGGTATGAATATTAAGGGGACCCAAACCAAAAATTAAAAGAAAAATTGCGTGGGGTCCCCCCCCAAAATCCATACCAGGCCCTTCAGGTCTGGTATTGAAATTAAGGGGAACCCTGCACCAAAACGAAAAATGACGTATGGGTCCCCCCCAAATCCATACCAGATCCTTATCCAAGTACGCAACCTGGCAGGCTGCAGGAAAAGCAGGGGGGGAGAAAGAGCTGCCCCCCTCCTGAACCATACCAGGCCACATGCCCCCAACATGGGGAGGGTGCTTTGGAGTAGCCCCCCAAAGCACCTTGTCCATGTTGATGGGGACAAGAGCCTCATCCCCACAACCCTTGCCCAGTGGTTGTGGGGGTCTGCGGGCGGGGGGGCTCGCAACAACAAGGGGACCCCCAGATCCCGGCCTCCCCCCCAATGTGAATTGTACCCCTACCATTTCACAAAAAAAGTGTCAAAAATAGTAAAAAAGACAGGAGACACTTTGGGACAAGTCCTTTATTAAAAGATAAAAAAATTCAAAAATGTCCCATGATGTAAATCCATCTCACGCTGCCCGAGGAGCCGAAAAAAGCAAAAAAAAAAGCTGCAACAGCTCCGCCTCCATGGGAGCCTCCCGCCGAGTGACACTTCTTCTCGTAGCAGCTGTTATATAGCTGAGGGTGGGGCCACTCGGCGACCCCGCCTTCCTCTGACGCCACATGGCCCTCAGCTATATAACAGGAAAAAAAATGTACTGCATGTGACGTGAACTGGCCCTAAGGCTCCATTCACACAAATGCGTTTTTTCATGCTTTTTGCTTTTTGTAGAAACGCAGAGCATTTTTTTTTATTATGGGTTGCTATGGAACATGTTCACATCAATGCATTTTTGTGCCTCTGCATTTTTTGGAAAGGGTCAGTGACTTTTTTAAATGCAAAATGGTGCTTTTTTGGTTCAATAGACTTCAATGAAGAAGCTGCAGAAAAGCATGTAGTGCGTGTTACCGTGTTTTACCGTGATTTTGCCACGATTTGCATTTTTAAATCTGCCCAACAACAACCCCCCCCCCCTAAAAAAGCATATAAACCACAAAGGCAAAATCGCTGTAAAAACGCGGTAAAACATGCGGAAAGCACTGCAGAAACTCTCAAAAGCAACTGACTCAAGCCTATGTGCACCCAAACTATGTTATATAGGAACTTACAGTACCTAAACAATCCAATCAATCTGTGATCAATCAGGATATTGATCAATCAGATATGAACAACTAACCCATCAGGTCCAAATACTGTCAGATTATGGATATTGGCCAAAAGGTCTCCCTATCTTGGCTTGGTATTCTGAAAAGAAATACCAAATAACAAGAAAATTACCCTATTAACAACAATTTAGGTAAATTTAGACGAGATCCGAAAGACTATACTAACTACAAAGTCTTGGATTATCAAGCCTATGGTACATATCAAAACCTCCAGTACCTCTCACCATCCGTCCTCCAAGTAGAGCGCTTCTCCAACGTGGACACTTGATGTGGGGAGGAGCCACCAGGGCTGCTGAGGGACCCCAGAAGAGGAGGACCGGGGCCACTCTGTGCAAAACGAACTGCACAGTGGAGGTAAGTATGACATATTTGTTATTTTAATAAAAAAAAACAAAAAAAAAAACAGGGTTTACAACCCCCTTAGGTAAATATTTTAATGCTATAATAAATATAGCTATACAGCTCCATACTCGCCCTCAGCTTATTTCCACTTGCCTAATGCGAGCAGTGGGAATTTAGAATTCTGTTATATACCATTGTAATGTTCAGCTTGTAATTGTGTTCTCTGTTTAATCAGGCTGTTACCCCTCCTGTCGACTTGGAGTCATCAGAAGATGGTGAAGATCCAGGCTCCACATCTCAGTCAGAGGTGAGGTGTGGCTGTGCTGACTGCACTAGAAATAATGATCTTGGGAAATCCCATGCAGTGGGTGTGTGTGTATGTGTATTTGTGCATATTTTCATTTTCATTTAAAAGGCTTGCCTATAGAAGGAATATATCAAAAGTGTGCATCAGGAATATAAATGCTTGTCACTAGCAGTAGTGACTTTCGATGTTACCAAACAAAATTGTTCCTATGTGGGACATAATTACAATCAGGAGATAGGCAAAGCCATCAGATGATCTAGATTGGTCAAAACTATTTTATAATATGCACAGTGAATATGAATTCACGCTGCTTTACCGCCGACACCCACCCTCCTCAGAGTGAAAGTAATCTAATGCCCCGTACATGGTCGGAAATTCCGATGGGAAAAGTCCGATTATGTTGTCGGAAAATCCGATCGTGTGTGGGCTCTAGCGGGCTTTTTCCGTCGGAATCCCTGATGAAAAAAATTTGAGAGCAGGAACTAAAATTTTCCGACAACAAAATCTGATCAGACTTTTTCCGATCGTGTGTATAGAATTCCGACGCATGCTCAGAATAAATTTGGGGACGGAAGCTAATGGCTACTGGCCTCTACGTAGTCACGTCGTATGTGTTATACGTCACCTCGTTCGGAACGATCGGATTTTCCGACAACTTTGTGCGACCGTGTGTATGCAACACAAGTTTCGGCCAAAATCCGTCCGAACAAATCCGACAGATTTTGTGGTCGGAATGTCCGACCGTGTGTACAGGGCATTATAGTTAAAGTGGGAGTCCAGGGTCTAACTACAGTGCTTTGAAAAAGTTAAAAATAAATTATATTTTCATTTCATAGAATGAAGAGCTTAGCAACCCACATACTTAGGTGGACCTAGTGCAGGATTCTTATGCCGCATACACACGGTCGGAATTCTCGTCGGAAAAAGCTCTGATGGTTTTCCTGTCAGAATTCCGACGGAATTTAGCTCAAACTGTCTTGCCTACACATGGTCACACCAAATTCCGACGGTCAATAACACCACGGCATAAAACACGTTCGACTGCACTATAAAAGGGAAGTTTAATGCTTCTGAGCATGCGTCGAATTGTTTCCAAGCATGCGTCGGAATTTTGCGTGTTGGAATTGCGTACACACGATCGGATAATCTGATAGAAAGGTTTTCCGTCGGAAAAATTAAGAACAGGTTCTCAATCCAAAGTCCGTCGGAAATTCCGACAGAAAAAGACCGATGGGCATACACACGGTCGGAAAATCCGATGAAAAGCTCCCATCGGACTGTTTCCATTGGAAATTCCGACCGTGTGTACGCCGCATTACTCCACCTGCTCTGTCCTTACAGGCAGAGTGCACAGTGCAGAGAATTCTGACTGCACTGCAAACCCAGTGTATCTGGGACTTCTTAGCACTGCTGCCTCTCTCATAAAGTGTTTTCAATTATATATCAATAATATCTTGTTTTTTCTAAATGATATTCAGTGTCATATATGCAGCATAAAAAAAAAGGAATCACTTATTCTGGTCCTGACATTCTGGTATAATTTGCAATAAGCCACCAGTGTGGAAATGTGTATTTTCAAACCCTACTTCCTGCTGTTATTATATCTTATCTTTTCATTTGAAAGAAAATTATCTGAAATAAAGCCCACATGCACACCATTACTATAAATAAAGCTATTAGGGCTATGTTGTAATCCGAGCTAAAGCCTGCAATCACTTTACAAAACAAACTTTAAAAATGTACATGTACTTTTATGTGGCTATATATAAAACTGAACCAGATGTGGGGATTGTTCTTTCTTAGATGGATGTTGGCAGAAAGGTTTTGGTCATATGCTGTGTTCAGACTATAAATTGTGACAATCAAACTAGTTGTACTGAAGCCTACACCTCGATTGATTTCAGTACAACCATATACCTTATATGTTGCACAATATTACTGCCGACGGCTATGGCCGCTAGCAGTAATCATTGTGCTCTGCGGGCTGGGAAGGCTCCCTGCTGGCAGAACACAATAGTACTGTGGTAGTTTTTCCACCATCAACACTGACTGTGCTGATGGCGGAATCGAGTGACTGAGTGATTTTCCTGCACAGGTTGCAGGAAAACAAAATGTTATAATTTTTCTCAGCACTGCAGCTCAGGTCTTTGTTATACACACCTGAATTCATTAGTGGACTTTAACAGCTTGCCAGCCACCCACAGCCTTTTTACTGTGGATAGGCATCACAGCCAGGCTAGGTGACATACTGATACACCCTTGGGGTGTGCAGTGATCCCATAACCACTCTGTCTGGTGGACACAGGGATCACGGCGCTCTGTACCTGGCTGCTGTGAGTGGCTGGGGTATCATGTGAACGCTATAATTGGTCATAGCAATCACATGATTACAATGTCAGCAAAATAGTTATGAATGGATTCCATTCATGACTGTATTATGATGCTGTGATTGGCCCACAGCTATCACATAGTACCTGGGTCAGTAGCAGCACCCTGTACCATGTGATTGGCTGTAGCCAATGTCAACAGTAAGCAAGCTGTCATGAATGGAAAGCCATTCATGACAGTTAATTATTGCTTATAATAGTGATCGTCACAGTTATAAGCTATAACAGCGTAAAAAAACAAATAAATCCCTGATCACCCTTCCCTTCCAAAGTAGTACAGTGTCCTTATGGTGAAACTGAACTACTCTGATGAGTGTGTGTAAAACAAATAAAAAGAAAAAAAGAAAATAATGTTAAAACAAAGAAAAAAGTTTAAAAAAATGAATTAAAATTATATCATTTTTTTTCATACTGTCACCAGTCAGTATCCCTGATCACCATTACACCAATCATTTGATGAACTTTACTGGCGGCAGTATTTTAAAACAAATGTGAAAAAAAAACCCACAATTTAATTTCTTAATTTTCCAAAACATTGTAACAAAAAATTACATCTTCAAAAAACTCACCATGACTCTTACTAAATAACTTGGACAGTCTACTTTCCAAAGAGGGGACATTTGGGGTGTATTTGTACTGTCCTGACATTTTAGATACTTTTTAGAGGCATCCAGCTCCCACTTCCTCCCGGGGCTCCCCGGCATCGGAAGGAAGTTCACCTTTCCCCCCTCCCTCCCTGCAATCTTCTGGGACACGTCACAGGTCCCAGAAGATTGACCGGCCATTCACAGCGTGCAGCGCGGCTCGTGCATGCGCAGTGCGTGGAAAGCATGGGAAAAGGGAGCGGGGCTTCGTACGCCCGCATTGCTGGACCATGGGACAATCGAGTGTCTGATTATTAAAAGTCATCAGCTAAACTTTTTGTAGCTGCTGACTTTAAAAAAAAAAATTTGGGCGGAGCTCCGCTTTAACCTTTTTTTAATACTTATTTATTACAATTCTTTTTTTTTATTATAATAGTTTTTTTATCCCAGTCGGGGGGGGGGGGGGGGGGGGGTTTGCTTTGCTGAGACATCTCTCTTTTGAGACAGGGAAAGGGACTGAGGACACAGATTCCCCAGTCCATTTCTTTGTAGCCTCAGCTGCACTGAAGATGAATGGAGAGGAGACAGCGGCTCCTCTCCATTTATAAACTGAAGCATCGTGAACATAGTTTACGATGCGCAGTCATAGTTATGAATGAACAGAGTCGGTGATCACTGACTGTGCATTCGTAAAAGGAAGGAGCCGGTAAATGACATATTTACTGGCTCCTTCCTCTGTTCTCCATCCTGAGAGATCAAGGACAGAGGGGGGCAGGAGCATAGCATGGAAGGGGACTGGAGCATGGAAGGGGACTGGAGCATGGGGGGGGGGGACCAGAGCACAGAGGGGGACTGGAGCACGGAGGGGGACCCGAGCACAGAGAGGGACCCGAGCCTGGAGGGGGACCAGAGCACGGAGGGGGACTGAGGAGCACAGAGGGGGACTGGAGCATTGAGGGGGACCGAGGAGCATGAAGGGTGACTGGAGGAGGATATGGGGGACAGTCAGGGACGATCAGTGTGGCGCTGGGGGGGAGTTACAATCACTGGTCTCCATGTATACATTTCAATATTTACTGGCTCCTTCCTCCCCTCTCCATCCTGACAGATCGAGGAGCATAGAGGGGTACCGGAGCACGGAGGGGGACTGGAGCACAGAGGGGGACCAGAGCACAGAGGGGAACCGGAGCATGGGGGGGGGGACCCAGCACGGAGGGAGACTCGTGCACAGAGGGGAACCTTAGCACGGAGGGGGACCAGAGCACAGAGGGGACCAGAGCACCGAGGGGGACCAGAGCACAGAGGGGGACAGGAGCATGGAGTGGGACCGGAGCCCAGAGAGGGACTGGAGCATGGAGGGGGACTGGAGCACAGAGGGGGACTGGAGCATGGAGTGGGACCCAAGCACAGAGAGGACCGAAGCACGGAGAGGGAAGGGAGAACAGAGGGGGACCGGAGCATGGAGGGGGACCAAGGAACACGGAGGGGGACTGGAGGAGGATTTGGGGGACAGTCAGGGACGAGGGGGCTGGGGGGGAGTTACAATCATCAATCTCCCTGTATACATTTCAATAAAGCAGCTGAAAGCTGCGGGGGGAGAGGAGGAGAAGCGGCTGTCAGATGCTTTATTGAAATCTATACAGGGAGATTGTAACTCCCCCCAGCACCGATCGTCCCTGACTGTCCAGGTATTGGATTAAGCATCGGAGCATTTGCCCGAGTATAAGTACTTGGGCAAATACTCAGTATTGGCACTAGGATCGGTATCGGTGCAACCCTAGTATTTAGCAGTTTATATTTCCTAAAATTATTGCATTTCCGTGTTTTGTGTACTGTGGGAGACCAGATATAGTGAATGCAGGTCCTGGGTTTAGTAACACTACTTGCCTACCGGGGCAATTTTGAAATAAAATTTTTGCACACATGTCAGAATCAGCATTTTGTGCTAGAAATTACGTTAAAACCCCATAAAAGTAGACATTTCTTGAAAGCAGAGACCCTGAAGAAGTTGGTGGTTACATATTTTATATCACACAACATTTGCTCAGCTATTTGTAAAACACATATTTTCAAGAAATAATACACTAGAGTTATACTCAGCTGTTTTGTAAAGTCTAAAAGTTTAGTAAATAGACACCAAACACGACAAACCTTTAAATTACATATGTCCAAGAAATTGCAAAAAAAAACATAGTACCCAAAAATCTCCATAGGCAATGCTTTAAAGGCAAGTTATCAGTTTAGAGTAGTGGTGTGAGCCCAAAAAAAATTATTGAGCATTCACGCACATCACTTTTATCTGAAAGCCCCTTTTCTGGTTGTTAAAGTTGGTGCCACACACAAAGAGGCATTTTATTTGCCGGTGAACAATACTAACGAAGCTGAAAACAAAAAAAAAGAACAAATTCTGAAAACCACTCTTAAAAATCAGGATCAGTTGGAAACTAATGTAATAGTTGATTTCAGACATCAGATGATGTAAGTAAGTGTGTTGAATTGAGTGTTCATCTTGCAGTGGTGGTATTGCTCTTGTCTCTTCCTTCCTGTTTGCAAACCACAAGTCGTATGTCGTTAGCCACTGCAGGCAGTATTTTCTATATGTTGTATCACTTATTTCAAGCGTAAAGTTTACACGGGGATGCCATATAACTCTTTCATGCCAGACAGAGACAACTTTGCTGCTGCATCAGCGCCAAACTGCACTGCAAGTACACTTGGAAGTGCAGTCGTTGTAGATCTGAGGGGGCCATGTAAGGAAAATAAAAAACAGTATTTTTGCTTGCACATGATTGGATGATAAAATCAGCAGAGCTTCCCCTCATTTCTGATCTTCCCCTCAGATCTACAGCGACTGCACTTTCAAGTGCACTTGTAGTGCAGAGTGGATTTCCCTTTAGTAAGTCAACCCCTAAGTCTTTAGTTCTGTATAGCCAAGCTGGATTTTACTTATTTTTGCACTCTTCATAGCCAAACTTGTGATGCAAATAGTTCCCGAAATAAGCAATTCATCTTCCTGGTGCAGCAATTCAGCTTTTTATGTCCCCGGTCTGTCTGCAGCCTCTCTTTGGACAATGCATCAAAAACATTATCTGAATTCTGTGAGCAGGAAGCTCAGCTAGGAGGCAGTGTTGAGCTCGGAGCTTGTTGGGATTAGGATCCGAATCCACGTGTTCAAGCCCACCAGGAAGCTGTCACCTGCAGTGTTGGTCATCTTACTTTAAAAAAGTAATTTAGTTAAGTTACAAATTACTTCTCCCAAAAAGTAATTGCGTTAGTAACTCAGTTACTACATTGGAAAAGTAATTAGTTACTCAGCAAAGTAACTGACTTTTTAAAAAAAAATATTCTATACGTGTAACTAAGGGGCGGGTCTAGTATTACTGTAACCAAGGGGCGCATTTATTATTGTTATATATCGTGTAACCAAGGGGCTGCTCTATTATTACTCTAACCGAGGGGCAGATCTGTTATAGCGTGTAAGCAAGGGGGGGTCTATTATTATTATATCGTGTAAGGGGCGGATTTCTACAGAAGAGGGCGAATGTTAAATTAATGGGCAGAGCTCGATATATAACAATAATAATAAATGCGCCCCTTGGTTACAGTAATACTAGACCCGCCCCTTAGTTACACGATAGGCGCCCCTTGCAGAGTAGCACGAGCATCATGAGGGTGCGGCATCGCCTCGTACAATTACATGTTAACTGCGCCTGCGCGGTGTAGAGTTCACTCAGAGCTGTTTAGGTTCTGCAGTTTTCGGAAGCCCTTCGTGCTGCGCCTGCGCAGTACAGGGGGTCCTTATCCGGCGGGGGAACTTTTTTGGCAGGACACCGGAATTACACTACTGCCATCTAGTGACGGTAGATGTAATTGGGGTAACTAAGCCAAAGTAATGGGAACTGAGTTACCATGAGGGGAAAAGTAATCAGTTAGATTACTAGTTACCCTCTAAAGTAACTGAGTTACGTAACTCAGTTTATTTTAACTCAGTTACTTACATTACTGGTCACCTGTACTAGGCAAATTATCTATGACTGGAGGATTCCCCACTCCGCATGCGGCTGTGTCCTGTGATTCTATTCTCAACATGCCTGAGCTCATCACTGATAGGAAACAGTATTGTTTAAGCTAGGAATTCACATAGGGATTTTACTGTTTAGCAAAGAACACGTCACAAAAGTCAAACTCGTAACTATTTTGGCAGGCAAAACATATATCTATTTCAACCAAATCTTAAAGAGGAAGTAAATCCTGATGGGTTTACTTCCTCTTTGTTTCCCTGCAAAGGTAAAGCATAATGGTCTACTATGCATCGCATAGTAGCCAATTATAGGGTTTATTTACTAAAGCTGGAGAGTGCAAAATCTGGTGCACTTCTGCATAGGAACCAATCAGCTTCCAGGTTTTATTGCCAAAGCCTAATTGACCAAGCTGAAGTTAGAAGCTGATTGGCTACCTTGCACAGCTGCACCAGATTCTGACTGCACCAGTTTTAGTAAATCAACCCCTATGTGTCACTTACCTGACACAAGAGCCTACGATGTCACCGCTGTCCCCTTGTGTACCTATCTTCTTTGTGAGTCTCGCTGCTCCGGCACTGTGATTGGCCGGAGCAGCAATGACCTTACTCCCACGCGTGTGCACGGGAGCCACCAGTCGTGGCATATCGCCCTGGCAGCGGCGCGCTCAGTGCGCCTGCGCGCCGTAGACAGCTGTGCCTGTCTTTTTGCAAATATCTCCTAAACCGTGTAGGTTTAGGAGATATTTCTTGGACCTACAGGTAAGCCTTAATCTAGGCTTACCTGTAGGTCAAAGTGGTTTGTAAGGGTTTACAACCACTTTAAGCTGTCCAGAGTTCACCTCTAATGTGTTACTAAACCCACAGTAAAATCAGTCTTTATATGCAGTAAAGGACGCTTGTTATACAGTGTGGAATCTAAGGAGTTAATTGGGCACATTGTGTAAGAAGGCTGTTTGATCCTGTCTTCGCTGATCCTCCCCTTCTTCCACTGTCCCCAATCCATCTCACGATAGAACAGAGGCTTGGGGGCACTCTAAACATACTCAGTTTGGTGTGTATTGCTAGAGAGTTTTTTTTTTTTTTTTCTTGGGAGGGTACATGTGATTAGCACAGAGCCAATCAGCACGGTCAAGACAGAGGGTCACTGTTTGCTAGCTGGTCTAAAACCGCTTTTGATGTGAAGGGACAGTTTTTGGTTGCTATGGACATTCTCAAGTTTACAGGCAGAAATAACAGTATATATAATATAAAAGTGCATGCAGGGCACTGGACAAACCACTAGGGGCAAAAGGGATTTGAAATGATTTGATACAGTAATGTAATCTGTAAGATTACAGTGTATTGTGTGTGTTCTGTATTTTTCCTTTTTTTTTGTATTTGCCGCCGGGCTCTGCCCCCATGCGTCACGACACTAGCAGAGAACGGAACCTGGCACTGTGATGAATCAGGCGGAGGACACAGCCCACGGATACAGCAGGAGGACATCGCAGGATCCTGGGCACAAGGTAAGTAACTTTACCAGGATACTGCGATGCAATCCTGAGTGTGGCTCAGGGATAACCGATTTTGGTAATGAAAATTCACCTCGGGAATACTGCTAAGGAGGTTAAAGGAGATTTATGGGCATAGCACACCCTTTCATTTTATAACATTAGCATTGGAATAACAATACAAAAAATTGTTATATTTGACAATCCAATATAAGCTTAAAAAAAATCTTCTTTCATGTTGTGAGTTCAACCTCTCTACTGGCCATTTCTTTCCACAACTTTCTGGGTCCCTGCATGCATAGTTGGCAACATTGTAAAAAAATTTATAGGGATACTTTTTTGACTGTAGGCGGAGTCTTATTATAATTAGGGGGCAGGGCATTCGTTTGTAGGCACGGCATAGCGGGGAAAGAAAAATGCTTTGCACGTGGCAGCGCAAAATCAGCCTGGTTTAAGCTAAATATTGTGCGTTGCTTAAAGGAAGCATGGCTCAAAGGTTAGAGTCTGAGATGAACGAGGGATGGAGGGAGAAAGAAAGGGAGAAAGAGGAAGGGAGAGAGAGAGAGAAAGATAGGGAGGGAGGGAAGGAGAGACTAGGAAGGAAAGAAGAGGGATGGAGGGACAGCAGGCCCAGATCCTACACCACAATAGAAATATGTGTATTCCAGAAAGTTTAACAATCAGCAGATAAAGATACTCCAAACACCTGGTGTTAGCACTTCAATCATCATCCCGACACCATGGTTGTTATGGTGTCAGGATGATTGAAGCGCATTATTTCTATTATTACATTTTAATATAAAATGAAGAAGTTCAACTCACCATAATGCAGAATCAGTGGGAGCCCTGAGCATATAACTTGCCACGTCGCCTGCCACCAGATGCAATCAGGTGTCCCCAGCAGAGTCCTTCCTACATCAGACATTCCCAGCAGAGTCTTTCCTTACATCAGGGGCCCTAGCAGAGTCTCTCCTTACATCAGGCATTCCAAGCAGAGTCTGTCCTTACATCAGGTGCCCCAGCAGAGTCCCTCCTTACATAAGGCATTCCCAACAGATTCCCTCCTTACATCAGGTGCCCCCAGTAGAGTCCCTTGTTACATCAGATGTCCCCAGCAGAGTCCCTCCTTACATCAGTTGTCCCCAGTAGAGTCCCTCCTTACATCAGGTGTCCCCAGCGGAGTCCCTCCTTACATCAGGTGCCCCAGCAGAGTCCCTCCTTACATCAGGTGCCCCCATTGGAGTCCCTCCTTACATCAGGCATTCCCAGCAGAGTCCCTCCTTACATCAGGTGCCCCCAGTGGAGTCCCTCCTTACATTAGGCATTCCCAGCAGAGTCCCTCCTTACATCAGCTGCCCCCCTAGAGTTCCTCATTATATCAGATGTCCCCACCGGTAGAGTCTGTCCTAACATCAGGTGTCCCCAGTAGAGTCCCTTCTTACATCAGGTGCCCCCAGCGGAGTCCCTCCTTACATCAGGTGCCCCCAGTGGAGTCCCTCCTTACATCAGGTGCCACCAGCGGAGTCCCTTCTTACATCAGGTGCCCCCAGCGGAGTCCCTCCTTACATCAGGTGTGCCCAGCAGAGTCCTTCCTTACATCAGGTGTCCCCAGCAGAGTCCCTCTGTTCCTTACATCATGTGTGCCCAGTGGAGTCCCGTCTTACATCAGGTTCCCCCAGTGGAGTCCCTCCGCTTCTTACATCAGGTGTGCCCAGTGGAGTCCCTCCGCTTCTTAGGTGTGCCCAGCAGAGTCTCTCCACTCCTTACATGTGCCCAACTGTGTCCCTCCTTACATGTGCTCAGCAGAGCCCCTCCTTACATGTGCTCAGCAGAGCCCCCCCTTACATGTGCCCAGCATAGCCCCTCCTTACATGTGCCCAACAGAGTCCCTCCTTACATGTGCCCCGCGGAGCTCTTCTGCTCCTTACATCAGGTGTCCCCTCTCATTGGACACACAGGGTGGAGGGTTGGCGGCAGCTCCATTTGCCGTCTTTCCATGTGTGTTCAGTGGAGAGGGGAGGGTTCTCCAATCTGTGCAGCTAATCGGCATCCGTGTTCAAGTAAATTGAAGAGAGAAGCTGATTGGCTGCACGGATCAGAGCCCCCCCCCCCTCTACTGAACACATGGGGAAAAAGACCTGCTAGGATCCCGATTCCCGGGACAAAAGCAAAAATGCTGGATTTTAATCAGGATGAGCTCCGATCGGATTGAAGGTCCAATTATCTGAATTTTCCCAGGAAAATCGGGACTGTGGGCAAGTATGTGCATGCTCTGGAGCTTCTCCTCTGCTGTTTACTTTCCATTTTCATGGTACCTTCCTGCCTGCAAGCAGTGCTTCATGTACTGACTCCACCTCTGAAACTCCTCTTCTCAGCACCTCTGTAGTACAGACTTTGTGAAATGTGTGACACAGCAGTGCCTACTCACAGGGCATAATGAATATGTGTCACAGAATTCAAGGAAGTAAATGTGTGGGAATCTTCACAAAATAAGTTTACAAACTTTCAGATTAGTCAAATTAACCACTTGCCAACTGCAATTCGTATATATGTTGCGATTTGCAAGCACTTAACGTCACGTAACGTCACTTCTGGTCCTGGCTGGAAGTACATTTTTTTTTTTAAAGCAAAAGATCAAAAAACACTTTTTAAAAAATATTTTGCTTTTAAAGGTAAAGAAGAGATTTGTGGTCTTTTTGAATCCAGATCTTTCCATAAAGAGGACCTGTCGTTCTTATTTCTATTACAAGGCATGTTTACATTCCTTGTAAAAAGGAATAAAAGTGATTAAAAATAAATAAATTAAAGGGACAGTGTAAAAAAATAAAAAGGAAAAATAAAAAGCGCCCCCATTCCTCCATGCTCCCACGCAGAAGCAAGTGCAAACGTAAGTCACGTGTGCATATGTAAATGGTATTTGCACCACACACGTGAGGTATCACCGCGAACATTGATGCTGCGTACACACGAGTGGCTTTTTCGTCGGAAAAACCTTGGATGGTTTTTCCAACGGAATTCTGCTCAAGCTTGGCTTGCATACACACGGTCACACAAAAGTTTGCTGAACTTTCGACCGTCAAGAACACGGTGATGTACAACACTACAACGAGCCGAGAAAATTACGGTAAGTTCAATGCTTCCGAGCATGCGTCGAATGGTTTCCGAGCATGCGTAGGAATTTTACACGTCGGAATTGGTACAGACGATCGGAATTTCCGATCAAAACTTTTTCCGACCGAAAAATTGAGAACATGCTCTCAATCTTTTGCTGGCGGGAATTCAGCCAGCAAAAGTCCGATGGAGCATACACACGGTCACATTTTCCGACCAAAAGCTCTCATGAATCTTTTGCTGGCAGAATTTCCGATCGTGTGTACACGGCATAAGGCTGGGTTCACCCCTAATGTGGCTTCCAGCAGGGGTCCTGTGCATCCCCGTTCACTGTTTCAGGTCCGATTTCAACCCGAATTTTTTGCTGAATGCAGACCTGAAACAGACCAAAAGACGCACAGGTATGCACCGGAGCCGCGGTGGAGATATTCACATTTTACAAAAAAATTGGGGTAAATATTGTTTTGTTTTTTTCTACAATTCACTAACCGCTTCAGCCCCGGAAGATTTTACCCCCTTCCTGACCAGAGCACTTTTTGCAATTCGGCAATTAACTGACAATTGCACGGTCGTGCAACGTTACACCCAAACAAAATTGATGTCCTTTTTTTCCCACAAATAGAGCTTTCTTTTGGTGGTATTTGATCACCTCTGAGGTTTTATTTTTTGCACTATAAACAAAAAAAGAGCGCCAATTTTGAAAAAAAAAAACGCATTATATTTTACTTTTTGCTATAATAAATATCCCCCAAAAATATATAAAAAAACGTTTTTTTTCCCTCAATTTAGGTCAATATGTATTCTTCTACATATTTTTGTTAAAAAAAATCGCAATAAGCGTTTATTGATTGGTTTGCGCAAAAGTTATAGCGTCTACAAAATAGGGGATTTTTAGTTTTATGGCATTTTTATTATTTTTTCTTTTTTTACTAGTAATGGCGGCGATCTGCGATTTTTATCGGGACTGCGACATTATGGTGGACACATCAAACAATTTTGATACATTTTTGGGACCATTGGCATTAACTGACAGCGATCAATGCTATAAAAATGCATTGATTACTGTAAAAAATGTCACTGGCAGTAAAGGGGTTAACACTAGGGGGCGATCAAGGGGTTAACTGCGTTCCCTAGTGTGTGTTCTAACTGAAGGTGGAAGGGGACTGTGTAGGGGAGATGACAGATCGCTGTTCATACTCTGTATGAACAGACAATCTGTCTGTTCTCCCCTCAGAGAACCGGAAACTGTGTGTTTACACACACAGATCCCGGTTCTCTGTGTCCCCCGAGCAATCGCGCTGCACCCCCTAGTGGCCACAGGGCAAAGAGACATTACATAATGTTGTTTTGCCCAGCCGTGCCATTCTGCCACAGTACAACTGCGGCGGGTGGTCGGCAAGTGGTTAAAGTTAAAAAAAAAAAAAAAAACCTGTGTTTTGCAAAACCGCGTGACATAAAAAGGTACAACGATCGTCATTTTATTCCCTAGGGTCTCTGCTAAAAAAAATGTATAATGTTTGGGAATTATAAGTAATTTTCTAGCAAAAAAATACTGATTTAAACTTGTAAACAAAAATTGCCAGAAAAGCCCAGTCGGCAAGTGGTTAATAGGAGCAGGCTAGAAATAATTAATATACAATGTGGAAATGTATATATGATTTTACATTTTTCGGTACATACACTTTAAAATCCTGTTGCCTGAGTGGCATGTGGATTGAATGGTTTCAGTCATTTCTAAGGCTGGCCATACATTATACAATTTTCTTGTACAACTTTCCTTTAGATTTACCAAAACCATATAATAGGAGGTCAAACCTAAACCCTTTCAATTGGTATGCAATCAGGCAAGCCCTTGCACTACATAGCAGATTTATTCAATTTTTATATACTAAGTTTAACTAAACTAGGTAGATCCGGGCACAAAATATATGTTTTCCCTTAGACTACATAGTTAATCACTTTGCGACCGCCGGCCGTCAAATGACGGCCAGGCGGCGCAGCTCTCGTTCCGGGAGGGCGTCATATGACGTCCCCCCCTTCTGTGCACTGCAGGGAGCACGCGCGCGCGCGCTCTCTCGCCGTGTCACTGGGCACCCGATGCGCGTGCCCAGCGGTCACGATGTCCGCTGGGCACCCGCGATTGCACGGTAACACAGCAGGACCGTTGATCTGTGTGTGTAAACACACAGATCAACGGTCCTGTCAGAGGAGAGGAGCCGATGGTGTGTTCTCTGTACAGAGAAACACCGATCGGTCTCCTCCAATTGTGAGTCCCCTCCCCCACAGTGAGAAACACTCTTAGGGAACATAATTAACCCCTCCCCGCCCCCTAGGGGTTAACCCCTTCACTGCCAGTGTCATTTATACATGAATCAATGCATTTAAATAGCATTGATTGCTGTACAAATGACAATGGTGCCAAAAATGTGTTAAAAATGTCCGATGTGTCCGCCATAATGTTGCAGTCACAATAAAAATCGCTGATCACCAACATTACTAGTAAAAAAAAAATTATAAAAATGCTATAAAACTATCCCCTATTTTGTAAACGCTATAAATTTTGCGCAAACTAATCAATGATCGCTAATTGCGATTTTTTTTTTTACCAAAAATATGTAGAAGAATACGTATCGGCCGAAACTGAGGAAAAAAAATGTTTTTTTATATATTTTTTGGGGATATTTAGTATAGCAAAAAGTAAAAAATATTGTTTTTTTTTTAATTTGTCGCTATTCTTTTGTTTATTGCGCAAAAAAGAAAAACCGCAGAGGTGATCAAATACCACCAAAAGAAAGCTCTATCTGTGGAGAAAAAAATGATAACAATTTCATTTCGGTACAGTGTTGTATGACCGCGCAATTGTCATTCAAAGTGCGTCAGCGCTGAAAGCTGAAAAATGGCTTGGTCAGGAAGGGGGTGAAAATGCACTGTAGTGAGGTGGTTAAAGAAAATTGAATAAGAAAGTTGTATAGTGTATGGCCAGCTTAAGTCACTGTCTTGGAAAAAGTATGCATTTTAGCAATTCTGTATTCACACCAGAATGCAGCGCAGGAAACCAGCCTTCCATGCGTGTTCCCCAAACACGCAGTTGCAGCCTGTGTCAATATTAACTTAATGACACCCCAAACGCAGGTCGCAAGCGCAGTGCATTTGCCTGCACCAGATCGGATAGTACAGAAGTACCAGGCAGTGTGTTTACAAAATTAGCTCATGCCCTACTTTTGGTGTGGTGCGGTTTCAGCCCCATTCTTTGTTGACCACACCACACAGAACTGCGTGTGAATCGCATAGGAATGCACAGTGTGTTCCTGTGCGATTATCAGTGTGAATCCTCAGTCAGATTTCACTTGCTGTATAATATGAAATATTAAAGTGAGATAAATAGCAATAGAGACAGGCAACTAGCATCTAGGGTGTCAGTGATAGAAACCTCAGTATTTCTGTCAACACAGGGAACCTGTCCTTTAACCTTTCCTGTCATTCCCATGCTGTCACCTGTCATGGGCTAACCACAAGTTCATTAGGTGATGCCAGGACAAAGGTGACGTGGCGTCATACTGAACAGTCATATCTCCTTTGCTACACTGACAAGGCATATTGTTACTACTCCATAGTATCAGATTTTTTAGTATCTTCCTTCCTTGTTCTAACACTGAGCAGTAGTCACTGCCCTCCCCTTTCATTTTTAAATGATCGTCTACTAGGAGCAGCTCCTATTTCCGTACTTCCTCATAACTCTGTGGACATGGAGCATGCTGTGTATAGACAAAGATCACAAGGGGGTCCTGAGGAGGAATACCCAGAGGTTTTTTGGGATACAAGTCCTGGATATGTAAGTCACCCCAGTGAAAGTCTGGGATCTTAGTTTTCTAATGTTATGCAGACTCTATTACCCTCTGCTTCTAAGAAATCAGCTTCTGACTGCTCTTATCTGAAGCATCAGGTGGAATCTGATTGGTTGCGCTGGGTTACAGCACGATAAGTTGTTGGTTTTACATTGCTTTATTAAATGTGCTATACAGCACCGTAAATAATGTATCTGTGCTGTGTGAGGATTGCCAACTTATTATGTAAATGTTCTTCAAGTTCTAAAAATCTGTTTATGCTCTTAACCACTTCAGCACCGAGTGATTTTACCCCCTTCCTTACCAGAGCACTTTTTGCGATTCAGCACTACGTCGCTTTAACTAACAATTGCGCGGTCGTGCGACGTTGCACCCAAACAAAATTGACGTCCTTTTTTTCCCACAAATAGAGCTTTCTTTTGTGGTATTTGATCACCCCTGCGGTTTTTATTTTTTGCGCTATAAACAAAAGAAGAGCGACAATTTTGAAAAAAAAAAATCACAATATTTTTTACTTTTTGCTATAATAAATATCCATTTTTAAAAAAAAAAAAAAATTTTTTAATCAGTTTAGGCCGATACGTATTCGTCTACATATTTTTGGTAAAAAAAATCGCAATAAGCGTATATAGATCGGTTTGCGCAAAAGTTATAGCGTCTACAAAATAGGGGATTAATTTATTGCTTTGTTTTTTTTTTATTACGAATAATGGCTGCGATCTGCGATTTTTTTTTTCATGACTGCGACATTGCGGCGGACACTTCGGACACTTTTGACACATTTTTGGGACCATTCACATTTACACAGCAATCGTTGCTATAAAATTGCAGTGATTACTGTGTAAATGTGACTGGCAGGGAAGGGGTTAACACTAGGGGGCGCTGCAGGGGTTAATGTGTTCCCTAAGGTAGTGATTCTAACTGTGGGGGGAGGGGACTCACAAGGAGAGGAGACCGATCGGTGTTCCTCCGTACTGGGATCACATGATCGGTCTCCTCTCCACTGACAGGACGTGGATCTGTGTGTTTACACACACAGCTCCACGGTCCCGCACGGTCCCGCTGTTTTCACGGGCAATCGCAGGTGCCCGGCGGACATCGCGGCCGCCGGGCACGCCACCTTGTGGGCGTCATATGACTATGGGCGGGATGCAAAGTGGTTAAAGACTAAATAGTGTAGCTATATACTCTAATTTGCAGTGCTTTTCTACAGCAGGGGGCAGATCTGCGTCCCCCACTTTTAGCCATGAATGTGCATGTGCATCCTTAGAAGCTCATATATGTGCGCAGACGTGCAAATTTTGTGCATTACGTGAAAGTGGGAGGAAAATATCTACTTAAAGACTCAGTCTTTTTGTACACTTTTTGTTTACTTTTAAAAAATCTGTATTTTTGCTAGAAATTACTCAGAACCCCCAAACATTTTATATATATCAGTAAATAGATACCAAACATGTCACGCTTTAAAATGGCACACGCTTGTGGAATGGCGCCAAACTATGGTATTTAAAAATATCCATAGGCAACGTTTTATAAGCCTTTACAGGTTACCAGTTTAGAGTTACAGATGAGGTCTGGTGATAGAATTATTGCTCTCGCTCTGACAGTGGGACCAACATGTACATTTGCCTTTGCACACAAGCACGGGGGTGGGGGGGGGATGGGACAAGGGCGCTTTAAAAAATATTTTTTGTATTTAATATTATTTATTTGAGTTTTTTTTATTTTTACATTGTTTGATCATTTTAATTGCTGTAAACTTGTGACAGCCGTAGGCAGTGACAGGTACTCTTTATTGAGAGACCTGGAGTCTATTAGACACCCGATGTCTCCTCTGCCCTAAAAGCATCTGATCACACCAAGATCAGTGTGATCAAATGCTTTTAAGATTTCATAATGGCACTGTTTACTTCTGGGGAAACCGGAAGTGACAACAGTACTTGTCGCTTCCAGTTTCCTATACCATAGAGTTCATCAGAGACCTTCTGGTCCTCCATGGGCTCTGTGGTAAACCAGTGGAACTGCCAGCTTCAATTCTGGGTTCTCCATATCATGGCTCCCACACTTGGCAGCTGCATCCTTATTCATTTTATCTATACTCTCTTCTTTGCTTTTCTTTGCACATTTATCCTTACTGTATTAGTGTTTAGTGGTTACTTACCTGAGCACCAGCTCTGTGCTGCTCTCTTGCCCCATCAGGCTGGCACTATACTTTTACTGTGAATTATCCAAAAGTGCTCCTGTGATGTTACAATAAGAAAGCTGTGTATAATTATATATACTGTAGGTTATAAACATTTCAAATAAAAAACAATGTTCCCCTCCTAATGACACCAGAGATACAGGCTTATTTCCTCATGGCAAGGGGACAAGCATGCACCCCTTTGCGATACTGATTCCAGCCCACATACTCTTCATCGGTGGTGTGGTGCTTTGGCAGGGCTGTTTAAAAACAAAAACATAAGTAAACAGAATCCAGAGCACTCTTTACAGCAACCAACCACAAATGGGTGCTATAGTGACCAGACGGATGGTGCCGACATAGCAGAAATCCAAAGAATGCAATACCACCAACATACCATAACCAAAAATGCAGACAGAGCACTACTGGCTGGGAGGTCCTTAATGTTCTTAAGGCATCAATTTTTGTAGGGGACGAGTAAGTGTCCTGTCTTTATTTTTGGATTTGGTGTGCTGGTGATGTTACATTCCTAAAGATAAAGAGGCCCTCCTCCCAAAGCCTTGGACTTATGTTGACCTACTGTGATCATGCATGTAAATAGTTACAAAGCACACAAAGCTTTAGCAGTGTAAGCAGAGTACTTATATCCTGGGGGTCCTGCATAGGGTACCTTCATCCTATAGTTCCTAAAGCAGGAACACGGGTTACCTTTCCACAATTGTCCATCTATCAGGGACCTCGTCCGTTGCGCGCTGTAGTGCGCATGCGCACGGGGCTGGCGCTCCGGCGCACAGGAAGAGATGGGGTAATGCTGCGGCGGCGCACGCGCGCTCGCGGCTCCACTGAGCGGCGCGCGCGCATGCGCACTAGCATGCGCCCCATGTGACCAACCAGCTGGCCTATAAAAGAGAGGCCTTCACACCAAAACAATGCTGGTTCGTCTCTCAGCTGTCCGTGTTCCTTGTACCTGTACCTGCTGTTTGCTTCCTTGATTGACTACCCGCTGCCGACCCGGATCACCTTGACCATCCTGCTTCTCTTTAAACCTTGACCCTTGGCTTGCCTACCGGACTTCCCACTTGTCTCCAGTGTTTGACCCTCGGCCTGTACTTCGGATATCTGCTTCTTGCTGCCAGTACCTGACCCTCTGCCTGCCTTTGACCCTGCCTTATCTCTCCGCCTGGTTACCTCGTTCTGGACTTGTCTACCCGTGTTTGACCCCCTAGCTTGTGCCTGACTAATCTGCTGTGTTTTACCTCCAGCCTGCCTACCAGTGTTTGAGCCTCAGCCAGGATCCCAGTTTCCAGCACATCTCCTGTCTTCAGCATCCAGGCCCACGCCTAGCCATCACCAACAGGTGGCTTGTGCCTCTTGGTGCCAACTGCCTTCTGTCTCATCTCCAGGGGCAGTGGGCGCTGAGTCGCAAGGGCAACCGCTCTCGGCATCTTGGCCTCGGTGAGTACTTGATTCCTGATAGTACGAACCAGCCATGACAGAGGCCAACAGAGCGGGATCTCCTTTGGAGATGTTATGTCAACAGGTGTCATCCCTCATGGAGGCGGTGCAGAAATTACAGGAAGGCTATGCCCAGGTTGATACCCGCCTCCAACAACTGGCAACTGCTTCTCCTGCTGCCCACCCAGCTTCCGGGTCAGCCAGCGGGGCCTCCGCACCTCAAATGCAAAATCCACCTGCTATGATGATGGCTGTGCCAGAACCCAGGGTACCTATCCCCGAGCGTTTTTCAGGCGACCGTAGAAAATTCAGGTCATTCAAAAACGCCTGCTCCTTGTACCTCGCTTTACAACCCCGGACCTTCGCCTCTGAAATTGTAAAAGTGGGATTCATCATTTCTCTGCTTTCAGAAGAACCCCAGACCTGGGCTCACGGTCTCATGGAGCAAAGGAACCCCTTGCTAAACACCGTGGATTCTTTTTTTGAAGCTATGGGCCAACTGTATGATGACCCCCAACGTACTGCCACAGCCGAAGCTACTCTTCATACCCTCTCCCAGGGGAGAAGACCAGTAGAGGACTATACTGCGGAGTTCCGTAAATGGTCGGCCGACACAACATGGAATGAGGCAGCCCTCCGCTACCAGTACCGGCTAGGATTGAGTGAGGGTCTCAAGGATGAGTTAGCTCGTGTTGAGACTCCCACGACCTTAGAAGAACTCATCCAGTTGACTACTAAACTGGACCGGCGCATGCGTGAGCGCCGTTCCGAGCGCCTACAAGGATCTCGACCAGTGTGGGGGTCCCCAAGAGGTCCTTCCATGTATCCAACCACTCCCTTGCCTACCGGCACCTTGGCATCAGACGGGGAACCTATGCAACTGGGTCTAGTCCGCCCCCGCCTGTCTCAGGAGGAACGCCAACGTAGACGCAGATCCAACCTATGTCTCTACTGTGGAGGATCCGGTCATTTCCTACAGAATTGTCCCATCCGGCCCAGTAAGTTGCCACCTCAGCACACTATGAACTGTCAAAATTCTAATCTTACTCAGGCTTATGTGACTCTCTCTGTCTCCCTACAGCTGGCGGGAAAGAGGATTCGGTTACCGGCCGTAATTGACTCCGGGGCTTGCAGCTGCTTTTTGGATGTCTCCGTTGCCAAGGAATGGCAGATCCCATATGTTAATAAAGGAAGACCACTGTTGGTTCACTTGGCTGACGGGTCTCTGCCACATTCGGGGCCAGTCACACTGGAGACAGCACCTATCCTTACCACCACGGATTCTGGACATCAGGAGCTTCTACGCTTCGACCTCATCTCATCCCCAATGTTCCCTATTATTCTAGGACTTCCTTGGCTACAAGCCCATGACCCTCAGATCCATTGGGACCGGAAAGAGGTCTCCTTCTCTTCTCCATACTGCCATTCACATTGCCTGGCACCACCTCCAAATGCTCATCTGGCTGTTGTCATGGCACCTGAAAACTTGCAACACATTCCCCCAGCGTACCAGGACTTTAAAGACGTGTTCGACAAAAAAAAGGCTGATCATCTACCTCCACACCGGGCCTATGACTGCCCTATTGAATTACTCACTGGGTCTGAGATCCCTTTCGGACGCATATTTCCCCTGTCGGAGACCGAGCTAAGAGCTCTTAAAACTTATATTGATGAGAACCTCGAGAAAGGTTTTATTCGGCCATCTACTTCCCCAGCCGGGGCTGGCATTTTCTTTGTAGGCAAAAAGGATGGCTCTCTTCGACCCTGCATCGATTATAGGGAGTTAAACAAAATTACTGTCAAGAATCGGTACCCACTACCGCTTATCCCAGAGCTCTTCCAGCGGTTCCGAACAGCCAAGGTGTTTTCCAAACTCGACCTGCGAGGTGCCTACAACCTCGTCCGGATCCGCGCAGGGGATGAGTGGAAGACTGCTTTCAGGTCTAGGTTTGGCCACTTCGAATATCTTGTGATGCCTTTCGGCCTTTGCAACGCTCCGGCCACTTTTCAACACTTGGTGAACGACATCTTCAGAGAACACTTGGATGATTTCCTAGTCGTTTATCTGGATGACATCCTCGTCTTTTCAGCAACCTTGGAACTCCATCGGGAACATGTCAGATGGGTACTTACCGTCCTCAGGGCCCATCAATTATATCTCAAAGCGGAGAAATGCGAATTTGAAAAATCTACAATCCAATTCTTAGGATTCATCATCTCCACCAAAGGTACGTCGATGGATCCTCAGAAAGTCAAGGCAGTGGTAGAGTGGTCACCTCCCAAAGATAAAAAGTCGGTGCAACGATTCATTGGCTTCGCCAATTTTTATCGGCGGTTCATCGTGGGATTCTCTGCCATCGTTGCCCCGATTACTCAACTAACCCGCCAGCAAAATCGTTTTCGGTGGACGCCGGAGGCTCAGGAAGCCTTTATCAAATTGAAAACACTTTTCACCACTGCTCCCATTTTACGGCATCCGGACCCACTGCTCCCTTTCGTATTGGAGGTAGACGCCTCAGATTCGGCCACTGGGGCCATTCTCTCGCAACGGCATGGGCCAAAGGCTCTTCTCCATCCAGTGGCTTTCGCTTCTCGGAGATTAAGTCCTCCCGAAAGGAATTATGACGTGGGTGATCGGGAATTACTAGCTATTAAATGTGCTTTGGAAGAATGGAGGTATCTTCTCGAAGGGGCGGTCCATCCGATTACCATCTTCACCGACCATAAGAACCTCGAATACTTACGGACTGCCAAGAGGTTAAGACCTCGCCAAGCCCGATGGGCACTCTTCTTTTCAAGATTCACGTTCCACATCTCCTACCGACCTGGGTCCAAAAATGGCAAGGCAGATGCTCTCTCCCGCATCTTGTCGGAGTCCGCCCAAATAACAGAACCCAGCACCATCCTAGCTCCCCAGAATTTCTTACTACTTACCCCAACAGACCTATCTTCTGCTCTCCATACAGCATCAACTCTTTGCAGAGATCCTATTGTGGCTTCCTTGGAAAGGCGTGAGAACCTGCTTTGGCATCAAGACAAAGTCTTTGTTCCTCAAGAAGTGAGACCCTTAGTCCTAAGAACCTTCCATGACCACAAGCTAGCGGGGCACTTCGGAGTCCGGAAAACAGCGGAACACATCTCCCGCACCTTCTGGTGGCCAGGCTGGCGACAAGACTGCCAAAACTATATCTCCTCCTGCATACCTTGCCAACGGAACAAGGGGACCAAAAATAGACCTTGGGGATTACTAAAACCACTACCCATCCCGGAGCGCCCCTGGGCCGACATCTCGATGGACTTCATCGTAGACTTACCACCCTCAGAGGGGTTTTCTACCATCCTGGTAGTAGTGGACCGGCTGTCCAAGATGAGCCACTTCCTGCCTATGGTTGGCACTCCCACGGCTTTGGAAACGGCCAACATTTTTATTAACGAGATTGTCCGGCTCCATGGGGTCCCCAAGAGCATTGTCTCGGACAGAGGCTCTCAATTTACTTCAAAATTTTGGAAGGAACTGTGCAAGTCTCTAGGAATCAAGGTCTGCCTTTCATCAGCCTACCATCCACAGAGCAATGGACAAACAGAGCGTACCAACCAGACGCTTGAACAGTATTTACGCTGTTTTTGTTCCTCAGCTCAAGATGATTGGGCCTCCCTATTGGCTTATGCAGAATTCGCGTATAATGGCTCCTCCCATTCAACCACTAATCAAACTCCCTTCTGGGCAAATTTTGGCTTTCATCCATCTTTCCTCCCAAACGCCTTCCCTGAATCACCAGCTCCAGCGGTACAAGAAAGGCTAGAATCCATCCAGTCCAACTTTCAGGAACTCCGGAAAACAATGCAACAGGCACAAGAGGATTACAAAAGATTTCACGACAAAGGTAGAAAGGCTAATCCCTCTTTTAAAACAGGGGAGAAGGTATGGTTGTCAACCACCCATCTCAAACTCTCGTGCCCTTCACGCAAACTGGGCCCTAAATTCATCGGGCCATTTGAAATCAAGAAGATGATAAATCCGGTGGCTTTTGAGCTTTCACTACCCAAGACATACAGAATACACCCGGTATTTCATGCCTCGCTGCTAAGACCTCTGGTCCCCAGTCCTTTTCCGGATAGAGAAGAACTTCCTCCACCTCCTGTCACAATTGATGGTAACGAAGAGTATGAAGTGGAATCTCTACTGGGTTGCAGAAAAGTGGGCCGCCAGCTCCAATACTTGGTAAAATGGAAGGGGTACCCTCCAGAAGACAACTCCTGGGAACCATCCAAAAATTTCCATGCCCCTAGGATGATCAGGATCTTTCACCAAGAACATCCTGAGTTAATGGATAGCTTGGGCGTCCGGGGGCACTATCAGGGACCTCGTCCGTTGCACGCTGTAGTGCGCATGCGCACGGGGCTGGCGCTCCGGCGCACAGGAAGAGATGGGGTAATGCTGCGGCGGCGCACGCGCGCTCGCGGCTCCACTGAGCGGAGCGCGCGCATGCGCACTAGCATGCGCCCCATGTGACCAACCAGCTGGCCTATAAAAGAGAGGCCTTCACACCAAAACAATGCTGGTTCGTCTCTCAGCTGTCCGTGTTCCTTGTACCTGTACCTGCTGTTTGCTTCCTTGATTGACTACCCGCTGCCGACCCGGATCACCTTGACCATCCTGCTTCTCTTTAAACCTTGACCCTTGGCTTGCCTACCGGACTTCCCACTTGTCTCCAGTGTTTGACCCTCGGCCTGTACTTCGGATATCTGCTTCTTGCTGCCAGTACCTGACCCTCTGCCTGCCTTTGACCCTGCCTTATCTCTCCGCCTGGTTACCTCGTTCTGGACTTGTCTACCCGTGTTTGACCCCCTAGCTTGTGCCTGACTAATCTGCTGTGTTTTACCTCCAGCCTGCCTACCAGTGTTTGAGCCTCAGCCAGGATCCCAGTTTCCAGCACATCTCCTGTCTTCAGCATCCAGGCCCACGCCTAGCCATCACCAACAGGTGGCTTGTGCCTCTTGGTGCCAACTGCCTTCTGTCTCATCTCCAGGGGCAGTGGGCGCTGAGTCGCAAGGGCAACCGCTCTCGGCATCTTGGCCTCGGTGAGTACTTGATTCCTGATACCATCTCAGACTAAGAAAGAAAGGGACTCCTGGCCAAAAAGTGGGCACGCTGGTGAGGTTTTAGGATGGGGCGCCAGACCCCGCCCTTGCTTTTATACCGCTCCCACTTCTCAAAAGCCATGCCCCTTATATAATCCCCCCACTGCATCCCCTGTGTTCCAGTTGCTTCCACCCATAGTGTCAGGAGTATACAGCCCCAGCATCACAGGACAGAGTATATAGCTCAGCCTCACAGATCAGGGTATACAGCTCAGCATTAGAGATCAGGGTATATAGCTCAGCCTCACAGATCAGGGTATACAGCTCAGCCTCACAGATCAGGGTATACAGCTCAGCATGACACAGATCAGGGTATACAGTGCCTTGAAAAAGTATTCATACCCCTTGAAATTTTCCACATTTTGTCATGTTACAACCAAAAAAGTAAATGTATTTTACTGGGATTTTATGTGATAGACCAACACAAAGTGGCACATAATTGTGAAGTGGAAGAAAAATGATAAATGGTTTTCAATTTTTTTTAGAAATAAATATGTGAAAAGTGTGGTGTGCATTTGTATTCAGCCCCCCTGAATCAATACTTTGTAGAACCACCTTTCACTGCAATTACAGCTGCAATCTTTTTGGGGATGTCTCTACCAGCTTTGCACATCTAGAGAGTGACATTTTTGCCCATTCTTCTTTGCCAAATAGCTCAAGCTCTGTCAGATTGGATGGAGAGCGTCTGTGAACAGCAATTTTCAAGTCTTCCCACAGATTCTCAATTGGATTTAGGTCTGGAGTTTGACTGGACCATTCTAACACATGAATATGCTTTGATCTAAACCATTCCATTGTAGCTCTGGTTATATGTTTAGGGTCGTTGTTCTGCTGGAAGGTGAACCTCCACCCCAGTCTCTAGTCTTTTGCAGACTCTAGCAAGTTTTTTTCTAAGATTGCCCTGTATTTGGCTCCATCCATCTTCCCATCAACTCTGACCAGCTTCCCTGTTCCTGCTGAAGTAAAGCATCCCCACAACATGATGCTGCCACCACCATGTTTCACAGTGGGGATGGTGTGTTCAGGGTGATGTGCAGTGTTAGTTTTTCACCACACATAGCGTTTTGATTTTAGGCCAAAAAGTTACATTTTGGTCTCATCTGACCAGAGCTCCTTCTTCCACATGTTTGCTGTGTCCCCCACATGGCTTCTCACAAACTGCAAATGGGACTTCTTATGACTTTCTTTCAACAATGTCTTTCTTCTTGCCACTCTTCCATACAGGTCAGATTTGTGAAATGCACGACTAATAGTTGTCCTGTGGACAGATTCTCCCACCTGAGCTGTGGATCTCTGCAGCTCCTCCAGAGTTACCATGGGTCTCTTGGATGCTTCTCTGATTAAAGCTCTCCTTGCCCAGCCTGTCAGTTTAGGTGGACGCCATGTCTTGGTAGTTTTGCAGTTGTGCCATACTCTTTTCATTTTCGGATGATGGATTGAACAGTGCTCCATGAGATGTTCAAAGCTTGGGATATTTTTTTTATAACCTAACCCTGCTTTAAACTTCTCCATAACTTTATCCCTGCCCTGTCTGGTGTGTTCCTTGGACTTCATGATGCTGTTTTTTCACTAAGGTTCTCTAACAAACCTCTGGAGGGCTTCACAGAACAGCTGTATTTATACTGAGATTAAATTACACACAGGTGGACTCTATTTACTAATTAGGTGACTTCTGAAGGCAATTGGTTCCACTAGTTTTTAGTTAGGAATATCAGAGTAAAGGGGGCTGAATACAAATGCACACCACACTTTTCACATATTTATTTCTAAAAAAAATTGAAAACCATTTATCATTTTTCTTCCACTTCACAATTATGTGCCACTTTGTGTTGGTCTATCACATAAAATACCAGTAAAATACATTTACTTTTTTGGTTGTAACATGACAAAATGTGGAAAATTTCAAGGGGTATGAATACTTTTTCAAGGCACTGTATAGCTCAGCATGACACAGATCAGGGTATATAGTTCAGCACGACACAGATTAGGGTATATAGTTTAGCATGACACAGATCAGGGTATATAGTTCAGCATGACACAGCTCAGGGTATATAGTTCAGCATGACACAGATCAAGGTATATTGCTCAGCATGACACAGATCAGGGTATATAGTTCAGCATGACACAGATCAGGGTATATAGTTCAGCATGACACAGATCAGAGTATATAGTTCAGCATGACACAGATCAAGGTATATTGCTCAACATGACACAGATCAAGGTATATTGCTCAGCATGACACAGATCAAGGTATATTGCTCAGCATGACACAAATCAGGGTATATAGTTCAACATGACACAGTTAAGGATATATAGCTCAGAATGACACAGATTAGGGTATATTGCTCAACGTGACACAGATCAGGGTATATAGCTCAGCAGGTCAGTAGGGGCAGCTGGAGGCTTGCGGCACTGACAGCTACCCCCCGCCACCCCCAAACAGGGCTCACGACATTCTGAGGGCACCCCCCACGGGAGGTCCGGCACTTACTGGGCTGTGGTGTCTTCTCCTCTGAGTCCTGTGTCTCTTCCAGAGCTCAGGCAGCAGCGGTGGGGGAGGTGTCCGTTCCTCCAGTGCGTGTCTCCTGTGCTCTGGCTGTTTCCTCTTCCTAAGCGCTAGCCATCCAATAGGATCGCCTGGTGCTTTGACCAATCGGGAAACCGGTTTTACTACCTGCATCCCAATTGGTGGGTAGGAACTTAAGTATCAAAATAGTGAAAATTATTTTGCTATCGTCACACAATTGGGTGGAATCGGGGCAAACTCTCTGCGCCCTGAGCCTACCCTTTTTTTGAAGCCTATTAGAGCTTCTGGCTGTAATCAGGTGCTTAAAAAAAAAAAAAAAAAGCATCCCTTCCCACCCCCGCTATAGGAATTCATGCGCCTGGCATCCTGAAAGGGGCCAGGCACATGGATAGGGGGGCGGCGGCAGGTATAAGGGGGGTGGTGCCCACGCGCCCTCAAGGCACGGGCCATCACTGGGCCCAAGTAACCCTAAGGAGATTACTCTCCGGGTTTAATTCTTAAACACAGGTTCTAATTTCATATTATGTATTAGATCTCATTCACAGTATTGAGTCTAATTTGTATCTTTTTTTATACACTGTACTTTTAGTGAAGTTGTTCTTTATGAGCCCCTCACTCGACCTGGCAATGATACATATATACAGTATATGGCTCTTTGGTTGTGAAATGCAGGTAGTTTTATTGTTGGGACTTTAGTGTTCTGGAAGATGTATTTTATGGCAGTATAATTTCATGGAAATTACCATTATTATTATTTGCATGTGGTATTTAAAAATACACATTTTGTTCCTGGTTGAGTTGAAGGTTATGGTCCTCCTGTTGAGAGTTCTGTAGTCAATGCAGAGTATCTTCTTCTTGGCATGCACATACAAATCAGATCCTTTTGTTCCTGGTTGAGTTGAAGGTTATTTGCCTAGTATCTTTTCTTGGCATGCACATACAAATAAGTAGCTTAGGTTTCTTTATCAGGAAAGGCAGTGCAAAGAACAGTGATGATATTAAAAGTGCAGCAATAAGCAGGTTTATCTTTCAGACATTAAAGTGTTACTAAACCAGCAACAGTGAAATCAGTCTGTATATGCAGTAAAACATGCTTGTTATATTCACCGTCAAACCGAAAGGGGTTAATCCTCCGCATTGTTTAAAAAAGCAGTTTGATCCTGTCTTCTCTGATCCTCCCCTTCTTTCACTGTCCCCAATCCATCTGCTGATAGTACAGAGCTTTGGGGGCACTCTGCACATGCTTAGTTTGGTGTGTACTGCTAGAGAGTTTTTTTTTTTTTTTTGGGGGGACGGGGGAGGAGGGTGCATGGGTTTAGCACAGGGCCAATAAGCACTGTCCAGACAGAGCGTCAGGAGTCATGCAGCCTCATAAGACAGTCAGAGAAGAATGAAACCTCCTCCTACAAGCTTTAACCAGACACTGATAGAAGTCACTGTGGGAGACCAGATATAGTGAATGCAGGGTCCAGGGTTTAGTAACACTTTAAGCCCTGGTTACGATGCAATGCTCACCTGTTCACATCAGATTTTCCCCTTACTTCAAGAATCCCTTATCAGAATTCCCCCTCAGAGTCCCCAGTCCTTCCTCTACATCAGAGTCCTCCCCTTTACATAAGGGTCCCCAAAGTTACCCCCACCCACATTAGGGTCCCCAGAGTCATTCCTCTTACGACAGGGTCCTTAGAGTCCCCTCCTTACATCAAGGTCCCTGGTTCCTCAGTCATACCTCAGTAACCCCAGAGCCTCCCTTATATCAGGGTCCCCAGAATCACCCCCTTACATTAGGGTCCCCAGAACCACTCAACTTACATTAGGGTTCACAGAGCCTCCCTTTACATTAGGGTCCCTAGAGTCACTCCATTAAAGGAGAGACCCCAAAGATTCCCTAGTTTCTTTAGCTCCCCAGAGTCCCTCTTTTTATCAGGATCCCCAGAATCACCCCCCTTACATTAGGGTCTCCAGAACCACCCAATTTACATCTGGGTCTCTAGAGTCAGCCCCCCCTAGAGTCACCCCCCAATGTCAGGGTCCACAGAGCCCCCCCCCCTTACATCAGGGTCCCTCCTTTAAAGAAGAGTCCCCAGGGTTTCCATAGTTTCATCAGGTCCATAGAGTCCCCCTTTTCATCAGGGTCCCAAGAGCTTCTGTTGAATTATAGGCAACAAGAATGAAAGATGAAATGAATAGGGTGCTTCTAAAGCCAGCCGTAGACAGATTAAAATTTAGATGGTTCAGCGGCTACAGCCGCCAGCAGTGATCATTGTATTCTGACGGCAGGGAAACCTCCCGCTGTCAGAACACAATAGCGCAGAGGAGGGATTCCCTCATCAACACTGAATCAACCATGGTTGAAGGAAAGAAAACAACATAATGTATGGCTTGCCTAAGAGTAGCCAAGCAAACAAATGCACAGAGGTAAAGGGTTAAGTTAAAGTAAGCCTTCTCACCTGATAACAGAACTTGCAGTGCACTGCACACAGCTTTATTTACTAATGGGCTGACTGGTCTGGCAAGCAGGCATAAACATCACTGCACATTCTGACTCAGCTTCATTTACTGCCAGGCTGATCACCGGTGAGCAGTGAATGTTCAGTAAGTCGAGATAAACAGTCAGCTTGGCAGTAAATAAAGCTGTGTACAGTGAGAGTTGTGTTTATAGGGCAGAAGATTTCCTTTAATTCAACACTTTATTCTGGGCATTTGTGTGTCTTCTTTTAGGCCCCTGCCTTTATCCACTGCACCTTCCTTGTCCTGGCCCTGGAACAAGGAATTCACAGGCCATTCACGGGATATCCACTGGCCATGCACAGCGTCCTTGAGTAGAGATGGGAGGGGGGGCTGTTGACTTTGGGGGGGGTCAACTGAAATCTGGGAGGGTGGGGCGCAGCCCATCCCAACACACCCCTAGATCCGGTAATGCTTAAGGGCATATGCATCTGTGGTGTAACCCACAAGATTGTAATGACAATAGTTTAACTACTTCACTATGTGTATTTTTAGTTACTGTTGATATTTCTGTATTTTAATTTTTGGGCCCCATGTATTCTGGGGATAAATTCTGGAATGTAGACTTCTTCAATACTGCCCTAAATGTTAGTATTGTTTGGTGCACGGCCCCGCTCTGTCTAGCATCAGCAACTCTCATCCTCCCATAGAATTCAACAGGCTGCGGGGCCAGACAGTGCACCTGTGCCTTCCCCCTGCACCTAAGTCCTTGTTCACATGGGGCATATACATCTGTGCTCTGTGAGAGGGCCGTGTTTACCCTAGGGGTATGCAAAGGTGTTCAGTGCATCCCCATGTAGGCAGTACAGGCAGGGCTGCTGATAGGGGGGGACCACCAGTCCTCCTGTAGGGGGCCTGGGCACACAGGGGGCCCAAACAGCAGAGGGAATCAGTGCAGTCGGATGGAGGGGCAATTACAGGATGCCCTGTGCGGCTCTCTGCAGCAGCTGAATACTGGTTTCTCTCCCTCCCGCCGACTTTCAGCTGCTGCAGGAAGAGACACAGACACAGCTGCCGGCTTCCCGGTCCAGTTAAAAAAATAACAAATTGTAACCCTGTATTGTTTTAATCCCTTGTAAAACTCAAGAAAATTCTTGGGAAAAACAAAATTGTAAATTTTATTTTTTTAAACAGTTAAACGTTTTTCAAAAACAAATTATACATTGTTTTTGTTCAAAATGTAAAAAACTATTTAAAAAAGGGCCAATTTACACAGCTTCTCTGTTGCCTTTGTGTCCGCTAAGAATGATTTTAGTATATTTTTTGTGAAAATGTTGTTTTGATATATTTGAGGGGGGCCCTGCCAGGTAGGCTGTACGGGGCCCAGTGATTCCTAACAGCAGCCCTGAGTACAGTAGCTGCCAGTTGGAACACAGCAGCTGCACGGCCACAGCCACTGCTCCCAATGTGACATCTGTGTGGGTGCACAGCCCCGAATGAACCCTGGGATGCATAAGCCCCATGTAAATGAGGCTTAAACACTAAAGGCTCATACATCGGGGGGATAAATAGCCAGTATGCATGGGGCCTTACCTGTAACCGCCCTTTCACTGCTTTTTATTGTGACCCATGTTATTTGTTTTGTGTGCCGCTCAGGCCCGCTGATGTGGGGTGTGCATGTGAATTCATCCGCATCCGCTGCTGGGAGTGCTGGCAAAGGACTGAGCCTGTCCTGGGCCTGGCTCTAAGCTATAGCTCAAGGGAGAAGACAGAGGTAATCCATGATGCCGCACATCTGTGTAGTCCTATGGTGGTGATGAGAGCGACAACCTCAGCCTGGACTTCTACCAGGCCACGCCCCCAAAACATTTCACTCCACCCTGAAAACGTAATTATGGGGAGCAAAAGGCATTGGAGGAATGGCATGGTTGGAGTCCAGGCTGAGGTTGTCACTCTCATCACCACAATAGGACTACACGGATGTGCGGCATCAGGGATTACCTCTGTCTTCTCCCATTGCTTTTTAGTGTTAGAGCACAATAGTAACTATTTTAGAAATAACAGTGAACTGACTTTTTCAACTACACTTAAGCAGGACATGGTCACCTTTCTTCCCCCAGCCTGTGAATTAACAGTGAAGAAATAGCAACAGACTGATAAAGTCATCACTTCCCACTCTTCTCTTGCCAGCATGTTCCCTGCCACCACTTGTAAATGTTGGAAATCTAATTGGCCATCTAGAGCTGTCCCATCATCTTCCAATCTGAGTGTTGCTGTACAGCAGGGGTCAGCAACCTTTTTCCACTTAAGGGCCAGATTCAATGTATGTGAATGCATCAAGGGCTGCATTCACCTGCTAATAAATGAAGATAATAATAATCCTAACATAGTAATAATAACAGTACAGGTTTACTCCACTTAAAGGGGCTTCACTAATACAAAGCCAGTTCACCCTGAGGGAGCATGCAGATTCACATCCTCGAGACTCTGGCATCGCTGCAGGGTCTCCCACCAACCCCCCTTCCCTTACATTACACAGCCCGGCACCTCTGGACCCCTTTACATTACACAGCCCCACACCTCTGGTTCCCTTTACATTACATATCCCCCTGCACCTCTGGACCACTTTACATTAGACAGGCCCCTACACCTCTGGACCCCTTTACATTACACAGCCCCACACCTCTGGATCCCTTTACATTACACAGACCTCTGCACCTCTAGACCCCTTTACATTACACAGCCCTGCACCTCTGGACCCCTTTACATTACACAGACCCCTGCACCCCTTTACATTACTCAGCCCCCTGCACCTCTGGACCCCTTTACATTACACAGTCCCCTGCACCTCTGGACCCCTTTACATTACACAGCCCCCTGCACCTCTGGACCCCTTTACATTACACAGCCCCCTATGCCTCAGGACCCCTTTACATTACACAGCCCTGCCCCTCTGGTTCCCTTTACAATACACAGCCCCCTGCACCTCTGGACCCCTTTACATTACACAGCCCCCTGCACCTCTGGACCCCTTTACAATACACAGCCCCTACACCTCTGGACCCCTTTACATTACACAGGCTAACAACTTTGGTTCCCTTTACATTACACATCCCCTGCACCTCTGGACCCCTTTACATTACACAGCCCCGCACCCCTGGACACATATACATTACACAGCTCCGCACCTTTGGACCCCTTTACATTACACAGCCCCGTACCTCTGGACCCTTTTACATTACGCAGCCCCCCTGCATATTACAGTCTCCCTGCACATCACAAAGCCTACCCCTACACACACACCCTGCATATTACACAACCCCCCCCCCCCCACAGCTCTGCCCTTTCCTACCTTGTCCCATGCAGATAGGGAGACAAAGCAGAGGGAGCAGGAAACTGCAGGAAAACACAAGAGAGAGACACAGCAGCTCTGATAAGACAGCGGAAGCTTTCGGACTTACATTTTTCATATTAACAAGCTGGTGATTGGTTGCTAGGACCACCTAGCAACCAATCACCTGGAAAGTTAACTCTGGAAGCTCCCGTTGTCTTATCAGTGCTGCGCCTACCTAAAATGTCCGCGGGCCGGGTGCATGTGAATTCATCACATGCACTGACGAGCCGGACATTTAGTGGAGGCGGGCCGTAGGTTGCCGACCCCTGTTGTACAGGATTAGATGAGGCTAAAACCAAGCCAAATTTAGGTATACATACTATAACTGTATTCATTACTCTTTTTTATATCTCTTTGTAGTTGTGCATACATTTGCATGTGTGTTTTTTGTGGAGCACTGAGCATGCTTAATCACTTTCAGCGGGTCCTTAACATACTCTTATTTCCAGCTTACTGCCAGGGCCAGTTTTGTCTGTGTTATGTGTAAACACAACACAAATTTACAGGCTTGAATGTGACCTTGATGACTTAGAGACATTGGCCTAAAGCTCGGAAGCCCAATTTTTGTGGAAAAAGTGGAGATTTGCAAATAAATTCAGCTGCCTTCATTTCTGGATCTATTGATCATTTTGTTATAATGCTTTTCATTGAAGTTGATTTCTAAAATATTTCCTAAGAATTTTTTTTTGCATTAAACTGCACATATTTTACAATGCAAATTAATAAATTCACCCTAGGGGTCCATTCACACATTTTTGTGTTGATATGTCTTGCTTTAAGGCATTCTATTACATTTTAATGTTAACCCCACTAAGGACAGCGCTGAAAAAGTTCTACTTATTGTATAATGTACTGTACCACATCATCTCATAAATAATACGTACAGTTATGACGTGCTTCTAATACTACAAATCCTTCTAAAGTTCTTCAAATAGTCCAACAACCTTACACTTTAAACCAACACATGATAATTAAATGCTCTGTACTTATTGTGACACAAATAAATGTACTGCAAATACACTTTTCTATATATAAAGTGCAATGCTGCTTCCTGTGCAAAAATAAACAGCTCATGGTCTCGTTTCCCAATCAACCAGACAAAGTTTTGCTTCATGTTCAGGGTTTCAGACCTTCAGTTAATCCACTTCCTGCACACTCTTTATTTTCTTAAAATTTTCTTTCACACCCTATGTGCTTACAAAGCACCCGGAGTGTGTGCTTACCTTCTAAGTTGGACCTCTTATTACTGAGAAGATCTCAATGCACATTTTCCCCTTCAGAGGTTAAATCTACCATCCTTGCTTTTTCTTTTTACCATACACTCTGCAGGTATTTACTCAGAGCATATTACAAAGCCACAGTGGTTTCCCTATAAAATAACTTGAAAACAAGAAGATAAAACACTCACACTGTGTTGTGCACTATAGCTTGTGAACCCAGATCATAAGCCTGTACAATCCTATTCTGGCTCTTGCTATGGATACCTACACCAATACTGCTTTGACACCTGACATACATCCTGTCTTCTCCTAACAAACATAATGACATCACTTTGACGCTCTTTGGATGGCCAATCAGAAAGCACTAATGTACCTCCACTTAAACAAGTTGAATTTTAAAAAATTCCAAGTAATTTGTAGGAAAATTATTCATTGCCATGGGATACCGCATATCGTTGAACACTATAAATGATTAATGGCATTAGCAGCATATGTTGGACGATAAAAAACATATCCTTCTGCATGGAATCTTCCCAAATTGGGTAAACTATTATTATTTACTGTATATAATACTGGATTTACAAAATAAATGGCATACAGTACCATTACAAGACAAGTTACAGGTACAGTTCAAGACAAGAGAGTAAGGTTTGTGGGATTGTGGGAGCTTACAATCTATAAGGGAGAGAAGGGCAAGTAATACAGAAGGCAATAACTCTGAGGAGTGAGCTAATAGAGAAAATACAATTTCAGGTTTTAGTAGAGGTGGGATAGGCTTCCCTGAAGAGATGAGTTTCAGGAATCACCTAAAGGCAGACAGAGTAGGAAATACCTGTTCAGACTTAGGTAGAGAATTCCAGACAATGGGAGAGGTTTTGGAGAAGTCCTGGGCATGAGCATGGGGGGAGGTGATAAGGGAGCTAGAGAGCAGGAGGTCCTGGGGGAGCGAAAGAGTGTGGTTTGGGTGATATTTTGAGATGGAGTTGGTGATTCTGCATATACTGTATATACTGTACTATGCATCTCAGTGTATCCTGAGAAGTCCACATCAGACTCCAGCAAAAAACAAACTACCACTAAGTAGACCAGTTATAAATGTTACATTTTTGGTGTAAGCCGAAAAAAGGTTTAGCAACCAGATCACTGTATATGGTAGTGTAGAGGTAAAATATAGTTTGGCTCAGGGCTAAGCCTGAGCCATGGAATCTGGGTCAGGGTTATTTAAAGTTCAGGGCTTGATGACTTATCCAGGCAGCTCTCTGGTGCCTCCCTCTGGTTCTAGAATGTTGGAGAATGTACTAGAAATTAGTGGGCGGAAGCTAGGAGGGTTGCCCTGCATATTTAGGGGCACTTAGCCGATCCCCAGGAGGTGGGCCTGGCAGGGGACTAAGTGAGCCCCTAAATATAGATGAGGTAGTGCTGGCATGCAGCAGGGGAGTCGGGTGGAAGAGGGAGATGCAGTGCTAAGGGAGTCTATCGATGGCCCTGGAGGGACCCCTGATGGGGAGGGGCTCTACCTCACGCCAGGGCTCAGGTGGCTGGCCTGGAAGGATCCTACCACAGAAGAAGTTGAGGAGGCTTTCCTGAGAGGCAGCAGGAGCAAAGAAGGACAGATTGAGAAGATCAGCACGGTGCAGGGGCAGACAAGGGGAGAGACTGCCACATGCAGCAGGCCTGTCTTGAGGATGTCGGTGTTCTAAGTCTTTATCAAACCTTGCCCTGGGAGATCTGCAGTGTGTCAGTCCAGTAGACTCAATAAAACAACAAAAACAAAGCTCAAGGACTGTTTTCTGCATCTGAATGCAAGTTTAAAATGTGACTGCCTGTGTAGCAGTGGGGAACCCTGACATTTGTAAATCCTACGGGGGTAGTGCTACATATATATATTGTGTTTTCTCACAATATGAGTAGGAGAAATCAGCCCATGGCAGACTCCAGCAAAAATGTATATTCCAATACATGCGTCAGATACACAATCCAGTCTTTTTTAGAATTTGTATATGCTGCTGAAAGCAATAGCATGTATAGTGAGAATCAAAGTAATTTGCCATGCTTGTGCTAATAAACATCCAAATGCAAGTTTCATGGATCCCATGTATTGTTACGTTAATGTAAAGGACCTCTGTCCCAGTGGTACAGCAACGTTTAAAGCAGTAAGCTTGGTGGTAGTTTCAGGGGCGCCTTGCTGTCTAGCACATTTCCAACATGGCGGCTTTCTCTGTATTACATTACAGGCATTAACCACATACAATCACTAGAATACAATAGGGGACAATTATCACTTCTGTCAAACAGCATGGCAATGCTAAACAGGAGCAGTGAGACAGAATGTATGACATATTTAGTACAAGGTTATAGCCGGAGTCATAAATTCCTCCTCCTTATGCTCTAAGTTATCACTATGGCAGAACAAAACCAGACCCTGACCACTTAATTGTATGTCTATGTAGAGTAAAAATCTGTCTTATCTCCAGTGATAGATCTGTCTCAAACCTTTAGAAATTTGTGGCTTTTGGCTGGCCAGGATTACAAGAGCAGGGGACGCAAATACATAGGAAAATGGCATCATACATATTGCTAAATGAGAGGAAGTGGGATCTGCATCTAATTTTACTGGCAATGCAAAGCTATAATGATTATGTGAAGCTCACATTAAAATGTAACTACAGCTAAAACTTGTTTTTAGTTTTGGAGTGGAAAGAGTTAGAACCTCAAATCATCAATTAAGCGCATCTGAAGTGTGTGAAACGCGTCTACCAGGCATTCTGTTCCTGTAGTGTCTTTTGGGATGTCCTAATAAAGGATCTTGGATCATTATAGTGGTGTGCGGCCATTTCTTCTATTTCTGTTGTACACGGAGGCGAGCCGGGGCGGGCACCCACTGGATCCATCAGGCTTCTCCTTCTCATCTGGAGCAGCGAGTTCTCCTTGTTCAGTCTGAAGCTGTTATAGCTGCAAAGGGTGGGCCAACTCAATATTGAACCCTACGGACTGGATTGCCATTAAAGTTTATGTGCGTGTAAAGGCAAGCATCCCAATACTTTTGGCTATATAATGTATATGTGATCTGGTGCAGCGGGGTTGCCCCGTCGCAGTAAAAAGGCGGTGGGCAGTCCGCAAGTGGGTATAGCATGTCTTGGAGAAAGAAGCTGCCTTCCAGAGACTGTGCCTGTGTGTTTAGTGAATTTCAGTGCCCCAAGTTTGAGGTCTTTAACCACATGTAATTCAGTAGAGTCCTGAAGTCACTGGGGATCTTACTGCCAGTCCTGGCTTTATGGGAAAAGCATGAACCAGGCCTGCCACTTGGTTTTAAGTGTATCTTAAAAAACAGAATCAGTATAACTGCAGTTGCAACGCTTCCTCGCGAGCTTTAAAGCCGTGATCAGGTCTTCCTATCTTAGGGTGTCTTCACTCTGGATGGAGGAGCAACAGAGACACCTTTGGACAGCAGCATTGTCAGTTTGCAGAAAGGGCAGTGTTAGATACACTAGCAGATTCAGATGGACTTAACTAACACAGTAAAGCCGAACTCCATCTAATGCCCCGTACACACGGTCGGAAAATCCGACCACAAAATCCATCGGATTTTTTCAGACGGATTTTGTCCGACACTGGTGTTGCATACACACGGTCGGACAAAGTTGTCAAAAATCCAATCATTCTGAACGTGGTGACGTTTGTTGCCTACGACAGGACTATGTAGAGGCTAGTAGCCAATAGCTTGGGTCTTGTAATGGGATCTGAGCATGCGTGGCACTTTGTCCGTCGGAATTCGCTACACACGATCGGAAAAAGTCCAATAGGACTTTGTTGTCGGAAAATTTGAGAGCAGGAGATAAAACTCTGTCCGTCGGAAAATCCAACGGAAAAAGTCCGATGGAGCCTACACACGGTCGGAATTTCCGACAACATTGTCCGATAGGACATTTTCCGTCGGAAAATCTGACCGTGTGTATGGGGCATAACACTACTTAAAGTGGTTGTAAACATCCCTTTGCAAGTTATACCTATAGGTAAGCCTAGAATACGTCTTACCTGTAAGTACTGTAAATATCTCCTAAATGTGCACCGTTTAGGAGATATTTACTGTATACTGCACTGATGATGTCATTGGCGCATGCGCTGTAAAGAAACTGCCCCCGAGCCATTTCTTTAAGAGCAAGTGCCGTGATCGGCAGCTCCCGTGCACATGCGCAGGAGTGACATCACACAGCTCTGGCCAGTCACAGAGCCGGAGTCCGTGGCCCCAGAAGGAAGAGGAGCAAAGATAGATGCGGCCGGCATCGGGGACAGTGCAGGCTTCATTTGCATGCATGCGGGCATCTAAACGTATAACTACTTACCATAGTTCTTTTGCTCTGACGCCCACAAAGTCAATCGCAGGCATCTTTTCCCTGGCTTCTTCTGAGTGACAGTCTTCATTAAAGTTGATTGGCCAGTAAGGAATGATGTCACTCAAGCGCAACTGCAGGAGTGCAGTCATTCCGGAACCCAGACAGTATACTGAAGTGTATACTAAGCTGCGTAAAAAAAGCCCAAAAAATAAAACTTATGTAGCCACCACATCTAAGAACTGGTAAGCTGAAATTGAATACATTTATGTTTTTGGGTTTAATAACACTTAAATGGTTTACTGGCTGGTTTCAAATGATGTTTGGAGTTGCTACACAGCATTGATGCTTTACAAATGTCCATTTAGTCCATTGGGCTATCTTATTGTGGGATCATCCATCAACATGCCTGACTCTCTGTTCCTTTACCAAACCTGGTATAGCAGTGTTGTTTTATGCCATTGATTTAAATTTCAGGTCAGCCTGCCCTGCTAGCTTCTTTACTGACAGTTATGAACTCCCCACTTGATAGCAGGGCTGCTGCTAGAAAACACGGGACCCCATATAGCCCACCTGACATGTCCCCCTCCCAAATAAACACAGTTTACTATTCTTCAGTTATGAATGAGCACAGTTAGTGATCAGTACTGATCACTTATTGTGTTCATTCAGGAAAGGAAATGGCTGGTAAATGTGAAATGTTTAGTAGACCTTTCCCCCACTCTCCATTCTAAAGTATTCTATTGTGTCCTTGTAGCTGCCAGTGAGAAGGAGAGGAGGGAGGACAGCAGCATTGTGGAAGGGGGGGGGGGGCACACAGGGAAGCCTAGGAAGCAGGGGGAAATGTATGGTGCATAGGAAAGGATATTGACATGGCAGAGGGGTGATTGCTGGAACCGATCCCCTGTGTGGCTCTCTCTGCAGCAGCTGAAAGCCGATGAAAGAGAAAGGAAAAGAGGCCAGCTTTCAACTGCTGCACAGAGAGCCATACAGGGGGATCGGTTTCAGTAATTGCCCCCCCCCCCCTGCTGTGCCAATCACCCCCCCTGCTAACATCTAATTCACCCAGCTGCCTGGGCCCTCCTGCTGGCCTGGGTTCGTACAGGAGAACTAGTGGTACCCCCTTATCCACCGCCCTGCTTGACATGCATGGTTGAGCTAGTAGTTCTGTGCTAGCTAGAGATCTATTGGTTGGCCTGCTAGGCACCCTGACATCAGAGCTTAATGAAGCTCCATACAAGCATTGGTACACCAGTGCATGTACTGTCAGTGGCAGGAACGTTGTTTGGAAACACTGTTCTAGTGTTCCTTGGATTTGCCTTGAGTTAGACATTTCTTTGGATATTTACTATATGTAAAATTACTGTAGCTATTTAGTGTCCTCACCCTAGTTCAAAGAATGCGCCCCAGGAAAGTTTAACAGGAAATCACCCTGCAGTCACATAATCATAGATAAAGAACTGAAGCAACATTTTATTTTTACTAAACTTGTGATGTGTTTTTAAACCCGCAGGTTAGAGAAGAACAACTTTTTACATAACAGATTGCTAAAAATACCATTAGCTGCAGAATAGACGCACCAGAGCATAGTCAGAACTTCCAGTGTGCTATGTGTATTGAAAATAAATGTATTAAACCAAATATGCACAATATTATACACATACATATACATGTATTTATTGATATGTAAGTTTCAGCAGTGGAAGCCTAGGACAGTTGTTTTGAATGAGGGTCTTTGGCACTGAAAACAAGTGTCAAAATTACCACCTGCATTGTACGTGGATTCCGAGGACCCGTCCGCATCCTAGGAAAATCATAGAATGGAGAAGAGAGCTGGCCTCTATGGGAATGAGGAATAGGGCAAATATTGAGCTTATTCCAATCCTCCCTAGACGAAACAAACATTTAGGCTCCAGTGCAGGGCAATATTTTAGAGATACCCGTTTGACCTTAGGGCATGTCAGATGGACAATTAATTAGCAGTGATCACCTTTTTTTCTGGCAATGGAAATTATAGTTATATACTGTGGAATTACATAGTTGGTAAAAAAAATCCAATCCAAAAAAAATGTATAAACTCGGCGCTACACCAAACTCCAATAATTTAGTGAAATTAATTACAAAATGTGTGTGATTTTAGATGTGATTTAAGTGATTGGAAGAGCTTTGAAGGACTTTATTACTTTTACACATTTGGTTAATTTGTGGACTGTTTTACTTATTGTTGTTCAAAAGTAGCGTTGTACCTTTTACATGGTTATTTACTTAGTTGGTAAGGTTCAATGAAGACACTGGTCCATCCAGTTCAACGTGTGTTTGTGCGCATATGTTCTGCCCGTGACAAGCACTGTGTCTTCATGGAAAACTACAAAAAGTCGAACGAGTAGCATGTTAACATAATGGTGTAACATGATTCTGATAGCTGTGAAAATTTGCTTCTAAGCAGCAAATCACCAGCAACTGTGGAGATTACATTGCTAGCTACAAACTACTGTTAATTGCTGGCATTACAAAATTGTAGCAATGGGGAATCCCTGTTACAAAACTGTATCTATGACATTACCCTTATGCCCCATACACACGGTCGGATTTTCCGATGGATTCTGTCCTATTGGACAATGTTGTCGTAAATTCCGACCGTGTGTAGGCACCATCGGACAGTTTACATCGGATTGTCCGATGGACAAAGTTCTATCTCCTGCTGGATACATTTTCCGACAACAAAGTCTGATCACACCAATTCCGATCGTGTGTAGCGAATTCCGACGGACAAAGTGCCACGCATGCTCAGATCACATTACAAGACCAAAGCTATTGGCTACTAGCCTCTACGTAGTCCCGTCGTAGGCAACAAACGTCACCACGTTCAGAATGATCGGATTTTCTGACAACTTTGTCCGACCGTGTGTATGCAACACCAGTGTCGGACTAAATCCGTCGGACCAAATCCGATTTGGTGGTCGGATTTTCCGACCGTGTGTATGGGGCTTTAGAGTAATGGCCCGTAGACACGATCTGAATATCGTACGAAAACGATCGTACGATTTTCGGATCGTGTGTACACTACTTTCGACAGCCGATCACGACCGTTCATCCGATCTTATTCGATCGGACATGCACGATCATTTTCCTCGTACGATTCCCGATTGTACGATTTTCAGTTAGTCCGTATAGTTGTTGTCCGAAAATTCAATACAAATACATTACAACACATGACATCACTTCCGATTTGTTTTCTGTCGTACGAGAATTTCCGTGACTTTATTTAGCTATTCGATCTCTACTTGTGACTATTAAGCGAAATCGGCCGCACGATCGGTCGTACGATAATCGGATCGTGTGTACGGGGCATAAGAACTCATACCTTTCCCCAAAACATATGTACTGTATAGCTGAATTTCTTTTTTTAGTTTTGGATAGAGTAGGGAAGGGGCATAACTAGAAATCACAGGGCCCCATAGCAAAATGTTGTATAGGCTCCCCCCCCTCACCCTCACCCAGGGGCGGATCCAGAGTCTAGTCTCGGGAGGGGCACTGCCAGAAAATATGTTTATTTGGGGGCAATTTATTGGGGCAATGGCTGATGTTGGCGCTTCAATCATCACGGCACCATGGTTGTTATGATGTCAGGATGATTGAAACACATTATTTCTATTATTACATTGTTATAGAAAATTAAATAATTCAACTCACCATAATGCAGAATCAGTGGGAGCCCAGAGTGTGTCACTTGCCACCGTCGCCTGCCACCAGATGCAGATTGTCACTTGTCACACGTTGCAGATTGTCACTTGCACGTCACCTGCCACAAGTTGAAGATTGTCACTTGCCACGTCACCTGCCTCAAGTTGTGGATTGTCACTTGCCACACATTTCGGATTGTCCACTTGCCACGTCACCTGACACAAGTTGCAAACTGTCCACTTGCCATGTCACCTGCCACACATTGCGGATTGTCCACTTGCCACGTCACCTGCCACAAGTGGCAAACTGTCCACTTGCCATATCATCTGCCACAAGTTGCAGATTGTCACTTTCCTACTAAGCTGGGGAATGGGGATTGTCACTTCTATTTCCCACTTTGAGTCAGGCAGCAGAGAGATAATGTAATCTCTCTGCTGCCTGCACAATGAGTGAGAGCGGAACTACCAGGATGCAGGGCGTCTCTCTGCTCCGCCACTAGCTGATTGGCCGGCCACCCACCCACCGAGCCTCCCAGCTGGCAGCTCCCCCCCCCCGCCGCCGTCCCACCCAGCTGCGTCTGCTCGTACAGTCAGTGTGACTGCATGAGCGCCGAGCGGACGGGCAGCTCAGTGGCTCACCCGCTCACAAGGCCCTTCTCGGCTGCGGGCCCCATAGCGCCAGCATGGGTCGCTATGGCTGTAGTTCTGCCACTGCAGTAGGGAACCTGTCAGAACACAATAGCACATCAGGGAAGATCGCTGTACTAAAGCTTTCATCCAACCTCTGAAAGTAGAACTAATCCCTCCTATCTTTTACAGATGAAAATGGGACCATTTAGATCTGCAGTTGTCATGGTGCTGCACGTTATCAGCTATGACATTTGAGGTTATGAAAGTTCAGTTAAGAGTTTACATAAGCACATTGACATCACCAGAGACATGCAAAACAGTTAAAGTGGATCTAAACCATTTGATTTAACCACTTCCTGCCCCGGCCTATAGCAGAATGACGGCCAGACGGTGGTTCAGTTATCCTAACTGGGCATCATATGACATCCTGCAAAATAACAGACGCCTCGTGCCCGTTGGGGGCATGCATCGCGGCGATTGGTGGTGCAGTGTGTCAGTCTGACACACTGCTACACCGATCTCGGTAAAGAGCCTCCGACGTGAGTAGAGGAGAGCCGATCGGCGGCTCTCCTGACAGGGGGGTCTGTGCTGATTGCTTATCAGTGCAGCCCCCCCTCGGATGCCCACACTGGACCATGGAAGTCGCCAGGACCACCAGGGAAGCACCTAACATGTGAATGGCCAGGTACATCCCCCATGGCCATCCACATGTGCAAATTAATGCCCAACATATGCCAATCAGTGCCCACAAATGGGCATGGACTGGCACCTCTATGGCACAAATAAAATCAGTGATTCCCAGCAATGCCACCCATCAGTGTCATCAGTGCCACCCATCAGTGTCCATCAGTGCCACCTATCAGTGCCCATCCGTCCCACCTATCAGTGCCACCCATAAGTACCCACAAGTGCCACCCATAAGTACCCAGTGCCGCCTACGAGTGCCCATCAGTGCCGCCTATGAGTGCCCATCAGTGCCACCTATGAGTGCCCATCAGTGCCGCATACCAGTGCCACCTATCAGTCCCCATCAGTGACACCTATCAGTGCCCATCGGTGCTGCCTATCAGTGCCCATCAGTGCCACCTCATCAGTGACACATCGTCGATGCCCATCAGTGCCGCCTTATTAGTGTGCGTCAGTGCAGCCATATCAATGCCCGTCATTGAAGAAGAAAACATACTTATTTACAAAAAAAATTAACAGAAACAAAGAAACCTTTTTTTTTTTTTTTTTTTTTTACATTTTCGTTGTTTTTTTATTTGTTGCGCAAAAAATAAAAAACGCAGAGGTGATCAAATACCACCAAAAGAAAGCTCTATTTGTGGGAACAAAATAATAAAAATTCTATTTGGGTACAGTGTAGCATGACCGCGCAATTGTCATTCAAATTGCGAGAGCGCTGAAAGCTGAAAATTGGCTTGGGCAGGAAGGTGTACAAGTGCCTGGTATTGAAGTGGTTAAAGTCAAAACAAAGGCATTTTACAAAAACTTGCCAGCAGGTAGGCTGATTATCTCAGAAGAGACATGCAATAAAATATACCTACAGCATGTAAACTGAGTTGCCCATGTGCAGCACAACTTACAACCCCGACACAGTCCCTGTGTGCCAGGATAACTGACTCCTGTGCATGCACAGGAGATATGTCATCCTGTTCTGGAAAATGAAGATGCCCAAAGATTGGCACCTGGTAAAAGATGCAAGAGAGGAATACCTTGTGAACTTTGGACCGATATAAAGGAGGTATGTATAGTGAGTTTAGTTTTGCTTTAAAGTAGAATTAAACCCATAGCTCTGTTTGCCATAACAGTCGCATTCAAGGTATTCTGTGGTTGATAACTGTCCAGGTTGCATGCAATCCCAACCAAACGGTGAAGCCATCAATGGCAGGTGTCATTACTGTATACATTTGCACAATTCCCCCCATCAACACATACAATGCTGACAGGGAAATCCTTCCTGCCGAGCAATTGTCTGCTCTTGGCAGTGGGGGTGAGGGAAGCCATCTTGCTGGAAGAAGACAGTGATTCTTGCTGCTATAGCAGCCGCTAGCGATAATCACAAGTGAATCTGGCTGGCTGGTTGTACCCAAGTTGATCGATCAATCAACTTGGTACATTCAGCCTGCCCACACACGGTTCAAGTATGGTCGACCCCAGATGGCAGCTTCCTTGGCTGTACAGGATAGGAGGGTTTAGTTCCACTTTAAATCAGTGGGTTTGATTTCCCGTCAATGATTGTATTTGTTAAATTGAAAAGCCAATATAAAGGAAACATAGTGATGAAAATCATCAATTATTTTTTCTGTAAAATGCTTCCCTACATACAGAAATAGCAAAGAGCCCAAATTGTGCAGCACACTGGATACAATGTTAGAGCATTATCTTTGTATTATTGTCTCTTTGTACAGCAGTATTTTGTTTATGTATATACAGCATTTTATTTACCTGACAACATACTTTTAAACGTAATAGAAATTTAACGTAACTATTCATGGCCAGAACGCAAGCAAAACACGTGGTGGGAAGCATATCTTAAATACTACTCCCTGTCTGCAAACTTAACAGTGATTACTTAATGCTTAAGTACAGGCTTGGAATTTTAACCTTGGGATTTCCAATGCACAAACACTTATGCAGCTTGTATTGCTTGTGCAATACACGAGTTATCAGTTGCAACAGATTTTTGTTAGACTGTTGTTGAAGGAGTATTCAGTCACCGAATTGAAAAAAGTTCACTGCTTGTCACATTTATCATGGCAATGCCTGAAAGTGTCCTTAATGTGATTCTAGCTCATTAATGTCACTGCAGTTGCCACACATTCTGTAGATGAGCTGTAGCATGATAACCTTGTTAGCATAATCTAATTGGGGTGTTTAACTACAGCAGTTCTATGCTAAAATGCCTATATAATAGTTAAATAAATCCAGATCCACAGGAAGGCAAAGAGTAAATAGGTCATATAGGTCATAGCTTATAGCAAAGAATAATCACTGATAATAATAATTAGTAATATGAGATCTGACAGTCCATCAGTTTATATATGAAATAGTGATCTGTTCCTAGACAAAAGTTCCCAGGGTGCTTTGTTTCATACAGCATGCCATTGCTGAGAAAAAATATAAGTTCCCTTGATCCTGTAAAAATAACCCGCTGTCAAGTTTTCCAAAATGATGTGAACACTGGCACACATGATGTGTTTTATATAGCTTAATAGCTATCTATGGACCTAGGGTATATGATATGCTGTATGTCATAAAAACATCATCAATGTATCTTCAGTGGTGTATGCCGTGTATGCCGTTTAAAATAAAGCTTCACTATTAAGTACTATGTAGCATCAGTATTGTAACATTGTATTTAATCAAATTCATTAGTATGCAGATCAAAGAGATGTTCTTGGATCTGCAAAGGATGTCAGTTAAAGAAATCTTACAAATAAAAAAACTTTTCTTATAAAATAACACGTGTTCATATTTAACTTCTTATTAAAGCTCAACTCCAGGAATATAAAAAAAAACATCTTTGCAGTGGGGCTCCTCTGCACTGCAAGGGTTAAATGCTCATTATGTCTAAGGGAGCACAGAAAGGGTGCAAATGCTTACCAGACTCTTGACTCCAGCAGGGTCCTTCCCACACTGTGACCAGTCCCCTGCAGTCTGTATGGACTTTGGCCTCTTCAACATTCAATACAGGGTTGATGTCCCTGTATTTTATGTGATGACGCTGAGGCTTTGCCCACAGGCTGGAAGTTGGGGCAGAGAAGAAGGATGTGGGAGCAGGGTATAAGGTATTTGAATGATGTTGTAGCTGGGTGATAATGTTACATCATGCACCTCACCCCTTTTTAGATATGTAAATAGCACAGAGAGTAACCAGTTGGATTATAGCGGTGCCAAAAAACAGAAACGAGCTAAAACTTAACAAGGTTTATTTATTACATTATTAAAGGTATAAAAAATTGATATATTTGATATATTTCTTTACACATATACAAAGGAGGGTCACGGTATGTGTTCACTTTTAGCGTTTGGTAAAGGTGTAGTGACTAATCCCAACCTGTTTCACTGAAATTGGCTTCTTCAGGGGATTTATAGAAGATCACTAACAGTCACCCGACTATAACAAAAATACATACACAAAAATATACCAGTAAACAACAAAGTAACAAAATAACATATTTAATATGTACCAAATCATTTAGATACATGTTTGATTCATACAGAAAAGATATTTATTACAAAGTATCTTCTCTGTTTAACCTATTCAAGCTTACTTACTTAATCACCAAAAATTAACGGCATGACCAACCACAACGCCTTGGGGAAGGACACCCAGTGACCTCAGGAGGCACAAAATAGACCAGGCTGAAAAAAGTAATATAGAGAAACACAGCTACGTATCTGATGTACATAGTGTTATGTCCAAGCTGGTGGCTAAAATAAGCCTAGTCTCATTTAACTTACATGATGTGTGGTTTGAAGAGTGAAGATGGTGGCATATATATGGCACATATATGGCCAATGCCAAGAAAAGCATGGGAAGACAAAAATGAGGAAAATACGATTTTTTTTTAAATAAAATACATCAATGTTGATAGACTTAAAAATAATCTGGATCATAAAGCATGTATGTATGAAAAGGAATGCCAATACAGGCGCCAAAAAAGCAACACACATGTAAAAAGTCATATCCAATATAGATCTCAATGACATAATTGAAAGCACAGTGTTACCCAAAAAAATAGGTAATGTGAACACAGCTAGGCTATACAGCTCAAATTTAAATGGAGCCTGCACTGTACACCCCTAGACATAACAAGCATTTACCCTTTTCATTGTGGGGGGGACCCACTAGAAGGGTGCATTTTGTAAAATTTCACTAGTTTAGCTGTAACCCTTAGATGGCCATAATCAGTTAACCAATTAATTCCTGCTTCCCCTTCTCCTCTAAGCTATTGTTTTTTGGCTAACTTACTTTTTAATTTATATTTTTCAAAACATTTGAAAAACCTTCTCTAAATTAAATGCAAACATTTGTAAATGTATCATAATAAAGGGGACAAATCACTGAAAAAAAAACATTTTTTAGTTACAGTTGTATTAGGTGTATAATAATATAGATTGCATAGAATATAAAGTGATTTTTGCAAAATAGTAAGCGAAAATATTTTAATTAATGTGTTATTTAGTTATTTTAAGTAATAACAAAGGTATTGTTGGATCAATGGGCCTAGAGCAAAAAAAATTCTGTGGTCCATTTTGCAAGTGCCAACCCCTTCCCTGTAAATTTTTGCCCTCCCACTGTTCAGTTGGCTACGTGGATGGAAAAGAAACACCCAGTGTTATTGGGTATGGAGAGCGTGTGACTTTCCCTTCTAGTTCTGGGTGTCTGAGTGACCAATTACTAGGCCCTAGTGCTTTCACATGGGGGTGGGATGAGAGGCCTTAGACCTATGTAAGCTCCAGCTTTACATGGATCTCTCTGTTCTTGCTCTAGCAGGTTAATGGTTGGGTCAGGGAAAAAAGAGAAGGCATGACAAGTTCAAGTAGAACTATTTTGGATAGAGCAAGGGAGGGTAATAACCACTGTGAGATTTGTTTTCACCATCTGTGTCCTATTGGGGAGATTTGCTTCACTTCCTATCCCATAGAAAAAACAGGAAGTGAGAGGAAATTCCTTGGGGACTCTCAGGTCATCAGAACTAGTGTCCCCACTGGAATATTTCCCCTCTATTACTTTTCTGGGGACAACCCAAAATTTCTTTTACTTTCACTTTCAAGGATAATGAATGAATGAATAACTTATATAGCGCTACAATGCGAACTGAATCGCCTCAAGGCGCTGATGGTAAACAGGACAAATAGAGAGGGTGAATCTCCTTAACGGGGACACAGACAGCAATAAAAACCGACAATCCCTTTGCACTCTATCGGAAACTGTAATAAAAAGTTTTGCATTTAGTTATACTTTCACTTTGAGAAATTCATCCACAGAGTTTAATTGTTTCAAGATGCAAAATTTTAGATGCAATTGTGTGTCAGATACTTCATAAAGTGGGTTGAAATTTTTTGGACACTGCAGTTGCTCAGTACTGTTAATGCAGCACTAGGACAACAGCATGTCAGAGCCCTCTGACATACTCGACAGTGGTGGAACGTGTGCATGTTGGGTGAAAAAGTTGTTTTCAGAGAGTGTTCTAATTTCTGCAGGAACGATGAGACGCCCTCATTTCTCTTTTTACAGTAAACAAAGTACAGTATTGTGTATCAATGCCTTGAGTAGTTTCCTTTGTTTGCATTGTGTAAGTCTCTCTATTTTATCCACTTTATTGTGTTCTTTACTATAATCACCAGAACAAAGTGGTTTAGCTTGTTTTCCATCATCAGGTCAAATTCAAGGAAATCATCAGGTTGACATAAAATGACATATGTGTCTATGGTCACATTTTCTTTATCTTCCTGATTTCAGATCACAGAGTCATATGAAGAGCAGAACACGTCATCTATCAGCAGTTTGTCTTCTTCCTGCAGCAGCTTGAACAGCCCAAGCTGTGATGTTCACTTCCCAAAACTTAGCTACACAAGGTCTATGATCCTCTCCAATTCACAGAGACCCAAGGTAAATTTTGAAATTATTACTATAATATAAGGCACATTAAATGTGCTTATTGTCAATTTAGAAGTAATTACAAATATTCTTACATATTAAAATATATTGTCACCTGTTCTTTAAAAATCACATGGACTTATTAAAAGCTGTGTTTGTTACTCCTATGTCAGATCATATAGAATGTTCAAAGTCTCTGACCATCACTTGCCGCATGACTGTAGTCTCCAACCATCTCTTGTTGCATGTGTGCAGTCTGTGACAGCTTTCTGTAGCATTGCATTTACTGAACAATATGTGTGGCCCTTTAGTGATATTAGTTTCCACCCTTGAGGCCCCTATATCAAGTAAGACCGGCGCTACACGGCTAAAATATCAGCCGGTTCAGCAGGAACCGGCTGAGATTTGAACCGTTAATGGGCAGGCTGAAGGTAACAAGTTGATCAATCGAGCAACTTGGGTACAACCAGCCTGCCAGATTCGCTTCCCATTATCGCAAGCGGGCTGCTGTAGCTGCTAGCAATAACCACTGTCTTCACCCGACAGGGACAGCTTCCCCCACCCGCTCCTGCCCTCCCCCCCGGCAGGGGAATATAATGGCTGATTCCCCTGCCATTGTTGATGGGGGAATTGTGCAAATGCAAATTTCTTTCCTGCAACCCGTGGTTGCAAGAAAGAAGTTCACACTGTGTATGGCCTGCCTGAGTTAACCTCTGTCTTGCACTCATGGTGGACATGGTGGACAGGGAGGGGTTGATTTTCTAAAACTGGAGAGTTCAAAATCTGGTGCAGATCCATTTTTTTTTTGTCAAAGCTTAATTGAACAAGCAGTTAGATGTTAGATGCCGATTGGCAACCATGTGCAGCTACACTGGATTTTGCACTCTCCAGTTGTAGTAAATCAAGCCTGTTGTGTTCAGGTATGACCGGCTTAACCCAGAAGTCAGGAAAGTCCAAAGTAGCAATGCAAAATGAAATCAAAGATGCACATAGGAATGGTATGCAGTGAAAATCTGTGACATCTGCTCTTAGACTGGTAATTTAGTTTTACTTAAAATGGCTTCATTTTAAAATAAGTGGTCCCTAGACTTTCTTGGTTTCATAGGACTAAAATATTACAATATCAGTTATCTTGATCTATTGATAGGAATCTATTGTTTGGCTCTCTTACCTGTCCAATCCAAGGAAAGGGCTATTTTTGCCTCATTATTAAAGCACATTATTAAAGCATTATTAAAGCACTGTCCACTGACATCCGATCCGAAAAAGTGTGACGGAGGAAAACCCTATTTTTCCATCTGTTTGCGGATCGGATTGGGTGACAACGGACTCTATGGTCTGTCTTCATCTGATCCCCCATAGGGGAGAGCGGCGATCTGACAGGTCCATCCCTGCACAGAGTGCAGAGACAGACCTGTCATCTGCCTGCTCAGCGGGGATCGAACACGAGCAGAGCGGGCTCCGTACACGGACATGTCTATGTGAAAGAGCCCTTAGGAGAACTGATTGGAGGGAAGGGACACACTCCCTTCACACAGCACATAGGAATGGAGCTGAGGCTGTCTATCACAGGATGCTGGAGCTCCCTCCCCTGTCACCTTTTTATTCTTGGCATCAAGAAAAGTTGTCAGAAGTGATTCCTGCAGGTCACAGAGGAATGGGGCAGATAGAAATGACACCTAGTGCTCTGGATTGAGACAAGTACACACTATACAGGGATTCACTTTGTTCTTATTTCTTGTCTGAGGTTTACAACCACTTTAAGTAGTGGATGCGTATGGATTATTTTTTGAGAATAAGAATATTGTTTGTTTTCACTTTAATGTGGCCTTATTATACTGTATTATACAAGCACTAATCATGATATTCTTGGTAAATAGTGCAGGGGTCTTCAAACATTCAGAACAAAGGGCCGGTTTATTGTCCTTCAGACTCTAGGAGGGCCAGACTGTGGCCAGTGGGAGTGGAAATTTTCCTAGGATCAGTAAAGTAAACATCTGGTATTAGGGGGAAGAATAGTGCCCCATTGTTGGTATCATAGGGAGAAGTAGTGCCCCATTAGTGGTGTCAGTGGGAGAAATGGTGCTCCATTGTCAGTGTCAGATGGCAGAATAGTCTCTCGTATCAGTGGAAAGAATAGTGCTATAAGGGCCGGATAAAGGCAAGCAAAGGGCCACATCCGGCCCTCAGGTTGAGTTTGGAGACCGCTAGTCTAGTGTAACATTTTAATTGGCCCTAAAATATCTTCTGTCCTTTGTTACTTGTCTCACCGGAGTCACCATCCACTTGTACTTATATCCAAATAGCAGGGATTTGGCTGCATTGCTTAACCTCTCTTTAAAACAGATATCGGAAAGATTGATGAAATACTAACCAATGACAAGTTTGAGAGATGGCTTATTTGTTTTACAGGCACACCACAGGAGGAATCTCTCACATCATTTACCTGTAGTTGAAAGTTATGAAAATAATACGAATATAAATGCTGACCTGAATAAGCTGCCTCTGCTCACAGTCTTGGATATGCCTCATGTAAGTTATTTTTCTATGTTACATTTAAAACAATATATAGTGTTGTATAAATTCACATGGGGTTGTCAGTGTCTTTGCAGCTCAAAATATATAGTACAAGAAAAATAGACAAGCAGTTTTCAATAGAAACTGGCTGACATTCGGCCCATGTGTGCGGCAGCCGGTCCGACAGAAGCCGGCCAAACAGAAGGGGCATGACTGAAAGAAGAAAGAAGGGGCATGACCTAAATAGGTCTGCTGACCGGCACTCTCAGCCAATGGCTGGGGGGGGGAGGTGTCCCCTGTCAGAACACAAAACTCAGTGGTGGAGATTGCTGTACTAACATTGCATAGTTAGTAGCTACTACATCAGAGGAGAGACTTTATGACTAAAATAGGCAGTAAATGTTTGTAATGATTGAAGTGAAGCATTTTAGCTTTGAGCTCAGAGTATTAGAGCTTGCTTCTTTGACGGTAAAGGTGAATAGTAATAGCTAGGCCTCACATAGCAACGTCTTAGCAACATCCTGGGAGTTTTTAGGTGAGGTACATAAATGGCATCCACCCATCCAAGTTTATTTTGTATCTACAGACACCAGCTATCTGTGTAGGCAGTGTTTTGGTAAAGGTGAACTAACTCTTTTTAAATATAATCGTATTGGTTGGTAGGCACAGCTGCCATATTCTGCATGCTCTATGTTTAGTAAATTCCCCTCAGTATTGTAAATGTGACTGATAACTCCACAAAATCTGGCCCTGTGCTCAGTTTTCTACAGTAAGACCTCTTTCACATGGGCGGCTGGGGGCAGTAAAAGCAGGCAGTTGAGTCACTGTTTTTTTGCCCCCCCTCCACCAACCAAAATGCTACAATATACTTGGAGGGGGCTGTTCAAGTCAGTGGGGTCCTGCCGCAACTGTGAGCCAAATGTCTGGCTCAAGTTTGAGGCAAATTAGTCCAATTAAAAATTGGCATTCAGCAAAAAACAGCTGTGAAAAAATGCTGTTTTCAATCCTGAAAATATGGGTCCTAGGTAACATTTCCTTTACACTTCTTTAGTTGAACCAGCCATATTATCCCATCTAGGGGTTCAGCTATATACATGCACCTTCTCATATACTGCTCAGGAAAGACTTGCATAGCTTGAAACTATATTGATGGTCTTGGATCGATGTTCATGGATTACTCCATCCTTTGTGGACATTAGGGCCTACATTTCGGAGTGAGTCTGGGGGAATTTGTGCTCATTCAGCCAAAGAAGCTTGTGAGCATTTGTGGGATCAGGTACTGATGTTGGACTAGAAGACTTTTCTCACAATTTGCATTCCTATTCATTCAAAAGGTATTTAGTAGGGTTGAGGTCCAGATACGCCACTTCAGTTCCTCCACACTAAACTCATGAATCCTATCTTCATGAACCTGGTTTTGTGCATGGGGCACAGACATACTGGAGCAACATAGGGCCTTCTCCAAACTGTAGCCACAAGGTTGGAAGTAAACAAATGCCTAAAATTTCTTTGTATGCTGTAGCATAATAGTACCATTTACTGGAAACACCTGAACATAATACTATAGATGGTTATTCACATATTTTTTGTCCATATAGTGGGAGGGACAGTCAGGTGTCCACAAGAATTTATCTATATAATGCATCTGATGGTCCGATCTCATTGAGCTTTCCCATAGGGGTCATCATATTTCTTCAGATTTTTTCAGATACTGCTCACCCAGCAGCTCAACTTCACATGGTAGACTGGTGGACCTGAAATAAAACAGCTATCTAGTTAATGAAGAAGTTCGGCCGCTGCACCTGTCTGTGTAATAGGCACAAAGACCATGCAGAAAGCTCAGTAATACCGACCCTGTGGTTTTCTTAGGTCAGCGTTACTGAACTGCACTGAGAATGGAGTATCTAGTATGAACATTCCAACCTCAGTGCTGCCCCCCACTATCCATGTGACAAATTCATGGACACATTTCTGATATGTACATGAATTTGTTGGCTGTATTAACATTTGTTGTGTGAATAGGAGACCTTTCTTTTATGTAGCGCAGACCCTCTGGCTGGTTCCTCTGTGCTGTCCTAGATCCACTTTTCCCCACAGTGTAAGAGCAGCCAGGCGTTCTATAGCATCCACACTTCTGGCTCAAAAAAGTAGTCTAGGCGTTGCTTTTTTATAAATGTGTTGGAGTGTAATTTGGTTAGGGCATAGGGAGCTGTGGAATATGCCAGAATGTCGAAGTGTATTAAGAGGACGCTCTTTCCTAGCAGCTACTTCTTCTTGAAAAGTTCCTTAGAAACAACGCTTGGGAAATGGACAGCACTGGGGAACCAAAGCAATTTCCCAAGCCGAGCGAAGCTCAGTCTCAGTGCAACGGAGGGAGGGGGGTTTACCAAACAGCATTCACCCAGATCCTGCTGTCAGGTCTGTACTCACAAGTCCTTTGGTGCCTGCGTACCTCTCTCAGAGTCAGACAGCTGCTTAGTGGATTTTCCAGGCTGGGTCTTAGGTGAAATCCCCTTCTTTGGCTTGAACTCTCTTTCTCTGCAGGTAGGGCACCTGCCACAGGGTAGTTGGGGCCCTTCTGGCTCCTGGAGAAGTTTTAGGGTAGCCTGAGAGGGTGACAGCTTTCCAGGCTGGGTGCGTCTCTTACAGGATAAGGACCTTGACTGAAGCAGCCCCGGACTATTTATGTTCTTTCCAGTCACCTTCTGAGTAGGTCCCTTCCGGGATTGGCTGGGACCTCATAAATATTCAAACTGCCCCTGAGCCTGCTCCACTCCTATGTTCTGAATCTTTCCAGAAAGCAGGGAGCAGCAATCAAGTGTGCAGCCTTTTTAGACCCTGATCAGCCCAGCAACAGGGCCACTGATTACAGAGGAGTGCAAAAAGATGGAGGGTGGCTGCTCATTAATGCCACTGACTGAATTTTGTATCCTGCTCGAAATTTCGTTTTTTCTTTAATTTTTTTTTTATGCTGCAAAGATGAATGGCACCAGACATAGTACGAGGTAGCTTTTTCTTATTTTATTGACGTTAAGTCGTTTTTAACTTGCTTGTTTTTTTTTAAGGAGGTGGAAAAGGCAGGACAGTTAAACAAGACAAAAATAGCAGAAGGTGGAAGAAAACTAAGGTAAGCATGTCTTTTCTTCTATACATAGAACACCTCTCTCACCTATCACCTTAAATACGTTCAAAATGCAGGTACTTCCTGTTATGGGAGCTATCAGGTAACCCACCCTGAGGGTAACCCGCAGGAGCTACTGAAATCTGTTGTTTATTGCATGAATTGTCATTTCAAAAATGACAGTTGTTTATGATATACAGTGCTGTAAAGCTAAATGTCTGTTCCGCACATTCTCTGTGACCAGCCCATTCCTTTTTGTATTTAAACTACTTTAAGAGTCTGTTCCAATACAGTATACCAGTGGGATGCCGCAGCTGTTGAATTAAATTAAGGGTTTGATTCTCAAATTCTGAAAACAAAGACACCGCTATTCTACTCTTTAAATTTCTTAATGACAGAAACCATATTGTGATGTGCTGTTTCCCATTTTTGCATACTTAGTAAAAAGTGTCATTCAGAATCACTCTTCAATCCTTTTTAATCCTATAGTTATTGTTAAATCATTTTGAAATTCTTTTTTGCTTCAATTGTATAATTTATAATGCTCTTTGTCCTTGCAGATCTCACATGCCCTGTGTGCTGTGCTTGTTCTCAGACTGTGTATGCTCAGTGTAGTCCGTCTGTATGCATTGTGTGTACTCTGCCTACGTGTTCTCTGTTGCTTGTGTTGTGGCTGTTCTGTCTGCATGCTACTGCTACCACTAAACCCTGCCCTAAGTGCCCTCTGTCATTCAACTACCACTTAAGGACCGGAAGGATTTGCCCCCTTAATGACCACGCCATTTTTTGCGATACGGAACTGCGTCGCTTTAACTGACAATTGCGCCGTCGCACCCAAACAAAATTGATGTCCTTTTTTTCCCACAAATAGAGCTTTCCTTTGGTGGTATTTGATCACCTCTGCTGTTTTTACTTTTTGCGCTATAAACAAAAAAAGCAAAAAAAAAAAAAAAGAGCAACAATTAAAAAGAAAAATATTCTTTACTATTTGCTGTAATAAAAAAAAAGTAAAAAAAACAAATGTCTTCATCAGTTTAGGCCAATATGTATTCTACATATTTTTGGTAAAAAAATCCCAATAAGCGTATATTGATTGGGTTGCGCAAAAGTTATAGCGTCTACATAATAAGGCATAGATTTAGGGACTTTTTATTATTTATTAACATTTTTCTAGTAATGGCAGTGATCAGTGGTTTTTAGAGGGACTGCAACATTGCGGCGGACAGATCGGACACTTTTGGCACTTTTTTGGGACCAATGACATTTATACAGCGATCAGAGATAAAAATAGGCACTGTATAAATGTCACTGGCAGGGGGCGATCAAGGGGTTAAATGTTCAATAGGGAGGTGTTTCTAACTGTGGGGGAAGGGTACTGACTGGCGGAGGAGAAAGATCACTGTTCCTGATCACTAGGAACATCAGATCTCTCGCTACTCCCCTGTCAGAAAGGGGATCTGTCTGTTTCCATTGTTTACGTTGACAGATCCCCGTGACAGATCCCCGTTCTGGCTCTCTGTGGAGCAATCACAGGTGGCCACTCGCATCAGCTATGGCGGCGCGCACGCTCCCCCTATCGCTCTTAAAGCAGCCGAGGTACACCTACGGCAATTCGCTCAGGGGAGCCAACCTGCGGCAGTATAACGACAGCGGCTGGTTGACAAGCAGTTAAGATGTCAGGTAATTAATGGGGGTCAGGCTAAATATTGAATGTGGTAAAAGGTGGGATTTAATCTCAACTTGGTCAAAAGCCAAGGCCCTATGTACAGTTTAGGCCTAGGATGCAATAGGATGATACATGGATCAATTTAAAGATTAACACAGGTAGTTGCAGGACTGGACGTTACCATTGTTACCATATGTTTTCTGCAAATGCAAGTGCACATCCACTATTGACATGACAGTTTCTGACTTGGTGCAGTATTATACCCCATCGGTAGTTCACATTAAAGCCTGGGCCTAGGGTAAAAAAAAAAAAAAAATGCACAGGGAAACAGAGATCAGTTTGTGGACTAACACTGGTACGTTAGGCACTACAATGTGGCTGCACTTCAGAGTTGTTACCTTAGATATGTTTTCTGCATGTGCATTTTCATACTATCACATTGCAGTAACCTTACATGCATTGGTGTGCATCAAAATGAATGGCACCCCAATGCACATTGTCAACTGACATGCATTGCAGTGTGCTTCCACAAATGCTGAATGCATAATTGTAGATTCGTTTTTTTTGAATGGGCTTCCCTAACACAACATATTTTACCATCCGGTAATATACGCATACGTTTAATGCACTGCAGCAGACCAGGCTGGTGTGAATGGGCCCTAAGGAATTTTTTGTTACATCCAGTTTTGACATAGCCTAGGCTTGGTACATTGCTGCTTGATGTATTTGACTGTAGTACTTAAATTCACAGTAGTGACTGTCTGACTTCTGATATTTAAATTGCTGCAACCTTAGAACTGCTACATATTCCTGTGGTACCAAAAGTATACCAAATTAAATATATAATTAAAATGTATCACTCAATCAATTTTTTTTTTTTTAGGAAAAATTGGACTGCATCTTTAGTAGTTTTGACTGGAAATAGTCTAGTGTTCTACAAGGACCCTAAGGTTCAGGCTCCTTCTGGCTGGGTAAGGCATTTTGGACTATATACTGAGTACCAATGAGGGAATAGAATATACATATATATCCATCAGTAGGGTAAAACAGTACTCTACAAGTCTACTGGCACAAAATGGCACGGTGTATACAATTTATTAACCATCTAATTAAATGAAGGGAGATGGTAAACCAGGTCTTTACAACATATGTTAGCATGTGGGGAGTGTAATATAATGACTACTCTTCTGCTGCACACTGATTTACAGAACCTGCTGAAAAGAATAAATATTATTTTAAAATACCAGATCTTTCCCATTGGGGACAGCCTAGGAGGGGACACTTACTTAACAAGGTCACAAATAGCAATACAGATAAGACAGAGGTTCCAAACCAGAGGTTTCCAAAGTTATTTGGCCTACTGCCCTCATTTCAGAAAAAAAAAAAAAATACTCCACGCCCCCTGGTCTTTAAGCAGACAAACAGAAAGATGCAGTGAAATCATTGTACTCTTTTATGCATCTATATTTCTAGGGGAAAGATAAAAGGGGATATACGTACCTGATCCTCTGCTCCTCGCCACACAAGACCGGTCCCCAGCTCCTGTACGCCTGGGCTCTAGCTATCTTAAATCCTGACGTCCTGAAGCTCTGAGCAGCATCCATAGCCCTGCTCTGGACATGAGGACGCCAGTCACTGTCCACTGCTGGATCGTGGAGGCGCACCATTTGCCGGGGGAGTGGAGGTTGGAGGCAAGTATAATGCCGCGTACACACGAAGGGACTATCCCGCGGGATTATCCGCTGGACCGAAGTCGAGCGGATAATCCCCTCGTGTGTGGGCGCCGGCGGACTTTTTTTGCCCAAAGTACGGCGGACTAAAGTTTTAAGTTTTGTTTTAAAATTATCCGCTGGACTTGGCAGTCCGGCGGACAATCCGGCCGTGTGTAGTATGGTCCGGCGGACCAAAAAGGACGCATGCTCAGTAGCAAGTATTTTTCTAGGATTTTTCGTTTTCTAGTCCCGTCGTACGTGCTGTACGTCATCGCGTGAACCGTCGGACTTTTTGCGTGATCGTGTGTGGTCAAGTCCGTTCGCTTTTTAGTCCAGCGGACCCAGCTGGAAAGTCCAGCGGATTGTCCGCTGGACTTAGGTCCGCCGGCAAAAGTCCGTACGTGTGTACGCGGCATAAGGGTTTCTCCTCTCCCCTGGACAAAACTGGCACAGCCCCACTGCAAGGGATTTTTTTTTTCTGCCTGGAGTTGGGCTTTAAGACCTGTTGGCGGACTTCACAACTGATCAGTTATATCTTTCATTTTGAGTGTTTATTTGGAAAATAAGGTAATTATTACAACTTCGACCCTGTATTACACAACAGATTAAATATGTACGAATGTTTTTTCCAAATTTTCTTATCTTTTCTTCTTTCCTTATGCTTCCACCGCCCCCTTATTTTTATTCAATGCCCCCCAATTACACCCAAAGCTTCTACCATCTCCCTGGATCATTGCAGTGCCCCTCAGGGAGTAGTATTGCCCACTTTGGGAAGCACTGTTCTAAACCTTCCTTATTCAGCTGTCACCTCAATTACTGTCTGTGTAACATTACAAAACCGAGTAGAAATCTCCCTAAAAGGGACAAAGACAGTAATGAAACGTGTCAGCTATTCTAATACTTTCCCACTCCATCCAAAACAAAACATAAGCTTTGACTGGAGTTCTGCTTTAACTGTTTACTGAAACACATTTTGTCTTTTAGAAACCATCCAACAGTAAGCCCGAGAGCAGCATGGACCTCAGGGGTGCCTCCGTTGACTGGGCCCAGGATATGTCCAGCAAAAAAAATGTCATTCATGTAAGTCACCCTAAGTGGCCCATCTATAGAGTAAAGGGGTAGATATTGCATGGCCTATTTTTTTCATAGAGTCCCATGGAGTTTGTAATTTATTTACCCTAGTTCAGTAACATATGACTAGTTTAGCCGTGTGGCCTTTATTTGAAGTGAATAGGTTAAAATTCCAGTCTCTTTTGGTTACAGATTTTACAGGTTATAGCTGAATCTAAATGATCCAGCTGTTTAGCATAAACGTTAAAAGCTTACATTATTTAGGAAGAATAAAAATGACTGCCAGACAACTACGCCGAAGAAGCTTTAAACTACTATTTACAAAGAATTAAAACCCAGGATTAACCAACTGTCCAGATTTCCCTTGCACATTAAAATTAAGACCTGACTGAGAGGGATTTGTGCCTGACCCCCCACAAGGCATTGGCTGTTAACTCTTGGTAGACCCTTTTATTGTGAAAAATATATATATATATTTGGCCCAATCCTTACAGCTTGGTGATCTCTTTCTTTCTCTCCATACAAGTTGACTCTCCCAGGAACCCCACTGTAGCTCCAATGGCCACTAATTGGCTGCCACACTGCCACACAATCATTAGATACAGTCAAAGCTGCCACCAAGCTTAGATTCCAGGGCTAAGTCACCCTAATTCAAGAAAATCTTTAGTCCCCACCTTTTGATATCTAGTTGTTACTAATATGTTACTTATTCGCATGGAAAGTTTTTACCAATACTGCTACAAGATGGAAGAATGGAGAGACATGTATAGACTTTACCTTCCCAGTTAAAAACATTTAGGATTAGGATATTTATATAAAATTGGTAGAGGTTATATTTTTTCTCACCTTTAATCAGTTTTATATCCAACATTTAAAGGAAAGATGGCAGTAGATTAATTAGGTAGAACTGCCTGACAGTTCTTAGGATGCATATAGTAATGGAGTCTGTGAAGCTTACATCCTGATTGCCCAGCTTAATAGAGTACTTTATTGTCTCTTGAGTGTTCCGGTGGTCACATACTACAGGAATTGCTTAATCATCCTCTGCACAAACTGGCTGTGACCCAACTTTATGCAAACGTGATATGTGCCCTCTGCAGCTCCGCATGGTAACAGGCAACGAGTTCCTACTGCAGTCTGACAAGGAGTCTGTTGTACAGGAGTGGTACGAGGCCCTACAGAGAATCACTGACAGACTGGTAAGTTACACTATCAGCACTGATATCACATGATTTATTTTGGCTTCTTTACATACTTTTAGTTAATTGCATTACCTAATTTTTCTGTTTAGCACAGATAATCAGATCTGTGTGTTATAATATTAACTCAGTATAGGCACAAGCATACTGAGAGGCTGATATGTAAAAACTGGGTAAAAGTTGATATAGGGCTGCTGCCCATAGTGACCAATCAGACGATAGCTTAGTTTAACTTTTGACAGAATAAAGAGAACTTTGTTGTTTCCAGTGCTTTACCAGACAAAAAAATCTCTGCAAGATCTGTTTACCAGTCTACTTGCAATGTGAACCATAAATTGCTTTGAGTAATAGAACCGTCAAGAATTGAAAAGCTTACCTTCATTAAAACTTTAACTTAAATTAAACATTTTTTACTTACCCACAATCTTGTGAACTCTTCTAGAATATATTGTGTTATCCTTGTAGAGATTGTTATAATGTATTCAAGAAAGGAGATTCTTTGTGAAAACTAATACATAAAGTAATGCTTGGCATAAATGGGCTTATTAGCATGAATAGCACATGTACAGTGCCTTACAAAAGTATTCACACCCCTTGAAATTTTCCACATTTTTTCATGTTACAACCAAAAATCTAAATGTATTTTATTGGGATTTTATGTGATAGACCAGCAAAAAAGGGAACACATAATTGAGAAGTGGAAGGAAAATGATAAATGATTTTACATTTTTTTTACATCTGTAAAAATGTATTTTTTGCATTTGTATTCTGCCCAAGAGTCAATACTTTGTAGAATCACCTTTCTCTGCAATTACAGATACAAGTATTTATTTTTTAGACATGTGCGATTAGTTTCGTACGAATCGAAATTCGTACGAATTTTTCGAAATTCGTACATTCGTACGAATCCGAATTACGAATTTTTACGAATACGAATTCTGTACGAAATACGAAATTTCGTTTACGAATTTCGGATCCAAATTATCCGAATCCAAACTACCAAATGATGAATTTCAACTAATATGAAAGAAATTATAGCGGATATAACGAATGATTCGAATGAATTCGAGATTCAGTATAACGAATATCGACACTATAATAACGAATTATCCAAAAATTAACAATAGACAATAGACTTATGTGTTATGTAACGTTAATACGTTTTTGGATAATTCGTTATTTATCGTTACGAATCGTTACGAATATCGACACTCTACGAATAATAACGAATTATCCAAAAACTTATTAACGTTACATAGCACATAAGTCTATTGTCTATTGTTCACCAATCACTCAGAGGAAGTACGAAATACGAAATTTCGTATTCGTAAACAAAATTTCGGATTTCGTACTTCCTCTGAGTGATTGGTGAACAATAGACAATAGACTTGTGTTACTTATGTAACGTTAATACGTTTTCGGATAATTCGTTATTATTCGTAGTGTCGATATTCGTAACGATTCGTAACGATATTAACGATTTGTAACGATTCGTACGAAATTCGTATTTCGTACGAATCCGAATTATATTTCGTACACGAATTACGTTTTTTTTTTTTATACGGAACGAAACAAAACAAATTTTTTGATGGCTCCCATGTCTAGTATTTTTGGATATGTCTCTACAAGGTTTGCACATCTAGAGAGTGAAAATTTTGCAAAATAGCTTAAGCTCTGTCAGATTGGATGGAGAGATCCGTGAACAGCAATTTTCAAGTCTTGCTACAGATTATCAATTGGATTTGGGTCTGGACTTTGACTGGGTCATTCTAACACATGCATATGCTTTGATCTAAACCATTCCATTGTAGCTCTGGCTGTATGTTTAGGGTCATTGTCCTGCTGGAAGGTGAACCTCTACCCCAGTCTCAAGTCTTTTGCAGACTCTAACAGGTTTTCGTCTAAGATTGCCCTGTATTTTGGTTCCATTCATCTTCCTATCAACTATGACCAGCTTCCCTGTCCCTGCTGAAGAAAAGCATCCCCACAACATGGTGCTGTCACCACCATGTTTCACGAATGGTTTGTTTAGGGTGATGTTCATTCAGTGTTAGTTTTCCGCCACACATAGCATTTTGCTTTTAGGCCAAAAAGTTCAATTTTGGTATCATCTGACCAGAGCACCTTCTTCCACATGTCTGCTGTGTCCCCCACATGGCTTCTCGTGAACTGCAAACAGGACTTCTTATGGCTTTCTTTCAACAATGGCTTTCTTCTTGCCCCTCTTCCATAAATGCCAGATTTGTGGAGTGCACAACTAATAGTTGTCCTGTGGACAGGTTCTCCCACCTGAGCTGTGGATCTCTGCAGCTCTTCCAGAGTTACCATGGGCCTCTTGGCTGCTTCGCTAAAGAATGCTCTCCTTGCCCGGCTTGTCATTTTAGGTGGACGGCCATGTCTTGGTAGGTTTGCAGTTGTGCCATATTCTTTCCATTTTAGGATGATGGATTGAACAGTGCTCTGTGAGATGTTCAAAGCTGGGGATATTTTTCTATAACCTAACCCTGCTTTAAACTTCTCCACACATTTATCCCTGACCTGTCTGGTGTGTTCCTTGGCCTTCATGATGCTATTTGTTCACTGAGGTTCTCTACAAATTAAATTACACACAAGTGGACTCTATTTACTAATTAGGTGACTTCTAAAGGCAATTGATTCCACTAGATTTTAGTTAGGGGTATCAGAATAAAGGGGCTGAGTACAAATGCACGCCACACTTTTCACATATTTATTTGTAAATAAAAAAATTGAAAACCATTTATCATTTTCCTTCCACTTCACAATCATGTGCCACTTTGTGTTGGTCTATCACATAAAATCCCGTTTTATGTTTTTGGTTGTAACATGACAAAATGTGGAAAATTGCAGGGTTTATGAATACTTTTTTCAAGGCACTGTAATCAATCAGTCACTAGAAATCCTTGTATAAAAAATGTAAATAATTATTAAATTCCAAAGTATTGTTTTATTATAATGAATAACCACTGACACTCTATGTAATGCTTCCTTCACTCTCTTTTTGGAATAATCAGAGCAAGTTTTTGTATTTCACAAGCTGTGCACAAGTGAAGTCATGCACCATACTAAAGTAATGATTTTAGGTTATTTTCTAAATCTGAAATCCTGCTGAGAAGGCTAGAAATGATGATCTAACCAATCCAACTGTTCTTCACGTAGGAACGAGAAAATCCATTGGATGAAATTATTTTGAGAAGAGCGGGCAGTATGGAGGTCCTGGATGGAAGTGGCGGAGAGGAGGAGAGCCCTTTAAAGAATAAAGATAGTCGGAAATTCACATGTACGATGTAGATGGGGGTGATTTTTGTATATCTGTATGCAATTACCAATGTAGCATTGCAATTATTGCAATAGCTCACAGGTTAATATATTTATATTTATATACCACCCATGTACAGTTTAATTAGGTAGTATGTAGTATACACTACAGTCTACATTATACTGTAAGGTAACAGTCAAGGTAAAAAGAAAATGTCACCGACATTAGTTGTTAGATATTAGATTGGGTGCTCATTTACTGATTTGCTTTGAAAGGCTCTAATTGGTTGTTGTGGATGATTATTTTTGTTTTAGTTCTTGTGAATCGGCAACAGTATTAATGGTTTTTGGTGTACAGCTATTAAACTTTAGCACATATCTTTTGGGTTATGGATAAGGAGGGGCTGTGGCATGTTTAGAAACCTGGCACGTCTTGAAAAATCATATCCCCATATATTTCAAATACTGAAGTAAGTAGGGTGCAGGATAAACCATTCTTATCAAACCAAACCATATTGTACTTTCTAAAGCAGATCCATTTTAATCTATTTTCAATCATGCTTCTTTACCTAGCGTAGCCTCAGAAACCTTAGGGGCATATTTATAGAGCAGTGAATCTTTGTATTCACCAAACATTGACTTGGTGGTTAATCATTCACTGTCCTTTAAACACATGCACCACTTTAAAAATTAGCTTTAAGGATTTTTATAAAGCAAATCTTTCAATAGTCATTTAATTCCAGGGATCTTCAAGGAAAAGAAAAAGACAGCTCTGAATTTTTACAACAGGTTTTTTTTTGCACTTATCAAATAGATATAACCCAACACTTTTATTGGCAAGATTAAACAGTTAGTTCACCCTTACCAAAAAAATGGCTGTGCAGATAACTGGTGTCTGCAGATAAAAACAAGCTGTGCAGCTTGGAATAATGTTGAACAATGCCCTTGCCATAGCTGTAGGCCACTTACATACCTTATGAAGCCTGATCTAAAAACTCCCAGGATGTTGCTAAGTGAGGCCCATGTATTACTGTTCACCTTTACCATCACAGGAGTGAGACTCAGAGCTACTGCACCAGGGAAGAGAAAACAAATGTGAGACGGTTTTAATCAGAGAAAGAGCCCCTGTGATGGTGAAGGTGAGCCGTAATAGCTAGGCCTCGCTTAGCAACATTGTAGGAATTTTCAGGTCAGGCCCCATGACTTACATAAATGGCCTACATGTATAGTAAGGGCATCATCCAATTTAAGTCAAAGCTGCACAGCTTTTTTTCATCTACAGATGTTCCTTATCTGCATAGGCAGTTTTATTAGTAGAGATGAACTTACCCTTTAACACAGCGACAAAGACTGTTACATAGTAACATAGTTACATAGTTACATAGTTACATAGTTAGTTAGGTTGAAAAAAGACCCTCCAGTCCATCCAGTTCAACCACAAAAAAAAAAAAAAAAAAAAATATATATATATATATATATATACATATATATATATATATATATATATATATATCATACAATCCCATATACCCCATTCTATACCCACAGTTGATCCAGAGGAAGGCAAAAAAAACCCCAGCAGAGCATTCTCCAATTTGCTAAAGCAGGGGAAAAAAATTCCTTCCTGATCCCCCGAGAGGCAATCGGATTTTCCCTGGATCAACTTTACCTATAAATGTCAGTACCCAGTTATATTATGTACATTTAGGAAAGTATCCAGGCCTTTCTTAAAGCAATCTACTGAGCTGGCTAGAACCACCTCTGCAGGGAGTCTATTCCACATTTTCACAGCTCTTACTGTGAAGAAACCTTTCCTTATTTGGAGATGAAATCTCTTCTCCTCTAGACGTAAAGAGTGCCCCCTTGTCCTCTTTGTTGACCGTAAAGTGAATAACTCAACACCAAGTTCACTATATGGACCCCTTATATATTTATACATGTTGATCATATCCCCCCTTAATCTCCTCTTATCAAGGGTGAATAAATTCAGTTCCTCTAATCTTTCCTCATAGCTGAGCTCCTCCATGCCTCTTATCAGTTTGGTTGCCCTTCTCTGCACTTTCTCCAGTTCCCCAATATCCTTTTTGAGAACTGGTGCCCAAAACTGAACTGCATATTCCAGATGAGGTCTTACTAATGATTTGAACAGGGGCAAAATTATATCTCTCTCTCTGGAGTCCATACCTCTCTTAATACAAGAAAGGACTTTGCTTGCTTTGGAAACCGCAGCTTGGCATTGCATGCTATTATTGAGTTTATGATCTACCAAAACCCCCAGATCCTTCTCCACTACGGATTCCCCCAGTGATTCCCCACTGTGATCAATCCATGTGTCTCCCCGCCCACCCATTCTGATCTGCAGCTCCTCCCGCCCCCTGCCCTGCTGATAGGAGGACATCAGTGGCCAGGCAGGCAGGCGGAGGGGCCGGGAGAAGACACGGGCATGGCCGCTTTGCAGGAGGTGAGCAGTGACAGCGGTCTGTGATGTCCCTGTGCGGACCGCAGTCGCCGCTCACCTCCTGCTATGTGGCCTGGTCATCAACAGGCCATGAACCAGTGGACCCCTGCTTTAACAGACCAAAAGGTAGCAAATAAAATAAGTTCTTTGTTAGAGTTTAAAATATTGCTAGGGTTGCTTTAAATGAACATACAGTGTAAAAAAAACATTGTTTTTTTAAATCAAATACCAAGTCAAATCTATACCAATCTACATATTGGCATTAAACTGGACAGCTTAGAATAATTTGGATTTATGTTTCTTTATAATGCTTGGAAGTTAGATTACAGTTAAAACTGAAATAAGTGAAAAATTTTTTTCAAGATTTATCTGAAATTAAATATTGATATTGTGTATATTTTAAAAAGCCTTGTTTTAGCTTACAATTATTACATTTTTTACTAGTTTACATGGATATTTGGGGTATAAAGGGACACTAAAAACATACATACACTAGAGCTGCACGATTCTGGCTAAAATGAATAGAATAAAGATCATGATTACAAACAATTGGGCTAACTTTACTGTTTAGTTTTTTAAAATTCATTAAAGTGTATTTTTTGTTCCCAAAAAAATTGCGTTTAAAAGACCGCTGCACCAATACGATGTGACATAAAATATTGCAACAACTGCCATTTTATTCTCTAGGGTCTCTGTTAAAAAATAATATATAATGTTTGGGGGTTCCAAGTAATTTTCTAGCAAAAAATACTGATTTTAACTTGTAAGCAACAAGTGTCAGAAAAAGGTTTAGTCTTTAAGTGGTTAAACTGACCTTTACAGAACGAAGTTCATCCCTTTGATCCAAAAGAACTATATGTTACAATTTTTCTCTTTATCTCTGATGTTGTGATAAATTTGGCAGGCTGCCTGTATTTTTTATTTCTTTGTCAGCTGTCAGAAGTGAGCAGAGAACTCTCTGCACTTGTTACATAGAGTTGGAAAATGCTGTTTTAAGATCGTGAGGAGAGTTGAATCGCGATCTCGATTCTTTAACGATTAATCGTGAAGCTCTAACATACACTAGTAATGAGAATTTTCTCCAAACAATCTTACATACTTAGATTGGAAATGCATATGAATATTAACTTCTATGCATCACATTTTACTACTTGTTAAAAAATGTAAGATTTATTATGATTTTGAGAACGAATAATACGTATATAACACACACTACTCTGTGTTACAAATTTACATAATGTACAATAATTTTGTTTAGTGTTTTTTAATTACAATTTTCTACAGAAACCTAAACATTTCAAATAATGCTTAAGTTATGTGCAGGCAACCTCAGAGCTCAGGTAAGCTTCAGGAAGCAGGCTTATAACTTTATAAATAATTATTCAAAGGTTTTGCAAATGAATCTCATTTTACTGGCCAGAACAGCAGTTTTACAAGGGGATGTACTGTAATAATAATAATAATAATAATAATTGCTTTAACAGAGGTTTTATTGTGTTATTTGTTTATTTACATTTTTTTTATGCTCTTTTTTTTGGTACATAGTATCCTGGGTGAGCAACAATGTTGGTAGTGTCGATAAAAAGAAAGTGAAGCATAGGCTGAAGAAGATGTTGATGAAGAGGCCCCCACTTCAGACCTTACATGAGAAAGGACTAATTAAAGGTCAGTTACTATGATATAGGCAACATGTATATAATTACTAAGTAGATCTTTGATAAGTTGAAGGACTTCAACAAATGTTAGCGTTACCACAAACTGATAATGGTAAGGGATGTGACAATTTTAAGCATCACATGCAGTGAATTGGCCATGAAGGTGTTTACATCACTACCCTGTGTCAGCCAGCAACGGCTGCATGGGAGAGGAGAGAGTACTCCAACAACAGCCTGGGGCAGTGACATCACTCATAGGCTTCAATGGCCCATCTGTTGTTGGCACTCTTTCTTCTTCCCTGCAGTGGCTAACATAGGAGAGCCAAATCACATGACCGGACCAGAGAAGCCTAAAATTAGGTAAGTATATATATCTTTGTTACACAGGTTAGTTAGCATAAGTGTTAGGAGGGGGAAGTGACAGTTTTAAAGTTATTTAAGTGTAAGCTGGAATTCCACTTTAAATGTTTAGCCTAAATTGTACATATCACATAATATATGAATGTGCAAGCTCATTTACTTTAATGTTGTTAACATGACATAGTAAAAATGATGTATGTCACAAGATAGGATTACCAAGAACTATTAACCAATTACACCATTAGAAGACCCTAGAGTCATGTTGAAACTATCATACGCCTATTATAACACAGAAAGCATTATAATTTATGATGTCCAGTTACCCTTCTACAAAAGTGAAGCATAAACTCTTTTTTTTAAAATACATTTGTTGAAGTATAACTCCCTAGCGCAGGGGTGTCCAACCTTCTGACCTTCCTGGGCCACATTGGGCCACACATGAAATACATTGACAATAAAGACTACCAATAAGGGTAGCTAGTGAGGAGAAAGAGTCAGGAAGATCACAATTTAACAATCACTGATATAGATAATGGGGTTGATTTACTAAAGGGAAATCCACTGTGCACTACAAGTGCACTGCAAGTGCACTTGGAAGTGCAGTCGCTGTAGATTTAAGGGGAAAATATAAAATGAGTGGAAGCTCTGATGATTTCTCTCATCCAATCATGTGCAAGCAAAAATGCTGTTTTTTTTTATTTCCTTCCATGTCCCCCTCAGATCTACAGCGACTGCACTTCCAAGTGTATTTCCAAGTGCACTTGCACTGCACTTTTAGTGCACAGTGGGTTTGCCTTTGTAAATAAACCCTGATGCACCTATCTGAGTAATAGAACTTAATTTTTAAAAAAAGATTATTTATTATAAATGTAATAGAGGGCAACATAAAACTAGTGCAATATTTGATACAGGAGTAAACAAACATATCAATAGCTGGTTCGATGGATATAGTAGCAATTCTCAGTGAATTCTCAAGGTGCTCATCAGAATTTGGTTCTAATTTTGCCCTTTGTGTGCTTCATCCTTGACAATAGTTGCTCACAAATATAGGAGCTGCCAAAAACTGATGACACGAATAAGGCAAGATTTTGAAGAGTGGGATATTTTTCTTTGGGAAGATAAAACTTCTAAAAGTCCAGTAAGGAGACACTGTCAAATTTTTGTCAAAGTGTAAACGCATTTTTACAAAAAAATTCCCCAAAAATCATACTTTTTCAGTATGTTGTGTTACATAGTTACATAGTTAGTTAGATTAAAAAAAGACACAAGTCCATCCAGTTCAACCACAAATAAAAAAAAAATATATATATATATATATCATACAATCCCATATACCCCATTCTATACCCACAGTTGATCCAGAGGAAGGCAAAAAAAACCCCAGTAGAGCGTGCTCCAATTTGCTAAAGCAGGGGAAAAAATTCCTTCCTGATCCCCCGAGAGGCAATCGGATTTTCCCCGGATCAACTTTACCTATAAATGTCAGTACCCAGTTATATTATGTACATTTAGGAAAGTATCCAGGCCTTTCTTAAAGCAATCTACTGAGCTGGCCAGAACCACCTCTGGAGGGAGTCTATTCCACATTTTCACAGCTCTTACTGTGAAGAAACCTTTCCGTATTTGGAGATGAAGTCTCTTTTCCTCTAGACGTAAAGAGTGCCCCCTTGTCCTCTTTGTTGACTGTAAAGTGAATAACTCAACACCAAGTTCACTATATGGACCCTTATATATTTATACATGTTGATCATATCCCCCCTAATCTCCTCTTATCAAGGGTGAATAAATTCAGTTCTTCTAATCTTTCCTCATAGCTGAGTTCCTCCATGCCTCTTATCAGTTTGGTTGTCCTTCTCTGCACTTTCTCCAGTTCCCCAATATCCTTCTTGAGAACTGGTGCCCAAAACTGAACTGCATATTCCAGATGAGGCCTTACTAATGATTTGTACAGGGGCAAAATGATATCTCTCTCTCTGGAGTCCATACCTCTCTTAATACAAGAAAGGACTTTGCTCGCTTTGGAAACTGCAGCTTGGCATTGCATGCTATTATTGAGCTTATGATCTACCAAAACACCCAGATCCTTCTCCACTACGGATTCCCCCAGTTGTACTCCCCCTAGTGTTGTTCCTCATTAAAAGCCATCTTGGGCCGCATGTGGCCTGCGGGCCACAGGTTGGACACTCCTGCTCTAGAGTAAAGGTCTCTACAATTTAGGCAGCTTAGAATATCCACTAAGTGTACAAAATAGCATTTAAAACAATTTTAATATCAATTTATCCAAAGCCAGAGATACTTTTAAAGTGGAATTGCAGCTTAACACTAACTATGCTTAAAAATGTTTTAGTAGTTAGTCACATTCAGCTGGACCTGTTCTGCAACATTGTAGACTTTTCTCCAAGCCCATTCTTTGGTTTCATTAAGTGTCCAGAAGATACCCCAGTATTTATATCCACACAGGTCAAATTACCATGGAATGTGTAGAAATTGATTGTCCAAGAGCTTGATTGGAGGTGTGAAAATTGTGAGACCATGCAGTTTTTTTACATATTTCTTTTGTGTCAAGAAGTCTGGATAGGTGTTAATTCCATTTCTCGATTTACATGGTTAAAGGTTTAAATAGTTTTAACCAGGGTAGAGATGTTACAGCGGCATTATATGTGTTCAGGAATGATTGTTCCAGTTTGACATTGATGACCCTTTAATGTTTGCTGTGAGACATTTGTTCTCTCTGTCCAAAATGTGCACCTCACTGTCCACAAAAGAATGTCCCTTTTCCTTAAAGTAATAGTAAACTGCGCCAAGTGAAAAAAGTTGCATACTAGCACATTATGAAAAATTTCCTTTAGAACTAAGCCCTCCAGTGGCACGCTGTCACCACTGACAGGGCTTCCATCTTCCGCCAGTCTTCCTTCTGGGTTCGCAAGCTCTGGCTGTGTGAGTGGTCGGAACTGCAATGACGTCACTCCCGCTCATGCGTGCAGGAGCCCTCGGTTCTGGCACGGTATGCCGGACCTTTAGAGCACATCAAGTTTAGGAGATATTTATTGTACCTACAGGTAAGCCTTATTATAGGCTTACCTGTAGGTACAATTTATAAAAATTAATTTTACTACCACTAACTAAGGTGTAGTAAAACCTCAGAGTCTTGATCTGTATAATTTGCTCTCCTATGTGTATCTGTTTCATGGCCATGGTTTTTTGTTTGACCTTTTGGATGTTTTATTGAAAGCCTTGTCTGGGTAGCCAAAAATGCCTGAGATGTTTGTGTTCTTTGTTTTCAAATGCTGTGTTTGTTGTTGCCATCTGAGTTTGATGTTGCAGAGTCCTAATAACCCCTGGTTTGTGTTCCAGTGGGTGGTGGGGTAAAAATGTGCAAACTCTCTAAGCCCTACCCCACATTCATTGACATGGAGAACACAGTAAGGCAATGATCTGTAAAACTTCTTGGGCTTGGGCTAATACAGAGAAGAAAAGCTTATCTAGTGAATGTGCTTAGACCAGAAATGTAAATAGAAATGAATTAGAGAAAAAGACAGAATGATAATAAGAGAGGATCTTCATCTGTTCTTTTTAAATAATTCAACCTGTGTCCATCTATCTTTGGTTTATTTCTTTATTTTGTCTTTATCATCTCTTAATTTAATAATCTAATATAAGTTTTAATGTTGTTTTTGTTTGTTCTGTAGATCAAGTTTTTGGCTGTCGCCTAGATGCTCTTTGCCTTCGAGAACATAGCACTGTCCCAAAGTTTGTACGGCTGTGTATAGAAGCTGTAAATGAAAGAGGTACAAAATACTTTAGTTACATATTTGATTTAAGTACACAGTCTGAATGTGTAGCTTCAATTCCCATCACCACTAGGTTCTACATGATCCCATTACTTTAAAGAACAAGTTCACCTTTTGTGAGAAAATAATAAACGCACATATTTTTTCAGGAAAAAAATGTGAATTTATTATTTTTCCTAAGGAACCTGGAAAGCATTGTACCCGTGATCAGGGGTGCAATGCCAGACTCCTGCAAAGAAGCCCTGCAGCTTTCAGCCCGTACCTGCATATAGGATGACTGTTTATAAGCTGCAGGACTTGTGAATGAACTACGAGGCCGCTCATCAGCGACCTGCAGTCCATTCAGAACTACAAGCCATCAACTGCAAAAGAAGCTGTAAATGAATAACGCAGCTGTGTGGGTGGAACCCCGCATGGCTACATTATTTTTAAATAGTGACAGTGGGTGCTGGGAGAAGTTCCCCTCTCGCTGTTACTGAAGGGGGGGAGGTCAGAGGCTGCAGTTACTGTAACATTTAACATGTTCCACCCTAAATACTAAAAACTTATCCTTTAAGCTTTACAGCCATTAATGATTATGTAAGTATACAGTACACTTTGGTTAAAAGGGTTGGAAAAACTTCTTGTCATAAAAAAAATAAAGTCTCACCATAAGGCCCTTTTCATACGGGGCGGATCCGCTGGACAGACTCCGATAGCTAAGCGGGGGGATCGCTCCGTTTTATCCCCGCAGAGAAGGTGGATGACAGGTCCGTCTCTGCTCACTGTGCAGGGAGGGACCTGTCAGAGCCCCACTGTCCTCTGTGGGAGATCAGGTAAAAAAGAGGATCCGCCTGTCCGTTTTCATCTGATCCAATCCTCTGGACGGATGATGAACGTATCGCCATCCATGTGCTTTGAGCAGATGGCAGGAGGATCGGATGGCAGGCAGGTGTCAGCAGACACATCTCCGCTGACATCCGCCTGCCCATACAAGTCAATGGGAGGCCCGCTCGGATCCGCCTGAAAAACAGACAGGCGGATCTGAGCGGGCCTATCGTGTGAAAGGGGCCTAAGGAGCCATATATTCTAGGGATGTAAATATAAACAAACAAACAAAAAAATTACATTGTGTTTTATGTTTGACTCTGATTGGATGTCAGGAGAATACCAGTCAAAGCAACAGTAATCAGTGGCTATTTTTAGCTCTATAAATGTCAATGGTCCCAAAAAAGTGTCAAAAGTGTCCGATCTGTCTGCCGCAATGTCGCAGTCCCGATAACAATCGCTGATCGCCGCCATTACTAGTAAAAAAAAAATAATAATAATAAAAATGCCATAAATCTATCCACTATTTTGTAGATGCTATAACTTTTGCGCAAACCAATCAATGCCGCAATGTCGCAGTCCCGATAAAAATCGCTGATCACTGCCATCACTAGTAAAAAAAATAATACAAATGCCATAAATCTATCCACTATTTTGTAGATGCTATAACTTTTGCGCAAACCAATCAATATTAGCTTATTGCGATTTTTTTTTACCAAAAATATGTAGAAGAATATATATATCGGCCTAAACTGATGAAGAAATATATATATATATATATATATATATATATATATATATATATATATATATATATATATATATATATATATATATATATATATATATATATATATATATATATATATTTTTTTATTTGTTTATTTATTTTTTTATTGTCGCTCTTTTTTTGTTTATAGCGCAAAAAATTTAAACCACAGAGGTGATCAAATACCACCAAAAGAAAGCTCTATTTGTGGGGGAAAAAGAACATCAATTTTGTTTGGGTACCACGTCGTACGACCGCGCAATTGTCAGTTAAAGCGATGCAGTGCCGTCTCGCAAAAAATGGTCTGGTCAGGAAGGGGGCAAATCCTTCCGGGGCTGAAGTGGTTAATCAAAGAACTTTAACCAGTAAAGGCCTATTCCTATGTATGTAATGTTTTACAAAATTGCATATTAAAAGAAAGTGCAACATGTAAGAAAAAATATATGACATGGTACTAAGAGGGTTTCGAAAAACACCAGGTGATACTCAACATTGCTCAAACAAAATATGAATTGAGGTTTGTGCAATTAATATTTGTGTTATCAGCTAAAATTCTTCCAAGGCCAAAGTGTGGCACATCCTACCTGGTACATATTCATTGCGATAATATTGTTTACCCACATAATGTGAACAGCCAGTATTGACTGTTTTCAATCGTTTCCTGTTCTGTATGTATCCTAGGGCTGGACGTGGATGGGCTTTACAGAGTGAGTGGGAACTTGTCCATCATACAGAAACTGAGGTTTATAGTAGACAGAGGTAAGAAGCTCCATCGGCAACACCGTTGTGGTGAAAATGACTGATAAAATGATACTGCCAGAGTGAATAAAAATAGGATATTAAAATGTATAACTTTTAATTTTGTATCCTGCCTACAATGCATCTCAAATACACTTATTTGGAACTTGTAAATGATCAGTAGGCTGACCTGTTATTTTTCAGAGAGGGCAGTAACCACAGATGGACGATACGTTTTTCCGGAGCAGCTTTCCCAAGGTAGCCCTTTGTGTTCTGGCTACCATGCTGTGTATGTCATAGCAGATGTGCCCTTTAACAACTGTGCTTCCAGAGCTGCTATTATCGTCCATGTTTGCCAGCAATATGTCTGAAACTGAAATGTCTGAATGGTCTGAACTCTGCAGCCATGTCTACTTGTTGATGTGTATGCTTACAGTGATGTTCTATGCACTTGTCATTGGCTCTGACTAACCAGTTTTGTTCAGTTTGTATTGGTTTCTGTGTCCACATATTTATTTATTTATTTATTACAGGATTTATATAGCGCCAACAGTTTACGCAGCGCTTTACAATATAAAAGGGAGACAATACAGTTATAATACAATAAAATACAAGAGGATTAAGGGGGCCCTGCTCAGAAGAGCTTACAATCTAATATTCCGTACTGTACGAATATCTAGGGTGATTTATTTAGTTTAGAGAAGTGGTGGCCAACTTATTGGACACAGGGGGTTTCAGGGAACCATATATAATAATGAATTAATGTAATGCTACAGAAAGTTGGTACATACTGCATACAGGGCCGGCCCAAGACATTGTGCTGCCTGGGCAAAACAATGGAATGCTGCCCCCCCCCCCAAAAAAAATTTAAAATCACGCCCACCAAAAGGCCCCCACATTCATTATTTTATATCATGATAAAAAAAATTAAATTTATCAGAAAATCAGATTAAAAATGGCATAAATCTATTCCCTATTTTGTAGACGCTATAAATTTTACACAAACCAATCAATATATGCTTATTGCGTTTTTTTTTTTAAACCAAAAATATGTAGCAGAATACATATTGGCCTAAACTGATGAAGACATTTTTTTACAGCCAATATCTATAAGAGGGGTTTCCACTAAGTTTCATTTTATACAGTATTTCTTATTTTCAGTTTGATATGTATTATTACATTATTATGTAAAGTTGCGTATCAGAGACCGGTATTTTCATAATATTGAAGCCTATTGAGATTTCCATACATTAGAGGATTCCACCATTATTGTTAAGTTATTGATCAGTAAGTTAGCGCTGCACTTTTTTTGTGGTGTGGGAACACATAACAGTGCTTAGCGGCAGGCCTTTTACTGACACTTTTTTATTTTACCTCCAGTAGTTTATTGTAAAGAGTAGTGTGGTGATTTCTATTATACTAAAGATCAGCATGTGAAATTAATAAACCTCAACAGATTTCAGTTGTGCCCCACCAGGCTCAGTGTGAAACTGTCTCACAGGTAGCATGGTGTGTGGTGGGCGGTGCCTCAAATCTTAGATCTTCGCTGTCTTCAAAAGCTCTGGTGGAATCTTTTAGGGGCTTTTTTTTGTAGCAATAGTGTTGCTTTAAAGAAGAACTCCAGGATTATGCTATCTTTGCATTTCCAGATCCTAAATCGCTGAGAAATTGGTAATGAAAGTGACTCACTTTTTCTGCCCCAGTGAATAATGCGCTACTTCCGGGCCCCCGGACTTTCTGTTTGTCTACATGTCACATACATGCAGGAAAACTGCACTACATTTCCCACCAGGACCATTTTTAAGGCAGGGCAAAAAGGGCAGCTGCCCTGGGCCCCATCATTATAGTGGGGCCCAAAGAAGCTGCCTCATACTTGACAACTATCCCAGCTTAAATTCCCTTAACCCTTGAAGTTTTAGTCCCGTGCTGTGTCCCGATATCTCAGTGTAAACTTCTGCTGCTGCTGCCCAGCTCTGCCCTATTGCCATGTACTCACCTGCAGACCCTGCAGACCCTGTGTTTACAGGTAAATAACCTGCATTGATATGTAAATAGTGGCAGCATTAATATGTAAATAGCCGTGGACCACGGCATTGATATTTAAATAGAGGCGGCATTCATATGTATATCATGTCCCCCTGAGAACCACCATCACTTCTGCTGAATGCTGCCCACTGGGGAGGTAAAAGCGCATGCTTGAAAGTCCTGAATACAATTGTGGTCATTAAGCCTAACATCATATTCTGCAAAAGTAAGCACATTGGAGGTGGAAGTTTAATTAAATGAGGGGCGCTAGTACCAACATGAGATACTGAATTAATTAATAGGTTAATTAATTGTATATTCTGAACTGTATAGTAGAGACTAAGAGCTTATTGAAAAAAGGTGTGCAGACACAATATAGATCTACCATGAACTAAGCTAATTAGTAACTATTTAAAGTGATAATAGTGAACCACATTTGGTTACTCATACATTACAACCATTATAATGTGAATAATAAAAATTGGTTAGAGTGTGTTTATACAAACAATAATAACACCAGACACCTAGCGTGACCCAGTGAGGTATAAATTAATTATTACCCCAAAGATAATTAACACACAAAATAGAGCTGACCGAGCTCTATTTAAATTAAATAATATAAATATAACAGACCCTGTACCTTGTATCACAATGTGTACAACGAAAGTTAATGATCAAGCACTTATGCCCAATCTGATATATAAAAAGTGCAAACCAACAAATTTGGCAAATAATCCCAATATCTTGGGTACATCCAAAAAACGTGAAAAATATTAATATAAATTAGACAGTGTTAATTGATATAACGCAAAGTTCATGTAGTATATAAAAAGTGCAAGCCAACAAAATTGGCAAATAATCCCAATATCTTGGGTGCATCCAAAAAACGTGAAAAATATTAATATAAATTAGACAGTGTTAATTGATATAACGCAAAGTTCATATAGTAGTCCTTGCTGCAAAACGCCACAATCACTCCTGTAGATATAGCTTGTGCACCATCACCAGACAAATTCTCGATCCACCCAATGTGAGAACCAGCAGTATTAAATGGCCTCTTACCAAATGGAGTTGATTACTTTGTTTAGAAGCAATCAAATGCGCTTTCACAGGATTGTGCCTGTACACTGAGTGACACACCCTCACTCAAGGGCTCTCTTCCCTCTATCAGACCAGCTCAGATGGAATGGATTGGAAACATATGTGGGAATATAAAGAGAGGCGCACCTCATAGCGTAATAACGTTTTATTTAAAAAATATAGCATAAAAAAAACACAGCAGCCAATTGCTCACTTACATTTTCCAGTGCCTACCCGGCACTGAGGCTACTTGCGATATGTTAAAAGATTCGATGGAGCAGCGGATCCTTCCCCTCCTGGCGTGCGTCTCTAGCGTGCGTTCCACTCACCAGACAACCGGAGTCAATATCACAGGAAGTCCAGCAATAGTGCATCCAAAGATACAAAGTGATCAGGTACCGCCTACCGACGTACGTTTCGTGTTTGTCACGTCTTCAGGGTGGCATGGCACCCTGAAGACGTGACAAACACGAAACGTACGTCGGTAGGCGGTACCTGATCACTTTGTATCTTTGGATGCACTATTGCTGGACTTCCTGTGATATTGACTCCGGTTGTCTGGTGAGTGGAACGCACGCTAGAGACGCACGCCAGGAGGGGAAGGATCCGCTGCTCCATCGAATCTTTTAACATATCGCAAGTAGCCTCAGTGCCGGGTAGGCACTGGAAAATGTAAGTGAGCAATTGGCTGCTGTGTTTTTTTTATGCTATATTTTTTAAATAAAACGTTATTACGCTATGAGGTGCGCCTCTCTTTATATTCCCACATATGTTTCCAATCCATTCCATCTGAGCTGGTCTGATAGAGGGAAGAGAGCCCTTGAGTGAGGGTGTGTCACTCAGTGTACAGGCACAATCCTGTGAAAGCGCATTTGATTGCTTCTAAACAAAGTAATCAACTCCATTTGGTAAGAGGCCATTTAATACTGCTGGTTCTCACATTGGGTGGATCGAGAATTTGTCTGGTGATGGTGCACAAGCTATATCTACAGGAGTGATTGTGGCGTTTTGCAGCAAGGACTACTATATGAACTTTGCGTTATATCAATTAACACTGTCTAATTTATATTAATATTTTTCACGTTTTTTTGGATGCACCCAAGATATTGGGATTATTTGCCAATTTTGTTGGCTTGCACTTTTTATATACTACATGAACTTTGCGTTATATCAATTAACACTGTCTAATTTATATTAATATATTTTCACGTTTTTTGGATGTACCCAAGATATTGGGATTATTTGCCAAAATTGTTGGTTTGCACTTTTTATATATCAGATTGGGCATAAGTGCTTGATCATTAACTTTCGTTGTACACATTGTGATACAAGGTACAGGGTCTGTTATATTTATATTATTTAATTTAAATAGAGCTCGGTCAGCTCTATTTTGTGTGTTAATTATCTTTGGGGTAATAATTAATTTATACCTCACTGGGTCACGCTAGGTGTCTGGTGTTATTATTGTTTGTATAAACACACTCTAACCAATTTTTATTATTCACATTATAATGGTTGTAATGTATGAGTAACCAAATGTGGTTCACTATTATCACTTTAAATAGTTACTAATTAGCTTAGTTCATGGTAGATCTATATTGTGTCTGCACACCTTTTTTCAATAAGCTCTTAGTCTCTACTATACAGTTCAGAATATACAATTAATTAACCTATTAATTCAGTATCTCATGTTGGTACTAGCGCCCCTCATTTAATTAAACTACCAATTAAATCATCTAGATTTCATAGGGAGCAGCTGTACTGGGTTTATAGTATTAATATTAGTATAGACCTTTTTGAATTATCCTAAGCGCGGAGCTAGACAAGCCAATGTGAGTGGCCGTCTACAATTCTACATTGGAGGTGGAACCCTTCTTCAAAATAACATAGTGCCGCAGCACCTTGAATTTTGGTGCATGTGAATATGCAGGCAGGCAGTTAGGAGATGATGTGCTGCAACCTTTAGCAACCAATCAGTGAGCAGTAATGCTGTGCACTAACCTCTTGCAAATAATTAGTGAGCAGTAATAATGTGCAGTAACTTCTAACAACCAATTAGTGAGTGGTATAGATGTCCAGTAACCTCTAGCATTCAATCAATGAGCAGTATTGATGTACAGTAATCTCTAGCAACCAATCAACAAGCAGAAGCCATGTGCTGTAACCTCTAGAAAATAACAGTGAGCCATAATGTGTGCTGTAACCTCTAGCAGCCAGTTAGTGAGTGGTAATGATACACTGTAACCTCTGGAAACCAATCGCAATCGCTGACTGATGTGATTCAGTAAACTGATTTTGAGTCTAGCTGCTATTTATTGTATGTCTCAAAGCATGTGGAGAGCGAAATTGCATGAAAGAGGGGGCCCAAGAAAATGTTTGCCCCGGGTCCAGTCAATATTAAAGAGTGCCCTGTTTCCTGCAATGCTTAGAGAAATATACTGTAAGTAGTGGCAGCAGTCTGTGCGGGCAGAGCTTGTGCTGAGCGGACCTGTCATTTAGAAGATGCATCAGCAGTGGGCAGTTCAGACCGGCAATCTGAGACTCCTGGGTCTGCCCACTTCAGTGAGCAGGGACATAGTTACATCCTTGCTCGCGGAAACAGAACTACAGTGGGGAAGTTACCAGAGTGGCCAGGGGAATGGAGATTAGAGTGACCACTGCTCTAAGAAAACAGATGTCCTGAGGAATGGGGACTGCAAATGGGCAAAGATCATATGTATTTCTCAGTGTCAGTTTACAGATGAAAGAAAACAATAACTCATTTATTTAAGGTGTAAACTGACCTTTATACACAGGCAAAAAAAAAAAAACTTTCCCCCAAAATTCTGTGTTAAGGGTACACCCCAGCTAAACTGGAAAAACTTTTAAACTTTGAGATGCCTACAGAGAATATAGTCTTCTGAGCAGTCCCATTTAACAATCATGAATTACTGTACTGTACAACTTCATCCTGGTGATCCTGGAACACACCTGTTTGTGATGCTGGAACACAATGTTTTTTTCTACCACACCCAGATATCCTGATGCAAAAAAAAATCCCTAAATTAAAATATTTCAAATTATATAAGTCATATATAAGTCATAAGTCAAATTAAAAAAGGCACTCCAGATGCCATAGAATTTTAAATGTGACTATTTGTATATGGAGCTGAGATAAAGAATGTTATTTAAAGGATAAGTTCACCTCTTATAAACCAAAAAAATAATATATGGCCATTTTTTTGTAAGTAAAAAAATGTGCATTTTTTTTTTTTTATGCTGCATCCTGTAAGGCAAGGATCTCCAAACTATATAAACAAAGGGCCAGTTTACTGTCCTTCAGACTTTAGATGAGCCAGACTATGTCCATTGGGAGTAGAAGACATGTAAAGAATAATGCCCCATCATTAGTGTCAGTGAGAGGAATAGAGCCCATTGTTGGTGTCAGTGGGAGGATTAGTGCCCCATCATCGGTGTTAATGGGTGGAAAGGTTCCCATCACTGGTATCAGTGGGAGGAATAGTGTTCCATTGTTGGTGTAAGTAGGAGCAATAGTACCCTCATCATTGGCATCAGTGGGAAAAATAGTGCTCCCATCATTGATGTCAATGGGAAGACTAGTGCTCCATTGTTGGTGTCATTGGGATAAATTATGCCCCTATTGGTGGTGTCAGTGGGAAGAATAGTGCCTCATTGTTGGTGCCAGTGGGAGGAATAGTGCTCAATTATTGTCATTGGGAGGAATAGTGCCCCAAGGGCCGGATAAAGGCGAGCAAATGGCCGTATCTGGCCCCCCCGGCCCCAGTTTGGAGACCACTGCTGTATGGCATTACACCTGTGATCAGTAGGTCACGGGTACAATGCCAGGCTTCTGTAGACTCTCAGTCAGCTGTCTGCCCCTACCTCTCATATGAGTGGGAGGTAGGGGAAGAAAGAAATTGCAAGAAGAATTAATGAACTATGAGAGCACTCATCCATTCCAGAGCATCGTTCATTGTGAGCTACAAGCCGTCTGTCACAGTGGCTGATGTTATTTGTAGTTCATTTATTCACAGAACTCTGTGAATGAATGATGTGGCCATGTGGGCAGAGCCATGCCCAGCCACAATATTTTTAAATACTGACAGCGGGTGCGTGGAGTGCCAGAAGTTGCTGTATTGTACCATGTTACATGTTACACCCTAAATATGGGTGTAACGTGTAACATGTTACAAAGGTGAACTTATCCTTTAACATAGACTTTAGGAAATAGATGTATACTGCCCTTCTACCAGCTCCTTATGGGACTGTGTGTATTTATTCTAAAGAGTCTCACGCAAACTTCAGATTGAGGTAAATTGAGTTAATCATTTGACGTTAGCAGAGCTATTTTGGTTATGCATAGCGTTAGTAGCTCACTAAATGTTTTCACATGTTTCCTGGAATTTTTCTTTAAAAAAATGATAATTAGCTTTGATAGAGAAATGTAATGTACAGTAATTGACATGGGTTGGGATGAGGATCTTACACCAGCTGGCACTCTGTTGATGTTTCCACCTCCAGATTGAATTTTTGTTCACAGTAGAAATTTACTGGAGACTAGTGTTGGGTAGAGTGCAGAAGGGTTAGAACCTTAGACTTGTAAAGCAAGGTGCCCTAATCTAATGCCGCATACACACGGTCGGAATTTCTGATGGAAACAGTCCGATGGGAGCTTTTCATCGGATTTTCCGACCGTGTGTATGCCCATCGGTCTTTTTCTGTCGGAATTTCCGACGGACTTTGGATTGAGAACCTGTTCTTAATTTTTCCGACGGAAAACCTTTTCTATCGGACTTTACAATTGTGTGTATGCAATTCTGACACGCAAAATTCCGATGCATGCTCAGAAACAGTTTGACGCATGCTCGGAAGCATTAAACTTCCCTTTTATAGTGCCGTCGAACGTGTTGTATGCCGCGGTGTTATTGACCGTCGGAATTTGGTGTGACCGTGTGTAGGCAAGACAGTGACTCAAAGTAAAATTCCAGGCTAAACCTAGCGAGTCTTAAAAACACTTCTTTCCCTTCTAACACCTATGCTGACTAAAGAAAAAAAAATAATAATAATATCCGCGCTCAGACTTAAAAATCACAAAGCAGCTAGCATAATTTGTTGATTACATATAGAAACAATATATACATTCATGCAGCACTAATAACATAACATCAGTCCATTTAAGTATTGAAAATGTGTGTCCATTCATATAATCCCAATGAAGAAAAATTGATATCCAAATTTAACGAAAATCCATGAGCTACAAAACCTTCCACTTTGCATAGGCCAATCCACACAGCACCTACCGTAATGGGCCAAATTGCTTACCAGACAGTGTTGACCTTCAAATTATTGAACGGTTAACTTTGCCTTTAAGATGATTCGCTAGGGCTAGACTCTCCGGTCATGGTACATATAAAGGTCTCTTCACCAGACTTGAATATATAAGTATGAAAACAGCTCCATAGTGTAGTAAATTTTATAAAGTATGTTTTAGAATTAAGTGCACTTTCACACTGGGGCGGGCAGGTGCGGTGCTTCTCGGTCACTAGTGGGGGGCTTTTAACCCCCGCTAAAGGCTGAAAAAGGTTTAAAAGTGCTCTGCAATGGCGCTTTGGCAGCGCTGCCCGTTGATTTCAATGGGCAGGGGCGCTTTAGGAGCGGTGTATACACCGCTCCTCCAGCGCCTCAAAGATGCTGCTTACAGGACTTTTACACTAGAGTGAGAGGAGAGGCGCTTTATAGGTGCTATTTCTAGCGCTATAGCGCCTGTAAAACGCGTCAATATGAAAGTAGCCTTAAAGTATTGCACTTACATAAATGTAGTAAAAATGCGCATTTCAAAATCTCAAATCCACTTATACAAGCTACAGCATCTAGCATGGTGACGTCACACTTCACGTAAGACCCCCCATCACATCATCACGCTGGATGCCACGGCTTGTACATGTGGCTTCTAGTTTAAGTATACATTAACATTTCAATTTAAAATGGATGTAAACCCTCAAATATATCCAGGGAAGTGAACAGCCTCAGATCATACACAGAGATGAAACAAATCTCCCTACAAAGGTTTTACATGTATATCTGCTGTCTTCATCTTTATATACTGTTTAGAAAGTGCGCACTGTGCCAGAATTTTCTCTTCCTGATTCACCTGTGGGTATGGATTCTTGCCATACACTGTGAGACAGCTGATTGGAGGAAAGGCACACACCCCCTCTCCACATAGGCGGAGACTTGCAGATCTGTGCTGTGAATAGACCAACTCTCTGCTAATCTATTTATAGCACCCATCCTGACACAAAATTCGGGCTGGTTTTAACACAGTTGACAGAGAACTTGTCAGAAGTTATCATGCTGATAACAGAAGAACGGAGCAGGAGAAAGCCACGGGACTTAGGGCTTTAAAAAGAGATAAGAAAACACTGCAGATATATGTGCCCAGCTCAAATTTCCTGAATCATGTTTACATCCACTTTAAGCATGCTTGTGTTCTTTGTGTAAAGTTGTAGATTGCTGTATTTTGCATTTGTATTTGTTATTTGTTTGTGAGTGCCGTTTCTGTTCTGTTTTTATTCATGTTAATATAAATTGCTTTGTTGATCTTAGAATGAACTCAGCTCTGCTTATGCCATGATATTTCTCACTGGCTATTCTTTCTTGGTAGAATCATTGTTATTTTTATTATATATTAAAGCGGTAGTAAACTTGTTTCCTAAAAAGAAAAAAGCTGGTTCCCCTGCAGGCTTAAAGTAGAACTATGGGCACAACTTTTTTTTTTTCCATTTTGGATACAGTAAAGAAACATTATAACCCTTGTCAAATTAGTTTTCGCAATCTGTGTCTCATCGCAGAGATTTCTATTCACTTCCTGTCCCATAGCCAAAAGAAATCCCTGCAAACTCAGGAAATCTCTTGGGGACCCCCCGGTCATCAGAGCTATTGTCCCCATTGGAAGATTTCCCCTCTATTACTTTTCTGGGGACAACCCAAAATTTTAGATTTTCTTTTACTTTCACTTTCAATGATAATGGTACACAGGATAAATAGATAGGGTGAATCTCCTTAAAGCGGTTGTATTGTCTGCTTGGTCATTTTTACCTACAGGTAAACCTATAATAAGGCTTACCTGTAGGTAAAATTAATATCTCCTAAACCTGTACGGTTTAGGAGATAATCACCCTGCATGCAGCTGCTGATGTCAGCGGCGCATGCGCAGTGAAGGTCCGGCGTATCGTGGCAGAACTTGCTGGAACAGAGGGCTCCTGCGCGTGTTGGGCAGGAGTGACGTCATTGCGGCTCCGGCCACTCAAAGCGCTGGAGCCACAAACCCGAAAGAAACACAGAGGGAACATGTCGGCCCCCTCAGCATTGACTGGGTGGCCCTGTGGGAGCTTCCTTCTAAGGTACATTTTTCATAATGAGCTAGTATGCTGGGCATACTAGCTCATTATGCCTTTGCCCTACAGGTTTTTGTTTTGTTTTTTTGTTTATTGGGCATACAACTGCTTTCACAGGGGAACAGACAGCAATAAAAACTGACAGGTGTTCTAATTCCTCTCCACTCCATCTAAATTGAAAAACAAAAAGTTTTGCCTTTAGTTATACCTTAAGTCATAATGTACTAGTTTATACCGCATACTAGCACATTAGGACAGACATACCTGCTAATGGAGCCCTCCAGCGCTGTGACATCTCCCCGGTGCTTCCATCTTCACCATTCACGTTAGGTCACATTACCTGCTGACAGACAGGTGGGACCCCACTAGGGTCTCTTCTGGTGTAAAAAACCCTGCCTGTAAGCAGTTTTAAATGAAAAGAGTTTACTACCACTTTAAGGATTTTAAAGCTCACTGGGGTTGATGTACTAAAGCTGGCCATACACCTATAGATTATCTGCAGATTTTCTATGGTTAGATGGAAAAAGTGGGAGATTCCTCCAGCCACACAGTTTAGTGAACATGGAGAAATCTGTTGCACTTTTTCCATCTAACCATAGAAAATCTGCAGATAATCTATAGGTGTATGGCCAGCTTAAAACTGGAGAGTGCAAAATCTGGTGCAGCTGTGCTCGGTAGCCAATCGGCTTCCAGATTTTTTTGCCAACGCTTAATTGAACAACCTGAAGTTAGAAGCTGATTGGCTACCGAGCACAGCTGCACCAGATTTCGCACTCTCCAGTTTTAGTAAATGCGCCCCAGTGTGTAAGCAGAAAGTTGCACAATAATGACGTTAGCTCACATGTGTGGAACGCCATTATTTCTGTTCCTGCATAGAAACCAAATATCCAGGTCCTTCCCAGGGCTTTGTTTGTCCTCTGCTTCTGTCCCAATTACTTTAGAAATAGGAATGGTGAAGAAATGAAGGAAGAGACATATGTGTGCACAAGACTTTAGAAAGATAAAACATCCAATAAAAACTGACATTCACAGACATGACTAGGCATGATGGGAATTGTAGTTCTTGAACAACTGGAGGGCCATAGTTTGAAGATCCTTGCTTTAGAAAGATAAAACATCCGGTAAAAACTGGCAACTTGACAAAAAGTGCTTTTCGAAAAAAGAAGGGCTCTTTCACGAAAGAACACATTGAGGCTTATTTACTGAAGAAGTTGAGAATCTTAATTCATTTTATCCAATTGTGTAAACATTTCCTGGTAATTTTATTTATCTTCGAGTGATTGAGTATTCAAAGTGAGAACAGCTACAGTGTATTAGGTGAAGATTCTTCACTCCTTTAGTAAATCAGCCTCTCCTTATTGATGGACATTGACATTTGTCTCTTGTTGTGTTTTTAAAAGACTTAATTTTAATTAAAACAATTCAACACTGGAGACCATACATAATCCACAGAGTTTATTTATTTAAAATCAAATGATCCAGTATACAGCAAAGGTAAACGTTTTGGCTTACAAAGAATTATACACGATTGGAAATGCCGCCAGCAAAACTCTGATGAGAGCTTTTTGACGGAAAATGTGACCGTGTGTATGCTCCATCGGCCTTTTGCTGGCGGAAATTTCAGCCAGCAAAAGATTGATAGCATGTTCTCTATTTTTCGGTCGGGAAAAGTTCCTATCCGAAAATGTGATTCGGACACGCAGCCCGCTTGCTTTTAGTAAGTCAAAATTAAAAAATACTCCCTGCTCCCGGGATAAAAACATGGCATATATATCTTCCACAGCTGCTGTACTCTCCAAAGTGGATTAAATAGCAACCATCCAGTGTACAAACAAAATACAATGAATAATAAGCAGTGCTATGTTAAAAAAAACAAGATTTCCAAAATAATTGTCAAAAAAAGCACTATGAAAAATACAGTGGTAAGTGCACTGTGAATAATACAGAGGGGTTCAGTGAAATTTTCATTGTACACTTACCATTGTCATTTTTCATTTTTTTAGGGATTTTTATTAAATTTTTTTTTTTTTTTTTTACCATAGTGTTGCTTATGATTAATTTTCTTTTCTTTAGTAAATCAACCCTAGCGAGTAGGGGTTATTTTTTTTGTGCTGAAAAATACGACAATATGCAGAACAATGCAGCTGGTACAAAAAATCTCTACTTATCAAGTTTTTACCAGGTCACTTTTATTTTAGCTTTATGTGAGCGGATAAGTTCTGCACTTTATTTATACAACATTCAGAACAGCATAATTACTTTGAAACAATTGCTATTGTCTAGCTGCAAAAACAGGAACAAAAGTTAGGGAAACACTCATACACACACATCTATAATGAGGTGAATAGGGAATGTTCCTAATGGGTTTTTGTTCTTGGTGAATGCAGAGGAGAAGTTGGATCTCAATGACAGTGAGTGGGACGATATTCATGTCATCACAGGTGCTCTAAAAATGTTCTTCCGTGAACTTCCAGAGCCACTTATCCCTTTCAGCATGTTCGATGAGTTTGTTTCAGCTGTTCGTAAGTAGATCTTATACAAAAATTAACTCTGTACAATGTACCTGCGAGATATAATACATTAGGACGAGTATTCGTTATATTTTCGGAACAAGTTTACAGTAAAACCTTGGTTTGAGAGCGTTTTGCAAGACAAGCAAATTTTTTTTATAAACTCTGACTTGATATACAAGCGATGTCTTAGTATACAAGTAGCGTGATGTCACAACTGAGTACAGTATAAAAGAGACGAGAGGCGCCTCCTAGTGTAGCAATATGGTTACATTTAATGAAGGTACAACATTTAGCAACTCACATGGTTGATGATTAAATGAGGCACATCTAAGTATGCAGGCATCTGGGGTAAAGCTGTCCATATAGACCATCCTCCTCACCGCCATCAATGTCGTCCCTTCTACGCTGCGGGAAATAAGCGCTTCAAGCCTCGCTTTCAGATCGTTCTACTGCAGGGTAGTCTTCCCGGTAACGATTGCAGACTGACATCGGTGAGAGCTGGCGGTGTAGAGGACGGTCTATATGGACAGCTTTACCCTGGATGCCTGCATACTTAGATGTGCCGTTTTTATTTTTTGCACTATAAACAAAAATAACAATTTTGAAAACAATGCAATATTTTTTGCTTTTTGCTATAATAAATATCCCAAAAAATATATAAAAAAACGTTTTTTTTCCCTCAGTTTAGGCCGATACGTATTCTTCTACATATTTTTGGTAAAAAAAAAATCGCAATTAGCGATTATTGATTGGTTTGCGCAAAAGTTATAGCGTTTACAAAATAGGGGATAGTTTTATAGCATTTTTATTAATATTTTTTTTTTTTACTAGTAATGGCGGCGATCAGCGATTTTTATTGTGACTGCGACATTATGGTGGACACATCGGACATTTTTGACACATTTTTGGGACCATTGTCATTTATACAGCAATCAATGCTATTTAAATGCATTGATTCTTGTATAAATGACAGTTGTAGTGAAAGAGTTAACCACTAGGGGGAGGGGAGAGGTTATGGGCTGTGACGTGTGTGTGGTTTTTTACATTAGGGGCGGGGCTGACGTCTGACGTCATTGATCGGCTTTCCCGATGACCGGGAACAGCCGATCAATGACAGGCAGAGTAGGAAGCGCGGGGAGAGGTTTGTTTACACATACCTCTCCCCGTTCTTCAGCTCTGTGACCCGATCGCGGGACACCAGCGGCGATCGGGTCCGCTGGTCCTGCGGCCGTGGTCACGGAGCTCCCGACTGGGTCGCGCGCGCGACCCACGGGCAGGCATTTAAAGGGTCACGTACAGGTACGTGATTTTGCCTGCCCGTGCCATTCTGCTGACGTATATATGCAGTGGGCGGTCGGCAAGCGGTTAATAATCAACCATGTGAGTTGCTAAATGTTGTACCTACATTAAATGTAACCATATTGCTACACTAATGCCGCGTACACACGGTCGGAATTTCAGATGGAAACAGTCCGATGGGAGTTTTTCATCGGATTTTCCGACCGTGTGTATGCCCATCGGTCTTTTTCTGTTGGAATTTCCGACAGACTTTGGATTGAGAACCTTAGTTCTTCAGACGGAAAACCTTTCCGATCATGTGTATGCAATTCCGACACGCAAAATTCTGACGCATGCTTGGAAACAATTCGAGGCATGCTCAGAAGCATTAAACTTCCCTTTTATAGTGCTGTCGAACGTGTTGTATGCCGTGGTGTTATTGACCGTCGGAATTTGGTGTGACCGTGTGTAGGCAAGACAGTTTGAGTGAAATTCCGACGGGAAAACCATCAGAGCTTTTTCCGATGAGAATTCCGACTGTGTGTACGCGGCATTAGAGGCGCCTCTCTTCTCTTTTATACTCTGTAGCTCCTGATGGATTTTGCTTCTAATCCCCTTGTAGAGGCTTCCATTTGTGGATGGACATTTTATGGTTACACAACCGATCACATTGCTATAATCTTTTTATATGGACTATAAACTGAAGGATTTATGAATAAATGGTTGTGGAACGAATCATCTGAATTTCCATTATTTCTTATGGGGAAATTTGCTTTGATATACAAGTGCTTTGGATTACAAGCATGTTTTCGGAACTAATTATGCTCGCAATCTAAGGTTTTACTGTATATTCAAATATAACCTTCTGCTGTGTGCTGCAACCACTTCATTGCAACATTATTGCAAAAGCATCTCTGCAAATACTCTCAGAAGTAACTTCATTGCAAAAGTGTTTGCTATGCCATTATTTACATGAATGTGATCCTTGGGTTTTGTGCTTATGGCAAGGTCAAACTGGCACTTTCTGCAGGGCAACTTTAACCCCTTCACACCTAAGGGTAAAACAAATATTAATGCCTAAGCACAATTTTGCAACTTTGGCATGTGTTAGTAAAACCATACATATCATCACTACTACTACTTTGTGCATCAAGGTGGATTATACCTTGTTTTTTTAAGGACACATTGGGCTTTGTGGTAGTAAATGGCATGGATATCTTCTGATTTGGTTTTTATTATCAAAGGAAAACTGGCCCAAAATAGTAAAAAAAAAAAACATACATGTAGCTGTATATTTCTTGTTACTACCACCACCACCTACTACCAAAGAACAACCCAAAACAAATTCTCCTGCTCCTGACGATCGCAGCCATATATGTGTATGTTATTTGTTGTTTTCACCCGAAGTATATCTCAGAAACAATAGTGCGCATTTTGTTTTGTGTTTTGTTCCACCTAAAACACACTGACACTGACATTAACTGACACTGATACTAATTAAAAAAAAAAAATCCTGCCCAAAATATACTGACCTTGATCTTTGACCCTTACTTGACCCAAACACTAACCTGGCACAGACCTAGGTCAAACCTTGATCTAGGTATTTTTATTATTATAAATATTATTAATTTTTTTTACACTCACTCTTTTTCTCTCTGCAAGGAGAAAGAAAGATACATTATCCATGGTAGTTCATGGAAAACTAGAGCCCGACAGCCGCAAAGAGGACTGTAAATGAGTAACGTGGCCAGGTGGGCCGTGTCTTTTTTGAATTGTGTCAGTAGACACGGGGAGAAAATTGGTGCATTCATAACATATTACATGTTACACACTGAATATGGGTGTAACATGTTATGAAAGGTGAACTTATCCTTTAAGATGCAGTACAATCAACAGAAGACCATGTTGGTAGTATGCTTTAAAGTGGGCATTGAGATGCCAATATATGTTTTCACACAAGCAAAAATGTCTGCTAAATTCTGCAAACCACCTATAAAAATCTTCCTTTGTTCTGAACAGAAATTCCTGATTTGTCCGAGAGGATACAGACTATGAAAAATCTTGTTGGAAACCTTCCTGAACCAAACTATGACACCCTTAAATACATCGTATGCCATCTGAACAGGTGAAATGTCTATGGGGAATGCAGGGCAATATGAATAATATGGGGGCAGCAAAGAAAAGTAGTAGCTTGTAATGTGGGCTTACATGGTGTCCTTATGTTTATAAATCTTTCATTGGTAGTCAGTGGGATTGGGATGTTTTGTCTTATGTAGCTGCTATCTCTACTAAGTGGAAGGTGACTAAACAATCACTGGTGCAGTTGGCAGTGACTCCTTTGTAAACCAGCACTATGAGTGTGATGCAATAGAAAAAAAAAACTGGGGATATCCAAGGGGGCAAGGTGTGCTTTTTGGTGCTATATACCAACCAGGTACAGAGCAGGAAAGAGCTAGTTCCTAGAACTCTGGCGCTAGCTGGAAGACAACAAGAGATGCATACTCATAGCATCTTGGCAGGAATACCCATCAGTATTTGTAAGGAAGGCTTCTTGTACTATGAGACCATGGTGGTTTTCAGGTCTGTCCTTGAAGGTCAGTGTGGGCCAAAGCCAGCGGCGGCCCATCGATTAGGGACGACCGGGCATCGTCCCCTCTCTCCAGGCCACCCTCTATATGCAATGGATAGATCCATGCATAGCATGAATCTATCCACGGCTGTTGCAGCCACCCCCTATTCATGCGTCCGGCCCCTTTCAGGGCACCGGGCGCATGAATTACAGCAGCCATGTTTTTTTTATTTTAAGCACCTGATTAAAGCCGGAGGCTCCAATAGACTTCAAAATAGGGTGGGCTCAGGTCGCTGACAATGTGACCGGTGCCCACACAGGTGTGTTACAACAGCGAATGAACATTCGCTGTTGTATCGCTGATCCTCAATCTGGCCAATCAGAAGCGAGTGTAAGACACGTTTTCCGATTTGCCAAAAAGAGAAGACTCCCTATTCGCGGCCGAGGAGGAGGGATGAAACGGAAGCTGCCACCGCCGTGATGACCCGTGGAGAACAGGAGTCCGCCTCCGAGCAGGGGAAGCTGCCGGTGATGGGGTAAGTGCCACAGACCGGGATGGGGGGGTGCCTTATTCAGAGTATCTGTTACCCTCTGTTTCCTCAAACTCTGTGAAAAAAGCATTAAGTTATGAGTGTTGTTGCATATGACTATGTATTATACATAAATGCATATTGTTTTATTTTGTGCATCTGTCTCAAGAAGTGTCTACTGCTTTGTTACAAATGGCTGATTTGAAAATGTCTGAACAGTAAAATCAGTCTGTATATGCAGTATCGCATGCTTGCATGCTTGTTATACTCACTGTGGAATCTAAAGGGTTAATCCTGCGCATTGTGTAAAAAGGCTTTTTGATCCTGTCTTCTCTGACCCCCCCCCCCCCCCTTCTTCCCCAGTCCCCTATCTATCTCCTAATACTACAGGGCCCTGGAGGCACTCTGCACATGCTCAGTTTGGTGTGTATTGCTAGAGAGGTTTTTTTTTTTTGCATTTGATCAGCACAGGGCCAATCAGCACTGTCCAGACAGAGGGTCAGTGGTCACGCAGCCTCATAGGACAGTCAAAGGAAAATGATATATACTGCTGATAAGAAAAGGTATTTAGCAGTTTATATTTACTAAAATAATTGCTTTTCAATGTTCTGTGTACTGTGAGAGACCAGATATAGGGAATGCAGGGTCCTGGGTTTAGTTACACTTTCATCAAGTTCTCGCTGAAACAATGCTCTAAGCCGGGACCTGGGATTTGTTGTTGATCAGCTAGCAAGTGACTTTGGCATTGAACGCTTGTAGTAACCAATCGGTTTCTGAATCCTATACTGTGATGCAATTAGGGATAAATTGAGGGTTTGCATCCTCAGTTCTGTTATTTACGGCATCCTAATATCCATGCAAACATAACTTTTGTATTTATGTATGTCTGGAACCTTCATTCATTATGAGCTTAACAACACATATAAATATAACAGCTGTTTGTAAGCCACAGGGAAGGTTGAAAAACGTTTGATAAATAGTAATAAATAATATAATCATAAATAAGTCATGCTGATGACATGATACACAATAGAACACCTCTCTTTTGCTCCGTAGTCCTGTGGCTGCAGCAAATGTTTAAACAGATAATGAACTCATGTTAACTGGTCCAGGGAGCAGTGACGGCTGGTGCTTAAAATTGTTGGGGGGGGGGGGGGGGGGGGTGCGCAAACAAACTAAAAAAAAAAAAACCCCATCAATTGCAGCCTCACTGTACCATCAAACGCAGCCACTGTGCCCATCAAGTGCCGCCACTGTGCCCATCAAACGCAGCCACTGTGCCATCAAATGCCGCCACTGTGCCTGCAAATGCAATGCATGAATCTATCTAGTGCTGATAGAGGGGTGGCTGAAGAGAGGGGGCGGCGCCCGTGCGCCCTTATGGACGCACCGCCACTGCCAGGGAGTATGTATAGCATGAACAGCTGAGAGCCATACTCAGCTTTATTGGCTCCTACAATGCTCATACAACATTCTACCTATAGGTGGCATCAGAGAACAACAATACTGTCATACTGGGAAACTTCATTGAGGGCCAGTTCACACCATAGAAACGCATTCTGGATGCTTTTCTGCATGCGTGTTTTTGATTAATTTTTGATGCGTTCCAGTGCCCCCCACACTTTTTTTTTAATCTAAAATAAGGACATGTGCATTCCAGTGCTTTTTTGATGCTTTTTACAGCGTTCTAGTACAGTCCAGTGCAGGAAAATGCAGCATGTTCTACTTTTTTTTTTCTGGAACCCACTGGAACTGCAAGCTTCGGTATGAACTATGCCATTAAAAAAACATATAACCTACTTTCCATGCATTTTTGATGCAGAAAAAAAAAAAAGCACTGGACTGCATGTGGTGTGAACTGGCTCTTACTCTTCTAATCTTCCCTTTCTAGGGACAGTGCAGTGTTTTAAATATTTTACTCAATATGTCTTACATGTATGTTAATCACAAATGCCAAAATAGTCAAATTTTCTTTCATTCTTTGTTTTCTAAACTCAAACTTGTAATCACCGAAAAATGTGCTCAAAGTCTAGTAGTTGTAATTTATGTATGTGTTTTCCATCTTCCTACTACTCTGAGATGCGTGTTGTTTTGTGCCTTTTTTTACATAAATAGACATATTTATAAAGTGGTAAAGGACTGATTTATTATTCATTATACTATGACTATCACCAATAACTTTCTCCTGAAGCAGGGATCATTTTTGCCGCACATGTGCACACCCCTTCACTGCCTTTGCAAATAAAGGGGTACCAGTTTTACCACCCCCTACCCCCCCCCCCAACCACTAGTGCAATAGAGAAATAAGTCTGTTATTTTTAAATGTGCTTTAACAGACCAAGCTGTCCAGCAAAAGTGGAAGTTAGAGTGTTGAGACAAACACTGTCAAACATTGGCAGTTGTGCTTGCGATGGTGATTTTTTATTTTTGTAAAACCTTTATCACTCAGCCCTGTTTCACACTTATGCGTTGTGGGAAACGCAGTGAATCCTGTGCATTTCCCGCATTGCAATCACACAGTGTCCATGTGATCTGGTGCAGGTGTCCTAGTTATCTTAACGACACCCGGGAACAGATCGCAAAACGCAGAATCGTATTGCATGGGTGTGCACACCCATGTGATGCGATTCAGGTGTGGGGGAAAAAAAAGTTCTGCACCATTGTGGTGCAGATGCGATGTGATTTCAACCCTACAAAATGTAGGGCTGAAATTGGACCACACAGACATCGCATGTGATGTGCACAGGAATGCAGTGCGATTCCTGTGCTAATCGCATGCAGTGTCTACATTGCACAAGTGTGAACCCAGGTTTAAGGAAAAAATCTTTTTTTTATAACTTGCTTAAAAAGTGTTGGCTAAAGTTAGGATATCAATTGTTAGTCACCTTTGTAAAATCCATGGAAATCTACTAGCCATCTAACACTACCCTCTCTAGACAGTGCTGCTGTCCAAGTATGGATGCTCCTTCGTAGATGGAGAGGAGCCACCCTAAGACAGGAAGTGTGTTACTGGCCGGATCACTAGGTGAAAATAAAGGAAAAAAAAACAAAAAATATAAAACGAAAGCCGCCACCGTATCTAAGGATTGTTAACCGATTGCCGACCGCCTCACGCAGATATACTGCGGCAGAAGGGCACATACAGGCAGAATCACATACCTGTACGTTGCCCTTCAAGAGGCGGGGTGCGCGTGTGCACCAGGAGCTTCGTGAGCGCGATCGCAGGTACTGCGGACTCGATGTCCGCAGGGATACCCGCGATTGTCTCATGGAGAGGAAGAACGGGGAAATGCTGATGTAAACAAGCATTTCCCCCGTTCTGCCTAGTGACACTGACACTGATCACAGCTTCCTGTAATCGGGAGTGGTGATCAGTGTTGTGTCACACACAGCCCCTCCCCCCTACAGTTCGAATCACTCCCTAAGACACACTTAGCCCCTACAGCGCCACCTAGTCATTAACCCCTTCACTGCCAGTTACATTTACACAGTAATCAATGCATTTTTAATTGCACTGATCGCTGTATGAATGTGAATGGTCCCAAAATCATGCCAAAAGTGTCCGATCTGTCTGACATAATGTCGCAGTCACAATAAAAATCGCTGATCGCCACCATTACTAATAAAAAAAAAATATTAATAAAAATGCTATAAAACTATCCCCTACTTTGTAAACGCTATAACATTTGCGCAAACTAATAAAAAAAAATGTAAGTTGTAATAAAAATGCCTTTAATAAAAAAAATGCCATAAAACTGTTCCCTACTTTGTAACACTATAACATTTGCGCAAACCAATCAAAAAACGCTTATTGTGATGTTTTTTACCAAAAATATGTAGCCTGAGTGCTTTCACACTGGAGCGGTGTGCTTGCAGGACATTTTTGTGGGGACCACACGGTAAAAAAAAGTCCTGCAAGCATCTTTGCAGCGCTGTACTGGTTATTAAGAACTCCTGCAAGCCGCATCTTTGCAGCGCTGTAGGAGCAGTGTGTACACCGCTCCTAAAGCGCCCCTGCTGATTGAAATCAATGGGGCAGCGCCGGCAAACCACCAGCAAAGTGCCGCTTTTAACCCTTTTAAATGCAGGGTTAAAAGCGCCCCTGCTAGCGGCCGAATATCGCAGGTAAAGCGACGGTAAAGCGCAGCTAAAAATAGCGCCACTTTTCCACCGACGCCCACCCGGCCCAGTGTGAAAGTAGCCTAACAAGGGACACCAAGATAGTTGTATCTTTGATCTTAAAAACTCGGGGATAATGGTTAAGTGGTAACTTCCCCAAAAAATAAAACAACCATAATATTAATATTATTTATATCACTACAACATGCCTATTAAAATACGTTTTGCATAACTACATCAGTATCACCAGCAAAGCAGCTTCATTATTATCCCATTAAAGAAGATGAGAATTTGCACTGCATTTCGACATTTCATCAATTGCCGCGTCACGAATGTTAATTCTAGATTATGAACAGGAGTTTACAAGACCGACCGCTTCCGGGTCATTCCTTGATTCCGATCATGCGTGTCTGTACTTTCGACTTTTGTGCAACGATTTTTGTACTGACCAATCCGAAAATCAGACGTTGAGCTGTCGTTTGTCAAAAAGCCTGCTCATCCAGCTTTTGTTTGAAGAAAAAGTGAAATCGGCTGTCTAAAGCACCATACTAACGATCCGAAAATACGGAGAAAGCTTGTCGTACGAATTTTCCCTTCTGATTTTCGTATCCTGTGTACAAGGACTTAAGACCTGTATTGGTAAATGCCAGCATTCAGCCGCCACAGATTCACATTATACGTAACCAGAATCCAAAACGCACAAGTTAGAGATAGATTAGGGCAAAATGAGGACTTGGCAGTTGAACAGCTTAGGTACAGGGAAGTTGCCCTATTATAAGCTGACATGGCCCCATCAGACAACAACTGCCTACAAATGCATTCTCTTCTGTGAAGTGACAGGCAGGTGCTTACGGTAGTTTTGACCCGTTACATTGATTTATTGCAGGTGATGGTTGTAGATAGGCCCTTGGGACATCTACCATGTCCTAGGGTCCTGCCTCAGTTGTCTTGTAAAATGATTCGGCTATGGCTCATGTCATTTACAAAAATGCCCCCATTTTTTTTTTTCAAGGGAAACTATCTCTGAATCAAGTCAATAAATGAAAAGTTTTTCAGAAACATGACTCAGCCGGATGGTGGTATTTCTAAATAAACATGTATAAAGCAAGCCGCCCACAAATGTCCCACAGGGAGTCTAGAAATGAGAAGTCATTATAAGCATATGCACAGGTGATATTAATTTAGATCCGAGGGCTAGTTCCTCCCCAGCTGCTGAATAACTCAGATGTATTCTCATGCTACCAGAATGTATCTTGTATCACAAGACGGAAATGACATTCTCTCTTTTATACTTATGATAAGTTATGTTTTTAGAATGAAAATCCCCTTGGCAGTCTGTTAGGTTCTACACTAGCGCTTCTGAGTTCTTCTTGGGCTTCCCAGACCTTTCCATTAAAATCAGAAACAGACTTTTCCCTACCCAGCCACCTGGCTCTCCAAGAATATTGAGGATGTTGTGCAACAGCCAGAGCCTCCCATGCTGGCGTATGGGAACAGGATGGACACCGAATGAACACAAGTGTGTTATACTTCACACTCAAGTCAGCTGTTGTATTTCTGAATGAGGTACAGGCATGGCCATCTGGCATTTGCTAGAAGGACCGGTGAATCTAATAGTGCAGGCTTGTGTTATGCTGGCCATACACTATACAAAGAATCGGCCGAACCCATTTTCGAAAAACAAACATTCGGCCACGAGCGCAAACGATAGTGCCATCATGTAATGACTGATAAATCGTTCAGTGGACATAAATAAATACATTTTATGTTCGTTTTTTTACATATACCTAGTGCAGACAGGTCGGACGGGAAACACATTAACCTTTCAATTTATCGTTCGTTCGGCAGAAAATTTCCAAACTTGTCCTTCGTTTTTTTGGCTCAAAAACGTCCCAACGATTATAGATTTTGTGCCCATTAACTGGCCGGAAAAACGAACGAACTGTCTAATGACCGAATTTCGGCTGATTTTTTGTATAGTGTATGGCCAGCATAAGCTTGTATAGACTGCTCATCCTCAGTCAAAACTGCTCTGACAATTTATTACAGGTGCTTATACAGCACCATCACTTTACACAGCGCTTTACATACTGCATTTATTGTACATTCACATCAGTCCTTCGAGGAGCATACAATCTAAAGTCTCTAACTCATTTTCATACATACACATACTAGGAGCCAATCAACCCCTTTGCGACTGCGCTATAGCTTAATGATGGCTATAGCGCGGCCGCACTTTGCCGGGAGGCCATCATTTGACATCCTCCCGTGTTTGAGCTGCCTGCTAGCCCCCTGCGGCAGACATTGGCAGAATCGGCCAATCACGGAGGCTCTTCACCACGTGATCAGCTGTGTCCAATCACAGCTAATCACAGATGTAAACAGGATTTGCCGATTGTCGGCAATCCTCCCTTCTTGCCAGGAGAGCCGAAAACCGGCAAATCCACACAGGGGACATCTGCACTGACAATCAATCAGCGCACTGATCCTGATGATCAGTGCCCACAGTTCTGCCAATCTGTGCCCATCAGTGCCCACAGTTCTGCCAATCTGTGCCCATCAGTGATGCCTGTCAGTGCCAATCAATGCCGCTTATTAGTGATGCCTATCATTGCTGCCTATCAGTGCCCATCAGTGCCACCTATCAGTGCCGCATAGCAGTGCAGCCACATCAGCACACATCAGTGAAGGAGAAAATTACTTATTTACAAAATGTTATAACAAAAGCTAAGAAAAAACTTTTTTACAAAAAAAGGTTTCGGTCTTTTTTTCGTTTGTTAAGATAAAAAACCCAGTGGTGATTAAATACCACCAAAATAAATAAGCTCTATCTGTCTCATAAAATGCTAAATATTTCATTTGGAGACAATGTTGCATGACCACGCAATTATCATTCAAAGTGTGACAGCGTTGAAAGCTGACAATTGGTCTGGGCAGGAAGGGGGTGAAGGTGCCCAGTAGGCAAGTGGTTAACCTACCAGCATGTCTTTAAAGTGAGGGAGAAAACCCATGCAGGCACAGGGAGAACATGCAATCAACAGGCAGGTAGTGTCATGGTTGGGATTCGAGCTGACTACCCTAGTGCTGCCGGGCGGAAGTGCTAACCACTTAGCCACTGTGCTGCCCTATATTTATACATTGTACAATTAGCCTGCAGTATTGAAGTAGTGGAGCCAATACATACATATTATTTCTCCTTTGGACTACCAAACTTTACTTATGTGCACAAATATGAGACAGTATACTATGTATGCCATTTTTTTTTCCATTCCATCTCTGGGTGTACATACAGTATTCCTACAGCCATATAATCCTATGCCAGACAGAGATTATATTTACTCCTGCAACAACCTTGGGGGTTCATATTTCATTTTTCAAGTAGCTAATAATGCCTTTCCTAGGTTCATAGAGGCGTTATACAGTATGAGACAGTACACCATATATGCCAGGCATTATTTTTTTTCCCCAAAAGCCCTGACTGTACATAGTCCAAAAACTATATAATCCTATGCCAGGCATAGATTGTACTTATTCCTCTAATTAACTCAGGATTCAGATCTCATTCTTCAAGTAGCTAATATCTAATGCCTTTCAGTCTCACTTTTATTATAATACTAATAATTGATTTCATCTTAGTATTCATTTAGCAATAATGGTGACTGCAGTGTTGGGCAAAAAACTACCCACGAGAGACATAATATATAATATACAAATGTGAAATAACAAGCAAATTAAATGAAAAAAACACATCAAAAACCATTTTCAGGTAAGTGTTACAGTAATAACTCACAAGGTGTAACCACTGAAAATACACTGTAGTTTCACTTTAACTGAATAGTGCATTCACACAGTTCCGCTTTGCAGCTGTATTCTGTACTGTTGCATTGAAATAAGATTTTTTGATGGCAATAAGATAAATGTGTTATTTTCAGGTTTATGATTGTGTAAGATAAAGAAACAAGTTCACTTACATTCTCCTCTAAGGAGCTTATACTCTCCTTTCTTTTACTAGCAATCTGCTTCATTTACGCACAGGATCAAAGAGAAAAAAACCTTTGTTAGCTCTAATATAGGGGGTGCAGGAACAGCAGGCTCAGGCTCTCAGTGGCACGCTGAGAGGCTGAGCCAGCTGCCAGCCAAGCTTCTGGGTGGATTCTGACATTATTGTTGGGATCCTTCCAGAGCCCTGAGTGGCTCTGTGACGTCAGCCTTCTCGCAGTCATCTGCACATGCCCTGCTCAGCTTACATCACTGACAGAGGTCCCTGTGTACAAGGATGATTGACTCTTGCGCATGCACAGGATTTACATCATTCTGCTCTGGCCAATGGAGATAACCAAAGACCGGCACCCAGGGAGAAGATGCCAGTGCCAGCGAGGGACCAAGACTGTTATAGAAGAGATAAGTTTAGTTCCACTTAGGCTGCTTTCACACTGGGGTGGTTTGCAGGCGCTATTGCGCTAAAAATAGCGCCTGCAAACCGACCCGAAACAGCTGTTGCTGTGTCTCCAGTGTGAAAGCCCTGAGGGCTTTCACACTGGAGCGGTGCGCTAGCAGGACGTAAAAAAAGTCCTGCTAGCTGCATCTTTGGAGTGGTGAAGGAGCGGTGTATTCACCGCTCCTATACCGCTCCTACCCATTGAAATCAATGGGACACCGCGGGGATACCGCCGGCAAAGCGCCGCTGCAGCGGTGCTTTGCAGAGGTTTTTAACCCTTTTTCGGCCGCTAGCGGGGGTTAAAACCACCCCGCTAGCGGCCGCATACCGCGGGTAAAACGATGGTAAAGCAGCGCTAAATATAGCGCTGCTTTACCGTCGCCGCCCCGCACCGCCCCAGTGTGAAGCCGGCCTTAACAAAGCTGTTCAAGCTTGCCAAAAGTGTTACAATACATACTTGCAAAAGCTTGCTGTACATACCACTCTATAGGCTACCACACAAAGGCTGAATATCAAACCGGCTTCTGTTGAATGAGCATGCTGGAAAGCCAGTTGGCTGCAAGTGCTGATCAGTGTGTTCTGGCGGGGTCTGAGCATTTTCCAGGATTAAGTTTCATTTTGGAATAACATGTATATTTAACTATAACCAATCATGGCGGTGGCCCATACTCAATGGTGCTTCAAGAGCTTTCCTCTGCAGTAATTGGTTTACTGCATGGTGTTCTAAATTTGCTACTGGGTCAACCCATTCTTTACAAGAATGTGTTTTTGTTTTGACTCATACTAACCCAAACAGTCGTTACAATTATAAATGTCATATACCTGGCAAACAATCTCTGCAGTGCTTAGGTGTCGATTGTAACCACTGCACCAAAATCAAAGTCCTGCTTCAAGCAAATTATTGTTTGTTGTATGGGAAACACCAGTTGTGATGACAGTTGCATGTCATTAATGGCAGTATAACAATCCTTTCACATACAGTCATAATTTGGCAGGACTTGTGACCAGTCTCTTGGCATGTGCGCCCTTATTTGTCTATTTGATGACTGGCCAATGAACATTTGATGCATTTCTCTCAGTTGTCTGGGTGCTTTCATGATATGCCATTCTGGACATGGCAACAAGGGGACCCTTCTGCAAATCAAAAGGCAATGTTCCCCATGCACACATTAAAGAAAACCCGCTGTTCAGTGATGCTGGGTGCTGTAATGAGTAAAGGGTGGAAACTGTGGATAATCAAAGTGAAGAAATGCCATCAGCACACCAACAATTCCTCAAAAGGGTCCAAACCTTTATTCCGTGGTCACATGATAAATATGTATATTTCATCATGTGACCACGGAATAAAGCTTTGGACCCTTTCGAGGAATCCTTAGTGTGTTGATGACATTTCTTCCCTTCTGCAAATCTGACATCTGTTAATTCAGGACTCATCTCTGAATTTTTATTATTAAAGTTTAATACACAATTCCTTAATGATACAATTATTACATTATGACAAAATATCAATGTGTTATAATACCTTTAATTAAAGGAAAAAAAATTAAATTTGAACATAAATTTTGTTACAACACATAAAAGGCTATTGCGTCAAGGTCATATGATCCAAAGTCACAGGTCATATGATCCAAAGTCACCTAATAAGTATACACCATGAATGCCCCAGTTCACTTACAAAACTAAAACATCCCAGGCACATTCCATTCTCAAGGCTGGATCTGTGGTATGTGGCAGTTACAAGAAGATGGGTGCCAGTCATTTTAATTGTTTTTTTTTTTTTTAGTTTTATGGCTGATGCACTAATGGGACAGAAGATAAGGGAACAAGATATCCAAAAGAGCACTAACATATGAACATTAGCTTTTATAGCTTCAAACATGTAGCAACTTCTTTGAGGTTGCAAGCACACTTAGGATGAAAGGGCAGGAAAAGACCTTTAAAAGTCAAGGTTCTGTTGTCTATATCAGTATTTCTCAACTCCTGAAGGCACCCCATCAGATCATGTTTTCAGGCCTTCCATTATTTTGCACAGGTGATCAGTGATCATTTTCACTGCCTTAGTAATTACCACAGCCGTTTCATCTGAGGGAAATCCTGAAAACTTGACCTGTTGGGGTGCCTTAAGGACTGGAGTTGAGAAACGCTGGTCTATATGACTATTCTACAATTGCAGGTTAGCTATGATCTTTCTAGTGTGTGCTTCTCCTTGTCAGTCAGTTTGTTGGCAGCTGTGGGTGCTTCCCTCTAAGTTGCTAAGGATTGCTTTATTCTCCAGAGCCATTCTTTCAGTAGAAACTGAAACAGAGTCCCCAATACTTCTGAGCAAAAAGCCTAGGACAGGTCAGGCATACACCACCAGTACAGCTCCAAAGGGGAGAAGAAAACACTCTGTAAGAATAATCCAACATATTTAATAACTCAACTAATGCACACCAATCAAGAAATGCCTCATTAATCGTGAGGAGGTAGAAGTAATTATTACCCGAGTTTAGAAACTTTTTCAAAACACAGAAAAAGTAAAAACAATTTAGGGTAACCACAGCCTTTATTCTTCAAGAAGACAAAGAACTTAATTATGGGCACTACTGCTTAAGGCAGAGATCCTAGATGCATTTATTCCCCTGCTGATTTTAACCACATTCAGGACTTGCCAGCAGATCCGGGGTTACTGGACAGAAGTCACTAACTGTATTGTGGAGGTCCTAGTTGTACCTGTTTCTGTAACTGCGTTGGTGTGTCCACTTGGTCTAGTGGAGGCGGTAGTCCACAGAACGCTACTCAATATCCTGCTTTTCTATGCCCATGGCCATTCTTTTGAATCAGAAAAAAAAACGTTGCCCCTTCGTTGTCTAGTTGGAAGGGTTTTGTGAACTCCATGATCCCATTTTATCGGGCCACATATCTCTCAAGGGGATGTACTAAGAAATTTCGATAAGGTGTGGCAGGCTTGGTTAGCATCCTCTTCTAGCGTAGGGTAGCATCTATATACTACATTTATTTATATACCTAGCCTGGTATTTCTAACTGCAGCTTTACACACATTAAGGGCTGTGAGCCAGACAGAGAAATGTCTACATGGTAAATACTGGAGTGAAAGTTGAAACTTTTATTATGTCTTTTATCTAGCTAATCCAGATTTTCTCTGTATGCCCAGAGGGGATTTGTTTTTCTGTATGTAATCCTTCTGCATTTCTGTTCTAATGTACTATGCGATTGCTTCATGTCCTACTTTTGACATCTGAATATGAGAAAACTCAGTACTTACATACCTGTAGATTGTCTGGGGGATTTTGCGTGGGAGGGGGTTGGTTTAGATAGTAGTATCTAATAGTCGGTAGTAGTAGTAGTCTTAGTTATTTCAGGACACAGGTTCATGGTTTGTACTAACTGTTGGCCCTGTGTGGCCTATTTTGGCGGTATTGTACTGCATGACCACCTATGCTTTTCTTACTTTCCATGAAAATTTAAAATAATTTTTTTTTTTTTTTTAAAAGGCAGGGTTCCTACATCTCTGCCCCTGAATATGTGCTGAATATTACTTTCCATAATGTAGATAAATACTGCTAAAGTGTTTATTGATTAGGCAGATATTTCCTCGAACATTAGTGGACATACCACCTTTCAAAGGTGTTATTGGAACAGCTGTCTCACTTGGATGCTTTCCCCTTAACACCTGTTCTAATAACAGTTGTTAAACTTTGTATTTCTAGGAAATAAAGGAAATATCTCCAGTGAGGACACAGGTAGCCATAAAATCCTGCCAAAGGTTTCAAAACATGTCAGCTGTAAAAAAAAGTGTAGAAGAATTGATCTGCCAGAAATGTACTCCACACTTCAGTCCTCCTGTTGGCTGACGACACATTTTGTTGTAGACTGAGTGGTGTCAGCTCTCTCAGTCTTCGTTTGCTAAACTACTTAACTGCCCCAAGGAATTCTTTTAATTTGGAGGGATTTCTCCTCACTTCCTGGCTTGTTATGGGCAGGGAAATCTCCCCAATGGGACACAGATCGCGGAAAAAAATCTGACAGAGGTTGTGACCCTCCTTTGCTCTATCCAAAATGAAAAAAACGTTTTGCCTATAGTTCTACTTTAAGGTTTATCTACAACTTACACTTCCCTAACTTTTCCAAAATAAAAAAATACAAGAGTTCTACTTTGTTCCATGTTGATGAGGCAGGTATAGTGTTTGTATACCCCTTTTTTTTACATTTGTACCTACAGGTAAGCCTATAATAAGGCTTACCTGTGGGTAAAATGAATATCTCCTAAACCTACACGGTTTAGGAGATATTCGCCCTGCATGCAGCCACTGACATCAGTGGCGCATACGCAGTGAAGGTCCGACGAAGGTCCGGCATTACGATGCGATACACTGGACCTTGCCGGAACTGCGCGGTAGTGACGTAATCGTGGCTCCAGCCACAAACAGTGCCAGACCTGAAAACCCGGAAGAAACGCATAGGGGAAAATGTTATGCATCCCTTGCCGTTGACCGGGATGCAATGCGGGGACCTCGTTCTAAGGTAAGTACTTCATGGTGCATGCTAGCTCATTATGCCTTTGCCTTACATGTTATTTTTTTTTGTTTTTTTGTTTTTTTGGTTTGCAGGTATACAACCGCTTTAACTTGCTAACAACTATCTATGATTGTGACCTTGGGTTTTGCTTAGGGGCCCGCTCAGGCTACCAAAGTCCTGTAAGGTGGATGCCACGGTTTATTGAGGATGCAGTCTAGATATGAGTCCGTCCTGATTCAAAGCACGCAGAGGAGATGAAGAGAAGTTTCCCGGCTGCCGCACACCTCACCGACCACATGTTATCAGATAAATGCAGCCTCAGCTCACTCCATCAAGGCCACGCTTGAGCGGAGGCTACTTTTATATGCTAACCATACCGCTGGATGAGGTGTGCGGTGGCCGGATACTCCTCTCCAACTACCTATGATTTTTCAGAGAGCAAAATGAAACTTACTGGTACTATCACATGGGTCCTGTGTGCTCTCTAGTCTGGTGCAACAAAATTGGTGTAGGCAGGTTAAATATAAGTCATTAAAGAAAACCTGTCATGAGAGGAACATGGCTGTTGCTTGTGCTGACCTCTCCTTTTGAAAGTGCTTTTGGTTTGGTTATCATGCTGGACTATTTGACTCAAGTTAACTGACAAGTACATGGGAACTTTGACTTTTCTCTTTGCTTTAAATCTGAGGTATTTCAACCTGTCCTGCGTAGTGCCAAACAGGCCATGTTTTATGAATTCCCTCACAAAAGCAGAGGGAAATAAGTCATTCTTTTAATGTGACTCTATTGCACAATACTCATCAGCTATTCATGTGTACTGGCATTAGTTCTCTGGCCTCTGACAGCCAGTAATGTATTGGAGGTCCATGTTTTTTTTTTTTTTTTTCATAGTGAATAATTCATATTGGTAAGAAACGTAAAAATGATCTTATCTGTATTAGTAGTAATTTTTACGTTAGAGTGTGCCTGTAACGTACAGTACAACTCATTTTCTGCCTGTAAGAGGTAATTTAATGCAAAATAGTGTCAGCTTACATGACAAGCTAAGTTAGTGAATGTTACATTCCTGGTACTCTGATTCATTTTTTGCATTGAGTCATCTGTTGTCCACTTCCTCCCTGAACCAGTATTATTTTCATTTCTCTTGGGTTCAGAACAGCTGCTGCACACAAACCCCTCTGCTGTCCAGGTTAGCCAGTATGATTCAGGATCAGAGTGTCTCACGAGTTCACAGGGGAAGTGACTAAATGTAATTCCTTTTGCAAGATTATCAATCTCCTAAATGCAAACCCAGTTAGTACAGTACACTGATATTCTTTCATGAGTTCTTCTCTATTGATTATCATGAAACATTTCTGATACATTTTTGTATCTAATCCACAATTCACACCCGGTCCTCTACTACCCTTATTTATCTATCTATCTATCTATCTATCTATCTATCTATCTATCTATCTATCTATCTATCTATATCTATCTATCTATCTATCTATCTATCCCACCCTTATTTTTTTCTGCTTTGGTGACAATGGCCAAAAGGACAAAAAGGGCAACTATCCTCAGTGTGGACATAGATGGCAATAACTGCTTCCTACTTTATCCAAAACCTAAAAAAGGGGATTTGGCCAAAGAAACGCTTCACCAATGGTCAGATGCAAGAGTAATTTAAAATACAATTTTAAAATGTTATGAGCAGGGGTAATACAGTACTGGAGATACCCTATGGGGGTTATTTACGAAAAGGCAAATCTACTTTGCACTACAAGTGCAAACTACAAGTGCAAAGTGCACTTGAAATTACACTGAAAGTGCACTTGGAAGTGCAGTCACTGTAAATCTGAGGGGTAGATCGGAAATGAGGGGAAGCTCTGCTGATTTTATTATGCAATCATGGGCAAGCTAAAATTCTGTTTTTTTTTATTTTCCTTGCATGTCCCCCTCGGATCTACAGTGACTGCACTTCAAGTGCACTTTCAGTGCAATTTCAAGTGCACTTTTCACTTGTAGTTTGCACTGGTAGTGCAAAGTGGCTTTGCCTTTAATAAATAACCCCCAATGTGTTCTCTGGACTTCCGTCCCACATGACATTGCACGCCCTCTTAGCTGGAAAATTAAAATGCACCTCTGTCTTTGGAATGCATACAGTCTCAGCTAAACTATTCTCTTCAGTCACTCGTATGCATTTTTTTCTTTTTTGACAAGCACGCACTGGAGTTGATTTCCTAAAACTGGAGAGTGCAAAATCGTGTGCGGCTGTGCATGGCAGCCAATTAGCTTCTAACTTCAGCGTGTTCAATTAGGCTTTGACAAAAAAAAAAAAAAACGGAAGCCTTTTAGTTTCTATGCAGAGCTGCACCACATTTTGCACTTTCTAGTTTTAGTAAATCAACCCCACTGTCGCCTATATAGAACTTATATGTACTTTGTTTTTCTCTAGATTAGGGGTTCTTAATCGTTTTAATTCAACTTGCATAAATAAATTGTTACCGTACTGAGATTCAAGAAGAGCGCCATTATTATCAAATGTCAGCAAAGCCAAGCAAGACAAATAACAATGGCTGTACAGTATAAAACCCTGTAGGTTCTCTTCATCATTTCTGTAGGCCAAGCAAAATAAATTGTTTTCTTTTTTTAAATTTCCTCTCCTCACAGCCTTGTCTGTGAAATTCCTTGCATGTGCATGTGCTGTAGTCCCTTATACATGTCTCTGCTGCCAGTCATATTAGTTTAATTGCTTCACAAGTCATATTCGTTTAATTGCTATCACATTATTTATAGGCTATAGCTCAGATATCTCAGATTGTGGTAGTATGCCATCTGAAAACATAGATCTACAGGATGGCAGAAAACCGTAAGGGACTAATTTGTCCCTTATTATGGGCTCCAGGCGGCAATCTTGGGGAGGCTGGCATCTCTTATTGTATGCTGAACCCTTGAGATTTGGACAACCCTTTTGACACAGAATTGGCATGCCCACAATGTGGGAGTAAGTCAGAGATAGAGCTCTGCTTGTTAGGGAGAGAGTAAGAGCAGTGTTATGGAGTGGTACCTGACGAGAAGGGGTCGCCACATGACTAGAGAAGAGTAGGTTTTCCCTTAGAAAGTATCTCTTCTGTCAGCTGCTTGGTAATGTCTTCCACCATCAGCTTAATAAACTCCAAGGACTTTGGAGATCTCTGGAGACCCAGGAATTCTATACCTCCCAAAGGGAAGTGCTCCTCAGGCATTCTGTAATCTGTAAGTTTATATTATATTTCTATTGGAAAAGTGCCTTGTTGTTACCTTTCTGCTTGAAGAAGCATGTAAACCACAACATATGTGGTGCCATTTCTGTAAACTACCTTATTCCTGTAATTATTCAATTTCTACATTATACAGTAAAGTTTAGTTACCAACGTGTGTTGATTCCCCCTTCTTTTGGGGTATGCTGTTAAAACCCTGCCCACACACTGATTTTGCATTGGGACAAACTAGGTTATGAGGTTGATTTACTAAAACTAGAGCGTGCAAAAACTGGTGCAGCTCTGCATAGAAACAAATCAGCTTCCAGTTTTATTTGAACAAATTGACGTTAGAAGCTGATTGGCTACCTTGTAAGCTGCACCAGATTTTACACTTTCTAGTTTTAGTAAATCAACCCTTATATTTACTACACAGTCATGTGGCGACCATCACAAACACATCCTGATCTATACTTAAAGCGGAGTTACGCTTAAAAAAAAAAAAATTAAAAGTCAGCAGCTACAAATACTGTAGCTGCTGACTTTTAATAATCAGATACTTACCTGTCCCAGGGTCCAGCAATGCTGGGGAACGAAGCCCCTCTCATTTCCCCCTCCTCTCTGCGGTGCCGGCATTGTCACTGTGAGCGACCATGCGCGAGCCGCGACTGGCCGGGCAATCATCTGGGACCTGTGACGTGTCCCAGATGATTGCCGAGAGGGAGGGGGGGAAGGTGATAACCCTTCCGGTGCCGCGGTGCACTGGGAGGAAGTGGGAGCTGGGACCCACTGAAAAGAGGGTATCCGCTCCCCCTCCCAAAAAATGACATGCCAAATGTGGCATGTCAGGGGTCACCTTCCATTAAAGCAGAAGTTCCACTTTTGGATGGAACGCCTCTTTAATGTGGTTGTAAACCCCCACATATACTCAGTAAAATGACTAGCCTCATGTGATACACAGAGAAACAAATCATCCTTCATACAGTAAGTTGTACTTGTTTAGTCCAGCATTTACACAGGATCTCTCAGCTCTGAAAAGCAGGGGGCTGGAGGAAGTTACAACCTGTTCAGTGAGACCTGATTGGAGGGAAGAGACCCCCCTCCCCCACCTTCAGACAGCGTACTGTAACAGAGCTGAGGCTGACGATCACAGGCAGCTCCCTCCCTGTCACCTTTTTTTCTCTTGGTGTCAGGAAAACTTGTCAGAAGTGACTCATGCAGGAATGCAGAAATGACACTTGGTTCTCTAGATTGAGACAAGTACACACCATTGAGGGATATGCTTCGATCATATTTCATGTCAGAGGTTTACAACCACTTTAACTACTTGCCTACCAGGTACGAACACCTCCTTCCTGACCAAGCCATTTTTCAGCTTTCAGCGCTGTCGCATTTTCAATGACAATTGCGCGGTCGTGCAACGCTGTACCCAAATAAAATTTTTTATCATTTTTTCCCCACAGATAGAGCTTTATTTTGGTGGTATTTGATCACCTCTGCGGTTTTTATTTCTTGCGCTATAAACAAAAGAATAGCGACAAGTTTGAAAAAACATAATATTTTTTACTTTTTATTATAATAAATATCCAATTTTTTTTTTTTTTAACAAATTTTTTCCTCAGTTTAGGCCGATATGTATTCTGCTACATATTTTTGGTAAAAAAAAATCGCAATAAGCGTATATTGATTGGTTTGCACAAAAGTTATAGCGTCTACAAAATAGGGGATAGATTTATAGCATTTTTATTATTTTTTTTACTAGTAATGGCGGCGATCTGCGATTTTTATCATGACTGCGACATTGCGGCGGACATATCGGACACTTTTGACACATTTTTGGGACCATTCACATTTATACAGCGATCCGTGCTATAAAAATGCATTGATTACTGTATAAATGTGACTGGCAAGGAAGGGGTTAACACTAGGGGGCGCTGCAGGGGTTAATGTGTTCCCTATAGTAGTGATTCTAACTGTGGGGGGAGGGGACTGACTGGGGGAGGGGACCGATCGGTGTCCCTATGTACAAGGGACACACCATCGGTCTCCCCTCCAGTGACAGGACGTGGATCTGTGTGTTTACATACACAGATCCACGTCCTGCTCGATTACCGGGCAATCGCGGGTGCCCAGCAGACATCGCGGCCGCCGGGCACGCGCATTGGCTCCCCAGCTAAGCGGCGGGCGCGCGCGCCCCCTAGTGCCCAAAATGTAGACAACGTCATATGACGGCGTCCCGCCACAAGAGCCGCACCGTCCCGCCGTCATTTGACAGTGGGCGGTCGGCTAGTGGTTAAGAAGTACTGCTCTAGATTGTAAGCTTTTACAGGTAGGGTCCTCTGTCTTTTTTTTTCCTGATCGCGGTGTTTTACTGAACAACTTTATGTACTAGTGAATTTTCTGTATTCTGTTGCTTGTTCTACTGTCCCTTGCATTAGATCCTACTTTTTACAGGGACACAAATTGATGGCACTGTAAAAACAACTAATAATAAAGAAGACATTATAGTTTAATAATAATGATAGTATCAAGATGTAAACATCTGCTAAGCCAGCATGAATATATTACAGATATTGATAGTTTTGAATATTTCTGACCATAATCTGTTACTGTTTTCTTCTCAGTGTAAGGGATCAGTGTGAGAAGAACCGTATGACCACTCAGAATATTGGCATCGTCTTTGGACCAACGTTGATGAGGCCAGAGAAAGAACAGTTTGCAAATATTGCTGCTAACATGGTTTACCAGAACCAAGCAGTGGAACATTTTCTCACTTACCATGAAGAGCTCTTTCAAACTGATCCGGAAGAATAGTAAAATATTTTGTACTAAGGAACTGAGTTTTCTAAGACTTGCACTGTCCAACTTCAGATTATAATACAACAATTTTTATGATGATCTGAAGAGAACTTGCCTCTGGCCTCCCTGGTCCTACTTTGCCCAGCTATCCTGAAGATTGAAGCAGATGTCCAAGGTAGAAGCGGTTCATGTGCCTATTATAAAAGTTAAATGCACTCTGTTTTTCATGATATTCATTGATATTTAATAAGAAGATTAATGTTGCTGCTGAAATCTTGAGTAGTCCCGAGGACCAGACACGACTACGCTGCAAGAGACTGCTCCACCTTGAACTCTTGTTCCTGTTTGTTCACATAGGTGATTCATGAGTGTTTGTATACTGTTTTAAAGATGTTTTGAGAGTTTATTCTTTATAGTTTATTTGTTCCATTTTTACATTATTCTTTAAAGATTGAATTTTATTACTGTTGGTGTCTGAAAACTGGCATTTTTGTTTTGATGCAGTGGTTTCGACAATAGCCATTCAATCACACAATTTATCAATGATAATACTGTAATATGTGCTATATGCATGTCAATCCTGAAAAATTAATTGCTCACTGAGAAAGTATAGGTCACTTACTAACTTAACCAAATAACCTCATCATAACTCTGAAATCGAAACCTACCAGTGGCGGCCCGTACATACGGGGCGCAGGGGTGCCACCCCCTAATCCATGCGCCCCGCCTCCTTTTTAAATTACGCACATGATTAGAGTCTGAGGCTCTAATTGGCTTAAAAAAAGGGTGGGCTTGGGGCGCAGAGCACTGTGCCCCAAGCCCACCCACATGTGTGACAATAGCAAATATTAAATCGCTTCCTGATTCTCCTACCGGGCCACTCAGGAAGCAGCCACGGGTCCTGAGACCCTATTGGCCAGGGAGTCTCAGGACCCACTTCCTGTTCGGCCGGGAGGAGACGAAACGGCCCGGGAGTGAGGTCTCCATGGACGGCTAACCCGCAGCCACATATAACGCTCTGGCTCTGACAGTGGAGGCAGGAGAGGAGATCATAGTGTCATCTCGGTGGGCTCGTCATCTGCCTCTTAAGGTAAGGAGGCCCTCCACTTTCCCATCCAACAATCTCCTACAAGTTTTCTTGACAGAACAAAACCCTACCTACTGATACTTAACTTTCTTGCTCCCTCCTGCTGGTATGTTTTCTTTCAAAGGGCCAGGATAAGGTAAAGGAAGTGAAGGAACAGGAGGGACAGCTGCCTCAGGCACAATGTTTTCATAAAGGGAGGACACTGTAGGGACAGCTGAAGTTTCCCCTCCCTGTTGCCAGAGCTGCACCCTGTGTTGGAACACTAGAGAAAAACCTGGTGTTCAAGGCACGGTGTGACCCCTCTGTTTTTTAGAAGGCAGACCATGTGATGAGTAAAAAATATATTTATTGGTAACATACAATAAAATTCACAGTAACAAAAAATAGCATATAAAATTCAAGTATTAATAACAAATATGGTCAGTACAAGAAAACATAGTCATGAAACTTAGCTGCCTCAAGACCATAGGTAGGCTAGTGAGAATACATGCTGGAAAATGATGCCTGACAGTTTTCGGACTGTGTCATCCTTCTTCAGAGGCTTAATGTCATTGAGAACAATCGTGTAGTGTTCTATAGATATAAATGTAGTAAACATTAGTAGGAATAGAAATAATAAAGTAACTCTATAGATTTGTAGTTAGTATCATACTTTAAAATCGAGATTGCATATCTGAATAGATAATAATTGAGTAAAAATGAAATCTGTACTTACACGGGCGAGTAAGTACAGATTTCATTTTTACTCAATTATTATCTATTCGGATATGCAGTCTCGATTTGAAAGTATGATACTAACTACAAATCTATAGAGAGTTACTTTGTTATTTCTATTCCTACTAATGTTTACTACATTTAAATCTATCAGGTTTTTCTCTTTTGCTAAATTGGATTTGACAGACCAGGCTATCGCACACAACGCCAATCCCTGCCTCATTAATTTGTGTTGGAACACTGAACGTTCTAGCTTCTGGGACCCTTCTTCATTATCTATCACAAGGAATACACAGAGCACACATAAGCTGGGTCAAGCAAGAGTACACAAGGTAGTTTCTGCTATCCCGAGCACTGGTGGCGTGTACAATAGCTTTAAAAGGTTTGTTCACCTTTCGTAACATGTTACATGTAACATCCATATTCAGGATGTAACATGTTACAAATGGCCCAGCCCCCTCATCTTCCCCCCCCCCACTAGCTTTCACAATTAAAAACAAAACATGTTTATTACTTTTTTTTTAAAAGTGACCTTATCCTTTAACTATGGTCAGCAAGGAGCTGACTAATCACCATCGATTCCAGGTAAAGGTCCCAGGTGAGACTTTCTCAGTCTTGAATCGACAGCCAGAAGCCTCCAGCCAGCTGCAGATCTCCTAACTTTCCACAGTGGCCAACAGTGCCCCTCAACTTCCCACAGTGCCCCAGCCCCCACAATACTCCTAGTGACCACCGACTTTTCACAGTGCTGCTCAGCCTCTTACAGTGCCTCCGGCCTGCTGCAGAATCTCCAGCCCCCATATTGCTCCCAACCTCCAACAGCATCCCACACTGTCCTCCAGTCTTGCACAGTTCAGGCACCAAGCCTCAAACCCCTTGGGGTGTGACACCCCCATGGAAACCCCATCCCTCATAGTTTCCCTCAGCAACCCACAGAACCCTCATTCTCCACAGGGCCACCAAATCTGGTGCAGTGTACACTAATCCCTTTAGAACCCCCATCCTCACATATTGACACCAAGCCTTAAAATGCCCCAGCCTGATCCAGAGCTCCTAGTGCACTTTAAAGCCCCCTACACTCCCAATGCCTCCAATGCTTTTTCCTCCTAATGACCTTATGCCAAAGCATTTGTTCGTCTGCTGGCTAAAAAAAGAAGAAAAACAGGGATGAGGGGGTGGGGCAGCTGTAAGTGGATTTTGTTTTGACTTAAATAAACCCATTTTATTGTAATATATTTAAAAAAAAAATTCTTGCCATGAAAAGAGACTGACTTATGCGGGGTAAACTGAGTGGGGTACGTAGTCTGGCACCTTCAGCTTAGGCACTGGATGACCTTGTTATGGCATTGATATATCCCGAGATTAAAAGAGTGGTGGGGGGGGTAGATGCTGCTAGACTTAAGTGCAAGTAGGTGGGAGGTTGACTAAAAAGGGAAGAGAGAGATTTGCCAAATGAAGGGAAGAGAGAGGGGGGCGCCAAACAGATTGACTATTTATCTACAACCCAATGCAAATAACCTAATCCCAACATGGATCTAACACTAACCTTAAACAACAGGCAAAATGTATAGCTATGATGATAATAAATATTTAATTTTCACAGCAAGTACTGTCAAGGAAATAATAGTAGCAAAAATAATACCACAATGAACATTGGATTAAAGACTTGGTTCATAGATGCAATGTCCAGATTATCAGCATTAAAAACTCTACACCAAAACTTGTGCACCTAAATCAAATGATCACAAAATATCAGACGTTTGCTTTGATTTTCTAGCCTGAGCTAACATTTCATAACACAAGGAAAATAACAGGTAGAGTATGAGGGATTGATACTTCTAAAACAACATTAGATGGATCTTCTGAAGCAGATTCAAAAAGTTCACACAATGTGCTATCCACAGTGATAAATTCATACCAGCCAGCATTTTGTTGCCAAGGTTATGTAGAGAAGCAGACATCTGATAAGAAATTCTGGTCAGCACAGGCTCCTCTACATTTATGAAACAAGTAAAGGTACAGTATATATCACAGCACTGATGTCACACTTTTGCGCCTTGAACAGTTAAAAGTAGGTAAGTATATATCTAATTTTAATAGCTAAAGGTCTTATAAATAAAATGTAGAAAGTTTAAAATCAAAATGTTTTAATTTATATTATACATTTCTGTAATTTTGTGATTTCTAGACTCTGGTCAATTTCCCTATATGCACTACAATTCATTCCCTTTTCATGCACATGATACATGTCTTCCACTATTTCATTCATTTTCACAAGCCTGAAACACCTTTCTTACAATATCATATTGAGGCTCATGTATCGAAATTCTCTTGATGGAACTTACCAGAGGCCTTCTTTTGGAACATGCAAAGAGAAGAATTTGAATTACAGTATCTCACAAAAGTGAGTACACCCCTCACATTTTTGTAAATATTTTATTATATCTTTTCATGTGACAACACTGAAGAAATTCAACTTTTCTACAATGTAAAGTAGTGAGTGTACAGCTTGTATAACAGTGTAAATTTGCTGTCCCATCAAAATAACTCAACACGCAGCCATTAATGTCTAAAGCACTGGCAACAAAAGTGAGTACACCCCTAAGTGAAAATGTCCAAAGTGTCAATATTTTGTGTGGCCACCATTATTTTCCAGCACTGCCTTAACCCTCTTGGGCATGGAGTTCACCAGAGCTTCACAGGTTGCCACTGTAGTCCTCTTCCACTCCTCCATGACGACATCACGGAGCTGGTGGATGTTAGAGACCTTGCGCTCCTCCACCTTCTGCATTTGAGGATGCCCCACAGATGCTCAATAGGGTTTAGCTCTGGAGACATGCTTGGCCAGTCCATCACCTTTACCCTCAGCTTCTTTAGCAAGGCAGTGGTTGTCTTGGAGGTGTGTTTGGGGTCGTTATCATGTTGGAATACTGCCCTGTGGCCCAGTCTCCGAAAGGAGGGGATCATGCTCTGCTTCAGTATGTCACAGTTCATGTTAGCATTCATGATTCCCTCAAGGGAACTGTAGCTCCCCAGTGCGGGCAGCACTCATGCAGCCCCAGACCATGACACACCCACCACCATGCTTGACTGTAGGCAAGACACACTTGTCTTTGTACTCTTCACCTGGTTGCTGCTTCACACACGCTTGACACCATCTGAACCAAATAAGTTTATCTTGGTCTCATCAGACCACAGGTCATGGTTCCAGTAATCTGTGTCCTTAGTCTGCTTGTCTTCAGCAAACTGTTTGCAGGCTTTCTTTAGAAGAGGCTTTCTTCTGGGACTACAGCCATGCAGACCAATTTGATGCAGTGTGCAGCGTATGGTCTGAGCACTGACAGGCTGACCTCCCACCCCTCCAACCTCTGCAGAAATTCTGGCAACACTCATACGTCTATTTCCCAAAGACAACCTCTGGTTATGACGCTGAGCATGTGCACTCAACGTCTTTGGTCGACCATGGCGAGGCCTGTTCTGAGTGGAAACTGTCCTGTTAAACCACTGTATGGTCTTGGCCACCCTGCTGCATCTCTGTTTCAGGGTCTCAGCAATCTTCTTATAGCCTAGGCCATCTTTATGTAGAGCAACAATTCTTTTTTTCAGATCCTCAGAGAGTTCTTTGCCATGAGGTGACATGTTGAACTTCCAGTGACCAGTATGAGAGAGTGAGAGCGATAACACCAAATTAACACACCTGCTCCCCATTCACACCTGAGAACTTGTAACACAAATGAGTCACATGACACCAGGGAGGGAAAAGGGCTAATTGGGCCCAATTTGGACATTTTTACTTAGGGGTGTACTCACTTATGTTGCCAGCGGTTTAGGCATTAATAGCTGTGTATTGAGTTATTTTGAGGGGACAGCAAATTTACACTTTTATACAAGCTGTACACTCACTACATTACATTGTAGCAAAGTCTAATTTCTTCAATGTTGACACATGAAAAGATATAAAATATTTTACAAAAATGTGAGGGGTGTACTCACTTTTGTGAGATACTGTATATGATATTTACAGCATTGGCATTCCAAGTGAAGGTGAGTCTAATGAGTTATGTTTTGTTATTGTTGGGCCTGTTGTCTGCCAAATCTAAAATCTTATTGAAAACTACATCAGTGGCAAACCTGTTTGTTAAAGGCTTTAACAGAAGCATCCTATTATTTTTTTATTTTTAAACTCATATAATGTTGGTATTATTGATAGCTTCTTTAAACCACATTGTATGCAATGATAAGTTGGGGATAGCAACTTCTATAACGGTAACAGAGGCATGTCTACAGAAATATATATACAGAAATATCACTTCTTAACACAATGAGTGGCATTACAAAACAGAGTTAGCAGTGATAGGCAAATTATACTAGGTCATACAGTGCCTTGAAAAAGTATTCATACCCCTTGAAATTGTCATCACATTTTGTAATGTTACTAAAAACGTAAATGTATTTTATTGGGATTTTATGTGATAGACCAACACAAAATTGCACATAATTGTGAAGTGGAAAGAAAAAGATAAATGGTTTTCAATTTTGTTTACAAATAATTATGTGAAAAGTATGGGGAGCATTTGTATGCAGCCCCCCTGAGTCAATACTTTGTAGAACCACCTTTTGCTGCAATTACAGCTGCAAGTCTTTTTGGGGATGTCTCTACCAGCTTTGCACATCTAGAGAGTAACATTTTTGCCCATTCTTCTTTGCAAAATAGCTCAAGCTCTGTCATTGGATGGAGAGCGTCTGTGAACAGCAATTTTCAAGTTTTGCCACAGACTCTCAATTGGATTTAGGTCTGGACTTTGACTGGGCCATTCTAACACATGAATATGCTTTGCTCTAAACCATTCCTTTGTAGCTCTGGCTATATGTTTAGGGTCATTGTTCTGTTGAAGGTGAACCTCTGCCCCAGTCTCAAGTCTTTTGCAGACTCTAACAGGTTTTATTCTAAGATTGCCCTGTATTTGGCTCCATCCATCTTCCCATCAACTCTGACCAGCTTCCCTTTTGAAGAAAAGCATCCCCACAAAAAGATGCTGCCAACACCATGTTTCACGGTGGGAATGGTGTGTTCAGGATGTTGTGTAGTGTTAGTTTTCACTTACACTTAGTGTTTTGCTTTTAGGCAAAAAAGTAAAAATTTGGTCTCATCAGAGAACCTTCTTCCACATGTTTGCCGTGTCCCCCACATGACTTCTCGCGAACTGCAAACAGGATTTCGTATGGCTTTATTTCAACATTGGCTTTTTTTATAACCTAACCTGCTTTAAACTTCTCCACAACTTTATCCCTGACCTGTCTGGTGTGTTCCTAGGCCTTCATGATGCTGTTTGTTTACTAAGGTTCTCTAACAAACCTATGAGGGCTTCACAGAACAGCTGTATTTATACTGAGACTAAATTACACATAGGTAGACTCTATTTACTTATTAGGTGACTTCTGCAGGCAATTGGTTCCACTAGATTTTAGTTAGGGGTATTGGAGTAAAGGGGGCTGAATACAAATCCACGCCACACTTTTAAGATATTTATTTGTAAACAAATTTAGAAAACCATTTATCATTTTCCTTCCACTTTAGTAGTAAGTGCCACTTTATGTTGTTCTATCACATAAAATCCCAATACAATACATTTACGATTTTGGTTGTAACATGACAAAATGTGTTAAATTTCAAGGGGTGTGAATATTTTTCAATATCTTATTATATTATTGGAATAGTCGTCATCTTCAATGTATCAACTAGGGGAAACAGTATTTGTTGAGTTATGTGAGCCATTTGTTAAAGTGGAACTTCACTTTAAAATGAAAGTTCCCCTTAGTTTATTTTCTCCTCCTCTATCCTTCTCCCTCCTCTACCACTATTGGAACATTTATTTTATTTATTTTTCTTGGGGGTGCCTTTTCTGATAGCTAACCCCTCCCACTTCCACTTTTGTGACCTAGACAAGCATAGTGGAAGTTGGCCACCCAATCCCCCCTGCCCGCACCCTCCCAGGACATGTCACATTCTGAAAGTATATATTGTGCATATGCAATGAGGAGCAGGCTGTGAAGCACTGCTTCCCACGGTCAAGATGGTGGTGCCAGGGACCCAAAAGACCAGCGAAGAACTGGCCAGGGTGAAGACAGAGCTGGATCCCTTGACTGGTAAGTGTCTGTTTATTAAAAGTCAGTAACTACAGTATTTGTAGCTGCTGACCTTTAATTTCTAAAATATTTACCTCTTTAATATAGTAAGCAGGGCTGAATTTCTGCATTGCCAACACATATCAAGGCGTAGGGTGGGGGACTTGTAATAGCAGCACACCTCAAAACACACCATATTACTGTCAGTAGAAGTTCCACACTGTCGCTCTGCCTGCCAGTGCCATCTTGTTGATTCGTTATTGTTACTGTCAATGCCTTTTTGTTGATGCAATACCGTATATACTCGAGTATAGGCCGACCCGAATATAAGCCGAGGCACCTAATTTTACCACAAACAACTGGGAAAACTTATTGACTCGAGTATAAGCCTATGGTGAGAAATGCGCAGCTACTGTAAGTGGAAAAGAGGGTCAACGATGCCCATTTGCAGCCTCACTGTGCCCATGCAGATGGACACAGTTGACCGATTTGGGGCCCTGTATCTCAGAGTCACTTAGTGCTAGGAACCCCATCTTTAGATATGTTGTAGTGCTAATTCCACTGGGTTGGAATACAAAATGTGGGGTTCCTAGCACCAAGTGTCCCGAGATATGGGGCCCCAAATTCGGGTCAGAAAATTTCAAGCACTTTTCTGCAGCAGAGAATGACATTTTCTAAACCGACTTTGGGGCCCTGTATCTCGGGGCCACTTAGTGCTAGGAACCCCATCTTTGGATATATTGTAGTGCTAGTTCAACTGGGTTTGAATGCCAAATTTGGGGTTCCTAGCTCCAAGTGTCCCCGAGATATAGGGCCCCAAATTCGGGTCAGAAAATGTCAAGCACTTTTCTGCAGCAGAAATGACATTTTCCGAACCGACTTTGGGGCCCCGTATCTCGGGGCCACTTAGTGCTAGGAACCCCATATTTGGATAGACCCAAGTGGCCCCGAGATACGGGGCCCCAAAGTCAGGTTGCTGCAGAAAAGTGCTTGACTCGAGTATAAGCCGAGGGGGGCACTTTCAGCACAAAAAAATGTGCTGAAAATATATATATATATATACGGTATATACTCTTTACTTACTGTTTCCGAACACTGACTTTTTACACTGGAACTCAACAGTTAGCAGCGTAGGGTGTCAGTTTTTTAACCTTTCCAGTCTTTGGCCCTAGGCGTACTGACACAGAGTGGATTCATTCTCTATTCCAAACCCTGTTGTGCCTTGTCTGGCTAATATAACTGATCTATTTAGTATATTAATAAGGCTAGCCAGTCAACTGGGCTAGGGGGGAGGCTGCAAAAGACAGTAGGCCTAGGATATTATGAATTCTTTCCATGATAGAAGTTGTTATTAATGATATGGGGATGTTATGGTCCTTGGTCCAAATATGCTATAAAATACAAAGAGCTTACATATACACCTAAATAGGCATCCTTATTAAAACTGAAACACGAAACAAACAATATAAAGAGCCTTCTGTCATTAGTTCAATTGAAGTATAAACAATTTTAAAAACTTGCGTTTGGGTTCCATTGTTTGGTAGCCATGGAACGATCATTGGTTACTCATTTATTTGAACTGAATGAACGACGATATATGAGACTCATTGGGATCAGAATAACCATGCAGGTGGTTTAATTGAACCAGGATCCTAGAAATCAGTAAAGATTCAGCCCATATTTGTTTATACAGTTTTAGAAATACCTGTTATAACTATTATTACTATTTTAAATATGTTTTCCTACACTTGTGTACTGCAGTGTTTTATAGCTGCATTAACATCCTCATTATGAGATTAAGTAGATATTGCAGTAAAAAAAAAAAAAAAAAAAAAAACAGACAAAATTTGCATACCAATTTCAGATTTATTGCAGTATATACAGTTTCTAAAAAAATGCATTTCATATATACATTTTAGTCATTTTAGGTTTTAAATAAAAGCAATAATGTTTTAGTCACCTTTATCAGACAGATTTAACAAATGAGTGCAAATAGTGGTGCTATGCAAAGATTGGTAATCCATACAATATAATCCAAACAGCTTTTGGTGCAATAGAATCAGCTCAGTGTAAAAGCAATTGCTGCTTACAAGAGATTTCTGAACCTTGTATGTGGCTTTTACGTTATTGAATAAATGCACACATTTCAAGGATACAAGTTTAAGACGAAACACAGGGTGCATTAGTACTATTAGCTTATTAGCTATGGGTTAGATTTAATAAAGGCAAATAAAGTGTGTACTTTGCAAAGCCATTTGCTACAGAGCTCAGTAAATGAGGGGACGCTCTGCTAACTTCCATCATCCAATCACATGCAAACAAAAAATGCATTTTTTTTTTTAAAATGTCATTGCATATCATTGTGTTTTCTTTGCAAAGTGAAGCTTCACCTCATTTACTAAGCTCTAGAGCAAATGCCCTTGCGGAGGGCAACTACATCTGCAAAGTGCACAGCCTATTTTCCTTTAGTAAATGAACCCCTATGTCTGATTATGCGTTCTCAGCCATAGATATTTGAAACCCCTGTAACAACTGTTGACTGTGAATTCTTAATAGTTTTTTTAGCAAAAAGATTTTATGTAAACCAAAGAAATTTTTTTACCTATTGACTGTTTAGAACATATTTAATAGGCACTGGTATAAAATATAAATACTTCAAGTAGTTCTATAAATATTGTAAAAGTGGGCTCTCTAATTACATGAAATGCCCATAATGCTTCTGGTAGCCATAGACCATACCATGTTTTGTGGTCTGCCTAGGCTTTAAGTTACATTAGGAACAATTTTTTATAAGTCATATTAAAAAAAGGCCTTTTTTCTTTTTTAAATAATAATGCAATTTGGTAAATCGGAATTAGTTTGTCTGCTCAGCACACTTTTTCCTTGGCATAGGGGGTCAAGATTTTGGTGTGGATATTTTCAGCATCTACAAGTTAAGTATTAGGAGGGGTTACATTAATGTTAGAAATTTGCTTAGGGTTTAGGTGTTTATGATCAGGGCAGGGTTAGAGTTTAATAAAGGGTTAGGGTTTAAGATATATGTTTTAGGTTAAGAATAAGATGTAAGATTGAGGTGAAGGGTTAATCGCAGTTTTTAGGTGAAGAATTAGGTTTGGGGGAAATTAAGTTAAATGTTAGAATCACATTTAGGCCTCATTCACACAACATTTTACATCCAGATGCAGCAAAAATCCAGCGAATTCCTGCAATTGGATGCACAGGTACTTACAGACAGTTGAAGTCCCTGAGCCTGTATAAAGCAATGAAAAGTGAAGTGGCTGCAACTGTCTGCTGGTGTTGGCACGTAATTACATATGGAGCAATTATCTGTGGTTAGGGACAGTTGATCACCACTGGACACAAGCTGTTTGTGTCCCGGGGTGATCATATGTCCCTTGTTGCAGGTATGCAATTGCATGTGAACACTGGGGAACAGTTGCGGCTGCTGTCAGCCTGTCATTGCTTTATACAGGATGAACGGCTGCATCTGTCTGCAAACACCTGTGAATCCAGCTGCAAGAATCTGATGGACCTTTGGCAATGCTTGAGTTGAAATGACATATAAGTGAGGCCTACGGCTACTTCCAGGCAAGGTGTTTAGCCTGTGTGCATCCAATCCTGTAGTTTTAATGCTCCTGGGGGGTACAAGTGCAGTATCCAGACCTGCTGCCTGCAGCCTGTCAAAGTCTATAGCAAGCTGAAATATGCTGCAGCTGGATGGGGGTGAATGCTCTACAAAATAGTACCCACTTTTATCACCATATCTGTCCAGGAATCAATGCCTGGAAAGCAAGTATTCTGGGTTCTGGGCATATGTTACTGATAGCACAGGGCCCTAAGCGTGAGCACCACTCCATACAGGGTTCCACCTGCAATAGAATTTGAGAGGCAACAGAGCTGGACACACCCTTTAAAAATCCTTTAACCCTTAAAAAGCATAGTGTGCACATTAAAATCAAAGTTTAAGTGTTGGGGTGGTTATGTTTTAGAGCTTCTCAGATGGGTCTGTCTGAGGGTTAGATTAAAATTAATGGACAGGGAATTTAGGGGATACTTTCTTACACTTGTTCTGGATGCTAAAATCCCTGTACCCAGAAGTACTTGCTATTGGGTTTTTGGCAGTCAAAACCTCATAATGATAATGTGAAGAGTATATTTTAATGAGAGGTCAGATAATTCAATCTTTACATAACTTCTGTAATGAATATAAAAACAGTTTTTGTCACATATTTAAGCTTAGATTGTCACTACAGTAACCTTATTGCAAAAGAATTGAAGGACTGAAAGCCACGAAGAAGGCACTAGGATCTATGGCAGTAGCCTTCACACATTGGGCTTTATTAATCAAAGTGATTGAAAAAAATATTGTCTGCTATGTCCATAGTAATCTGTTTCAAACTTGTAAATTTAAATTTGAATGGTAAAATAGATTAATATAAGGTCTGCAATGACAAACTTGTAAGCGCGTCAGGACCCTATGTGGTAAAGGACCACGCTATGCTGCAGATAGACACCGGCGGCAAAAAGCGCCCTGAGGCGATTCAGTTCGCATAGGTAGAGCTATGCAAGTCACTCATTCATTCTAATAAAATTAATTTTAAAAATAAATTCTATTAGTACCAATATTACAACATTTTGTGTAGTATTATTATCTTTTATTATGCCATTTCAGCCCATTGCTGTTGACACCGGCTTTATTCAGAGATACCTACTATAAATAGCACAGTTTTTGGTAACTATCTTGCCAGAGACCAAAAGGTAAATCCTTAGAGCTGTGGTGGTCACCACATATATAAAAAAGGAGTGCATTCATGAAATAGGGAGGTGCTGGAGGATTGTGACCTTATGTAATACACATCTTCAATAAACCTCCTACTATAAATAGTCAGAAGAGAAAACAAGGACTGACTATTTGACCTCTAAATGGATCTCTAGTCAAACTTTTTTCATGCCCACTTTTGACATAAGGTGATAGAAAATCCAACATTTTATGGTTGCCTTTGGAACAGGAACAGAGGGCAAATATTCCAATGGGGCCGCCTGTTTTGTGATGAATATCTGAGAGGGGGGTCTCCCTCAACTTTGGAGAGATTTCATTCTACTTCACATTCTGTCTCTGGTATAGAACGTTAAGGGAAATCTCTATTCTGCTCCTATGAGAAACAGCAAACAAAAAAAAGTGAATGGGGCCTTAACCATTCTATTCTCTACAGACTTTCTTATGTCTGTAGCAATGTAATGAAAGTCATACGATAATGTTTTTTGATGCAACATAATAACCACCATCCTCATCTATGGTATATGTGGTCAGAGATGTCATTCCTAAGGAAATGAGCCAATCACAGAGTCTACATTAGTTATAGTTGAGCAGCTGTTGAACGTCCTGAGAAATATGGACTTCTCATTGATGATCTTTAGGCTCTGATCTGAAACAGCCAGTATTACGTGCTCTACAAGTGCCCTTTAGCATTGACAACTGTAAAGCATAATCAACGCATGTCACAAGACTGAAAGCTGCAGTTTCTAAAGCTAGCAAAATACTTTCTTGTATTAAAAGAGGTATAGACTTGAGTGAGAGAGAAAGTGCAGAGAAGGGCCACCAAACTGATAAGAGGCAAGGAGGAGCTCAGTTATGAGGAAAGATTAGAGAAACGAAATGTATTCTCTCTTGAGAAGAGGAGATTAAGGGGGGATATGATCAGCATGTATAAATACATAAGTGGTCCATAAAGTGAACATTACAGAAGACGAGGGGCACTCTTTACATCTGGAGGAAAAGAGACTTAACCTTCACATAAGGCTTCTTCACAGCAAGAGCTGTGAAAATGTGGAATAGACTCCCACAAGAATACCTTTTGACCAGCTCTGTAGATTGTATTAAAAAAGAATTGGATGTGTTCCTAAATGGTCAAAACTTAACTGGATGCTAATATTTAGGTAATACAACTAGTAGTAATTTATCCAGGGAATAGGGGGAACAGGAAGTAATTTTTTTACCCCACTCAAGCCAATTGGATCATGCTTTATTGTTTTTTTTTAAATCAACTATGGGTATAGGATTATGTATATGGAGGTTCTCTATTAGTTTTTTTCTACTGGACCAGATGGACTATTGTCTTTTTTTCAACCTGACTAACTATGTAGCTATTTAACTATATAATTATGAAGATCCCTGATACTTCTGTATGTATAGATTTTTACCCACACATTACACATACATTACTGTACATATTATTCATATATAGCTTAGTAAGCTTTTGTCATTTGATATACAAAAATAGTATTTTTTTTAAATACTGGATTGTTATAATTATTTTAATAACGTTAGGTTGTATTAGTAAAATCTATATATAAATTTCATAACATATAATTTTACAAAAAAATTGACTTTTATATATGAAGTTCTAGTTGTCTATGGATCAGTGACATGTTATACTGTATTATTATTTGAAAAGTCAATAGATGACTAGAACTATACCCATTTTGGGGTTTTATCTTCTGCTGGGTCTTTACAAGTGCTGGAGTGGGAATACTTCTTCCCCCCAAATGCTCCCTCAGCACCTTCTTAATTTTTGGGATGGGTTTCTCTAGACTCTTCATGATGATGGAAGATGTTGCCATTTGGGTCTCAGTGGGGTGTAAAGACTTGGTAGACAATTAAAGTCAGTTTATAAATGTCTGTTCTGGGTACAGTTCTGCTTTAAAGTGACGCCTTGAACTGGCTGCTGCATTACACAAATTCATTGGAAATGCTTACTTTTTAAGTAGCTTTGTCTACTTAAAATTAACATGTAGTATTGAATTCCTGAATTTAAATGGAATCTGTCATGAAGCATTTGTAAGAGACTTCAGATAAAAGACACAATTCTCTTATTCTTGGGTGACTTGCTAGCTCTATGGCAGCAAAAATTAACCCTAATCAGAACCCTGTGCCTGTAGCCGGGAACTAATAAACAGCTTCCATCTGAGGCTTATCTTACAGGTATTTTGCTTTCCAACAATGTCCATGTGAAGATGAGCTCACAAAACTATTAATTACATTTTTATATTTGTAATAACCATAACAATCCCTAAGGCACTAACACATTAGGCACTTATTGGCCAAGAAAGGCATGGCAATGCGTGCTGGTATGGGGTGCCATTCATTCTAATAGGCACCCCAACACACCTTGCCGACAGACTAACCTGAAAAAGAAAAGAACACTTTAGTATGACAATTTTTCTATTGTCCTTTCTTTTTACTGTCAGGTATTAGGAGGAAAGTAAAGATGATTTCCTATCAACCTTCCGTTATATTATCCTTTAGTAAATACGCTTATTATCCTTTATGTTTGTCCTTAGCTACATCAGGACTGTACCAGGTCCCTCACTTCTTCAGCCGAATGCAGCACTTGATAGTTTTCATGGTGGCTGGTCTGCTCCCATGTCATAACACCATTTTCATTGGTGGTGTCTTTATGACAGTAGGAATATCGATGGTTCATGTGCTGAGAGAAGGAGCCAGAATGTGAGAATCTCTTGCCACATTTGTCACAGCAATAAGGCTTCTCTCCGGAGTGCAGGCGGACATGTTCAATGAGGTGATGCTTGTGCTTGAAAGCCTTGCTACAAACTTCACACTGATGAGGCCTATTACCTAAACACACAACATATGTTCAAGATGAGTAACCAAAATGATGTCAGCTGTAATATACATCCTCAGGAAAAGTAAATATTCAATACAAATCATAAAATCAGAACTGGTTCTTTGTACGTCATGCCTTTTATATAATATCTCATAATATGCATTATTATGGTAATAGTTATATCACTGACTCATTTAGAAGCTCCAGCATTTATGCTCTCCAGGGTAAATTATCTGAAGACAGGAGACTGATGATATAAATATCAATTTGGTTGCAGGAACTATGCAATGTATGGCAATGCATGCAATATAGGTAAAGTACAGTGCCTTATAGAGTGTAATACCTCTAGTTGTGCACATCCTGCTTCTTACCAAAATAATTTCACAACTTATAAGGGTTGCTAACATAGCAAGGCAGTTTTCCAGGCAGTGGCAGATTACGTAAAGCCTGGCCCCTGGACTGTTTTCAAATAGAGCCCCTTACCCCAGCAGTGCTGCTTACATGGCTTAATAATACCTAAAAGCAGCAGGAAGGAGGCCTAACCAATTCTCTAAAACATGCACACATTAAATAACATTTCTAGTAGAAAGCATGGCAAGGTCATTTACCAAGATAAAGGTATTCTTTTAAATTTTAAATGTTTTGTGGTACAAAGCTGAATGAAAAAAATAAACAAATGAAAAAAAAAGTTATATTTGTAAAAAAAAAACAAAACAAAAAAAAAACTGTTAAACAAAGAAAAGGAAGAAGACATTAAATTACATAAATTGTAAAATTTTCATGCTTTTTTTAAAATCTGCAACTTTCATTAAAATAATGCCTGGTGATCCTGCCATGAAGGTTTTTATTTAGGCATTTCCTGTTATAGGATGAAAACGCTCTGTCCCTTGAAGATATCTTAGGCCCCTTTCACACTGGGGCGGTTTGCAAGCGCTATTGCGCTAAGAAAAGCGCCTGCAAACCGACCCGAAACAGCTGTTGCTGTTCCTTCAGTGTGAAAGCCCGAGGGCTTTCACACTGAAGCGGTGCGCTTGCAGGACGCTCAAAAATGTCCTGCAAGCCGCATCTTTGGCTCGCTATAGGAGCGGTATATTTACCGCTCCTATAGCGCCCGGTCCCATTGAAAACAATGGGGGAGCGCGCCGAACCCGCCCGCAAAACGCCGCAATAGCGGCGATTTGCGGGCGGTATTGACCCTTTTTCGGCCGCTGGGGGGGGTAAAAACACCCCGCGAGCAGCCGCAATGCGCCGATAAAACGCTGGTAAAGCGGCGCTAAATATAGCGCCGCTTTACCGCCAGCGCCCCCACCGCTCCAGTGTGAAAGTAGCCTTACCATGCATATCAAACTGAAATACAACCTTTTGCAGAGTAGCACTGCTTAACCTCCCTGGCGGTATGATTCTGTCTGGAATTTTGTGCTGAAAGCGGTACAATTATTTTGCATGGAAATTTGGCGTTTTTATATTGTAGGCATGCAATTCTTATGAATAACTCACTTAAATCTGTCTGAACCAGAGTCTAGTAGACATCCCGGGTATGATAAAGTTTGAAACACAAAATCATAAATTATAATATAATAAAAATATATATAAAAATTATTCAATAATGTAATCAAATCAAAAACACTGAAATTTGCTCAGTTGCAGAATTGTCGCTGTCATTAAATTTAGTGTTTGATGATAAATTGGGATTTTGACATAAAGGGACACTTTTTGGTTGCTATGGACAATCTCCAGTTTCCAGGCAGAAAAAAAATATTTTTATTATATAAAATGACATGCAGGGCACTGGGCAGACCACTAGGGACAAAGGGGATGTGTATTTTTTTTTATACAGTACTGTAATCTGTAAGATTACAGTACTGTATGTGTACTGTGTTTTTTAAACTTTTTTGAATTTGGCGCCGATCTCCGCTCCCGTGCGTCGTAACGTCGCAGGGAACGGAGATCAGCGGCACTCGGGCACTGTGTGAATCGAGCGGAGGAGCTCGCTCACACAGCGGGGAGACATCGCAGGATCCAGGGGATAAGGTAAGTAACCCCCCCCTGTATCCTGCAACGCTAGCCCGAGTCTGGCTCGGGGTTACCGCTTTTAGTATGGAAGTTCCTGCCCCGAGCCAGACTCGGGAATACCGCCAGGGAGGCTACTCTCTGTCCCTGTCCCACACATGTGTTCCCATGTCATCACACTGTCACATGGGCTTCTGATGGAGGAGTTTGGGCGTCTGGTGTCACTGTATTCTCTTGGCCAGAATGGTAGTTTATTCTGGCCATTAAAATGTATTAACATGCAAACGTGCATAAACGTGCCTAACGTTAATGTGAGTTTATGCATGCTCAGGTGCTTTTGGGCATTTGTTTTGCTCAAAAGCTCCTCTCCTGAACGCAAATTTGGTGGGGGGTTTTTATGCCTTTAAACTCCTGTACATGCCTATAATGTGCATGGACACATAGGCTAACATTAAACTCCTGTACGTGCCTATAATGTGCATGGACACATAGGCTAACATTAAACTCCTGTATGTGCCTATAATGTGCATGCACACATAGGCTAACATTAAACTCCTGTACGTGCCTATAATGTGCATGGACACATAGGCTAACATTAAACTCCTGTACGTGCCTATAATGTGCATGGACACATAGGCTAACATTAAACTCCTGTATGTGCCTATAATGTGCATGCACACATAGGCTAACATTAAACTCCTGTACGTGCCTATAATGTGCATGGACACATAGGCTAACATTAAACTCCTGTACGTGCCTATAATGTGCATGGACACATAGGCTAACATTAAACTACTGCACGTGCCTATAATGTGCATGGACACATAGGCTAACATTAAACTCCTGTACGTGCCTATAATGTGCATGGACACATAGGCTAACATTAGGGGCATTTAGAGGCAGAGAAAAAAAAGCTCAAACGGCTGTAAAAGCTGCACACTAAAAAACGCTCCCAGCAGCAAATTTTAAGCATTATTTTCAGCTTCTAGTAGCAAATAGTGTTATCCTATGTGTCCATGCACACTTTTTTAGTCTAGAAGTGTTTAAACATATCTAGAGTGACTTCAGGAACTTTATATGTACAGTCTGGAGGAAAGAAGGGAAAGGTGAGACATGATTGAAATCTTTAAATATATCAAGAGGTTGAATAAGATTCAGGAAGGCAGTTTTGTTCAATATGAAACCAAAATCAAGAACACAGGGACATCACCTCAATCTAACTGTTGGAAAGTTCAAAACTAATCTTAGAAAGTATTATTTTACTGAAAGGGTAGATAATGCTTGGAATAAACCAGTGGTTCTCAATCTCAGTCCTCAAGTACCCCCAATGGTGCATGTTTTCAGGTTTTCCTTTACTTTTGCACAGCTGCTTTAAAAAAAATTTCGGAATTCGTTTTGTTTTCATAAAATTGTGTTTCGTTTTCATTAAAAAAAATTTAATTTATTAATTTTCGAACGAATTGCAACTTTTTTAAAATGATTAGAATTCAGATCGTTTGAAAAACGATCAACCAATTTGAATTCTGTGTGGTTGTTAACAGCAGACGGGGAAACCGGCGGCCAGCTCCTTAACAACCATGAGTCATCATCTGTCAGGGGGCTTCCCCCCTGACAGATGTATGTAAAGATAGAGAATGCTGGCAATTGCCCAGCAATAGAAAAATGTTTTAAAAATAGCGTAGGGTCCCCCTTGCCAGTCCATACCAGGCCCTTCGGGTCTGGTATGGATTTTAAGGGGAACCCCACGCCAATTTTTTTTTTTTAAGCGGCGTGGGATCACCCCCCAAAATCCATACCAGACCCTTATCCAAGCACACAGCCAGGCAGGTCAGGAAAGGGGGTGGAAGAGCGAGTACCCCCCCTCATAAACCATACCCAGAATCTGGAAGCCCCCTTTAACCCTTGGCTGTGGTTGTGGGGGTCTGCGGGCTGGGGCTTATCAGAATCTGGAAGCTCCCTTTTACTCATACCCATTCTCCAAAAAAGTGTCAAAAAGTTAGAAACATAGGAAACAATTTTTGACAAATGCTTTATTTAAAAAAAATAAATAAATGTGTTCCTCGATGTCCACGATGCCGCGGACCCAAAAAATGTAAAAATGTCAAAAAGTGCTTCGCCTCCTAAGAGGCTACCCGCCGTATGCCCCTCTTTGGCTTTGACATAGGCACTCGGTTACATCAACAGATGGCACCACCCCCTTCTGACATCAGGTGACATCATGTGTTAGAAAACAAATAAACAAAACAAATTTAAACTGATTTCAACTAAATTTGTTACTATTCGTTACTATTTTATACATACAAATAAAATAGTAACAAATAGTAATGAATTTTGTTGAAATTCAAAATGAAATTTAACGAAAACGAAACAAATTCCAAAACTAAATTAAACAAATTTCATAACCAAGAATTTGTATTTGGATCGAAATTAATTGCACTTGTCTACTACTAACTGCTGCTAAAATGCTGCTAAATGCTGGCACAAAAACGCTATTATGAGCATTTTTCATCCAGTGTTTTTCTGGCATTTTTTTGTAGCTTATATTGTGCATGTAAATTTTGAAGAATGTAAATGTTACTTATCAATGAGAAATCTGAGTCTGGGACAATATACACAACCACCTTGATTAAATAAACTCACATCAGAAACCCCCCTTCAAATAAGAAGTGCCCCATCACATCAAAGGTTTCCTTCACATCAGAGTCCTCCTTTCTTGTCAGAGGCCCCCCCTAGACATCAGAGGCCCTCCATCACCTCAGAGTCCCCCCATTACAGAGGCAGAGGCCCCCCATTACATCGGCCTCCCCCCTATAAAAAAATTTGTATGGCTATTGGGAAGATTTCCCCTCTTTATTGTCCTGGTGACAACAATGTAATTGTGTTGAAAGAGGGAGACTGTTATACATGACACAGATTTCAATAAAAAGCTGCTTCTGATATCCCAACACTCTACTCTCATTACTGTTATTTCCCCGTTTGAGTGATTTCCTATAACTTCCTGGCCCAGCTTCAGGATAGCAAGTAAGGGTAAAAACTCTTCAACCGTTCCATAGATGGTAATAAAGCCCAGGCAGAAGTAAAAGAAGAAAGAAGGAAAAAATAAAGTTCTGTCCAGAGTCTCATTTCAATCACAAATATGAAGGAACATTTGCTCTGTTTTCATTATATTTGCAGTGTATGGTTATTACTTTGGTGTTTTGATTGCATGGTACATGTATACATTTTATTACACTAGGGGTTGTGTGCATTGTCACTAAAAGATGCTGGAACAAGAGGTAAGGGCCTGTTTTGATGACAACTGGCTGAGAAGGGATTTCCCCTCACATTGTAGAGATTTGATCTCACTTCCTGTTGGCTCTCCAGAACAGGAAGTGAAGGTAATCTTCCCCAATGAGACACAGAAAGGAAAAAAAAAAACTCTTCCCTACGGTACCCTACGGTATCCAAAATGTAAAAAAAAAAGAAAAAAAGTTTACTATAGCTACATATATAGAAGTATTTATTATATATTTATTATACAGTAAACACCACATGTGATTTACAGGAAATGCATATTGCACAAGACTATTGTCTTACCTGTGTGTTCATACTTGTGTCGCAAGAGAGAGCTGCTTTTCTGAAAGGTTTTGCTACACTGATCACATGCATACATCCCGTTTTCTAACTTCCTTGAATTTTTTCGGGAACCACCTGTGTGCTTTTCTTCACCGCTGGTGATATTCTTTAAAAACATAAACCTTAGGTTGTCACATGCCAAGCATCTACGAATGCACATTTGTCACAAAACATTCTAGTAGAAAATTTACAGTCATGAAGAATCGTTCTTGCCAAACCAATCTATTAACCTTCTATGAGGAGGTGAGCGGCCATCTAGATAAAGGAAGGCCTGTAGTCGTGGTGTATCTGGATTTTGCAAAAGCATTTGATACGGTTCCCTATAAACGTTTACTGTACAAAGTAAGGTCCGTTGGCATGGACCATAGGGTGAGTGCATGGATTGAAAACTGACTACAGGGGTGAAGTCAGAAAGGATCCGTCCACTGGTAAGATCCATCATTTGGCGTGCAGTACTGTGGTCCACCAGCAGGTGTCTCCTGGCAGTTTGTAACTGTCAGGAGAGACTTTCCCTGCTGGTGTTATGTCATCTCTGGGCCGCAGTACTGGCGTCCGCCAGCGGATGGATCCCAGCAGTGCGGAGCAGACAGCACTTTCTGCGCTCAGCTGTTACATGCTGTTACTTTTACCTGCGTTTCCTCTTTGCTTTCCACACAATCTGGTCACACCTGTTCATGACAGGTGAGTTCAGAGGGTGGTGATAAATGGGGAGTACTCTGAGGGTTTTGTGTTGGGACCCATCCTATTTAACCACTTGCCGACCAGCGCACGCAGATATACGTCGACAGAATGGCACGGACAGGCAGGAGGGCGTATATATACGTCCCTCCTTTAGCCTGTCCGTGCCATCGGGAGCGCGCCGGGAGCGGCGCGCTCCCGCGCTGGTCGGCACCCCCGTGAGTCCGGCCGCGGTCCCCGCGGACTCGATCGCCGCGGGGACTCCCGCGATCGTCTCACGGAGCGGCTGAACGGGGAGATGCCGAGATAAACATCTCCCCGTTCTGCCTAGCAACTAGTGACGCCGATCTCTGCTCCCTGTGATTGGAGCAGAGATCAGCATTCACTAGCTGACAGCCACAGCCCCCCCACAGTAAAAAACACACCCCTAGGCCTACTTAACCCCTACACTGCCACCTTGTGGTTAACTCCTAAACTGCCAGTGTCATTTATACAGAAATCAATGCATTTAAATGCATTAATTGCTGTAAAAATGACAATGGTCCCAAAAATGTGTCAAAAATGTCCGATGTGTCCGCCATAATGTCGCAGTCACAAAAAAAATCGCAGATCTCCGCCATTAATAATAAAAAAAAAATTATTAATAAAAATGCTATAAAACTATCCCCTATCTTGTAAACGCTATAACTTCTGCGCAAACCGATCAATAATCGCTTATTGCGATTTTTTTTACCAAAAATATGTAGAAGAATACGTATCGGCCTAAACTGAGGAAAAAAAATGTTTTTTTATATATTTTTGGGGGATATTATTATAGCAAAAAATAAAAAATAATGCATTTTTTTTCAAAATTGTCGCTCTATTTTTGTTTATAGCGCAAAAAATAAAAACCGCAGGGGCGATCAAATACCACCAAAAGAAAGCTCTATTTGTGGGAAAAAAAGGACGTCAATTTTGTTTGGGAGCCACGTCGCACGACCGCGCAATTGTCAGTTAAAGCGACGCAGTGCTGAATCGCAAAAGGGGCCTGGTCCTTTGGCTGCAAATTGGTCCGGTCTGAAAGTGGTTAATTTATTCATAAAGGATGGGATAAACAGCTCAATCTCTGTATTTCTGGACGATACTAAGCTAAGCAGGGCAATAACTTCTCCGCAGGATGTGGAAACTATGCAAGAAGATCTGAACAAATGAATGGGGTGGGCAACTACATGGCAAATGAGGTTTAATGTACATAAATTTAAAATAATTAATTTGGGTGGCAAAAATATGAATGCAATCTACTCACTGGGGGAGAACCTCTGGGGAATCTAGGATGGAAAAGGACCTGGGGGGTCAAGGTAGATGCTCAGCAATGGCATGCAATGCCAAGTTGCTGCAAGCAAAACAAACAGAATATTGGCATGCATTAAAAGGGGATTAACTCCAGAGATAAAACAATAATTCTCCCACTCTACAAGACTCTTGTCCGGCCGCACCTGGAGGATGCTGTCCAGTTCTGGGCACCAGTCCTCAGGAAGGATGTGCTGGAACTAGAGCGAGTCCAGAGAAGGGCAACAAAACTAATAAAGGGACTGAAGGACCTTAGTTATGAGGATAGGTTATGAGCACTAAACTTGTTCTCTCTAGGTTAGGTTAGGTTACGAGCACCCGAAAGGGAATTTAATAAGACATGCGGCCATTCACTAAAACTCGAAGAAAAGCAGTTTAACATTAAACTGCGTAAAGGGTTCTTTACTGTAAGAGCGTTTAGGATGTGGAATTATCTTCCACAGGCGGTGGTCTCAGCGGGGGGCATCGGTAATTTCAAAAAACTATTAGATAAGCACCTGAACGACCACAACATACAGGGATATTCAATGTAATACTGACATAAAATCACACACATAGGTTGGACTTGATGGACTTGTGTTTTTTTAACCTCGCCTATTGTGTGTAACTGTGTAACTAATTATCAATTTTTCTTTTCACATTTATCCTTTTTAGCAGTCTAAAATTTAGTGTACACAATGCCAAAATGCTGTCTTGTGTTTGCTACAGTATAGTGATCAATGTCCTTTATGACCTTACTAAAATTAAATAGAATCTTTACTTCTATGGTGCATAAAACAGTGTTGTACAGTATCCCATAATCAGAAACCATCTTGTATTAATGTATGCAGTCAAGGAGAAGGTTGAAATGGATATTATGCTTTAAACAATGCTTTTTAAATAAAAGCCATTTTTTATAGATAAAGAAGCAAAAAATATCTCACCATAATCCCAACAGTTTGATTTCTTTTTTTCAGGTTAATTGAAGTGTCTCCATAGAAGCAGTTCATATAGGGACATAATGAAAACCCATTTAAAGAGTGGTCCATATTCGCACATGGATAGCGAGATTGTAAAATGCTGTGCACTACATCTGGTAGTACACAGGGAATGTTCATTGACTCATTATGTGGTTCAATAAATAATACTTGTGGTGGTAGAAAATCCAGATTTAAACTTTTAATTTCAAACTTTTCTTTTGGGTCCTTAGAGGTTTCTTCACTGGAATCTGTCTTTAAAGGTGTCGTACTGTCTAATTTAGGCATGGATAAGTCCAGTGGCTCAAGCTGGTTTTCCTTGAATAGAGGGACGGAGGGAAATTGACTAACAGTAGTACCCTTTGGCTTAATTTCTTCTGAATCGCATTTTGATGTGTCATGTCTTCGTTCAGACCACTGTATCTTCTCTAGAATATTTGGACAAGGTGAACATAATAGCTTATGGAAATTACTGGAGCTTGCAATGTTTTCGGGTTTTTCTTCTAAAAAGTCACCTTTGTGTGCTTTGCTTGGTGAACTTTCATGGTATGTTCCTGTGTTATTTATGATTGAGGTATTATTCTTTACTCTATGGTACAAAGATGAAGAAAGTGCATTATCTTCTGTGACTCTACTTAGACAGTGCTGTGTAAAGACTGGTGCCTCAGGGTGGTAACCATTATATTGAGTAGTACTCTGGTGTTCCACATTGTGCTTCTTTAGGGAGAAACAGTTATTGAAGTCACCTACTGACCATCTATTAGAACCAATCTGAATATGATACTGATTGTGCCACCAGTCAGTGCCTAAATGCCAAATGTCTGGTCTCTCTAACAAGCTTGGGTTCATGGACATGCCCATAGCCATGCTCTGAACAGATCTAGGTGTGATATTAAAATCAAAACCACACAAAGAGAAATGTGGAAATGCAATAGAATCAGTATCTTGATTGTGTATTAGCCGTTTTTTATTATGGCAATCAGTGGGATTTTGTGGCTTTAGTTGATCTTTGAAGTTTTCTTCATAATCCATTTTTTGTGAAAAGGAGAAAGAGGGAGCCACAGAAGTCACAATGGCTTGTCTGTCCTGGGTGGGAAAGCACTTTTTGTTGTTTAAATGAGAGCTGTATGAACCTGAATGTGAGAATCTTCTTTTACACTTGAAACATTCATATGGCTTTTCACCTGTGAAAAAATTAATTATTCAGAAAAGTATCACCTTTGCACATTTTTGTTTAGTATGTTATATGAATAAGTAAGTGCACCTGTGCCCAGGCTATGGACAATACACTATTCACAAATTTGTAACAATCAGTAAGGGCTCATTCAAACATTTGGTAGCCCTTTGAAGAGTTCCATAGTAGATCAGTTTTCAAACGGCCAGGCAGTTAGGAGGAATTATGTGTTCCTTACCACCTGTTTTAACCCCTAAAGGCCCACTGCACTGCACATTGCTGTGTCACCACGCTCACTTGAATGGTTCACATTCAGCAACCGGTACTGCCTTTTGAATATGAGAGGGGCATACATTTTGCCACAGGTTGCTTTGCTGCGTGCATCTACCTCCTTATGGCTGCATTTGCAGCTTGGGGGTGGTTGATGGGATGGTAAAAACATGGCTGAACCATCTTTTTTTTTTTTTTTACTGCCCCCTCAACTGCAAGTATAAACTAAGCCTAAGGGTACATTCACACCTGCAAATGCATCGAACACCTATTACATGTGAGAACTCCAGCAGGGGCTCCCACTGATTAGCTGTGGGAGGCACCCCCATTGAAAGCAATGGGAGCCTAAAGGCTCCCTCGGCTAATCGCAGCCACTCATATACAATCGATCATGCAGTGATCACATGCAAGTGATCGACCCTCCAAAAAAGTGTTCCCTCCACTAATCAAAACAAAACAAAAATGTGACTACAGACACCTTTTAATTCAAAATCAATTTCAGAAAAAGATAAACACTGCAAGTTTGGTCTCGGAAAACACCCAGGTGGAGGGGCAAAACGCGTTGGATGGAGCTTCCAGTTTCTGGTGATGCCACATCCAGTCTATGGAACGCATACATACTACTCTTGTTTAAAGCGGATTTATTTTGTATTCATACAAGTGCAATTTTATATTCTCGTTTTAATAAAAGAAGTTACTACAGTATGAGATTTCTCTCTTCTCGTCTGCTTATACCATTTGAAGCGCTACCCTCACTCATTTCTAGCCATTTACTTCCTATCATTGAACAATTATGGGCATTCTGAAGGAGGTTGGAGACCAGTAAGGAGACACCCCTCACCAGAGAAAGCACATTTGACCTTTATGCTAACAGAAGAGGGTCCTTCTCGTCTGTGAGTGCTGACAAAAGAGGGGCACACGTATCACAGTGTGTTTTTTGAGCACAAAGTCACTTTATAATTTACAGAGCACTTTATAGAAGAAGATTCACTACAGAAGTGGAAGCTTTGTATTGTTTCAGTAACCTTTGGACACTGATGGACACTCCATTAGGCATTATTGCTTATTTACTAAATTTGTTAGAAGTTTACATGTAGACAGGTGCCTACTTTATGTTGTGTGTTTTCATGCTTATTATGCCAATATGTCTTGTTACTATTTGCTGTTACTTTAAAATGTTGGCTGACGCTGTAGGGGTTGGGGACAGGTATGTTACTTGTATTATATATTACCCTTGTGAAGAGCATAAATGCAGGGGAGCCGACCTCGTGGAGGGAGAGTTTGGTGGGGGAAGTAAACAGAGAGGGCCTGTGTCATCATGTAGCTATTCTTCAGGCCGCAGCACCCTTCAATGTGATCTGTTCTTTAGGGCAGCCATGTGTCATGGACTTTTACTGCAAAGGACTACTATTTCTAAGGTATGGGCTGCACCATGTATTTATGCACCATTCTATATATGCACCACTAGGGACAGTGTATGTAGCAGCACAGTCAATCTACATGAATTAAAAATCCCCAGTTGTAGGCCTATCAATTGTATGTGTAGGGATACATGATGTGATGTATGATGATGTGATATATTCATGTTAACTTTACAGTTCTGCAAGTAAAAGGACTTTTAATAAGTGAAGAACTTGTCTATGTCACTTACTGGGAACAAGTATTTCTAAGTGGGAGAACTAATTGTAATGCTGGTGTATAGCAAAGAACTTTACTCTGGGAATCTAAGTCATATTAACCCACCGGTTAGGAAGCACGTGATTCAAGTGGAATCAAGTGCATCAAGTTAAGCATTGTGGATATGTGCAAACAGTGAATAGTCAGCGATCCTTTATGATTCTGAAGGTAGACTGTGAAGAAGAAGCCAGCAGGTAGAGGAAACGGGTGATGGTGGGGGGTAAGGGGGGCCCTGGTGGTGAGGGAACAAGTGTACTTCATGTTCCTCGCCTAGTTTCTTGGTCTCCATCTTGGATCCTGCTGCCGTACAAGGTTTGTCTAGGGACATAGGCTGGAGTCACATTATGCAAGGCCTTGCTATTCAGAAGTATGGAGGCTTCTGTACTGTGCCCTCGAGTGTAATGTGTCAAATACAGTGAAGATATGAGAGGGCTGGTGGATTATAAGACATGCTCAGCATTACCAAACTCAAAACGCTAAGGATTCAGGGTCAGATTTATAAGGGGGCAAAGGGGACAATTTCCCCGGGGCCCCTTGCCAGAGGGGGCCACAGACTTCCTTTTTAAAAAAATGAAATGTATTTTCCCTTGAGACTTTAGTAGTGTGTTGGTTATGAAAATTGTCCAGTTTGCACTCGTTGCCACGCTTCGGTAATGTCTCACTTCATCCCAACAGGCAGTTTTATTACATGATGAAGGGTTTGCTGATACCTTTCCAGGTGTTAATGTAGCTTTTAGAATATATTTCAGCATGGTGGTCTCTAGTTGTTTGGGAGAAAGGTCATTCAGCAAATTGGCACTAAAAATAATTATCTGAGAATTATCTGAGAACCAAGATGACCCATGAAAAAGACTAAGTGCTCTGTGCCTATGGGCTGTTAAGAGCAGTGGCCTCAAGATGATACAGTTTGATGAGTTAGTTAAAGATTTTGCAAATGCTAAGTGCAGGAAGAAAGTAAATATTGTAGCGTGATGCATAACTGTGATGTATGACTTGCGAGTCCCTTATTAGCTGTGTAATGTGTATTTTTACAACAAGTGTCTTCTCTGGAACCTAACTTATATTTTTGTTTAGAACGAATGCAATGTAACATTCATTTCAGATCACTTTTTTATTTGTCCTACAAATTAAATTCTATGTCAAGGAGCCCCAAACTCAAAGTGTCCAGGCCCACCAAGGTCTAAATCCGGCACTGTATGGAGCCCATGTGTCGGGGGGGAGATTGGAACCTATTCAACAGCTGGCTAAAGAGAGCAGAAACAGTCATTCTGTAAAGTAAGTGGGTGGGGCACAGGTGCAAAGGGGGCTTCCGGCCTGAAAGTGAAATGCCTGCACAGAATAGTGAATTAGAACTCTACATAATGACATGCAGCAAGATCCTTGTCCCCTAGAAGGTGATATGCCTAATCCACTTCCTAACATAAATGTCAACATAAATCCAGACCTACCGAAGTAAGTACTTACCACTATGTATTCGTGTGTGTTCTTTCAGATGATGCTTAAATTTAAAAGCTTTTCCGCACTCCATGCACTTAAATTTCCGGTTTTCTGCAGCATTCTTGAATGTTGTCTGAAATATAAATCTCACATTAAGGTTCCTTTAGGTCAAATTGGGGAATGCTTAGAAGTCTTATACAAAAGTTAACATCTTTTTTTATTTCAAAAAGTTTTGTTGAGTTTTTTTCATTTGTTGTACAGTAAATACAAGTGTAAGTCACAGTTTAATATTTACAGTCATTTAGGTAGAAAAGAGTGAAAAAGTACAAAATGGGAAGAATAAGATACGTAGTATAAATGAAAGGCCATGATGGTTCCAGATAGCTTTATTTGCACATTAGGGTATTCTAATGTAAGATATGCATGTCCATTAGGGAAACTCTCTACAGCTAATTCAGAATTAATTATGTGCAGGTCTGAAAGGGGAAATGTATTTCTAAGACCTTGTTTTGCAATATTAATTAGAATGAGAGAGGAAAGTGTGTGTGTGGGTGGTGGAGGGCATACAATATAGAAAGGAAACGGGGAGAGAGAAAAAAGGTGTGTAATACAAAGGAAAGGGACATGAGGTATTTTTGAGGCCCGCAACCCAACATGGAGTGATCACTCTGGCTATAAAGAGAGTAGGAAGCCATGAAGGTTCATAGGTATATTGTAGTGCAACCATGAGATCCAGACTTTGAGAAATTTAGCATGGGTGTCATTAGTACCCATCATTATGCTTTTTTTTTTACTGCAAAGTGGGTAGTTGGTGGTTTCCAAGCTCTAGCCAACGTTTGCCTGGTCGCTAGAAATGCAAACTCCACCAATTTCCACTCTCGCTTAAGGATATCTGGAATGGGCCTATGCAGCAGAGCCTCACAAGGATTACGACTGAGCTTGATATTTAAAACTGTTCTAAGCATGTTGTATATGCTATCCAGGAGTAGGAGTCCTTGGGGCAGTGCCTCCAGATAAGTAGGAAGGTGCTTGTTCTCTGCAACATCGTAATCAGGTTGGGGAGGCATTTGGGACAAACTTGGCTATGCCATCAGGCATCATGTACCAGCGTGAAAGAAACAGTTTGCAGTTTCCTGGGCCAGTGTGTTAAGGGGCGATTTTTAAAGGTAGCTGTCCAAATTTTGTTCCAATCAGCCTGCTCAAGGGTTTCACCTAAGTCTTTTTCCCACTTATATATACTCTATATACTGGATTTTATTTGGGCCCATGGAATTAGTAAGTGGCATGTATAGGGATGAAACTAGGCCCTTAGAATAGGGATCTTTGAGGCAGCGGTTTTCTAAAGCAGTTAGCATGTTGGACATTCTATGAGCATGTGACCTAGAGTGTAATGTTGCATTGTAACGGAATGCTTCCCCGCTAGGTAAGTTTCAATTTTCTTTCAAATATTAAAATGTTTTGATGCCATCGATTGTCAGCAGGTCATATATGTGCTAAACACTCTTCATCTACCACCACTGGAAGAACATCTTTGTTTTACCTGAAAAAAAGACTGATGTGACATATATTTATTTTACACAATCTGGTTGAGGCAGTTTTAAGGTCACTTTGGGTATCATAAAAGTAAACAGTATGTAGCGTGTTAAATGAAATGCTTTCAAGTAATGGCAGAAATGTTCGTAGATATTATCTTCCAGCTTGCTAATATGCAATGGCTTTACTAAAGCTGTGACTTCCTTCCCCTGCTGCCTTCCTATATACACATAACTTTCTATTTAATCTTCGTGGTGTTAGCATCTGTAAGGTTTCAAGATGAATGTTAAGAAAATATTATAGGTTATCATAAGGAAATAAAAAAAACATTAAAGCTGACCTCCAGCATCTATCAAACCGTCAGTTAATGCAGCTCTGTATTCATTTTTGAATTAAATCATTACATTTATTTTTATAAATGCAGCTAGTTTAAGTACCACCATATGAGGTATGAGCCACAAGTAGTTCCTGCACATTAGAACTCAGACTGGGAGGTGGCCGACTAGCACTAGAAGCCAATTGGGCTCTGCTGCTAAAAAGGAACACATACAAAATGAGCACAAGAATGTGATCATAAATCTGCTGTTGCTTCCTTACTATCCAATACAGACTGAGGACAAGGAGGTGACCTAGCTGCCTTGTTTAACTGTAATTAAAGTCAGATCACCAACCTGACACTGCTGTCTGGTGGGATAGTCTGAACATGGGTTTGAATCGAACACCGGGCCCATCCCTAGTGCTTAGCTATTCGTCAATTGTATTCTAGAATACCAGGGATAACTTAGCTCTTTCCTAACTCCCATTTATAAAATCAGAACAGACACGACACCAACATAAAAAGCCAGTGTATGGATCTTCTTTGGTTGTGAATAGAGTGAAGACTTGGCATGAGACCAGACATCTGCCTCCAAAGTATGTAAAGTGAGTGGAGTGATGAAATTGTAATGCCATGACCTATAACTGGTGATACATAAATCCACATCAAAACAAATACCACATGAGGTTTAGTAAACCATGCTATATACCAGGGGCCAGTTTACTGTTCTTCAGACATTAAGAGGGCCAAACTGTGCCCAGTGGGAGTAAACAATGGCCGGTCTTTGGTATTATGGGGAGAAATAGTGGTTGTCGTTAGGGGGAATAGCACCCTAATTTTGTTGTCAGTGAAAATAATTGTGTCCCATCATTAGTGTCTGTGGAAAGAATAGTGCCTCATTGTTGGTGTCAGTGGCAGCAATAATGCCTAAAGGGCCAAATAAAGGCAAGCAAAGGGCCACATCCAGCCCCACGGCTGCAGTTTGGAGACCACTGCTATATACTATCTTTCATAATTGGCAAGAGTGTCTTTTTATGTGCAGGAAAGTGAGTGGGGCTTCATATTAACATGGGTGGCTCATATTTATGGCCCAATTACTGATCTTCATAAATGTGAAACAGCCTATTAATAGTGATCAAAATGTAACTTTTACTTTTCAAACCATAGTTAAATAATTTATTTGTACTAAATGTTTAGCTGCTGAACATCAATTACTACAAAGATGATTATTATCTGAAGAGCTGGATCGTGATAACATTGTTTTCCAGTGACACAGGAAATTCTATTCCTGTTTTGGTATACAAAGTGGGATTCTGTAGTTGGGATCTGGAAGCTATACCAGAGACAGTTATGCCACATACACACGATCGGACATTCCCGACAACAAAATCCCATGTTTTTTTTCCGACGGATGTTGGCTCAAACTTGTCCTGCATAAAACACGGTCGCACAAAGTTGGTTGGAAATTCCGAACGTCAAGAACGCGGTGACGTACAACACGTACAACGAGCCGAGAAAAATTAAGTTCAATAGCCAGTGCTGCTCTTCTGCTTGATTCCAAGCATGCGTGGCACTTTGAGCGTCGGAATTGTCTACACGCGATCGGAATTTACGCAAACAGATTTTGTTGTCAGAAAATTTGAGAACCAGATCTCAAATTTTGTGCGACAGAAATTCCGATGGAAACTGTCCGATGGAGCCTACACACAGTCGGAATTTCGGACAACAAGCTCCGATCGCACATTTGCCGTTGGAAAGTCTGACCATGTGTACACAGCATTAGTCTGAGCTTGGAAGCGTAAGACACTTTTGTGGAGCCAAAGGACATGTAGATTTACTGATTCTTGTTAAAACAGGTAAATGAAATGCTTAGTAATTTAGCAACATTAGTTACCTGACTCTTGGAATTTGTCCAGAACTTTATAGGATGATTCGAGTTCCACTTTTTATAAATCGTTTCAATATGAAGAATTTACCCTTTCACAGTTACCCTATCAGTGGAATCTCTTTTTATTATCTTGAGACATTACATTACATATCATCCTACCCCATTTCTCATGGACCATGATGTGAGTGGAAGCTATTACAGATGTTATACGTAAAGACAGTTAGAAAGTGCCTAATTTCTATCGATTTGGAAAGAAGCAGAAAAAGCAAATGATTCAGAGAAAATGGGATGGTTAAGAAGAAAATACTTACTTCAAAGTCCTCCTTCAGGATGACCGAGCATTGACAGATATTCCAGGAGAGGTCTGTCTGTAAACCAGGTGATCTGTATTCCTTTCCACATAGCATACATGACTTTACTGCAGTACCTTATAAATGATAACAAGAAATAGAAATAACTTCAAAAGAAATCAGCCAAACAACAAAATGAGTTTCTTCCTTAGACTCGGTTCACACTGGGGCAACTTGTCAGGTGAGGTGCCTGACAAGTCGCGTTCCGTTCTGTACTATGGAACCGTTCTAATATTAACGACTCACGTCGCTCCGACTTAGAAAAAGGTTCCTGTACTACTTTTGGGGCGACTTCAGACGACTTACATTGAGTTCTATACAGAAGTCATTTTGCAAGCCGCCGCTGAAGTCGTGTGCAGGTCGCCTAAGGCAGTCGCGATGCAAGTTGTGCTGCCCCTGTGTGGACCGGCTCTAAATGTATAGAAACATTTTTCTAGCTACAATTTGAAATTTTGTGAACATTTAATAGTGCTTGGCTTCTTTGAAATGCTTGATGAAGCAGGTACTTATTTAATGTACATTTGGGGATCTTAAGTGCAGACCCTACATTCCTACACTGCTTCTCCAGTGTACATAGCACCAAAGACATAACACAGAGAAGCTGTACCTTAGATAGGACTTTCCTTTTGAATCAAGATATGCACCTGTTTGAAGCTGTGCTCTGTGTTACACCTCAGTATTCAGACTTTAAATTGTTATTTTTCAGGAGCACTCGCACTGGCAGTTTTCACCAAGCGGTTCACCCTCTTGGTCTGGTTTGTTTGTGTGAGTTCTCCCAGGAAAGAAGTGTCCCATGCCCAAGACCACTTGGAGGAGGTGGTCCTGGACATGGTTCACAGAGCACAGAAACAGGGATCATTGTGGTCTGGTTATCAGAGGTGATGGTGTAAGTGTGCCTGGGAACACTTGCTTATAGTCCAGTGTGAGTGCAGACCAGTGGGTGAGTGGGGAGGAGGGCATATCAGTTAAGTTCAAGGGTTAAGTTCAACTGTGCCAAGTGTTAGTGTGCCATTTATGTTGTGCATTGACAAGCTACCAGCATTATGTTTCTTTGACTAATATTGGACAGCAACCCTTTCAAAGCATAAGCACATACTCCAAACAAACTGTTAAATATTGTAGTTTACCAATCAATAGATAGTAGTGGCTGCATTCTTTTTTAGTTTTTTTTTTCTTTATTTTGACATGGAAATCCTGTGAATAACACACTTCCTGTCTCTAGGTGGCTATGCCCACTCATCCACTGTCACTTTGGCAGGAGCCGACTGGACTTTAAAGCGGTGTTCCGCCCCCCCCAAAAAAAATTAAAAGTCAGCAGCTACACATACTGCAGCTGCTGGCTTTTAACAATAGGACACATACCTGTCCTGGAGTTCAGCGATGTCGGCACCGCAACTGATGTTTCCATCAGCTGTCGAGTGCTGCCGCCGCCATTGCTGGTGAGGCTTCACGCCGGGAACCCTACTGTGCATGCGCAAGGCCCCGCTCCTCTCTCCTACTGGTCCGGCAACAGAGAGAGGAGGAGGGAGGAGGAGGGACCCCCGCGGTGATGTCAGGGGTCATGGTCTGGACTCCCGGAAGTGGGCCCCCCTCCCACCGAAAGGTGCCAATTATGGCACCTGAGGGGGAGAGGAGACAAATAAGCGAAAGTTCCGCTTTAAACATGTCTGCCTTTGTTCATTTTCAATACATGGGGGCTTTTGTGATTAGTAGTTTACAGAATAAAAAAAAAAGATTGTTTTGCTTTCAGTGCACCTCATGGACAATGACAAGGACACTCCATTTCTGGTAAGATCAACATGTATTTTCCGTACTTGCTGAAAATGATCTTTGCCTGACAATAATTAAATAAATGCAGCCACCCATCTAAGGACTAGTAAAATGCAATATAATACAATTTTGTTTTTGGATTTACTAGCTGAGAGCAGACGCTGTTAACACATGCCTCTTTCCTCAACAATAGAAGAGTCCAGAGCCACCTGGATACACAGTTTTTCCCTACATCCACATTGCAATATCTGGCACCAGAGAATGCTATCATCAGCTTAAAGTGATTTTTAACCCTTGCATTATTTAAAAATAAATAAACATGTTATACCTACTTGCTCTGTGCAAATTTTTGCACAGAGCAGCCTTAATCCTCCTCTTCTTGGGTCCCATGCTGGTGCTCTTGGCTCCTCCCCCACCATGGGCCCACCATAGCAAGCTGCATGCTATTGGAGTCACTCATGCAGGCTTGGCCTCACCCCCCGAGCCCTCTTCACTGGCTGTGATTGACAGCAGCAGAAGCCAATTGCTCCTGCTGTTGTCTCTGAGGCTATGAGGAGGGAGAGAGCCCAAAGAGCTGCTGCTCTCATGCACATTGCTAGATCGAAATCGGGCATAGGTAAGTATAAGGGGTGGGGATGGAGAGGACTCACAAGGTTTTTTACCTTGCTGACCACCAGCCGCAGTTAAACTGCAGCAAGGTGGCTCGGCTGTGCGAATCGCTGTACTGGTACGGCATTTCGTGCACTAGCTTCTGTGGGCATGTGCGCATGCTGCCAGAGACCTGTGCGCATGCCGATTGGCCAGCGGGGGAGCCAATCAGCGGGTCCCGCGATTGTTCCTGACAGAGACAGAATGGGGATCTGCCGAAGTAAACAAGGCAGATCTTCATTCCGACAGGGGATTACACTGAGATCTTGTCTTTCTGCTATGCAGGAAGACAGATCTCTGTGTTATCCCAGGCAGCCCATCCCCCATACAGTTAGTAAACACACCCAGGGAACACAGTTACCCCTTGATCGCCCCTGGTGTTAACCCCTTCCCTGCCAGTGTCATTAGTACAATGTCAGTGCATATTGTTAGCACTGATCACTGTAATAATGTCACTGGTTCCAAAAAAAGTGTCATAAATGTCAGTTAGGTGTTGAATTTGTCTGCCGCAATGTCGCAGTCCCGCTAAAAATCACTGAACACCGCCATGACTAGTAAAAGAAAAATCCAATAAATCTATCCTCGATTTGGTAGTTGCTATAACTTTTGTGCAAACCAATCAATATATGCTTTTTTTTTTTTTTTACTAAAAATATGTAGCAGAATACATATTGGCCTAAATCTTTGAAGAAATTCTTTTAAATTTTTTTGTTTACAAACTTTTATTGAGAAAATGTACAAGAATATACAGTATAGTACGTACTTTTAAAGTCATAATGATGTACAAACAGTGTGTCAAAGAGAACAACGACCGTGATCCTATCTCGGTTACAAGTAAAGCTCTTTCCAAGCAAGCACAGTCCATGGAGCATCGGTGACAGATGTGAATGTCCAAATGACATGAAAACTTATAATGCCATCATTACACAGAATCAAATATTCCTGTTGGATAGTACTGTTGAACATGAATAAGGCAAACAAAATTGTGCCAACAACCAAAAACAGAAACTATAGGATAACTAAAAACAAAATAAAGTAGAGTAAGTGTTGACGTGCACTGCATACTTGCAATATTGCTGTATATGTACGAATAAAGCCCTTTTCTAGACATTTTCATCTATTGAGTAGGCAAAGCTATCAAACTCTGATAGTTTGTGTGACTACCCCGGGGCAAGGCGATCTGCCTGCCCCGGGGTAGGCCAGGGGTCCCATTTCTTCTCAAAGGCCGGCATGGAGTCCATAAGTGTGTGATGAATGCGTTCCATCAGTTTTATAGAGTCCATGCGGTAAATGACTTGCGGCCAGGGTACTACCGCCTTCCGCCAGTTCATAGCTATGGCCCAGTGCGCTGCGCTGAATAGTGTGTGTATTAATTTCTGTTCTGCGGGCAGGGTTCCCGGGATGTCGTCAAAAAGAATGCATATACGAGCTGTGAGGGCAATGTCATTGGCAGTGATCTGCTGTATCTTTTCCGAAACTTTCCTCCAAAGGGGGTCCAAGTGTTTACAGCTCCAGAAGGTGTGGAGGAGAGAGCCCTCCTCTCCACAGCCCCTGAAGCACCTGTCTGAGACCAGAGGGAACATCCTATTTAGTTTGTACGGGGTGTAGTACCATCTAGTATGTAATTTAACCACTGTCTCCTTTACAGCAATTGAGCGCGTACATTTATGCATATTACCTATCATGTCACACCATTCATCCGATGTGATATTCAGTGCTAGGTCCGTCTCCCATGCTAACATGGCCTGTGATTTAGGCTCTGAATTGAAGTCGTTAAGGTGACAGTAGATTGCCGAGATCACCCCTCCACCCCTGGACCCCTCAGGACAAAGTGCCTCAAATGCAGTTTTAGGGGCTGCTCTCCACTGCGCTATTGAGTTCTGGAAATAGTGGCGAATCTGTAAGTATTTGTAGAACTCTGAATGGGGGATACCCCAATTCTGGTTCAAGTCCTCAAAGGAACGGAAGTTCCTCCCCTGACATAGAGAGCGTAGGGTTACCAGGCCCCGAGAGGACCAGTGTGCAAAATTAGATTCCGTCCCAAAGGCCCCCGGAAAGCCAGGGTCCCCCAGGAAGGAAGATAGAGGAGCTGGTTTAGAGGACAGACCAAACTTATCCCCATACAGGGTCCAGAGGTAGAGAGACTGCCCCACCACCCCATTAAGAGCTGCGATATCACTTTGGTTTGATTGGGCAGACCATAGAATCCCTGGGAGGTAGTATGGTTTAATCGAGTCTTGCTCAAAGCGTATCCAGGGGGTACAAGGGGATGGGAAATGCCATTGGGCATGCTGGACCAATCTTGCCGCCAGGAAGTACTTCCACAAGTCGGGGCAGCTCAAACCCCCCCCAGCCCTGGTTCTATACATCATGTGTCTGCTAAGTCTGGGTCTCTTATCTTTCCAAATGAATTTCATCAGTTCCGACTGCAAGTGCCCAATTGTGGCTCGGGGCACGTACAGTGGGAGGGCCCTAAAATAAAACAACAGTTTCGGGAGGATAGACATCTTGACTGCCTGAATACGGCCTAAAAATGAGATATGGTATGGGGCCCATTGGTTTAACAAGCTTTTGATTGTGGTAAAGACCTGTGGGTAGTTTTGTGCATAAATCATCTTAAGGGTGGGGGCCAGTTTTACTCCTAGGTATTGTAAGGATTGAGGGGACCAGGAGAAATTAAAACTACTCTTCAAGGATGTCACCAGCCGGTGCGGTAAATTAATAGGCATGGCTACACACTTGGATGGGTTCACCCCCAGGCCAGATTCCAGTTGAAACTCCTCCAAGGCCACTAAAAGGTTGGGGAGGGAGGTTAGGGGGTCAGTCAAGAAGAGCAGGACATCATCTGCGTAAAGGCTTAATTTGTATGAGGATGCGCATTTTTCATACCCTTTTATGTTGGGATTGGAGGCTATATATCTAGACAGGGGTTCAATCGCTAAAGCGAACAATAAGGGGGACAGAGGACAGCCCTGTCTAGTGCCTCGTCCAAGGGTAAAGTAATCTGAGGAGCAACCTGGGAGTTTTATACACGTCTGGGGGTTATTATATAGAGCATGGAAACCATTAACAAATCTACCAACGATTCCAAATCTGTGTAGAATTTTGTCTAGGTAGGGCCATAGGACACTGTCAAAGGCTTTATTAATGTCAAGGCTAAGCATAAGGACTTTTCTCGAGTGAAGGTTGGCGTCCTGGATAATGTTGGTGGCTAGGCGAATGTTGTCCGTTATCTGTCTTGTTGGGATGAATCCTGTCTGGTCTGGGGAGATTAGGGATGTGATATTGGTCGCTAGTCTGTCCGCTAAAATACGGCTAAATATCTTTAGGTCATTATTAATGACCGAAATGGGCCTAAAGTTTTGGGGGAGGGTATGATCCTTCCCTGGTTTAGGTATTAGGGACATATTGGCCATCAGCATGTCCTTTGGGAAGGGTTCACCAGAGAGGACCTTGTTATATAGTTTGGTCAGTCTAGGAGCCAGTAAGTCAGCAAATTTTTTATAGTACATGGCTGAGAAGCCGTCTGGGCCGGGGGTCTTTGCAGTTTTAAGAGAGGAAATAACGGTTTTTACTTCCTCCTCCGTACAGGGGGCATTTAAAGACTCTAATTGATCCGCTGTCAATTTCGGTAACCAGGTTGATTCTAGCCATGTTGAGGGCCTAAGGGGGGCGGGCGGGCTAGGAGCCTCCATAAGGGACTGGTAATAGGTCTTAAATATTTGTAGCACAGTTTTGGGGTGAGTTGTGAGGTCTCCCTTTCTGTCTCGTAGTCTGTATGTGTGAGTAGGTTGTGTGGATTGCTTCAGCTTTCTCGCAAACATGGTCGATGAGGAATTACTATACAAGAGAAATTTGGCCTTAGACCATCTCAATGCTTTTTCGGTTTGCTCAGAGAGGATAGCGTCCAGTGCCCTCCTCTTCTGTTCAATTTGTGCTAAAATCTCGGGTTCCTGAGAATGACCATGTCTGCGATACAGCCCATCCAATTCACTAGTAAGTGTCTCTATATTCTGGATTCTGTGTTTTTTCCGGGCCGATGCCATGTGCATCAGTCTGCCCCGCAGCACTGCCTTATGTGCACCCCACAACGACGCCGGGGAGATCTCCCCAACCTCGTTGTGAGCAAAGTATTCCGAGATATACCCTGATATCTGTGCAAGTGCCGCCGGGTCAGTGAGCATAGAGTCATTGAGTCTCCAAGCTCCCTGGGTTTTTGGGAGACCCATACAGGTAAATGTACAGGTAACTATCTGGTGGTCAGACCATGGGCAGGAATGAATTCTTGCCGCTGTGGAGTTGGCTGTCAAGATAGATGTGGAGAAAATGTAGTCCAACCTGGAGTAACTGTCGTGCGGGTGGGAATAGAATGTGTACTCCTTTGCCCCTACATTATGGGCCCTCCAGGTGTCTATAAGCTGGTTTGATTTGATGAGGTACTGTAGGGTTTTAGGGAAAACATTAGAGGCGTGGCCAGTCCTGCTCCTATCAAGAGATGGATGGGCCACTAAGTTAAAGTCTCCCCCCACTATCATATGTGGGGAGTGGAGTTTATCTAGGGCCATGAAGAAATCCCTAAAGAATCTAGCCTGAGCGTCATTGGGGGCGTACACTGATGCTATTGTGACAGGCTTCCCTTGCATATTGCCTTTTAATATGACAAAACGGCTGTCAGGATCCTTATATTCTTGTTGTAGTTCAAATTGTGTATTGTGCCTAAAAAATATAGCAGCACCGCGGGTCCTGGACTCATATGTAGTGAAGTATCCTTGACGGAAGGTTTTATCAAAATATTGTGGGTGATTTTGGGTGGAGAAATGCGTCTCCTGGAGGAGCACTATGTCCGCTCCCAATCTTTTGTATTCCCTAAAGGCCTTCCTTCTTTTAGCGGGGGAGTTAAAGCCCTTAAGGTTATGAGAAATTACCCTAATACCCATTGGGAAAATTTAGGTTGTAGCTTCCCAGTTGTTTTGTGCACCGTGAGTCCAGAATCCGCATGAACCACAATTACATTACTAAAGCAGCCTTCGCACACAGACCAATGTGAGGACACATATACATTTAAACCTGGGTCAGAGGTTAACGTCGTAGGCACCACCCCACCCCCGGGGAGGCCGGGGGTAGGGTGAGCGCCCAGGAGCGTCAACCAATGAGAGGCAAACTCTTGTGAGGTTAGCAGCAGTACAACACATATAGAGCCAAAAACAGTAAAAAAAACACAAACAAAACAGAAAAAGGAGCATTTCAAGGCTAGCCTCAAGTCCTGCGAGTGCGACAATCGCAGAGTAGGTTTCGCTAGAGGCATACTCAGTGACAAGGGGGTCAGGGGTACAACCAACACCCCGACCAAAAATACAAAAAAGGGGGCATTGGAAGGAGACAGCAGAGGGCAAAATAAAACAAAAACATCAAAAAAAATTGTGTCCTCCCCTCTCTCCCACCGCCCCAAGTGCATCAAAAAATTCAGACCAAATGGTCTAATCCTCCAAGCAAGGAGAGGGAGCCGATCCGCCCGAGTAAATGTGGGGGGATCACAAAAGGTGATTTCTTGGGACTTCAAGGTCTCCATCTGACTTGCTCGGAGTGGGGGGTAAATCAGACGGGCGCGACCGAACATCTGGCCAAGGGCGAGACAAGAGTTCTTTTCTTTCACATGCGGGCCCTCTCATGAGTCCAGTAGAGAAGTGGGGAATTGCGCTGATTAATGAACTGTGCGACGGTCCCTTCTAGGAGGTGGGGTGGCCCAGATGGCCGGAGAGCGGGGGGTGGATGGCATCCTGGGGTGGTCAGCTGCGTTCAGGAGGCCCAGTTTTACCAGAAGATCTTTTCCCTCTGAGATCGTAGTAACAGTATACGTGGTTCCGTTATGGGGAACTTGCAACTTAAAAGGGAAACCCCATCGATATCTGATTCTGGCAGATTGCAGTACTGTGGTGATTTCTTTCATTCGTCTCCTTTTATCAAGTGTTGTAGGAGAGATGTCCGGGTAAATTTGCACCGCCACCCCATCCAATTGGATGTTAGGGGTATTTCGTGAGGCCCTCAGTATCTCCTCTTTAATTAGATAGTCCTTGAGGCACAATACAATGTCCCGAGGAGGTCTATCATCCGGGGGTTTTGGGCGCAGGGCTCTATGCAGCCTGTCACAGGTAAAGGCCGTCCCCGGGGACTCCGGGAGCAGAGAGTGAAACAACTTCTGAATGGCCTGGGCAATATCAGTAACAGTCTCAGGGACCCCCCTCACCCTCAGATTATTCCTCCTGTTCCTATTGTCAAGGTCCTCGAGGTGGGCTTGCAGGACCTGGACTGTTTCAGTAAGAGTCTCATGGTCCTTGCGGAGGTCATCATGTGCCAAGCACAGCTCATCATGTTTGGTTTCTAATAAGTCTGTTCTGGTGCCCAGGGCCGCAATCTCCACTGACAATGTGCTGGTGGCTTTACTCAGTTCCGACTGGAACTTCCTAGCCAGCCTATCATACATTGTGGAGAGGCTTTCCTCCAGATCAGCTTTAGTAAGCTGGCGTGTGTACTCACAGTCATTCGCGGGGTAGTCCGGTGATGGGATTGAGGCCTGCGAGGCCTGAGAGCACGCCGGAGCCGGCCCTGCCTGGGCGCCATCTTGGGACATCTTGTGTTGTTCCCGCACTCTGAGCAAGTAAGTTGTTAGGGATCGTTGGGCCGGTTTGCCGCGGCGAGTCTTGGGGCCCGGCATGCGCTGGATGTTCCGCCAGGGGTTATAGGAGGTTTGGTGCTCGAAATGTAGCTGTAAGGCCCCGGGGAGTCAGCTTTTGTCTCCGTTCCTCACGGAGCTCTCAGCCCTTGCTTCCGTCCAGGATCGCGCCGCGCATGCGCCCCCCTTTTAAATTTTTTTATTGGGTATGTTTTATAGCAGAAAAAAAAATATATATTTTTTTCAAAATTGACGGTCTTATTTCGTTTATAGCGCAAAAAATAAAAAACGCAGAGGTGATCAAATATCACTAAAAGAAAGCTCTATTTGTGGGAAAAAAGGACATACATATTTTTTGGGTATAGCATCACACGACCACGCAATTGTCAGTTAAATCAACGCAGTGCCGTATCGCAAAAAATGGCCTGGTATTAACCTCCCTGACGGTATTCCCGTGTATGGCTGGAGGATTTTCAGTACCAAAAGCGGTAACCCTGAGCCACACTCGGGATCGCATCGCAGGATCCAGGTACAACTTACTTACCTTGTCCCCAGGATCCTACGATGTCTCCCCGATGTGTCTCCGCTCGATGTATCACAGAGCCGAGTTCCATTACCTGCGAGCGTTGCGACACACAGGGATGGAGCACAGTGCCAAAATCAAAAAATGTAAACACACACTATACATACAGTACACTGTAATCTTACAGATTACATTACTGTATCAAATAATTTCACATCCCCTTTGTCCCTAGTGCTTAGTCCAGTGCCCTGAATGCAGTTTTATATTATAAATACTGTTCTTTCGGCCTGAAAACTGGAGATTGTCCATAGCAACCAAAACCGTCCCTTTACATCAAAAGCGGTTTTAGACCAGCTAGAAAACAGCGATAATAAATTAGAATCACTTGCAGAATTGAGCAATAGTGATTTGTGGGAAAATTTGTCATCAAACACTGAAAGTAGCGACAGAGACAATTCTGCAACTGAGAAAATTTCAGTGTTTTTGATTTGATTACATTATTGAATAAGTTCTATTATTATTATTATTATATTATTATTTGTTATAATTATTTATAGTTATTTATTAAATTGTAATTTTATGATTTTGTGTTTCAAACTTTATCATACGCGGGATGTCTATTAGACTCTTGTTTGGACAGATTTAAGTGAGTTATTCCTAAGAATTACAGGCCTACAATATAAAATGCCAAATTTCCATGCAAAAGAATTGTATTCCTTTGAGCATCAAAAATATGAAATAATCATACCGCCAGGGAGGTTAAAGCGGTAGTAAAGCCGCTGAACTTTTTTTTTTTTTTTTTAACACCTGTAAAGGAAAAGGCATAATGAGCTAGTATTCAGCGCATACTAGCTCATTATGAAATACTTACCTTAGAACGAAGCGTCGGTAACTCACCTGGTCCACGCCGAGGTCGCTGACATGTTGCCTCGGCGTGTCTTCCGGGTATCGCGGCTCCAGCGCTGTGAGTGGCTGGAGCCGCGATGTCGTCACTCCCGCGCATGCGCACGGGAGACTTCTTCCCGGCAGGGTTCGGATTCTGCCGGCCCTTCAGCCGAGAATCCCCCGTGCGCATGCGCCGCTGCAGTCAGCGGCGCATTGCACGGGGAATATCTCCTAAACCGTACAGGTTTAGGAGATATTTTTTTTACCTACAGGTAAGTCTTATTATAGGCTTACCTGTAGGTAAAAGTTATAATTCTGACTTTACTTCCACTTTAAGAGGTTAATTTCTTCCGGGGCTGAAGTGGTTAATGCAGAGAATTCATTAAGTTAAAAATCTTCAGCCTTTAGAACCACATTAAAGTGGATGTAAACCTGATTCAATAAATGTCATCTGGGCACATACATCTGTAGTATTTACTTATCTCTCTCCAAAGCTCTTTGTGCCATGTCTTTATCCTGCTCGGTTCTTCTGTTATCAGCATAACTTCTGACACGTTCTCCGACACAGGAAATAAAAGCGGCTGGAAATTTGTGTCAGGGTGAGGGTGCTATAAATAGATTAGCAGAGAGCTGGTCTATTCACAGCTCTCCAAGTATCTTCGTTCCTCTGCCTATGGGGAGTGGGGGTGTGTGCCTTTCCTCCAATAAGTTCACACACAGTGTATGCCCAGACCAGGGGCGTACCTAGTGCATTTGGCACCCGGGGCGGATCCTATATCTGGCACCCCCCCCCCACCTTAAAACGTAAAAACACCCCACTGTGCTCCCTGCATACCTCTGCATCCTTAAATATCTCTTTGTCACTACTGTGTACATTACACAGCACCCTGCACCTCTAGACCCCTTTACATTACACAGCACCCCTTTACATTACACAGCACCCTGCACCTCTGGAGCCCTTTACATTACACAGCACCATGCACCTCTAGACCCCTTTACATTACACAGCACCTCTGGACCCCTTTACATTACAAAGCACCTCTGGACCCCTTTACATTACAAAGCACCTCTGGACCCCTTTACATTACACAGCACCCTGCACCTCTAGACCCCTTTACATTACACAGCACCCTGCACCTCTAGACACCTGTATGTTACACAGACACCCCCCCCCCCCCCTAGCAGCTCTGGACCCCCTGCATGTTACACAGACCCGCCTACAATACAGACCCCCCTACAATACAGACCCCCACCCCTGCACAACCCCCCTACAGTGCAGACCCCCCCTTCAGTACAGACCCCCCTACAGTGGAGACGCCCCCTACAATGCAGAGCCCCCCCCTTTAGTACAGACCCCCCCTACAATGCAGACCCCCCCTACTACAATTCAGACCCCCCTTCAGTACAGAGTGACCCCCCCCCCCTTCAGTACAACCCCCCCCCTTCAGTACAGACCCCCCTACTACAATGCAGACCCCCCCTTCAGTACAGACCCCCCCCCCCTACTACAATGCAGACCCCCGTGCAGTACAGAGTGACCCCATCCTTCAGTACAGAATGACCCCCCCTACAACCCATAATGTACCTACCTCCTCCCTCAGGTCAGGAGTGTCAGCGCGGGACACACAGCACTACAAGGAGGAGGGGGAGGCGGAGCCGGCGGCATCACTCTGCTCGGCTGAGATCAGAGCCACGGAGAGCCGCGGAGCGCGCCGAACACCCTCCCCCTCCTCTCACCTCACCTGCGCAGCCTGTCACTCACCGCGCCGCTGCGCCGTTGAGCCGCTGATGTGTTATATCAGCGCTCGGCGGCGGCGCGCTGTCACCGCTTCCATCGCGGAGGGGGGCGCCGGCCTGGCACCCCCCCAGTGTGTGGCACCCGGTGCGGCCCCCCCCCCCGCACCCCCCTTAGTACGCCACTGGCCCAGACTTCACTCCCACTGCTGGAACAGGAAGAAAAAATTCTAACACAATGTTCACTTTCTAAAGAATATAGCAAGCTGAAGACAGCAGATATACATGTAAAACTTATGTAGGAGGATTTGTTCCATCTCTGTGTACCATCTGAGGCTATTCACTTCACTGGGTATATGTGAGGGTTTACATCCGCTTTAACCTCCTAGGCGGTATTCCCGAGTCTGGCTCGGGTTCAGTTTTTTCTGCTAGGAGCGGTAACCCCATGCCAGACTCGGGCTTGCGTTGCAGGATACAGGGGGGAAGCTACTTACCTTTTCCCCTGGATCCTGCGATGTCTCCCCGCTGTGTGAGCGAGCCGTCCGCTCACTCGATTCACACAGTGCCCGAGTGCCGCCGATCTCCGTTCCCTGCGACGTTCCGACGCACGGGAGCGGAGATCGGCGCCAAATTTAAAAAAGTTTAAAAACACACAACACTGTATACAAAAAATACACCTCCCCTTTGTCCCTAGTGGTCTGCCCAGTGCCCTGCATGTCATTTTATATAATAAAAAGATTTTTTTCTGCCTGGAAACTGGAGATTGTCCATAGCAACCAAAAAGTGTCCCTTTATGTCAAAAGTGGTTTTAGACCAGCTAGAAAACACAGATAAAAAATTAGAATCACAATTTATCATCAAACAATAAATTTAATGACAGCGACTATTCTGCAACTGAGCAAATTTCAGTGTTTTTGATTTGATTACATTATTGAATCATTTTTATATATATTTTTTTTATATTATAATTTATGATTTTGTGTTTCAAACTTAATCATACCCGGGATGTATACTAGTCTCTGATTCGGACAGATTTAAGTGAGTTATTCATAAGAATTGCATGCCTACAATATAAAAACGCCAAATTTCCATGCAAAATAATTGTACCGCTTTCAGCACTAAATTCCGGACAGAATCATACCGCCAGGGAGGTTAAGCATTGCCATGTGAGAGGCAGAAAGTTTGTATAGCCAGATCATGAAACAGCTTAATATAAGTGTACAGCTAACTTAAAAAATAAATAACAAACACGTTATACTTACCTGCTCTACGAAATGTTTTTTCATAGAGCAGCACCTGATCCTCCTTTTTTCGGGTCCCCCGCTGGTGCTCCTGGCTCCTCCTCTTCTTGGTGTGCCACCATAGGAAGCTGCTTTGTATTTTGGAGCACATGGGGGCTCAATCCAGAGCCAAGCTGTCTGCGTCTATTGACACAGACAGTGTGCCTCGGCAGTAGCAATCTTCTATCAACGGAGATAACATCAGTTCTTGTGCATATGGCTGGATTGAGAACGGGCTCAGGTAAATATAAGGGGGCGCTGTCAGTCAGCTGCACACAGAAGGTTTTTTTTTTTTTTTTTAATTTAATGCAGGTTGAACTGGATGGACTGGGGTCTTTATTCAACCTTACTAACTAACTATGTAAAAAACATACCTTTATAACCACTTGCTTTATAGCACTAAGCTAATGGCTTATGCTGCTGTTGATGTTTACATTTTTTTCTACAAAGCCATTTTTTTTTCTACAAAGCACTTTTTTTTCTGGATTTGAAAAATATAGAAAATGAAATGAAAAAAATCATATTGTTTTTATGATCTCATTACTTGGACATGCTGTCTTAAAAAAAACGCAATTACTATGTACCAGCACTGCTAGCACTGGAAACATCAGCTAACTACAGTCTTCTTTTACTGAAAGGCAACTTTTTAAGGTAAGTGCAAAAATTATTTTTGTTAATGTGATTCAGTCCTATATTCCATCTGATGCTATATGCTACGATTAGTAATGTGTGGGCAATGGGAGCAACGTGTGGGAACTACTGAAACTTCTAACGTTATTTCCATTGGTGACATATTTAGCTGGTAATATTTATGTCACATTGTTTTTATAGGCCAATCACCCATACTTCACCCATACGTCCGGTAGGTCACAAAACTTTCTGCTAAGTAAGCATTATCCAGTTCTTGGTGCTTAATAATGCAGGCTACAGTAAAAGTGTATTATGAGAAATGATTCAAAACAGACAGACTCTTTTTTTAAGGGTAGGTATATATTTTTTTTAAAAAAAAACATTTTCTTAATCATTTTGCTCAGTGCTAAAAATGTGATTACTTATTTGATTGAAATTTTTATTATTTATTTTTAAATCAGGTAAATATGAAATGTTACATATGAATATTTTAAAATTGGCATCCAGCGGGTAAACAAAAGTATTCCAAAGGCTAAAACGTCTGCAATTATTGTTGAACAGACCTGGATAACTGGGAGTCGAGATGGGATATTACAATACTGCTGAATGATTCGGAGGAGACTCACACACCCTCTTCCACTCTACCGGAGGTATCATTTGCTATTCTTACACACAAGCTGCCACGGCAGGTAGTGCTAGGTTTTTCCATATTAGAAAACCCAACAAACTTTGTAAACTGGGTGCAATGAATGCACCCTGCAATAAAGAATTATTGTTACAAACATATTGAAATATTATAAAGGATACATCAGATTACAAATGTTTATTATTTAAAATAAACTTGACTAAAACATTTTTATTTTCTCTTTAAAAAAGTAGGGCAAAAACTAAGCGAAAAATGCAGTAACAAGCCTATCTCTGATTTAACTGGGGTACAGTGAAAGCTGATTGGTTGCTTTAGGTTTTCCAGTTCTAGTTGCATACAATCAATGTAAATTGGAATTACCCCCTCCAAAAGTCACCTCTTCCATGTTACCAGTATTTGGCAACCCCGATTTTGCTCCAGGTTGCCTGGGCTCTAAATTCCACCCATTCCTACATGCAAACATCTTATGATTAATGGACTTCAGGGCTGGAAAACCATATTTGCAATCCAATTGATGATTGACCCTCCTTTACCAATATAGTAGGCCTATCAGATCAGGCACTTCCTACTCTCCAAACATCCTAAATGGGCAGACCTTCAAGACCATTTAACTTTCGAACATAACTGTAAGGACCCATCCCCACTCAGACATGGCCTCTCTATTACCTACACTGCACTTACTTCTCCCCTCCAAGTACTATGCCAAGAACTATGTGCAACCTTTCCTGACAGAATGGGAGAAGGATTTAAACCAACAATTCCGACCTGAGTAAAGGGAATATATTCTCCATTTTGCACATAAATCTTCCAACTCTTCCATGTCTTAGGAGTCTGGTTATAAATTACAGACCAGATGGTAAAAGGTCCTGGTGAGATTACATCAAATGTTCCTGGATGCTGACCCTACTTACTGGATATGCAAGGGTTCTATGGGTATGGTACTTCATATATTTTGGTCAGGGCACACATCTGGCATTTTTGGCTTAAGGTCCTAATTGCATAACTTCCCTGATTGTCCCTTGTGGACAACACTGCAGACTGTTTCCTACATCTCAGCTCACCCATGAGGCAGAAATACAGTCACTTTTTGGTGATTCATCTTATCTATGTTACTAGGACATGCATTCACTTCCGCTGGAAATCCCCCCTGGCTTCTATAGTTTGCCAATCAGTTAAGATAGTAAATGAAAATGGAAGACCTCACAATGTCTCTAAGTAAGCAAGAGGATAATTTTTGCAAGACATGGTACTATTGGACCCAATTCAAATTCTCAGAAGAATACAAAGAAATAATAGAAACTGCCCCCCTTTCCTCCCCTCCCCCTAAATCCCCTTTCACCCCCTTTTTCTTTTTTTACCCCTTTATTACCCCTTTTCTTTTCTCGCTACTCAATTCTTCCACATTCTATTCTACTGCTTACACTCTTCAACAAAAAATGGGACCCTCCTTTCTTGTTCTGGTTGGCGAAACACTTTTTTACTTTTATCAGTAGACCCAATATAAAGTATTATACTTCAGGCAATTCGCTGCCCTTGACTCCCCTGAAACGTTATTCTTGTACTGAGTGATCAAGATAAGTGTGCTGTTACATAGTGTGATCATATATGCTTCCATACTGATGATTCTGATACGTTCTATATGTGTCACATTTCATTATGCTGTCCCCTTTGATAAATAAAGAAAAAAAACTTAAGCTTCTGCTTCCCTTGTAGAACAGACCTGGATAGCGGGGCGATGGGAATTTACACTGCTGATGAATGACTCAAAGGAGAGTCACATACCTTCTTCCAATCTGATGGCGGTATAATTTGCTGTGGTTACACACAAAATACCAACAAGAATGCAGGCAGTGCCAGGTTTTTTATAAATTAGAAAGCCCAGCATGGTGTGTAAACTGAGTGTAATTGATTCACCCTGCAATAAAGGTTTATTTGTACAAACATACTGGAAAATTATAAAAGATACACCAGATACAAAACTGTAATATGTACAAATGACTAATTACAGTGGGTACAGTAAAAGCTGATTTAAGTTCCTATGTTTTGCACATAAACAATGTAGTGCTTTTTTCACATAGTGCTTAATTACTGTATAGTGAACATGGCCTGGAACATTCACTTTCCTGAGACTTTATCCCTCTTTTGTTTGTTACCCCAAAATTTCCTATTCCTCATATGTGCCTGCTGTGAATGAATGAATGACTGTATAGCGCTGCAAATGCGAACTGAATCACCTCAAGGTTGTACGAGAAAGTATACTGTTCTCTTTGTATTGCTACCTTTGTGTGAAATTCCTGGCATTCCTGCTAGTCCCTCTGCTTTTCTATTAAAAAACTGACCACACTAAGCAAGAGAACACAACGTGGTCAGTCCCCTAGCTATGCTGGGAGCTCAGTGTGCTCTCCTCTAATGATCAGATTTGTTCTGACATGCCCTCGCTGCACAGTAGTTCACTGGAAGCTCAGTGTGCTGCTGCTTCTCCCCCCCCCCAGCTCCTATGCACCTGAGAACAGAGGGAAGGTATTCATTTACAAAAAAAAAAAAAGGATTTATAATGTTTTTTTATATCTATACAAAAATGTTTTGCCTTTTATTTCTATTTTAAACTTAATGGGTTGTTTTACAAGGTGACCATTTACAATAACTTAAAAGTGCATGTTTGAGCAAAAAAAAACACATGTAGTACATCTCTGCAATACATCAACCTGTCCCCATGAGCCCTGCGCAGTTCTCATTTACTGGTCTGCAGAACACCCCTCCCTCTCCTCATCTACATAACATAGTCAAAGGTGTATTTCACAGAGGCATACCTCCCAACATTTTGAGATAGGAATGAGGGACACCTACTACCAAACGTATGTAGGCATAGGACACGCCCCTGCCACACACCCTTAAAGGAGAATTAAACAAAAAAAAGGTTAATTAAATCCACAAGGGCTTTTTTTTGTACCACTACTATTCCTTTATATTGGCTTTTAACATTTACAAATGCAGCAATTTAGAATTTGGATAAAAGGTTTAGCACTGGGAAACACTTTTTGAAAGATAAAAAGTGCATTTTATATATAACTATATAGATCAGACCAAAATGAGGGACAAATGAAGAGGAATGAGGAACAGAGGGACATTGCTACAAATCAGGGACAGTCCCTCGAAACCAGGGACAGTTGGGAGCTATACAGAGGGGAACAGGACATGGCTGATAACACTGCTTGATATTTCAGTGTATTACAGCACAGTGCACAGGTTGTTAGGAGTTTACGTGATTTCTGGCAGGATCAACAGGCTAAGATGTGCTTAATATGTTTTTTTTCCCCTAGACATACACTTAAAGGGCAAGGTCACATGTGTAACAGTGCCTCCTTCAATTCCTTCATGTGAAAATATCAGCATACTTTCTTAACAATGAAGCCATTATAAACTCCGCTTGGCGTTGTTATTTTTTTGCATTTTCCCTTATCCTGCGAGCCTGAAAAAAATTGACCGTAGAAATATATTTGAATGAATTGCTTTCCCGTGTAAAGGGAAAGATTTAGTAAGCAGAGCTAAGCTAATGGATTATTCAATCCTGTAGAGATAATGCCTGCTTTAAGTATTGATTAAGCAAGCTGCAACACTAGGTCTTGTGAAATAGCAAGCATTGAAAAGCATTGTGTGGGTAACCTCAACTATAAAGAAAAATAGCTAATGGCAAGAACTCACCTTCTGTATGTTTGACACATCCATTAGTATCAACTGGAGATGATATAGGGACTACCAAAGATGGTGAGGACATTGTTTTTGTCTCTTCTCCATCCACTTCACTTTTGGCTGATGTTTCCATATCTTCTATTAGCTTTGATTGATGATCATCCCCTGATAAAAGATTATGAAAGTTTAACTTACATCCTGAACTTGCATTTGTAGGACTGGACCAACAAATTAACAAGAACCTGACCTGACCTAAAATATTTCAAAGGTAACAACTGTGCCTTCCAGTGCCTCTGTTAATCTTTAGATTAATTTATGTGTCCCTTAGGAACCTCTTGGATACAGAACAAGACTGTACATGGGGTTTCAGCCTATGATCAAATTATTATTGGCCCCCGACCAACCTGGTACTAATACTTGTTCCTACCATTGAACTTTTAAATGTCAGATCATCAGTTTTCAGTAAGGCCCCTTTCACACTGGGGCGGGAGCGGCGCCGCCGGTAAAGCAGCGATATATTTAGCGCTGCATTACCGCTGTTTTTGCGGCAGTATTCGGCCGCTAGCGGGGCGGTTTTAACCCCCGCTAGCAGCTGAAAAGGGTTAAAACAGCGGCGCTTTGCTGTCGGAATTGCCGCGGTATTACCGCGGTGTCCCATTGATTTCAATGGGTAGGAGCGGTATAGGAGCGGTGAATATACTGCTCCAAAGATACTGCTAGCAGGACTTTTTTGACTGTCCTGCTAGCGCACCGCTCCAGTGTGAAAGCCCTCCGGCTTTCACACTGGAGTGAATGGGGCCGGATTTTTTCAGGCGCTGTACAGTCGCTATTTTTAGCACTGTAGCGCCTGAAAAACTCCCCAGTGTGAAAGGGGCCTAAAGGCTCTTGCATGTGATATAGCTTAGCACCAGAGGGATGGAGCTTAGAACTATTTTTACCTGTGAAAAGTTTAGACCAGGGCAGGCTATTTGAACATTATGCACAGTATATTTAACCTGTGCGTTATTATAATATACAGTATATACAGTCATGGCCAAAAATATTGGCAACCCTACATTTCTGTCAGATAATGCACCACTTCACCCAGAAAATTGTTGCAATTACAAATGTTTACGCATTCTTATGTTTATTTTGTTTGTTTGTATTGGTATAACACAAAAAGGTGGAGAAACAAGAAGCCAAACCTGACACATTCAACGCAATACTCAAAAAATTTACTTGACAAAATTATTGGCACCTTCTCAAAATTGTAAGAAATAATTGCATTCCGAGTTTGTCATGCTCCTGTAATTTGGTTTAAACTCACCTGTATCAATTAAAAGGTGCTGACAATATAGAAATCACACCGGCAATCAGTTAAAATGGTGAAAATTTTACTCAACCTTTCTGTTGTGTGTCTCTGTGTGCCACACAGAGCATGAAGAAGAGAAGGAGGAGCAAAGAAATTGTCTGAGGATTTTGGAACAAAAATTTTGGAAAATCATGGACAATCTCAAGATTACAAGTCAATCTCCAGAGATCTTAATGTTCCTGTGTCCACTGTGCTCAAAATTGTCAAGAAATGTACAGCCCATGGCACTGTAGCTAAGCTCCCTGGACGTGGATGAAAGAGAAAAATGTATCAAAGAGTTTGCCAAATCTTACCTGAGGAAGCCAAAATCCTTTTGGGAGAATGTGCTGTGGACAGATAAAAACAATATTACAACTTTTTGGTAAAGCCCATAATTTTACTGTTTTCAGAAAAAGAAATGAGGCCTTTAATTAAAAGAATACAGTCCCTACAGTGAAACATGGTGGAGATTCACTCATGTTTTGGGGTTGCTTTGCTACTTCAGGCAGTGGATGTCTTGACTGTGTGCATGGCATTATGAAATCTGAAGACCACCAAAGTATTCTGGGGTGCAATTTAGGGCCCAGTGTCAGAAAGTTGGGTCTCCGTCAGAGGTCATGGGTCTTACAGCAGGACAATGACCCAAAGCACATGCCAAAAAGCACCCAGAAATGGTTCAAGAAAAAGCACTGGATAGTACTGAACTAGCCAGCAATGAGTCCAGAGCTAAATCACATAGAGCACCTGTGGAGAGATCTCAAAACAGCAGTTGGGAAAAGGAACCCTTCCTATCTGAGAGACCTGGAGCAGTTGACGAAAGAAGAGTGGTCCAAAATTCCAGTAGAGAGGTGTAAGAAACTCATTGATGGGGACAGGAAGCGATTTATTTCAGTTATTTTATTCCAAGGCGTTGCTACCAAATATTAAATTGAGGGTGCTAATTATATTGCCCAGTCCATTTTTGGAGTTTTGCGCGGAATGTGTTAGATTTGGCTTTTTGTTTCTCCACTTTTTTGTGTCATACAAATACAAACAAAAGAAATAAACATGAGAATGCCTAAACATTTGCAATTGCAAGGGCGAAGTGGTGCATTATCTGATAGAAATGCAGGGGTGCCAATATTTTTGGCCATGACTATATGTATATATATATTTTTCTCCTATACATATGTGTCTATTGAAGTCTTTAAAAGTATTAACATAAGACTATGCTTCGACTATAGTCATCTATTCATATATTTAGTAGACTTATACAAACATAACAGGAAAATTCAAGACTTCCTAGAATTCGTATACTGTAACAAGCAAATAATATACAGTATGTAGCAGGAGGTGTCAAGACAAGGGCGGCAAAGGCCTGATCCTGAAAATACTGATTTACTGTACTTTATACTTTTTAAATTACACTGAGTTACTTTAGGCAAGAATTCTGATTCCAGCTGTAATTTTCTCTCACAGTAAAATTATAACACACTGCAAAGTTTTCAGATTATACAATACAATTCAGAAGGCAGAGTGTAAAATTAAAAGAGCCACGCCTGTTAGAAATGTTTTGTACTATATGCAGCCCTCAAATTTTCTGCTCGCCTACTCGCATTTTGCGAGCAGAAAATGAGGGCTGGCGAGGAGCTGGGCTGCCTGGGATTGGGGGGGGGGCGAGCACCGCCGGCGGGAGGATTTGACTGGGAGCTGTTCTCCCAGTGGAATAGTGCCATGGAGTTAGAGGATAGCCGCGGGATCGCTGAGCGGTAATACACGCCGTAACAGCTGTCTCCGCTCACTCTCACACAGCCCCGCCTCCTCCTAAACCCGCGCCTGTGACAGAACACGGGTCCAATGCGGGGATGCATTCTGTCTATTACAGGCGCGGGTTTAGGAGGAGGCGGGGCTGTGTGAGAGTGAGCGGAGACAGCTGTTACGGCGTGTATTACCGCTCGGCGATCCCGCGGCTCTCCTCTAACTCGACATGATCCAGCCGCCCTCTCACTTCCTCCGCCCTGGCAAGGCTGCAATGTGGCACTGTGATGCTGATATTTGGGGCACGGTGAGGCTGTAAATGGGGGCACTGTAAGGCTGCAAATGGGGGCATGGTGAGGCTGCAAATGGGGGCACTGTAAGGCTGCAATGGGGGCATGGTGAGGCTGTAAATGGGGGCATGGTGAGGCTGCAAATGGGGACACGGTGGGGCTGCAAATGGGGGCACTGTGAGGCTGCAAATGGGGGCACAGTGAGGCTGCAAATGGGGGCACGGTGAGGCTGCAAATGGGGACACGGTGAGGCTGCAAATGGGGACACGGTGAGGCTGCAAATGGCGGCACTGTGAGGCTGCAAATGGGGGCACGGTGAGGCTGGAAATGGGGGCACGGTGAGGCTGGAAATGGGGGCACGGTGAGGCTGCAAATGGGGGCACGGTGAGGCTGCAAATGGGGGCACGGTGAGGCTGCAATGTGGGGCACGGTGAGGCTGCAATGTGGGGCACGGTGAGGCTGCAATGTGGGGAACGGTGAGGCTGCAATGTGGGGCACTTTGAGGCTGCAAATGGGGGCACTGTGAGGCTGCAAATGGGGGCACTGTGAGGCTGCAAATGGGGGCACTTTGAGGCTGCAAATGGGGGCACTTTGAGGCTGCAAATGGGGGCACGGTGAGGCTGCAATGTGGGGCACGGTGAGGCTGCAATGTGGGGCACGGTGAGGCTGCAATGTGGGGCATGGTGAGGCTGCAATGTGGGGCACGGTGAGGCTGCAATGTGGGGCACGGTGAGGCTGCAATGTGGGGGATGGTGAGGCTGCAATGTGGGGGACGGTAAGGCTGCAATGTTGGGCACGGTTAGGCTGCAATGATGGGCACAGGTCACGCTGCAATAATGGGCACCGGTGAGCCTGCATTGATGGGCACTGCTGAGGGGAACTGATAAAGTTGTTGATATTTATTTTTGTAAAACATAATTCTGCATAAAACATTTAAGTGTCCTTTCATGAGATAATTTTTGATAGCGTGATTAGGGGCGGGGCAGGGTAAGGGTTGGGTGGGGCAATTGGTGGCGAGTAACCCTTGAGACCTGGCTAGTAGCTCGTGACTTGAAATTTTGAGCCCTGCTATATGTACTGTCAAAAGTACCACTCCCTCTAAATAATAAGAGAATGTCCATTATATTAGGTCCTACGGGTCACTTTGCCTCTTCTTCCCTGCGATATGCTGTAAATTTTGGGCTTGCACATTGTTACCGGATGACCAAAGATGGCCTATTTCATTGTGACTGATGTCACTGGAATGCCACCAGTAAAACTATGTTTGAACTTGATTAGTTTGATTAGTTACCAAAACGTGAAATGGCCACCTCAATGCTGAGCTGCTGGAAAGATTCAACAGTCTACATGGAGGACTAGGCAGAATTTGTGGATAGCTGCCGACCTGCAGATTTGCGTATCCAGTTAAATTATTATTATACATCTCTAGTTATTAATCTACAGCAGCCATAGCAACCTAGGGTTCCTCCAGAGATTGCCAGGGGTCCCTTGAGCTTTGGGTGCCTGATTTTCCATTTAATGGAGCATGCATACTTCCAGGGCAAACACCACTTGGCAGAGCCAGCTGTATGACACCAGTGGTCTTTTTAGCTGTCTGTAAGGCTGGCATTCAGACCACCAATGTAGGGGGGCCTTTTTCCAACTAAGCCTCAATGAATTGGTTTTAGCTGGGCTTTCAAAAGACCTGAAAATTATTTAAAGTGTTCCCCTGAAGTAAAAAGGTTGAGAAAGGGTGGTCTACAGTATCACTTTGATTTCCAATAAAAGGTAGACCTTTTGCAATCAGAAGTACAGTTTTTATACAGATGTTCCACTGTGTACCCACAATGTTAAAGGCCCTGTAGAATCTTTATAACCTTATGTTATTATCTGTCAACACGTTCAGTGTTTTCTCACACCTAGATTACTCATAGTTTGATACATGATTATTTTTTTAAATAATTATGACATAAATAAGCACAATTGTTTTCGGTTACTACTGCTCTAAATAGATACATTCGGTGCAGGCTTGGGTAAAATTGTTTAGATCACCTGAGAAATTCATTGTGGATGATCAAAATACAGGGGTTGTCTAGAGTGGACGCAGAGTGGTCTTGCATGCACAATCATTCCTTTATCTGACTGTATTTGGCTGCAATGGGCATTGATCATCTCATGGCTATGGTAGATTTTTGTTCACCACAATTTACTATCCTTGTGGGTAAACATATGGCATGTTCTGTCAGTACCACATCCTCTTGATGAATGATTACTTTCAGTTTCAATGGACTTTTTCATTAAACTTCACTTTTCTGTCCCTTTAGGGAGATTACCCTTCCTGTCCTGTAGACACAACAAAAAGAAAGTGAAACCTTTCCAAAGTGAGGGAAGTCCTCTCTTAGGTATTGTAATTGAAACAAGTGTTTCCATCGGAATTTCCCTTCTATTCCTGTTCTGATGACAACTCAATATTTTTGATTTTTGTTCACTTTTAGTCCTGGTGATAATGGGTACTAGGACAACTAGGGTAATGCTCCCCAATGGGAACACAGAAAGTAATAGAGGATTCTAACTCAAACTGTCCAACACTAAAAAGGTTTTGTCCGTAAAATACATTTTAGTGCTATCAAGATAAAGCTTAGCTGTACTGCAGAGCATGGGGTGATTAGACTATGAGCTCCGCTGTGGCAATGTCAAAAGTTCAATTTGACTTTTATAGTATTCTCTGTAATGTATAAATGGGTCAAGGGGAGAATGAGTGTTTTTCTTTGGCTTTGTAGTTTAGTGTGACCACTCTCTGTCTGTGGTTTTAGAGGTACACAGACCAGTGCATAGAGCATAGAGGTAGGAGGTGACAAGAACAGACAAGACCGCAGTGCTAATAGGCATCTTTTGGTTCAAATATATATTTGCTATTCTTTATATATGTTGCACATATATGAACTATATGTTAAAAAAAAACGTACGTTTAAATATATCACATTTTCTCTTAGCAGCACCAAAATCAGTCAACATCTTACCAGTGTTGGTCATCTTACTTTAAAAAAGTAATTAGTAAAGTTACAAATTACTTCTCCCAAAAAGTAATTGCGTTAGTAACTCAGTTACTTCATTGGAAAAGTAATTATTTACGCAGCGAAGTAACTGACTTTTTTTTTTATTCTATAAGTGTAACTAAGGGGCGGGTCTAGTATTACTGTAAGCAAGGGGCGCATTTATTATTATTGTTATATATCGTATAACCAAGGGGCTGCTCTATTATTACTCTAACCAAGGGGCAGATCTGTTATAGCGTGAAAGCAAGGGGCGGGTCTATTATTATTATATCGTGTAATGGGCGGATGGCTACAGAAGAGGGCGAATGTTAAATTATTGGGCAGAGCTAGATATATAACAATAATAATAAATTCGCCCTTGGTTACAGTAATACTAGACCCGCCCCATAGTTACACGATAGACTCCCCTTGCAGAGTAGCACGAGCATCGGGAGCGTGCGGCATCGCCTCGTACAATTACATGTTAACTGCGCCTGTGTGGTATAGAGTTCACTCAGAGCTGTTTAGGTTCGGCAATTTTCGTAAGCTCCATAGTCCTTCGTACTGCGCAAGCGCTGCGCCTGCGCAGTACAGGGGGTCCTTATCGGGGGAACTTTTTCGTCAGGACACCGGAATTACACTACTGCCATCTAGTGGCGGTAGAGGTAATTGCGGTAGCGCCGCCCAAGTAATGGGAACTGCGTTACCATGAGGGGAAAAGTAATCAGTTAGATTACTCGTTACCCTCTAAAGTAACTGCGTTAAGTAACTCCGTTTATTTTAACTCAGTTACTTACATCACTGCATCTTACACATGTTATGTCTGTTTTCCATATACTGTATATTAGTCAGAAAATCCTGCCTTAATCGATATTCTATTTGAAATTCCAAATAATGTTCAGACTTGTTTAGTATTTAGATTTTTAATGTTTGCAGATTTATTTCACTGCTTCCCTATATTTATTATCACTGCTATTAATTAATGGGCCAACAGTAGTTTTTGTGTTTTCCTAAAAACTGATGTGGATGTAAAATGGTGTGTTGAAGAATTTTTAATTTTTGATGTCACTTGCTTCTGCTACATCATTATAAATTGTTAGAGCATCACTTTCAGTGGAACCAGTATGATATACAAGTGAGCTTGGTTTTTCTACTATGACGTGGAAACTAGGTCATGATATCACTAGCTGTAAATAGGTGAAATATCTCCAAAGTGTGGTTGAAGCAATTACCACATTAAAGCTAAATAAACAGGATTTCCAAGTATTTTTTTTCTGTATAGCTGATCAGTGATTTTAACAGATTTGAGGTCAGCCTCACTAGAAACAGCTATATTGATACAAAAATTTAAACGCTTTTTGGACCTACAGATTATGCTCCTCCAATAATCTAAACAATATCAGAAATTGAGTGCTACTCTCCCATGATTTTCACCAAATTCAAGATAACATAGCAGGCAATGGCTTAGATTTACTAAAGCTAAATAGCCTGCTATTTTGCATGGGCAGATGCACTCTGCAATTGCAGTTGCTTAAAAGTTAAGTAAATAAGGGAAAGCTCTGCTGACTTCCATCATCCAATCATATGCAAGCAAAAATGCTGTTTTTATTTTCCATTTTCCCTGCATTTGATTAGGTTTTCTTTGCAAAGTGAAGCTTCATCTCAGTTACATTAGTGAATCAACCCCCGATTTGCTTTCAAGTCTTATATGGCTATTTTATGAAAATTATACCTTATGGAAACAATAATGAATTAGTCTTATTTTAAATATTATTTTTGTTTTCTGCAACTTATTAAAAGAAACCTTTCCCCTTTAGGAAAACAAGATTTATGTGGCTGTTAAGCTGACTTACTACATCAATAACATATTTCAAATTAATTATTGTACAATACTACTGTATTTTATTTATTACAGGAATTTATATAGCACTGACAATTTACATATTGGCAAGTCACACCATTCCTCGCCCTCAAGGAGTTTATAATCTAATTCACATGCATACACATACTAGGGCCAATTTAAACAGGAGCCAGTTACTGTACCAGCATGCTTTGAGGTAGTGTCCTTGGTGGCATTTGAACCATGTCCCTAGTACTGCAAGGAAGCAGTGCCAACAACTAAGCCACTTTGCTACATACATAAGCTTTAGCTGGTGACGATGCTGACCATCTGTCTGGGGTTTTAAACAACTTAATCTGTCACATCTGTCCTGCCTGTTGTTGGCTGTTGCCCCTGTCAACACAAAGAGTTTATTAAACTTTGTGAAAATTGACCCTTTGATGGTAAACTCAGGTGTATGGTAATGTATCGTCTGATAGTTAAAAAAATGGAAAGCAACATAGATAGTATATGGTATTACCTGGGTATTACTTCAGTTTACATTGCAAAGTATTTCTCTCTCTTCTGTTCATGTGACAGTTGTCAATACAAGAATTCTCTCCAGTAGGAACAAATGCACAACAATTGAAGCATTTTAATAGAGTAGGGCTGGAATAAAACATCTGTCAGATTTTTATTGCTATATGTGTTAGGGCTCTTTGAAACGGAGCCCCTTCCACTACGTTCAGCAGGGGGTCCATGAGTGGATATCTTGCTGAATCGGAAATGAATGGGACAGATGTCATTTTTTTTTACATCCTTGCCTTATTCAGTTTGTGTCAGGTGGACATGGGTGGACACCTGATGGTTCTATGGGTGGCTGGATGTAAATATACCTGTGTCTGTTTACATCAGGCTACCTCTGATCCATCATGTTTAGGTCCAGAAAAACAGAAAAGGATGCAGGCCTTTTCTATTTTTGAGACCATCCAGCTCCAAAAAATAAATAGAAACGGGCTGCATCCTTTTCTGTTTTTCTGGACCTAAACTTGATGGATCAAAGGTAGCCTGATGTTAACAGACACAAGTCTATTTACATCCATCCGCCCATAGAACCACCATCAAGCGTCCATGGTCCATAGCTCTATGAGCAGGTTGATGTTTCTGTTCACACCTGCCCATAGAGCTACATGGAGCTTCCAACCAGGTCCATCTAAAAACAGGCGGACAGGCGGACCTGATCGGAAAGTACTTGCAAAAGGCCCCTTACTATTGTTTCTCTTTCCATCCCTGTGACAGTGGTTAGTGAGACAAGAATATTCTCTCTAGCATTAACATACACTGCCTTAAAAATAATTTTAACTAGTGGTAAAGGGCTAGAACCTCTGTCAAATTGTTATTGCTGTCTTCCATCAGCCCATATTTGTACTGAGTATGTGTTCTGATAACATCTTCTTTCAGAGTTTCCTCATTTTAGTTTATCTGGGACCCTCTAAAACTGATAATAAAAGCAAGCAATGCTTTAGAATAGTAAATGTTTACTACTGTCACCTACATCTATGTATATAAGCCTACATTTTCTGTGTGGTTTACAAATTATCTGCATGGAAAATAAGTGTGAGAATCTAACATTTCTCAAACTCCTAGTCTCTGGGGAGTCTGTGGCAAGCCAGTCAAGCAGGTTGTATAAAGTGCATGCACAAGGCACCTAGACCTCAAAGAAATTCCCCACTGCCTGATATAATCATGCATAAACACACTGAAAATTGCTATATCATATAACTGATTGTATGCTATTGCTGTGATAAAACAAAAACAAGGTGGTAAATACAAGAAGCGTTGGTTAAATTTTAAGCATATCTGTCTAAAAAAAGTAACCTACTCCAGTATATGCCAGGCTCCTTATAGTGTCTTTAAGTAAACCTAAACTGTGCCCCACCATGTGTATAGTAGGAACCTTACAGCAGCTTCAGATATTTGCAGGGGGTGGCATTGGAAATGTGATAGATAGGCCAGATGTGTACGTGATAGTCATGGTATAGATTGTAGAGGGATGTTTGTGAAACATTGCTCTAGGGCAGGGGTCTCAAACTGGTGGCCCTCCAGCTGTTGCAGAACTAGAAATTCCCATGAGGCATTGCAAGGCTGACAGTTACAAGCATGACTCCCATAGGCAGAGGCATGATGGGACTTGTAGTTATGCAACAGCTGGAGGGCCGCAAGTTTGAGACCCCTGCTCTAGGGTGACCCAGTCCTTACAAGTGATGTGAATGTGTCAGTCTACAATTCTAGTGAGTAGTGAGGTCCAGTAATACTCATGAAGGTTGGGGAGCCCCAATTGCCTTTAAGTTACTACTAATTTTTATAATGGCTGATCTCCCAAACAAAAGAAATGGAGTTTATCCCATTGTTGAATATCTCATCAAACATCGCTTATGGCTCGGTTCTCTTGGCTCCTCCACGCTCATTGGAGCGCTGAGCTGTGGAGGGGTGGGGAGCGGCCGTCTCAGCCTCTCAGCGGCTCTCTGAGAGGCTGAGATGACCATCAGTCCAGGCACCTTGCGGATCCAGACTTCCAGAGTTGGGATGACGCGGTGCGCGGACTGATCTGTGTGACGTGGACACAGGAGTGCAAAACTTCCATTTGAGGATGCCCCACAGATGCTCAATAGGGTTTAGGCAGTGGCGGCTGGTGAAGTTTTAATATGGGGGGCCCAAGGCCTTTTGACACCTCCCACTTCTCATAAGCCCCACCCCTTATAGAATCCACCCACTCCGTCCCCTGTATTCCACTTGCTTCCACCCATAGTGTCAGGAGTATACAACTCAGCATCACAGGACAGTCCGACAGAGTATACAGCCCCAGCATTACAGGACAGAGTATATAGCTCAGCATCATAGGACAGCGTAAATAGCCCAGCATCACAGATCAGAGTATATAGCACAGCCTCACAGATCATGGTATATAGCACAGCCTCACAGATCATGGTATATAGCTCAGCCTCACAGATCATGGTATATAGCACAGCCTCACAGTTCATGGAATATAGCGCAGCCTCACAGATCATGGTGTATAGTGCATCCTCACAGTTCATGGAATATAGCGCAGCCTCACAGATCATGGTGTATAGTGCATCCTCACAGATCATGGAATATAGCACAGCCTCACAGATCATGGTATATAGTGCAGCCTCACAGATAATGGTATATAGCACAGCCTCACAGATCAGCGCAAACAAACGGAAAAATTACACTGTTAGTAATGAAGTATAGGCATTTATCAGGTGATTATGTGTCATTACTGCTAGATAAAATATAGAAAAGGTTAATGTTTAATTTAACTGCATTCTTCACACTGTAAATCGCACATGTCTGCATTCTGCACACTGTAAATCACACATGTCTGCATTCTGCACACTGTAAATCACACATGTCTGCATTCTGCACACTGTAAATCGCACATGTCTACATTCTGCACATTGTAAATAGCATATGTGTGCATTCTGCACACTGTAAATCGCACATGTCTGCATTCTGCACATTGTAAATCGCACATGTCTGAATTCTGCACACTGTAAATAGCCTGACTGACGCCAGGAACCGACGCCATGTCACAGACGGAATAAACAGCCAGGAAAGTAAGCATTACAGGAGCACGGGCCAGAGGATTGCCAGAACTGACACCAATCCAGGACAGGGTGTAGAGCACCACAAGTCCCAGCATGACATGCCACAAAGACTTGCATAAAAATTTTCTTTTTTAATCCGGCGAAAAAAACACAATGTACTTAATGACCTTTTTTTTTTTTCTTAAAGGGCCATTTAAAAAAAAATTTGTGACTGCCTTTTGGGGGGGGGGGGGGCGTTACCTGACCCCCCCACCCCTTCAACCTCTGCAGCAATGCTAGCAGCCCTCATACGTCTATTTCCCAAAGACAACCTCTGGATATGATGCTGAGCATGTGCACTCAACTTTGATCGACCATGGTGGGGCCTGTTCTGAGGGGAACCTGTCCTGTTAAACTGCTGTATGGTCTTGGCCACCATGCTGCAGCTCAGTTTCAGGGTCTTGGCAATCTTCTTATAGCCTAGGCCAGTGATGGCAAACCTTGGCACCCCAGATGTTTTGAAACTACATTTCCCATAATACTCAACTACACTCCAGAGTGCATGAGCATCATGGGAAATGTTGTTCCAAAACATCTGGGGTGCCAAGGTTCGCCATAACTGGCCTAGGCCATCTTTATGTAGAGCAACAATTCTTTTTTTCAGATCCTTAGAGAGTTCTTTGCCATGAGGTTCCATGTTGAACTTCCAGTGACCAGTGATAACACCAAATGTAACACACCTGCTCCCCATTCACACCTGAGACCTTGTAACACTAACGAGTCACATGACACCAGGGAGGAAAAATGGCTAATTGGGCCCAATTTGGACATTTTCACTTGGGGGTGTACTCCCTTTTGTTGCCAGCGGTTTAGACATTAATGGCTGCGTGTTGAGTTATTTTGAGGGGACAGCAAATTGACACTGTTATACAAGCTGTACACTCACTACTTTACATTGTAGGAAAGTGTCATTACTTTAGTGTTGTCACATGAAAAGATATAATAAATTATTTACAAAAATGTGAGGGGTGTAGGATTAACTTTTTTTAAAATATTAAAATAGAGCAAATTGAAGCTGACCGAACAACAAGAACTTACAGCAACTCATAAATGCTGCCAGAGATAACCATCCGTCAGTTGCCCAAATTGCCAGATTGCCCTCCTGGGCCTTGTTCTATTGTTTCTTATTAAAGTGGAAGTAAACCCCCCTATCGTTTTCAGCCAAGGAAGCTGCCATCTTTGCCTCTGTTTAATCTTCAACTGCCACAGTGCTGCACATTTGATCCGTTATGACACCAGCCATTGGATGGTTTGACTGTTTGGTTGAGAGCACAGCATTCCCGGCATGCCTTTTTTTTTTTAAACTGTTAAATCGATGGGTTTACTTCCGCTTTAAGGGGCTGCAAAAGATGATCCCTAGGTGTCACTACATGAACTCTGAAGCACAGGTCAAAGTGTCTTTGAAATATGAAAGCCCTTTGAAGCTACTTAATACAATATCCAATTATTACCTGCACTGACAACCTTGCCAACCTTGCCAAGATTATGTACAATGCAAATGTCTTGCTAAAACCTGTCAGAGTTATGCAGGTAAATATAATTGTGCACAATTGTAATCAATATGGTTCATCACATTTTTCTATAGTTATTGTTAGTGCCTTGCTTGTACTTACCCATTTCAACGCATTATTAGTCCAGGAGATTATACACATCTAATCAGTTATAAACTAATATAAGCCCAACCTCCAACCAGAGCAGCCACAGAGAAAAATGCAACAATTACTGGAGTTTCAGCAAATATTCTTGTGGTCTTCCCCTGCCAATCATGTTTTTTAACCACCCTTCTGTAAATGCATTCACCACCTTCATTCGAGGAGAAGTAAGAGTATCAAGCAAAGTTCCCACAAGGGTGGGGGCCTACAATTCAACCACAGGTCTTGAAAATTGCCTTCAAAATAACTGTGAATAAAGCCGCGTTACGGAAATGCCCTTATTGTGGTAAATAATTATGATAAAAGCAGAGGTCCACAAGCTCTTCTCTACAGCAACACCTATAATAAACGCACCCCATCAGTGAGCTGTGGTCACTCCTGCAGCTGCAAGGTATACACTTTGCAATTAACTCACCTAATCTCAAGGGTATGGGACTGGCATTTACCATCTTTAATATATTTGTTCAATATACATATATTACAAAACGACATGTAATTTATTACATAAGTGTTTAAGTTGAAGCTAAGTAAAAGTATTTTTATTTTTTTACGCTTACTTGTTTGTTGTGACTAGTTTTGACAGCACTGTCATTGATTATGATGATGTAATAGGTCAAAGAGAGCTCCAAACAAAAAAAATCCTTAGGATTCCCTAAAGTCTTGGACTCCTTTGACACTCTTTCTGACCTATTACACTTGGATTTCTCAACTAGGATGAATGTTCTTTGCTGGGGTAAGGGGGTCCCTGTCTTTGTGATGAATACAGGCCAATTGGACTCAAGTATTGACTTTGTCTGTGATTTAATGACACGTGAAAATCCAACTCCAATACCCCTTTAGGCTGGAAATGCATAGGTGTGAATCCAGCCTTACTATTCCCTTTTGAATTGATTATAGTGGATCCTTTTAAGACCTTCTTCTGCTTCCTTTATATATCAAAGCTCCACACTTACAGTATCTCAGAAAAGTGAGTACACCCCTCACATTTTTGTAAATATATTAATATAGCTTTTCATGTGACAACACTGAAGAAATGACACTTTGCTACAATGTAAAGTAGTGAGTGTACAGCTTGTATAACAGTGTAAATTTGCTGTCCCCTCAAAATAACTCAATACACAACCATTAATGTCTAAACTACTGGAAACAAAAGTGAGTACACCCCTAAGTGACAATGTCCAAATTGGGCCCAATTAACCACCCCCCCCCCCTGGTGTCATGTGACTTGTTAGTGTTACAAGGTCTCAGGTGTGAATGGGGAGCAGGTGTGTTAACTTTGGTGTTATTGCTCTCCCTCTCTCATACTGGTCACTGGAAGTTCAACATGGCACCTCATGGCAAATAACTCTCTGATGATTTGAAAAAAAGAATTGTTGCTCTACATAAAGCATGATCCCCTCCCTTCAGAGACTGGGCCACAGGGCAGTATTCCAACATGATAACGACCCCAAACACACCTTGAAGACGACTACTGCCTTGCTAAAGAAGCTGAGCCAAGCATGTCTCCGACCTAAACCCTATTGAGCATCTGTGAGGCATCCTCTAATGGAAGGTGGAGGAGCGCAAAGTCTCTAACATCCACCAGCTCCCTTATGTCGTCATGGAGGAGTGTAATAGGACTCCAGTGGCAACCTGTGAAGCTCTGGGGAACTCCATGCCCAAGAGGGTTAAGGCAGTGCTGGAAAATAATGGTGGCCACATAAAATATTGACACTTTGGGTCCAATTTGGACATTTTCACTTAGGCATGTACTCACTTTTGTTGCCAGCGGTTTGGAAATGAATGGCTGTGTATTTAGTTATTTTGAGAGTGCAGCAAAATTACACTGTTATACAAGCTGTACACTCACTACTTTACATTGTAGCAAAGTGTCATTTCTTCAGCGTTGTCACATGAAAAGATATAATACAATTTTACAAAAATGTGAGGGGTGTACTCACTTTTCTGAGATACTGTAAGTGTGATGCTTTGCTATATAAAGGAAGCAGAGGAAGGTCTTAAAAAGGATCCACTATAATCAGAACACTTCATATTTTAGAACTAGTACAGTCAGTCCTGTATATTTTTTAACAGTTATAGTATATTAGTTTAATTTGAACATAGGGTTTATTTAGAAAAGGTAAAGTCTCTTGCAGAGAATATAATGTTCTGCAACTTTAGGTACACACTGGGGTTCATTTACTATAGGCAAATAGACTATGCACTAATTTTCCCCAGAGATGAGTGAATGTGCTGAAGCCCTGCTTATTTTTATCATACAATTATCTGCAAGTAAAAATTTCCTTAAGATTCTCACTTCCACTTTTTTAAACAATGAATCTATCATGGGATACTTAAACAGAGCTGTTGAAGGCCTGTTGATAGCTCCTAGAAAACCAGGCCACACAGTAGAAGCATCTGAATCACCGATCTTTTATGCTATGACTTCACCGCAGACTCTGTTGGCAGAAGAATTATTTAAAAAGTCCTACAGACTTATAGTAGAGAAGACTTTTCTTTACATGAGGTCAGTGTTATGCCTTATAAGCCGAATGCACACTTACTTTAATAAAAAAATGATTTTCAGGTGCATTGCTTACTGGAGCCTCTCTGTCCACACCACTATCTCCTAGTCACAACTATATAAAAGACCCCAAGTTGCCCACACAGTTACCCTAAATAGGGTGTATAACGTATATATGTCACTGCATATGGAAGAGTTGTGCCTGCAGCAGAAGATTCCATTCTGTTTTCTACGATGAAAGTGCTACCTGGCTGTGGCCAGTCGGGACAGTGAGAAAATGATTTTGATTACATCTGAGGTTGATAATATGATTTAAAGATTTGCTTAGGAAAGGTAAGATTGGGATGGGGCTTTGTATAATTTTAGTTACCACCCTTTACTTTGTATAGGCTCAAAAATGGACTGGATAAAGGTAAACCAAGTAAAGTAAACCATCTGAGTCTGAATTAGGTTATTTGACTTGTTTAAGCTTAAATAATTGTCATGTGTAATTGCCTTCTGAAAGTACTATTTACCTGGTTGCTCTTGGCTTCTGTATGACTCAAAGACCCAGAAAGTGCACAGCAAATGAAAGTCAGGGAAAGCTAAGGTTTCTTATCCCCTTTTGTACTTACGATTAGTGAAGCCAAATAAATGACTTGGCAGCCAGGCAATAAAAAGCCATGGCTTAAAGTTCAACTGCAAGAAATATAATTCTCCTAAAAGTGGGGCTGTACCCACAGTGCAATGGTTAACTGCTTGTTAAGGCTAGGGGAGAGTAAAAGCACTTTACTCCCCTGGAAGATGGCCCTTTCCCATGCTCCATGAGTGAACTGTCTCTCAGCCTCATCACAATAATTTCAGGGCTAGGGACCTTGCATCAGTGTTGATAACACAGGGCCTTAGCCCGCTGGCGCCTGGGGAAGAAGACACTGCAGGGACAAGTCTAGTAGCAAATAGGGGTGAAGGATTAGGTAAGTAAATCTTCTTTTTCATGATCCTTATGCCGCGTACACACGATCGGAAATTCGGCCAGCTGAGAGCTTTTCATCGGAAAATGCGACCGTGTGTATACTCCATCGGAATTTTGCTGGCCGAATTCCCGCCAGCAAAAGTTTGAGAGCATGTTCCCAATTTTTCCGACGGAAAAACTATCTATCGGAAATTCTGATCGGCTGTATCAATTCCTACGCATGCTCGGAAACAATTTGACGCATGCTCGGAAGCATTGAACTTAATTTTCTTGGCTCGTCGTAGTGTTGTATGTCACTGCGTTCTTGATGGTCGAAAGTGCAGCGAACTTTTGTGTGACAGTGTGTATGCAAGCCAAGCTTGAGCGGAATTCCGTCGGAAAAAACATCCAAGATTTTTTCGATGGAAAATCTTCTCTTGTGTACGCGACATTAGACCTAAATAAGCAGCTAAACCTAGCAGTGAGGGCACAACCCCAGTGCAAGGATGAATTTCCAAGTTTCTTGGAGTTAAACTTTAAAGTAAACCTTTTAAAAAAAAAAAATTTCAGAGGCAGTTTAGAAAGACCATATGAGGAAAAATGAACAATTAGAGATCACCTTAATTGAAAATTGCATATTAAAGCAATCAGTATATCCAGAGAAAGCTACAGTTGAATAATACACAAGTTGAGTTTGGTCCTTCCCCTTCTGTTTTTGGCGCCTTTATATTTGTCATTGGGGTTGCCAATCACCAGTAGTGAGCTAACATAATTTTTACAAGTTATTAGGAAGGGTAACTACAGCTTATTATATCATAAGTTTCATTTGTCCTGGATTTTACTGCACAAATTAATACTATACAGCAGGGATATGCAATTAGCAGACCTCCAGCTGTTGCAGAACTACAAGTCCCATGAGGCATAGCAAGACTCTGATAGCCACAAGCATGACACCCATAGGCAGAGGCATGATGGTAGTTTTGCAACAGCAGGAGGTCTGCTAATTGCATATCCCTGCAATACAGTATATGATGTTTTTATTTGCACTAAATGAACTGTATTTAACTGTGTTCTTGCAGGTGCACCAAATGGATACAATCCCCCTAAGCATGACAAGTTTACTGTAAGTTGAAAATACTAGTAAAGGTTTGCATGGAATGCAAGCAGACAAAATCAAACCATCAAGGCATCCAAATGCAGTAGGTGGTTAGGAAATACAGGAAAGAGGTATAAGTATAGTGGCCAAGGAGACAACTCAACTCATAGGTAAATTCTGTCTAGCTAGAAATGAAAGTGCTGGAAAAAAAAATCTACTTGCATGATGGATGTTTCACTATGTCAAATCTCAACCATGTAGTGTTTGCTTTAGATTTGAGCTGTCATACACGAGAGGTAAAATGTGTAAACTATGTATTTCAGAACTTTACTTTTCTATGATTATATTAAAGGGACTGCACCTGCTAATTGTGTTATGATGTGGCAGTGAATATACAAGTTACGTGAATGTGAGTGACAATATTTTTCTGCAATTTACAAATGCAGCCTCTTGTTTCCTTTTCAAGGAACATATGCTGTAACTTACGCTAGAATATGTCTTAAATAAATCATTTCATTCACCTCATTTTAAACCATTATAATTAATGATTGCTGCCTACTTGTAAAATATTTTCTTTTCTTTTTTTTTTCCCTGCTACTTTATTCTTATGAGAGCTTTTTTTAGGCTTTTGGGATGTATTTACTAAAGGCAAATAGACTGTGCACTTTGCAAGTTCAGTTGCTTTAGACCTTAATAAATGAGGTAAAGATTCACTTTGTAAAGAATACCTAATCACTTGCATGGAAAATAAAAAACAGCATTTTTTGCTTGCACATGATTGGATGATGATCATTTGCTTGAGCTCTGGACCAACTGCACTTGTAAGGTGCAACTATTTACCTTTAGTAAATCCACCCCTATGTGTCCTAAAATGTGTACTGCATTTCAATGAAAGTTACAAAATATACTGACAGTGATTACAGAAGGAAAATTACCATGGATAAGGCTGGTTATTTTAGCAATCCCATATATTGGTAATATAATCTAGTTACAGGCAGTCCCCGAGTTACGAACGACTCCTACTTACGAATGGCCTCAAATGCCGGCCACTTGTGCTCCACGCTGGTCTTGGATACCTTTCGAGCACTTCCGAACACATCCCACACTGCCGTACTACGCCCCAGATAACATAACAAGCGCCCGGAACATCCAGCATCCATGCACAGGCGGACGTTACACTTACAAATGCAGTGTTCCGACCGGAAGTTACACTTACAAATGCAGTGTTCCGACCGGAAGTTACACTTACAAATGCAGTGTTCCGACCGGAAGTTACACTTACAAATGCAGTGTTCTGACCGGAAGTTACACTTACAAATGCAGTGTTCCGACCGGAAGTTACACTTACAAATGCAGTGTTCCGACCGGAAGTTACACTTACAAATGCAGTGTTCCGACCGGAAGTTACACTTACAAATGCAGTGTTCCGACCGGAAGTTACACTTACAAATGCAGTGTTGCGACTTATGAACAACTTTGACTTACAAACAAACCTATAGTCCCTATTGTGTTTGTAACTCGGGGACTTCCTGTATAGCCTTGAGATCATAATGCTTTGTGGACTCATCTCTCTTCTTATTTTGACTGGTATGTGTAGTAAAGACTTTCATCTAAATATTGTGTATAGTGTGACTACTTTAGTAATGATTTATTACGTATTGGAGAACAGAGGGACCAATGGAATTCAGAAGATAAAAGAGGAGTAGGAAACAAAATGAAAAAGTGTGGACTTCTTTCTCTTTGTCCCATTTCCACCACCATTGACACAAAGCTAACCTATATAGATGATTCAGGTGTTCCATCCTTGCAATATTGGTCATTGTCAGCCTGTGTTTATTGAGGCTGTCAGCACTGTTCCTCTTCCCTGGATGATGGCTTTTAAAGGGAGTAAGTCAGGTCTGTATACACTGATCCATGCTATAAATTTTGCTCTGTGATGACAACTTTCAGCTTTTGTGAGTGCAATTTGTTTTCTTTTATTATTGGTAATAAATTGGTTTATCTGTACTATCCAGTTCACTTCACTTGTTCTTTTGTTTTGTAGCCAGTTTTGACAAGTGTTGTGGATTATACTACTACTATACTACAATTTTGAACTGCTTTTGACTATGCCTCATCCCACTCTGGACTGGTGACTATCAGCCTGGTGTAGTACACCCGTGTGTGTGTATTTGTACATGGTTTTCTTTCCTAGCAAAGCATTTCTGCTGCCTTGACTCCCAAGCACCTGCCCACACACTGTGTGAAAGAAAACAGCTCTTGGGAGACGTAGTTCTATGGGCATGCCTCTTTCATTTGGAACTGACCTTCCTGCCACTGCCCTTGCAAGACTTTTTCAAGCCTGGTGATGATGTGAGAGAAAAAATAAAATCTATTTCGCAATGCAGGAAAAGGGTTAAAGAAAAAATAATGGCAGGACATGATCCCCATCCTCAGCCAAAATAACCTTACCTGCTATTAAATTCAAAAGTAAGAAAGACAAAGATTTGAAGTTCTAGTCAATTTATGCCTGCTAGTCAATTATATCTACACAATCACCATTTTATTGTGCAGGTATAATTACATGAAAAGAGATAAACAGAAAAGTCCAGACCCAATGGAAATTTTTTACGTGGGTAATTTTCCACTGTGTCAGATAATGGACCCATGTATCAACATTTTCTTACTAAGAACCAAACTTATTTTAACACAACCACCAATCAGATTCAAGATTTCAGTGCAATGTTAAGGCTGATAGTGGCTGAGGAAGTGTAGAAGGTCCAGAGTACCCCAAAGATAATAGCACAGATATTAGTTCTAATTTATCTATCCCTCTGGGTGCTCAGCTTTGTCTTCTGCCAGACCTGACATGAACTGGCCTTAATAAGTTCCTCCTGCAGGGGGGGCCTGCCTTCTAGAGTGTAAGCTCTAATGAGCAGGGCCCTCTGATTCCTGTACTGAACTGTATTGTAACTGTACTGTCTGCCCTCATGTTATAAAGCGCTGTGCAAACTGTTGGCGCTATATAAATCTTGTATAATAATAATAAAGGGATTTGATGAATGACAGAATTTCACTCAGTTACCTTTCCAGCCCTTCAGTGTTGGAAAAGAACAACATCAGATAATGCCTGCATAATTTGTGTATAAATGACCACCTGTAGTTTCCATTGAATGTTTGCTAGACAGGTTAAAGAGGAAGTAAACTTCCATCTTTGAATTTCACCTATAGGTAAGCCTATACTAAGGCTTACCTATAGGTAGTGTAATTTTTTTAATATTTAATATTTACTGTACATGCAGCCAGTGACATGACTGGCGCATGCGCTTTGAAGGAACGCCCATCCGTACCGTTCCTTCAGAGCCCTGTGCCATTAAAAGGGCAGCTCCCACAGGCATTAACAGGAGTGACGTCATCGTGGCTTCGGCCAGTCACAGAGCCAGAGTCCGCAAAACCTGGAAGCAAGACGGGTGAAGATGGAAGCTGTCTCCAGCGATCACATTGCATCGCTGGAAGGCTTCATTATCAGGCAAGTTTCACATAATGTGCTAGTATGCGATGCTTTTGCCTTACAGGTAAAAAAAAAAAAAAAACATCCAGTGGTTTACAACTGCTTTAACAATGCAAGAGCACAAATGGGATGTAGGGACAATGCATTGTCACCTTATAACAGAAAGTACCTAAACAAGGACCTTCATTGCAGGATCGCCAGGTATTATTTTACTGAATGCTGCCAGTTTAAACATATTTAAGATTTTTGTTAGGATAATTTTAGTAATTGGGCTTTTTTTTTAGTAATACTTTAAATATTTTCAGCTACCATTACTGGATCATGTCATATGACTTCTTCAACTTTCACCACCATCATCCTGAAGGGTCAGGTTTACCTTGTAATGCTTAATAATGGTGTCACAATCCACCGGTCTGCCAATTATTTTGCTAACCGCTTTCTAAATCCTTCATAAAATACCTGTAAATATTGTGCTCTGTAATGCTTAATAGATTGTTTGCAGTGCAACCTAAAATACTTCAGTCTTTTTTGCAGTAAATTAATCATTGCAAACACAAGAAAAGTGTTATGCAAAACTTTAAAGCTTGATACATAGGTAATTATTTTTAAAAAAAATGGGCGTTTGAAGTTCCTGTTTTGAGTCAGAGTTGCCACATCTGAAAGCCACCCCCACAACACAAAAATTACACAGAGAAAGAAGCGATCTTCATTAATTTAATCTGCACCACGGATGCACAATAGGCAATGATCTAGAACAATATCTCCCTTTGAGATAATACATCTGTGCTTTCTATTATATTTATGGCTTTTCTCCATTTATCAAACGTCACAAAAATATTTTTTCTATTCTCTTGTTGCCATCTGACAGTTTATTTTATTACACATAAAACTAGTTGTATTTATTTGTGTTGGCAAAGCTGGTACAATTGTCCTACATATCATTACATTTACACATTTAGATAGTTAGTAGGGCACATGTCAGTATTACCAAATCACTTTTCTTTTTAAGTTAAAAACCACTCTGTCTTGGCATGGACACAAATGCTGCTGAGCAATATCATTCATTTATTACAAGTACTTATATAGCGCTGTCAACTTACGCAGCGCTTTACATATATATTGTATATTCACATAAGTATCTGCCCTCAAGGAGCTTACAATCTAAGGTCCCTAACTCACATTCATAAATATACTACGGTCAATTTAGACAGGATCCAAGTAATCTACCAGCATGTCTGGGAGGAAACCCACACAGGCACAGAGTAAACATACGAGTTCCAGACAGGTATTGCCGTGGTTGGGATTTGAACCAACAACCCTGGTGCTGCTAGGTGGAAGTGTTAGCCACTTAGCCACTTAAAGAAATCTGCCTGCAGATAATCTACTGTTCTGAATCAGACAGGCCCTGACTGGTAGACTTGTAATAAGAGGATTCATAAGTAAAATATTGTTCAGCACTGCCAGTCGGAAACAGAATCTCTGTGTGCAACAGCGAACATGATCACCCCTAAAAAAATAAACACTGATTATCTTAATTACACTAAGCTGAACTCTTTTACTATGGAAAAAATGCAGTTCACTTTAAAATAAACATATCACAAACACGGGCAACTTAAACTAAGCGTATGAAGAAAACAAACATAAGAAGAGCTTATTTTTAGTAAATTCTCGATGTAATAGTAATCTGTAGGTCTAAATATGTGGGCAGGAATATGCACAGCCTGACCTTTCCTATAGTAGAGGTGAACCGTGGCTATAGCACCTCTTGATCCTTTCTGTTGGTCTGTTAATGTGATAGGTGTCCTCATTAACCAATAGTGAGGGCAGATGCCCATATCTACTGATGACTTTGACAACAAGCAACCTTTGCAAATGCATCTTTCCATCATATGCTTAGTTTAATTTGCGTTCAACTTTTCACAGGTTTACTTTAAAGAAAATACTCCCAATTTTGGAATGTCACTATGATACAAAGAAAATGTACGCTGTTGCAATTCTGATTATTGTAGCAGTTCTAATGATACATCGGCTAAAACTTCCCATAAAGCAGCTAATGTAAATATTCTATTGCTTTGGAGGCTGACACAGGGATATTACCCACTTATTAGAGGCAGATCTGTTTAGTAATTGCATTGTAAGATCGTGAAGAAAGTAGGGGGACTTTTATTCAGCACTCTGATGTGAAGGTGTGTGTCTCTAGGGTCCCCCAGAGCCCTAGGGTTCCCCACAGCACCACATTCCATATTTTATAGTCTACGTTCCTATTTATCCTAAAATATAAATACCATTAAAATCCTGTTTTCTAGTTTTCTGCTCATGTTAAAATATGGAATGTTGGTTATGAGCTTTTAGCATTATAAAAACTATATCCATAGGCTAATTTTTATAAGCTAACTGATAATTGCAACATAAGTGAAAAAAGTTGTCAACTAATTTAATCCCGGAGAGTCCATAACCATATAATGCTACAATGAGAAACCAAGGGCATGTACAGAATAGCATCACATGTTTTGAGGAAAGAGACCATTTCGTCATCACTGAAGATGTGGTCTCTTTCTCAGTGAAATTTCTCTCAGCAAATTTTAGTGAGTAAGGTAAAGTTATGCTAACCATTCAGTTGGACTGCACCTAAATGAGGAGGGTGCAGATCTGCTGGGAGTAAAGATGGTCGAAAAGTTAGAGGGGTTTTTAAACTAGGTGTCAAGGGGGAGGGTCCAGAGGTAGAGATAGTCAGCAATGAACATATTCCAGAGGGTAATATTGGGGGAATTGGTGGTAGGTTGACTAAAGCACATAAACCCGAGGTAAGTATAGTAACAAGTCCTATTTGCAATCTCGAAACACCCAATAAGAGGACAGTATGCGACCGGTCTAAACTACGTGGCATGTTCACCAATGCCAGGAGCCTGGCTGGCAACCATTTAAGTGTATTTCCTATATAGCAGGGATATAGAGGGTAAAAAAGGGGGAGAGGTATGCTGGCATATCAAAAATTATGTACAAATGAATGTGAAAGATGACATCACTAAAGGAGCAAGGGAGGAGGTGGAATCCTTATGGGTAGAGATACAAATGGAGGAAACTAGTATAAGGGGAAAATAATACTGGTAGTATGCTATAGGCCCCCTAACCTGAGGGAGGAGGGGGAGACGGACCTCATATCACAATTCGGATTAGCAGCAAGGATGGGAAGTGTTATCATAATGGGGGATTTTAACCACTTCAGCCCCGGACCAATTGTCAGCTTAAGGACCAGAGGTCTTTTTTCAATTTCGCACTGCACTACTTTAACTGGTAATTGTGCGGTCATGCAATTTTGTAACGAAACGAAATTTGCGTCCTTTTCTTCCCACAAATAGAGCTTTCTTTTGATGGTATTTGATTGCCTCTGTGATTTTTATTTTTTGCGATATAAACGGAAAAAAAAAAAAAAAAAAAAGAGCGAAAATTTTGAAAAAAAAAAAAAAGAGATTTTCTACTTTTTGTTATAAGAAAAATCTAATAAACTCAATTTTAGTCAAACATTTGGGCCAAAATGTATTCAGCCACATGTCTTTAGTAAAAAAAATGCCAATAAGCGTATATTGATTGGTTTGCGCAAAAGTTATAGCGTCTACAAACTAGAGTACATTTTCTGGAATTTACACCGCTTTTAATTTATGACTGCCTATTTCATTTCTTGAGGTGCTAAAATGGCAGAGAAGTACAAAACCCCCCCAAATGACCCCATTTTGGAAAGTAGACACCCCAAGCTATTTGCTGAGAGGCATGTTGAGCCCATTGAATATTTTTTTTTTTAGTCCCAAGTGATTGAATAAAGACAAAAATAAAAAATAATTTTTTTTTTCTTCAAAAAGTTGTCACTAAATGATATATTGCTCACACATGCCATAGTTATATGTGGAATTGCACCCCAAAATACATTTTGCTGCTTCTCCTGAGTATGGGGATACCACATGTGTGGGACTTTTTGGGAGCCTAGCCGCGTACGGGGCCCCGAAACCCAAGCACCGCCTTCAGGATTTCTAAGGGTGCAAATTTTTGATTTCACTCCTCACTACCTATCACAGTTTCGAAGGCCATAAAATGCCAAAATAGCACAAAACCCCCCCAAATGACCCCATTTTGGAAAGTAGACACCCCAAGCTATTTGTTGAGAGGCATGGTGAGTATTTTACAGCTCTCATTTGTTTTTGAAAATGAAGAAAGTAAAGAAAAAAAAATTTTTTTTTTTTTTTTTTCTTTTTTCAATTTTCAAAACTTTGTGACAAAAAGCGACATCTGCAAAATACTCACAATACCTTTCAGCAAATAGCTTGGGGTGTCTACTTTCCAAAATGGGGTCATTTTGGGGGGTTTTATGCCATCTGGGCATTCCATGGCCTCCGAAACTGTGATTGGCAGTGAGAAGTGAAATAAAAAAATTACTCCCTTAGAAAGCCTGAAGGCGGTGCTTGGTTTTTGGGGTTCCGTACGCAGCTAGGCTCCCAAAAAGTCCCACACATGTGGTATCCCCGTACTCAGGAGAAGCAACAGAATGTATTTTGGGGTGTATTTCCACATATGCCCATGACATGTTTGAGCAATATATCATTTAGTGACAACTTTTTGTAAAAAAAAATATATATATATTTTTTTTTTCATTATTCAATCTCTTGGGACAAAAAAAAAAAAATATTTAATGGGCTCAACATTGCTCTCAGCAAATAGCTTGGGGTGTCTACTTTCCAAAATGGGGTCATTTGGGGGGGGTTTGAACTGTCCTGGCATTTTATGCACAACATTTAGAAGCCTATGTCACACGTCACCCACTCTTCTAACCACTTGAAGACAAAGCCCTTTCTGACACTTTTTGTTTACATGAAAACATATTTTTTTTTTGCAAGAAAATTACGTTGAACCCCCAAACACTATATATATTGTTAAAGCAAAGGCCCTACAGATTAAAATGGTGGGTGTTGCATTTTTTTTTTCCACACAGTATTTGCGCAGCGATTTTTCAAACGCATTTTTTGTGGAAAAAATACACTTTTTTTTATTTTAATGCACTAAAACACACTATATTGCTCAAATTTTTGATGAAATAAAAAATATGATCTTAGGCCGAGTACATGGATACCAAACACGACATGCTTTAAAATTGCGCACAAACACGCAGTGGCGACAAACTACATACATTTTTAAAAGCCTTTAAAAGCCTTTACATGATACCACATTAGATTCACGGAGGAGGTCTACTGCTAAAATTACTGCCCTCGATCTGACCTTCGCGGTGATACCTCACATGCATGCTGCAATTGCTGTTTACATATGACGCCAGACCAACGCTTGTGTACGCCTTTGCGCAAGAGAAGGGGGGGCAGGGGTGCTTTTTTTTTTTTTTTTTTAGTTTTTTTTTTATTTATTTAGCTTTTTTATTCTATTTTTAAACTGTTCCTTCCATTTTTTTTCTTTGTTATGATTTTTATTGTTATCTCAGGGAATGTAAATATCCCCTATGATAGCAATAGGCAGTGACAGGTACTCTTTTTTTGAAAAAATTGGGGTCTATTAGACCCTAGATCTTTCCTCTGCCCTCAAAGCATCTGACCACACCAAGATTGGTGTGATAAAATGCTTTCCCAATTTCCCAATGGCGCGGTTTATATCCGGGAGGGGGGACATTCCCTCCCACTGCTTGTAAAAGCAGTCTAGAGGCTAATTACCCGCTAGAATTGCTTTTACATGAAAGCCGATCACTGGCTGAAAAGAATGATACCAAGATGATACCTAAACCTGCAGGCATCATTCTGGTATAACCATTCAAAGTCCAGCAACATACTGGACATATATTGTAATCTTTTTTTTTTTCATGCAGCCTCTTGGCTGAACGAAAAAAAGAGATTGATTGGTGGGTATGCCCACCATTAGAATACCTCCCTTCATCCACCCACTTCTAATGATGGGCATACATGCACCATTTATATATGCCGATGCATGGGGGCATCCTCCCGCAAAAGTTATGCCGTGTACACACGGTCGGAATTTCGACCGTATGTACGTGGCATTAGGAGCCAATCGCTCCTCCGCCCCCCCTGCTGCCCCCATGCTTCGGCACATATGCTCTTTTTTTTAACTGTGGTGGTGAAATCACCTCCTACAGCGTTGGAGTCGCGGCTTTATGTATCGTGGGAGCAAACGCTGTTGCTGTCAAGATAAATAAATCCGCGCTGCAACTGAATGGCGCACCTGAAAACAAAAAAATGCTTAACACTAAAACACAGTAAACAAAATTACATACCTGAAAAGCAAGCATGATAAAACATGATAAAACATAATAAAACATTGCAGAATAGAATGGAGTAAAAAAAGAGCAACAATAGAGAGAGAGAGAGAACAATAAAACGACAACTATTTTTGTTTTTTTTATTTTTTTGAGATTCACAGGTAAAAAAGCTCCTGACTGTTAGCGACTGAATCAAAACGCTACCACAAAAAAAATGTTAGCGATCGCAGGGATCAGGCCTGACTCTGCGAACGCTGCAGTTATGTGTGCTTAGTGTTTTGTAAGTGACAGTGATCGATCGATACTGCACTTGGGTGGGCTGGGCTGGGCTGGGCGGAGGGGGAAAACGCAGGTGCTAGCAGGTATCTGGGCTGATCCCGCTAACAATGCGTTTTTTTGGAACCCTAAACTGCTGGGACGCTAGTATAGATCTGATCAGATCAGATATTGATCTGTTCAGATACTATACCACTAAGGGAGGTGTATGCTTTGCGCGTGGGTGTTTGCGGTACTGGCACTAACCTGGGGCGACGCAGACCTTATTTGACCCTAAAACCTAATTGATATCACCCGCCGGGCGATCAGGGGGTTAAACCGTTATTGGGTAATAAATGGCGGGTGCCCTGACAGTATAAAAAACAAGCTAACTAACCAGCGTCACCCGTAACAGTAATACAAAAAAAAACTGGTTACCTAGCGACACTAATGCAGCGATCAGAAAAACGATCGCTTAGTGACACTGGCAAAAGGGGGTGAAAGGGTTAACTAGGGGCAATCAGGGGGTTAAACCTTTATTAGGTAATATATGGGGGTACCTGACGCTATATAAAAACCTGACGGGGAACCTAAATAACGAAATAACTAACTGGCTAACCAGCGTCACCAGTGACAGTTATACGGTGATTACTGGTGAAAGGGTTAACTCTAGGGGCAATCAGGGGGTTAAAACCTTTATTTAGGTTGTAATATGGGGGTACCTGACCTATAAAACTATTTATGAACCTATATAAAACATGGCGGTTAAAATAAAAAAAAAATGGTTACCTAACGACACAATGCAGCGATCAGAAAAACGATCGCTTAGTGACACTGGCAAAAGGGGGTGAAGGGGTTAACTAGGGGCAATCAGGGGGTTAAACCTTTATTAGGGGGGGGGTAGGGGGCTACCTAGGACCTAAAACTAACTGCCCTGACAGTTATTACAGTCACACTGACACTAAATGCAGTGATCAGTAAATAAATGATCACTGCAATTAGTGACACTGTGACTGGGGGGGGAGGGGGTGATCTGGGGGGTGATCTGGGGGTGACAGGGGGGTGGATTGTGTGCCTATGTGTACTGGTGTCAGTGTACTGTTTGTGCACTAACCTTTACATCTTCTCTGCTCGGCGTTCCGGTCACATAGACCGGCGCACCGAGCGTGACATCACTTCCGCCTTCCTGTCTATACAATAGACAGGAAGGGGAAGCTTTTCATTCGCCAGGAGCGATCGCGAGGGGGTGGCCAGAAACCACTGGCCGTCCCCTCGTCCCGGATCGCTCCTGAAGCGATGCCGACCGTCCCCGCCGGCGGAGGGGGGTCCGATCGGACCCCCCAACCGCCTGAAGAATGGCACGTACAGGTACGTGGTTCTGCCTGTACGTGCCATTCTGCCGACGTATATCTACATGGGGCGGTCGGCAAGTGGTTAATTATTCAGACATAGACTGGGCAGAGGGAACCACGCATTCGTCTAAGGTTCGTCAGTTCCTAAATGTCTTGCAGGACAATTTCAGGGGTCTGATGCTTGACGCACTAACTAAAAACAAGGCGTTACTAGATCTACTGATTACCAACAATACAGACCTGATCACAGATGTGGAAATATGGGGCAATTTAGGAAACAGAGATCACCGGTCAATTTGGCTTCAGTATAAATCACACAAATAGGAAACACAAGGGAACACAAAGACATGGAATTTCAAAAGAGCCAACTTCCCTAAACTATGAACCTTGCTAACAGATATAAATTGGGATAAAATCTTAGAAACAAAGAACACGGAGAAGAGATGGGTTTGCTTTAAGAGCATATTAAATAAGGGCATTGGCCAGTGCATCCCATTGGGAAATAAATTTAAAAGAGCGAACAGAAGTCCTGGATTGCTTAGCTCTAATGTAAAAATGCATATAAAAGCAAAGGGGAAGGCCTTCAAAAAATACAAGGCTGAGGGATCATTACCAGCATTCAGACTTTACAAAGAATGCAACAAGATATGTAAGAGTGCAATTAGGGCGACTAAGATAGAACACGAAAGACACATAGCGGAGTAAAGCAAAACAAATCCCAAGAAATTCTTTAAGTATATAAACAGTAAGAAAGGGAGGACAGACCATATTGGCCCCATAAAGAATGAGGAAGGACATCTGGTTACAAAGCATGGGGAGATGGCAAAGGTATTGCACTTTTTTTATCCTCAGTCTTCACAAGGGAATCGGGGGGCTTCAGTAACCAAAACTGCAGCGTTTGTCCTGTTTGTTTGACACATCACAGGAAGCACCCTCATGGCTAACAGAGGACAGAATTAGAAATAGACTTGTGAAACTTAACAATAATAAATCACCAGGACCAGATGGCTAGCACCCGATGGTACTTAGGAAACTCAGTCAAGTAATTGCCAGAACATTGTTCCTAATTTTTAATGAATGTCTACTGACTGGAATGGTACCAGCTGATTGGAGAAAAGCCAATGTAGCACCAATATTTACAAAAGGGCCAAAATACATCCCTGGGAATTACAGACCAGTTAGCCTAACATCAATAGTATGCAAGCTCTTGGAGGGGATTATACAAGATTTTAGTAATGAAAACTGTATCATTAGCAGTAATCAGCATGGACCCATGAAGATTAATTCTTGCCAAACCAATCTATTAACCTTCTATGAGGAGTTGAGCTGCAAACTAGATAAAGGAAGGCCTGTAGATGTGGTGTATCTGGATTTTGCAAAAGCATTTGACACAGTTCCCCATAAAAATGTATTGTACAAAGTAAAGTCAGTTGGCATGGACCATAGGGGGAATACATGGATTGAAAACTGGCTACAAGGGTGAGTTCAGAGGGTATGGTTAATTTGTTCATAAACGACCTGGAGGATGGGGTAAACAGCTAGATCTCTGTAATTGCTGACGACACTAAGCTAAGCAGGGCAATAACTTCTCCGCAGGATGTGTAAATCTTGCAAGACGATCTGGACAAATTAATGGGATGAGTAACTACATGGCAAATGAGGTTTAATGTAGAAAAATGAAAATAATGCATGTGGGTGGAAAAAATATTAATGCAATCTACTAGGATGGAAAAGGACCTGTGGGGGTCCTAGTAGATGATAGGCTCAGCAATGGCATGCAATGCCAAGCTGCTGCTAACAAAGCAAACAGAATATTGGCATGCATTAAAAAGGGGATTAACTCCAGGGATAAAATGATAATTCTTCCACTCTACAAGACTTTGGTCCGGCCTCACCTGGAGTATGCTGTCCAGTTCTAGGCACCAGTCCTCAGGAAGGATGTACTAGAAATGGAACGAGAAGAGGCGCTTGAGAGGGGATATGATTTCTATTTACAAATACCATACTGGTGACCCCACAATAGGGATAAAACTTTTTTGTGGAAGGGAGTTTAATAAGACACGTAGCCACTCACTAAAATTAGATGAAAAGAGGTTTAACCTTAAACTGCGTAGAGGGTTCTTTACTGTAAGAGCGGCAAGGATGTGGAATTCCCTTCCACAGGCAGTGGTTTCAGCAGGGGGGCATCGATAGTTTCAAAAAACGATTAGATAAGCACCTGAACAACCGCAAGGGATATACAATGTAATTCTGACATATAATCACACACATAGGTTGTACTTGATGTACTTGTGTCTTTTTTCAACCTCGCCTACTATATAACTATGTAACTATGTGCAAACAAAAAATCTTTTTTTTTTTAAATTTTCCATGCAATCAATTGGATATTCTTTGTAGTGTGAACATTCATTTTGTTTTACTTCATTCACTGAGATAAGTGAGAAATCATTTTAAATTCACAGTTACAAAGCTAATCTGATTTAAAAAAAAACACACAAGTCCATCCAGTACAACCAACATAGAGAAAAAAAACACACACAAACACACAAATAGAAAACCTTCATATATTAGAATCCTATACCCACAGTTGATCCAGAGGAAGGCAAGAAAAAAAAAAAAACCCAGCCTAGCATGATCCAATTTGCTCTGGGGAGGGGTGGGGGAATTCCTTTCTGATCACCCAAAAGGCAATTGGATATTCCCTGGATCAACTTTACCTATAAATATTAATATCCAGTTATAGTATATTTAGGAAATAATCTAGGCCTTTTTTAACCACTTCCAGCCCAAGGAAGTCATATGACGTCCTTGACTTTCAGTGGGAATATCTGAATGATGCCTGCAGCTACAGGCATCATTCAGATATCCTTGTTTTCAGCCAATGATTCTGTGCACCATAAGAATGATCATAGTGGCAGTTCCCCCACTTGATAGTTATTACAGGGACATCCCCCCACCCGCCGCCATCCGGTGCTTCTCCAGGTTCTCCCGTGCCATCGGGGACCGGGAGAAAGAATTCGGCCTGGATGACGACCATAGAGATTTCCAGTCATCTATGACTGTCGGAGGCCCGGGCCGTGGATGTAAACAAAGCCGCGATTGTAGCTGGTAAGCAAAGAGGACCTGTCACGAACGATTCCTATTACAAAGGATGTTTATATTCCTTGTAATAGGAGTAAAAGTGATAAAAAAAAATTAAAAAAAATAAAGTTAAAAAAATTAAGTAAAAAAAAATAAAATAAAAAAATGTAAAACGCCCCTGTAAAACGCTTGCGCACATAAGCGAATGCACACGTTAGTCCCGCCCACATATGTAAAACCGCACATGTGAGGTATCGTTGCTTGTGTTAGAGCGCGAGCAACAATTCTAGCACTAGACCTCCTCTGTAACGCTAAACATGTAACCTGTAAAAAAATGGAGATTTTTAAGTACTGAAGTTTCCATGAGTGTGCACAATTTTAACGTGTGACATGTTGGTATCTATTTACTCAGCCTAACATCATCTTTCACATTATACAACAAAAATTTGGCTAACTTTACTGTTTTGTTATTCTTTAAATCATGAGACAGTTTTTTTTCCAAAAAAAAAAAGGCGTTTGAAAAATTGTTGCGCAAATACTGTGCCAAATAAAAAGTTACAACAAACCGCCATTTTATTCCCTAGGGTGTCTGCTACAAAAAATATATACTGTTTGGGGGTTCTAAATAATTTTCTGGCAAAAAAATTATGATTTTTACATGTAGGAGAGGAGTGCCAGAATAGGCCCAGTATGGAAGTGGTTAAAACAATCTACTGAGCTGGCCAGAACCACCTCTTGAAGGAGTCTATTACATATTTTCAGAGCTCTTACTATAAAGAAGCCTTTCTTTGTTTGGTGATTAAATCTATTTTCCTCCGGACATTAAGTGTTCACCCCTTGTCCTCTGTGATCACCTTAAGGTGGATAACTCTACACTGAGTTCACTATATGGATATGGATATCATATCCCCTTTAATCTCCTATTCTCAAGAATAAATGAATTCAGTTCAGCTAATCTTTCCTCATAGTTGAGCTCCTCTATGCCTCTTATCAGTTTGGTTGCTCTTCTCTGCACTTTGTCCAGTTCCCCAATATTTAAATATTAAATATATTTTTGTGATCTTGTGCTGAACTGAACTTCGTATTCCAGATGAGGAGATCCTTCTCCAGTACTGATTCCCCCAATTGTACTCCCCCTAGTATGTATGATGCATGCATATTTTTAGCCTCCAAGTGCATAACTTTACATTTATCAACATTAAACCTCATTTGTCACATAGCTGCCCAATTTAACAGTGCATTGAGGTCAGCTTGTAAGTTGGTGTCATCTGCAAAGACTGACATGATACTTTTAATCCCAGATTGTATATCATTTATAAATATATTAAAAAGCAACACTGAACCTTGGGGTACACCACTAACAACCCTAGACCATTCAGAGTATGAATCATTAACCACTACTCTCTTAATACGGTCTTTTAGATAGTTTTCTATCCATTTACAACCAAAAGCTCCCATCACACTTTTTCCAACTGAAATTCCGCTTGTGTGTACAGGGCATTAGGTTTTGGTCACCTACTCGTAAAAAGATATCAGATTTGTCTCACAACTTCTGTCTTTCATGAATCCATTCTGACTTTTTCTTAAAATGTTTTTTCTAGCAAAACCCATCTATATGGTCTTTTATTAAACTCTCCAGTATCTTCCCAAATATAGAAGTTAAACTAATAGGTCTATAGTTACTTGGTAAAAACTTTGACCCCTTTTTAAATATAGGCACCACGTTGGCCTTATGCCAATCCAGTGGTACTATGCCAGTCATTAAAGAGTCCCTAACAATTAGAAACAATGGCTTTGAAATGACAGAGCTCCATTATTTTAGGATCTGTGGGTGTGTTTCATCTGGTCCAGGTTCTTTATTCACCTTTATTCTGTCTAAATATTTCTGGACCATATCGATTTTGAGCCATGGTGGATCATTTGGGGCTGTGTCAGTATCATTCCCATTATGGACATGCTCCTTTGTATACACAGAGCTTAAGAGGGTATTTAATAAATTTCCCTTCTCTTTGTCCCCAGTCACCCACTCTAGATTATTTTGTAAAGGGCTTACATGCTCAGACCTGACCTTTTTACTATTAAAATATTTGAATTTTTTTGGGGGTTTGTCTTACTCTCCTTTGCAATCTGTCATTCGTTTGACCTTTTATGTCCTTGATTTCCTTTTTACATATTCTGTTATATTCCTTGGAACATTTAAATGATGATAGTGTTACTTAATTTTTAATTTTCTTAAAAGCTATTTCCTTAGCATTTATAGCTTTTTAAACTTTGGCCGTGAGCCACATAGATTTTATTTTTAGCCTTTTAAACTTGTTGCCCATGGGAATATATTTTGCAATATATGTGTTTGCATACAGTAGTGTTCATTGATACTAATATTCCCTCTCAGCCTTGGAAAATTTGCTCTAATAAAGTTAATTGTGTTTTTATCTTTCCTGTATGTGCTTGTTGTTTACAGCTAACATTAAATGAAATTATGTTTTGGTCACTGCAACCCAGAAGTTCTTTTATATATATTTTTATATCCGGATAGTTAAAAACCCCCATTATTATCACTATCCCAGCCATTGCAGCCCTTTTTATTTGTGCAAGGAGCTGAGTGTCCACATCCTCGTTAATACTGGGTGGCCTGTAACAAACTCAAATGATTAACTTTGTAGTATGCACACCCATATGCAGTTCCACCCATAATGCTTCAGCCTCATCACACTCTCCATCAACTAGGTCCTCTTTCACACTCTCTTTGAGATATCTTTTCACATACTGTAGAGACAGACGCCACCACCTTTTACCCTTTCTCTCTGAAAGAGAGAACAGCCAGGAATATTAATAGCCCAGTCATGTGAAGAATGAAGCCAAGAAGTCAATTCCTTTGACACCCCTTCAGTAAATCAACCCCGGTGTCCCATTAACTACCATACCATGCTGTCTAGATTAGCCACCAACTAATATGACTGAACAATGGATGCTGGGTAACAAGGAACTCCTGAGAGTATGGAAATATCTAGAAATGAATAGCTAAATGTATAGCAACTGTAACTCTAGAAACCATTACTGTCGTCTTCTTAAAACATCGAATTGAATGCCTCCTTGCAGTCAACACTGACAGAAATAGAAGACTACCAACCTTTTTTATTTTTTGTTCCGGTAACATCGCCCACCGGGCAGAAAAAACTAGGACAATGCTATTGCTGACTAAGTGTTAGTTTAAACAGATTGGCTTCCTGCTGACTAAACATCCTTGTGGTTTTTATCTCAGATGTTTAGACATCACCTGAGTTTAATATTTAGAAGACAACATCCTCCTGCCTGTAATAGGCAGAGATAACAATAACATTTGTCAGCAGAGTGCATTAGCATCACCAGCAACCCTAGAAATTACCATGAATATGTATTATTAATAACCACTAATCTACTGGAACTTAAACATATATCTACCACCCTTAAAGTAGTTCTTTGCCCAACTTGTTCTTAGACTGAATTGAGTGCAGGGGGTTTGATGTTATGCCAAGAATTTATTATTGAACTTAGTAACAGGGCAGTTCTGGTCATGGCAGCTAGGGCTGTGCTGTGGGCTTAATTTCATGCTAGACTGCATTCTCAGTGTATGTCTATACAGAGACCATTATAGGATCAGTCATTACAAGCAGTATATTGTCACGAGTTCTTTTTCTACATTCTCCAAAGAAATATGTGGAGAATATACCCTAAACATAACTTTGTTATGCATATCTTAGTTTGTTAAAATGTATCTTTGTAGCAGTGAAAGATATTCTAACTCCTTTACCAGTTCTTTTATGTGACCTCCACACTAATTTAGTCTCCATTTTCCTATTCTATCCACACCAACTTTTATCTGCCTGGTTCGCACCACCTTCTGCCCAACATTGTCCATACCGCTATCTGTTCTAATCACCTTTTTCCCCATTCTTTTCACATAATTTTCTGCATGCTCTGTGCATACCCCTTTCTCTTTTTGGTTTGACCAACTACTGTCCAACCCCAGTCCACTCTTGGGTCACTTTGTGGATCCTCTTCCCACTTTTCTTGAATAACCATCTGTTCACATCCTGAAAGCAGTTCAGTCTTCTGAAACATTTCTGACAGCAGTGACAGAATCATTGCAGAAGCTTAGATGTGGTGTTCTGTAGGTAGAAGATGTATGCCACAGGGCTTGATGCGATCAGATAACTCTGTTGATAAATGAATCCCGCCACAACTGACTTTGAGAAATTTGTGGCTCAGCTGCAGAGTCTGGGCAGGGTTTCATGACAAACTTCTGAGATGTTATGTCAGTCTCTTTTTGTTTTCCTAGATGTGACCCAATGACTGACAAAATTCCATTTTGATCCCTGTTCCAGTAGAAAATCTGGTAAACCCACATTAGCACCCTGTAACCACAACCACAGTTAAACCACAGTTGTCACATTTCTAGGATTTTTGTCCCTGGAAATGTCTTCATTGTTTTGAACAGGGGCGGACTGACAACTCATGAGCCCCCGGGCAATAGGAGATCATGGGGCCACACAGTATACACACACACAGTATACAATCACACAGTATACACAGACATGTTTCTATTGGCTGAGAAGGTACTGGAGAGGTGGGGCAGCTATAATCTCTGGATTTTTAGACCAAGAGGATGTCGGTAAGGGACATTTCAGAGACAGATGTAAAACAAAACACAGATTTTTACATACTGTCCCTGGTTTTACTGAGGCTGGGAACCCTGATGGGGCCCCCTAGTGGCCCGGGGCCCTCGGGCAGTCCCTGAGTGGCCGAATGGTCAGTCCGCCCCTGGTTTTGAACTAACCATTTGCACCATAATTATACGTTTTTGTTTGTCTGATCATTTTGATTCTTTTAATCTAATAATGTTATTGAAAAGCAGTTATTAAAGAGTACTGGTAACAATTGGGTTTAACATTCCTTTTAAATAATGTGGATTGTTATGTACACTCAGAACCTAGGAATGAACTTATTAAGTGAGGCAGTTGATGAATCAGCAACTATTGAAATTCAGGTGAGTTGCATTCCCTGTATAATAATAATACCCAACTACAAATGTTAGACTCAGCAAAGTAAGTAAAGCTAAAAAAAGGACTTTCTATATAAGTCTACACAGTTCTAATTACGTTTAATATTTCAGATTATTGCATAAACCCAGTTGTAACTGTTTCTCTTTAAAATTGAAGTAAGAGATTTATCCAGCAAGTTTGTTGTCCCTGATTTCCTTAGATAGTTACAGGTTCTGAAAATCTGTCCCTGGAAATGTCTTATTTCTACCCAGCTGTACCCAATGTCCTGCTTGTCACATCCATTTCTTATAATCTGCTGGTACTATGGTTCTTATTTTTTATTAAAATACAAACAATTATTTTTATTTCAATATAATAGTGATTACATATGTGGGCATAAGATATCTCATTGTGCTTAAACATAGTGGTTAATATGGTTCTTCATCCTGGTTGAAAAAAAATGTAGTCAGCAGCTATAAATATTGTAGCTGTTCACTTTTAATAAACAGACACTCACCAGTCCAGGGATCCAGTGCCATCCTCACCTGGGACGGTTCTTTGCCGGTCTTTGTGTCCCAGTGCTGGAATGTTAACTGTGGGATGCTGGCTGTGACTCCTCACAGCTGGCTTTACAGTGTGCATGAGCGAGCCGTGTTGTGCTTTGTGAACGTCAAAACTAGGTACCCCCCCAAAAAAGTTCTAAAAGAAGAAGAGGAGGGGGGAAAGAGGGCATAAAGTTGAAATTCCCATTTAGGGTGAAATTCCGCTTTAGGTATGCCTGGAAATTTTCTGCATGATTTATTTTGATGTTTATTTTTCCAAAGTAAGAAACACCAACTCAATTACTAGTGTTTATGGAAATTCTAAAATTGTGGTAATTGTTATACTAAGCCTGACCTTCATTTCAAAGGTTTAAAAGTAAATGTCTCTACAAGATGCTTGCTATTACCTTGTTATCCAGAAATACCTTTTCTGTTCATCTGTCTCTTTTACTTTATTACTGGGCTTTACTTTTCCTGACTTTATGGCTACACTCCAGCAACTGGCCTGTCCAATAAAAGCTCCCTTACTGGCCGTTGAGAGCAGGTGACCTCTGATATCTTGAGTGCCTCTGTAAGGGGGATTCCTGTATTTGTATTACAAAGATTATTTTAAAGGGTTTGCTCACACCAGAATACACAGTATGTTAATGTATGCTGCATTGAGGTGAGCTGCTATGCCTTGATACATTAAGACTTCATCTGATAAACATCAATGCACCCAGAATATCACATGCATGCACTTCAATGCAATGCTTAAATGGAAACAAACTCTATTTAAAACAATGGATTTTTTGATGTCCATGCATTATGCCAAAAATAAAAATAGCACCAAAAAGCAAGCGAGCATCATGTGAACAAACCCTAAGGGAAAATGGAAGAGAACGCACAGGAAAATATGTGTCAGGAGCTGAACAAAGTTGCTACTAAGGGACCATTCATACCACAATGCTGAGTGTTGTCATGCATTGAGGAAGGTGGCAGTGCACCAGAGTCCATTTAAAATGAATAGGCTGAAACACACAGCAACACACATGAAAATCGAGCAGACTGCATGTTTTAGAGTGCAGTACAAAACACACCACATCATGTATTGTAATGCACATGCATTTTTAAGGTGCGTTGGGGTGCAATCTACAAAATATGGCATCAAGATGCACCTACGCAAGTAATGTGTGTCAGCATGTGTTGTGAACCATTCATTGATACCATGTATACTGGTGTAAATGTGCTTGGAAGAAGTAGAAAACTCCTCTAAACATCACCAGTATGAAAACTGCCAACTTTTAAATTATCCAGGGTATAATGACTAAATTATATTATGCTGGGTGTAACCAGCTCTACTCCACCCAAAATAGAATAGTTCCCTATAACCACTACATACCCACACATAATCTATTTTATTAAAAAGCATTTATACCTCCAGCAGGAAGTATATTTATGCCTCTCCACGCTCTTGGAGAGTGTGCGTCTCAAACTTGTGATCAGAGCGCTGCTAGACAACTGCAGCTGGGGGCCAATCGATAAAGCGTCTGCTCATACGTTCAACATGACAGCCTGTCAAGGGTAGTTATAATAAAAAGGCTCTTTGTGAAAAAAACTATTCTGTGTGCCCTGCCTCTAAGATCAGATGTATCATGTTTGTTTGCTTCATTTTTGTAAGCAGGAAACAAAATCCAAATCAAAAAAAAGTGCAAAAAACTAAAATCAGAAAGTGTAAACCACAGTAAAGTCCACACAGTATGTGATTCAAATAAAGTTCATACAACAAATTGATCCATGTTATCTTCGTGAAGTTAGATCAATAATGTTCTTATTCATATAACGTTTGTATTTTTCAATCCACCACCATGAATCCATGGATGGACTATGGATTCCCACAGGTCACTTCACTCACCAGAGTTATTTGGACCTCATTTTACTGAGTGGTAAAAAAAAGAATTCCAAGATTGCCTTTTATGCAGCTCACCTATGGACTTTACTATGATTTACACTTTCTGATTTTAATTTTTTACACTTTACTTTGATATATATGATTTGGGTCGCGATGCTGGAGATTATAATATTAGGTTATTCTTTTACATATTTACATTGATTTTTAATCTAGGGGGCTGCAATCTTTTACAAAAGGACACTATAAAGCCGCGTACACACGATCAGATTTTTCGACGGGAAATGTTGGATGTCAGGCTGTTGGTGGAAAATCCGACCGTGTGTATGCTCCATCGGACAATTGTTGTCGGACTTTCGCGACAAATGTTGGCCAGCATGTCTTCAAATTTTCCGCCAATAAATGCGTGTTGTTGGATTTTCCGAGCATGTGTACACAAGTCCGTCGGACAAAAGTCCAAAGTACGAACACGCATGCTCGGAAGCAGAAGCGGTCGGTCTTGTAAACTAGCGTTTGTAATGGAGAATTAACATTCGTGACAAATTATGAAATCTCCAAATGCAGAGCACAATTCTCTTCTTCTTTAATGGGATAATAATTAAGCTGCTTTGCTGGTGATACTGATGGAGTTATTGCAAACATATTTTCAAAGGCTTTTTTTTTTCTAGTGATATCAAGAATAATATTATTATGCTTTTTTTATTTTTATTTGTGCAAGAATTATTACACCATTATCCCCTAGTTTATAAGATCAAAGATACAACTATGTTGGTGTCCCTTGTGAATTTTACATTGTATTTTTTAAAAAGTAACTGCCGACTCCCAAACTGTCATTTGTAAGTAAAACGCATAGCCAAGTATTATTCTCTAGTATTATTTTACACAATTTTTTTATTGTACATTAAATAAAAAATAATAATTAGACATGCTATCTTCCAATAGAACTTAACCAAAAAGTACATTCTATGCATCCAAAAATATAGAAAATATACCAAATCAAATCATTATTCAAAAAAATAATGTCAAAGCAATAACTCAAGGCCAATAATAAATAACACTTTATCGCCTCCGATTCTGCAACTTGTCTGGTTGACGAACGGCCATTCAGAAACTAACTGAAAGGCATGAAATGAAAAGCGCAAACTGAAAAGCACTAAATGAAAAAACGTGAAAGTAAAAGCACGAATCAACACTCACCAAACTTCTACTAACACAAAATTAGCAGAAGGAGCCCAAAGGTTGGCACTAAAGAGCTTAAAAAACACATAGTACGTATAGTACGTCACTACGTTCGTAATTGTTGACCAACATTTGTGTGACTGTGTGTATGCAAGACAAGTTTGAGTCAACACCCTTCGGACAAAATTGTTGGCGGAAAGTCTGATCGTGTGTTTCGAGAGTTTTATTATTACTTTTGAGGTTTGTTCCTAAGTGATGGCTATTTTGAGCTTTAAGGAAATGAAATTGTATTTTTTCCTATATTTCTTATGTTTCATATGATAGAAAAGTCTAGCAATGTAGAGTTTCAGGAGAAAACACTATCTGTCCTGAAAATAAAGAGTATCAATTCAGTTAGCAGGCTAAATACATTTAAAACAGCAGTTATCTGATAAACCATTATATCTTTAAAACATAAAAACTGCTGCAGCAAACCTGCCACTTATGTTAGATAAGCATCAAAAAAATAAATAAACAGAACATAATAAAAAAAAAATACAAATTTAATTATATAAAAAGCAAATATAGGTTTGGACCAGCATGGGTATGTGCTATCATACTATTTAGACCTTTTGATCAACCCAATAGATAAATTACTGTTGTCTCATTGAGTACTACATTAGACTCTCAACTCTTCCATACACATGATGTAAAGTTCAAACACATTTTCATGAGGATATCATTGTACATTGCTATACAGCGATCCTTTTCTCACTTGTACCTCTTTCCCTCAAGGCCACTACAGCTGTGCCTTAGAATGTCATATCTACCCAGAAGTGACAAAGACTCCAGTCTTCTGGATTCTGCTATGAGATGCTCTCACAGCATAGTTATTACCAGACTCCACACCACAAATGCAAAGCAATGAGAACAATTCAATGTCATGGCTATTTATAATGGGCTTCTAAAGGGTTTTCCTGTTAGAACATCACTAGCCAGCGGGTATGCACTAGAAAAGGGCTTTTTATCATGACGTGTTGCTTTGGGCAATGGAAGCGAAAGGATGCATCTACAGCTGCCTTTGTACTCATTTCACTAGACAGTATTAATACAGTAATATAACACTCGTTATTTATTTTATGAAGAGGAAGATGAGAAGACAAAAAAAACATTAAAATAGGTACTCCAGAAGGAAAATAAGGGTGGAATTATTATGATACTTAATGAAGATCTTCAAAACTATTGGTTGGGGTTAGATATTCTGTAAAACTAGGTACCGTATATACTCGATTATAAGCCGACCCAAATATAAGCCAAGGCACCTAATTTTACCACAAAAAATGGGAAAACTTATTGACTCGAGTATAAGCCTAGGGTGAGAAATGCGCAGCTACTGTAAGTGGAAAAGAGGGTAGACAATGCCCATTTGCAGCCTCACTGTACCCATTTGCATGCATCACTGTGCCCATTTGCAGCCATAGGTCCCCCAAACTTCAAACTTGGTAGTTAAGGGTTCCTAGATACCCCCTAGCTGCAGACAAATTTGGGGTCTCTGGACCCAAAGGGTCCCGAAATAACATTGCTGCAGATGGACACAGTTGACCGAATTTGGGGCCCTGTATCTCGGGTATTTTGGATATGTTGTACTTTTGGGGTTCCTAGCACCAAGTGGCTCCGAGATACGGGGCCCCAAAGTCAGGTCGGAAAATGTCAAGCACTTTTCTGCAGCAGAGAATGACATTTTCCGAACCGACTTTGGGGCCCCGCATCTCGGGCCACTTGGTGCTAGGAACCTGTGGATGTAAAGAAACTGTTCTGTAAAGCTCCTCCAGGGATCTGCCATGCTCACTGCTTGAGCTGATCCCAGAATCCCCCGACATTTAAAGAAAGGAGCAGCACTGTGTATTCTGAAACTTCTGAGGACAGAATCTTTACAAAGGGAGATACAGTTTTTTTGGAGCATCCAAATCTACAGTATGAACTTGCATTACAGAGCACAGTGTAATGCACATTTTCAAGTGACGAGGCATGCTGGTGCTCATGCATTTTTATGTTGCCTATAGGCCTGCTATGCATGCCCATATATTACTCATGGCCCATGACCCATTTTTTCCGTTTCACTGCAACACAAAACAAGTGTCACCTGTATTTTTGATTCATGAATGCAAAATAAGGGTCCATTGGTTATAAAGGGGTGCGCTCTCAAAACCCCTGTTCATAACCTAGCATTTCCATGCATGTGATAACACAAATGGGGAGGTGAAAAATGGGGCTTTTAAAGAGGACTGCTAGGTCCTCCTCCATCTAGAAAAAAAATGTTGTGGGTCAAGGTCCTTTTTGTTTCTATCGTGTTTTTACCTGTAATGCCGCGTACACACGATCGGAATTATGGTCGGAAAGAGCGCTGATGGTTTTCCTGACGGAATTCCACACGGTCACACCAAATTCCCACCGTCAAGAACGCTGTGACGTACAACACTACAACGAGTCGAGAAAAAGTCAAGTTCAATGCTTCCGAGCATGCGTCAAATTGTTTCCATGCATGCGTAGGAATTTTGCACGTTGGAATTGCTACAGACGATCGGAATTTACGTCTGAAAAATTGAGAACATGCTCTCAAATTTTTGCTGGCGGGAATTCGGCCAGCAAATTTCCAATGGAGCATATACACTGTCGCATTTTCCGATGAAAAGCTCTCATCGGTCTTTTGCTGGCCGAAATTCCGATCGTGTGTACGCGGCATTAGTCCTTACTAATTACTAGGTTGTATGAACATACATTTTCAGACTGGATATTTATTTAGGCAGACCTGAATGATGACATATTTCTATTTGAACAGTGTCATTATTTTAGTGAAAACGAATGTTAGAAGGAGAAAAAAAGCTGTCCCGCTTTATATTTACAACTACTATTTTAACTGAACAGACCTACAAACAAGAAAACAGAGAGATGGTTTTGTGTTTTTTGAACTACAATCATCCTTGATCCTTACCCTTTTGCTATAGAAATCAGCCCATTGTGGAGTATACATAGATTCCTGCTTCAGGCTGGGTTCACACTTAGTGCGGATGCAGCTCACAGCAGGGATCCGGTGCATCCTTGTTCTCCATTTCAGGGACTAGTGTGAACCCAGCCTCAGACCCATTTTTAATAGGAGATGCAATGAGAATATATTAATCAGTTATGGTGTGAACTCTAACAATATATTTTTCTCATTTGCTCTATTTTGGTCTGGAAAATATACCATTGAAAGCATATTGTTATAGCTGATTGATAAATTAAATATCTGATCATTTTAGGCAGAAATCTGGTAAACTAATCATTTCCTGGGCTCTCTTCCTCTGCAGATAGGTATCAGTTTGCATTGTTCCTAGCTATCTTTGCTGATGACCAAAAAACCTCCCAGAGGTGTTACAGTATATAGTCCTAACACACTACCACCCTAGAGTGACAATGCTGCTCCTCCTTGATGCAGCATGGTTGCCACCCTAGGACAAAAAGTGTGTTTGTGGCAGAATCACCAAGTAAAAATAAAGTTGAGAAAAGTGTGAAAAAAGACAACAAATCCAGCCACCACAATGCACCAGTAGGATGCAATACATTCAGTTTTTACTTTTGGCTGTTGCACTTTAAACCTGAAGCAGATAATGCAAACCTACTATCCAGCTATTTTCTCCATGTTAAATGATGGCACCAAAAAATCAATCCTAAAGTAAGGGCAGGAGTATAGCAACAGTGTACTTTCCCACAAAGTTGGGAGCATGAAATTGTCCAAAATGTCTTGGTATGCTGATGCCTTAAGAGTTCCCTTCACTGAAACTAAGGGGCCAAGCTCAACCCCTGAAAAACAACTCCAGACCATAATCCCCCCTCCACCAAATGATTTGGACCAGTGCACAAAGCAAGGTCCATAAAGACATGGATGAGCGAATTTGGGGTGGAAGAACTTGACTGCACTTTTAGCTGTTGCGCTTTAAACCTGAAGCAGATAATGCAAACCTACTATCCAGCTATTTTCTCCATGATAAATGATGGCACCAACAAATCAATCCTAAAGTAAGGGCAGGAGTATAGCAACAGTGTACTTTTTCCTGTAGTTATTTGAAAAATACAGTGACCATACAGATACCAAGGCAAACATTTATTATTTTTGTACTTATTTAGTGTCACTATAAACCACAGTACATTTTGCACTGCAACTACAGGAGGACGCATATAATGATGTATCACTGTTTGATTGCTGATGCAAACACCAGTGGAAGGAAGAGGTAGGGAATTACAAATATAAAGAAACTTGAGGAAAGACCCTTGAATTATGGAATGGTTTTAGTAGAAACTCCCTTAAATCACATAAAATAAAAAAAATCTAATGATGGAATGGACTGGAAATTTTTTTTATTATACGGTATCTGCTTTATAATCATAGCTACATTTTAATGAATAGACTGAAAAACAAGTTTAAAAAAAAGGTTAATTGTTCTTTAAGGGGTGATTCCACTTCCATTGAAAAAATATAGCAAATTCCAAAAAAATAATATAACATACACAATTACTACATACACTATATTGCCAAAAGTATTGGGAAACCTGCCTTTACTCGCACATGAATTTTAATGGCATCCCAGTCTCAGTAGGATTCGATATTGAGTTGGCCCACCCTTTGCATCTATAACAGCTTCAACTCTTCTGGGAAGGCTGTCCACAAGGTTTAGGAGTGTGTCTATGGGAATGTTTGACCATTCTTCCCGAAGCGCATTCGTGAGGTCAGGCACTGATGTTGGACGAGAAGGCCTGGCTCACAGTCTCCATTCTAATTCATCCCAAAGGTATTCTATTGGGTTGAAGTCAGTACTCTGTGCAGGCCAGTCAAGTTCCCCCACCCCAAACTTGCTCATCCATGTCTTTATGGACCTTGCTTTGTTCACTGGTGTGCAGTCATGTTGGAACAAGAAGGGGCCATCCCCAAACTGTTCCCACAAAGTTGGGAGCATGAAATTGTCCAAAATGTGTTGGTATGCTGATGCCTGTTCCCTTCTCTGAAACTAAGGGGCCAAGCCCAACCCTTGAAAAACAACTCCAGACCATAATCCCCACCAAATGATTTGGACCAGTGCACAAAGCAAGGTCCATAAGCACATGGATGAGCGAGTTTGGGGTGGAGGAACTTGACTGGCCTGCAATGAGTCCTGTAGGGTGCAGGTGAATATCATCCCAAGAGCACTGGCTGCTGGTTATGACATGGGCAGAACGTGACATAAATATGTAACAATTTGGTCACAAGGGATGTCAAAATACTGCTCTCTTTTGAGAGATGACGATAACACCTTATAAATGAGAGTATAACATTTGCAGATTTTGAAACCAAAGATAATCTTTTTGTTCCAGTGTGTGCCCTGCATTATTTTAAGAGTGTGAGAATTGAGAAACTCCCTTGCTGGAAATTTACAAACTTTTTTTTAGCCCTTCATTCATCAAGCATATGATCTTTGTTTAGTCATCTATTTGAAACAAACACCTTTGAACATAGATAACTGAGGTGAGCTGAATGTAGGAGGACCAGGTATGTTAACATTTGTGAAGAGAGATTTATCAGCCTCCATGCTGGGGAGGTTACGGTTCTAGGATGTACCTGCACATTAACTGATAGTGTATTAAATGTCGGTTCTTCGCTTCCCAGAAACATATGTGTATAAAGAAAATGAACATTAGTTGTGACAGTTTTATGGTGATGGAGAAGAGATAATTTATTTCTTTTATATGACTTTTTTTTTTTTATTTGATCTTTAGCACTACATGTACTAGAAGTTAAAATCAGCGGCCAGCAGCTGCATATAGATCGACAATCTCCAAGGTTTAGGAGTGTGAAAGATCCTATCCTGGACTAACTTACATTGTGCTCACTGGCTAATTTCCACAAGACAGTAAAATAAGTGCAGTACTAAATATACAATGTCCGTTGATCTGCTGAAACATGTCAGCCACGTGAAAAAAGAAAAGTATTATGCCGCGTACACACAAGCGGAATTTCCGTCGGAAAAATCTTGGATGGTTTTTCCAACGCTCAAGCTTGGCTTGCATATACACGGTCACACAATAGTTTGCTGAACTTTCGACCGTCAAGAACGCAGTGATGTACAACACCACGACGAGCCGAGAAAATGAAGTTCAATGCTTCCGAGCATGCGTCAAATTGTTTCCGAAAATGCGTAGGAATTTTGCGCATCGGAATTGGTACAGACGATCGGAATTACCAATCGGAACTTTTTCCGACCGAAAAATTGAGAACATGCTTTTAATCTTTTGCTTGCTGGAATTCCGCCAGCAAAAGTCCAATGGAGCATACACAAGGCGGAATTTCCGCTCGTGTGTACGGCATAACTCCAGGTTGGTCCACCTTCATCTGCCACAAAAAGGCGGGTGTCAGTCCAGCGCATAACTGAACAGTGTATGCAAAAAAATAAATTGATAACTGCACTTATCACCTTTATTTATACATGTCCATAAAAACAGAGCAATACAGCAGGAGGAAGGAGACTATTAACACATTCACGTTAAACAGTGCCTAATCATAGCATACACATCATGTTAACCACCATACTTATAAACATGTTCAATGAAACACTATACTAGTTTGCACAGCTGAATCCTATTGATAGATAATTGGGTCTCAAAACCTATTATTCGAAACAAGTACCAACATAGAAATACAATATAGAAAAATCATCGATAAGGACTTCAGGACTTTTTAGTTTCCTCATCAGTTAGTAAAACCCGGTTTGGGACCTGGAGCCCGGAGATTTCGTAGAGCTTTGGCACAGGTGAAATTTCCAATCTTGGGTCCTGGTTTTGGGAACCACCAGAACACTAATCGGGCAAGTGTGTGCTGGGCTTTAGAGGAGACCAGACTATGGTTTTGGGCTCCATCCCAGGTGAGAGAGGAGGTCTCTGCCAAAATTGTGTCACATCCAATTAAAAATTCAAACCTCCTGGCATAGAAACACATCCCTTCCTCCCCGTGGAGTCATTACTTTCTCTATGCCCTATTTTCATATAACTAAAAAATCAGCCCCATGACATTCATTGAAGTGTTTTGCTACATTAGTTGAGCTGATCTCTAAGTCTCCTTGTTGTTCTACCAACATATTATTATTATTATTATACAGGATTTATATATCACCAGTAGTTTGCGCAGCGCTTTATAACATCAGGGAAGACAGTACAAGTACAATACAATTCAATACAGGAGGGATCAGAGGGCCCTGCTCGTTAGAGCTTACAATCTAGAAGGGAGGGTCAAGTGGAAACAAAAGGTAATAACTGTGGGGGATGATCAGATGGACAAACTGAAAATACAGTTGTTAGGTGTGGGTAGGATAGGCTTCCCTGAAGAGAAGATCGTCAGGGATCGTCTAAAAGCTAATAGAGTAGGAGATAGACTGACAGATTGGGGTAAGGAGTTCCATAGGCTTGGAGAGGCTCTGGAAAAGTCCTGGAGGCGAGCATGGGAGGAGGTGATGAGAGAGCTAGAGAGCAGGAGGTCTTGAGAAGAACAAAGTAAACGATTAGGTTGGTATTTTGAGACTAGGTCAGTGATGTAGCTGGGGGCAGATTTTTTGGATTGCTTTGTAGGTAGTTGTTTTTGAATTTAATTTGTTGGGAAGCCAGTGGAGGGATTGACAGAGAGGAGTGGCAGAGACAGAGCGGCTGGTAAGGTGGATGAGTTTGGCAGCAGCATTCATGATGGACTGAAGGGGAGTTAGAGTATGCAGAGGTAGGCCAATGAGGAGGGAGTTGCAGTAATCGAGGCGGGAGATGACCAGGGAGTGAATCAAGAGCTTTGTTGTGTCATTGGTTAGAAAGGAGCGTATTTTGGAGATGTTCCGGAGGTTGAGGCGACAAGATTTGGACAGTGATTGGACATGGGGCTTCAAGGAGAGTTCAAAGTCATGGACTACTCCTAGTACCTTGGCATGTGGGGATGAGCTGATAGTTGTGCCATCAATTTTGACCGAGAGTTCAGGGGAAGAGGCACGTGGGTTTTGGATAGATTACGTTTGAGGTACATATGTTATGAGGTATGGATTGGAACATGATTATTACAATTAATAAACAATGTCATTTTGAATTCCTTCCAACTTTAACTGTTTTACCTCTCGTTATGTGCGAACAAGAGGGGAACTTACTGTTAACATGCTTATAATTACCAGTAAATTGAAACCAGTTCCTCTTTTATTATTTTGTATCTCAAAATACCTAGGAGACAGTTTGCCAGGGTTGGAGCTCACATGGACAGTACCATAATACTACCTGTCAAAATTTCTCAATAAATATTATCAATATATAGTATGGGTAAGTGCCTATTCATGATCTCTATTTTATTTGGCTTATCTTGTAAAAGTTTAACCCTGGTCCTTGATTTCACAGTATTAGATCTATTCAGAAAAGACTAAAGGGGGTTGATTTACTGAAACTGGAGAGTACAAAATCTAATGCAACTCTGCAGACAAACAAATCAGCTTCCATTTTTTTTTTTTTTTTTTGTATAAGCTTAATTGAACAAGCTGAAGTTAGAAGCTGATTGGCTGCTATGCACAGAAGCACCAGATTTTGCACTCTCCAGTTTTAGTAAATCAACCTCATGGTATCTCCTCTGTACAAGCCTATAATGCATGTATTTAGTTTGACTGTCAAAACTTTCTTCATGTGTGGATATCTGCCGTAAACTTAAAAACTGCCAGGTTGGTATACCACTTACAGTATTCCAGGGATGTCTCAAGTCAGCCCGTAGAATGCTATTGCCCTAAAGGTTTCCAATACAATTCAGTAACAGTCTGACCATCCACACCAGTAAGAGTCAAATCTGGTATTCATCTGTTGAATAGATTCCAAGTATAATTTATTATTATTTTAAGAGTAACTGCACTTTTGTTGAGAAAAAAAAAACATTTATCTCTGGGTGATCTATGTACATTGCAAGGAACAGACTTTGTTGCAGGTTTGTCTGTGTCCATGTGCCCAGTGAATGTGTATGGGAGTGGTTTTAGAATTATCAGTCATTTGTTGCACCTGCAGGGCTCTAATGAGGAAATTGGCAAGGTCTGCTTCCCTTTAGACATGATTTCCCTTTGGGAATATCTCACCAAAATTTTTATTTTGGTTGCAGGTGATGCCAAAAATCTGACTTGTATCTTAAACTTCTGGGAATATCTGAAAATTACACAAGCAGGAAATGACATATCTGGGGGTGTTTTGTACATAATCTGTGTACAGAACACCTCCATGTAGCCATATTGCATTGCATTTTACAGAAAATGACAGCGCTGCATTCAATTACAATATGACTTGAGTCGCAATTGTATATGCTATATAATTTTTTCCTACAAAAGTGGAGTTACCTTTTAAATATAACAAAAAGCGATCCTAACTGCCAGCCTGTTTAGAAAAAATGAATATCAGAATGTAAATGTGACGAAAAAAAATTTGATGAATAGACAAAATGGGATGTTACTCCCAAAGATTCGTACCCTCTCCCATGAAGCATAAATAAAAATTGGCCAGTGAGGCGGATCTTTGTGCCGATCGCCTGTGATGTGTTCAGTTTGTTTTCCTCTATTCCACATGTTCGAACATGAGCAGGGCCATAGGCGTGCGCAGGGGGGTGTGCCAGGTGTGCCTGGGCACACCCTAATCACTCAGTGAAGTGCTGACTCCCCATACTGCCCAGGCATCCCTCTTCTCTCCTCTCCCCTTGGCTGCCACAGGGGATGTTTCAAGATGGAGAGCAGGGGAAGGGGGTAGTCAATATGTAGTAGTATGTAATTTGCCGGCCCCTTCCTTTGCTAATTGAATTCAGTGAACACACTCACTCACTGTGTTTATTCACAAACTGAAGCTTAGTAAGCTTAGTAAACACTGGTGTGTTTGAGCTTTGGGGTGCACACCCTAATGCAATAGGCTGCGCACACCTACCCTGTTTCCCCGAAAATAAGACCTAGCGTGATTGTCGGTGATGGCTGCAATATAAGCCCTACCCCCCCAAACAAGCCCTAGTTAAAGACCTTGTAGGTCTTATTTTCAGGGTAGGGCTTATTTTTGGAGAAACAGGGTAGGGCTTATTTGGGGGGTAGGGCTTATATTGCAGCCATCACCGACAATCACGCTAGGTCTTATTTTCGGGGAAACAGGGTATGAGCAGGGCCATTGATAAGGCAATACAGCCAGCCCTCCTGTACTGGGCCCGGGCACCATCAGTTCAAAAGGGGGAGCCCAGGCACCTGCTGTGCAGTAGGGCCTGCTGTACTGTCTTATTGCAGACATCAGTCCTCTTCTGCCTCCCCCTGCAGCGCTGCCAGCTTCTCCTCCTCTTTCTCCCTCCGGCTTCACAGCAGGGGGACTGGTTCTAGCACATGCGCCCCTTCCATATGCTGTCTGGGCCCCCCGTGTGCCCCTTTCCCCCCTGCAGAGCTGCAGGCTTTCCTCCTCTCCTCTCCTGCCAGCAGCTGCTGCGGGCACACAGGGGGAGGTTTCAGGATGGAGATCAGGGGAAGAGGCCGGTAAATATATAATGTATTGGTCCCTTCCTTTTCTGGATGAACACAATGAGTAATCAGTACCAATCACTCCTGTGTCCATTCACCACTGAAGCATAGTAAACTGTGTTTACTATGCTTCAGTTTGTGAATGAGCAAACAGCTTTAGAGTGCTTCCAATTCATTCATCTGTGCAGCCGAGGTTGGCAAATCGAGACTTTCATATACTTAGCAGTTCAAAGTGCCTGAGTTTTCGTTCACCCTTGCCCTCTGTTCCCACATGAGACTGTGTCTGTTGGATGTTACCCCTGCAAATAAAAAAAACTTTCAAAAGGACTTTTTATGGTGTCAGCGTGCAAAGTCGTTGGGTACTAACTCTGGGAACCCCTAGACCCAGAGGAACAAGCTGAGCGGAGGTAAACGGTAAGCCCAAAATTCAAGGCCGCCCCACCGAGGGTTATGGCTGCTACAGATAATATACACCAGTTTTTTCCACAGGGTATATAGGTACTTACCGATACTATATAATGATAATAGCTATTCAGCTATTTTAGTTTTTTCTTTCCCCTCCTTGTTATTCCCCTCCCTCTTTTTCCCTCTCAACCTTTTCTTCCCCCCCCCTTCCCCCCCATTTCCTATTTCTTGACCGGCTCATTACTTTCATGCTTGAGTAATATTACCATTTGGTAGATATGACATATTATTGATATCCACCCTTTGTTATTTCTAGTCCATCCCTCACTCATTACCCCCTGTGTCCGCCCCGGGTGAGACACCCACATAGGGTGCCTCGTGTGCCCCCTGTTTGACTCCCCCCTGGGACTTTAGTGGTGAGTTGCGCTGTTTTTGTGTTAATCTACTCCATTTATCAAGTTTTTTTTCTGTCAGCATTGTCAATATGTTGTACAAAACCGGATATTATGTATGTAACTATGAGACTGTATTTATCTTTTTTTAGATGCTTTGACACCTCCTGAAGAAGCGACTTAGTCGCGAAACTAGTAGAGGATATCGTCAGCATCTGTATTTACTCTTCCACTCCTAATAGCTGGGGTGTAGACCTTTGTAAAAGTTCAATCAACCTATATGTAATCACGTTACAGCAATCTCCAGATTGGCTTGTTGTAAATTAATTTTTATGTATTTTTCTAATAAACTATATTTAATTTAATTTTATCTGTTTCCAATTTCTGGGTATCGAGATAGTCCTATAACCACCATAGGTGTTGCATGGTATTCTATTTGGAGTAGCCCATGTCAACCCACTCCCTTTTTTTATTAATTCAATCAGGATGATGAACCCACCCCTACCCTTTTCTTTTAACACGATTTGAGGCAACGCAACTTTATAAGCTATTCAGAAATGTTGAGAAGTTGTATTAAAGTAGTGTCCAAGCAAACTCCAACCTTGGTAAACTGTTTGACACCTAGCTACTTTGAGACACACTATAATAAAAAGAGGAACTGGCTGCAATTTACTAGTAATTATAAGTGTGTTAAAAGTAAGTTCCCCTTTTGTTCACACATAATGAGAGGTGGGACAATAGCAAAACACTTTAATAAATGTCATGGAGGTGATTTTTTTCGGCTATACAGATACAGGGTGGGGACTTCAAGAAAAGGGGGATGTATTTCGGCTCCGACGCAGAAGGGAGGTATACTGGATTTTTAATTACAAACCAGGATACTAGGAGGTCTGAATTTTGAATGGGATTTCACACTTATATTTATATTTTTTATTTCAGTATGTGACATTTTGGGACTTTTTTTTTTTTTAATGAAGGACTTTGTCAAATGTGTTATGTATTTACTACTATGTTGAGGGCATATGTCATGGTATGGATCAGGAGGGGGGCACACACTCCCCCCCTCTCAACCTTTCTTGCAGCCTGGTTGGATGCTCTGATAAGGGTCTGGTATGGATTTTTTTGTGAGAATCAGAGCCTTTTTAATTTTTTTTTCTTTTTTGAGGCGTCCCCCTTTACATTATATATCAGACCCTTACCCTTGCTTTTTTTCCTCGGTGTGTCTCAAATTTTTCAGCAATTTAAATTATATATTTTTTTGTCACTTTTGCTATAGTACATTGTATACATTGTACAGGTGCACCGGCTCTCAAACAAGTTTAAGGCATCCCGAAGCACGTTATTTACAAGACTGCTAGAGCGTAGGGTTGCAGGATTTTTTTTTTTGTCCGGAGTTCAGCTTTAAATATTAATAAAAGAACTGCTCCCCACCAAATGGTATTTTTTACAATTTGTTTTTGCATTGGTACATGTTCCCCCTGGCAGTGCCCCATACCCTTTTTATGTCTACATGTCTATTAGTCTTGAAAATGCAGAGAATTAATTTTCCAGATTCACCTCCCATTGACTTCAATGGGGTTCACATTAAAGTTCACAATTTGGGGATTTTTGCCGCATTTGCCAAACCTTCCCACAAATTGAAACTAAGCATTAGTAAAGAAACTACTAGAAATTACATGATGACAGTTAAACTTATCAAAAGTATTTACACACACGTGAACTTTAATGACATCCCAGTCTTAGTATGTAGGGTTCAATATTGAGTTGACCCACTTTTTGCAGCTATAACAGCTTCTGGGAAGGCTGTCCACAAGGTTTAGGAGTGTGTCTATGGGAATGTTTGACCATTCTTCCAGAAGGGCATTTGTAAGGTCAGGCACTGATGTTGGACGAGAAGGCCTGGCTTGCAGTCTCCGCTCTAATTCATCTAAAAGGTGTTCTACCGGGTTGAGGTCAGGACTCTGTGCAGGCCAGTCTAATTCCTATATCCCAAATACGCTCATCGATGTCGGTATGGACCTTGTTTGTGCACTGGTGCACAGTCATGTTGGAACAGCAAAGGGCAAACCCCAAACTGTTCCCACAAAGTTGGGACCCTGAAATTGTCCAGAAAGTCTTGGTAAGCTGATGCCTTAAGAATTCTCTTCACTGGAAGCCAAGCCAGCCCCCAAAAAACAACCCCACACCATAATCTCCCCTCCACCAAATTATTTTTGGATCAGTGCACAAAGCAAGGTCCATAAAGACATGGATGAGCGAGTTTGAGCTGGAGGAACTTGACTGGCTTGCACAGAGTTCTGACCTCAACCCAATGGAACACCCTTGGGATAAATTAGAATGGAGACTGCAAGCCAGGCCTTTTTGTCCAACATCAGTACCTGACCTCACAAATGCACTTCTGGAAGAATGGTCAAACATTCATAGCTTCATAGTTAGTAAGGTTGAATAAAGACACCAGTCCAACCTGAGTGAGAAAATTCAAGGCCGCCCCACCGAGGGTTATGGCTGCTACAGATAATATACACCAGTTTTTTCCACAGGGTATATAGGTACTTACCGATACTATATAATGATAATAGCTATTCAGCTATTTTAATTTTTTTTTTACCCTCCTTGTTATTCCCCTCCCCCCCTCTTTTTCCCTCTCAACCTTTTCTTCCCCCCCCTTCTCCCCCCCATTTCCTATTTCTTTACCGGCTCATTACTTTCATGCTTGAGTAATATTACCATTTGGTAGATATGACATATTATTGATATCCACCCTTTGTTATTTCTAGTCCATCCCTCACTCATTACCCCCTGTGTCCGCCCCGGGTGAGACACCCACATAGGGTGCCTCGTGTGCCCCCTGTTTGACTCCCCCCTGGGACTTTAGTGGTGAGTTGCGCTGTTTTTGTGTTAATCTACTCCATTTATCAAGTTTTTTTTCTGTCAGCATTGTCAATATGTTGTACAAAACCGGATATTATGTATGTAACTATGAGACTGTATTTATCTTTTTTTAGATGCTTTGACACCTCCTGAAGAAGCGACTTAGTCGCAAAACTAGTAGAGGATATCGTCCGCATCTGTATTTACTCTTCCACTCCTAATAGCTGGGGTGTAGACCTTTGTAAAAGTTCAATCAACCTATATGTAATCACGTTACAGCAATCTCCAGATTGGCTTGTTGTAAATTAATTTTTATGTATTTTTCTAATAAACTATATTTAATTTAATTTTATCTGTTTGCAATTTCTGGGTATCGAGATAGTCCTATAACCACCATAGGTGTTGCATGGTATTCTATTTGGAGTAGCCCATGTCAACCCACTCCCTTTTTTTATTAATTCAATCAGGATGATGAACCCACCCCTACCCTTTTCTTTTAACACCATTTGAGGCAACGCAACTTTATAAGCTATTCAGAAATGTTGAGAGGTTGTATTAAAGTAGTGTCCAAGCAAACTCCAACCTTGGTAAACTGTTTGACACCTAGCTACTTTGAGACACACTATAATAAAATGAGGAACTGGCTGCAATTTACTAGTAATTGTAAGTGTGTTAAAAGTAAGTTCCCCTTTTCTTCTCACATAATGAGAGGTGAGACAATAGCAAAACACTTTAATAAATGTCATGGAGGTGATTTTTTTCGGCTATACAGATACAGGGTATAGAAAAAGTGGGGACTTCAAGAAAAGGGGGGATGTATTTCGGCTCCGACGCAGAAGGGAGGTATACTGGATTTTTAATTACAAACCAGGATACTAGGAGGTCTGAATTTTGAATGGGGTTTCCCACTTATATTTATATTTTTTATTTCAGTATGTGACATTTTGGGATTTTTTTTTTTTAATGAATGACTTTGTCAAATGTGTTATGTATTTACTACTATGTTGAGGGCATATGTCATGGTATGGATCAGGAGGGGGGCACACACTCCCCCCCTCTCAACCTTTCTTGCAGCCTGGTTGGATGCTCTGATAAGGGTTTGGTATGGATTTTTTTGTGAGAATCACAGCCTTTTTAATTTTTTTTTTTTTGAGGCGTCCCCCTTTACAGTATATATCAGACCCTTACCCTTGCTTTTTTTCCTCAGTGTATCTCAAATTTTTCAGCAATTTAAATTATATATTTTTTTGTCACTTTTGCTATAGTACATTGTATACATTGTACAGGTGCACCGGTTCTCAAACAAGTTAAAGGCATCGCAAAGCACGTTATTTACAAGACTGCTAGAGCGTAGGGTTGCAGGAACTACAAGGACCGGTCTTGTGTGGGGAGGATTAGGTAAGTATATGCTCCACTACACTTTTTGTCTGGAGTTCAGCTTTAAATATTAATAAAAGAACTGCTCCCCACCAAATGGTATTTTTTCAAATTTGTTTTTGCATTGGTACATATTTCCTCTGGCAGTGCCCCATACCCTTTTTATGTCTACATGTCTATTAGTCTTGAAAATGCAGAGAATTCATTTTCAAGATTCACCTCCTATTGACTTCAATGGGGTTCACATTAAAGTTCACAATTTGGGGATTTTTGCCGCATTTGCCAAACCTTCTCACAAATTGAAACCAAGCATTAGTAAAGAAACGACTAGAAATTACATGATGAGAGTTAAACTTATCAAAAGTATTTACACACACGTGAACTTTAATGACATCCGGGTCTTAGTTTGTAGGGTTCAATATTGAGTTGACCCACTTTTTGCAGCTATAACAGCTTCTGGGAAGGCTGTCCACAAGGTTTAGGAGTTTGTCTATGGGAATGTTTGACCATTCTTCCAGAAGGGTATTTGTGAGGTCAGGCACTGATGTTGGACGAGAAGGCCTGGCTTGCAGTCTCCGCTCTAATTCATCTAAAAGGTTTTCTACCGGGTTGAGGTTAGGACTCTGTGCAGGCCAGTCTAATTCCTCCACCCCAAATACGCTCATCGATGTTGGTATGGACCTTGTTTGTGCACTGGTGCACAGTCATGTTGGAACAGCAAAGGACAAACCCCAAACTGTTCCCACAAAGTTGGGACCCTGAAATTGTCCAGAAAGTCTTGGTAAGCTGATGCCTTAAGAGTTCTCTTCACTGGAAGCCAAGCCAGCCCCCCAAAAACAACCCCACACCATAATCCCCCCTCCACCAAATTATTTTTGAACCAGTGCACAAAGCAAGGTCCATAAAGACATGGATGAGCGAGTTTGAGTAGCTTGCACAGAGTTCTGACCTCAACCCAATGGAACATCCTTGGGATAAATTAGAACGGAGACTGCAAGCCAGGCCTTCTTGTCCAACATTAGTGCCTGACCTCACAAATGCACTTCTGGAAGAATGGTCAAACATTCATAGTTTCATAGTTAGTAAGGTTGAATAAAGACACCAGTCCACCCTGAGTGAGTGTCTACAACTGTCCCTATCCCTGTACATTGCACACTCACATCGGTCACTACCCTCAAGGAGCCCACAATCCAAGGTCCCCATTCATATACTAGGGTCAATTTTTTTTGGACAGAAGCCAATTAACCTACCTGCATGTCTTTGGATTGCAGGAGGAAACCCACACAGGCAGAACATGCAAACTCCAGGCAGGTAGGGTCATGGTTGGGATTCGAACCAGCAACCCTTCTTACTGCTAGGTAAGAGTGCTAACCACTACACCACTGTGCCACTGACAAACATTGCCATAGACACACTCCTTAACCTTGTGTACAGCCTTCCCAGAAGAGTTGAAGCTGTTATAGCTGCAAAGTGTGGGCCTACTGAATATTGAACCCTACAGACAAAGACTGGGATGCCATTAAAGTTCATGTGCGTGTAAAGGCAGGTGTCCCAATACTTTTGGTAATATAGTGTACATCAGAGTTCCACTATGACTGGTTCCAATCCTGTCATATCATGGGAGCAGTAGTCTGTGACTATTCAAACATCAGTAACTATTACATTTTTATTTGCATGCACTACTCTTGGCTCCCAACGTACATTAAAATCTCTTGCATATTACAATATGAATTATTTTTGGCAGATTTTATAACAAAAACCCACAGAGGATATTTTGCAGAATAAATATTTAAATTTTTTTAATTGTGAACTTGCGATAACATTATTCTTGTGGCAGGCAGAAAAGGACTGATGTAGATACCCATTTCATTAGTTCTTTGGATTTATTTACCAATGCAATAGAGCAGAGATGGCGAACTCGAACCTTGGCACCCCAGATGTTTTGGAACTACATTTCCCATGATGCTCATGCACTTTGCAGTGCAGTGCAGTGGAGCATCATGGGAAATGTAGTTCCAAAACATCTGGGGTGCCAAGGTTTGCCATCACTGCAATAGAGAATAAGGAAAGTAAATGTTCACTTTGTAAAGAGATTGTTCATTTTGCAAAGGGAATTTTGGTTATGTTCACACTGCTGCAATCCGACTTTGATCTGTGTGATTATGCAGGGCAACATGGGTGCAACTTGGATGTGGTTTGCATACTCTATGGGCCAAAATCGCACTGGAATTGCACCAAGGTAGTACAGGAACCTTTTCCAAAATCATGCCATGCTGAGTTGCATTGAAATAAATGGACACTATTGAAAACAATGTTATTTGCATTGTCAAGTCGCATCAGACTAGTGTGAACAGAGCCTATTCATGTAAATGTATGTTTCTTAAACTATGAAATACAAATAAAATCTACAGAAAAATATTGTGCATATGTATTTGCATTGAGGAATGTCATTAATAACAATTATGTGCAATATCACATGCAGTTGGCAGCAGAGAACATGTTTTAGGACAGGAAAACTCTTTTGATGTTGTAGCAAGGTGTCACCTTTTGATGGTAAATTCCAAGCAATAGTTCTCAAGTTTATACATTTCTTTAAACTGTTTTTGCAGAAGTTCGAGAATTTCAGTATTACACATACATCACACATGCACCAAATATAAATGTGTAGCATTGTTAGTAGTAGAACTAAAATTACATTTTAAAAAAAATTGACCATAAACTACAGTGTATTATACTGCTGTAGTCCAGAATGACAAAATGCAGATATAACTTTAACTGTTTAAATTTAGGCCACTATTGCCCAATAGCAGTCGAAATCCAACAGTTTTGACTTTTTTTTTGCCTTTTTTTATTTACCCGGCCTGCTACTTTTCAAAAATCTGCAATAGCGAAGGCTTTAAACATTGCAGATAATTATTCAACTTGGCTGAACTCTTAATTTATTTTGTATTACATTGATCTGGGTACAAAGAGACTAAAACATTACCGTATATACTCGAGTATTAGCCGACCCGAATATAAGCAGAGGCACCTAATTTTACCACAAAAAATGGGAAAACAAATTGACTCGAGTATGACTCGGGTGAGAAATGTGCAGCTACTGTAAGTGAAAAAGAGGGTCAACAATGCCCATTTGCAGCCTCACTGTGCCCATTTGCAGCCATAGGTCCCCCGAACTTCAAACTTGGTAGTTAAGGGTTCCTAGATGCCCCCCAGCTGCAGCCAAATTTGGGGGTCCATGGACCCAAAGGGTCCCGAAATGACATTGCGGCAGATGGACACAGTTGACCGACTTTGGGGCCCTGTATCTCGGGGCCACTTGGTGCTAGGAACCCCAAATTTGGTGTGCAAACCCAGTGGAACTAGCACTACAACATATCCAATGGGGTTCCTAGCTCCAAGTTAGGGGCCCCAAAGTCAGTTCGGAAAATGTCAAGCACTTTTCTGCAGCAGAGAATGACATTTTCCGAACCGATCACCAAATTTGGGGATCCTAGCACCAAGTGGCCCCGGGATACGGGGCCCCAAAGTGCTTGACTCAAGTATAAGCCGAGGGGGTTTTCAGCCCTAAAAAATGTGCTGAAAAACTCGGCTTACACTCGAGTACATACGGTACTTTATCTAATTTGTAAATTGCTGTATATACGTGCTGATGAATAAAAAGCAAGGAGAACTGGCCTAAACTTTCCATCTACAATATGTAGTTTATGGTGATGGACCAGCAGAGGGAGAAAACAAAGAACAAACAGTCCTATTCAATGAGACTCTAGTTCAGAAGTTGTGGTCTTCGAAGGGGACTTGATTCTGTGAGCAGACCCATAACCTCTCTTCTAGTCCTAATACAGGAACTGCACACCTATGGTGTCTTGTCAAAATAAAAATTACACCCAAGAAATGGGAGGGACAAAGTGGACTCTATGGACTTTTTCTGGTGCCCGGTCAACTCTCAGAAATGATAGATCCCCAAAATATCCTTATTAACTTAAACCATAAATTTAATCTGAGCCAATGGGGGCAAACAAACAGCAGGACAGAGATACCAGCTGACAACTTTACCTTCTCTCTCACTACAAAAAAACATGATACTATTGCATGAAAAAACCTTATGGCAGAGTAGTCAGATCGAATCTACCCCTGCTCTTCAACTACATTTTAACCACTATCCATGCCACTCCTCTCCCCAGTTCATTTCCTCTTAATATCTCTAATCTGCCTATCCATCTAACACCCTTGATTCCCCATACGCTCCATCCCCATTACCTTCTGCCCCCTATACAGTAGCTAATGTTTTGTTTTCCCTGTTCCTTTTCACAGGTCCCTGTGAAAACTGTAGACTATCACCCCTTTCTTCCACCCTTATAAAGCTATAACAATAAACATGGATCCATCAATGAGGCACCACACTACACCATACACATTTTTTCACACATTTAAACCTTGTTTACTTTATGAAATGTTATATTCTCCAAAATGCTAATTAGAATGCTTGGGCTGTTATTTGCAATAGTATAATACGTTAAAAATACATATATTGTGTTATTATGTAAACTAATTTTGCAGTTTCATTCAGTGGAAATATTAAATTAGAGATAAGCCCCATACACACGGTCGGATTTTCCGATGGATTCTGTCCTATCTGACAATGTTGTCGGAAATTCCGACCGTGTGTAGGCACCATCGGACATTTTCCATCGGATTGTCCGACGGACAAAGTTGTATCTCCTGCTCTAAAAGTTTTCCGACAACAAAGTCCGATCACACCAATTCCGATCGTGTGTAGCGATTTCCGACGGACAAAGTGCCACGCATGCTCAGATCACATTACAAGACCAAAGCTATTGGCTACTAGCCTCTACGTAGTCCCGTCGTAGGCAACAAACGTCACCACGTTCAGAATGATCGGATTTTCCGACAACTTTGTCCGACCGTGTGTATGCAACACCAGTGTCGGACTAAATCCGTCGGAAAAAATCAGATGGATTTGGTGGTCGGATTTTCCAACCGTGTGTACGGGGCAATACACTAGCCACTGAACAACCTGTGCTGTTTGACACTCCCAGTTTGACATATAGTGGTACAGTAAGGCTGAATTATAGTCCATCCAAAAAACTTTCTGTGGAAAGGTTAACCCCTATGTCAAGATTTTATTGCAGTCTGGGTTCCTTTTGGGGCTACCACAGACCACACAGGAAGGAAGGGGAATCCACCAAACAGGAACAGAGACACCAATAAAAATGGACAAAGGTTCTAACCCCTCTATACTCTGCTAAGCAAAAGGCTCTCTGTTGCAGTCTATGTGCCTGTGGGAAAAACTGCCTTGACTTTCAGTCCTGGTGACCACACAAAATGAGAATGGAAAGCTCCTCACCTTACAGGTTTTATAGACTTCTGGGGCAAACATTCTTCTTAGCCCAGATTGTGCTCCCCTGTGTGAGGATGGTGGCTAGAGACCGGACCCATCCACCATCCTGGCTGTGCCTGTTCAACCCCCTCACTATCAGGGGTATCCACACACTGGCCCCTCAATCCTTCCCAGGCTCGACAGCCAGATTTACACAATGTCTACTATGATACTCCCCAGGTTCGGCTGTGGATCGCGTCCCTAGTGCAAACATTCACACAGAAGACAAAGTTGATCAGTAACTGCTTTACTGTATAAAGTTGGGTGGCAAAATAACTTAATTAATCCACAGCTGTTTTCAATAACAAAAAAGGCAGTGTATAACTGCATGGCTAGGATAGACTTGTTCATCAACTTTGGCTGGAGTGATTACCTGCATTTCTTTTGCTACTGCCTTCCATACCTCCTTCCCCCTGAAGGGGGGAACCAAGGAGGGGAACAAGTCCTTACTGCCTTGTCCTCAGCTCTTATGTAGTGCAGCTTTACATTATTCTCCTTGAACTCCATAAAAAGGAGCTTAAAAAGAGCCCTGCTCTCCCCCAACGAGGGGGGAGAGCAGGAGCACATCAGCCTTGTCTTCTTCCCTTGCTCTCTCAAGGCCTCTCCCTGCTCCCCCTCCCCCACTAGTCTATATAGTGACACCCAGAATCCTCTATGTAGGTGGAGTAACCTTTAAAAGGGCTTATCCTGCCCTTTACCTGCCTATACCTTTGCCGTCTCTAACAAAAGCAAGGAAAGCTGTGCACAATACAGTTAAGAGTTTAATCTGTTTTTCATTGAGAATACTGTCTGGGCTGCTTTTCAAATAGTCTGGACCAGTCCTGTTGCCAACAGTTCCCAAAGGTTTTGGATTTCTTCTTCTTTGTATTTCTAAATTGTATTTCTTCTTCTTTGTATTTCTAATTTGTACTAGAAACATACTGAAAGATAATGTTATCTAAGACTAAGAGACAGCAAAATAGGTTTGGCTGACATGGTCTTCATTAATGTACATTTTTTATAACTGTGTGCTGGTTGTGCTCATTTTTGTGCGCATGCGAAGTGACATGCTCACCGCACACTCATGCGCCATGGCGCACACATGTACTCATAGCCACGCCCACAGATCCTGGAGCCCAACAGCCTATTTAAACCAGATGTCGGCTTAGCCTCATTGCTGGATTGTCTTCAGCTCTGATCTGTGTGTTCTGTATTCCTGAAAACATGTTGATCTTGCTACTGGCCTGTCTATGTCTGATGCTTCTCCTTGGATTCCCTTTGCCTCTTATATATGCTACTGATCCGTATTACCGATCCTCACCTGGACTTAAGTTTTAACTAAGATTCTGCCTGCTGATTTTGTACCTTACTGCCAGCACAACGCCAACCCATGCATGTCTCTGACCTGGATTCTGATAGTTATCCTGTACCCACCTTCCTGACTGTCCCTGAACTCGACCTGTGACCGGGCTTCTCGTTTCTGCTGATCCAACTTCAGCATCTCCAAGTTCAACTACACAGCGTCAACTTCCTGGCACTGCACCCTTCCACTGCTCCAGCAGTCCCTTTTTCCACCACCATGGGTGCTTGGATGGGAATTGTGCAAGAGGCCACCCCCTTTATCACGCACTCCACAGTCAGGTACGTGACAAAGCATTTATCCTGCCCTAACAATTTTTTTAAATGCATACACTCAAAACATTGACAAGTTATATGCAGCTTACCCATGTGTACACATAGGATGTTGTTTTATTACTGTAACATAGGCCAAATTTATTTTGGTGGCTTTGGACCACTTGAGATCTAAGTTTCTTTTTTGCTATTTGAAATGTAAATATGTTCAAAATGTAAAATCATGTCTTTACTTCCTAATTTTCTTTCAATTGTTTCCATGCTCCTATTTATCTGAATGATCTTGACGTTTGTAAACGTACCTTGTGAGCTCCCCACACATTTACTTCCTTGAATTCGGTGACACATATTCACTATGCCCTATGAGTAAGTATTGCTTTGTCACATTTCACAGAGCCTGCCTTCTAAACTACAGAGGTGCTGAGAAGAGCAGGTTTAGGAGGCGTGGACAGTACAGGGATTACAGCTTGCCGACAACAAGGTACCATGGGATATGTAGTCCTTAGAAATTGAAAGTAAACAGTAGAGGAGAAGTTGAAAGCATGCAGGGAATTGAGGAAGTTGTTGAAAGAGACAACAGGCAAAATTTACAACATGAAAGGAGATTTTTCATCTAGGTTTATATAGTAGGGTGACCAGATGTCCCTGGTTTCAGGGGACAGTCCCCGGATTGAGGATTCTGTCCCCGGACCAAGTCTGTCCCTGGTTTTGTCCCCGGATTTGACTTCAACAGGAGCTGGGGCAATTTTTTAAAAAAAATTGCAGAATAATAATAAAAAAAATCTGAATTACAAACCCGCACTCCTACTAGCTTAAGGGGTGTATTTTTTTAATTATCTGTGTCCCTTTCTGATGATGATGTGCTGGTCAGAGCGGATGGACTATTTCTATTTCTTTCTTACTATATTCAGCTCCGCTCACATGTTCCTCTGCCTTGGCTCAAATCCCAGCCAGCCGCCTGCCTGCTTATCTCCTTGCCTTCCCCAGTAGAGTAATTTTTCTCCGCTCCCCACCCAGTAGTAGCCGGGGCCCGAAGAGTGAGACCTGAGAGGCTGTGAGGCAGAGAGAGGCAGCTGAGCTCAGCTGACAATGTCCAGCAGCAGGAATAGAGGGGAAGCAGATGCAATCTTGGGGCTGCCAGTGCCTTCAAGGCTTCAACACAGGTGTGCTTTGGGGGTGTCTGTGAATAGACTACATTGCACTGTGTCTGTCTCTCTGGCATAATGGATGGTATAAGAACTCACAGGCAGTAGGCACTTATTGGTCATAAGTTAACAAAATTAGCACCCAGCAGCCATGTTATGTGACACACTGTGACAGAGCCAGCCAGAGCCATGATAGAGTGCCTGCTGCCTGTGAGTTATCATAATGCTAATGATCTTAACCAGTTGCTGATTGCCTGATAGCAGATTTACTTATATACGTGATCCTGCATTTCTGGGTATCAGAGCCAATCAGCGAATCCGGCGGACCCGCCTAGTGGTCTGCCTATGCAAACAAGCAGAGGCAGCTCTAGGCTTTGTGAGGCCTTAGGCAAAACTTACACATGAGGCCCCACTCACGCTCATAATGGGAAAAAAAATTTCAAGCAATAAAAATGCCTGCAAAAAGATGGACAGATCTAGAACACAGTTCATCAGCACCACTTCCAGGGCACCCTTCTCACCCATCAGACATATGCAGCCAATAAAACATCTGGGGCCCAGCAACCCCTCTGTCTTGGGAGAATGGGGAGGGGATGTCACTGAGTCATTCCACATCCACAGTGGAAGTAGAGTGCAGGGGGAGAGAGAGGGGGGAGGGAGAGAGAGAAAGGGAGAGAGAGATGGGGAGGGAGAGAGAGAGAGGGAGAGAGAGAGGAGAGGTGAGAGAGGGAGGGAGAGAGAGAGAGAGGGGGAGAGAGAAAGGGAGAGAGAGAAAGGGAGAGAGAGAGAGAGGAGGGGAGAGAGAAAGGGAGAGAGAGAGGAGGGGAGAGAGAAAGGGAGAGAGAGAGAAAGGGAGAGAGAGAGGAGGGGAGTGAGGAGGGGAGAGAGAAAGGGAGAGAGAGAGGAGGGGAGAGAGGAGGGGAGAGAGAAAGGGAGAGAGGAGGGGAGAGAGGAGGGCAGAGAGAAAGGGAGAGAGGAGGGCAGAGAGAAAGGGAGAGAGAGAGGAGGGGAGAGATAAAGGGAGAGAGAGAGAGGAGGGGAGAGAGAAAGGGAGAGAGAGAGAAAGGGAGAGAGAGAGAAAAAGGGAGAGAGAGAGGAGAGGGAGAGAGAGAGAGAAGGGAGAGAGAGAGGAGGGGGAGAGAGAGGAGGGAGAGAGAAAGGGAGAGAGAGAGGAGGGAGAGAGAAAGAGAGAGAGAGAGGAGGGGAGAGAGAGGGAGAGAGAGAGAGAGAGAGAGGGGAGAGAGAAATGGGAGAGAGAGAGAGAGAGGGGAGGGGAGAGAGAAAGGGAGAGAGAGAGGAGGGGAGAGAGAAAGGGAGAGAGAGAGAGAGGGGAGGGGAGAGAGAAAGGGAGAGAGAGAGAGGGGAGGGGAGAGAGAAAGGAGAGAGAGAGAGAGGAGGGGAGAGAGAAAGGGAGAGAGAGGGGGGGGAAAGGGGGGAGAGAGAGCGAGAGAAAGAGGAGAAGCAAGATATTGTGAGCGATAGGGGGAGAGCGAGCGTGGGAGAGAGAGATAGGGGGGAGGGAGAGCGAAAGAAGGGGAGAGAGATGAGGGGAGTGAGAGAGAGAGGGGGAGCAAGACATTGTGAGAGAGAGGGAGGGAGAGAGGGGGAGAAAGAGAGGGTGAGAGGGGGTGAGAGAGAGGTTTAGAGAAAGGGTGCGCAAAAGGGAGAGATAGGGGGAGAGAGAGATATGAAGAGAGGGAAGAGGGAGGGGGAGAGTGAGAGAGGGAAGGGAGGCGGGGAGAGAGAGAGGGGGAGAGAGGGAGGGAGTGGTGGGAAGGAGTGAGAGGGAGAGGGGGTAAGAGAGAGAGGGGGAGGGAGAAAGAGAGAGGGGGTAGAGAGAAAGAGGGGGAGGGAGAAAGAGAGGGTGAGTGAGAGGGGGTAGAGAGAGAGAGGGGGAGGTGAGAAAGAGGGGGTGAGGGAAAGGGGGTGAGAGAGATCTCTAGCCCTGTCCCTGTCTGCAGCCTCTCCTGTGCCCCATGTCCCAGTCTGTGAAAGCACTGGGGGGGGGGCAAAGAGCAGGGAGGAGCTGGAGAGTGCTGGGGGGTGGGGGCGGAGAGTGCCAGGGGGTGGGAGGTGGAGAGTGCAGGGGGCCAGAGAGGGCTGGAGGGTGGGGCAGGAGAGTGCTGGGGGGTGGGGTCGGAGAGTGCTGGGGGCCACAGAGTGCTGGAGGGTGGGGGCTGGGGGCAGGAGAGTGCTGGGGGCCAGAGAGTGCTGGTGGGTGGGGGCCAGAGAGTGCTGGGGGGTGGGGGCCGGAGAGTGCTGGGGGCCAGAGAGTGCTGGGGACCGGAGAGTGCTGGGGGTGGGGGCAGGGAGTGCTCGGGGCCAGAGAGTGCTGGGGGCCGGAGAGAGGGAAAGGGGGTGAGAGAGATCTCTAGCCCTGTCCCTGTCTGCAGCCCCTCCTGTGCCCCATGTCCCAGTCTGTGAAAGCACTGGGGGGGCAAAGAGCAGGGAGGAGCTGGAGAGTGCTGGGGGTGGGGGCGGAGAGTGCTGGAGGGTGGGGGGCGGAAAGTGCCAGGGGCTGAGGGGCGGAGAGTGCCAGGGGGTGGGAGGTGGAGAGTGCAGGGGGCCAGAGAGGGCTGGAGGGTGCTGGGGGGTGGGGGTCGGAGAGTGCTGGGGGTCAGAGAGTGCTGGGGGGTGGGGGCGGAGAGTGCTGGGGGCCAGAGAGTGCTGGAGGGTGGGGGCTGGGGGCAGGAGAGTGCTGGGGGTCAGAGAGTGCTGGGGGGTGGGGGCCGGAGAGTGCTGGGGGGTGGGGGCCGGAGAGTGCTGGGGGCCAGAGAGTGCTGGGGGCCGGAGAGTGCTGGGGGGGTGGGGGGCGGAGAGTGCTGGAGGGTGGGGGCCGGAGAGTGCCGGAGGGGGGGGGGTAGGGGCCGGAGAGTGCTGGGGGGTGGGGGCCAGAGGGTGCTGGGGGTCGGAGAGTGATAGGGGGTGGGGGCTGGAGAGTGCTGGGGGGTGAGGCCGGAGAGTGCTGGGGGGTGGGGGCCGGAGAGTGCTGGGGGGTGGGGGCCGGAGAGTGCTGGGGGGTAGGGGCCGGAGAGTGCTGGGGGGTAGGGGCGGGAGAGTGCTGGGGGGTGGGGGCCGGAGAGTGCTGGGGGTAGGGGCCGGAGAGCGCTGGGGGGTGGGGGTCAGAGAGTGCTAGGGGGTGGGGGCCGGAGAATGCTAGGGGGTGGGGGCTGGAGAGTGTTGGGGGGTGAGGCCAGAGAATGCTAGGGGGTGGGGGTGCATTGTTTTAGTTTTTTAATAGATAATATATAATATATTTACAGGTTACAATTACAATACCTGCTACTGCTACTGCTCCTCGCCTTGGTCCCCTACTAAAGCCAGCAGGACAGGGAGAAGCAACACATGATGTTCTTTCTCTCTCTGCCTGCAGTGCAATCTGGGAGTTGTAGTCTCTGCAGAGCACAGGCACCAGACGGCCAAGTTGAAGTCTGTGTGCCTGTGCTCTGTGGGAGAACTACAACTCCCGCCATGCATTGGGGGCGCCGTCGCCGACTTTATGGGAAAGGCTAGAGAACGGCGCCGCAGCAGTGGAGCCTGCTATTGGACGCAGGCAGCCTGAGCCATGTCCACCACCCATCCACCATGTTCGTCCGCCGCCGCGGATCGCGGCGGTGGCTCAGCAATCAGCATGAGTCAGCTCACTCTGCGCAGAGCGCCCACCGCCCGCTCACCCCGCCGCTTGCGTCTCGCAAGTCCCACTGTCAGTGCTATAATCAGTCAACACAACACCTGAAAGGCAAATTAGGCGATCGCGCAGGGCGAGGCCCTTCTGTGGGCGAGGCCTAAGGCAATTGCCTAATTTGCCTAATTAAAGAGCCGCCTCTGCAAACAAGGCTGTTCGCCATTCTGTCATCATGGAAGACATTGATCCTGTGTTCCTGCAAAGCAGGTACAGGGATCTATGTTTTCCCTTTGTAAAATCACCTGCCCCACAGTGAGAAAACACTTGTTAGGCACACATTTAACCCATTGATTGCCCTAAATGTCATCCCCTTCCCAGTCAGTGTCATTAGTACAGTGACAGTACATATTTTTAGCACTGATCACTGTATTAGTGTCACTGGTTCCCACAAAGTGTCAAAAGTGTCACTAATGCCATGTACACACGAGCGGAATGTCCAACAGAAAAAATCTGATGGAATCTTTTCATCGGATATTCCGATTGTGTGTGTGCCTCATTTGACTTTTTTTTTCAAAAATTCTGACGGACCTAGAAAGAGAACATGTTCTAAATTTTTCCGACAGAACCAATTTCTATCGGGAAAACGCTCGTCTGTATGCTGTTCCGATAGACCAAAAACTATGCATGCTCTGAAGCAAGTACGAGACGGCAGCTATTGGCTACTGGCTATTGAACCTCCTATTTCTAGTCCCGTCATACGTGTTGTACGTCACCACGTTGTAGACGGTCGGACTTTGGTGTGATCGTGTGTAGGCAAGACAGTTTCAGCAGAACTCCATTGGAAGAACCTTCGGAGTTTATTCCGATGGGAAAACTGGGCGTGTGTACGCGGCATTCGTTTTCTGATTTGTCCACTGCAATATCACAGTCCCGCTATGAGTCGCTGATTGCTGCCATTACTAGTAAAAAAATAAATATGTCCCCGGATTTCATTTTGAAAATCTGGTCACCTTATTATATTGGATTGTCAAAAATAACTATTGTATGTATTGCTATTACAATCTGATGGTATAAAAAAAAAGATGCTGTTCCTTTAAAAACTCTAGCCAAACAGCTAAATACACAAATAAAATACATAGATGGAGCATTCTGTTACTTGCTGAAGCATTCGCATTTTGTCCAGCCAATCCTATGATTTACACCAATGGCACACCCAGGTAGGTTTCCTCTACTGTAGCTAAGCTTTTTTTTGCAGCTAGGTCACTTCTCCACCCCCAGCCTGCGGTTGGCCAGCAAAGGAGCAGCAGATTAGGTCTCTTCTTTCTTCTCCTGAAAGCATGAGTTATGAGTTCTACTGTACAAATACTACAGTATCAGTCCATCATTTTATAATAATTACACAACTGCATTAAACAGTTTTTTATTTGCATGGCGCTTCGAAAAAATGACACAAGGTTATTGCAAACTGCTATAGACACAAATTCCATAGTTGTAATATTTTCTATTTTGCTTAATAAAGAGTTTTGCTTTAAAAGGCAGCAATAATTATTAATATTAAATATTAATTAGACCATCAACACACAATCATATGTGGAAATGTAAAGAGGTCAGACTTTTCCTTGTTTTATTATTTTACCGCCGATCGCCTCCTGTTTGAATACATTTAGCCATTAAAACATATTTTAGTGTGTGTGTATGATTTGCACCTTTGTGGAGGAGCTGTAGAAATAAGAGGTGTGAGAGATTTATGGTGTTCCACAGGTACAGATATGAGACTGTGTACCTGCCTCATCCAGGTACCTCCCGCCTCTTTCTCAAACACCCACAAGCTGTAACTTCAGTCTTCAAAGTGCTTGTTAACTGAGGGAAATCACAGAAACATCAAAAGCTAGTCTGTGATCACATCGAAAACTGAGGAGATCCTGGTAGTGGCAACCCACATGTTAATACTAAAACAACGCTGTGTGCGCGACGAGGCAGAGCTCTGCTACACTGTATTATCTGTATCTTCACTATTTCCTAAACCAAAGTCTCCAACAGGAAGTGGACACACAGCGAAAAAAACTAAATATTTCTGAGCGTGTGTTGAAGATGGACCCGTTCACTCAAATATCACCTTGTCACAGTTGTTTTTCTTAATCGTTAAAACATAAATTATTATATCACCACTGACAGTAGGAAATACTTTTTAGCATTCAGTAGGTAATATGTCTATAAAATGGTGTCGGCGAAAATGAGTCAACGCTTCCTTTCTGTAGCTCACAAACCTTCTATTTTTTTTTTTATATGCCACAGAAGATAATAATCATTTTGAATTTGTACTACACTAAAATTATATTTATAGTGTGATAATAACAAATGTTAGAAAAATGAATGCTAAACTCCTGGTATTTAGTCCCTACATTATAGTATCAGTCTGCGCCTTCTTATGCCCCGTACACACGAGTGGATTTTCCGTCAGAAAAAACTTGGATGGTTTTTCCGATGGAATTCCGCTCAAGCTTGTCTTGCATACACACGGTCACACAAAAGTTCTCTGAACTTTCGACCGTCAAGAACGTGGTGACGTACAACACTACGACGAGCCGAGAAAATGAAGTTCAATGTTTCCGAGCATGCATAGAATTGTTTCCGAGCATGCGTAGGAATTTTGCACGTCGGAATTGCTACAGATGATCGGAATTTCCGATCGGAACTTTTTCCGACCGAAAAATAGCGAACCTGCTCTCAATCTTTTGCTGGCGAGAATTCCGCCAGCAAAAGTCAGATGAAGCATACAAGAAGAATTTCCAACCAAAAGCTCACATCGGACTTTTGCTGGGGGGAATTTGCGATCGTGTGTACGGGGAATTAGCCTATATCTACACCTGAGCAGCGCATACAGTATTCCTGGTGTTTTTCAGGCATGCTATAGGTGTATTACTGGCGTTTTACAAGCGTTTTTGCACGTGTATGAAGCTTCAGGAGTTTTTTCTTGAGCTGGGCGAGGGGAGGCGAGCAGTTCTATAGGAGTAGAGGAATTCTTCAGGTATAATACCATATTCAAAAACGTAAGCTCATTTATAGGCATTCCCATTAAAATCTATGGAATCAAAAACCTTAATACGCAAAAAAAAAGAAAAAAGGTCATGTTATTTTTTGATAGTAGGGCATAGGGCGTAGGACAACTGAGTGTATAAGGCCCCTTTCACACTGTGACGGTAAAGCAGCGCTATATTTAGCGCTGCTTTACCGTCGTTTTAACCGCGGTATTCGGCCGCTCGTGGTGTGGTTTTACCCCCCGCGAGCGGCCGAAAAAGGGTTAAAGACCCCCGCAGAGCGCCACCGTAGCGGTGCTTTGCGGCGGTATTGCCGCGGTTTTACCGCTGTTTCCCATTCAAATCAATGGGAAGGAGCGGTATAGGAGCGGTGAACAAACCGCTCCTATACCGCTCCAAAGATGCTGCTAGCAGGACTTTTTTTGCTGTCCTGCTGGCGCACCGCTCCAGTGTGAAACCCGCCGGCTTTCACACAGGAGTTAAAGGGGCCGGATTCCCTGTTTCAGGGATGAATCAGGGCCGAATCTATGCCTGAATTCGGCCCTGGAACGGAAGCCAAAGACGCACGGTGTTTCTGTGCAGTGCGCTCCGCAGCCGCAACGGAGATATGTGAACCGGCTCCATAGGGAGCCAGTCACATTCTCCTGCTATGTGAATTGGATGTGGAGAAACCCGCATGTAATTCGCATAGGTGTGAACCCGGCCTTAGACCAATCTGGTGGGATTGTCCCATTAGCTTAAAATGGTTCTAAAGGCAGAAGTTTTTTTTTTATCTTAATGCATTCTATGCATTAAGATTATTATTATTATTGTTATTATATAGGATTAGTACAGCGCCAATAGTTTGCGCAGCGCTTTACAATGTTAGGGCAGACAGTATAATTACAATACAATTCAATACAGGAGGAATAAGAGGGCTCTGCTTTTTAGAGCCTACAATCTAGGAGATAAAAAAAACCTTCAGTGTGCCGCAGCCCCTCCCAGCCCCCCTAATACTTACCCTGATCCCCATCTCCATCCAGCAATGCTGCACACGAGAGCCTCAGTTGTCGGAGGAATCTCCCTCATTGGTTGAGACAGCAGCAGACGCCATTGACTCCCGGTGCTATCAATCAAAGTCAGTGAGCCAGAAAAGAGAGAAATCGGGCAGCGCCGAGCCACGGCACCATGTCTGAATGGATACACAGCGCAATGGCTCAGCTCGGGTGCCCCAACAGCAAGCTGCTTGCTGTAGGGGCACTCAGAAGGAGGGAGGGGCCAGAAGCGCTGGCGAGGGACCAGAGAAGAGGAGGATTTGGGCTGATCTGTGCAAAACCACTGCACAGAGCAGGTAAGTATGACATGTTTGATTTTTTTAAACAAAAAAGAGACTTTAAAATCACATTTAGATTTAGGATTTGTACATATTAACTGGTTCCCGACCGCCTCACGCAGATATACTGGGGCAGAAGGGCATGTACAGGCAGAATCATGTACCTGTATGTTGCCCTTTAAGAGGCGGCTTGCTGGCGCACGGGCGTGCCGGGAGCTTCGTGAGCATGATCGCGGGTCCCGTGGACTCGATGTCCGCGGGGATACCCGCGATCGTCTTATGGAGAGAAAGAACGGGGAAATGCTAATGAAAATAAGCATTTCCCTGTTCTGCCTAGTGACACTGTCACTGATCACAGCTCCTCACAGTTCGAATCACTCCCTAGGACACACTTAACCCCTACAGCACCACCTAGTGGTTAACCCCTTCACTTCCAGTCACATTTCAACAGTATTGCATTTTTAATTGCACTGATCGCTATATAAATGTGAATGGTCCCAAAATTGCACCAAAAGTGTCCGATCTGTCCGCCATAATGTCGCAGTCATGATAAAAATCATTGCTCGCCATCATTACTATATAAAATTATTAATAAAAATACCATAAAACAATCCCCTATTTTGTAAACGCTATAACTTTTGTGCAAACCAATCAATAAACGGCTATTGCTTTTTTTTTTTTACCAAAAATATGTAGAAGAATACGTATCGGCCTAAACTGAGGAAAAAAACATTTTTCTTTATATATTTTTTGGGGATATTTATTATAGCAAAAAGTAAAAATGTGTTTTTTTCAAAATTGTCGCTATTTTTTGTTTATAGCGCAAAAAATAAAAACCACAGAGGTGATCAAATACCACCAAAAGAAAGCTCTATTTGTGGGGAAAAAGGATGTGATTTTGTTTGGGAGCCACGATGCAGGACCGCACATTTTGTCAGTTAAAGCGACACAGTGCCGAATCGCAAAAAGTGCTCTGGTCTTTGGCCAGCCAAATGGTCCGAGGCTTAAGTGGTTAAAAATTATAACGACTTCCTAGACTCACCATTAGGAAAAACCCTTGCGAAACAGTACTTAAAGAGTCGCTCCAGGCTCTTTCAGAACAAATTAAAAGTCAGCAGCTACAAATACTGTAGCTGCTGACATTTAATATTAGGGCACTTACCTGTCCTGGAATCCAGCTGCCGCCGCCATTTCTTGTAAGGGAAACTGGCAGTGAAGCCTTGCGGCTTCACAGCTGGTTCCCTACTGTGCATATGCATAGCGTGCTGCACTTTGTGAATGGCCCGGCATTGGGGGAAGGAGGAGTAGGAGCCAAACTTCCGGGTGACTTTGCCGCAGAGAAGTCATCTGGAAGTGGGAGCGGGTACCTGTCAAAACCAGGTACCTGCTCCCCCCTCCCCCAAAAGGTGCCAAATGTGGCAGCGGAGGGGGTAAAGAAGCAAACAAGTGGAGATTTCCCTTTTAGGTGGAACCCACTTTACCCCTTAACGCCAGTGCCTCTCTACCCTTCAAGAGGTTTCTGATGCCAGGAGGCGGGGCAGGGTTTCTGATAATGTGACTGCAGTAATTGGCTGTCACATCGATCACATGATCGGAAAGCTCCTGATCACAAGTAGAGATTGGGAGCTTTGTGTTAGCTGGCCGTAACTGTGTCAGGAGTGCACAGGGCGTGTGCTCTCGTACACATATATGCAGCCTCTTGGCGTTAAGGCCCACCCACCCAGAAGGACGCATATATGCATACCGCCAGCACAAAAAGGTTAAAGTGGTTGTAGAGGCTCAAGGTTTTTTACCTTCATGCATTCTATGCATGAAGGCAAAAAACCTTCTGTGTGAAGCAGCCCCCCCAGCCCCCCTAATACTTACCTGAGCCAGATATTCCTCCTGCACTGTGCACAAGAGCCTCAGCTCTCCCACGTCTCTCCCTCCTCATTGGCTGAGATAGCAGTGAAAGCCTTTGACTCTGGCTACTGTCAATCACAATCAGTGAGCCAATGAGAAGAAAGAGTGAGGGTGGGGCCGAGCCACACTTCATGTGTGAATGGACACACAGAGTAGCGGCTTGGGAGCGAGCCTGCTTGGGTGCCCCCATAGCAAGCAGCTACTCAACAGGAGGGGAGAAGAGGAGGATCAGGGTTGCTCTGTGCAAAACCACTGCACAGAGCAGGTAAGTATAAGATGTTTGTTATTTAAATAATAATTAAAAAAAAAACTGCCTTTAATATAATTTTAATAGGAAACCAGTCACCAGCAATTGGGTAAAGAGGAGCAACAGGGGATACAAAAGAATCAGAGAAGATGGCAGGGCAGGAGAAGGAGTGACAGCTGTGAGCCTTGACCTGACCTGTCAGCGTTGGAGGTAGGAACTCTGGTAGGTAAGTGTGTCATAATCTGCAAGAGTTCACCCCGGCCTAAGGAATCTCATTTTATTTCTTTTTTTTTAAAATACATTAATGTGAAGGACACATGAACAAGAATTCAGCTGGTCGGGGAGTTATAAGCATTACGCCCCAACATTAATAGGAAAATTAAGTATAGTACAACATACATAACTCAGTATAACTTTTAAGTTGCTAAAAATATGTCTGTGAAATCCAGTACATAAAATATCAAGTGTTTAATATTTGTACCACTTATTAAAATTACCTATAATATAACATGTACTTTATACTATACAATATACACTATATTATCACCCACCATAATTATACATATTTTCTCATTAACCGGTGCAAATGGTAGTTCCCAATGGTGATGGGGGAGTAGCCCCTTCTTGATATATTTCACACTTTTGCTTCTTCAGGAAATCAGGGGAAAAAATGATTTCAGTACTGCCCACTATATGTTCAATGGCAGGGAAGTCCGCTGGGGTAACCTCTACAAATCCGTGGTCAGTCCATACATGTGTTTAAATATTCTACTGATATTTCCTAATTATCATATTTAGTGCCTTCATAGCACTTCTTGCAAGGCCAGCAATTCGGATATTCCTTCTGGTTGGGAATGCTACCGTATGTTCATATTGAAGAAAATAATCACTATACACATTATGCTGGCCATTAACATTACAATCTATATAATCTCCTTTTGAGTTACCAAAATCATATAATAGTATGGGATTACCTAGAAATCCATTCCATCTCTATCAGACAGGCCATTACCCTATATAGTTTTGGTGGATCTACAGGAGATTGTACAATACGTTTGTAACATGTATGGTCAACTTTATAGTTCTTCCTATATTCCCATTTTGCCCCTCACAATTTTTTATATCATTATTAAAATAAGTATATCAGATTTGATATTTTTTTTAAATGATATGTGAACCAATGTAAACATAAAAGTGTATACTTTAATTATTATTTATGGAAATGTCCTCTTCGGTTTTCAGAAGTCTTTGCTTTATAAGCTTTGGGCAGTTCCCCTTCCCACATCAGCAATTCCAGACTATCACACCCTCCTTCCTCATCTCCTGATCTGTTAGGGGGGTGGAAGAGACGAGAGAGAGAATTCCCTGGTGTGCTGAATGTCCTGTTCTAAAAAGGGTGTAGACTGGGCCACAGATCAGGAATTGTTCTCAGATTCGGGGAAAAAAATTTCACCATCTGATGCAACCGTTCATTTCCCAGCACAGAATGAGCAGCCTTAGATTTAGCAACTGTAACCCATTACATACATGTTATTGAAAGAAAACACTCAGACCAAAGGTGGATGACTTGGATTCTGATGGTCGGTGTTCTGTAATGCTCACGGTGCTGATGTTTCTTAAATGATATACCAGTAATGACCACTGAGCAGGCCTGTTTGCTAAGGACCAATTGACAAATCAAAGTAGAACTTTAACCCAAACATTTCTTTTTGGGATGGATGTAAAGCAACAAGAAGTCAGAGAAATTTCCCTGGGAGATCACCTGGAGTTCAGAGACCCTCTTCTGTGGTCAGAGGCCCTACTACTGGCCACAATCTCAATACCCTCCATTTAAAAGGACAATGCTATCCTAATTTGGGATCTAGTTTGGGGATTTACAGTCTTTACCATGGGATTACAAATTTATTTGAGGGCTTCAACAGGACCCAATACTAGTACCACTGTGGCCAGGGGGAAGTGTTGTAGAGAGACTCTATGTCATTTAGTCTAAAAACCATTATCACCTGTATATAAACCCCCCCCCTCCCCGCACCGGAGCTAGGATTCAGGTACTCTTGGGGTTTGGGTCCAGACATGCTTAGTTCACGCATTGTTAGTGTCGTACTATACAAATTTGCTTTACTTTGTGACTGTTTACTGCTGTTGACATTTTAGTTGCATCATTAGGTGCATAGCCAAAAAAAAAAATCTTTCTTCAGCTTTGGTGTATCAGAGGGTGTGGCATTGCAGGAAGGGGTCGTTGCCACCTGGAAACCGGAAGCCCATACAAGCAGCAAGATAAAGTGATGATAGTGGCTAATCTACTCTGTCGCCAGTGACTAATGTGACAAGTGTCCTAATTTATTATAAGAAAATCACATCAAATATTTTTTTTTAAAGGGACACTGTCATCTTGCCTCTATAAGGAAAAATTACATTGCCATAACCAGCCCCCTCCCCACACCTACAACTCAATTATACTTACCTTGGAAGCACTACCTTAAGGCTACTTTTACACTGGAGCACCGCGTGCGTTGGCGGTAAAGCAGCGATATATTTAGCGGCGCTTTACCGCTGTATTCGGCTGCTAGCGGGGCAGTTTTAACCCCCGCTAGTGGCCGAAAAGGGGTTAAAACCGCCCGGTAAATACACCGCTCCTACAGCGCTCCAAAGATGCCGCTTGCAGAACTTTTTTGACCATCCTGCAAGCGCACCGCTCCAGTGTGAAAGCCCAAGGGCTTTCACACTGGAGACACAGCAGCGGCTGTTTCAGGGAGCTTTGCAGGCGCTATTTTTAGCGCTGTAGCGCCTGCAAAGCGCCCAAGTGTGAAAGGGGCCTAATGCACCTGCCTCCTATTTGCAGCTGATGACAACACTAAGGACTTATTGGTGTGGGGGTGCACATGATCTCCTTCCATTTGACAGTTCTTGGGCCTAGCAGCCAATCACTTAGCCTGAGCTCTGTCACACCAGCAAGGCAGTGATGTCCCTTCTCACCTTACCATCCTACACCAGTTGACACTAGAGAGTGTGTGATGGAGGCAGGAGCAGAGAGAGAGCACTGACAAGGTGAGTATAACTGTGTCAGGTCTATTGCACATGGACATAATAATTTGCTAATGCTGATATGCAGGATCTTGCTGGAAGAAAGATCTTGAGTAAAATTGAAAAAAATTCAACATGGCACCTCATGGCAAAGAACTCTCTGAGGATCTGAAAAAATGAATTGTTGCTCTACATAAAGATGGACTAGGCTATAAGAAGATTGACAAGACCCTGAAACTGAGCTGCAGCACAGTGGCCAAGACCATACAGCAGTTTAACAGGACAGGTTCCACTCAGAATAGGCCTCACCATGGTTGACCAAAGAAGTTGAATGTGCTCAGCGTCATATCCAGAGGTTGTCTTTGGGAAATCGAAGTATGAGTGCTGCCAGCATTGCTGCAGAGGTTGAAGGGGTGAGGGGTCAGCCTGTCAGTGCTCAGACCATACGCTGCACACTGCATCAAATTGGTATGCATGGCTGTTGTCCCAGAAGGAAGCCTCTTCTTAAGATGATGCACAAGAAAGCCTGCAAACAGTTTGCTGAAGACAAGCAGACTAAGGACATGGATTACTGGAACCATGTCCTGTGGTCTGATGAGACTAAGATAAACGTATTTGGTTCAGATGGTGTCAAGTGTGTGTGGCGGCAACCAGATGAGGAGTACAAAGACAAGTGTGTCTTGCCTACAGTCCAGCATGGTGGTAGGAGTGGCATGGTCTGGGGCTGCATGAGTGCTGCCAGAACTGGGGAGCTACAGTTCATTGAGGAAACCATGAATGCCAACATATACTGTGACATACTGAAGCAGAACATGATCCCCTCCCTTTGGAGACCGGGGCGCAGGGCAGGATTCCAACATGATAAGAACCCCAAACACACCTTGAAGATGACCACTGCCTTGCTAAAGAAGCTGAGGGTAAAAGTGATGGACTGGCCAAGCATGTCTCCAGACCTAAACCCTATTGAGCATTTGTGGGGCATCCTCAAACGGAAAGGTGGAGGAGCGCAAGGTCTCTAACATCCACCAGCTTTGTGATGTCATCATGGAGAAGTGGAATGCCGCACCTTATGGCGTCACAGTCCCGGGGTAATGCTGGGACTTTGATGACATAAGGGGTAGGGTCACTGGGTGACATCACCTGGTGACCCCGCCCCTTATGCCTATATAAGTCGATACGCAGCGTGTCCACAGCATTACAGCGGGAGAGAGCGTCGTGTCAAAATCAGAAGAAGAGAAGAAGGAGACGGCGGCAACGATGGCGACGACGAACGAGAAGACCTGGCCAACGCTAGTAAAAGAGCTGGAAGAAGATAGCGGAGGAGCCCGGCAGAAGAACCGGAGAGCGGGAGAAGAGGCCAGAAAGCGTGGAGAAGTCGGAAGAGACCCCCGAAGTCGCAAGAGACCCCCGAAGGCTCCCGGATTCTGATAAGCCCCCCGCCCACAGACCCCCGACAACCAACGGCCAGGGTTGTCAGGAAGAGGCCCTTGTCCTCATCAACATGGGGATAAGGTGCTTTGGGGTGGGGGGCCTGCAGAGCGCCCCCCTTCCCCAAAGCACCCACCCCTCCATGTTGAGGGCATGCGGCCTGGTACGGTTCAGGAGGGGGGCGTTCCCTCGTCCCCACCCCCTTTCCTGACCGGCCGGGCTGTGTGCTTGGATAAGGGTCTGGTGTGGACTTTAGGGGGACCCCCGCGCCGTTTTTTTGGCATAGGGGGTTACCCTTAAAAACCATACCAGACCCAAGGGACATTGTCGCCTATCTCTCGCGCTCGCTGCAATAGGAAAATGTGTTTTTCCTATTGCAGCGAGCGCGAGATGTAAAGTATCCTGCAGCCGACAACAAGTGCTATAGGATCGCACTGGAAACATTCTCGCGGGCAGGTGCTGTAGTTGCCGTTGCGTCGTAGTTGGTCCGTCGGACCAGCATACAGACCAGCTGGACTTCCTGACAGGAACTGGGTCCGCCGGACTTTCAGCGGGAAGATTTAAAACATGTTTTATTTCTAGGTCCGTCTGACTTTTGGGAAGAAAAAGTCCGCTGGAGCCCACACACGATTGGAATGTCCGCTGGAAAGTCCGATCGTGTGTACGGGGCAGAAGAGGACTCCAATAGAAACCTATGAAGCTCTGGTGAACTCCATACCCAAGAGGGTTAAGGCAGTGCTAGAAAATAATGGTGGCTACACAAAATATTGACATTTTGGGCCCAATTTGGACATTTTCACTTAGGGGTGTATTTTGTTGCCAGTGGTTTAGACATTAATGGCTGTGTTTTGAGTTTTTTTTAGGGGACATAAAATTTAAACTGTTATACAAGCTGTACACTCACTACTTTAGCAAAGTGTCATTTCTTCAGTGTTGTCACATGAAAGGGTATAATAAAATATGTACAAAAATGTGAGGGGTGTACTCAATTTTGTGAGATACTGTACATGGCTTCAAATGTGGCATTGTGTGCAAGAGGCCTAAATAGGCTAATTGACAGTGAATCAACACTAGAGTTATAACCCAGACAGAATGCTGCTGTTTATTTTATTTCTGTTAGATCAAGTCTAATTGGAGCTATCTAGGCCACAAACACTGTGAGACACCGCAGCTCATTTAGCCAGATGGACATTCCAAGTCTGGTCACACTGCAATGAACTCGTAACCTATTGCTAGAACTGAAAGTTCCCTTTCCCTTCCCTTAGGAATGTAGTTACAAATTCATGCTTTGTATGTGGCATACTTTGCAGAAATTAGCTGCTGCTTGTAGTCAGTCAGCATTGATCACAAATGTACATGAGACGGGGAACCCCATGGAATAAATTATTGAAGGGAAGACCCAGTGGGCTGTAATGGGTTTTATGAGTCACAGGTTTCTGGGGACCTTTTCTCTGAGGAGGAGTGAAAGCTCAGTAGATGTGAAGATGTTGTAAGGTGCATGCTGTAAATCTGACATTACAATGACCACATATTGGAAACTTTTCTGTAACCTCGTGTATTAACCCTACACATGCTCCTAATCTTCATTCTTCTATTTATAATACTTGTGTATGTACTGTATTTATACCATACACGGTGCAACCATGCAATTATATAAGAATGTACTTTCACAAGAACACATACATATTAGTCTTTGTTTTGTAAACTGCAGCCAGAAAACCACCATGTACATCCTGGAGACACAGTACACGTGATTTTATATAGTTACTCTATATAAAGCAACACACAAGAATGGGTGACAGTAAGTGAAAAAGTTACCCAGGCAGCAGGGAAGTTTTTATTTCTTAAAACACTTTAAAGCAGTATTCCGCGGACATATCTTTTTTTTTTTTTTTTCTTTCATTGTTTTATCAAGACACTATTAATGTTGCACTCACGTGTTGCTTTTTTTTTCGCCGGACAAAGTTTTATCTCATGCTCTCAAATTTTCCGACAACAAAGTCCTATCGGACTTTTTCCGATCGTGTGTAGCGAATTCTGACGGACAAAGTGCCACGCATGCTCAGATCACATTACAAGACCAAAGCTATTGGCTACTAGCCTCTACGTAGTCCCGTCGTAGGCAACAAACGTCACCACGTTCAGAATGATCGGATTTTCCGACAACTTTGTCCGACCGTGTGTATGCAACACCAGTGTCGGACAAAATCCGTCGGAAAAAATCCGATGGATTTTGTGGTCGGATTTTCCGACCGTGTGTACGGGGCATAAGAATGACTAATAAAAGGTAAGGAATGCTTTATTTTTATTTTTTTAATGCTCGTTTGTGCATCTACTTATAAAAGTCTTTTTAATAAGATATAGATTTATTTTTGAGTAACAAACCGCTTTAATGTAGCTTTCATTCTATCTGTCAGTAGTACTGACTGCTCATATGTTTTAGATAAAACTTTTTTAAGATAACCTCATCATTTCTCATTTTGGTCTAGCAGTGGTCTTCTGACAATTTATTGGTTGCCAATAGCATACCTTCAAATTTTGCAATATAACAAAGAGTGACACCCATAAGTGTAGTGTGAAGCTGCAGAAAAAAACTGGGCGTGGCTACATTGTGCTAAATATTGTGTAAATATGTTCAGATTGCGCTAACCTGAACACATTTGCTGCACATACTATGTACAGAAACCTCAGTTCTTGTACCCACAAAATACTCCTTAATATCTGAGTCACAAGCGACAGTCTCACAGACACACATAAACCTTGGTACAAAGAATCATTTTTAAAAAATGTTGCACCTTTATTACATGTTTCTCATGTTTCTCTGTACACAGAATATAAACAGAGAGTTAAGTAGTCCTAAAGGCTGAAGTTTTTTTTACCTTCATGCATTCTAATCATGAAGGTAAAAAAAACTCTGTATCCGGCTCCCCCCCAAAGACCCACCCCAATACCTACCTGAACTCTATCGCAATCCAGCGCTGTGCATGAGAACAGTGGCTCTCTTTGCTCTGTCCCTCTGCCACTGGCTCCTGCTGCTGTCAATCAAACTCTGAGACAAGGGAGTGGGGGACGGGGCTGTGCCCCACTGTCTGTGTCTATGGAGGACAAACTTTTGCACAGAGCAGTTAAAGTGGTTGTAAACCCTTACAAACCACTTTGGCATACAGGTAAGCCTAGATTAAGGCTTACCTGTAGGTCCAATAAATATCTCCAAAACCTACACGGTTTAGGAGATATTTACAAAAAGACAGGCACCGATGTCTACGGCGCGCTGAGCACGCCGCAGATCACGGCGATATGCCGCTCATGGCGGCTCCCATACACATGCGCCGGAGAAGCGAGACCCAGAAGTCACTCCGGGATTGATGGTGGCGGAGGAGGACGTTGACGAGGGTCGCTTCAGGGGCTTCGTTCTAAGGTAAGTTATTCATAATGAGCTAGTATTCTATGCATACTAGCTCATTATGCCTTTGCCTTGCAGGTTCCATTTAAAAAAAAAAAAATCTGAGGCTTTACTTCCTCTTTAAGAATAATATTTTATTTTTATTTATTTATTTTATTTTTTTATTTATTTATTTTATTTTTATTTTATCTATTTTATTTTTATTTATTTATTTTATTTTTATTTATTTATTTTATTTTTATTTATTATTTTTTTTTTTTTTTATGGTTGAACTGGATGGACTTGTGTCTTTTTTCGGCCTAGCTAACTATGTAACTATTTGTTATGTTTATGGATACAAGAAATTACCTTTAGAAACATGATAATGTTTTGTCTGTGCTTACTTTGTGCCTTAGGTGTTGGTGGTGGCAGAACACGGTAACCCCTCACAGTTACTCTTGTTGGGCGCAGGAACAGGCCCTGCTGTTAAATATTATTTAAAAAATTGTAATTACATGCCCCTGTTAAACAGGGGCAGAAACGTTGGGCTCTAGGTGTTGGTAGTGCCAGAACACGGTAACCCCTCACAGTTACTCTTGTTGGGCGCAGGAATGGGCCCTGCTGTTAAATATTTTTCCCAAAATTTTTATTACATGCCCCTGTTAAACAGGGGCAGAAACATTGGGCCTTAGATGTTGGCGGTGCCAGAACATGGTAACCCCTCACAGTTACTCTTGTTGGGCGCAGGAACGGGCCCTGCTGTTAAATATTATTTCAAACATTTTAATTACATGCCCCTGTTAAACAGGGGCAGAAAAATTGGACCTTGGGTGGTGGTGTTACCACAACACTGTAACCCTTCACAGTTACTCCTGTTGGGCGCAGGAAGGGGCCCTGCTGTTTAATATTATTTAAAAAATTGTAATTACATGCTCCTGTTAAACAGGGGCAGAAAAATTGGGCCTTGGGTGGTGGTGCCCTAAACCAAAAATATTGTTGGAAGCTAGCATCATCATGATTGAGGAGGAATAGGATAGGCAGCATAGGCTTCAAGGGATCCCAGATCCATAGCAAATTCAATCAGTTACATCAGCATCAGGTGCTTTATAGCTGCTGATCCAGGACTGATTCATTTTTAAAAATGTGAGCCTATCAACAGAGTCTGTGGACAGGCACACTCTTTGATCCGTTACAAACCCTCCAGCAGCACAGAATGTGCATTCAGAAAGCACGCTGGGTGCAGGACAGGCCAGTAGCTCAATTGCATATTGAACAAGTTCTGGCCAGTGGTCCAACCTCAAGACCCAGTAACTCAGTGGATGCTCTGTTGGAAAGGTCTCCAAGTCTGCTCTTGCCCCTAGATATTCCTGCACCATATAATGCAGACGCTGGCGATGGTTGCTGGAACCTATCAGACCTTGGCACTAAGGACTGAAAAATTGTTTAACTGCTTGCCGACCAGCTGCCGTCATTATACTGCGGCAGGTTGGCATTATCCCGCGAACCGTCGTAGCTGTACGTCGGTTCTTTTAAGAGGGATAGCAGGCACTGCACTGCAGGGGTGCCGATGCACGCGGCCAGCAGCTGCGATGACCGCTAACCATGCGCGATCACTGGCACGAGAACCAGAACAGGGACGTGTGTGTGTGTAAACACACAAATCCCTGTTCTGTGAGGAGAGAAGACAGATCGCGAGTTCCTACTAGCTAGGAACAACGATCTGTCATTTCCTCCAGTCACTCCCATCTCCCTACAGTTAGAACACACACTAGGGAACACAGTTAATCCCTTGATCGCCCCCTAGTGTTAACCCCTTCCCTGCCAGTGACATTTACACAGTAATCAGTGCATTTTTATAGCACTGATCGCTGTATAATTGTCAATGGTCCCAAAAAGGTGTCCAATCTGTCCACCGTAATGTCGCAGTCCCGATAAAAATCGCGGCTCACTGCCACTACTAGTAAAAAAAAAATAATAATAATAAAAATGCCATAAATCTTTCCCCTATTTTGTAGACGCTATAACTTTTGCACAAACCAATCAATATACCAATCAATATACGCTTATTGCAATTTTTATTACCAAAAATATGTAGAAGTATACATATCAGCCTAAACTCAAGAAAAATTTGCTTTTTTTTTAAAATAAATGGGGATATTTATTATAGCAAAAAGTTTTTTTTTTTCAAAATGCTCGCTCTTTTTTTGTTTATAGCGCAAAAAATAAAAACCGCAGAGACGATCAAATACCACCAAAAGAAAGCTCTATTTGTTTGGGTACAGCATCGCACAACTGCGCAATTGTCAGTTAAAACAACGCAGTTCCGTATCGCAAAAAATGGACGTACATTTTGTTTGGGTACAGCATCGCACAACCGCGCAATTGTCAGTTAAAACGACGCAGTTCCGTATCGCAAAAAATGGCCTGGTCATTGAGCAGCCAAATCTTCCGGGGCTGAAGTGGTTAAAGGCATCGGTCAGCCGGCCACCTTCTCCACCGATCTTCCTCTGACTGGACGAAGCCTCAGAAACATGTTGTCCAGCACCAGGAAATGGTAACCTCCCAGGGTCTGGAAATGCGTTACACACACTTTTCTTCAAGGCCTCCTGAAGATGTTTCATCCTCTGCTCCCTCTGCGAAGGCAAGAAGAGTTCTGCAACCTTACCCTTGTAACGTGGATCAAGAAGGGTTGCCAGCCAGTAATGATCCCTCTCCTTAATACCACAAATCCTAGGGTCCTTTTGCAGGATTTTCAGAATCAGGGAGGCCATGCAGCGTAAGTTTGCAGAGGCATTAGATTCTGAGTCCTCTGGGTCACTAAGGATCACATTATCCATAACTACCTCCCCCCAGCCACGTACAACTCCTTGGGTTTCTGGGTACTGAAAACCATCCCTTGAAGACCTCTTTGTGTTATCCTCGACATCAATGCTGACACAATCCTCCACCTCTTCACCCATGTGTTTGGCGGACCCGCAGGAATTCTATCTAGATAAAGGGGGCCTTGAGAGGAAAGGAAGTCCTCCTCTTCCTCCCGCTGTTATGCCTCAAGTGCCCTGTCCATGATTTCACGAAGCGTGTGCTCCAGGAGGAAGACTAGAGGGACAGTGTCACTGATGCATGCATTGTCGCTGCTCACCATCATTGTGGCCTCCTCAAATGGTGACAGGACAGTGCATGGATCCTTGATCAGTAGCCACCGGCATGGCAAATCGAAACCAAGCCCCCCCGACTCTGTCCTGGTGCCATACTCGCTCAGGTACTCATTGATTGCCCTCTGCTGTGTGTGCAGCCTCTGCAGCATTGCCAACATTGAGTTCCACCTGGTGGGCATGTCACAAATGAGGCAGTTGATGGGCAGGTTGCATTCCCTTTGAATGTCAGCCAGCTGAGCACTGGCATTTTATGACCAGCAGAAATGACCACAGATTTTTTTGGCCTGCCTCAGGAGATCTTGTAAGCCTGGGTACCTGGTCAAGAAACGGTGCCCCACCAAATTCAGGACGTGTGCCCGACATATAACATGGGTCAAGTGTCCCTGTCAGAGGGCAGAGAGAAGGTTGGTGCCATTGTCGCATACAACCATCCCTGGCTGAAGCTGACATGGCATCAAGAAACGGTGCCCCACCAAATTCAGGACGTGTGCCCGACATATAACATGGGTCAAGTGTCCCTGACAGAATCTCTGCCCCAGTGCGGCTCCTGTCCCCTAGGCAGACCAACTCAAGCACTGCATGACATCTTCTTTGCCTGACTGCTTGAGTAGCCTCTTGAGCGTTTAGGGAGTACTGCTGGTTCAGAGGACAATTCTGCAGAAGAGGCCATAGAGGAAGAAGAAGAGGAAGGAGGGGAGCATACAGATGTGGCTGAATCACCACTAGATTTTTGGAGGCGTGGTGGCGGAACAAGCTCCAACACTGAACCCTGTCCTGCATCCTTCCCAGCTGCCAGCAGAGTTACAGGGCGCCGTGAAAGAAAAGGTAACGTCCCTGCCCATGCCTGCTGGACCATCAGTCAGCAGTTATATGAACCTAACTGCTGACCGCACTGTCCAACAAAGCCAAAACATTGCCTTCTACATGGCAGTAGAGAGCCGGATTGGCCTTATGTGAAAAGAAATGGCATTTTGGAACCTGCCACTGTGGTACAGTACATTCCACAAATTCACGAAAGGGGGCTGAGTCTACCAGCTGAAAAGGCAGAAGTTGCAATCCTAGCAATTTGGCCAAGCTAGGATTTAGACGCTGAGCATGTGGATGGCTGGGACCGAATTTCTTTTTACGGTTCAGCATCTGGGGTAGGGAAATTTGCCTGCTTAAATCAACTGGTGGTGTAATGCTAACAGATTGGCTGCAAGTACTTGTGACACCTATTGCTATACCTTCATTGAGATCCCAGATGAGGAGCAGGGAGAAGTCTGCCTTTTTCTATGATGTGGGTCTTTCAGGTGCAGCTGCCAACGGACTGCATGGCAGGTCATCATATGTCGTTGAAGTTGTGTCTCCTCCTCACTTTCCCCCTCTCTTCTCTCAGGCACCCATGTACGGTCAGTGACCTCATCATCCCCTCCCTCCTCATCACTGGAGAAAACTTATCAGTATGCTGCAGCTTGGGTAACATGACTGCCAGTTTCTTGTCCTTCTGTGGCACCCCCTCTCTCTAGGCTAATGTTACAACCTTCCTCCACCTGGGAACCAACATCGGAGCCTTCAAATTGCTGCACATCCTCCAGCAGCATGTAACCGACACTGTGGTCGAATAATTCTGGGGACTCCTTCATGCATGATGGTGGGGCTATGGAAGGAGTAACTGTAGACAAGGAGCCGGTGGAATAGGCCGCTTTGGCAGCTGCGTTGGAAGGCAAACTACTATGAGCCAGGGTGACAGAGGATGTGGAGTATGAGGACGGCTTCATTATCCATTCCACCAACTCTTCTGTATGTTGTGGCTCAAAGACAAGCGTTCCCCGCAGCCACCTGCAGAGGATGCCGACCACCACTGTTGACTGTAGACACAGAGGCTGCTTGCCCTCTTTTAGTGGCCTGTTAGCGTCTGCCTCTCCTTGGTGGCCTTCCGGACATGATGGAGATTTTTCCTTTTCACAGCACACTATACTGTATTTTATACTGTGTACACCGCCTGCACTGTATTACAAACGGTACACCGGCTGCACTGTATTATATACTGTTTACACCTCCTGAAGTGTATTGTATAATGTGCACCACCGAATTAACTGTATATATATGCTACACTGAATGCAGAGTATATATATCTATATTCTATGTGAATACACTGCCTGATGTGTATTATATAATGTACACCACCGATTAACTGTATATATATATATATATATATACACACTACACTGAATGCAGAGTATATATATATATATATATATATATATAGAGAGAGAGAGAGAGAGAGAGAGAGAGAGAGAGTTTACACTGAATATATAGTCTACACTTAATGCAGAGTGTATATATATATATATATATATACTAGACTGTATATATATATATATATATATATATCAAATACACTGGCTGAATATGGAGTATACACTGAATATATAGTGTACGCTAAATGCAGAGTATATATATATATATATATATATATATATATATATTATATATATATATATATATATATATATATACTAGACTGACTTTATATATTTCAAATACACTGCAACTAACTAACTAACCTGCCTGCCTAATCTAGCTCAATCTTTCTCTGTCCACAGTCACACACTATACACAGCAGCTATGTAAGCAGCCTTATATAGTGTGGGGCGTGGGACTTAGTCCCCCTGAGCCATGATTGGCCAAAGGCACCGTGCCTTTGGCCAATTATGGCTCTCTCTGCAGCGCACGCTGTGATTGGCCAATGCATGCAGGTCAGGTGCATGCTTTGGCCAATCATCAGACACGAATGCACTGCGATCTTACAGCGCATTATGGGGCGTTCTGCGGCGCTCAAATTTCCTGTGAATGCCCCATATTGTTCGCTGTTCGGCGAATGGGCGAACACGTTTTTTAAAGAAGTCTGGAATTATGTCCTGGTGAGCTTAGGAGAAGCTGCTGCCAGGGGAAACATGAAAAGACAAGAAGAGAGAGAAAGTGCATTGATCTAGCGCAGTAAGTCACTTTATTTCAACCAAGCAATAAAAACTTACATTTGAAAGGTGAATACAGTGGTGTGAAAAAGTGTTTGCCCCCTTCCTCATTTCCTGTTCCTTTGCATGTTTGTCACACTTAAGTGTTTCGGAACATCAAACCAATTTAAACAATAGTCAAGGACAACACAAGTAAACACAAAATGCAATTTGTAAATGAAGGTGTTTATTATTAAAGGTGAAAAAAAATCCAAACCATCATGGCCCTGTGTGAAAAAGTGATTGCCCCCCTTGTTAAAACATACTATAACTGTGGTTGTCCACACCTGAGTTCAATTTCTCTAGCCACACCCAGGCCTGATTATTGCCACACCTGTTCACAATCAAGGCATCACTTAAATAGGAGCTGCTTGACACAGTAAGGTCCACCAGAAGATCCTTAAAAGCTACACATCATGCCGAGACCCAAAGAAATTCAGGAACAATTGAGAAAGAAAGTAATTGAGATCTATCAGTCTGGAAAGGGTTATAAAGCCATTTCCAAAGCTTTGGGAATCCAGCGAACCACAGTGAGAGCCATTATCCACAAATGGTGAAGACATGGAACAGTGGTGAACCTTCCCAGGAGTGGCCGGCCGCCCAAAATTACCCCAAGAGCGCAGCGACGACTCATCCAAGAGGTCACAAAAGACCCCACAACAACGTCCAAGGAACTGCAGGCCTCACTTGCCTCAGTTAAGGTCAGCGTTCATGCCTCCACCATCAGGAAAAGACTGGGCAAAAATGGCCTGCATGGCAGAGTTCCAAGGAGAAAACCACTGCTGAGCAAAAAGAACATCAAAGCTCGTCTCAATTTCTCCACAACACATCTTGATGATCCCCAAGACTTTTGGGACAACATTCTGTGGACCGATGAGACAAAAGTGGAACTCTTTGGAAGGTGTGTGTCCAAGTATATCTGGCGTAGAAGGAACACTGCATTTCAGAAAAAGAACATTATACCAACAGTAAAATATGGTGGTGGTAGTGTGATGGTCTGGGGCTGTTTTGCTGCTTCAGGACCTGGAAGACTTGCCGTGATAAAAGGAACTATGAATTCTGCTGTCTACCAAGAGATCCTGAAGGAGAATGTCCGACCATCTGTTCGTGTACTCAAGCTGAAACAAACTTGGGTTCTGCAGCAGGACAATGATCCTAAACACACCAGCAAGTCCACCACCGAATGGCTGAAGAAAAACAAAATGAAGACTTTGGAGTGGCCTAGCCAAAGTCCTGACCTGAATCCTATTGAGATGTTGTGGTATGACCTTAAAAAGGCCGTTCATGCTCGAAAACCCTCTAATGTAACTGAATTAGGACAATTCTGCAAAGATGAGTGGGCCAAAATTCCTCCAGGACGCTGTAAAAGCCTCATTGCACGTTATCGCAAACGCTTGGTTGCAGTTGTTGCTGCTAAGGGTGGCCCAACCAGTTATTAGGTTTAGGGGGCAATCACTTTTTCACACAGGGCCATGATGGTTTGGATTTTTTTTTTCACCTTTAATAATAAACACCTTCATTTACAAATTGCATTTTGTGTTTACTTGTGTTGTCCTTGACTATTGTTTAAATTGGTTTGATGTTCCGAAACACTTAAGTGTGACAAACATGCAAAGGAACAGGAAATGAGGAAGGGGGCAAACACTTTTTCACACCACTGTAGATCATTATGTACAGAGCCAGAATACAGCTAGGAAATGTCACTGGGGCCAGTAAGCAGTAAGAAGTGTCTCTTTATTGGATCAATGCAATCCTCCGGCAGACTTTAAGATAGCGCAATTCCATGCCTGTCAGTTGTAACTCCACTAGCCTAGGTACTTGCTGTGGGGCAGCTGCAAAGATGCATAAGAGTGCTCGCTCTCCACTATAGTATGGAGCACTCTGGTTACTAAAGTTGAGTTTACCGTAGCCACTTCTAACTAAATTCCAGTGACCGGAACACTGCGCTTTATACTGTGTAGCTGGGGCTACATATAGTTTATACATTACACACAGCCGCTAACATCTGTTAGTGAAGTAAATAGTTCTGCTTTAAATGATCTCTTGACAGCTTCAAGGCTCTCACAGAAGCATTAGAGCCATTGTCAATTTTGATAATACTGGGAGATTGTTACTCAAGAAATTAGAGCCACCAGTTCTTTTGCTGTTGAACTAAGAAGGTCTAATACATTCCTGCTGTTTTGGGGTATCCTGTACTCCTAACCCCCTATCCCTGGATAATTCAGCCAATAAATATTACAAAAGAAGATTGATGAGGTTTATGTCTGTCAGTCAGTCGCCATTTTGGGGTTGGTGAGTGCTTGGGCTCAGCTACAGAGCAGCTACAGAGCAGGTCACCAGGAATGCAGCAGAGCCCAATGAAATCTATCAGCTCCTTGGGTCATTGCTACATTACTTACACTCCCCCACTCAGCATTGGAGTGAGTAAAAGCTATAACCACCCCTCCACCCAGAATTGGCTTTAGTGGGAGCTTGTTACACACCCACCCAGTATTGTTATCTGTGGGAGCTTATAACATCCCCACCGCCAAACATTGGTGTCAGTGGGAGCTTATAACTTCTCCTAACCATCATTGGTGTTAGTTGGAGCTTATAAATACCCACCCCACCCCATCCAGCATTGGTGTCAGTGAGAGTCCAAGATTCACCTGGACAGTCCATGTTTTGAATCATGTGTCTGAAACCCAGACACATTATTCAGACTTGACTGTGGTTCCTCAACATGTGCAAAGGATGTGCCAGTACTGATCACTCACTGTGTTCATTCATAACTGAAGCATACAGGTAGTAAACAATATTCAGTTAAAAGAATGCAATTATTGTGATACACAGTATCAAACTAAATGTAATTCAGTAAGTTTTACATATGCTTTAACCTTTTGCTGGCTACGTAAAGAGGATGGGCTTTAACGGCCACATTCTATGCATACTGTATGTGTCTATGGGCAGCAGGGGTTGCTGTGCTAAGAGCATGCGTAAAGCTGAGGCATACCAGCCTAGTTAAAAGGACGCCGGGGCAGACGGGAAGTGTAAGAATATATTTACCATACAATTAAATCTCTCTATTAAAAGTAAAATGATGCTCCTTAGTTAAAATGATTGTACATTTCTTTAAAATAAAAAACATGTCATACTTACCTGCTCTATGCAATGGTTTTGCACAGAGCAGTCCCCGATCTTCCTTTTCTTGGGTCCTCTATCTATTCTTCCCTCTGTGCTACCATAGGATTGCAATCATATCTCTACACTGAGCATAAAGCCTTCACATTCAACACACTCCTGGGTGTTTCTGCTGCCTGATCCTTTGGTTCACCCAGTGGTTCTTCCCCCAGGCCCCTATGTCACTAATGTGTCCTATAGTAATGTAGACTTAGCAGGAGAAACCACTGCGTGTGGTTAAGAACGCAGGAATTCAGCAATTTCAGAATGTGTATTACTTGAAGTGATACTAAAGTCTTGTTTTTTTTTTGTTAAAAAAAACAAACATGTTATACTGTACTTACTTGCTCTGTGTGGTGGATTTGCACAGAGCAGCCCAGATTCTCCTCTTCTCGGGTCCCTCTTTGGCGCTCCTGGCCCCTCCCTCCTGTTGAGTGCCCCCACAGCAAGCAACTTGTTATGGGGGCACCTGAGCCAAGCTGCAGCTCCCTGTGTCCATTCAGACACGGAGCTGCAGCCTGGTCCCGTCCTCTCTCTCTCCTCATTGGCTCACTGACTTTGATTGACAGCAGCAGGGGCCAATGGTGCTTCGCTGCTCTCTCAGCCAATCCGGAGAGAGAGTCCCAGACAGCCAAGTCTCTCGTACAACATCGTTGGATCTAGATGGACCTCAGGTAAGTATTAGGGAGGCTGAAGGAGGCTGCTGCACACAAAAGCCTTTTTCTCTGAATGCATAGAATGCATTCAGAGAAAAAAACCTTCTGCCTTTACAACCACTTTAAAAAAGGGGGTTTAGACTCACTGGCTGCTAAAAAAGTAAGAATTGAGTATCTTTTTATTAATGCGGAGACCCTTCTTGGGTATTTTTGAAAGCCCAGATCATTGTTTTAATGAGTGCTGTGGGTTAGCATTCTAAGTTAGTATTCAGTTACACAGTCTCCAACAAACAAAGACCTTTACACATCATTCACTCACTAATTAGACACCATAGCGCGAATGTATAAAAACTGAAGAAATAAAAAAAATTCAGTGATCACCATTTAATAGCAACCCTAGGTTTGCTCTTTTTTCTCCTATTTTAGGGAATCAGCCATAATAATGTTACCACTAAGTCTGTGGGTGTAGTAATTTGTTTTAGCTTACAATATTCAGTTTAGAGTGTCACCATTTTCAGTACCTTAAGAGTGACTTGGCACTCCGAGGTATAACATGGAGTTATAAGGAGGCTTACTAGGGCAGTGAATAGCAGGAAAGATGCATGAATGTTAAGCGAGAAGGACACAAAACAAGGGTTTGGAGCATCCCCAAAAAGGACAGACAATGGAAGGGACTTTCCAACCAGTGATGGACTAGTCAAGTTGTTTACAGCTTCCAGACATCCATCTTCTTTAGTAGAAAATGATTTAGCTGTTGATGAAAATTAGCTAAAGCAGGAACGCTCAGTGGGGAGGGAGGCAGTTAAATTTAGGATCCTTTAGTTAGTGTACTTTGTATGTGTTTTTTCCCCATTTTTTTCCTTTTTTGTGTATTCCATCATTATATGTATACTGTGGCCATTTTTGTTTGCCATAAGCATGGGTCCAGGGTGGCTTAAAAGTGTTTCCCCCCCCCCCCCCCCCAAAAAAATGAATGTGGAAGTTTATTGCTATTGACAACTAATACTTCTCTCAATTAATATATCTATCTCTAAAAATGTAGTTGCTATGCAGCTTTCTGTTGTGTGTGGAGATGTAAAACTTACCAAAACCTATGCTTTTTGTATTGCTGATTACTTAGCAACAGCAGCATATATGCAGAAAAAGGTAAAGGGGATTTTTATGCTGTCAATAATTTCTCACTAAGCAGTGATCTAACTTCACACGTGTCAACATTGCTTTATGAAAATGAAGAAGTTAAAAAAAATATAATATACGAAATGAGGAAATTTATCTATGAATGTTCTTTTCATTGACAGCATTACCAAAGACACCATTAGATATAATACAATATAATATAATATAAAAAAAAATGAAATATACAACACATGTGCACAAATTACTTGGGTTACCGATGTGTATCTGATTATTATAATTTTTTTATGTACACTGTTCAAGGTAAAGTGCAACTAAATAAAACTAACAAGCCTTTATTTAAAGTGAATATATCACAAATAAAAAATAAATTAGATATAGCAACTTGTTCATAACAATTTTGTATACATTTGGACTAATGTTACAATGTAACCCAAAATTTTGACTGGGGGCTGCCATATTGCCTTGATTAAAATACAAAAAATCTAAAATGACCCATTTTCTACTGCCAAATACTAAACAATGGCATCATGTATTTCAAAAGTATAAGTACAGGTACTCCTCACTTAACGACCAGATTCCATTATAATGACCAATGACAAATTGGTTGTTAAACGTGGTGTCACAAGTAATCAATATTTTAAGAATTCTTAACTACTGTACTGTATTGTGAAAAAAAAGGTCTAAACACAAAACTCCAGCTCAATAACGTTGTTTTAATTTGCATAAGTACAGAACACAAACGAAAATTCTTTACTGTACTATACAATACAATGATATATAGCGCATCGTTCGGGTGGGAAGAGCTGGTCGTAAGTCCGAGTAGTCGTTAAACAGGTAAGTCGTTAAACGAGGAGTATCTGTAATTTTAACCTTGTGCCAGACTACTCTAAGGTTGGCCATAGATAACCCATTTTTTTCAGTCAGCCAGCGGAATGGATTCCCCCTTCCATAAAAGCGAGGTGGATACAGAAACAACCCCCCCTCCCCAGACATTATATTTAGTACAACAGGACCCCTCTACTGTCAGAGTACACTGATCAGAAGCTGCAAATGCTGATCGAGAATTTTTTTCCAACAATCCCGTTTGACAGAAGTCAGTTATTAGAACGATTTGTTTTGAGCGAGAGCAGCCACACATGGATCAAAATTTGGCTGAACCAGCCAACTTTCGATCCATCTATGGCCAGCTTTAGGCACAATCTTCCTTTGCATTTGCGTTAATTACCAATAATGTACAAAATAATATTATTCTTCCTCTAGATAAAGTTGTACTTTATTTTTGTTGTCCCTCTATTGTGTGATTTCATAAATATTCAATTACATGCTGCCAAGATCAAACATATAACGCAAACCATAGCAACCATCAACCCAGAAAAGTTTATTTCATCTCAGTTGCTATAGGTTACTGTCTGTCATTGTCTGCCCATCTAATAAGCAAATAGGCCACATCTGTATTCTATAGAATGGAATCAGATAAGAGACAGCATAAGCATCTGTTCCTTTTTTTATTTTATTTATCACATCTATTTTGTAATGATAATCATGAAGCGTTGAGTGCTGTGTTGTCTAGTAAAAGCACAAATAATAAGAAAATCTCTTGTATGTATGTTTTATCATACTTGAAAAAGGTATGGAAGGTGCAGTAAATTGAATAGATTTTTTTTTTATATCTAAACAAAAATCTGTAGTTTTAATAAAAAAACAAATTGCTAAGAAACAATGCTTTCTGGTCTTAAGTGTCACACTCTGTACCGAAAGGCCTGTTAACCACATCACAGTTAAAAGTAATTGTGTCAAACAGCTGTCTGGCTGTGCTTGTGAAGTTATTCCACAAAGAGTAGAATGCCCCGGCCATGTGGTCAGGAGTGCGGTACACATTGCTCACCTTGCGTCCTTTTGGGCTGCACCTGCTTTCTGCGCCTCTCTTTGATATCTTCAGACATGGTATATGTGTGGGGATCATGAAGACATCCAATCTGTGCCGTACTTTCTGCAGCTTTCTCTTTCTGTCTCTGACACACAGACACATGCTGGGGAGTACCCCACTACTCCCTTAGTGATGTCACATGTGGAGGGGCTGTCCTTGAATGATTCAAAACCCCACTATGAACCGCTGGCCAACATACAATTAACCCCTCTCACTGACAATGACTCATAGGGTGAAGTAAAAAGTCAGCTTCTGCTAATTTGCTGCATTCATGCTAACTGTTGTCTGCTGGGAGAATCTGTAGCTGGTAATAGTCCAAGAAAGCTGGCAGAGTAATAGTAGTAGCATCCGTTTTCTAAATTCCTGGACGTAAGTTTAAAATAAAAAAAAGTTGAAAATGTAGAATATATGTATGCAAAAGTGGTTTCATCTTCACAAAACTTGAGATGAACACGTCTGATAGGATGCTAAATATAATCTGTTAGCATATGTTATCAGACAGTCCATCTTAAAGTAAACATTTTCTTGAGAAAAATAAGCTGAACGTCTGAAAATACTAGTTGCCTGACTGTTATGCTGATACCCTGACTTTAAAGGGGAACTAAATGCATTGTTAAAAAAAAAAAAAAATTGCCAACAGATAGGCTGTTTATTTCAGAAGAGACACGATTTATATAGAGCCAACAGTTTGCGCAGCGCTTTACAATGTAGAGGGGGGACAGCACAATTACAGTACAATAGAAGGGACAGGAGGGTCCTGCTCATAGAGCTTACATTCTAAAGGGAGGGGGTGGTGGTACAAAAGGTAATAGCTGCGGGGGTGATTTGATGGGGGTAGCTCGGGTACAGTTCTTAGGCGGGTGTGGGATAGGCTTCCCTGAATAAGTGAGTTTTCAGGGATCCAATAAAGGTGGACAGGATAGGGGCTGATCGAACATACCGGGGCAGAGAGTTCCAGAGGATGGGAGAGGCTCTGGAGAAGTCCTAAAGGCGAGTATGGGAGGAGGTAACAAGGGAACTAGAGAGCAGGAGGTCCTGGGAGGAGCGGAGGGGACGATATGGGCGATATCTGCAGATGAGGTTGGTGATGTAGCTGGGGGTGATGTTGTGGATGGCATTGTATGTTGTGGTTAGTATTTTGAATTTTATACAGTGGGGTAGGGGAAGCCAGTGAAGGGATTGGCAGAGAGGAGCAGCAGTCACAGATCGGTTAGTGAGGTGTATTAGTCTAGCAGCAGCATTCATAATAGACTGAAGGGGGGATAGCTTGCATAAGGGTAGGCCATTAAGGAGAGAGTTGCAGCATGCAATGTCTGTACTGCAATAAAATACACTTACCTGCTTGTTTGCAAATCTCTGCAGAATGTAAAAGGAACCGCACATGCGCAGCTTTATATACATTTCCAGCACAGTGCCAATAGGCTGGGATGAATGATGAATGCATATGCAGCCAGGTGCTTGCCTAGGAATGGAGAGTGAGAGAAACTCTGACTGCATCTGCTGTCTGTAGCTGCTGCCCTGCAGTGCTGAACTGGTTAACAGCCACAATCAATAGTCTGAGTCAAGTAGCAGTGCACTTTGGGAATTGTAGTTCAGAGGAGAGAGACTCAGCTGTAATCTAGAGCTTTTGAATTGCACTTGCCAGAGGGGAAAGAGCTCCTGTTGTCACGAGGGAGCCCAGAGAGTGCACATCGCTGTTCAGTGCACACCATCATTGCTGCATACCGACAGCCTGGGCAGGATCCTGAGTGCTCTCACCATGTGAGCTGACAGCCAGAGTCACCTGAGTGCAGAGCAGAGAGTGGACTAATCAATGTTTGTGACCAGGTGGTGAGCTGCAATATTGTTGGGACTGGTGAGCTGCCGCTGTGGGGGCTAGAGAGATTGAGCCCTTATGGAACTAACCATACAGCCATCTAGTAGCCTTATTTGCTGCCTGCATGTGTAACTGGGACTGTACTCATGTGCTCCAACGGTACAACTGGGCCCCAGTGCAGGCCAGCTGAAGAGTTAAAACTAAAGACTATGCCCTTACAGCTGCTACACAGAGGCATTTACCTATTGCCTCTACTAAGAGGTACCTCTCAGGGGACATTGCATCATATCCTAGCACTGCTCCAATGCACTGTTTAACCACTTTCAGACCGGACCAATTTGCAGCCAAAGGACCAGGCCCCTTTTTGCGATTCGGCACTGCGTCGCTTTAACTGACAATTGCGCGGTCGTGCGACGTGGCTCCCAAACAAAATTGACGTCCTTTTTTTCCCACAAATAGAGCTTTTTCTTTGGTGGTATTTGATCGCCCCTGCGGTTTTTATTTTTTGCGCTATAAACAAAAATAGAGCGACAATTTTGAAAAAAATGCATTATTTTTTATTTTTTGCTATAATAAATATCCCCCAAAAATATATAAAAAAACATTTTTTTTCCTCAGTTTAGGCCGATACGTATTCTTCTACATATTTTTGGTAAAAAAAATCGCAATAAGCGATTATTGATCGGTTTGCGCAGAAGTTATAGCGTTTACAAGATAGGGGATAGTTTTATAGCATTTTTATTAATAATTTTTTTTTTATTATTAATGGCGGAGATCTGCGATTTTTTTTGTGACTGCGACATTATGGCGGACACATCGGACATTTTTGACACATTTTTGGGACCATTGTCATTTTTACAGCAATTAATGCATTTAAATGCATTGATTTCTGTATAAATGACACTGGCAGTTTAGGAGTTAACCACAAGGTGGCAGTGTAGGGGTTAAGTAGGCCTAGGGGTGTTTTTTTTACTGTGGGGGGGCGTGGCTGTCAGCTAGTGAATGCTGATCTCTGCTCTAATCACAGGGAGCAGAGATCGGCGTCACTAGTTGCTAGGCAGAACGGGGAGATGCTGTTTATCTCGGCATCTCCCCGTTTAGCCGCTCCGTGAGACGATCGCGGGAGTCCCCGCGGCGATCGAGTCCGCGGGGACCGCGGCCGGACTCACGGGGGTCCCGACCGGCGCGGGAGCGCGCCGCTCCCGGCGCGCTCCCGATGGCACGGACAGGCTAAAGGAGGGACGTATATATACGCCCTCCTGCCTGTACGTGCCATTCTGTCGACGTATATCGTCGTGCGCCGGTCGGCAAGTGGTTAATGCTGACTTTGCTGATTCATGAGTTAATCCCAATTTAGTGTTACAGGACTTCATTTACCACTAAATGAGTAGCCAGGAGTAAATGGAATCCGCTGTCTGTTTACACCTGGCTACCTCTGACTTACTCCACCTAAAACTGACAGGCCTAACTGTTCGGAAAACCTGTGTGAAAGGGGCCTTAACCACTAAGATATCATTATGAATTACTGCTAAACTATAGTTTAATTTCAACTTTACAAATATTCAATAAAACATATAGCAAATGAACAATCAAGACATCCATGACGTCAGTCATTAGGGCTCAAACTGCTAAGGGATAGAACAACTGTCAAATCTTAATAACTATCCACCTTCAAAGAAGGTGATGCAACCACAAAAGGCTTTGACAAAAGAGAAATGTTGATAGAGAGGGTAGAATGCTACCACCGGACCCAGAGTCCAGTACAGGGAGTCCCCGGGTTACAAACAAGATAGGGACTGTAGGTTTGTTCTTAAGTTGAATCTGTTTGTAAGTCGGAACAGGTGCATTTGTTAAGTGTAGCTCCAGCCAAAAAATCTATTTTTAAGTTTTTTAGATAACATAGAGAAGGGTTATCACCCCTGTAACATTTGTTTTTCTGTCTGTGCCCCTGTTTAGAAGATTTCACCTCACTTTCTGTCCCAATGACAATTGGATTTTGAAAATTTTGGGTTGTTAGGGAAGCCTGGACTGGTGATAAAGCATCAGTGGAGACACCTTTTTCCCATATTAACTCTTAAGCCCCATACACACGCGCGGATTATCCGAGGACCAGGTCCGTCGGACCATGTCCGTCACACTTTGTCTGATGTTGGTTTTGCGTACACACGGTCAGACAAAGTTGTCGGAAAATCCGATCATTCTGAACGTGGTGACGTTTGTTGCCTACGACGGGACTACGTAGAGGCTAGTAGCCAATAGCTTTGGTCTTGTAATGTGATCTGAGCATGCGTAGCACTTTGTCCGGTCGGACAACCGTACACACGATCGGATTTGGTGTGATCGGACCGTGTTGACGGCAAAGATTTCCAGCAGGAGATAAGACTTTGTCCGTCGGTCAAACCGACGAACACTGTCCGATGGTGCATACACACGGTCTGATTTTTCAACAACCTTGTCCGATCGGACAGAATCCATGAAAAAGTCAGACCGTGTGTATGGGGCTTTACAGGAGTGAATTTCCCTTCCTAGGGGTAGATTTCCTCTCACTTCCTGTTGTCTCCCTTCGTTTGTAAGTAGGAGTCGTTTGTAAGTCGGATGTTTGTAAGTCGGGGACCCCCTGTACTTTGCTCTAACGTATACCCCAGGAGTCTGGGGTCCTAAAAAGTTCTGCATAAATGTGACTAGACTGAACCACTGGAGTTTTGTTCCAGGTGAGTTATTTTTTTTAATGTTTTTATTTTTTTCATTATTCCTTTTATTTCATTTTAAAGACATTTTTTAATACAAAACAGAGTCTAATGGGCATACCCAGGCCCAATGTACGGTAATACATAAATACATAAACAAAAAAAACAATAAAAAATAAATAAATTACAAAAAAAAAAAAACCTTCAGTGATTTTTAATTAGATAGGAAACTAGCATTTTTAGAATAAGGGGTCTGCAATGCTAACTTCAATCCAAAGGCTATATATAACACAGTGTAAGAACATGTCACCTCAGTAAGGTAAGTGCACTTTTATTTTAAAATTAATTGCTGCACTACTACAACATGCAGTCAAAAATTTGATTACAACCTTAAAGCTATGTCTAGAAGAAAATGTCCATGTTACAGTCTGATTTATATGGGATAGGCACAATTATTTCAATCTCTGGTATTATAAACCTTTCAATAGCGATGGTCATTCCAAGCTAGATGGTGGACTTCGGAGGGGAAGGAGGGAGGTCTGTGGCAAATTGTCCATTATTCCTTATGTGCTAGTCTGCTGCAAACACCTGCCTCAGAGGAACAGAGTGTCAGAGATAGTAAGCTCTGATCTACCCCTAAGTGGTTGCCTGTATGTCAGAGAGTGAGGTATTGCCTGGTGGGTTGCTAACACCAGGAACAGGGGAACCCTAATGACCAGGGGTCAGGTCCTGGGGAAAAAAGCTTGGGAACTCCCAACCAAGATCCACTCCCCCCACCAACAAAAAATGATACGCTCATATGCATATATATTTCACAGAAAATACAGTGCAACATTTATTGTAAAGTGCCAGTTTACAAAAACAAAATAAGTTAACTTGTCAAACAGAATAATCACCACAATGGGTGATGATCTTTCCCTCGTTTGATTCCTCCCACTGACACCAATGATGTGGGACTATTCCTTCCACCAGAGAGCAGGTGTTCCCATCAGAGTGCCCCCCACCAGAGAGCAGGTAGCCCCATCAGAGAGCCCCCCCCCCATCAGATTGTACCCAGAGTTCCCCATCAGAGTTGTGACTGAGCCATCACAAAGTAGAAAAACGTGTACCTGGATAAGTCATTGACAAAGGAGCATGCTGCAGGGGGGCAAAATCTGGGCGGAGGAACTTGCTGATGAGGGTGGGGATGCACAGGTGATGTCATTGGTTGTTAGGACAGTGGCGGTGCTAGCAGCCAATGACAGTATTGCAGCGGGGATCTAGTGCTGCTGATTGGCAGGCGCGGTTCTGCATAGTATAGCTGCGGCTGCTGGAGGAGGAGGACCGAGGGAGGGGAGAACACCGTCCTTCACTATGTGGCGATGCTGGGCATCGCCGCTTAGTGAAGGATCGGCTCCAGGGCTGGACTCGGACAAAAATGTGGCCCTGGACTTCATCCAGACCGGCCCAGGGCACAACACATCAGGGTACGGTACATAAGGGCACAGCACATCAGGGTACAGAGCCCAGCACATCAGTGTACAGGGCACATCAGGGCACAACACATCAGGGTACAGGGCACAACACATCAGGGCACATCAGGGCACAGTACATCATGGCACAGGACATCGGGCTACATCGGGGGACACCAGGGCACGGGGCATATCAGGGCACAAGGCACATCAGGGCATAGGATATCAGGGCACGGGGCATATCAGGTCATGGGGCCCATCAGGGCATATGATATCATGGCACATCAGGGCATGGGGCACATCAGGCCACATGGCACATCTGGGCACAGGGCACATAGCACATCAGGGCACGGGGCACATGGCACATAGCTCATCAGGGCATGAGGCACATCAGGGCACATCAGTGCACATTATGGCACATCAGGGCACATGGCGCATTATGGGGCACATCAGGGCATATTATGGGGCACATAGCACATCAGGGCACGGGGCACATCAGGTCACGGGGCCCATCAGGGCATAGGACATCAGGGCACTTCAGGGCACGGGGCACATCAGGGCACGGGCACATTAGGGCACAGGGCACCTCAGGGCAGGGGGCACATCAGGCCACATAGCACATCAGGACACCGGGCACATGGCACATCAGGGCACATTATGGCACATCAGGGCACATCAGGGCACATAATGGGGCACATTAGGGCACATTTTTGGCATATAGCACATCAGGGCACATAGCACATAAGGGCAAGGGGCACATCAGGGCACATAGCACATAAGGGCAAGGGGCACATCAGGGCACATAGCACATAAGGGCACGGGGCACATCAGGGCATGGGGCACATCAGGCCACATGGCACATGAGGGCACATAGCACATCAGGGCACATGGCACATCAGGGCATGGGGCACATAGCACATCAAGGCGTGGGGCACATCAGGGCTCGGGGCACATCAGGGCACATTATGGCACATTATGGGGCACATCAGGGCACATTATGGGGCACATTGGGGCACATAGCACATCAGGGCACATTATGGGGCACATTGGGGCACATAGCACATCAGGGCACATTATAGGGCACGGGGCACATAGCACATCAGGGCATGGGCCACATTAGGGCATGGGGCACATAGCCCTAATCTGTTTTCTCTCTTGTCACGTAGCGCTGCTCGCTCCCCGGTTGCCCCTTCTCTCTTCTCGTCTATCTCGTCTATCTCCATTGGCTTGTGACATCATCTGGAATAGACAAGAAGAGAGGAGGGGCCGCCGGGGAGCGAGAGAGAAAACTTACTACAGACAGGCGCTTCCTGCGCTACTCTTCATGCATCTCGACATTCGGCTCGGGTGGCTCTAGTCCTGCTAGGGCGTTCCTGCTGTGAAAAAAGGGCAGGGACGCCGTTCCCACGCGTTCCCGCAGGACTCGAGCCCTGCTAATGCCGGTGCTACATTTCAAATGGTTGAATTTTTTTTAATACTTCTTACTTCTAATTAAATGGTTACTGTTGACTTTACCATTCACAGGCATTTCCTTCACTAGGATTACAAAGTTCACGCAATTTAACTGTAGAATTGTCACCCTTTTCTGCCTTCTTTCAAGTTGGACTACAAGTAATCGAGCCAATGCACAGTTGGCTGGCATATTTGTTGTGGTCATTGCAGTAAAACTGTGGTGTTGACCTGGGAATAGAGCATGTACACCTTAACCATTAATTCATGCAAAGAGTCTACGGCAGGGGTAGGAAACCTGGGGCCATCCAGCTGTTGCAGAACTACAAGTCCCATCATGCCTCTGGGAGTAATTGTAACTGCCAGCCTTGCAATGCCTCATGGGAAATGTAGTTCCACAACAGCTGGAGGGCCCCATATTTCCTACCCCTGGTCTACGGGGTGCACACAGCACAGGGAGAGAAAGCATTTAAAAATAGAGGAGGGAAAAAATATGCTTTATAAAATTAATAGTCTTTTTTTAAAGTTTAGTTCTACTTTAAATTTCTGCCATAGTACATGGAAGGAGTGCAGCAATATCCTTTATGAAAAATATATATGATATTTTAAGGTAATATAACGATAATAAAAGTGATGCAGCACTTACAAAGTCAAAAAAAAAAAATTGAGTACTGTCTGTAATATTTTTTTTTCATATACCACAATTAAAATTAAATTAAATTCAATTGAAATAAATTAAAATTAAATTCAATTAATACAATTAAAAGGTATTCATCAGCAATCCAATGGAAATGACAATATTAATCTTTCTCCACCAAAATTCTAACAACTTCTAAAGTGTCCTTCTCACTCGGTTAACATTATCAGAGGAAGTGTAAACTGTTAAAATGAAGAAACCATAAATAACGTGTCAAAAGTCCTGTGAAAACTCCTGTGAAAATGACACCATTGATCTTCAACCACCACAGTCCAAATAACGTATGCAATGTCCTTTTTTAGACTCTTGACCAGCAGCAAGAACTGGCCAAGATTCTAACCATTTATGGGCAGGCTGAATGTACCAAGTTGACCGATCAATCAAGCCTGCCGGATTTTACATGCGATTATCAATAGTGGCTGGTCTTCTCCCAGTGAGAAGGGATTCCCCTGTCAACACTGTCTGTGTTGATGGGGGAATTAAACAAATTTCTTTCCATCAACTGCTTTCCTGCATCACTCTGTGTATGACCTGCATTACTCTACCTGACACCGTGAAGCACCTTAAACTACGATTGCAAATACACTCACCCTCTCATTTTGCCTCTCTGAATAAGACAGGCCAAGTGCTCTTTAATCATATACAATTTATGATCCAGTGAGTAAACCTTCAGTACTGTTTAATCCCCTCCAAGAGGTCCAGTCAATCGATTACCATTTCACATCGCCTCCACTGACCTCCATTGGTAGAATAGAAGATTGCACATAGCATAAAATAACTTAGAAAACTTAAATTACAGATAAAATCACATTTACAAAACATGCATGTATATCAGCACTTTGTATAATTAGCTGCACAATATCTCATCAGCATCCTACTAACTGCTTCAATCTCTCCCCTACTGTCAGTTTTCTACCGAAGATCGGTCTGCTCTATTGCGATAGCAGCAAGCATTTGCGGCTCGTATTACCAAACCATGCCCTAGTGCGTTTCACAAATTACTTTTTCAAGGGTACACTTTTTTTCTTTTTATTTCTGAAATCATTCAAGTCTCTCCAATACTTTTTTCCTTTTTACCTCTTAGGCTGGATTCACACCTATGCAGTTTTAGTGCTTTTTGCATTTTTCAGATTTTCATTACAGTCCATGTAACATTGTTTCCTATGGAATACTTTCTGTAGTGCAAATCTGCAAAATGCAAAAAGCACTCAAAATGCATAGGTGTGAATCCAGCCTTAATCCATTTTCTCCAACCTTTTTTGCATGTTTCCATGAAATTCCTTACACTCCAGGAGTTCATTAAAAGGGTTCTAATTTATATTTTAATGTTGCTATTTTTGTCTCTATAGGGGCCAGTTTTTTTATTTTTATTTTCAAAATTAAAACTTGTAATTCTCTACTAATTTTATTAAAGAAAATACAACCACTCATCGTCTGCTTCCTTATTATTAAGACCATCTTGATATCTGTTTTGCAAGAAACCATATTTCTGGCACCAACATGGCACCATACATGTGGTAGAATCCTCACCTACTTCCGCCACCCAGGACCATTGCTTAGCTGTAAAATGATGACCCCCACACAACAGCACTGCTAATGGGCTTGGCAGTCCACACTACAGCTGATTTTAGCTGAAAAGCAGTAGCTTCCTTACTTTCTTATAAGATAGGATTTACTTAAACTTCCCACCTTGGTAGCTAGTTATTGGTGTATCACATGTATGCTGCCATGTTGGCGCCAGGAAAATGGAAAATTGTGTCAAATATGTACCGTATTTTTTCTTTCCTGGCATTGTTGTGTGGATGTCATCTTTATAGCTTTGCACTGGTCAAGCTGCATAGAGGGTCCAAAAATCCAAGGACCATCTTCAGTCTTGTTAGAGGCATAACCTCTGTGATACCATATGCTTTTTCAATGTTTGTACTGATTATGTACCAGATGTTGTATTTTGTTTATCACTAAAAGCAACCTATATTGTGTGAAAAACAGTGTACTGTAATTCTCACCTCTGTATGAGTGGTCAGGGAATACACTTAGTGTAGCTTTATCTATAGCAGTCCCTGTTCCTAAAAGCTAAGCAAAGCTAGCTTACTAGTGGGTGGCTGCCCACCGAAATGCCATAATTACTGGCCATATACAGAACAAAAGAGTTCTTGTGGTTTTGGGAGTGCAGTTGTTTGCAGAGGATGGCTGGGGTTTGTGTCACTCTATTCCAAATTTTGGTCCTGGGAGTCCACAATCTATAATAGCAGTGTCCTACCAATTTGTTTCACTCATTGGTGGGTGTCCCCACAAAAAGACAAATGAATCACACAAGTAAAAGAAGATGTGAAACATGACGCTAGCTTATGGCTGCTGAATCATACTGTATGTTTTTTTGAAAAATCAGGTATTAAAGAGTAAAAAAGTCAGAAAATCTTTTGCCTCCTAGAAAAAAAGTCCAATAAGTAGGTGCATGATCCACTAATATAGTGGCATATAAAAGGGCTGACACAGTCCTTCAAATCATTGAATCATATTAATCAATAAAATGCAGCCTGTGCAAGAATATCAATAGCTCTGAATGACGTAGAATAATTTGAACTGGGCAGATGATCACAAGATTTGCCATCTGGCTGGGGGCCAAATTGGCTATTTCAGGGTTAATGGTTGTAATATACTTTATATTATATGCAGACACCCTATAATGATGGCAAACTTATAAGCTCACTGGAATCCTGCAATAGGTAAATGTAAAGTCCTTGTAGGATCAGAACTGAAGGGAATGACCATAGCTGGTTTGACCAGGATCTGTTCTGGAGGATAAGCAGAGCCAAAAGGAACATAGATGCAGACCAGATGGATCCATCCCTGTTCAATGAGGTGGCAAAGAACATGCATAAAAATGCATATGGGGGACGCCCCCTTGGACTTTTTGAATGGCAGAATAATGTATATAGAGAAAAATCTAAATTAAGTAAAAAGGCACAATGGTGCCAACTTTATTAATTTATATATTTGTAAAAGTAGAAAAAATATACAGATATATATATATATATGACTAGGGATGGGCCCATTGCTGGCTGATGATTGGCCAAGCATGCACTGTGACCCCGCATGCTTGGCCAATCACAGCGCCGGAAACTAGGAGAGCAATAATTGGCTACAGGCAATTAAAGCTCAGGGGCTTTAGTACACACCCCACCATATAAAAGGCCGCCACGCCGTCGGCCCAGGTCACATGTGTTCCGGCTTTAGGGAGAGCAGTCTGCTGATTGATTTGCTTCTTTGCTTGATTGCTTGATTGCTATTTCTTTGCTAAACCATTGCTACCTGAGTCATTCATCATTACTGATCATTCATTGCTGCTGATTGCACAGTGAGTGTGATATTAGCTGCTGCTGGGGATTAGTCTGGTGTGTGCGTGCTGTTAGTACAGCATAGCAGTAGCACCAATCGCAGTGCTGTTAGAACAGCATTGCACCCCAACTTCTGTCCCAACCTTCTGTCCAATCCCAGGCAGGGATTTATAGGAGCCATATTGTGTTTGTGGCAGCACACATAGGTCCTATATTTTCTTGTCAGGAGCACACATAGTAACTATAGTGTGTTTGTGTCAGCACCCATAGGACTTATAGTGTGTTTGTGGCAGCACACATAGGTCCTATATTTCCTTTTCAGCAGCACACATAGTACCTATAGTGTGTTTGTGTCAGCACCCATAGGACTTATAGTGTGTTTTTGGCAGCACACATAGGTCCTATATTTTCTTGTCAGCAGCACACATAGTACCTATAGTGTGTTTGTGTCAGCACCCATAGGACTTATAGTGTGTTTGTGGCAGCACACATAGGTCCTATATTTTCTTGTCAGCAGCACACATAGTACCTATAGTGTGTTTGTGTCAGCACCCATAGGACTTATAGTGTGTTTGTGGCAGCACACATATGTCCTATATTTCCTTTTCAGCAGCACACATAGTACCTATAGTGTGTTTTTTTGTCAGCACCCATAGGAATTATAGTGTGTTTGTGGCAGCACACATAGGTCCTATATTTCCTTGTCAGCAGCACACATAGTACCTATAGTGTGTTTGTGTCAGCACCCATAGGACTTATAGTGTGTTTGTGGCAGCACACATAGGTCCTATATTTTCTTGTCAGTAGCACACATAGTACCTATAGTGTGTTTGTGTCAGCACCCATATGACTTATAGTGTGTTTGTGGCAGCACACATAGGTCCTATATTTCCTTTTCAGCAGCACACATAGTACCTATAGTGTGTTTTTTTGTCAGCACCCATAGGAATTATAGTGTGTTTGTGGCAGCACACATAGGTCCTATATTTCCTTGTCAGCAGCACACATAGTACCTATAGTGTGTTTGTGTCAGCACCCATAGGACTTATAGTGTGTTTGTGGCAGCACACATAGGTCCTATATTTATTTGTCAGCAGCACACATAGTACCTATAGCGTGTTTGTGTCAGCACCCATAGGACTTATAGTGTGTTTGTGGCAGCACACATAGGTCCTATATTTCCTTTTCAGCAGCACACATAGTACCTATAGTGTGTTTTTTTGTCAGCACCCATAAGACTTATAGTGTGTTTGTGGCAGCACACATAGGTCCTATATTTTCTTGTCAGCAGCACACATAGTACCTATAGTGTGTTTGTGTCAGCACCCATAGGACTTATAGTGTGTTTGTGGCAGCACACATAGGTCCTATATTTCCTTTTCAGCAGCACACATAGTACCTATAGTGTGTTTGTGTCAGCACCCATAGGACTTATAGTGTGTTTGTGGCAGCACACATAGGTCCTATATTTTCTTGTCAGCAGCACACATAGTACCTATAGTGTGTTTGTGTCAGCACCCATAGGACTTACAGTGTGTTTGTGGCAGCACACATAGGTCCTATATTTCCTTGTCAGCAGCACACATAGTACCTATAGTGTGTTTGTGTCAGCACCCATTGGACTTATAGTGTGTTTGTGGCAGCACACATAGGTCCTATATTTCCTTTTCAGCAGCACACATAGTACCTATAGTGTGTTTTTTTGTCAGCACCCATAGGACTTATAGTGTGTTTGTGGCAGCACACATAGGTCCTATATTTCCTTTTCAGCAGCACACATAGTACCTATAGTGTGTTTATGTCAGCACCCATAGGACTTATAGTGTGTTTGTGGCAGCACACATAGGTCCTATATTTTCTTGTCAGCAGCACACATAGTACCTATAGTGTGTTTGTGTCAGCACCCATAGGACTTATAGTGTGTTTGTGGCAGCACACATAGGTCCTATATTTCCTTTTCAGCAGCACACATAGTATCTATAGTGTGTTTGTGTCAGCACCCATAGGACCTACAGTGTGTTGTGAGCACACATAGAAGCTCTATTTTTTATACAATATACACTACCGACTACAATGGCTGGAAGACTGCCAAGGAGAGGCAGACCGTCCCAAGGCAAGAACACAGGGCAAGCAGGCTCTGTTTCTAGAGACAACAGTGCTGGTCGTGGACGTGGTCGTGCATCGTCATCAGCACGTGGCCATGGGACACGCTTGTCTTTGTTTTCGGCAGCTGGACATGTTGAGCCGCATCATGCCGAAGGCTTGGTAGAATGGATGACCAAGCCCTCCTCATCCTCCTCATCCTCTCTCACCCAGGCTCAGGGTGCTGGCAGAGCAGCTGCCAACGCGTACTCAATGGCATCATCAGCCACCCCTTCCCTAGACCCATCATGTCCTCCTGAGGAGTCCCCCGAACTGTTTGAGCACAGTGTTGGGTACATGCTCCAGGAGGATGCCCAACGATTCGAAGGCTCGGATGATGATACCCAGCTTGAGGAAGGTAGTAGTGTGCGCGCAGAGAGAGGGGATGCTGAAGGACAGCAATCTGGCAGTAATGTTCCACCAGCTGCAGCTTACTGCCAGGTTTGCTCTAGTGGTGAAGAGGGAGAAGATGATGAGGTCACTGACTCCACGTGGGTGCCTGAAGGGAGAGAGGAGGAGGAGAAGGAGGAGGATGTGGCGGCACATGTCCAACGAGGCAGGATGCCCCCTGGAGGCCAGCTAGAGGCCAGCACACCAACTGTATCACACCGCAGAGCTCCGCCTGTGCAGGGCGCTGCCTCTGCACGTTATCACAAAAGTTCTTTGGTGTGGGCCTTTTTTGAGACGAGTGCATCAGATCGCACCACTGCTATTTGCAATATTTGTCTCAAGCGTATCTCGCGTGGCCAAAACATCAGCCGCTTGGCACCACAAGCATGAGCAGACATATGTCGACCTGCCATGCAGCTCGTTGGCAAGTACACATAAAAGACCCACACCAAAGAACAAAGCGGACCTCTGCTTGCTCCTCATCAGCTGGGATCTCCATCCCCACTATATCTTCAGTCCTCTCTGAAAGGTGCTCTGAGAGGACTGAAGGTGTAGAATTAGGTGTGTCACAACCAAGTACTTGCAGTACACCGACGTCCGATTGTAGCAGGCAAATTTCCCTGCCCCAGCTGCTGGACCGTCGAAAGAAGTATACTCCCAGCCATCCACATGCCCAGCGGTTGAATGCTAGCTTGGCTAAATTGCTAGCACTTCAACTGCTGCCTTTTCAGTTGGTAGACTCGGCCCCCTTACGTGAGTTTGTTCAATGTGCGGTTCCTCAGTGACAGGTTCCCAAAAGCCACTTTTTCTCACGGAAGGCGATTCCGTCTCTCTACTGGCATGTGGAAGGCAATGTCCATGCCTCACTGGACAGGGCGGTCAGCGGTAAGGTGCATATTACCGCTGACTCATGGTCCAGCAGGCATTGACAGGGACGTTATCTTTCGTTCACGGCCCATTGGGTCACTCTATTGGCAGCTGGGAGGGATGCAGGACAAGGTGCAGTAGTGTTGGAGGTTGTTCCGCCACCACGCCTCCAAAAATCTACTACTGGTTGTGACACACCTCTCTCCTCCACCCCCTCCTCTTCTTCTTCCTCCATGGCCTCTTCGAGTGCTCTGTCCTCAGAACCAGCGGTGCTCCGTAGGCATACAAGGGGCTACGCGAGTACGCAGGCAAAAAGATGCCATGCCGTGCTTGCGCTGGTGTGTTTGGGGGACAGGAGCCACACTGGGGCAGAGGTTCTGGCAGCTCTGCAGGGGCAGGCCGAGAGGTGGTTGACGCCACGCCAGCTTAAGCCAGGAATGGTGGTTTCTGACAATGGCACCAACCTCCTCTCCGCCCTGCGACAGGGGCAGCTCACCCATGTGCCCTGTATGGCTCACGTCCTCAACCTGGTGGTGCAGCGGTTCTTGGGAAGGTACCCAGGCTTACAGGATGTCCTGAGGCAGGCCAGTAAAGTCTGTGTGCATTTCCACCGATCTTATAATGCCAGTGCTCGGCTGGCTGAGCTGCAAAAGGAGCTGAACCTGCCCAAGAACCGCCTAATATGTGACATGCCCACCAGGTGGAACTCAACGTTGGCCCTGCTGCAGCGACTGCACACACAGCAGAGGGCCATCAATGAGTACCTTTGCGACTACGGCACCAGGACAGGGTCAGGGGAGCTTGGCTTTTTTTCCCCACGCCAGTGGAGCATGATCAGGGATGCATGCACTGTCCTCTCACCATTTGAGGAGGCCACGAGGATGGTGAGCAGTGACAGTGCATGCATCAGTGACACTGTACCTCTTGTCCACCTGTTGGAGCATACGCTGCGTGGGATAATGGACAGGGCACTTGAGGCAGAACAGAGGCAGGAAGAGGAGGACTTCCTTGCCTCTCAAGGCCCCCTTTATCCAGACAGTGTTCCTTCTGTCCCACCCATCACACAGGAAGAGGAGGAGGAGGACGAGGAGGAGGAGGATTGTGTGAGCATGGAGGTGGAGCCTGGCACTCAGCATCAGCAGTAGCAGTCTTTTAGGGATGATGTACAGTCCCAACAAACCAGTGGACTTGTACGTGGCTGGGAGGAGGTGGCTGGCGATCATGTCGTCCTCAGTGACCCAGAAGACTCCGGACCGAATGCCTCAGCTAACCTACGTTGCATGGCCTCCCTGATCCTGCAAAGCCTGCGGAAGGATCCTCGTATTCTTCGGATCAAGGAGAGGGACCATTACTGGCTGGCCACTCTCCTTGATCCACGGTACAAGGGTAAGGTTGCGGACCTTATCTTGCCATCGCAGAGGGAGCAGAGGATGAGACATCTCAGGGAGGCCTTGCAGAAAGGTCTGTGCAACGCGTTACCAGAAACTGGGAGGTTACAAACTCCTGGTCCTGGACGACGAGTTGCTGAGGCTTCGGTCAGTAGCAGAAGGAGCGGTGGGGAAGGTGGACGTCTGACCGATGCGTTCAGACAATTTTTTAGTCCGCAGCCCCAAGGTATGATCGGTTCCAGCAACCATCGCCAGCGTCTGATATACATGGTGCAGGAATACCTAGGGACAAGGTCAGACTTGGACACCTTTCCCACCGAAAATCCTCTGGCTTACTGGGTCTTGAGGATGGATCACTGGCCAGAGCTTGCACAGTATGCAATTGAGCTACTGGCCTGTCCTGCATCCAGCGTTCTTTCTGAACGCACATTCAGTGCTGCTGGAGGATTTGTCACTGATCACAGGGTGCGCCTGTCCACCGACTCGGTTGATCGACTGACCTTCATAAAAATGAATCAGTCTTGGATCACCACCAGCTACCAGGCACCTGAAGCGGATATAACTGAATAATTTATAATGTCACATCCCTTCAAGACTGCCTATGCTGATGCTGAGTGACTGTCCTGTTATGTTCACTGACTATCCTCTTCCTCCTCCTCAATGATCCATTCCTTGATAGCTTGGAAGAACATTTTTGTTTCTGGGTGCCACCACACCAGTGACTAAGGCACAATTTTTCAGCCCCTGTATAACAGGGGCGTGTAATTACAATTTTTTAAAAAAATGCTTCGCAACAGGTGTGACTGCTGTGCTCCAAGTACAGTATCTGTGAGGGGTTGCAGTGTTGTGGCACCAGCACCGTTGCCTAAGGCACAATTTTTCAGCCCCTGTTTAACAGGGGCGTGTAATTACAATTTTTTAAGCAATGCTTCGCAACATGTCTGACTGCTGTGCTCCAAGTACAGTATCTGTGAGGGGTTGCAGTGTTGTGGCACCAGCACCAGTGCCTAAGGCACAATTTTTCAGCCCCTGTTGGGGCGTGTAATTACAATTTTTAGTCAATGCTTTGCAACAGGTCTCATTGCTGTGCTCAGTATCTGTGAGGGGTTGCAGTGTTGTGGCACCAGCACCAATGCCTAAGGCACAATTTTTCAGCCCCTGTTTAACAGGGGCGTGTAATTACAATTTTTAAGCAATGCTTCGCAACACGCCTGACTGCTGTGCTCCAAGTACAGTATCTGTGAGGGGTTGCAGTGTTGTGGCACCAGCACCAGTGCCTAAGGCACAATTTTTCAGCCCTGTTCAGCAGGTGCATGCAATTACAAATCTTGTTCTATTAACTCACAGCAGGGTCCATTCCTGTGCCCACCAAGAGTAACTGTGAGGGCTTACAGTCTTGTGGCAACACCGTCCCACCACCACCACCACCACCACCAAAGGCCCAATTTTTCTGCCCTGTTCAACAGGTGCATGCAATTACAAATCTTGATCTAATAACTCACAGCAGAGTCCATTCCTGTGCCCACCAAGAGTAACTGTGAGGGCTTACAGTCTTGTGGCAACACCGTCCACCACCACCAAAGGCCCAATTTTTCTGCCCTGTTCAACAGGTGCATGCAATTACAAATCTTGATCTAATAACTCACAGCAGGGCCCATTCCTGCGCCCACCAAGAGTAACTGTGAGGGCTTACAGTCCTGTGGCAACACCGTCCACCACCACCAAAGGCCCAATTTTTCTGCCCTGTTCAACAGGTGCATGCAATTACAAATCTTGATCTAATAACTCACAGCAGGGCCCATTCCTGCGCCCACCAAGAGTAACTGTGAGGGCTTACAGTCTTGTGGCAACACCGTCCACCACCACCACCAAAGGCCCAATTTTTCTGCCCTGTTCAACAGGTGCATGCAATTACAAATCTTGATCTAATAACTCACAGCAGGGTCCATTCCTGTGCCCTCAAGAGTAACTGTGAGGGCTTACAGTCTTGTGGCAACACCGTCCACCACCACCACCACCAAAGGCCCAATTTCTCTGCCCTGTTCAACAGGTGCATGCAATTACAAATCTTGATCTAATAACTCACAGCAGGGTCCATTCCTGTTCCCTCAAGAGTAACTGTGAGGGCTTACAGTCTTGTGGCAACACCGTCCACCACCACCACCACCAAAGGCACAATTTTTCTGCCCTGTTCAATAGGTGCATGCAATTACAAATCTTGATCTAATAACTCACAGCAGGGCCCATTCCTGCGCCCACCAAGAGTAACTGTGAGGGCTTACAGTCTTCTGGCAACACCGTCCACCACCACCACCACCAAAGGCCCAATTTTTCTGCCCTGTTCAACAGGTGCATGCAATTACAAATCTTGATCTAATAACTCACAGCAGGGTCCATTCCTGTGCCCTCAAGAGTAACTGTGAGGGCTTACAGTCTTGTGGCTACACCAACATCTAATGGGGCAAATTTCTGCAGAGTATATACGGCAGGCCCCTACTTTCAAACATCCAACTTACAAACGACTCCTACTTGCAAACGGAAAACAGGAAGTGAGAGGAAATCTACCCCTAGGAAGGGAAATTCTACCTGTTAGATTTAATTTGGGAAAAAGGTATCTCCTCTCTACTGATGCTTTATCACCAATCCTTGTTTCAATTAAAACCCCACTTTTCCAAAAACATTTGTCATTGGGACGGAAAGTGAGGTGAAATGTTCTGAACAGATGTGCAAAGACAGCAAATGTTACAGGGGTGATAACCCCTCCCTATGTTCTCCAAAAAGCTTAAAAATAGATTTTTTGGGATGGAGCTACACTTCATAATGTACCTGTTCAGATTCTACTTAAGAACAAACCTACAGTCCGTGTCTTGTTTGCACCGCCTGCATACTGCTGTTCAGAGTATATAGGGTTGTAGGTATAGGGTTTTATTTTGGGTGCGGGGTCCCCCTTAATATACATACAAGACCCAAAGGGGCTGGGGTGGGGGGGGGGGCGATGGGGTAGCCATGCCATTTTTCGCAAGGATTTTCAGCCATATGGCCAGGAAAAGACATGACATTAAAGCCGCAAGTGGTTTTAAATGGCTTATTTTTTTCATTTACAAATGTCATTTTGTGCAGGGACAGTTCTGAACACGGGAAACACATGCCACTTCACAGGCATACTTTAGACACCCCCAGGTACCATATTTAAAGGAAAATTTCACATTTTTTTTTTCACTTTATGCATCATTAAAATGACTGCTCCCGAAAAAAAAAACGTTAGTTTTTAAAAGTTCTTTTTGCATTGATATATATATATATATATATATATATATATATATATATATATATATATATATATATATATATCCCCTGGGGCAGGACCCGGGTCCCCAAACCTGTTTTATGACATTAACATGCATATTGACCGTTGTAATTAGCAATTTTGATTTTGGACGTTCGCGTCCATTGTAACGAATAGGGTTCGAAAATTCGCGCAAACTTTCGGTCCGTTCGAAGGTTCTGGTGCGAACCGAACCCGGGGGGGTTCGGCTCATCCCTATATCTGACAATATAAAGACATATAATACATAATACATCAATGAATTGACATATAGGACATCATATGCTAACCCAAGACTTATAGATTCTAAAGTGCCACCTAAACAGAAGGAGGTCAGCAGATTAGATGTTCAACCATATACCCGACATGTTTCAGAAATTGTTGCATCGTTGTGCATTTTCCTTCCTCAGGGGTGGTTTATTATGGAACAAGATTGGGTTGTTATTTTCATATCTGTAATTTAAATGTGAATAGATAGTAGCATTTCAATGTGAAAAACAACATAAAGAGCAAAAAATGCTTATTTAATGAATCTAATATGTAAGTACCTTTGGTTTTGTAAAGACTAATAATAGGCAGCATTTCTTGCTCTTTATGTTTTTTTTGGAAATTTGATTGGGAGGGAGGAACTCTCCAACCCAATGTCCAGGTTTTGTGGACAACCAACAGGTTGAACAGCAAGAAGCTATCACCTAGGCTGAGAAAGCTGGAATAGCCAGTGCAAAGCAAAGGTACAAGCCAGTTGGCTTGGTATTTTCCAGTGTTGTATATATTTTGCTGTAGAAGACCCCCTGCTTGGGAAACGTCATGTTGGACTTTTGTTCTGTCTTCTATTGTTTAATGAAAGTGGGCTAGCAGGCCCTTAAACATAGTTTGGCCTAGCATGAATTTCACTGAACAAATCATCTACCACTGAGTTAACCATTCCCCAGACCACATTACTTATCATAGTTATCATTCTGCTATTCCTCCCGAGTATGGAGATACCACATACGTTAGACTTTTTCGCAGCCTCGCCACATAGAGGAGTCCCAAATCCAAGGAGCACCTTCAAGCTTTCAAGGGGCATACATAATGTATCTAATTTCCTGACTACCTTTTGGAGGCCCTGGAGCACCAGGACAGCAGAAACACCCACACAATTACCACATTTTGGGGAATAAACACCCTTAATGTATTTCTTAAGAGGTATAGTGAGTCTTCTGAAGATTTAATTTTTTTGCCACAAGTTTTTGGAAAATACTGAAAATATATTTTTTACACAAACTTGTCAATTTAAAGTGTTTGTTAACCCAACAAAAATATACAGATCCTGGTCACTTAAAGCAGATTACACAGGACAGTGTGACCTGAAGACAGCTCTAAATAGGTATTTAGACTGCTCGTTTTTAAAAAACAACTTACATAGTGTGCTATGCCAGCCTCTAATAGAGGTGCTGGCATAGACTTATAAAAACGGGCTAACAAACCCTTTAATGTTTCTGACAAGCAGCATGGGCATATTTTAAATTTCACTCCAAAACACGTTCTGCTACTCCTCCGGAGTATGAAGATACCACATGTGTGAGACTTCAGTGTTTGGATGGATTACATAATGGACAGTGTATCTTGCTTATCACAAAAATCAACCAACAATGTATCAAAAACACCAGTGTACTGTAATGCTTGTATCTGTACAAGCGGTAAGGTAATATAGCTTAGTGTATCATCACCTAAAGCAACTCCTGTACCTATAAGCAAAGCAAGCCTATCCTAGTGGTATGTGCCCCCTGCAATGCCATGTTTACTGGTCAGGAGGTACAAAGGATCCACAGAACAAATGGTGAACATAAGAGTTCCTGTTGTTTTTAGGAGTGCAGATGTCCACAGGGGATAACTTGAATTGGCATCTCACACTAGTCTGGTGACACTGGGACAGGTGGGACTAGTTTGGCTAGAGATCAAGAATACTGTTGTTGACTTACACTGGTTTGGTAACACTGGGACTGGTTTGGCAGCAAAATGAACACTGTTGCTGGCTTACTCTGGTCTGGCAACACAGGGACCGGTGTAGTAGCAATCAGGAACACTGTTGATGGTTTACACTCTTCTGGTCAAACTGTGATTGGTGTGGCGGTGATCAGGAACACATGCTGACTTTTTTTGCAGTCCGGCCACACTGGGAGTGGTGTGGCTAGTGATTAGGAACACTGTTGCTGACTTACACTGGTATGGAAACACTAGGACTAGTGGTCAGGAACTGGTCTGGTGACACTTTAGGGGTGTGGTGGCGGTGATCTGGAACATGGCTGCTGGCTTGCCAAGGTCTGATGACACTAGCACGGGTGTGGCATTGATAAGGAACACTGTTGCTGGCTTACACTGGTTTAGTGACACTGAGATTGATGTGGCAATGATCAGAAACACTGCTGATGGCTTACACTGGTCTGGGGACACCGGGACCAGTGTGGCAATGATCAGGAACACCCTTACTGGCTACGTGAGTGTGATTTTATTCATATGTAAATTAAGTTGTTAAATGATTTTATGCTATGTGACAACTTCTATTCTTCCAGTCCATGGAGGTGATGTGAAATGGTAATCGATTGACTGGACCTCTTCGAGGCAATTGAACGGTACTGAAGGTTGACCTACTGGATCAGAAATTGTCTATGGTTAAAGAGAACTTTTGTCTGTCTTATTCAGAGAGGCAAAAGAGAGGGTGAGTGTATTTTGAATTGTAGGTGTCAGGTGTCAGGTGGAGTAAGAAGCAGAAGATCAAGAGTTTAAGGGTGGGTACACACGGGCCAAATATTGGCCGGTTCAACAGAAACTCTCTGACATTTGGTCAGTCTTTACAGCTGTGTTTCTCACAGGAGCCAGCTTTTATTAAAGGGACATGCTGGAAATCCAGCATCTTATCATTGCTCGCAGCCAATGTCGAAGGGGGAGTCCTGTCAGAACACAAAGGCAGAAACGGGGGAGATCGCTTGTATAAGTAAGGCAATCTCTCAGTTTTTTTTTTTGTTTAGCCAACTTGATTGAACGAAAAAAAACGTTGTGTGCACTGTGAGATGAAGATAAATGGTGTACTTTTCACAGGAGTTTTGACACATTGTTAACTTATGGTTTGTTTGATGTACTGTAACAGTTTATACTTCCTCTGATAATGTTAGCTGAGTGAGAAGGACACCTTAAAAGTTGTAATTTTGATGGAGGGAGATTACTATTGTAATTTTCACCAGATTATTTTTATTTTTTATTTTTCATAATTGTTTATTGAAGTAACAAAGAGAAACATACAGCTTCAGTGTTCACGACGTTCAACTGAAAAGTAATCATGTAGTATCAATTAAAAGAACAGACTGGACAAGAAAGATGCAGAGTAGCAACGTACATAAAGTGTTAACAAGCCTACTGTTACATTGAAGATATTCTTATAGATATAAAAAACTGCAACAAATTTGCAAAAACCCTGAGTAGGTGTACCCTGTCCAGAACCCTATTAAGTGTTGCCATAAAGGCAAAGGGTCAACCTGTCAAGTTGCAGAATAGATTGTGAAAGAGGAAAAATAAAGCAGCTGGAGAGTAGGATAAAGAGAATGAGGGGAAGAGAGAGAAAAAAAGAACGGGGGGGGGGGGGAGTGAGGGGGCGGGGGCAGTCCCGTCATTCACCCCACTGAATTTTCTATATGTCGTTAATTGTGGTATATTTATCTTTTTGTAGTGTTGTCACATTTGTTATAGTGTTTAGGTATTTAGTGCTGCATTTCTGAGTTATATTGGTTTATTTTACATGGGGTTCTAACATTAGATGTACCAGCTGATTGTGAAAAAGTTTTGAATGGTAATTAAATATAGATCACAGGTGGTAGTAATTTTATGTACAGCGTGGGAATTCCAATGCATTCATAAAATTATCTTATAACAAATGTTCTAATACGTTTTCATAGCTGTGTGGGTAAGTTATCAATACTGCTGCCACCATACTGAACACAGTAGGTCAGTGATGACGAACCTTGGCACTCCAGATGTTTTGGAACTACATTTCCCATGATGCTCATCTACACTGCAGAGTGCATGAGCATCCTGGGAAATGTAGTTCCAAAACATCTGGAGTGCCAAGGTTCGTCATCACTGAAGTAGGTAATAACATCAAGGGTATGCACTTGGTATAACAAAATAACTAAAAATAGTTGTCAGATGATGTGTGAGATATTGTAGACCCTTTTCCAAAACTGAAAAAAATATTAAAAAACATGATAATACATTATTGTTTCAGTGCCAACTGTGGATATTAAAATAGACCTTAACCACTTCAGTACAGGGCATTTTCACCCCCTTCCTGCCCAAGCCATTTTTCAGCTTTCAGCGCTGTCGCACTTTGAATGACAATTGCGCAGTCATACAATGCTGTACCCAAATGAAATTGTTATCATTTTGTCCCCACAAATAGAGCTTTATTTTGGTGGTATTTGATCACCTCTGCGGTTTTTATTGTTTGCGCTATAAACATAAGAAGAGGGACAAGTTTAAAAAAATATATATATTTTTTACTTTTTGCTATACTAAATATCCCCCAAAAATATATAAAACATTTTTTTTCCCTCAGTTTAGGCCGATACGTATTCTTCTACATATTTTTGGTAAAAAAAAATCGCAATAAGCGTATATTGATTGGTTTGCACAAAAGTTATAGCGTCTACAAAATAGGGGATAGATTTATAGCATTTTTTTTTTTTTACTAGTAATGGCGGCGATCTGCGATTTTTTTATCGTGACTGCGATATTGCGGCGGACATATCGGACACTTTTGACACATTTTTGGGACTATTCACATTTATACAGCGATCCGTGCTATAAAAATGCCTTCTGTTTTTTTTGCCATATGTGTCCCATTTTGGGAGATTTCTCTTAATTTCCTGTGCCATAGCCAAAAAAGGAAGTGAGGGGGAATCCATGTTTGTCACCAGGGTCACCAGATCTAGTGCTCCCATTGGAAGATTTTCCTTTATTAGTGATCTGGCGACAACCCAAAATGTAGAATTTACTTTTAATTTCAGTGATAATGGTAAACAGGAAAAAAATATAGAGGGGGGGGGGGTCTCCTTAATTAGGACAGCAATAAAAACCTGAGAGGTGTCTTAATCACTGTCTATTCTGATCAATGCTCTTTACCAAAATCAATTTTATTTTTAATTGGGCCCTTAGGACTGCAATACTTACCTTTAATCCAGAATTGTCCTTCACAGTACCTCTTCTCCAATACAAGAAATGTTCAGTATTCATGTTGAATGATGCCCAGATCCTGGAAGACCAAAAGACATTCTGAGAATATTGGTCATCGGGGACCCATTTACTAAAGGGTCATCACCCTGGTGTCCTACATTCATTATGCAATGATGCAGAGAGCAGTGCTGATGTCATAGTGTCAGATCTGCTCTCTGTATCATTGAGGGCTGGCCAGCCTGGAGAAGAGGGACATAGGAAGAGAACCCTTCAGTGTCATGCGACTGGCCTTTGGACTAGGTTGACACCTAACTGTATGTAACACGTTAGGAATGGGTGGACAATGCACCTCAATGACCCAGAAAACCAATCTGCATTTTTTCTGGCAGCACGGTGCTGGCAAGGTGCATTGGGGTGCCATTCAGAATGACAAAAAGGATGGTAATAGGACTGGCATAATTAGGTCAGTTTTCAGGAAATTAAAATGCAATCAATCAGTGATCTCCCTTCTCACTAAATGCACAGGTTTCTATTTTTTTTCTCCTACCTTTACCTTAATCTTGCATAGATCATTCATTTGGCATTTTGAAGTGTGCAGAAAATGAGAGATGAGATAACGGCCTATGTGGAGCAGAGCTGTAGTACTGAAAACAGGAGGAGTGTGCCCTGGGTTCTGTAAAGTTCAACATACACTATACAATCTGATTGTACAATCTCCTTTAGCTCTACCATCAACTCTGTAGTGCAAGGGCCTGTAATTGGATAGAGAGTGAATGGATAGATAGGTGGGTACTCCTAATCCTTATTTCTGGTAAATCTAAACGCAATTGTACAGAGATTGCACAATCAGATTGCATAGTGTATGTTAAGTGTACAGAAACACACAGCCCCATTCACATTTCTGCATGGCGGGAACTCATATTTTTGTACAATCTCCTTTAGATCTCACATTTTTTTTTTTTTTTTTGCGGGTAGGAGGTGTTTTGGAGCATTTTCACTCCAACATGCATAGCGCAGCCCACCCACCTGAATGGGCTGCCCTACATACAACAATCGCCCCAATGAAGCTTCAGAACTTTTTTCTAGAGTGGAGCTTGGTGCGTTTTTTTACTGTGATTTTTGGTGCAGCCCATTTCTAAAAATGCAAGGAAATGCACAGATGTGACTGGAGCCTCATCGTTCTTGTGGTAATGCACCAATTTCACTTTCAGGACCCATTCACATCTAGCATAGTGGGAGCGCACGTTTTGTGCCTCGTTTTTCTTGTGACACGCATAGGGCAGACTGCTGATTTCAATGGCCTGTGCTATATGTGGCTTATTGGATATTTTGGTGTATCATGGGTTGCATGTTTTTTACTGTGAGTTTTGCAGCATTTGCCACTAATCTTTACACATGGCAAAATGTGTGTTTGCTTCTGTGTTTGGTGTGCCGTTAACAATTAATGGCACTGAAAGCACAACTAGTAATTTTAGGTATATAATGGTGGTGATACACTATACAATCTGATTGTACAATCTCCTTTAGATTTACCAAATGTATATAATAGGAGGAAACACCTATCTAGCCAATCACTCTGTATCCAATCAGGCAGGCCCTTAGACTACATAGTTGATGGTAGATCTAAAGGAGATTGTACAATCAGATTGTATAGTGTATGTTGGGCTTTACAGAACTCCTGTAGAGTGTCAGTGTTAGCTGTCTAGCCATACATGGTACATCATATGGCCGCCAGGTAGTTTCGCACAGACAGGAAGTTTCAGTGAACTACCACAGTGCTCATTAGCGCTCAGCAGCCCTGTTATAGTTCATTGAGAATTACAAGCCAACAGCCTCAAAGGCTGTCGGTAGTTGTAGTCAGGTGATCTTACTCACCCCAGGAATGGAGGCTCAGGCACAGGCTGTCTGCCTTCTTCACATCTCCCCGAGTGTGTGGGCGTGGCAGACACAGAACTAGAGGGGCGGGAAGAGGAGGAGCTATTCAAGTGGAGAGCGGAACTGTTCGTGTAGGCTCTGAGGCTGAGCTGTGTGTGAGAGAGACACACAGCTCAGCGCATGCGCTGGAGAAGACACAGGCACGGCTGCCGCATGGCGGTAGGTGAGCGGCGGCCGCAGGCCTGTGTTGACCCTTTCCAGGCCGCGGTCGCCGCTTACCTCCCGCTGTGCGGCCTGGATATCAACAGGCCACAGAGCGGGCGGCCCCAGCCCACGCGGACCCGGCTCACTGGGCAATTGCTAGTCTGCCCTATGGCCCGTCCGGGCCTGGTTGTAGTCCATTCATTCACAGCCCCGTTTTCTTTAGATTGGGACAGCGAGCAGGGAGAAGAAGATCCCCCACCCACTGCCAAAACAGGGGATGGGGCAAGTACATTTGTAACACCCTGCAATTGGGTGTAGCATGTAACACGTTACAAAAGTTGATTTTTTCCATTATTTTATGCTTTGTTATATATGCCTCAATATAAAGGCTCTTGTAGGCTGTAGTTAGAATTGCACTGTACAGAGGGACCTTGGCAAGGCAGTACAGCCTCCATATATATTTGCAAATGTTGTGCAACTAAAAACTCTATTTTATTGAAAATTGTTAGGCAGTGTAATTTGTTGTTATTTTTTTGTTGTTTTTTTACTGGCTAGCTGGGAAAAATATGTTTTGGTCGACCTGTTAGGATGACAATTGTAAAAAAAGAGAAATTCCCCTCACTTTGGGGAGATTTCCTCAGACTTCCTGATAAGTCTCTCGATTGGGTTAGAGCATGCACTAGTGCCCCCATAGTGGCTTCCTAAGTATGACATGTTTATTGTTTTAATTAAAAAAATATTATTTACCATGGCAAAGGCAATGCCTCTAGTCATACAGAAAGCTTATTGTTTATATGCGTATTCTTTTTCTTCTTTTTTTTTTTTCTGTGCTCATCATCTAATGACATGCAGAGTACTTACTTAATGGGTTAAAAAGAAGATAGAAATACAAGAAATCTCAGCAGTATCCTGCAACTTTTTTGAGTGTGCAAATTTTAAATGATATTGCCATATCGCATGGCATCTGAGAATAATTTCTCTTTTCAGTGCAATAACAAAATAAAATCATAAAACATAAGCTAAAGCATTAGATACCTAATCTGAAATGTGTGCTTGCATATAAAAACGTTTACACAGAGCTGATGTGATTTTAGATAAGTATAAAAGAAAGCTGTTCGAAAATGCGTACCACTTATAGCGGAATATAAACTATAATCCAAAGAATTTTGTATTTTAGCTCTTAACTATACAAAGACACATTACCCTTACAAAGTTGTCTCACAGCCACAAAGACTGGACACATGGCCACTATCAAAGGACAGCCCCTCAGGGACCCAGAAAGGAGTTGTTGATGTGGCTGCATGTTGCGATTGGAGACTTTGCCCATGGTCCTTTAAGTACACTGTGGGGAGCATTATTAAAGCCACTAGGATATGTCCCTTGTGCTGATGCCTCTTCTGTCATCTGAAATCCTCCTCCATGTATGCCCCTCATCCCAACCACTGTAATCTTTCCATGCAGCAGGGCTTAATAGAACTGTCGGAGCAATGACAGGCATTCATTACTATGCCCATCCTTTCCGCCCAACTCCATCATTCATAGAAGCAAGTTACTAAAGCTTCTATGAAAGAAACAAGATCTAGAAATGGAGGGGGCAGACCTTTCAATCATCCACCTATCCTCCATTCACAGATCATGTTTCATTCATAGAAGCTATAGTACTGGCTTCTATGAAATGTGGAGCTGGGTGGAAAGGCCGGCCATCGTTGGACACACTTGATGAGTGCCTGTCACTGCTCCAACAGTTCTTTTAACCCCCACTGCACGGGAAGATTATGGTGGCGGAGGTGGGGGGAACGATGGAGGAAGATTTCAGCTAACAGAAGATACATCAGCACAAGGGACACATCCTATTTTGTGTTTTTTATTTCGACTGCACATAGTCTTTAAATAAAGGCCATTGCTACATTGCTATAGTCCATGAAATAGTTTGATCCAGCCTACAAATTGGGTGAGCAAATCTAGATCTTTTAGATTATTAATTTAGGCCTTAGTGATATTCTCTTTCGGGGGCATTCTTCTGTCTTTTGTTTTCTATAGTGTTTGTCAAAAGGTGGAATCTGTGTTCAGGTGGAGCCACTAGATGGTTGGCTGCACCTGAAAATGCCCATATGACCCACTGCCATAGCTATGCCCATGATGTGAGGTCTGCACTGCTTTTGTAGCCTCTGGAGGCTCTGTATTGGCAAGTTGTTTCTCCCCTATTTATGAGTGAGTAGCCATATCCAGTCATGCTGATGAAGAGGCAGATACACCTGGAAACACGTTTATTGACTGTGCATTTACGTTGAGTTATGTTGTTACCAGGCGAAGGAGGACATTCCCTGTCATCGCTGCCACTTCCCGATTGGACGGATGAGTCTCGGCTTCTATATAGTGGCACCCAGCGCCCTACACCATTTCTTTCATTGTCAACTGTTGGATTCCCTCATGGTCAGATGTTGAGCCCTGGTGCTGTGAATCTTGTCACTTCCACCTGTCTCCTACTTGCTCTTGTAAATTCCTGTGCTGTGTCTCCAGACTGACTTCTTATCCTAACATGCTCAGATGACACCAGGATACATGTATGTTAAGCAAAAAATGGATTGCTAAAGCAAAAAGCAACAGGACATACAGGGCCTGTCAAGTCATGTTGCTTTTCTCCAGATCAGACCAGTGGCGGTAGTATTAGTGATCGATGAGGTCACCGTGGTGAGCGAGCCCCTTGCTGCAGGGTGCCCTTGAGGGCCCCCTGTATACCACAATAGGAGGAGCAGCAAGGGCGGTAGAGACCGAGCTCCCCTGATCCTCTGATCTTTGTCTCCCCCTACAGTGCAGTACCCGGCAGGAAGAGGTAAGGTAAAGGAGTGAGGTTTTTTAAAAGGCTATCCATATGTATGTGTGTTTTATATGTGTGTGTGTATGTGTATGTGTGTGTGCATGTGCGTATGTCGTATGTATGTGTGTGTTTGCATGTATGTATGTATGTATGTATGTGTGCATGTATATATGTACATGTGCGTATGTACAGTGGTGTGAAAAAGTGTTTGCCCCATTCCTCATTTCCTGTTCCTTTGCATGTTTGTCACACTTAAGTGTTTCGGAACATCAAACCAATTTAAACAATAGTCAAGGACAACACAAGTAAACACAAAATGCAATTTGTAAATGAAGGTGTTTATTATTAAAGGTGAAAAAAAATCCAAACCTTCATGGCCCTGTGTGAAAAAGTGATTGCCCCCTAAACCTAATAACTGGTTGGGCCACCCTTAGCAGCAACAACTGCAACCAAGCGTTTGCGATAACGTGCAATGAGGCTTTTTACAGCGTCCTGGAGGAATTTTGGCCCACTCATCTTTGCAGAATTGTCCTAATTTAGTTACATTAGAGGGTTTTCGAGCATGAACGGCCTTTTTAAGGTCATACCACAACATCTCAATAGGATTCAGGTCAGGACTTTGGCTAGGCCACTCCAAAGTCTTCATTTTGTTTTTCTTCAGCCATTCGGTGGTGGACTTGCTGGTGTGTTTAGGATCATTGTCCTGCTGCAGAACCCAAGTTCGTTTCAGCTTGAGTACACGAACAGATGGTCGGACATTCTCCTTCAGGATCTCTTGGTAGACAGCAGAATTCATAGTTCCTTTTATCACGGCAAGTCTTCCAGGTCCTGAAGCAGCAAAACAGCCCCAGACCATCACACTACCACCACCATATTTTACTGTTGGTATAATGTTCTTTTTCTGAAATGCAGTGTTCCTTCTACGCCAGATATACTTGGACACACACCTTCCAAAGAGTTCCACTTTTGTCTCATCGGTCCACAGAATGTTGTCCCAAAAGTCTTGGGGATCATCAAGATGTGTTGTGGAGAAATTGAGACGAGCTTTGATGTTCTTTTTGCTCAGCAGTGGTTTTCTCCTTGGAACTCTGCCATGCAGGCCATTTTTGCCCAGTCTTTTCCTGATGGTGGAGGCATGAACGCTGACCTTAACTGAGGCAAGTGAGGCCTGCAGTTCCTTGTACGTTGTTGTGGGGTCTTTTGTGACCTCTTGGATGAGTCGTCGCTGCGCTCTTGGGGTAATTTTGGGCGGCCGGCCACTCCTGGGAAGGTTCACCACTGTTCCATGTCTTCGCCATTTGTGGATAATGGCTCTCACTGTGGTTCGCTGGATTCCCAAAGCTTTGGAAATGGCTTTATAACCCTTTCCAGACTGATAGATCTCAATTACTTTCTTTCTCAATTGTTCCTGAATTTCTTTGGGTCTCGGCATGATGTGTAGCTTTTAAGGATCTTCCAGTGGAACTTACTGTGTCAAGCAGCTCCTATTTAAGTGATTCCTTGATTGTGAACAGGTGTGGCAATAATCAGGCCTGGGTGTGGCTAGAGAAATTGAACTCAGGTGTGGACAACCACAGTTATAGTATGTTTTAACAAGGGGGGCAATCACTTTTTCACACAGGGCCATGAAGGTTTGGATTTTTTTTCACCTTTAATAATAAACACCTTAATTTACAAATTGCATTTTGTGTTTACTTGTGTTGTCCTTGACTATTGTTTAAATTGGTTTGATGTTCCGAAACACTTAAGTGTGACAAACATGCAAAGGAACAGGAAATGAGGAAGGGGGCAAACACTTTTTCACACCACTGTATGTGTGTGCATTTATATATGTGTGTGTGCGTGTGCATGTATGTATGTGTGTGTATATACAGTATATGTGTATGTATGTGTGTGGTTCATCAACCAGCCATGTTGCGGAATCGGAGGAGATAACATGTTATTTATTATTGGCCTTGGAGTTATTGCTTTGACCCAAGTCCAGTCCAGGAACTGGAGGAGGAGTTCCTGAACCAAAAATTGGTTGCTTTATTAATCATGACCAATGATATCATATGCCTTTGCTGCGGGAGCTCCAGGAGAATCATCTAGTGGCAGTAGATGTAATTGGGGTAAATAAGCCAAAGTAATGGGAACTGAGTTACCATGAGGGGAAAAGTAATCAGTTAGATTACTCGTTACCCTCTAAAGTAACTGCGTTAGGTAACTCAGTTTATTTTAACTCAGTTACTTACATCACTGATTATGACATCCCATGTCTGAGCATTCCTCACCCCACACATCATCGCTCATTACTAGTTGTAGAGACTCAGTTTTTCTGCTCACTTCAATTTTTTCAATGCGATCTTTCAACGTCCTGACCTCCTCCTCCAATTCCTGCACCTCCCGTGGGGAGTCCAAGGGCAGAGCTCCTTCCTTGGGACCACATCTATCGGTCCCCTCTTGGAAGCACTTGTCCAGGCCGTTCTTGCAGCGGCTTAGCTTCCCGGTGAGCTCCCAGATGGCCTCTTGGTCAGTAAGGATCTGCTTCTTCTGCTGTAGCACGGTATGCCAGAGCTGCTCGGCGGTGTTCTGCAGGGCGAGGAACACTTCTCCGGCAGGCTGAAAGGAGTCTCTCTGTGCATCAGAGGGGCACTCTGTGACTAAAGGGGTGCAGATGAGTCTGCTGAAGCTGGGGGGAGACTGGCTCTGGGATCCAGGGAGCTCCAGGAAGGCGTCCTTCTATTCCGCTGTGCCTCTCCTCCCTCCTCCTCCTTGGCGGCCAATAGGATTGCCTGTAATTTCAGCCATGGTCCGGCGCCCCTCATGTAGATTAGGGGGCCGGACGCATGGATGGGGGGGGGGGGGGCGGCTCCCCTGCGCTCTGCAATTATGGGCAATCACTGATTGAACACATTAACCAGACATTTCTTGTTTTCAATGCTTTACTAGACTTGTTATCCTTTTAACTTTGTTAATAGTATAAACTGCAATTTGGTTTCTTCAAAGTTACACTCCGCAAATAGAGTAAAACAGTGGTAAACTTCTGAATGTTCAGTTCATAGGGCTCTTACACACTGAGCTGCTCCGCTCTCTTCAGCAAGGGATATGTGAGCGGATCCCCGCTGAGCTGTACAGGACGGTTGTCATTTTTTTACATCAATGCCCATTCAGTTTGTATCCAGCAGAAACGAATGAACCCGTGATAGCACTAAGGGGTGTGGATGTAAATGGCTTGTGTCCGTTTACATTAGACTACCTCCAATCTGTCAAATTTAGGTTGGGAAAGTCACAGTGCTTTTCTGTTTTATTTTTTTCTTCAGATCTGGATGGACTTGGAGGTAGGCGAATGTAAATCAGGCCTGCCTGAAAAACTGACCGATGGACCTAACCAGTCTGCATGGCAGTTTTTATAAAGTATCATGCACTTTGGTGCTGGGTGCAATTTTTCAAAAGGGTCATGAACTTTGTTCGTTCTTCATTGAAAGAAACGTGCTCCCCTAAACGCAACACGTAGAAATGCGCAAAAACTCAGATTTTTATTTTTTCTCATTTTCCTACTATATCTTAAATGGTTATATTCTATGATTAGACTTTCTTAAGGCCAATTGGGTCCGTATTCGTATTAATATACTTTGATAACTAAATGTCAATTTGGCATTGAATGAATATAACAATGTTGTTTATGTCCAATCCGATATTATTATTATAAATTTTGTATACATTTATGGAACAACTGGATATCTTAAAGCGGAGTTCCACCCAAAAGGGGAACTTTAGCTTGTTCGTCTCCTTCCCCCCCTCCGGTGCCACATTTGGCACCTTTCAGGGGGGGGTGAGGGGCCTGTTTTTGACAGGTCCCCTTCCCTACTTCCGGGAGACGGAGCTGCGGGGCCATCTCTCGGAAGTTCGGCACCCTCTTCCTTCCTCTGCCGCCGGGCCAATTAGAAATTTGTAGAGTGCTTTGCGCATACACAGTAGGGAACCTGCTGTGAAGCAGAAAGGCTTCACTGCTGGGTTCCCTTACCGGCAATGGTGACCGCTGCACTCGAAAGCTGATCCGAAGATCGGTTGCGGTGCCGACATTACGGGCTCCCTGGACAGGTAAGTGTCCTAATAATAACAATCAGCAGCTGCTGTATTTGTAGCTGCAGACTTTACATTTTTTCGTGGGGTCGACGGACCTCTGATTTAAGCTGCATACATTCATTCTTATAAGCTTTTGGTATTTTTACATTGTATACATGTTGTAAAATGTTTGTGATTATGTGAAATACAAAACCTCATGTATGTTTAACTATTAATATGTTTTAAAAATTAATAAAAATGTATTGTACCCAGAAATGCGCAAAAACGAATGCATGCTCCGTTGCAACTGCATAGGTATGAACAGAGCCTGAATGTCTTTGCTTTTATAAATACCTTCAGTGTTTGGCATCCACATTCAGTGTCCCAAATGTGGCACAAATGAAACTCCTGCAAACTCTGTGCAAAGTAAACTTAAGATCAGATTTTCTTGTTAGATATATCATCACAGTAGTAAAAACATTCTGTAAAACAGTTTCCTCAAATTATATTGTCCAATATCTTACATTATGGTTTCAACAAAGCCACTAAATCTCAGTGTTTAAAAATAATAATTTTAGCTTTATTAAAACTGTGTTCCAGCTGCCCTGCCCTTAGTGATAGATATTATAAACATTTTATGGTGCCTAGTCGCCATCTGGTGGTCATATTGATAAACCTTTGTATAAATTAGCAATGGAAAAAAAAGTGCTTAACCACTTTCAGACCGGACCAATTTGCAGCCAAAGGACCAGGCCCCTTTTTGCGATTCGGCACTGCGTCGCTTTAACTGACAATTGCACGGCCGTGCGACGTGGCTCCCAAACAAAATTGACGTCCTTTTTTCCCCACAAATAGAGCTTTCTTTTGGTGGTATTTGATCGCCCCTGCGGTTTTTATTTTTTGCGCTATAAACAAAAAAGAGCGACAATTTTGAAAAAAAAAGCATTCTTTTAATTTTTTGCTATAATAAATATCCCCCAAAAATATATAAAAAAACTTTTTTTTTCCTCAGTTTAGGTCGATACGTATTCTTCTACATATTTTTGGTAAAAAAAAAATGCAATAAGCGATTATTGATTGGTTTGCGCAGAAGTTATAGCGTTTACAAGATAGGGGATAGTTTTATAGCATTTTTATTAATAATTTTTTTTTATTAGTAATGGCGGCGATCAGCGAGTTTTATTGTGACTGCGACATTATGGCGGACACATCGGACATTTTTGACAAATTTTTGGGACCATTGTCATTTATACAGCAATCAATGCTATTTAAATGCATTGATTCCTGTGTAAATGACACTGGCAGTGAAGGGGTTAACCACTAGGTGGCAGTGCAGGGGTTAAGTATGCCTAGAGGTGTGTTTCTTACTGTGAGGGGGCGTGGCTGTCAGCTAGTGAATGCTGATCTCTGCTCCAATCACAGCGAGCAGAGATCGACATCACTAGTTGCTAGGCAGAACGGGGAGATGCTGTTTATTTCTGCATCTCCCCGTTCAGCCTTCCCGTGAGACGATCGTGGGTGTCCCCGCGGCGATCGAGTCCGCAGGACCCGCGACCGGCCTCACGGGGGTCCTGACCGGCGCGAGCATCATCTTAAAGGGGACGTATTTTGACGCCCTTATGCCAATTTTTTAGCTTTCAGCACTGTCACAATTTGAATGCCAATTACTCAGTCATGCAACACTGTACCCAAATAAAATTGTTATCACTTTTTGAGGCAGATATTTTTCAAACAGTTTTTGTTTTTTTGCCATACAAACAAACAAAGAAGTTTCTGTTATAAAATTATGCAAATAAATAATCTTTTTTTGAATTTTTAGGACAAAATGTATTCTGATACCTTTCTTTGGTAAATAATAATCCAAATCAGTGTATATTATTTAGTCTGTGTGAAAGTTATAGAGTCTACAAACTATATGGTATATACTGTATATTAGAAAATTGATCAATCTGATGTACAAGGAATTTATATAAAAATACTGAGCTATACACCTAAATAAACAATAGCAGCCAGCACTACAATATTAACAAAAACTGTGTGAATGAATACAAGTGAAAACAGTGCAGTGCTAAGAATCAAATGTTGAGTATTGACATATCAATTTACTGTAATATACAAAATAAATAGTGATTAGCATATACAAAAAACTCTAACACCATGATCTGATTGATAGTGTTTCTAAATAAAGTGCACTGTGCAAATTGTAAATCAACATTGGTAGTATAGTCCCATTAGTGATTAAAACATTAATCCATTAGTATATATTGATGAGAAGGAATCCAGGAGTCAAAGCCATGTGTGCATCCACCACCCAGGGAAGAAGATTAAATACGCTTACCAGAAGGTAGCATCAATCAGGCATGTGAATTTAAAGCTCTGGATAGCGAGTGGTGCAATTCCTCCTCCTCAGCTGAGCCACCTCAGGCAACCTCGACCCAGCATGTGAGATATGGATCAAAATGGCAATGTCCCAGATGGTAAAAAACCTCCTTCCACCAGAGAACCGTTTGGTAGGTTTATGGTTAACAGAATCCACAAAAAAAACAACAGAAAGCCTCCACATAGTGAAAAAACATTTGGTTATGGGTTTATTTAGAATGAAAAGGCTTTACATTTAGGAATGCTAGTAATGTGTAATGTTTTCATGTTTTGGTCAAATATATTTTTCACTAAAATCTAATCCGAAACTCCCACTGGTGTCTTCACAAACCACAAACAGTACAATTGCTAATGCAAATTTTAAATAAGTCACAATTTTGTGTGTTGTTTAGTATTCCCAAATGATCATAACTTTTGCACAAAAAATTTGATATGTGTACCAACATCAGAAATCAAAATGTCATTCTCAAAATTCAGAGGGTAACATCTCTATTCTACACTCACACACCAATAACCACCAAATATCACAGAATAAATCAAGAAGCATAACTCCTGACTAATGTCATTCCACCACCTATAGGTATATTACCAAGGAAATGCAGTATTTGTGTATTTATGTGTAGGAGGGTTCTACCACAATTGCAAATCATGCCATATGTTTACCATGGGTAAGGACAATAATCAGACTTAAGAATTCCGCACCAGCACTAATTGCAGCCTCTTACCAAGCAAAAAGCAACAAAATTAGAGATGGTTCAGCATGCTGACAGTAATCAGCCATACCCAGCCTTCAAAACAGATAGCATTTGCCAGAAACAGGTTGTTCAATTGTTCTCCGGCCTTCCACAGTACATCTGCATTGATTAACTTATTGCACCCCTGGGACTTAGGACTATTTGACATCACAGAGATGCATCCTACATCTATGTGGCAACACAGTGGCTAACTGGTTGTCTGTTCTCCATATGTTGTTAAACATAACACATGTTCTTACCCAAATTATGGCCCTTTGGGTCTAGCATAGATTTTAAGGGGGACTCCATGGCAAAAAAATGGTGTGGGGTCTTCTCCAAAATCCATACCAGGCCCTTGGAGTCTGGCATTGATTTTAAGGGTAACTCCACGACAAAAAAAAAAGAAGCGTGGGGTCCGCCCCAAAGTCCATACAAGGCCCTTCGGGTCTGGCATAGATTTTGAGGGAAACTCCATGTAAAAAAAATGGTGTGGGGGACCCCACGCCATTTTTTTGGGGCTTGGAGTTGCCCTTAAAATCTATGCTTGACCCAAAGGGCCTGGTATGGATTTTGGGGGGGACCCCACACCATTTTCTTTTTTTTTGGTGTGGAGTTACCCTTAAAATCAAAAACTGTCTCTCATGGTTTTTACATTTTGACACTTTTTTGGTGAATGGGTAGGTACCCGATACCCATTCACATAGGGGGGGATAGGGGGGGCCACCTTGTTAAAGAGGGCGTCCAGATTCCGATAAGCCCCCTGCCCACAGACCCTGACAACCACAGCCCAGGGTTGTCAGGAAAAGGCCCTTGTCACCAAAGCACCCATTCCCCATCAGCATGGTTGTTTCCATAATATTAATGCCTCAAATGTAAAACATTATTGTATAGAATTAAAAAAAATCAAACACTAGTACATATATTTTCAATGTTTTCAAATCCCACAGATGGTATCACCTACTGAACGCTTGTGTTGTACGCAACAGTGTATGCTTATAGGCAAATGCCTATAAGCCAATGCACATCAGTTTGATTGATTCAATAATATTCTCTCTTCAAATGCATGCAATGGTAAGTAAGTATTCAATAATATTACGGTATGTAATTCCAAAATCACACACCAGTTAACGTGCAGGGTGTTCGTTTACCTTTTTTTGTTGTTAATTCGCTTGTGCACTGGGAAATTCAACATATCTACCTTAGGTGGTAGGTTGGCTGGGATTTAAACTCATGACCTGAGTGCTTTTTAGACATCAGTGCAAACCACTAAGCCACTGTGCTAAGTACTGTATGCTGAGACCTGCATAATAGTGTAGTATGGTTAAAGAATGGACATAAATAATTACTGCTTTATAGTCTCATAAAAAACGAAATGAACATGAAAAAAAAAAAAACATATAGCGTGTAACTTTACAGAATAGCAGACATTACTCTGTAATACTCATTCATAACTGCATTCGTTAGCAAAATAAGAAAACAAACTAAGAATACTAATTGGAATATACATAAATAGATGCACAGGAGGTAGAACACATATCACATAAGAATGTTTTATTCTCATACTGTGCCTTGAAAAAGTATTCATACCCCTTGAAATTTTCCACATTTTATCATGTTACAACCAAAAATGTAAATGTACTTTATTGGGATTTTATGTGATAGACCAACACAAAGTGGAACATAATTGTGAAGTGGAAAGAATATGATAAATGGTTTTCAATTTTTTTTTACAAATAAATATGTGAAAAGTGTGGCATGCATTTGTATTCAGCCCCCCTGAGTCAATAATTTGTAGAATCACCTTTCACTGCAATTGCAGCTGCAAGTCTTTTGGGGATGTCTCTACCAGCTTTGCACATCTAAAGAGTAAACAGTTTGCCCATTCTTCTTTGTGAAATAGCTCAAGCTCTGTCAGATTGGATGGAGAGCATCTGTGAACAGCAATTTTCAAGTTCTGCCACAGATTCTCAATTGGATTTAGGTCTGGACTTTGACTGGGTCATTCTAACACATAAATACGCTTTGATGTAAACCATTCCATTGTAGCTCGGGCTGTATTTTTGGGGCCGTTGTCCTGCTGGAAGGTGAACCTCCACCTTAGTTTTAAATCTTTTGCAGACTCTAGCAGGTTTTCTACTAAGGTTGCCCTGTATTTGGCTCCATCCATCTTCCCTTGAACTCTGACCTGCTTCCTTGTCCCTGCTGAAGAAAAGTATCCCCACAACATGATGCTATCACCACCATATTTTACTGTGTGTTCAGGGTGATGTGCAGTGTTAGTTTTCAGCCACACATAGCGTTTTGCTTTTAGGCCAAAAAGCACCTTCTTCAACATGTTTGCTGTGCTCCCCACATGACTTCTCACAAACTTCAAACTGGACTTCTTATGGCTTTCCTTCAACAATGGCTTTCTTTCTGCCACTCTTCCATAAAGGGTAGATTTGTGGAGTGCACGACTAATAGTTGTCCGGTGGACAGATTCTCCCACCTGAGCTGTGGATCTCTGCAGCTCCTCCACAGTTAACATGGACCTCTTTGCTTCTCTGATTAATGCTCTGCTTGCCTGGCCTGTCAGTTTAGGTAGATGGCCATGTCTTGGTAGGTTTGCAGTTGTGCCATACTCTTTCCATTTTTGGATGATGAATTGAACAGTGCTCCGTGAGATGTTCAAAGCTTGGGATATTTTTTTATACCCTGCTTCCACGACTTTATCCCTGACCTGTCTGGTGTGTTCCTTGGTTTTATTATGCTGTTTGTTCACTAAGGTTCTCTAACAAACCTCTGAGGGCTTGACAGAACAGCTGTATTTATACTGAGATTAAATTACACACAGGTGGACTCTATTTACTAATTAGGTGATCGCCCAATTGGTTCAACTAGATTTTAGTCAGAGGTATCAGAGTAAAGGGGGCTGAATACAAATGGACACCACACTTTTCAGATATTTATTTGTAAAAAATTTGAAAAAACATTTATCATTTTCATTTCACTTTTGTGCCACTTTGTGTTTGTCTATCACATAAAATCCCAATAAAATACATTTATAGTTTTAGTTGTAATATGACAAAATGTGGAAAATTTCAAGGGGTATGAATACATTTTCAAGGCACTGTACACTGTACATGTGATCATGGCTGCAGTGCAGTTCTATATAGCACACTCGTTAGCAATTGCCACTTGCAAATTCGTGGATATGCCGATTTGACCTATACAAAGGCATGTTTGCCGGTAATAGCATTTCATTTGCATGCTCACCTAGTTGAAGTTTGATTTGGCCTAAATGAGGGGCCCCTTATGCAATCCGCTCTAATGAGAGCCGGTCACAATCTCCTGTCATGCGAATTTGATGCAGGGAAACCCGCATCCAATTTGCATCAGTGTGAACCCAGCCCAAGAACTACAAGCTGTCTGCCATGGTGGTAGATGGGACTTGTAGTTCAATCATTCATAGGTGGGGGCTGCTGAACATGTTACATGTTACATCCTAAATATAGGTGTAACATGGAACGCACAAAAAGCTGTTTTTTTTGTGTGTTTATTTTTTTAGACCAGAATGATGTGTCCCAGTTCCTGCAGCCTCCTGGGATACTAATGCCACATCTCTCAGTAGGTTGCAGAAGCAGGCACACAGGACATGCTCAATGTGTCATTTGCAGCAGGCTGTCAGGACCCAGGCTCTTGCAGCAGCACATGGCTGGATTCATTGAACAGGTAAGTATGTGTTTTGAAGTTAAAAGTGTGTTCTGGAAATATGTGTAAATCACCCAAAAAAAATACCCCAAGTGGGAATGTGAAGCCCAAGAGAATTAGCTGTCCTATGAGCAACACTCGGAAATGCGTGTTAATAGCTCAAAAAAAATTGTGAGCGGGAATGTGCAACTGTGCTTGTTCAACTAGATTTTAGTCAGAGGTATCAGAGTAAAGGGGGCTGAATACAAATGGACACCACACTTTTCAGATATTTATTTGTAAAAAATTTGAAAAAACATTTATCATTTTCATTTCACTTTTGTGCCACTTTGTGTTTGTCTATCACATAAAATCCCAATAAAATACATTTATAGTTTTAGTTGTAATATGACAAAATGTGGAAAATTTCAAGGGGTATGAATACATTTTCAAGGCACTGTACACTGTACATGTGATCATGGCTGCAGTGCAGTTCTATATAGCACACTCGTTAGCAATTGCCACTTGCAAATTCGTGGATATGCCGATTTGACCTATACAAAGGCATGTTTGCCGGTAATAGCATTTCATTCGCATGTTCACCTAGTTGAAGTTTTATTTGGCCTAAATGAGAGTACCATATATACTCGAGTATAAGCCGACCCGAATATATGTTGGGTCGGAAAATGTCATTTTTTGCTGCAGAAAAGTGCTTGACTCGAGTAAAAGCCGAGGGGGCACTTTCAGCACACAAAAAATGTGCTGAGAAACTCGACTTATACTCGAGTATATACGGTAACTATATGTACAGCGACCATTGCTTCCCATTTTTCTTAGTAAATCAACCCCTGTGTGTGTACTATTGACATGTGATTGCTGTGATTTGTCACAGTGATTACATGGTACAGGGGACAGCTGGGCATGCCCTCTAGGGCGCTCAAAAGGCACGCGAGTAGGAGGATGTTATATGGTGTCCTCCTGGGACAAGTGTGCTCCTGCCTGACTGTCATTAATAGGTTGGCAACGTTCACCTTTAGTAAAAAAAAAAAAAAAAAAAATTGCACATGATTTGCATGTAAAAAAAAGTGCATTTATTATTATTTTTTACACTGGAGCCTGCAAAGCAATCCACCTGTGATTAGCCGATATCTTCATAGGGGCCGACAGTTACTGAGATGCAAGAAGAGTCAATGAACTACAAGGGTGCTAATCAACACACTCAGACGTTGCTCACAGCAGGGGTCCAGTGTGTCCCTGTTCTCCATTTCAGGGACGAATTAGGCCCACATTTTTGTCTGAATTCGGACCTGAAATGGAGCCAAAGACGCACAGGGCCCCTGTGCAATTCACTCTATTGAGAGCTGGTCACAATCTCCTGTCATGCGAATTTGATGCAGGGAAACCTGCATCCAATTCACATCAGTGTGAACCCAGCCCAAAAACTACAAGCTGTCTGCCGTGGCGGTAGATGGGACTTGTAGTTCAATCAATCATAGGTGGGGCTGCTGAACATGTTACATGTTACACCCTAAATATAGGTGTAACATGGAACGCACAAAAAGCTGTTTTTTTCTGTTTATTTTTTTAGACCAGAATGGTGTGTCCCTGTTTCTGCAGCCACATCTCTCAGTAGGTTACAGAAGCAGGCACACAGGATATATCCAGTGTGTCATTTGCAGCAGGCTGTCTGAACCCAGGCTTTTGCAGCAGCACATGGCTGGATTAATTGAACAGGTAAGTATGTGTTTTGAAGTTAAAGGTGTGTTCTGGAAACATGTGTAAATCACTCAAAAAAAATACCCGAGTGGGAATGTGAAGCCCAAGAGAATTAGCAGTCCTATGAGCAACACTCGGAAAGGCGTGTTAATAACTCCAAAAAATTGTGAGCAGGAATGTGCGTCTGTGCTTTGCGAAATGAGAACCAGGCCTTAAATTGATACAGATAGGCATACTTTTTTTTGATCAACTTGGTCAATGGCTGCCAATATGCTCTCCTTGGGGGCCTGTGCAAGCAAACCTTCTTTTTCCTCCACGCTATGTAAATCTAGGGTAGTTACAACAAAATAAAGCACACACAATATCTTATATAAAGTAATACTGTCAAATGAGACATATTTTATTGTCTTATGAAAAAAGACTAGCAAAAAAGGAATTTACAAATATAAAAATACACACTGTACAAAACAGAAGGATTTACAAGCTTCCCTCGAGCTGTTAAAAATAAAACCTTTCATTGTTTTATTATTTTTTTTTACATAAAACATTCTTAAAACCTTTAAATGTAGATCAGAGATAAAGTTATAGCATCTTCAAGAAGTATTCTCATTCTCTACATTTTACTGATATAGTTCTTTAATAAAAACAGTAAAAACGAAATATACAGTAATAGAAAGAAAAAAAGTGTCTTTCATCGATGACTGATGTGCTTTGGTATTTCTTCTAAAGGAACCTACCCTGGTGGAAAATCTAGTTTTTAAGCTGTCGATCTACTTTAAATGATGCTAGTTTTCTGCCTTCAATGTTGTCCTGTAGCTGTGTGATAGCTAATACATCATCAACAGCAAAGGACAAGCATTCAGCGTGTTGGATATCCTGTGGACATACAGTACCTGTCATGACTTACTGATAAGTGAATCAGATTTTCATTATGACAGCTAGGGTACATGGCTAGGAATGGCAATATATGCATGCATTACATGCATTACATATACAGATTCCCTTTAAATATGACTATTTTTTGTTTTATTTCAAGTTGGAAATGGAGATGAAAGCCTGGGTAACAGCCCTTTGCCTCCAGTCTCAGCCTGCCAAGGTTTTGGACATGTTTTTGTGTCATTAATAAATAATCTCCACTAAGCAAATGATCAGAATTCAACTTGCCATTAATTAATTTTACAAACTGTTCTGCAATGAACTGTGTGACAGAGTAGAAGTAAAAAACTGGGAATTGCGCTTCCAAGACAGATCTTGTTTTTTTCTTTGTTTTTTTAACATGTTTGTGAGATTCTGGATCATGAATGGGCTAATGATAAGGAGAATGTTATAAGACTAGAGCCAGTGTGTAGTAGTTGCCTGCAATAACTGCTATAATGCAGTAAATAGAATAATCCCAATTGATAATGAGCTTCTAATGTGCCTGAATAATTGCTCATGAATTAATGGAATTTATAATTAAGCAGATCATGTATTCGGCTCCTATATATTGCATTAGCAGATTGGGTAGTGGTGAGATCCTTCACTTTACTTCGCTTTACTTTATTGTTGCAGAAAAACTGCTGAAGTTTTAATGATGATCTCCTTGCAAACTGACAGGCTTCATTCTCATACTGGTTCACCGACTAGGTTTAATAAAAAAACTGTTTTAGGAGCAACATGGAAGCAATAAGGAGGCTGCCAATGCTGACCTCTCCTTCTGAAACGCCCGACTGGGATGCTGGCGCTCTTACTTCTATAAGCTGAAGGATAAGAACAAATAGGTGATGGCCTTTCTCCGACTTTCCTATTCTGCATTGCTCTTCTGTGTTAACTCTGAAAGTGTTTAAAACCAGAGGTTTAGCCTAAGTGCTACGGTACGCATGGCGGACCATTGCTGTGCAGGTAACACGTGTAATACCTTTATTTGAATGGGCGGCTTAAATCGCCACAACTAACCAAAGGTGGTTCCGCCAGTATTGTAGAGCAGCCCACCCCAATGCATAGTAGTGAATGGCACAACACACCAACACTTGTAACGTGTTACTGCACATTGCAGTAACATGTGCGTTTTCACACACTTTACCAAAGCACAGTGGTGTAAATGTGCCCTTGCGGTTACCTTATTAGACAAAAGCTACACAGGTGAGAATTAGTAGCTCAGTCACACTTCCAAAACAAAATAAATTAAATCACTAGATGTAGCAATTGATTGCTAATGAGATGGAACACGTTTAGCAGCACAATTGAGCTATTATAAATCCCCAGTGTAATTCTTGCCTAATGAGGTGACTGCCAGCAAGCAGTTAAATCTTTCAGTAGAAAAAGATTAAATTAAGTTGAAAAAACAAAAAAAAAAGACTAAAGCTCAAGTAGCTCAAGCTAAGAGCAACCCCAACATATGCATTTCTATAGGAGACCATTTAAATGATTTGTTTTATTCTGACTCTATATTTGACCTAGGAATGTTGATAAGTTTGCTTAACAAGGTTAGCTTTGCCTGACCTATTAGCAGTAGAAAATGTCACTTTGTAGGTTTTATCAATATTCCTGAGAAATGATCCCCTAGCATCTACCAACATATACACATTAGCTTATTAAATGAGGCAGTGTAAATAGCAATCAAAATATACACAGTAAAATAATACACAGCAACCAGTAAACTTTCACCTTTCAATATGTAAGCACTTTAAAAAAATCAAATATAGTTGCTGATTAATTACTGTATTTTGCATGCTTGCCTTTGCCTTAATACATAAACCCCTTATGTATAAAAGAGATGCCTACATGTAACAAGCATCAGCCTGTGATATACTATCACTAAGCTACAACATGTTACCATGCCATTGTGTAACAGAATGGTAGTATCTATAAAAATACATGTATGCTGTCTTCTAAATAAAACAGGTCAAGTTTACTATTTTAGTGAATCTCACTGGCTATCCTAGACAGAAATGTATTGTGATCCATGTTTAGTCAACAAATAGTCAAACACTATCCAATATCGTACAGTCATCTTACAAATATAAGGATATAGGGCAAATGTGCAAATTTTTGTCATAATTAGTAAGTTCATGACAGAAAGACAAGGCATAATGATAGAGATTTAATGAAAAAAGCTCAATTTTTAGTACCGTCAAAACTAATATCTTGCATTCTCTGTAAGCACACTATATAAAAATGACCCAGCATACTCTGAACACAAAGAGCAATAATGAGCAAGCTCTGCACCATAAATGATCATTAAGATCTGGGCAGTTGTCGGTTATGTCCCTATGAATGAAGTACTAAGCTGCTCAAGAAATATTGTTGAGGAACTTATTTTCGCCAGCTAAAGAAGACAGCATGGAGGTCAGGTCTGCCACAGCCATGTTTGGAACCATGGATGATGGATTCCGTGATGTGCTCAAGTGTGAAGGAGGTTGAGATGGTCCTGGCATGCCAGCTGGAGTTATATTATCTGACATTAAAGATGTGTGGTCTGATTCCTCGATGATGGCAGTAAAATCAAGTTGAGTGTTCTCCAAGTCCAGGCTGTCCAAAGGATTGGAAGCTGGACACGGACTGCTGTATGGAATGGAGTCTGTCTTCATGAAATTCAGGTTAGAATTGTACTGTACATGCTGAAGTCCATCACAACTGTTTTGGTGGTTTAGTGGTGGTACAAACCTTTGGGTTCCTGTTTTTATATGATGCATCTCACCTTGCCCTGAGTAATACATCATACTAGTGGTGTCATTATTGTCTGGCTGAGAAAGGATGGGGGGCAGGGTAACCATTCTTCTAGGACTGGATTCAGCTGAATGGTAAGATGGACTAAGTTGAGGTGGACTACCCATGTATGTTGACTGGCTGGCTATACTGTGCTGCCTGCTTAATGGTTTTGGGCCACTGGGTGGATGAGGAACCATATCTAGACTGTAACACTGATTTCCAGGACTCCTCATTGTTTTAGATTGGCTTGACTGGCTATCCTGTGAATTTGGACTCAGTAAATTGCTCTGTGTCTGTTTGCCCTGATAATTCATAAATTTAGGGCTCATGTATGCCTGGGCATTAGGTGTATTTTTGTGCTGATTATGGCCAGTATCAACATCCTCCACAGAGTTATTCATCATTGGAATATGCTTGGGCTGTTGCTCCAACATTAGCGCTTGTTGAGATTGAACATAATTTCTTACCATCATCTCTTTCACTTGCATCATGGGAGTTTGTGACCTTCGCCCCTGAGGGCTTAACATACTGGGGTTTAGGCCAACATTGTAGCATGTGTTTTGCTGGTTGTCTTGCTGACCTGGGTAATCACAGATTGTTTTTCCTGGGGACATGGGCACTGTGTTTGGCTGATTGAAAACATGTTGCTGAGCTGCATGATGCTTCATATTCTGGCAGGACATCATAGATGACATGGATTGATGAAACTGCTGTTCTGGTTTGATATGCACCTGACCTAAGTGATTGTACCTTGGATTATTTACATGCATACTCTGTTGACAAGAATTGTTGTTCCCAAGGGAAACTTGCTTGGCTGACTCTGATGTTGGATTGGAGTACTGGCTATGGCACTGATTTCCTGGTGATAGATTTGACTGTATGGCATGATGGTTGGGGCTTTGACCTGCAGCCACATCTATTGATGCAGAGCTTACTTCATGCCATTGAATAGGTAAATTGGAGTTATTGGTCATTTGTCTTTGATTTTGGTAAGGCTCACTCTGAGCTGTGATTTGGCACTGGTTGAATTCAGAATGGCCTAAAATATTGTCCTGGCCAGAATGGTTGTGGGGATTTATGTGCATTCCACCCATTGCTCTCTGAGAATTTGAGTAAGCATTTTGGGTTTGAACATCTAACCCATGAAGTGGAAGGCTTGGGTTCATCTGGCTACTAGGAGTACCCATTTGAGATCCTTGATAGTTCATATAGTGCTGCATTTCATTAGGGCCCATCATATTGTGTTCTTTATTGTGAGACTGTCCATCTGTGCTAGTTACCTCCATAAACACATTCTCACTGATGCTGGGTGGTCTGGGTGAAAAGATATGTCTCTGAATATTTGCATCAGAACCTCCATAATGTTGCTGTTGGCCAATAGTGTGTCTTCCCATCATTGCTGTATTCATATTGGACAAACTCTTGAACCGCTGAACTTTAGATATTGCCTGAGGATCAACCCCAGGTCTGGCAGGGTCACTAGCTCTTCTTATTCCAGCCCCTGGAGCTTGGGCTGGGTGAATTATTCCTGTACCATAACTATGGTATTCATTATTACTATGTCTTCTTTGAATGTTACTACCTAAAACCGAAGTAATTGATGGCCCTCTGCAGTCTCCAGGAGGATAAGCCATCCGATTATTAGAATTCAATCTCTCCATGTTGGGAAGCGGTGTAGGTGGTGGACCACCAGTAGCTGCAGCATATTTTACTTTCAGTCTGTACTGCTGTGCTGGAGTTAGGCCTGGAAGCCCCATGGTATTGGAATGTCTCGAAGGATCTGAGGTCATTTGGTCATATGTATCCACCATGTTCCCAACTTCACCTGGTCGCTGGTTGGATAGATATGGTGACACAACAGAAGATCTACGGCTGACTGTATAAGCTGAACTCATTGTGCTTGTAGTGCTGTTGCGTCTGTCATTCAGTGGATTTAAATGATCATTAGAAGACAATTCCATTAGGTGATTGCTGTGGGGGATGCCAAGTGGACTGCACATTCCTTGCAATTCTCCCTGAGAAGCTGTAGATTTAAATAAAAAGATACTAAATCAAAAATTGCAAATCAAATTTACATCACCTAAAGATGGAAAGTTCTTCCATTGATATAACAATAGTATATTTTTTTTAATATAAAGTGTATCTAAACTCAAGGAAAATTGTAATATATTGCAGCTTGTTGGTCTTTAGATGATATAGCTGCATTAATTTTCTTTTTTTCAGACTGAGTGATCAAACACCACTGATCGCTCAGTTGTCAGTCTTCAGTGAGCAGAGAGCTGGTGACTGACAGTCACCAGCTCTCTGTGCTGTCTCTTCAGCACTCGGTGGAGTGCTGTGCTGTGAAGGGGGAGGGGGGAGCAGCTGGCTGGGGCTCTCAGCGGGCAGGTGTCTGGGTGGATCCCAACAATAAAGTTAGGGTCTCTACAGAGCCTGTACCAGCTTAGTGACGCCAGCCGACAGCAAGCTTTATACAGGTCACAGGAGTGACTCACTCCTGTGAGTAGGGCCAAAGAGCTTTGGCCCTACTACTCCTTTAATTTTGCATTTAACAAACCAAAAGGGCACAAAGAAGAGAAGTTCATTGTTAGGGCTTACATACACATCAAAGCATATCGAAACCCAAAAACAAAAATGTAATATAAAGATATAAAACGTTTGCTTTTGGGTTTAGATATACTTTAAGTCTTTTGGTTGCACAATGTGGTCCATTAAAATCTGCCATAGGCATGTTAGGGGTAATAAACTGTATGAAGCGCACTCCTTTTTTTTAAAGGCTTTCTAATGGGGAAATGGTATTAACATTTTTAAGTAAAGTTCATATCTGTAAAAGCATATGTTTCAAGAATGCTTAACTACTTTTAAACCCATTTACAAGTTAACTAAATAGTAACTAAATAATAAATTAATACTTTCTTTAACCAGGAACCTTTTATATTATCTTTAAGCATTTTCGCCATACGCTCTTCACTGGACTATATATGAAGCTTAGCTAACAAAAGCAAACCAAAGATGGAACTTTTTTTGCTTAAAGAAATATTTGACTAACCAATCGAGTTTGTATAATTCATAACAAATAAAAAAAAAAACACAACTGAACGTTATTGCAAGATTTCCTGGAAACTGCTCATAACTAACCAACTATCTAACTAAGATTTGACTAACCAATCGAGCTGCTTATAAAAAAATAAAAGTTTCAAGATTTCCTGGAAACTGCCCAAATGGTAAATGCTCTGTGATACAGCAGATATTACACAGATGTCACAGCAATTCCACTACCCACAAGTTTGCATTGCTAATATTCCTTGATAATTATCATCTGCTGAAAATAATTTTCCAGTTAATTGTTTACGTACAGTACAATGGACGAATTGATAAAGGAGTTCATCAAAGATTAGTCAGATCAATTAAATTGTGTTCTGTCTATGGTCATGCTAACAAATCTGTAACCTGTCTATTCTATTTTTGAATTTTTTAATGTTGCTAAAATCTTTGGCTAAGCATTGACTAAACTACAGTGCATATTAATATTATTATTATTTTAGCCATATAACTGTGCAGCTCTCATTGGTGTTCATTGCTGAAAATAATGGTTGTTGTTTTTCAGAGAATGATTGCTATAGCTTCATAGCTTCAAAGCTGAATGTCAATCAATTATTAATTGATTGACATTCAGCTTTAAGGCTTAATTTAGTAAGCTATAGCAATCATTAAAATACACATAAATTTTTCTACCTGCCAAAAGATTAGCGTTTTGCCCATTTAGTCCTAAAATTTACACAGCTCTACCTAACAGCACAGATATTGTGGTGACCTGACATTTCTCTGCTGCAGTTAAAGAAAAATCCTAGGTCACCTCCCTGGCGTGCTCTCGCTTTCTATCAGCACATGTGTATGTGGAAAACCTGATTAGCACCAAGAGCTCTCTCTTCCTCTGCCAGTGCTACTTTACCGGGGATTATAGAAGGGTGATACCAATACAAATCCATGTATTTAGAACAGCTGCATTTAAAAAATACATTGTGCCCACCATTTTATATCTTCCTAAGATCAGCTTTATGTGAGTTTGTTTTGGAAAAGGGAGTGAGATAAGTGATTGTATGTTCTATGTACAGCATTGCAGAAATGTGTCAACACCATATAAATAAAATGTCAATTTTTAATCTACTAGTATGACTCACCTGTATTGTGGATAGCAGGCAGTTTTACAGACTTTCCTAAGGGTGGTGCTTTTCTCATCTGATTTAATTTGTCAATTCTGAGGTTCTCCAGCTTCCTGAGGGCGGAAGCTCCTGCAGTTCCAATAGACTCTACTGAAGGAATATCTTCTAATGTGGACAAGTCCTCAAAGCTACCACCAGCATTGGCATTCATTTCTACACCACTGTCATTGTTGTTTGTGCTACCCAAAGGAGATCTTTCACTGCTGCAAGATGACTGTCCTCCAGGGCTGGGCTGAGATTTCTGTATCGCAATAGTAAAAAGATAGCAATAGAGGAGCTTTAGAGGCTTTATAATGAAACACATTTTACGTTATCTTCATATACAGGGTGGTTAGCATCTAATCATATAATATGTAACAGTGATGGTCGTGCTTATTATGTACATGTTGTGTTTGGTTTCTTCTTTTTGTCATGTAATTGCGATTAGCTAATTATTTCTTATGTAAAAAGCAAAACTTTTTATGCATATCTCAAACTATTCTCACCATAGCCATATCTGGCACAGTTAGTCTTCCCTCCTCCTTTCGTGCTTGGGCAGAGTTTGGATCCAAGTCCTGCTGAATGTCACTTTTCATCCCTTGAGGTCCAGTACCCTCATGTGTGCCATGGCTTCTAGGCAGGCCATCCCCACGGTGTTTCTTAGTGATGTGTGCTTCAGGACCATGGACTGTCTTCACATGTTTCCTTAGAGAGCTGGGGTCTGTATACCTCTTTGTGCAACCTGGGATCTTGCACACATATGGTTTCTGAATGAGATATAAATATTGTTCAATAGTTTGCACATTTAAATGAATGCACTATGTCATATTAGTCAAAATGCTAATACATGAGCTAATTGTCAGGGGAAAAAAAGGTTGATACAGAATTTTTTTCCTAATAATCAGCTAAATATGGCTAATTTCTCATATTTTATACTGAACAGCCAGGAATTTAGATAAGATACTATATGTATGTATATATCTATTTCCGGCACTAACTAGACATACCATGAGTGCCTAAACTGGTCACATTTAACTAACTGTAAGTGGCCAAATCTATTGCAACTTGGGCTGCCCACAGCAGACAATACAGCGTTTCTGGTCTTATGATCTCCTTATGTATTACCAGCTTTTGTAATTGTCTACAACAAACAACTTTAATGTTTTCTGTTGGGGACTTTGGAGGTTTCCCCACGTTCAGAGAAATAGAGAGTAATGGCAGACTGTGTAGAAGAAAGCTTTGGTAAAACTTGTATTCCGGTTATTTCTTAAGAACATTGGTTAAAAGAGACTGTCCTTATAATAATACTTATCCAGCAGGGTGGTGGTTTGAGAACTTTCAGCTTCTGTTTCAATATTTTTATTGGAGTTACAAAAGTCATAACAAGCCATGGTTTGCCCATGCAGGGGCGACATCGAACAGATATGTAAAGAAGTAGCGTGTGAACGCGTAATGAACAACATTACTATAAACTGTAACCAGGGCCATAGAGGACCGGGTTGAAAATTAGGGAAATGTCATAGACTATATTACTCTGTACCCTTGAGTACAGCAGTCTACATTGCTAGCCTCCATATCAGAGAACTTTCAGCTTCTAAATAAACAGAGCTGTATTTTCTTTTTTTGTATTAGTACATGTGTTTGAACCGCAATAATTTCTTCTGAGTAAAGGATTGATAAATATTTTGGACCTTATTGTTCCATAGTACTGTTTTTGTACTTTTTGTACTGCTTTTCTGTACTTCGGTCTTTGTACTTGAGATGAGTTTTTCATACTACTGTATTGACCATGTATCTGCACAAATGCCAACAAAGCTCTTTCCTACCTCATTGGAATGAGTGCGATTCTGGTGCTTGGCTCGGTCAGAAGCATTAGAGAATGCCTTGTTACAGCCTTCATGTTCACACACATATGGCTTTTCTCCTGTGTGGGAACGCAGGTGGGTCTTCAGATTTTCTAGACGTGAATATGCTTTGTTACAACCCTCAAACTAAAAAAAGAAAAGTACAGAACAAAGATCATTTAGTTATACATGTGCAGTATTAAGACTGTAATCTGACTTTTTTCACCAGTAAGATTGATAACATTTATGAAATGTTCTAATGTACTCTATTTACCAAAATGGCTATGTTTAGTGCTGACTCTGTTGCCTTTACCTTTTGTCACTCACTGTATTTGCTGAACAGGATGGTAAGGTGAAAGTGTAAGAATAAGGGGAAAGGAGCTCTACCTTCCTTCTTGATTTAAAATAAAAACTGCTGATTCTGCCAAGAGCTATTTTTCAGGTTAGTTCATTTCTTGTGAATGGTAGAAAATCAAAAGTTGGACCGGACACTTGTTGTATTAGTATCCAGGAAGACTGATATAGAACAGAGAGCTATGAGAGCTAGAATAAACCTTCATGGATAACACTTGCTGTCAATTTTCAGGTCAGCTTTTTTTTGAATACTATCACTTTTTGGCCAATATTGGGACTTTTTAGGAACTCATAATGATATAATTTTTATTTTATATGCTAAAAGCTGTGTTAAAAGCAAAAGAATCTTTTTAAGTTGCATGGCACCAGTGATCTTTTTCTCACCAAGTTCTTCCTCCATTTAAGATTATTTTAATATGTAAGAATTCACCACTAAGTATGCTTTTATTCAGAGGACTGAGATGAGTGTTATTAGAATGTAGGATAATGTTTCCTGCTGTGGTTTTTAGGTACAAATTTACCAAAATTGCATTCTTGGATCTTTTGTTGGTCCCAGGTACAAGTTAGCTTAGGACAGGGCAAAAGTTGTCATTGCTACCTATGGAGGTAATGGGAGCCATTGGCTACAAAAACATTACGAATGACAGTTTGAACTGCAAATGTTCTAGGATAGAAGGCCTATATTCCCAACATAACTGCCATTTCTACAAGAAACAAATAAATGGTCTCCAAAGTTGTTTGTGTGGGATATTGTAATACCATGTTTTCACATCAATTTTCACTACTAGAGCACCATGCATGGAGCTGTCTGAGTAGTTAGATAGTTACATAATCTGAGGTCTTTGTTTGTTGCCAGGTGCAATTTGTAGTATGAGTCTTCCTTTATGCCCCGTACACACGGTCCGAAATTCCGACCACAAAATCCGTCAGATTTTTTCCGACAGATTTTGTCTGACACTGGTGTTGCATACACATGGTCGGACAAAGTTGTCGTAAAATCTGATTATCCTGAACGTGGTGACGTTTGTTGCATACAACGGGACTACGTAGAGGCTAGTAGCCAATAGCTTTGGTCTTGTAATATGATCTGAGCATGCGTGGCACTTTGTCCGTCGGAATTCGCTACACACGATTGGAAAAAGTCCGCTAGGACTTTGTTGTCGGAAAATTTGAGAGCAGGATCTCAAACTTTTTCCGTCGGAAATTCCGACGGAAAAAGTCCGATGGAGCCCACACACGGTCGAAATTTCCAACAACATGGTCCGATAGGACATTTTCCGTTGGAAAATCCGACCGTGTGTACGGGGCATTAGACTGTCCTCCACAGCTCTTATTGATACAGCTAGCTATCCTCTGGTTCAACATTGTGGTTGTCAGCATTAATCATGAGAACATTGTAAAACAGAAAGTGCTTTGACAATATTTTTTAGAGCACTAGGTAATCTACTTAGTTTTGGGTATCTTCTGACCAAGCCATATCGGAATACATGGTAAATCCCTGAGACTTCCATCCTTCTTCCCACAATATATTTTTAATGTTTTATGCAGTCAACAATAGCTATGGATTCTTATTTTGAAGAAGAAGGGGAAAGAGGGGGCACTGGGAGAAAAACAATATAAATGATTTTATGTAACTTGTAAAAAGATTTATTTGTTTTTGATGAAATAAATAAAAAATATATATTGTACAGATACCCACAAAAACTCCCAGTATTGGCAAAATAGTTTTGGTAGTATACTTGCAGGAATGTTGCTACTTATTTTAGTCCTCATATTCTCATCTATACTATTGTGGTAATACACACTCATATGCTACACAACTTTATGTGTTTCTATAAATGCATTAAGCTCTGGAAACAGCCATTTCAGGCACATGAAGCAGAAAATGTAGTTACTTGTTGTTAGGATTTTAAATAAGAAAATCTATAATTTTGAAATCATTTGCTGATGATGAAAACAATCTATAAGCAGCAGGCTTTATTTCTTTATTTTTTCAATTTTAAATATCAGTGTGGTCTACCATTTTAGGCATATATTAGTCCCACTATATTGTGATTAACCAATAATGTTTTATACAGGGATGACCTCTGAGTGTAAAAAAAAAAATATTGTTAACAAATCTACATCCTCACCATTATCTTTTTGAACTTTCTTTAATATGAATGGCTGCAAAACTCACTGTGCACTTGTGGGGCTTCTCTCCGGTGTGTCTTCTCATGTGGACAACAAGCATATACTGGGCCTTGAATGGTCTGAGTTCTCGGGAGCAGTCCTGCCAATGACACACAAACTCTTTCTTCTCCCCATGGATGTGTTCATTGTTAATGTGCTGTGGAAGAGTCATTTAAATGAAAAACAATTACTATACAACTAATGTCAATTAAAACACACTTGGAATTTGTTTTCTGGCCTTGTAAACATTGATAATATTTATAGGCCTTGCTGTAGACTAGAGCAGCCAAATAAGCAGGTGCAAATGGCAGAGCTACAAGGAATCATCGGTCTTACATGCACAAGGTGTTCCTGAGTATCAAACTCTTTAGTACAGTTTTCCCAGTGACAGTTGGTTTCATACACAGCTTCTGGTTCATGTTTCCCATCTTCTTTCTCCAAGTCATCTCGGCCATCGAGCAACCCTAGCAATGGATCCTATTTGAAATAGAAATTATAAATTATAAACTTTCCAGTATAAGTTGAAAGTAGAATTTTTCAGATATTCATAAACTTGCTGTACTGTTTCTAGGACTGAATAAAAGTTACACCCAGATATGTATTTAGAAGGTATGCTGCTTTAGTCAGAAATCTATCGCCATTCAAAATATCTACAAGGGCTAGTTTACACCACACAACATGTGGAATTATGTGTATAAAATGTGTGCACTGGCGTGTGGTGTGAAAAAGTGCTGCCAGTATAAACACCTTAAAACACCTTACAGTGCTTGCTCTTTTCTTCTTATTTTTTAAAAACTTCTATGTAATTCTATGCATTGCAGTGCTTTGTGGTGTATTGCAGCATGTTGGAATGTGCTGCGCTGCTCAAAAATGCAACATGGCCTATATATTTTTTTTTTTTTTAGCGCACACCAATGCAGCACGTTGGTGTGAACCAAAGTCATGGGACGTAAGACCTAACAAATTGTCTTCTTTTTGCAATGGGGCGGTGTTTGGTTGAACTGGGTGGACGTGTGTCTTTTTTCAACCAGACTAACTATGTAACTGTGCTGGTGTGAATGAGCATTAAAGGTTTTCAAGGTTATGGGTCGTCTAGTAGTAGTTTGATTTCTTGCCACTAATCAGGCAGAGAATATTGATGTCATGTCTAATAGGAGTTACCCCTTCCATCATGAGTATTATTTAAAGGATAAAAAGAAATCAGAATATTTAATGGAAGGCGACTGAGCAAAGTGGAAGGGGACCGGAAAATAAAAAGGCAAATATGCCCTGTTGGCGCTGAGCAACGGGTTTGCTTTAAGAAATATTTTGACATGCTGTAGTGAATGGATTCTACCAAGGATGGATTGTACAGACATATACTAGGAAGGTAAGAATTGACCGATACACCTTTAAGGATTTTTTATGAGCAAAGTTTTAAGGAATGCCCAAAAAAGCATGTGGCTGTATGCAAGATTTTAGTTGGTGGCTGGAAGAAACTTGTTTTTATCTGCATGTTGTATGATCTACTAAAATGTAAGCATGTATACAGCAGGTGCAAGATCTATGCTCTTTTTATGTAGTAGACTGTAGTAGAGATCCCTGCAAAAAATATTGCCTTCCCCTCGAGTTTATTATTGAGATGAGGAGTGCGCATATCAAATATCCAACTTTGATCTGTACAGCAGTTATCATTCATTTTCACTGGTGAAAAGAATACAGAGTATGAGAAAATGCCTTTATGTTATTAGTCACACAGACAGTCTTTTGACCAGGAACAATAAACTCAAATAGCAAATGTCCAATTAATTACAATGTTGGTCATACCTTATGTAATGTGCATGATCAGTTTGTTTGTTTGAAAATGTTTTATATGGACAATACCTGACTACCTTATGGCTTTAAAATAAATGTACATAAAAAACAAAAATGCTGCAATTCCTTCAAAAATAACTTAAGCAGAATTGTAGAAAAGCCAGTGCAAGCAATGTGAAGAAAAAAGCCTAGTGCTGGAAGCCTCTGAGTTGCTTATTAATGATGATTGTCAGGTTGGGGGGGCATATGGGTCTATCTTTAATATCTGAATGCAAATGGACTCTTCTTTGCAGGTCTTTGCAGGTCCATTTAATGGCATTAGTTAAACTTTGGTGATGATTTAAGAATAGATTATGAAAACATTAATGGTAATACAATAATTATAAGCTTATGTTCTACTATACTAGTACCTGCGTGCCAGCAGAAGCCGGACTTGATATATCCCCCTCTGATCCATCTTCTAGTCGTTTGGTATTCATAGTATCTAAGCTTGAGCTGGATAATGGCTCAGATTTCATCTGTGTGGATGACAATGACCAGTGTGATTAAATAAAGTGAAAAAATGGGCAGTGCAATGACACAGATTACATTTTTTTTTTAAAACAAATATGTTATTATTTGTTGAGCTGTAAGTAGGGCCGGTGCTACTACTAGGCGGAGTAGGCAGCCGCCTAGGGCACACTACCCCTTAGGGCGCAGCCACAGCCCCTGTCCCGGTGAACCTCCAGACGTATGTGAGCTTGCCCCTGTTCAATGCCGGGCCAGCTGTCCCTGCAACAGTTCTGCTGCATGCCGCCAATCCCTCAATGTGTCCCACTGAGCACCCCGCTGTCACATCTCCTCACAGAGTAATATCTCACATCACCGCTCCGGGACTCCTGTGCCTCAGCCTGTCCCTCTGGTGCGGCGCTGTGTGTCTGTGTGAGTGCAGCAGAGGGGCGGGGCTCAGTGGAGATGGGTGCATTAAGAGGTGCAGCGTCTGTTAACTGACCTCCCGGCCGAGGTGGACACCATGGGGCAGCTGGCTGGCAGCGCTGGTGGGGACACCATAGCAATACTGCCTTCCCAGTGCTAAGGAGAGCTCGGATGTGATGGTCAAAGAAGCGCAGAGGTAAGGAGGAGGATGGATCCTCCCCATCTACATCGACCTGTGTGTGGGGGATGGGGGGTGAGTAATGCAGGAAATAGGAGTCAGTTGGGTCAGTGTATGTGTCAGGTAGGTGGGTCAGAGTATGTGTCAGGTAGATGGGTCAAATCATGTGTCAGGTAGCTGGGTCAGTGTATGTGTCAGGTAGCTGGGTCAGTGTATGTGTCAGGTAGGTGGGTCAGTGTATGTGTCAGGTAGCTGGGTCAGTGTTTGTGTCAGGTAGGTGGGTCAGAGTATGTGTCAGGTAGGTAGGTCAGTGTATGTGTCTGGTAGATGGGTCAAATCATGTGTCAGCTAGGGGGGTCAGTGTATGTGTCAGGTAGGTGGGTCAGTGTATGTGTCAGGTAGGTAGGTCAGTGTATATGTCAGGTAGGTGGGTCAGTGTATGTGTCAGGTAGGTGGGTCAGTGTGTGTGTAATGGTCAGGTAGGTCACATGTTACAAGGGGAGGACAAAGGGGGTGGAGTCAGGGGTGGAAGCAATGGGTGTTACAAAATTAGGTTTTGCTTAGGGTGCCAAATATTCTTGCACCATCCCTGGCTGTAAGAGTACTGACATATCAAATTTAGCAGACAATGTAGCCCTTAATAGGAATCTGTTAGCCTAAAACTTTAGAAGCTGCCACTGTTTACATGCCTTTGAAGGTGCCTGTTCCATTACTATCATCCTTATACTGGTTTTCCAGCTTTATCAGTTATTGAGAGTCACTGACCTGGAACGAGCATTACAGCTGATATGCATATTTTGTCAATGCTGACATTTCAATATTTAGGTTATTTAGCATGGACGGACGGCTTGAACCCACCTGGCAGTGCTTGATCGAGGTGCGAGATTGAAGGGTGCCCATTCCTCTGCTGGTCAAGTGTTCATGTGAGTTGTAAGACATATGGTTGTTTGATCCATACGAGGAGCCCTGAGGTCTCTGATGGTTAAGGCAATTCTGATACCCAAGTGAGGGGCTGAAAGCAAAAGCAACATGGTGTAAAAGGTAAAGTGATCAGTAGAGTTTATATTTCAATATTTCAAAGCAGTAATAACCAATAATATTATATTAATGTTACAGCACCATACTTTTTGAAGGGTCTTTATATTTAAACAGGCCCTGGCAACATTTAGGGGTGACTGAACTGCACATTGTTTTATCTTACCATGTTTCTTTACCTCTCTGGAGTTGTAATTATTTGTATACATGTATGTATATCATATCAAAGGTTTAGAAATGGAAATGCCAAAATAAACTGTCATCACTGCGGGATAAGCAATTAAAACTTCCCAGAGAATGTTATTTTGAAAATCCAGCCATTGCTTTACCAAGGTCATTTACTTTTAACTATATTACAGCGAATGTTTCTATATATACCTTATAGTCCCGATTGACAAGTGGCCATAGGAACCATTGGCTGAGGAACATCTGGAGTTAATGAATGCTACCAGGGAATTAGGAGATGTTCGTATCATGGTCTGAAGATCGATACTGGCATCTGATAAAGGGGAAATAGACATGGCTCTCTTCTTGCTTAGCTTCACTGAACTTCGTGGAGTGGAGAAACGAGACCCTTATCAGAGAAAAACAGGTAATGGTCATTACATGATGAATATGAATATAATAAATATTGTACATTTTCCTAGATAAGACCTCTCTTGGTCAACCTTGTGAATGTTTTGGCAGGCTCAGTTGGGAGACAAATTGGATATAAAAACACATATCATTGGGGGTCGTTTACTAAAGGAAAATCCACTTTGCACAGAAAGTGCACTTGGAAGTAAACTCGCTGTAGATCCGAGGGGGACATGCAAGGAAAATAAAAAACAGAATTTTAGCTTGCACATGTTTGGATGATAAAATCAGCAGAGCTTCCACTCATTTCAGATCTACCCCTTAGATTTAGAGCGACTGCACTTGAAAGTGCACTCGTAGTGCAAAGTGTATTTGCCTTTCGTAAATAACCCCCATTGTCTTTTGTATGTATGTACTCTTGCCTGGTAGCTCTAGGCTCCTGAGCTTAATTCCCATTGAGAACTGTCCATATGGAGTGTATATTTCCTCCCTGTGTCTGCATGGGTTTGGTGTGGCTTGTATATTCTGCAGTATGGACATTAGCATATGGTATTTTTATTAGTGGTAGACATAGTGACTGATTTGGATGGTTAAATGTGCTCTATAAATTAGTAAAATAAATGATATAAACACATTGGGGTTGATTTACTAAAGACAAAAAGACTTTGCAAGCGCAGTTGCTCCAGAGCTTAGTAAATGAGGTAAAGATTCCCATGTTAAATAATACCCAATTACTTGCAATAAACATAAAACAGCATTTTTGCTTGAACATGATTGGATGATGGAAGTCAGCAGAGCTTCTGCACATTTACTAAGGTCTGGAGCATCTGCTCTTGCAGCGTGCAACTGCACTTTGCAAAGTGCACAGTCTATTTGCCTTTAGTAAATCAACCCTCTATCTATGACATACTAGGACATGCATATTTGTTAAATTTGATGATGTGTCTATAAAAATTTGGCTTGTGTCCTCTTTGGTGAGAGACATTTTGAAATGCTTACCATCTGCACCAGCCATGTGCTCATTGGTTTGTGCCAGTCCAAAGCTATGGTGGCTGGTTATGAGGTTGTTCTGATGGCAATAGGGCATCTCATTCATGCCTGCACATATAAAATAAATAGAAAAATACTGCATTATCATGGTAAAATAGCACAATAATACGATCCATGCTCACTGTATGTAACAATGTCAGTGTATTTAAGCAAAAGGTAAAACACACAGAATGAGGAAAAAAATTCTACATTTCTGGTAATGTAATAAAGCATAGCAAAAATACATAAGAAATGGGATTTAACGCCAAGTGTATTTACGAAATGATTTCATACTGACTGTTTTAACATCGATGCTGAGAAGTGGGAGTACCAAGACCTCATAATCTGCACCTAACATACTCAAGGGTGGTGTCTGAAGTAAGAACCTATTGCCCAATGCAAACAATCAGCTTGTGTCAAATCTGAAAGCAAAATTAGAATGCATGTTAGGTAGAACTGTGTTTAAAAAGAAGGGCTGTGTTTGAAATGAAGGCCTTTCTATATGAGCCCTTAGGCACATCAGAAAATATGCCACTTCATAGCATTGTGAGACATGTACAGAACATGGGGATGAGCATCCAGGGGAAATTAATGCTTCCTACAAACCACAGTGTGCGATAAAGAGAAATGTTAAAGGGGAAGTGTGGGAATGTTTAAAAAAAAATGTAATAAATAAATAAAATAAATTATATACTTACCTACCTGGTGCAGCTGTCCCCCGTCGACTCTAAGCCCAAGAACTGAGTGATCACATCACTGCTGATCGCTCCGTTTTCAGGTCTGCTCTGAACAGAGAGCGGTGACTGTCAGAGAATGCTCTGTGCTTTGCCCCTTCAGCACTCACTGGAGCGCCGGGCAGGAGAGGGGCTGAGCCAGCTGCCTGTAAGGCATCTGGGTGGATCCCAACATTATTGTTGAGATCCTTCCAGGATCTGGAGCAGCTCTGAAACGTCAGCCCACAGCAGGTTTTAGCCTGTTGTTGGCTGATTCTGGGTCAGAGGAGTTCAGAACTAAGTGCACTCCTGTGACCCACAAGAGAAGTATGGCCATACTTCTCTTTTAACCTCCCTGGCGGTATGATTATTTCAGATTTTTGATGCTGAAAGCAGTACAATTATTTTGCATGGAAATTTGGCGTTTTATATTGTAGGCCTGTAATTCTTAGGAATAACTCACTTAAATCTGTCCAAACCAGAGTCTAGTAGACATCCGGGTATGATAAAGTTTGAAAAACGAAATCATAAATTATAATATAATAAATAACTATAAATAATTATAACAAATAATAATATAATAATAATAAAAAATATTTAATAATGTAATCAAATCAAAAACACAGAAATTAGCTCAGTTGCAGAATTGTCGCTGTCGTTACTTTCAGTGTTTGATGACGGATTTCCCCACAAATCACTATCACTCAATTCTGCAAGTGATTCTAATTTATTATCGCTGTTTTCTAGCTGGTCCAAAAGCACTTTTGATGTAAAGGGACGGTTTTGGATGCTATGGACAATCTCCAGTTTCCAGGCAGAAAGAACAGTATTTATAATAAAAAAATGCATGCAGGACACTGGACAGACCACTAGGGACAAAATGGATGTGCAAATAAATGGATACAGTAATGTAATCTGTAAGATTACAGTGTACTTTACATGTATTGTGTGTTTTTTACTTTTTGAATTTGGCGCCGTTCTACGTCCCCGTGCATCGCAACGCTCGCAGGGAACGGAGCTCGGCTCTGTGATAGATCGAGCGGAGGACGGCTCACACACAGTGCGGGGAGACATCACAGGATCCTGGGGACAAGGTAAGTAAGCTGTACCTGGATCGTGCAATGCAATCCCGAGTGTGGCTCGAAGTTATCACTTTTGGTGCTGAAAATCCACCCCGAGCCACACTCAGGAATACCGTCAGGGAGGATAAAGTCTAAGTTCACTTTAAAAAAAATAAAAAAAATAAATGCACATTTTTTTGCAGGTAAAAAAATGTGCATTTTTTTTTTTTGTTGCAGGTACCTGGAAAGCATTGTAACGTCTCCTGTACACTGTCAGTGTATTGGCTTACCCATACATCCCGTATGGGTAAACCGATACTAGCTTACAGGAAGACTCAAAGGCACTGTGTGTCTGAATGACGTGGGCGTGTGGGTGGAGCCCCGCGCTGTTTTCAAACAGTGGCAGCTAGTACAGGGAACTTCTCCAGGTACTGCTCCCACAGGGAAGGGGGCAGCAGGCGGCGGCTACGGCAGTGGGAACATGTAACATGCTCCACCCTAAAATCAGGTGGAACATGAAACATGTTCACAAAGGTGAACTTATCCTTTGAAGTAGAACTAAAGCCAAAATGTTTTTTCAATTTAGCATAGAGTGGATAGGGATTAAAACACCTGTCAGCTTTTATTGTGTTCCCGCATGGGGAGATTCACCCTCTCTATTTGTTCTGCTAACCGATGTCACTGATAGTAAAAGTGAAAGAAAATCTCAAATTTAGGTTGTCATCAAAACAAGAATAGAGGGGACATTTTCGAAAGGTGACACACATTGTGGTTTCTCAATATGGAGGGATTTCCTCTCGCTTCCTGTTGTGGTTATGGGACGAGAAATTAAGGTAAATCTCCCCAATGGGACATAGTAAAAAAATATAAAAAGGAGTCATAACCCTCTCTAATGCCCCATACACACGGTCAAATATTCGATGGGAGCTTTTTGTTGCAAATTCCAACTGTGTGTAGGCTCCATCGGACATTTTCCCTCGGATTTTCCGTCACACAAAATTTGAGATCTGGATCCGGAAATTCCGATCGTGTGTACACAATTCCGACGCACAAAGTTCCACGCATGCTCGGAATCAAGCAGAAGAGCCGCACTGGCTATTGAACTTAATTTTTCTCGGCTCGTCGTACGTGTTGTACGTCACCGCGTTCTTGACATTCGCAATTTCCGACCAACTTTGTGTGATCGTGTGTATGCAAGACAAGTTTGAGACAACATCCGTCTGAAAAAATCCATGGACTTTGTTGTCGGAATGTCCGATCAATGTCTGTTTGTGTGTACGGGGCATTACTCTTTAGTTCTGTTTAATCTTATTCCAACAGCAGAATATCCAAGTCATTTGAGAAAGTTGCAGTGTATAATAAAAGAAACACAAAATATTTTGTATAGAAAAGACATATATTATATTTGTTGCAAACCAAAGTTACTCTTTAATTAGCAATCATTCTGTATACTAACCTTCCGCCATGACATTGGGGGACCTCAGATAGCAATGTTCTACATAGCTGTTCATAGGAGGATTCATGGAGTTGAACATAGCAGGGGGGCACTGGCGGGATGCCATCATGGACAGCCCTTAGTCATTGGCACATCTGTTTATATATTTTTTAGAACTTCTGCAAGAGAATATGTTAGAATTAAGTTCCCTGCAAATTATTGAAAACTTTATACAGTATACAAGCATATTACATGTAACCTATACAGTATGTATTACATCATACCTCATGAATATACAAATAAAAAGTGAAATACATTTGGTTTACAGAGTCTGCTTTTGACTCAGACCACTCCAGCTGCAAAAGGTAATGTTATTCTGAGTACACACAGAAACCTTTGTGTCATGGGTAGACATTGGGGTTCCTAGTAGGCCATGGTCTAATATGTGCCAATTCTCATTCTGCCAAACAGTGACTGACTATGTTTATAGTTCATTTTTTACTGATTTTTCATTGTTCTAATTAATCTTAAATAACTTTTGAAATTGTAATAATTTAGCTGTTTTCAGTTTGTTGAAGTTCAGCGTACATCCTTTAAATGCCATAAAAGATCTATATACCGTACTTAAAGCACTAATAAACCCAAAACCAAAAATGTTATATTTTGCAGCTTACCAAATATTAGATGTGGTGGCTGCCTTCGTTTTCTTTTCTTTAAACTTTTCTCCCTGGTGATCTGGCCACTAACATACCTCCTGTATTAGAATGCCTTTGGACAGCAGCATTGTCAGTCTGGGTGTGGGGAGAGTGTTAGATGGAGTAGCATATTTTTAAGGATAAGCTCACCATTGTCAAATAAAAAATAAATGCACATCTCTTTGGAGATAAAAAAAAAGAGCATTTTTTGTTTTTTTTTACTAGGGGCCTAGAAAGGGTTCAATGCAGGACTGTTGCAGGTTGTCAGTGAAAGCCAAACTCCAGCTAACACTATTTAGGCAGTTACTGCATCAGTTTTGTTCCTTTTAGGATAAAGGTTTTACATAAATAAACAAAAGCTGATCATTGTAAGCACCCCTGTCAGGGGTAAATGGTTCGTCTCAACCCTCTGACCCTGTTGATAGCTCACCGGGGGAAAATAAAAGAGAAAAAACCTAAAACAAATAAAACCAATGCCGCCATTACATCTAAGAATTGGTAAACTGCAATATAATCAATGTTTGCTTTTGGGTTTAATACTGCTTTAACCACTTAGCGACCGCCCCACGTATGGCGGCTCTCCTGCTCGAAATTACGTACCTGTACGTGATTTCACTCTTCCACTCTTCCGCTGCCGGAGACCCGCTCCCACTGTGATTGGACACAGAGGGAGCCAATAAGCAGGTCTGGCTGACCCGATGTCCATCGGGACTCGTCAATCATTCCTGAGAGAGGCAGAACAGCGTCTGCCTATGTAAACAAGGTAGATCGCCGTTCTGTGACAAAGGAAGATAGAGATTATGTGTTTCCGCTAAGCAGGAACACGGATCACTGTCTTCCCACAGTACAAGCATTCCCCACACAGTTAGTAGGCACTCCCTAAGGACACATTTAATTCAATCACCAGGTCTGGCTGACCCGATGTCCGCTGGGACTTGTTGATCATTCCCGAGAGAGGCAGAACGGCGATCTGTCTATGTAAACAAGGCAGATCACCGTTCTGTGACAAGGGAAGATAGAGATCTTGTGTTTCCGCTAAGCAGGAACACGGATCTCTGTCTTCCCACAGTACAAGCATTCCCCACACAGTTAGTAGGCACTCCCTAAGGACACATTTAATTCAATCACCAGGTCTGGCTGACCCGATGTCCGCTGGGACTCGTCGATCATTCCTGAGAGAGACAGAACGGCGGTCTGCCTATGTAAACAAGGTAGATCGCCGCTCTGTGACAAAGGAAGATAGAGATCTTGTGTTTCCGCTAAGCAGGAACACGGATCTCTGTCTTCACACAGTACAAGCATTCCCCACACAGTTACTAGGCACTCCCTAAGGACACATTTAATTCAATCACCAGGTCTGGCTGACCCGATGTCCACTGGGACTCGTTGATCATTCCCGAGAGAGACAGAACGGCGGTCTGTCTATGTAAACAAGGCAGATCACCATTCTGTGACAAGAGAAGATAGAGATCTTGTGTTTCTGCTAAGCAGGAAAATGGATCTCTGTCTTCCCACAGTACAAGCATTCCCCACACAGTTAGAAAGCACTGCTTAAGGACACATTTAACCCGTTGATCGCCCCTGATGTTAACCCCCTTCCCTGACAGTGTCATTAGTACAGTGACAGTCCATATTTTTTAGCACTGATCACTGGATTAGCGTCACTGGTCCCCAAAAAAGTGTCAAAAGTGTCACTTAGTGTCCAATTTGTCTGCCGCAGTCCCGCTATAAGTTGCTAATCACCGCCATTACTAGCAACAAAAAAAAAATCCATAAAAATATCCCATAGTTTGTAGACGCTATAGCTTTTGCGCAAACCAATCAAGACTTAATCTGATGTGAATCACTTTGAGCTTGAGTGTGTTTGCACCTGGTGAAGGGAGCACTTATCACGGAGTGCAGTTTTGAGTTATGAAACACGATTCTACAGTGAAGCTTGCATTGCACTTTTTCTCATAAGAAGACTTTTCAATTTATTAATTTATTTCATCATATGTCCTTTTTGTCACAGTATATTGCATTTGGACTTTGGCTATATGCAATCAGCATTTTATTATTTAACCACTTTCAGACCGGACCAATTTGCAGCCAAAGGACCAGGCCCCTTTTTGCGATTCGGCACTGCGTCGCTTTAACTGACAGTTGCGCGGTCGTGCGACGTGGCTCCCAAACAAAATTGACGCCCTTTTTTTCCCACAAATAGAGCTTTCTTTTGGTGGTATTTGATCACCCCATGCGGTTTTTTTTTTTGCGCTATAAACAAAAATAGAGCGACAATTTTGAAAAAAATGCATTATTTTTTACTTTTTGCTATAATAAATATCCCCAAAAAATATATAAAAAAAACATTTTTTTTCCTCAGTTTAGGCCGATACGTATTCTTCTACATATTTTTGGTAAAAAAATCGCAATAAGCGATTATTGATCGGTTTGCGCAGAAGTTATAGCGTTTTCAAGATAGGGGATAGTTTTATAGCATTTTTATTAATAATTTTTTTTTGTTAGTAATGGCGGAGATCTGCGATTTTTTTTCGTGACTGCGACATTATGGCAGACACATCGGACATTTTTGACACATTTTTGGGACCATTGTCATTTTTACAGCAATTAATGCTATTTAAATGCATTCATTCCTGTATAAATGACACTGGCAGTGAAGGGATTAACCACAAGGGGGCAGTGTAAGGGTTAAGTATGCCTAGGGGTGTGTTTCTTACTGTGGGGGGGGGCGTGGCTGTCAGCTAGTGAATGTTGATCTCTGCTCCAATCACAGGGAGCAGAGATCGGCGTCACTAGTTGCTAGGCAGAACGGGGAGATGCTGTTTATCTCGGCATCTCCCCGTTCAGCCTTCCCGTGAGACGATCGCGGGGGTCCCCGCGGCGATCGAGTCTGCGGGGACCGCGATTGGACTCACGGGGGTCCCGACCGGCGCGGGAGCGCGCCGCTCCCGGCGCACTCCCGATGGCATGGACAGGCTAAAGGAGGAACTTATATATACGCCCTCCTGCCTGTACGTGCCATTCTGTCGACGTATATCGTCGTGTGCCGGTCGGCAAGTGGTTAAGATGTATTGACAGTATTTATTATTCAGTTTGTAGCAGCGCTATCACGCTTTATATATTATACTATTGCAGTTTTGTGAATACTTTCAGGTGATGGCAGCACATATTTGACACATAGGGGGCTATTTACGAAAGGCTAATCCACTTTGCACTACAAGTGCAAACTACAAGTACAAATTGCACTTGAAATTGCACTGAAAGTGCACTTGGAAGTGCAGTCGCTGTAAATCTGAGGGGAAGATCTGAAATGAGGGAAAGCTCTGCTGATTTTATCATCCAATCATGTGCAAGCCAAAATGCTGTTTTTTATTTTCCTTGCATGTCCCCCTCGGATCTACAGCGGCTGCACTTCCAAGTGCACTTTCAGTGCAATTTCAAGTGCACTTTGCCCATGTAGTTTGCACTTGTAGTGCAAAGTGGATTTGCCTTTAGTAAATAATCCCTCTTGTGTTTGTATTAATTTACCACTAGGTGGCAGCGCCTAACTACCACTATACAAGAATAATCTGCTTGCACTCACTCATCATTGTTAATTGGATGATGGTATCCCCAGTTCTCTACCCCTCTAGTTAAGTTATTTGGAGGCTTCTTTTTCATTTTTCCTTAGCTTAGTGAATATGGTTGAAATTCACTTTAGAAAGAATACCCAATCACGTGCAAGGTAAATAAAATAAAACAGTTTGCCTGCACATAATTGGATGATAGAAATTAGCAGAGCTTCACCTCATTCACAAAGGAAAGGGAAAATACACTTCCAAAATGATCAGCCTAGTTGTCTTTTGTAATGCAAGCCCTATAGGTGGATGTGCTGACACATTTGCACAGCCATGGTTTATCATTGTCAAAAGTTGGAAAAAAGCAACAAATGCATTGGCAGAAAAAGGCTGGAGGAAATCAGAAGTACTGAAATATGAAGAATTATGAAGTGAAAAGAGTATTTATGGAAGTGAAATCATGGCAATGGTTTATGAAACACAGCACTTTAGCCAACTTAATCCAGTTAGGGTTTAGAGACACTTTAAAAAGAAGCTGTTACATTTTTTTCTTTATCATTCATTATTTAGTACTCAGACATATCATTATTTCTAACATCACCCACTATTCATTCTTGCTCACTTCCATGTAGACCTTTTAATAAAAGCGTCCTCCTTTCTTCCACCAGCCAGCTGGAGCAATGTACACTTTGAACAGTAGGTGGTGCTATAACTGTAGGTATGCATATGTTGTGGGAAAGGCTCAGGATCATGTAACTGATGTAACATCTGTAACAACATGGGCTTGTTCCACACATCTTAATGATGTCTAAATTCTTTCACTGTCTGTAGGTGGCCTGTGTAAAACCAGAAAGTGACTGAGGATATGAGTAATTAACTGAAATCATCTGCCCCAGACGCAATGAAATAAAACAAACACATTTAAAATATAAATATTATCATAATTATCATAATGATATTAAGTTTTGTGGGATCTGATGATAGAGTTTGTGAGAGTTTCAGCCTATAGTGGAAATGATACAACTCACCCATTATCAGTGGCACACTGTCTGTGAGTGGGAGCTGCTAACCCACTCCTGCACGCCTGTCAAAGTACTGCGTCTGCAGACACTTCCATGGGCTGCCTGCACGCAGCTCAGGGGTGCATGCAGGCACAAAAACAAATGCCTCATTCATGTATTATGGGTGCCAGTGCCCCTGTGAATGAGGCAAGAGGGGCATTTCCATCTGTGCCCTGAGCAAGGCCCTGTTTGCCTGCACAGGATGCATAGCTGTTGCATGCATTCCTGTGCAGGTAGCCCCATTGCTGTCAACTGGGATGCAGCAGCTGCACGGACACAGCCACGGTGTCCAGTATGACATCTGTGCAGGTGGAGGGCCCCAAACACACTTACATGGCACCCTCTTCCACACAGATGTCAGATTGGGAACAGTGAGGCTTCTGCATCCCACAATACAGCAATAGGACTGCCTACACAGGACTGCATGCAAAACCTGTGCATCCTCATGGAGGTAAATACTGCCCTGCCCAGGGTATGGATTGAAATGCCCCATGTGAAGGCCTAAGTGACCAGTCCTTGAGCAGTTTTCAGGAAATGTACTGTAGTGATGGCACCTCTGACAACTAACTAAATGATTGCTTTAAACTGTAAAAATGCATTTTTACTCTATTATCAAAATGTCTAAGAGAAAAAAAATATGTTTTTTTATGCAAAATATCCATTGGGTTCTTCCTTCCCCCTACAGCTGCTTGGAGCTTACACAGGGCTGAACAGCACTGGCCAAGCACCAGTGTTTATTATACCTGGAAGTACAGGAAACAGTAGGGGAGCAAAGGCAAGGTAAGGTGAGTATGTGTAACTGGTGGGCTCACCACAATACAAACCTGTTGTATTGCCCTACATTGGTAAACCACGGGTTCACTGTAAAGTTTAAATTGTTACTAAACCCAGGACCCTGCATTCACTATATCTGTACAGTACACAGAACATGGAAATGCAATTATTTTAGTAAAATATAAACTGCTAAATACCTTTTCTCATCAGCAGTATATAGCAGTCTTGTGACTTCTATCAGTGTCTGGTTAAAGATTTTAGGAGGAGTTCTCATTTTCCCCTGATTGTCCTATGAGGCTACAGGACCCCTGACCCTTTTTCTGGACAGTGCTGATTGGCCCTGTGCTGATCACATGCACCCTCCTAAGAAAAAAAAAACCTCTCTAGCCATACACACCAACCTGACCTTGTTCAGCTTGCCCCACAGCTCTAACTGTTGGCACTATATAAATCCGGTATAATAATAATAATATTCTATCAGCAGATGGATATAACCCTCTCTTACCCCATTCAAAATGAAAAAAAAACTACTTTATTTTCACCTGTTGATCCTATAAGTAACGCCCTTCCTGCCCTAGAGTGACAACACCCCTCACTGTACTGTATCTATAGGGAGATGCGTTGTAACCCTTGGCTGCTCTCCTGATTTAGAATACAATCACCTACTCCTCTCCTTTACATAGGGGGAGGTGTTCTGTAATGCAACTAAGGCAGCCCATCGACGGTGTGAATTTCTTCTTTTCAGCGGGGAAGCTGTCTTCTCCAGGAGAAGACAGTGATTATCGCTAGCGGCTATAGCAACCACTTGCGATAATCGGAAGCGAATCCGCCAGGCTGGTCGTACCCAAGTTGATCGATCGATCAACTTGGAACATTCAGCCTGCTAATTGGCCAGTTCCTGCTGAAACGATTGAGATTCGAACTACGTATGGCTGGCCTTAGGTAGCTAGATAGATAACAGCATTTGAGATATCAGTTTAGTGCACAGGAAGTTACAAATATAATTAAATTATGATGGGATCAACAGGTACTTTTCTGTACTTGCAGAAAATGTACTCAGGGTGAAAAAAGAAAACAAATGTATTCACCACATTTAAGGACTAGTTCACAGAGGGGACCAACAACTACTGCATATGACTGCCCATAGACAGCAGTTACAAGATGCGGCTGTATGCGTATATGAACCGGTACTTGCATAAGTACTTGCATAAGTACTTGCGTAAGTACGTGCGCAGACTTATGCCCTGAACGCAGACAGTTTTCTTTGCTTTGAAAATGCTGACAATAGAAACAAATAGCACTGCTTCCTATACAATTATCATTTACGTGGCAGCTTTCATTTGCTTTAGAATTTGATTGGCTATTACAGACAACGACTGAAATGCTCTGCTACGTACACCAGAAGAGTAACATGAGAGTACCATAGCTGGCTTCAAGTACGTCAGCCAACTAATGCTCTGAAATGGAACAAGCTGCTAAAAAAAAAAAAAAACTAAAACTGTACTTTCCCTGCATTTTTATTGGGTGTTGTAAGCCGTTAAAAGCAGTCCATTCAATTTAGTCTTGTTTATTACATTATACTCTTTATTGAAAACACCAGGTCTAGAAAGAACGGAAAGTCAGGGACCAATAATAGTGGAGATGCCTTGGTCAATGAGTAGTCTGCAACATTTCTTCCACTTTTACCTTTCACTGACTGGTTTAACCCTCCTCAGTACACATCATTTGAGGGAAGATTACAGTATTTACAGGAACTATCTGGTTGGGTCAAGGGAGGTCACAGAGAGACATTAATGTTTCAGGCTGAGCTGTTTAACAGCTGAGAAGCTTCATAATGAGGAGCAGGTCATCTGACGCTGTGGTTACGCTCCTCCTTCTACTTGGGTGGTATAAGGGAAGCCTGAGAGAAGCCAGGCATCCCAGTCAGTCAGCATAACAATGGACAAGCTGCATTCAGCAGCTCCCTGAAGGGATCTCACTTCCTGACAAGCTGGAGAAGGAGAGAGACCTAGATAATGTTATAGTACTTGTTCTATGACTTCCACGGTGTAGGAGCACCGCTCCTCTACATTCTGCCTACCTGGTATGGCCATTCCCTCCAAGTCCTAGCACATTGCTTACATCTCATCTCTGTAAAATGTTTTTACTCTTATGGTCCTTTCATACAGGAGGAGTCCATCCGTGAACAGGTCCCCTGCTGAATCCGAGCAAAGCAGAATGAATGTCTCTTTTGTAACTTCTGTATCTGTTCAATTTTGATTGAGGGAAAAATACTGTAGAGCTTAAAAATATCCACGTAAGGTTTTTTTACTTCCTTTTGCCTCCGATCTGTCATGATTAGGTCAGAAAAAACAGAAAAAGACACAAGCCTTTTCCATTCTTTTGGACCTAGGCAGATGGAAATGGAGGCTTACATCTGTCTGCCCATAGACTAACAGTGAACATCTGGTCATGTCCTACTGAAGAAACTGACAGCTTAGTTAGAATAGCTGGTCCCTAGAGCTCAGTTAGCACTGCCAGTCCCTATGGCTCAGTTAGCACTGCCAGTCCCTATGGCTCAGTTAGCACTGCCAGTCCCTATGGCTCAGTTAGCACTGCCAGTCCCTATGGCTCAGTTAGCATAGTTGGTCCCTAGAGCTCAGCTAGCACTGCCATTCCCTATGGCTCAGTTAGCATAGGTTGTAAGCTCCTTGAGGGTAGGGACTGATGTGAATGTACAAAGTATATGTAAAGCCCTGCGAAAATTGACAGTGCTATATAAGTACCTGAAATAAATAAGTAAATAAAATAGCTGGTCCCTAAAGGTCAGTTAGCACTGCCATTCCCCATGGTTAAGTTAGCATAGCTGGTCCCTATGGCTCATATAGCATAGCTGGTCCCTATGACTCAGTTAGCTTAGCTGGTCCCTACGGCTTAGTTAGCCATAGCTGATCCCTATAGTTCAGTTAGCATAGCTGGTCCCTGGAGTTCAGTTAGCATAGCTGGTCCCTATGGCTCAGTCAGCATAGCTGGTTCCTATAGCTCAGTTAGCATAGCCTGTTCCTGTGGCTCAGTTAGCCATAGCTGGTCCCTATAGTTTGGTTAGCATAGCTGGTCCCTATGGCTCAGTCAGAATAATTGGTCATTATGACACAGTTAGCATAGTTGGTCTTTATGGCTCATTTAGCATAACTGGTTCCTATGGCTCAATTAACATAACTTGTCCTAATAGTTTACATTAATTAATTTAAAGACAGCCGGTAGCTTAGCTGGTCCCTGTGGCTCAATTAGCTATAGCTGGTTCCTATAGTTCAGTTAGCAAAGCTGGTGCCTTTGGCTCATTTAGCATAGCTGGTCCCTATAGCTCAGATAGCATAGATGGTACATTTGACTCAGTTGGCATAGCTGGTCCCTATAGCTCAGTTAGCATAGCTGGTCTTTATGGCTCAGTTAGCATAGCTGGTCCCTATAGCTTAGTTAGCATAGCTGGTCCTTATGGCTCAGTTAGCATAGCTGGTCCTTATGGCTCAGTTAGCATAGCTGGTCCTTATGGCTCAGTTAGCATAGCTGGTCCTTATGTTCAGTTAGCATAGCTGGACCCTATGACTCAGTTAGCATAACTGGTTCATATAGCTCAATTAGCATAAATGGTCCATATGATTTACATTCATTATTTTAAAGACAGCAAAAAAAATGCACAAAAATGCATATGCACAAGTGAGCACCTAGCCTAAAGCCCCATACACACCCCATATCAGAATATTGTACAGAAAATACCGCTTTTGAAGCAATCATACAATAATCTGATTGTTAGTATACAGCTTTCGTCTTAAATTTTCCACAGGAACAAACACAAAAATGTTCTCGTACAATACCAGATTGTACGATTTTTGTTTAATCAGTACACTTTTTGTCCGAAAATACAATACAAATACATTACATCATTTCTGAATTTTTATTCTGTCTTTAGTAACCTATTAGTTTTTGATATGGAGACTAGCATGCAAAAATAAAATTACAAAAATCATTATTCGTCTGATAATCTCATTGTGTATACTAGACTTAATGGTGAGGTAAGACATGCAACTTTCGCATGTCATGAGAAGTTCACCCTCCACACCTTCCATACCCGGAAGTACTAAGAGCTGCAGCTGGTGAACTGGGCCGTGGGAAAGTAAGGGGAAGGTTCCCCACACTTTTCTGCTCCGGTGTGTTGCAGTAACATGCTTTGTTATGTCAGTGGTTCTCAACCATTTTTCAGTCGGGGCACCCTTTAAAATTATAGACAATCTTAAAGCACACTTGAAAATTATGGACCAGATCTATGTTGTTGTTTTTGGTGAGCATCCCATACATCACCAGATGTTACAAGTAGTGTTTTATGTCCATGCTTTATTATTTTACGGTATGATGTGTTTCCTTTCTGTACACTAATATCAGAAATTTATGTACAGCCATGTATATGCCTGAGTTCATTACGTTCTGTAACACATAAGTTCCATATATTGATTCTGATTGGATGTTACTCCATGTTTGTAATATTTGTATACTTGTTTTATGCTCAATAAAAACTTTTGAAAAGAAAATTATGGACAGTCTCGAGGCACCCCATTCTAAAATGTAAAAAACTGTTCTAATAGCTTTAAATAATGCAGCAACATCCACATGTAGGACACCCAATGTTAGAGGTGACTTATACTTCCAAAGCAAACACTTTTTCACACTGGTACTGACCAGTATTTCAATGTTTCTCTTCTCTCTTGATTTCTTTCCATCAATCAGCTAATGTCACCCCAGTGCTGAGGGAGAGGGGCATAGGAGGGTCAAATAAGGATACAGTGGAGGCAACAGACATCCTCCTTATTAACTGATGATGTCATTGGTTGTTAGGATGCCAGTGTTTAGAAAGTCGAAATGATGCTTAATAAAAACCTTTGGCTTTGTGTAACTAAAAGGCAGGCTTGATCTACCTGCTGGCTTGTATACATATTCTGGGCAATTTTTAGGCATTCTGCCAAGGAACCCCCGAAAAAACCCTGGTTGAAAAAGGCTGTGTTACGTGTTATGGTGTTGCCGTACCATGCATACGGAATGATATATTAAAGGGGTTGTAAAGGCTCGTGCTTTTTTACCTTGTGAAAAAACACCTTGCAGTCACCGACCCCCAGCCCCCCCCCCCCCCATTTTACTTACCTGAGCCCCGAATTTGAGTCGGCGTGTCCCCGCCGTCCCTCTCTCCACCGGTCCCCGGATCTTGATTGGATAGATTGATAGAAGCACAGCCATTGGCTCCCGCTGCTGTCAATCAAATCCAATGACGCGGGCGCTGGAGGGTGGAGCCGAGTCCTGCATTCGGCCTCTATGGACGCCGAATGCTGGAATCGGGAGTGCGCCCGTAAGGTAACCCCCCCAGGAGAGCGCTTCTCCAAGGGGGTTATCTAATGCGGGGAGGAGCCGCAAGAGCAGTCGAGGGACCCCAGAAATGGATGTTCGGGGCCACTCAAAACGAGCTGCACAGTGGAGGGTATGACATGTTTGTTATTTAAAAAAAAAAAAAAAAACGATCCTTTAGTATCACTTTAATGCAGGCAAGTGTTTTAATCACCATAATGCATGATAACACACTACCATGCATTTGTGGTGCACTGTGTTGCTGTGACTGATGCATGTCCACTTTTTGGACATTTTGGTGCATTGCCAGGCCATTCATTTGAATTAAAAATAAAAATTGGAAAAATCCGCGCTCAGCAAATAATAACAAGAGCAGCTGAGCACTATAGTCCTAGATACCGGACAAAACAGTGAAATAAAAATTCATTTGAATTGGCTGCCTTAATGCAATGCACGTTAACTTGTGAAAAGACATAACGCAATTCAGCCTAATGCAACAAAGCTCCTTTCTCTCAACATATCTGACAGTGAATTATGAAAGTTTCTCTTCCCACCTGCACAGATTTTTTTTAGCTCTTGTACCTGTACAATCAATCTGTTTATAGCTCTTTCTATAGAGCAAATGAATGACACTTTTCCCATTACTATGCTCGTAACTGTTTTGTGGCTGGTTGTCTCAGCTTTCTGTCAGCTATTTTCATTGTATGCCATTTCAGACAACTAAACACAAAGCTACATGAAGAGAATTTCTATTCCAGCTGTCCTGATTGTACTTGTAGAAGATATAGAAAAGCAGGATACACCAACCGCTATGGGCTCCTGACGTACTTGCAGGCCCATTGCCGTACAGTATAAATGATGCCTGTATTTGCCGTGCCTGGGAACCCCAGCTGCTGCGGAACTCTGCCCATGCAATGAATGGTAAAATTCACTGTGAAGGCTGTACTTGCGTTTAGGCGCACACGTCATATTTACCCAAACATGGGAATCTTTTTTGCAGGGATTCCAGGGGCACTGGTGGTCCAGTTTTATATCAGGCTCCCTCTGTATAGCAACACAGGTTCCCTGCCACCCTCCCTCAAACAGTAGGCTTGGATTAGATTTTGCTTGTGCTTTGAAGTTCTCTGTTGGTTTGCTACCAGTATATACAATCGTTTTCTATGGAACTCTGTATTTAACTGGCAGGACTTATCTGCAAAATAATGTATTAAGCAGCAATAGGAATGCCTTGCTGTTATTTGACAAAGAGTTATGGGAGTTCAAAACATGGAAGCAGCCTAGCCATACAGGGATTTTCTATTGCCCTTTCACCACTTCCATACCGGGCCTTTTCTGGTACACCTCTCCTTCATTAAAATTACTCAGAACCCCCAAACATTATATATGTTTTTTTAGCAGAGACTAGGGAATAAAATGGCAAATGTTGCAACTTTTTACATGACACTGTATTTGCGCAGACATTTTTTAAATGCGTTTTTTTGGGGAAAAAAACTGTTTCATGAATTGAAAAAAAAAAAAAAAACAGTAAAGTCAGCCCAATTTTTGTGTATAATGTGAAAGATGATGTTACGCCTAAAATACCTAAAATGTCACGCTTTAAAATTGCGCACACTCGTGGAATGGCGCCAAACGTTGGTACTTAAAAATCTCCATAGGCGACGCTTTAAAAGGTTTTACAGTTTACAAGTTTAAAGTTACAAAGTGGGCTAGAATTGTTGCTCTTGCTCTAACTAGACATGTGCGGTTCATTTTGTACGAATCGAAAATTCGTACGAATTTCCAAAAATTCTTACATTCGGAAGCATCCGAAATACGAATTTCTATGCTTCCAAATTGTATACAAAATACTAAATTTCGTTGACGAATTTCGGATCCAAATTCCATTACAACGGAAACATGACTGGTGTTTTGTTGACCAATCAGAGGTTTTCTTCTGCTGCGAGGTGAGGATTGGGAAAATTACCTTTTTTAATATGGGAGTGGGAGACTGGTAGTCGATGGGGGATTCAGAATCGGACAAAATAAGAATGTTCATTAATATCGTTTTATTATTGTCATAATAATTATGATTATTCGTTATGATGAAGTTAAAAACCCAGGAAGTCAGCACAGCACAGGGATGGTGGGAGCCCCTCATAATGAGCACAGCAGGGGTACAGCCCCAGGAGGAAGTCAGCACAGCACAGGGATGGTGGGAGCCCCTCATAATAAACACAGCACAGGGATGGTGGGAGCCCCTCATAATGAGCACAGTAGGGGTACAGCCCCAGGAGGAAGTCAGCACAGCACAGGGATGGTGGGAGCCCCTCATGATGAGCACAGCACAGGGATGGTGGGAGCCCCTCATAATGAGCACAGCAGAGGTACAGCCCCAGGAGGAAGTCAGCACAGCTCAGGGATGTTGGGAGCCCCTCATGATGAGCACAGCACAGGGATGGTGGGAGCCCCTCATAATGAGCACAGTAGGGGTACAGCCCCAGGAGGAAGTCAGCACAGCACAGGGATGGTGGGAGCCCCTCATAATGAGCATAATGAGTCGACGACTGCCATATTGAGAAAGGATTTTTTTTCCTTTTTAAATTCATCGTTACGAATGTTCGTAAAAGTTAACGAACCTAACGAAAATTCGTATTTTGTACAAATCCAAATTGTATTTTGGACACGAATTACAAAATACAAATTAACGGCTAATATGAAACTAAACTAATTTATTGACGGCACACATGTCTAGCTCTAACGCACTTGGCGATACCTCACATGTGTGATTTGAATGCCGTTTACATATGTGGGTGCGAATTATGTATGCGTTCACTTCTGTGCACGAGCACGCTGGGACGGGGCCGCGTTACATTTTTTAATTTTTTTTATTATTGTTTATTTTACCTTTCTTTTTATTTATTTTTTACCACTTTCTCCTAATTTTTTTTTCCATCACTTTTATTCCTATTACAAGGAATGTAAACATCCCTTGTAATAGTGCATGACATGTCCTCTTTATAGAGAGATCTGGGGTCTATAAGACCCCAGATCTCTCCTCCAGGCTGGATAGACTGAGATAAAAAAAAATGTCTTGGCCTTTCCAGTCGAGTCCCTGGCATTGTTTACATCAGCCGGCCCGGATGTGACATCATAACATCGCGCCTGGGCCTCCGAGGGTCAAACACTACTTCCAGCCTTGACTGCACATATGTGCTTACTTTTAGTAACAGCAGTGGACAATGACTGTGTAAAGGGTGTCAAGAGGGTTACTTGTACTCTCTATCAAAGACACATGTGACAGAGTGACAACGGAGAACCACAACTGGCAAACAGTTGTCACTCTATAACAGGAAGTGTCTAAAAAAAGACCTTCATGGTAAGATCAGACTTTCTTTTAATAAAAGCGGCAGATTTTAAATAGATTGAAAACAACTTTTGGAGTTATATTAAAATGTTTTGTCTATATGAGGTTTTCGTGATTGAGTTTAGATATAAAAAAAGTTGCTTTTATTCACTCTGTAAAAGAGAAGAATTCTATGGATCAGTCAGCTTTACCTTTACAACTGCTGACGCAAGATACCTCAGTTACAGGAAAAGTACTTGCAACCTATTTAAAATCTGGACCCAGTTTTAGCGATGTGTATGGCTTATAACAGACAGTGTGGTGCCATTTTCCGCTTGTATAAACTTTATAAATCTGTATGTGTGACAGAAGCCAGTAACCAGCTCCATTACAAGACTGTAGACCAGGCCATTTACAATCCTCAGATTCGGAACACATAAACAAATGAGCAAAGTCTTAGGAACTGGCGCTTCTGCAAATTTACTGTCCTGGTGAGGTGGACCCATGATGCCATTCCAGTAGCAGCACTAGGGAAATTACTGCAAGCTTTCCTCCACCTCACAAATGTTTTTTTCCTATATAAAACCATAAATATATTGTGTCATTTTCTTACAAATACATCATCTGAACATCATTCAGCAATTTACACCCCTATCCAGAAGCAGTGAAAATGAAGCAGTGAAATTCAGAGGGGACACGTTTGACCTGCTCAGTTTTACTTAGGTAGCTGTAAAGTGTCAATGTAAACCAGTAACCCGGCCCCACTGACAGCAACCATCCAGACACACATGATGTTACCCCCAACAGTTACAGTGTATAATAATGGCTCCTGACTGCTGCTCTGCCTACCAGTGCCATCTGGGTGGGTCCTCTTTTGTTGCTGACTTTGCATTTTTGTTGGTGAAATAATACGCAGCTAACTTATAGTTCCCCAACCATGAAGAACTGAATTGCTAGCTCTGTAGCGTGTTCACTTGCCAATGCTTACAGCCATCAGTCCTAAGTGTACTAGCACAGGGTGGGTAAACCTTCCTTTTAGCCTCTCTACACTAACCCCAGCATGCATTTTGAATTTTTAAGTGTGATACTAAGGGTTCTATCACATGTGCGGCCAGGGGGATGTAAAACCAGGCGGTTGAGCCCTGACTGCGTACCTGAAAGTTGACATGCGGCTGCTCACAGCTGTACACATGCATCGGTGGCATGTACACGTACATTCCGATTACAATTCGTTCCGAATTGCAAGTCCATTTACATCCACCCGTGATCAGGTCTGCCTGAAAAACTGACAGGCGAGCCTTATCGGAAGCTCCATGCACCGCTTTTGACAGGTAGATTGTAAATGCACTTGTGTCCGCTTACAACCACCTACCTCGAATGCCCCGTACACACAATCGCATTTTCCATCAGAAAAATCTTGGATGTTTTTTCCGATGGAAGTTTGCTGAACTTTTGACCGTCTAGAACGCGGTGATGTACAACACTACGACGAGCCGAGAAAATTAAGTTCAATGCTTCCGAGCATGCGTCAAATTGTTTCCGAGCATGCGTAGGAATTTTGCGTGTTGGAATTTGGTACAGACGATCGGAATTTCCGATCAAAACTTTTTCTGACCGAAAAATTGAGAACCTGCTCTCTCAATCTTTTGCTGGCCGGAATTCGGCCAGCAAAAGTCCGATGGAGCATACACAAGGTCGCATTTTCTGACCAAAAGCTCTCATCGGTCTTTTGCTGGCCGAATTTCCGTTCGTGTGTACGGGGCAGGAGTCCATCCAGGTCTGGAAAAGGACTGCAGCCCTTTTCATTTTCTGGACCTAGGCGTATCAGAGGTCCAAGGCATTTCTACCTTGTTTTTTTGATCCCAAGCTGAATTGAAGCACAATGGGATGGAATTTTTTGTACAGCCATGCCCATTCTGTTTGAGCCCATTGATATCTGGCCACCCATAAAGCTGAACGGGTCCATCCATGTCTTCTGGGCACAAGCTGAATGGGCATGGATGTCACAAAACTGACTTCCATCCCATTGAGCTTCAATTCAGCTTGGGATCTGCTCACGGCCCTTTCTCACTATCCTGCTGAAAACAACCAAGGTATAAAAGCCAATGCATTTTCTATGCACGTGTTTTCAATACATTTTTGGTGTGTTTTCTGGATTCCTGACTCCCAGCATGCACCTGTGAAACTTGTACATGTGAGGGAAAAAACACATTTCCATTTGCTTTAATGGGGAGGTCTATTTTTGGTGCATTTTTTAAACTTGCACCAAAAATGCAGCATGCAGGACTTTTAAAAACACACCACACCCATAGTGCATCAATGTGAAAAGTTCTATAGGATTTAAAGGGATACGTTTTTCGCACATTTTTGTTCTGGTTTTTAAACACCAAAATTAGTTTGTATACCCGTCTTCAGTTCAGTTCAGTTCAATTAAATTTAGATCAGATGACATCAGTTTACATCTGTTTGCACACCCGTCTTCAGTGTAGTTCAGTTCAGTTTAGTTTATGTCATCCATTTACATCTGTTTATGTCCACGGAAATTTTAATTTTTTTCCTACGGGTATACAGTAAACTGACTCGGATGTAAGTGGTTTTAAATGTACATCTGCCTTCCCATAGACATTGCTTGTCCTCCAATGGACAGAATTGTGCTGACACGCCCCCCTGCACAGCCATTCACTTAGAAGATCAGTGTGCTGCTATTTCTCTACCCCCACCTCTCCAATCCCTTAATGCAGCTGAGAACATAGGTTATTTGATTAAAAAAGAAAAAGGTATTTATAATTTTATTATATACACAGATGTTATGTCTTTTATTTCTATTTTAAACTGAATTGGTTGTTTTATAAGGTAAGGGTTCACATATACTTTAAAGCATTACTCTTCTTTTTTATGCCAGACCAAACATTGCAGAAAAGGGCTGTCTATTGTCAATTCAAGGAGCAGGTAGAAATATAAAAGAACAAAATACTCTAATTATTAATGTGTATACATTTTCTAGAAATAAGTAAATAACTGGAGTAAAGTTATACCATTGAATTTGTAGTGCGATTGTATTAATGTAAGAGAGGAAACTTCCAGTCGATAGTGTAAGTAGGAGCTAGACAGGTTTTTCTTGTTGAAAAGAGAGCTCTCAGACTTATCACATATCACGTTCCATCCATAGAGGTCCAGCATCAAATTTTAATTTTATTTGTACTGTATATCAGAGTTCATTTTGTAAAGCTGAACTCTGAACACGACATCTTATATGTTTTGCTCAGATATTTTTCACTTACTACTAATAGTTATTAGATTTCTTCCAACTGTTAAACATAAAATAATCACTTGGAAGTACAGCTGGCACCTTACTTCCATCAGCGCGACCAGCTCCAAACACTGCAGTCATGTCTTCCTCTTCATCGAAAAGTTTTTTGTATATGTCCACACTCACAGCTAGTACAACATTCTGATGGAGGGAATTCCATACAGTATTTCTACTGCTATAACCATAAAGAACCCTTTCCAGAATCTAAGATTAAATCTCCTTCCTTCTGTAACCAGGTGCTTGGCTAACAATGGAGTGTGAGAGAAACACTGACTGCAGCTGCTCTCGGTAGCTGCTGCCCTGTGGTGCTGAACTGGTTAACAGCTGTTTCAGAAAGAGAGGGAAGCTGCTAAGCAGGAAGAGTTCAATAGATTGAATCAGGTAGCAATGCACTGTGGGAACTGTAGTCTGGAGAAAATACTCTGCTGTGGTGATCAAAAGTTTTGAACTACAAACCCCAGAGAGGAAATTTCTAGGAGGAGGGTAAAGAGCTGCATTTTCCTGGGCTGATCAAAAGCTTTTAAATTACATACCCCAGAGAGGAGACTGCCAGGAGGAGGGCAAAAAGTTGCATTTTCATGGGCTGTACATGACATAACTTCCTCTTGCCATGAGGGAGACTGGGGAGTGCACATTGCTATTCAGTGTGCACCACCACTGCTGCATATCGGCGAACTGAACAGAATCTGGAGCACTATGTTTGGGGTGCTGACAGCCAGAGTTACCTGGGTGCAGAGCAGAGAGTGGACCTATCGCTGTGTGTGACCAGATGGTGAGATGAATTAACGCTGGGACTGGTGAGCTTCTGCTGTGGGGGTTTAGGAACTGACTATACAGCCATCTAATAGCCTTATTTTCTGCCTGGTGACTGGGACTAAACTTGTACGCACCAGCAGTACTACTGGGCCTCAACTCTAGCCGGCTGAAGAGTTAGGACTAAGGACTACCCTTTACAGCTGCTCCACAGAGACCTTTACTTATTTCCTATGCTAAGAGGTACTTTTCAGGGGACCTTGCACCATATCCTAGCTATTCCCCTAGAGTCAACTCTAAACTAGATATAGTACAATTTTTTAAATTGTAGTTAGGATATATATGCACTGTTTATTGCTGACTTTGCTTATCCATGAGTTAATTCCAGTCTAGTGGTACAAAACTATATTCTAGGTTAAGTTGGCTTAGTGATTATGCTGTCTAGCAGACTGTGTCTGAACATACCTTCTGTGTGTTAATTTATGCCCAAACCACCATTTATTCGAACCTGTACAAAAACATTGAGTTACTTTACCACTAAACTGTCTTGTGTCAATTTCCTGATACTAATTCACAATCAAGTCAAAGGTACCCACACTTGTGTTCCTATAAGTGTGTGCAGTAACTTTCGCTCAACCAGGCCTGCCAGAGGGGGTGAGGTTGTCCTTGGATTCGAGGCACAGAACAGAGATCCCAGTTTACCAAGAGGCTCCTTCGGGGGGTAGCGCTACACCTATAACCTCAAAGCGTGGCTGCGTGTCCTCTTCAGCGACCTTAGAGTAAATAGTTTATCACAGATACTGAAGTCACCTTTAATATATTTGTACATTGTAATCATATCCCCTCTTAAGTGCCTCTTATCCAGACTCAATAACTGTAATCTGTGTAATCAATCCTAATAGCTGAGCTCCTCCATCCCCCTCGTTCATTTTGTTTGCTTTCACTGAACTCTTTTGAATTCAACAATGTCTTTTCTGAGGATTGGTGACAAAAACTGAACTGCATATTCAAGATGAGGCCGAACCAGTGCTTTGTAAAGGGGTAGAATTATTGATTTATCCCTTTTTTTAAAGCATGTCTGTATTTTGATAGCTTTGTTAACTGCAGATTGGCACTGCATGCTATGTGTGATCTATGCTGTGATCTCTAAGCACCCCCAGATCCTTTTCCATCATTGACGCTCCCAGGAGAGCCCTTCTGAATGTATAATTTGCATGTGTTTTTTGGTAAAGTGCATAACTTTAAATTTCTCAATATTGAACCATATAGCTGCCTTCAGTACAAACAAATGGCCACTGCCCCACCTATAAGTGGCCTTCACAGCAAGGAGCACATGGAAGGGCAACGCATGTAAAACAAAACCAAAGAAAATTCCCAGCTCAACTTGTCAGCCAGCCTGCAACCAACCAAATTAACCTGTCTAACAGTTAGTTAGTTTGCAGACATTTCCAAATACATGCCTAAGCTGCGGAGGCCGCGATAAGGCATCCCATTATTATCTGCAGTCCTAATTCTATACATTTTTGAGACTCTCCATAGTAGAAGCACATGCATTATAATGGATAGACAGAGGGCAGGTGAGCCTGGAAGGAGTCCACCTTATATGCTGGACACCCAGCATATAGCACATTGGCAGAAAATGTGTCCAGTGTGTCCCCTCACCAGTATTCCAACAGTACAACCAAATGGCCACTGTCCTCACCTATAAATGGCCTTCATGGCAAGGAGCACATGGAAGGGCACCGCATGAAGAAAAAAAAAAAACTGAGAAAATTCCGAGCTCAACTTGACAGCCAGCCTGCAACCAACCGAATTAACCTAACAGTTTTTGTTAAAAACAGCGGGTTGCCATAGCTGCTATTTTGTCATGGTCTTAAGAAAGTTGAATGTAACGAGAATTGAATTTGAAGCGCCACACCACTGCTAAGAGGTCCAGATACATCTTTATTTCATTAAAAGTCAGGGGTGTAATCCAAAAAAGTAGCCAACATGGTTCAGGGATCCAAGCACCCCCTTTGAGGCATAACTGGTAACAATGTGAACCAACCAGAAGTGAACTGGTTGTACAATTGTATTTTTTCAAATGTGAATTACAAGCGCAGGCCTTATCAGCAGCTAAAATTTATGTTCACTATGAATATCCAATAATATACAAGGGAAATTTTATAAAATATATATCTTTTCTTATACATAGTCTGGTTGAAAAAAGTCCATCTAGTTCAACGAATAAAAAAGAAAAAAAAAAATCATACAATCCTATACCTACAGTTAATTCAGAGGAAGGCAAAAAAAACAGCAAAGCATGATCCAATTTGCTCCAGCAGGGAAAAAATTCCTTCCTGATCCCCCAAGAGGTAATCAATATTCCCTGGATCAGCTTTACCTATAAAATGTTAGTATCCAGTTATGTACATTTAGGAAAGAATCCTGGCCTATTTTAAAGCAATGGACAGAACCAGCTCTTGTTTCACATTTTCACAGCTCTTACTGCAAAGAAATCTTTCTGTATTTGGAGATTAAATCTCTTTTCCTCTAGACATAAAGAGTGCCCCCTTGTCCTCTGTGATGACCTTAAAGCGGTTGTATACCGCAGGACGTTATGCACCACATACTAGCACAGTGTGTGAAACTTACCTCAAAACAAAGCTTTTCCAGTGCTGCAATGTCAGCGATGCAGTCGCTTCCATTTTCACCCGTTTTGCTTTCGGTTTTGCGGGCTCCTTCTCTGTGACAGCTAGAGCCGCGATGACGTCACTCCCGGGTATGCACGCGGGAACCGTTGTTCACAGCACAGGGCTCAGAGGGAATGGCACTGGTGGCCGTTCCTTCATAACGCACGCGCCAGTGGTGTAATTGGCTGCATGTAATGTGAATATCTCCTAAGCGGTACACGTTTAGGAGATATTTATACTACCTATAGATAAGCCTTATTATAGGCTTACCTATAGATATATGCCAGCAGAGGAAGTTTATTTCCTCTTTAAAACCACTTACCAACCACCACACGGCTATATACGTCCTGACATTGAAGAGGGATATCTCGGTAATTGCAGCAGCTGCTGCCACAACCGAGGTATCCATGTCTTCAGGCGGCGGTTCGGTTAACAATAATGGTGGTCTCTGCATTGGATTCGCCACAAGATCACCGTTATCGGCGGTGGGAGATAGGCCCCGCCCCTCCCGCTGCTCTTCCACGCCCTCCGCCGATTACCGGATCCGTAGGGTAGCGGCAGAGGCGATCAGGTCCTATCCGTGGCTGGGTATGGACACGAGTGATGGCAAGATGTCCCCCACCCATCTTCAAACCATAGCGGGGCGGAAGCGACGTCAAAACGTCAGCTCCGCCCATACCTCTTAAAGGGCCATTTTTTTGTTGTCATTTTTTCAAATGACAAATTTTTTTAAATTTTTTTTTATTGTATTTTAGTCTAAATATGAGATCTGAGGTCTTTTTGACCCCAGATCTCATATTTAAGAGGACTATTTAAGGGATGTTTACATTCTTTGTAATAGGAATAAAAGTGAAGTGTCCCGACGAGCTTGCGCGCAGAATCAAACGCATACGTGAGCCCGCATATGAAAACGGTGTTCAAACCACACATGTGAGGTATCGCCGTGTTCGTTAGCGTTAGAGCAATAATTCTATCCCTAGACCTCCTCTATAACTCAAAACATTAAACGTCACCTATGGAGATTTTTGAGGGTAAAAGTTTGACGCCATTCCACGAGCGGGCGCAGATTTAAAGCGTGACATGTTGGGTATCAATTTACTGGGCTAACTTTCCTGTTGTCTTATTTTTTAATTCAAAAAAGTGAATTTTTTTCCAAAAAAAGTGCGCTTGTAAGACCGCTGCGCAAATACGGTGTGACAAAAAGTATTGCAATGAGCGCCATTTTATTTTCTAGTGTGTTAGAAAAAATATATATATAATGTTTGGGGGTTCTAAGTAATTTTCTAGCAAAAAATAATTTTTTTAACGTGTAAACACTGAGTCTGAATACCAGGCTTGGTCCTTAAGTGGTTAAATTGAATAACTCAACACCAAGTTCACTATATGCACCACTTATGTATTTATACATGTTGATCATATCCCTCCTTAATGTCCTCTTCTCACGAGAAAATAAATTCAGTTCCTCTAATCTTTCCTCATAGCTAAGTTCCTCCATACGTCTTATCAGTTTGGTTGCCCTTCTCTGCACTTTCTCCAGTTCCCCGATATCCTTTTTGTGAACTGGTGCCCAAAACTGAACTGTATGATGAGGACTTACTAATGATTTTTATAGAGGCAAATGATATCTCTCTCTCTGGTGTCTATATCTCCTAATACAAGAAAGCCTTTTGCTCGCTTTGGAATTGCATGCCATTATTAAGCTTATGGTCTACCAGAACCCCCAGATCCTTCTCCACCATTGATTCCCCAAGTTGTACTTACCCCTAGTATGTATGATGCAGGCATATTCTAAGCCCTCAAGTGCATAACTTTACATTTATCAACATTAAATCTCATCTGCTTCTTAGTTGCCCATTTAAACAGTGCATTGAGGTCGGCTTGTAAGTTGGAGAGATCCTATAAGGATGTTATTCCACTGCATAACTTGGTGGTTGGTACATAACTATTTAGATTGATGGAAAAGACTTTAACAATACAAATCCTGTAAAAAAAAAAAAAAAGATATCTCGTAGTAAAATCTGTAGCGGCAGATATGGGCCTAGAAATACCCACAGCCGTGGCCACCTCATGCCACAGGATGAGAGCTGGACAGCCCAGGCCTGGAAAACCCGTTCTCTCTGGCTGCACTTTATTTTATGTGGACTGAATGGTTGTGCAGAAATATGTTTAGACTAGCTATTGCCTGGCCCATGACAATTCCAAAAAATATATTTATTTTACCCAAATACACGCTTAAGTAACATTAAATAAAGAAGAAGGTAGGCGCATGAAACGTTGCTATGGTAATAAATGTGCTGAGATGACATTCCGAAAAACCGCTTAATGGACTGAGGCAGGAAAGGAAGAGGCCTCAGAGCTGCGAGAGAGGACGCTGACACCCTGCCTCTGCATTCCTGCTCAGCCACCCAGCGTGAAGACAGGGACAGGCCCAGAGAACGCGCAGCTTAAGACGCACCTCAACACAGGGAAGTAGTCAGAAAAGTGACAGATACCAGCCTGTTATATTAGAACATGAAGGGAAAAGTAAATGAAAAACTTTTAAGGAGAATTGAGGAAAACAGAATGGATATGGATTGCAAAACATGAGCAAAGCTGTGCAGAATAAATAACCAGATTTACATAAGTTCTCTAAAGAAATTGACAAGGTTATTTATAAAACCCACACACAAGACTTGTGTCTCTAAAGCCGCATACACACAACCGGACTTTCCGGCTGATCATTCCGTCGGATATTCCGATCGTGTGTGGGATAATCTGATTGTTTTTTAAAAAGAAATTCATACGGACCTAGAAATAGAACATGCTTTAAATCTTTCAGACGGAATCAATTTCTATCGGGAAAACCATTCGTCTGTATGCTGGTCCGACGGACCAAATACAACGCAAGGGCAGCTATTGGCTACTGGCTATTGAACTTCCTTTTCTAGTCCCGTCGTACATCATCGCATTAGAAATGAACAGACTTTGGTCCGATCGTGTGTGGGCAAGGAACTCCGTCGGAGTTTAGTCTGACGGAAAGTTCGGTCGTGTGTACGAGACATTAGGTTGATATCACATTGGCGACTTTGCCACTGGCGATTTGTCGAAATAGCCAGTGGCAAGATCACTAGGAGGCTGCTCATTTGTCCATATACAGTATCATCATTCCCTCTGTAGCTAGGGGAGAAAGATATTGCTCACATCGCTAGCGATAGAGATTTAGCAGCATGCAGACCAGCAGCGTTTTGCTGCATCTGACTACAGAGGGAGCGATTCTGTAGGGACAGGCAGACAGCTTCCTTAACGATTTTGCCACTGGCAATTTGTCTCTAGCAGAATAAATGTCATCAGCCTTACAGTAACCAGATATCGTCATTTACTATTTAATGTCCATTCACATGGGGCACGTTACCATGCGGGTCCATGTTTTGTCGGCACGGGAATGCACAGGTGTTGCATGTATCCCTGTGGTGGCATCCCATTAATTTCATTGGGACATATGGCTGCACAGAGAGAGCTGCTGTGTCCTAAAATGACATGTAAGTGAGTGCGAGTGTGGGTCCCCGAATTCATACTGGGTGCATTCGGGACCCTCGCACACCCCAATGTCATATTAGGACACAGCAGCTGTATCCACAAAGCCGCATGTCCCAATAGAAGTGAATGGGAAGGCGGCAAATGGATGCATGCAAACATCCCCCTAGTATTTCTAGCAATGGCCTTCTTGAGTAAGGGCTAATGATTCATGTAGTAGTTACTTCCTGGAATTCATCTGCCAGCAAATGGATGCATGCAAACACCCCCCTAATATTTTTAGCCATGGCCATGTTGAGTAAGGGCAGATGATTCATGTAGTAGTTACTTCCTGGAATCCATCTGCCCTTAGCTCAGGCATGCAGGCAGGAGGGTGTACTTAGCTGAAAAAGCCCCTCCTCCCCTTCTCCACACGAAAGGAAAAAAATGCCCATGAAGATTGGGATGTATGACATCATTTTGGTCTAGGCTAGAAAGCAGGAAGCAACTGAAGAAATGTAGAAAAGGTTAAAACAAGAAAATATACCCTCCTATCTATTTACTAATGATAGCAACATAAGGATTACAAATAGTTAATGTTAATTGAGAGAGCAAAGTTCTGCTTTAACCACTTGCAGACAAGCCGCCGTCATTATACTGCGGCAGGTCAGCACGATCCTGCGAGCCGTTATAGCTGTACGTCAGCTCCTTTACGCCGGATAGCAGGCGTGCGCGTGTGCCTGCTGCACTGCTGGGGTGCCGTTGCTCGTGAGCGGCAGTCGCAATGACCGCCGGCCACGCGCGATCGTGGGCACGAGAGGCAGAACAGGGACATGTGTGTGTAAACACACACATCTCTGTTCAGTGAGGAGAAGAGAGGCAGATTGTGAGTTACTAATAGCTAGGAACCATGATCTGTCATCTCCTATAGTCCCTTCCCCTTACAGTTAGAACACACACTAGGGAACAATTTTTTTTTTTTTCAAAATTGTCGTTTTTTTTTGTGTATATTGCAAAAAATAAAAACTGCAGAGATGATCAAAGACCACCAAAAGAAAGCTCTATTTAAAGGACGTACATGTAAGTTTTGGTACAGCGTCGCACGACCGCGCAATTGTCAGTTAAAGCGACGCAGTGCCGTATCGCAAAATATGGCCTGGTCATTGAGCAGCCAAATCTTTCGGGGCTGAAGTGGTTAAAAGAATAGAAATACCAGGGTTGCCACTGCTGTCCTCTCCTTTATTACAGTCACGCTGAGCCAAATATATATATATATATATATATATATATATATATATATATATATATATATATATATAAAAACAATCTACTTATTCAATCTATTTTATAGATGTATCTGAAAATAGACTACTCTTTTCTGTAAAATAAACTTTGTACTATATTTCCAGAATGTCAGTTGGGATCTGATTGGCTCTAATGATCAGAGTAGACTTTTCCTATTACCGGCGGTACAGTACATAAGCTTTGATAGTATGAGTAGAAAAATGGAGGAGGGTGGTGCTCTTGTACTAATTCTGTTACATGCGAGGTGGGTGTTCACGGCTAGTTCTGGTTTGGAAGCAGATGTTATACAGACAGCCATGGGCTGCTTGTAGCTGCAATCCCGTTATGACATAGCACAAGTTTGGTTTGCTTTGGGAAGAAGCCAAGCCAGTAACTGAGGACTAGTAATTATTTCAGAAGTACTTAACCAATACGGCACAATATTCCCTAAAGAGATTATGTGCAGGCCTAAGAACACACATGCCGGTTACTGAAGACCTTATGTTATAAAAACTAGCAACAAGTTAAAGAATACCCTTAGACCATCATCAAAACAACACATCTAATAAGTTGTTACTAAACAATAATATATATTGAGGCCTGTGTTGACTATATGTACAAGGGAAACGAGCTTTGGTAAACTATGCAACACCGGAAAAGCTAGTAATCCATGTGAGGCATCGGTGACTTTAAAGCCCAATCCCGGGAAATATGAAAATTCTCACTTGCAGATTACTCCTCATTTAGGTCTAGGGAAGAGCACTTTTACCTGATCTTCTGCTCCCCTGGCAGATGGCGCTCCCTATGCTCCAGCAGTGGACTGTCGCTCAGCATCGCCATGTCCTATGCAGGGCTACAGACCCTGCCTCATAAAGACTTTAGACTGCTGGAGCATGGGTTAGTAGGTGCTGTCAGGACCAGTCTAGCAGTGTAGAGGAGCAGAGGATCTGGTAAGTACATCTACTTTTCCATGCCACCTAGACCTAAACAAGCAGTTAACCCTTGCATTGAGGGCACAGCTTCACTCCACATTCAATTTAAGATTTAATATAAATTGGTTAGTACCTCTCTAAGGAATTTATTGCTGTTTTTTTCCTTGCTAGGGAGACTTGCCTCAATTATTGTCCCTAATGACCATTGTCTCCAGTACAGAAAATAGTTGGAAATCTGAACATTTTAAGTTGTCCCAGTAACAGGAATTGAAAGGAAATCTTTCAATGGGTAAATCTGTGATGGTGACAACTGCCTAAAAAGGACATCCCTTTGCTTTGGAGTGATCTACTCTTACGTACTTTCTGCTGTGTCTCTGGGACAAAAACTGAAGAAAATTCTCCCCAAAGGAGAATGCTCTCCTTGCCTGGCGTGTTAGTTTAGGTGGATGGCCATGTCTTGGTAGGTTTGCAGTTGTGCCATACTCTTTTCATATTTGGATGATGGATTGAACAGCACTCCGTGAGATGTTCAAAGCTTGGGATATTTTTTTTATGATCTAACCCTACTTTTAAACTTCTCCACATCTTTATCCCTGACCTGTCTGGTGTGTTCTTTGGCCTTCATGATGCTGTTTGTTCACTAAGGTGCTCTAACAAATCTCTGAGGGCTTCACAGAACAGCTATATTTATACTGAGATTAAATTACACACAGGTAGACTCTATTAACTATTTAGGTGCTTTCTGAAGGCAATTGGTTCCACTAGATTTGAGTTAGGGGTATCAGAGTAAAGGGGGCTGAATACAAATGCACGCCACACTTTTCACATATTTATTTGTAGAAAAGTTTGAAAACCTTTTATCATTTTCTTTCCACTTCACAATTATGTGCCACTTTGTGTTGGTCTATCACACAAAATCCTAATAACAAACATTTACGGTTTTGGTTGTAACATGACTAAATGTGTAAAATTTCAAGGGGTATGAATACTTTTCCAAGGCACTGTAGTTAGTCTGGTTGAAAAAAGACACAAGACCATCCAGCTCAACTCACAGAGAAAAAACACACACACAAACCTCCATATATCCTATACCCACAGTTGATTCGGAGGAAGGCAGAAAAAAAACAAAAAAACAATAAAGCATGATACAATTTTCTCAACGCGCAAAAGAAAATCCTTCCTGATTCCCCAAGAGGCAATCAGATATATCTTTATATCTATTTACTAATGCTAGTGGCATAACAATTAAAATAATGTTCTTTGAAAGGGTTTAGTTCCACTTTAACCACTTCCCGCCCGGTCAATAGCATATTGACGTCCGGGAAGTGGCTTCGTTATCCTGACTGGGCGTCATATGACGTCCTTCAGGATAACAGCCGCCGCGCGCCCGTGGGGGCGCGCATCGCGGCGATCGGTGGAGCGGTGTGTCAGTCTGACACACCGCTACACTGATCTCGGTAAAGAGCCTCCGGCGGAGGCTCTTTACCACGTGATCAGCCGTGTCCAATCACGGCTGATCACGATGTATACAGGAAGAGCCGTTGATCGGCTTTTCCTCACTCGCGTCTGACAGACGCGAGTAGAGGGGAGCCGATCGGCGGCTCTCCTGACAGGGGGGGTCTGCGCTGATTGTTTATCAGCGCAGCCCCCCCTCAGATGCCCACACTAGACCACCAGGGTAGCCCCCAGGACCACCAGGGAAGCCCCCAGGACCACCAGGGAAGCCTACAGCATGTGGATGGCCAGGTACATCCCCCATGGCCATCCACATGTTAAAAAAAAAATCAAAGAATATGCCAATCAGTGCCCACAGATGGGCACTGATTGGCACATCATATTTAATTAAAAAAAAAAGGATTCCCAGCAATGCCACCCATAAGTGTTATCAGTGCCACTCATCAGCATCCATGAGTGCCACCTATCAGTGCCCATCCGTGCCCACCCCTGCCCACCTATCAGTGCCCATGCATGCCACCTATCAGTGCCCATCCATGCCACCTATCAGTGCCACCTATATGTGTGCATCAGTGCCACCCATAAGTACCCGTCAGTGCCGCCTATGAGTGCCCATCAGTGCCACCTGAGTGCCCATCAGTGCCGCATACCAGTGCCACCTATCAATGCCCATCAGTGCCACCTATCAGTGCCCATCAGTGCCGCCTATCAGTGCCCATCATCAGTGCCACCTCATCGGTGCCCCCTAATTGGTGCCACCTCATCGGTGCCCATCAGTGCCGCCTTATCAGTGCCCATTAGTGCCGCCTTATCAGTGCCCGTCATTGAAGAAGAAAACGCACTTATTTACAAAAAAAATTAACAGTGACAAAGAAAAACTTGTTTTTTTGCAAAATTTTCGTCTTTTTTTGTTTGTTGCGCAAAAAATAAAAATCGCAGAGGTGATCAAATACCACCAAAAGAAAGCTCTATTTGTTGGAACAAAATGATAAAAAATTTGTTTGGGTACAGTGTAGCATGACCGCGCAATTGTCATTCAAATTGCGACATCGCTGAAAGCTGAAAATTGGCTTGGGCGGGAAGGTGTCTAAGTGTCTGGTATTGAAGTGGTTAAAGTGGAGGGCCACCCTAAAAAAAAAAAAGAGCATTAATTATTTTAAAAAAATTTAAAAAAGAACATTTGAAAAAAAAAAATAATTGATCTTATCAGAAATCCCTGTTGCTAGGCAGTCTTCCTAATCTGCCTCCTTCCTACTCCACAGTGATTTTCGGTCTTCTTTTCTCCTCCGCGTTGTCTTCTGGGTAATGGGGCACACTGTGTTCTGGGAACTGTGTGTTCCCATTCACAAATCACCGCGCGACTCACGCCTGCGCAGTAGGAAACGGGCAGTGAAGCCGTATGGCTCCACTGCCTGTTTCCCTTAGTGAGGATGGCGGCACTGGGACCGGAGAGCTGACGGACATGTCGGCCTCGGTGGCCGACATCGTGAGCGCCCTGGGAGGGTAAGTGTACTTATTAAAAGTCAGCAGCTACTTTTTTTTTTAGCTGCTGACTTTTAAAAAAAAAAATTTACACCTGAAACACCTCTTTAACACTTTCCTATGAAGTCTGGAAGTTCCGGGAAGCAGCATTGAGAAAGTAGAAGCCATCAGCACTGAAAATTGTAATCTGCAAATGCTGGGTTAAGACATTTACCAAATATATTACTTGGAATATGTATTTCATTGTACTCAATGGGGCTTATTTACTAAAGGAAAATCCACTTTGCACTGCAAGTGCACTTGGATGTGCAGTCGTTGTAGATCCGAGAGGGACATGCAAGGAAAATAAAAAACAGCATTTTAGCTTGCACATGATTGGATTATAAAATCAGCAGAGCTTCCACTCATTTCAGATCTACTCCTTAGTCCCCTTTCACACTGGGGCGGGAGCCGCGGTGACGGTAAAGCAGCGCTATATTTAGCGCTACTTTACCGTCGTTTTGCCCGTGGGATTCGGCCGCTCGCGGTGCGGTTTTACCCCCCGCGCGCGGCCGAAAAAGGGTTAAAATCCCCTTTGCGGCGGTATTGCCGCGGTGTTACCGCGGTGTCCCATTCAAATCAATGGGATGGAGCGGTATAAGAGCGGTGAATACACCGCTCCTGTCCCGCTCCAAAGATGCTGCTAGCAGGACTTTTTTTGCCGTCCTGCTAGCGCACCGCTCCAGTGTGAAAGCCCGCCGGCTTTCACACTGGAGTGAATGGGGCCGTTTTTTTCAGGTGGTGTACAGGCGCTATTTTTAGCGCTGTACCGCCTGAAAAACGCCCCAGTGTGAAAGGGGCCTTAGATTTAGAGCGACTGCACTTCCAAGTGCACTTGCAGTGCAAAGTGGATTTGCCTTTCGTAAATAACCCCCATCGTGTTGGGCTAAAAATGCTGAGGGTTTAACAGTACTTGAAGGAAAATCTGACCACTGAATAAAATGTAAGATACATTTTGATTTATTAGAAGTTTGAACAGTGGGCCTCCAAAAATATCAGTGCGACAGGAGAGATGAATATATTTGCCTTTTTTGCACCCCTACAAATTGTTAAGAAAATTGCTCACATAAATCTTTTGGCATTGCAAAAGTCATTAAAGTTGCTTTTCTTGTGATTATGTGCATTCCATCATTTGGAAATGACTGTTACATCAGTGGCGATCTCAGGGGTGGTCAAAAGATAGATTAAAACAGATGTTTTGTTTTTAAATAAAAACTAAAGATGTATTTTTAGCTCGGGTCACCTTTCCGTGGCAGAATGCCTTGTGTGACGTACACATTCAACTAAAACATCTCCTGCTTTCAGAAAAGTATACTTAATACCTGGATCAAAAAGCATGCAATTCATAAAGTCAGCATGTATGAATTAAGAAATGGATTGTTTGAATGCACTGTACCTATTTATCTCTAAAAATAACTTCTGCATACTTCCAAGAAGTACTGGGGCCAAGTTAGAAAAACAGATGTTGCTTTAATAGAGTTGTCAAATATAAATCATATAAATGTTTTCAGTTTTAAAGTGGACCTAGCATCAGATAGTTTGCACAAAAACTTTACATCATGACTGTGCTGCAGAGAGCAGAGCTGTGGGAGGGACCCGGCCTGTCCCACACACTATAGGCTACCTGTAGAAATCTACAGGAGGGGGGCGGAGACAAGACCAGTCACCCTGCACAAGGAGAGGGAGCAGCAGTGGCCGGTCTTTATTTCAAGAAGCCCCTGCATAAAGGCAACGTTTCACTCTGGATCACTGTACAGATCTGGAAAAATTACTCAAAGCTCATCAAGATTCAAGTAGGAATATGCATGGCTTTTGTTTTTATACAATATTTGCTTATCTTGGAGTTCAGTTTTAAGTACATGCATGCTGAGTAACATGTGGTTGAAACACTTACAAGTATTTGTTACCTCTTACAGAAATCACATTGTTCCCGCTCATCGGTTGCGGCTGGTGTTCGATATTTTTGGGGGGTCGTAAACAAACTGAAAAATTCTGAAAAAAAACCCCATCAATTGCAGCCTCACTGTACCATCAATCGCAGCCACTGTGCCATCAAACGCAGCCACTGTGCCATCAAATGCAGCCACTGTGTCATCAAACGCAGCCACTGTGCCATCAAATGCAGCCACTGTGCCCCGTAAAATGTAGCCACTGTGCCCATCAATTTCTCCAACTGTGCCCCATCAAACGCTGCCAGTGTGCCCCCCCGCCGGCCCACTGTCTATACTTACCTGTCTCGGTGGGACAGCTCCTCGATGCTCCTCGATGTCTTCTCCCGTCCTCTCTTCCTGTTCTCACAGCACCTGTCGTTTCAGCCAATCAGGTGACAGGTAGCAGATCTGAGCACCTGATTGGCGGAGAGGCAGTTTTGTGTTAGGAAAGTGAATATTCATTCGCTTTTCTAGCTCAGTTGCCCAGCATGGCGCTCACAGGTCACCTTTTTTGATGCCTATTAGAGCCTATGGCTCTAATCAGGTGCTTCAAAAACACCCCCCTGCCGCTGTAATTCAGGCGCCCAAAAAGGGGCCAGGTGCCTGAATAGGGAGTGGCAGTGGCGCCATAGATAGATTCATGCAATTAATCGATAGACATACAAATGTGTCCAGCCTAGTTCAATCCTATTAATGTATGTTAAAGAGGACCTAACATTTTGGAAGCTGTTTCCCAAAAAAGGCAGGCAGAGGGCAAAGAAATAGTCACTAATATTGCCTTTAGGCTCCCTGTAGCCAACCTTTCCCCATCATTGACTTACCACGCCTTATTCTGCACTGTGTCTCTATGTGAAGGCAGCCAAGATGGGGGAAGCCTGGCTTTGCTTCTTCAAGTCAGAGTTACCCTCTGATGACTAGTGATGTGATGACTGGTGGTCTAATGACTGGTGGGGTAATGAAGAAGAACCAGCAGGAGAGGTGGAGGGAGCACAGATCTGCAGAATGAATGAAGAAAAAGCAGGGATATCCTTGCACTGCAGTTCTGCAGGTACAACTTTCTTTCCAACGAGGAGAACAGCTTTTTCAGGAGGAATTCAAGACAAAAGATACATTTTCAGGGTACTGCCTGAGCACAATTGACACTACCACACGTTGAAGATGTTCTATATAAAATCATCACTTTTGGTTCTAAAGGATGAAGGTTTTTTTAGAATGCTTGAAGGAAAAAACCTTCTAAGTGCAGCACAAGGAGAATATCTAATAGGGAACCCTGTAACAGCATTAGGTGACCATCCAGAAGACTTTGGAAATGTAAAATATAAGATACAGAGGAGGGGGTCCTCCATAGGGGAGTATTGGGAGTGAGGGTCTGAGCTGGGAAAAAACCTGTTAGGAAGTATAAAGATTACCATTGCTGAAAAGGGCGTTTTCTAATTTCCGATTCAGTCGGCATCCAGCAATGTGTATGCTGCTCAGTTCTGACTTTACTCTGACTTTCTAATCACAATGCTTACCAAGGACTCTAATGCCAGAGACAGCCAGGCGCTTAGCATTTTCAGAAAGAGATCAGCAGTGGCAGCCTACATATTTCTTTCAACACAGGTTCCCTTTAATGCTTTAAATCCACAATCTAAATTCTGATATGTGAAAACAATAGTGTAGCACCTAAATATACAATAAATATATTGTGATACAATAGAAAAACCTTACAAGGCATAAATGTTAATAGTGCAAAAAAAAAAATGTCCAAAGATAACAAAATAAAATCCCACAATGTGTGTTTGATCGGTGAGAAAAACACTGTATGCAGCAACACCCAATGCTCATGAAAATGCTTCTCCGAAGGTGCTCCATTGACCAGCCACCAACATTAAAGGGTAACTCCACTTTCGTCGGGATAAAAAATAGCAAATAAAGAAAAAATGATATAGCGCATATGATTGCGACACTAATCATTTTGTAATTGAATGTTATAAAAAATGACCTCTGCTTTTCAATCTGCAGCCAATGTAATTTTCTGAGAATGCATTGCAATAAGTCTACCTGGAGTTGTTCTATACACAGAGTGTGTACTGACCACTCCCCAGAAACATAATTTCCTGCTTGTGTGATTGGCTCGCCAATTTTCCAAGAAGTCTGACTAAGATACAATTTTAAGAGATACTTTCAATAGGAACCCATCTAAAGGGATGCAGGCCCAGCACATTTCCTCATTAGTGCCCTGTAGCTCCACACCTGACAGTTAATTATGAAACCACTCCCATTAGACCCACTCCGCACAGAGGCACAAAGAAACACACAAGGATTTCTTCAGAATAACAAAATGTGGGAATCTGCAACAAAGTTTGTTATAATCCTTGCAATGTACATAGATCCCCTAAACAACCTTAATATAGAGGGATATACAATGTAATATTAACATAAAAGCACACACACAGGTTGGACTTCTAATCCACTTCCTGGTTATCTCTCGCCTCGACTACTGCAACTGCCTCCTCATTGGCTTATCTCTAAATAGGCTATCCCCACTTCTGTCCATCATGAACGCTGCTGCCAGACTCATCCACCTCACAAACCGCTCAGCGTCTGCTATACCTCTCTGCCAATCCCTCCATTGGCTGCCACTCAGTCACTAAATCAAATTCAAGATACTAACTATAACTTACAAAGCCATCCACAACCTGGCCCCCAGCTACATCACCAACCTAGTCTCAAAATACCAACCTAATCATTCTCTTCTCTCCTCCCAAGACCTCCTGCTCTCAAACTTCCTTGTCACCTCATCCCATGCTCGCCTTTAGGACTTCTCCAGAGCCTCTCCTGTCCTCTGGAATGCTCTACCCCAATCTGTCCGATTTTCTCCTACTTTATCCACTTTCAGACGATCCCTGATAAACTCATCTCTTCAGAGAAGCCTATCTGGCCCCCACCTAACAACTGTACATTTATCTTCTCAATCCCCCACAGTTATCACCTCTTGTATCTCTTGACCTTCCCTCTTAGATTGTAAGCTCCAAGGAGCAGGGACCTCTGATTCCTACTGTATTAAAGTGTATTGTATTTGTACTGTCTACCCTCAAGTTGTAAAGTGCTACGTAAACTGTTGGCGCTATATAAATCCTGTATAATAATAATAATAATAATGGACGTGTGTATTTTTTCAACCTCACCAACTATGTAACTAAGTAACTATGCATAAATAGGCAGCACGGAGATTATTTGATTAAATAGATTACAGATACCCTGGTGGAAACAGAGGTACAATAGATAACTTACTATCGTACCTTTCAACTATTAATTGAACTGTCGACTATGGATTGGTTATTGCTATTGGGATAGGATGATCGGAAAAAGAAAATGATCATTTATTGATGCATGTATGGCCACCATAAGATAGAGATGTCCTCACAGCTACCATTTAGATCCAGAGCTTTCCTAAAACGTAAAATCTTAGCGGTGCCTGAGAATGAATTCCAATTCTGAATGCTGATGCTTTCATCAACAGGTCCAACTATTTAACCAACGGCAGGTAAGAACATTTTCCATCCAACAGTCGGCTACTCCAGACTCGCATAGGAAAGCCAGCGGTGAGAGAAAAGACTAACCCAAACTTGTGAAAAATGGTGCATTGTTTTTAAAAAACACGCATTAATTTTTTTAGGGGGGTTGAGGCAACTTCCATCTGATTACATTTGTCTCCAATTAATCTCCAAGCACACAGCGAGCTGCAGCTGCATGTAAAAGCAAATTGGAAAAATCTGTGAGGTGGGGGAAGGGAGAAAGTCTGTGTGTGGCATTGCAAGACCTCAATGATTCACTGGCCGCCCTCCCCCCCCCACCCCACCCCTGCCGCAAGCCTGGAAAAAGAAAGCGTAAAAGAAATATAAAACGTAGTGGGAGAGTGAGAGAGAGAGAGAGGGGGAGAGGGAAAAGGGCCAAGCTCTACAGTGAGGAGAGACAGGGAGAAAAGGACCAAAATAAAAGAGTTTTTCAGGGAGTTTTTAATGCGTGGCATCTCCCTTTCAGAGGCGGCCTGGTACCATTGTGATTGTGCTGAGTGAATGAGGGATAAGACTAGAGAGGAGAAGGGGCAACTTTTAAAGGTAGGGGGCAAAAAGGAAAATGAAGCTGAATAATATTAGAATGGTAAATGGGGGCGCTTAACACTTCAACTGCTGAACTGCTCAAAGACGGGGGGTCAAAGCTGAGAGCTGGGTTAAAAGGGACGAATCGGCCATCAGGTTGGAATGAGCTGGCCTTCCAAATTTATGTGTCGGGAAAGAAGGAGAACTTTAGAACCAATTATTTAGGCAAATACGTGACTTTGTTCCACTCTTCATCACACTTTTATCATTTCAGATAGAAAAAACAGACCACCACCACTCTCATGTAGAAGATCTGAATACCGTAGTACAGGAGTTGTCCACCTGTGTCGTGCACACTAATGCCCCGTAAACACGATCGGAAATTCTGCCAGCAAAAATCAGATGAAAGCTTTTGGTTGGAAAATGCGACCGTGTGTATGCTCCATCGGACTTTTGCTGGCGGAATTCCAGACAGCAAAAGATTGAGAGCAGGTTCTAAATTTTTCGGTCGGAAAAAGTTCCGATCGTCTGTAGCCATTCTGACATGAAAAATTCCTACGCATGCTCGGAAACAATTTGACGCATGCTCGGAAGCATTGAACTTAATTTTCCTGGCTCGTCTTAGTGTTGTATGTCACCGCGTTCTTGACGGTTGAAAGTTCACCAAACTTTTGTGTGACCGCGTGTATATGCAAGCCAAGCTTAAGCGGAATTCCGTCATAAAAATCTTGGATGGTTTTTCCAATGAAAATTCCGTCGGAAAAACCATCCAAGATTTTTCTGATGGAAAATCCGCTCGTGTGTACGTGGCATTACTGTATTTATGTGCAAACTTAACCCAGTATACTAAGCCTAAAATTGTAATGTCCATTGTGTGCCAGCAGGGGTCGGGGGGGTATTGTTACAATCCAAGGCACTTTTCACCTTTTAATTATTTTTTTGTTAAAGTGTTACTAAACCTAAATTTTTTTATTTTTTATGTTATTACATTGTTTGCATTTTCAATTTCCCTGTGCCCCCCTTCCCCTGTGTGAAGAGTAAGAGAGGGGAGAATAGATCATCGCTGTGCACGGCTGTCTCTATTCTCCTCTTACTTCCTCTTTACACAGCATTCGAGCAGCAGCAGGAGCCAATGGCTCTTGCTGCTGTCAATCAAACGCAGTGAAGAGGAATCGGCTTAGTTCGGGTCTCGGATTTAGTAACCCAGAAGCAATGTCATGACATCACTTCCGGTTTACACAAGACTTAAAGGCCCCAAATTTCTAAAAGAAATTACAGTATTCAAAACAGCCAAACTTGGTGTTTTGAATGCCTTTAAGTGCAAAGGAGGGATTTGGGGTCTTATAGACGCCAGATCTCTCCATAAAGAGTACCGGTCACTGCCTATTACTGTCACAAGGGATGTTTATATTCCTTGTGACAGCAATAGAAGTGATCAGAAAAAATTAATAAATAAGGGACAGGTTAAAAAAATGTAGAAATAAAATAAATAAGATTTTTTTTTTTAAAGAGCCCATCACTCCACGCTCGTGCAGAAGTGATCGCATACGTAAGTCGCGCCCGCAAATGTAAACAGTGTTCAAACCACACATGTGAGGTATTGCCGCAATCGTTAGAGCGAGAGCAATAATTCTAGTATTAGACCTCCTCTGTAACTTTTTTCTGTTCTTTAGTGAACTGCAAAAAAATAAAAAATTTAATTAGAAAAGCGCTATGAGCTATTTTACTGCTGATCTTAAAGCGGAGGTTCACACAAAATTTGAACCTCCGCTTTTCGGAAACCTCCCCCCCTCTGGTGTCCCATTTGGTACCTTTCAGGGGGGAGGGGGTGCAGAGACCAGTCTAAGACAGGTATTTGCACCCACTTCCGGGGGAGTCTATGCCTCTTCCCGTCCCGCCGCGCTGTCTGCTGGGACTCACACGGGTCCCAGAGACAGCAGGGACCATTCTGATTGCGCTGCGCAACTCACGCATGCGCAGTAGGGAACCGGGAAGTGAAGCCGCAAGGCTTCATTTCCTGATTCCCATACCGAAGATGGCGGCGGCAGCACCCGAGGACTGAGGCATGGTTTGGTCTCGGGTGCCAACATCGCTGGACCCTGGGACAGGTGAGAATCCTTATTTTAAAAGTCAGCAGCTGCAGTATTTGTAGCTGCTGATTTTTAAAAAAAATAATTTGCGGGACTCCCTCTTTAACGAGGTAAATAGCGCTTACTGAATTGAACTCATTGTTTTCAATGAATATTCATTGTCTTATTGTATAAGGTGTAGAGACCGAACCTTGGCGTTATGATCTCCACCTCATCCAATCAGAGAATGTCTTGAATTCATAAAAAAAAAAAAGAAGGTTTTGTGTAAATGGCACAGGATCCAAAGCTATCTGTGATCACTGTAGTAGTGCTGGCTACTACAATGACTACCAGTTTACTCAGCAGTCCATCAGGTATGAAAATTTACATTGGTCCAAGCTGGAACAATGTAACTATGCATTTCTTAAAATCACACCTGAAGTTCAGCTTTAGCTTTAGTAAAATGTCAAAGTGAGTCGGCTGCCCTATGATTGTCACCCAAAAATGCGCCACGCGGCAGTGGTAATGGAGCTATAGAGAGATTTACTCTCACTTCCTGTTCCTCAGTTTTACCAGAGAAAATCTACTTGAGTACTTGGTAACTATAGGAGTGTGTCTATGGGAATGTTTGACCATTTTTCCATAAGCGCATTTGTGAAGTCTGCTGTGCCCCATAATGTGCCCTCGTGCCCTATGTAATATACTCTGCTGTACCCCATAATGTGCCCCCCTGCCCCATGTAATGTTCCCTGCTGTGCCCCATAATGTGCCTTGCTAGCCCCCGTAATGTGCCCTGCCGTGCCCCATAATGTGCCCCTCTGCCTCCCCCCATGTAATGTGCCCTATATGTTCCCTGCTGTCCCCCCTCCATGTAATGGGTCCTACTGTGCTCCCCAACCTGTAATGTGCCCTGATGTGCCCTGCTGCTCCCCATGCTGTGTGCCCTCCTGACCTCCACACACACATAATGTGCCCTCCTGCCCTCCACACACACATATTGTTTCTCTCTGACCCCCTGTGCTCTGACCTGCTGACTTCTATACTTTGCCATGGTTCCTCCATGATCTGCCCTGCTGCACACTATGTACTGTGCTTGTTTGACATCCCATGCTCTGCCCTGATGCCCCCTGTGCACTGTTTATCTCAGGTTCGACCCAGAATTGAGGCGTTCACACAGTGCAAGCTGGGGGTGGGGCTTGAGTGTGGGCGCCATGATCTCCTGTTGCCCAGGGGGCCCCATGATGTCCTGTTGCCCGGGGGCCCCATGAGTTGTCAGTCCGCCCCTGATGTCAGCTTGACGAACTTTAACTGAAAGATCAAAGGAACAAGATGGAACATTGTCAGTGACTTCATCCTATTAGATTCAAATCATTGTTTGGGTATTCTTTTAGGCTGGGTTCACACCTAAGATGGATGCGGCTGACAGCAGGGGTGCGGTGCGTCCCTGTTATCTATTTCAGGGGCCAATCGGGCCCACATTTTTGCCTGAATTAGGACTAGGGTTGCCACCTCATCCCTTTAAACCCAAACACATATGAATTCCACAGGTTCTGTATCTAATTTAATGCAGATAAGGCACAAAGTGATTTTAATCAGCCACAATTATTATGTGTTTGGGTTTAAAGGGATGAGGTGGCAACCCAAAAGGCCCGTACACACGATCAGACTTTTTGACAACAAAAATGCAAATTAGCTGTTTTGGACCAACATCCGACCGTGTGTACGCTCCATTGGACCAACTTTTTCAGTTTTCATCGGACTTTTGTTGGCTGTGCGAACGGACCAACTTTCTGCCAACAAAAGTCTGATGGAGCAAAGTCCGACCGTGTGTACACAAAACCATCGGACTTTTGTACAATATACAAACACGCATGCTCAGAACCAATGCAAATGATCAGACAACAATACAGAAGTTGACCAAAGGTGGCGCTGGAGTATTCGAACGTCCTCTTTTGAAGTGTCGTCAGTACGTTGAAACGTCACTACGTTCATGTTTGTTGCCTAAAAAGTCAGATCGTGTGTATGCAATACCAACTTGGGGCCAACGCCCTTTGTACAAAAGTCCATGGGAAAGTTGGTCCAAGATCCGATCGTGTGTATGAGGCTTAATTAAGACCTGAAACAGAACCAAAGACGCACAGGACATTTGTGCAATTCACTCCGCAGCCACCCCGGAGATGTGTGAAACAGCTCCATTGAGAGCCAGTCGCAATCTCCTGAAATGCAAATTGGATGCAGGGAAGCCCACATCCAATTCGCATAAGTGTGAACCCCGCCTCAAGCTGGCTACACATTATGCAATTTTCTTATACAGGTTTCCTTTAGATTTACCAAAAGCATATAATTTGAGTTCAAACTTAAACACTTTCAAATTGTATGCAATCAAGCATGCCCTTGCACTACATGGTTGAGGGCAAATCTAAAGGGAATTTAACAAGAAAATTGTATAATGTGTAGCCAGCCGCAGGTGTTGTGGCTGGCTAAATACAAAAGCTGGCAACAGAGATTCCTCCATCGACACTGTTTGGAGAAATCTATTAAGGCCAATGAGAGAAATCTATGTGTGTATGGCTTTCCTTAGTTAGGGTTGCCGCCTCACCCGTTAAAACCGAAAAAATATTAATTATTTTGTGGCTGATTAACCACTTCAGCCCCGGACCAATTGGCAGCCAAAGGACCAGGCCCCTTTTTGCGATTCGGCACTGCGTCGCTTTAACTGACAATTGCACGGTCGTGCGACGTGGCTCCCAAACAAAATTGGCATCCTCTTTTTCCCACAAATAGAGCTTTCTTTTGGTGGTATTTGAACGCCCCTGCGGTTTTTATTTTTTGCGCTATAAACAAAAATAGAGCGACAATTTTGAAAAAAATGCAATATTTTTTACTTTTTGCTATAATAACTATCCCCAAAAAGTATATAAAAAAACATTTTTTTTTCCTCAGTTTAGGCCGATACGTATTCTTCGACATATTTTTGGTAAAAAAAATCGCAATTAGCGATTATTGATTAGTTTGCGCAAAAGTTATAGCGTTTACAAAATAGGGGATAGTTTTATAGCATTTTTATTAATATTTTTTTTTTTCTAGTAATGGCGGCGATCAGCGATTTTTATTGTGACTGCGACATTATGGCGGACACATCGGACATTTTTGACACATTTTTGGGACATTTGTCATTTATACAGAAATAAGTGCTATTTAAATAGCACTGATTCCTATGTAAATGACAGTGGCAGTGAACGAGTTAACCACTAGGGGGCGGGGAGGAGTCAGTGTGACGTGTTGTGTTTTTTTTTACTGTAGGGGGCGTGGCTGTATGTCTGACATAATTGATCGGCTTTCCCGATGACAGGGAACAGCCGATCACTGACAGTCAGTGTAGGAAGCGCGGGGAGAGGTTTGTTTACACAAACCTCTCCCCTTTCTTCAGCTCCGTAACCCGATCGCGGGATACCAGCGGCGATCGGGTCCGCTGGTCCCGCGGCCGTGGTCACGGAGCTCCCGACCGGGTCGCGAGCGCGACCCACAGGCGGGCACATGCACGATCACAGGTACGTGATTTTGCCTGCCCGTGCCATTTTGCCGACGTATATCGGCGTTAGGCGGTCGGGAAGTGGTTAAGGTGGTAATTAAACTCACTTGGTGCCTTATCTGAATTAAATTAGCCTCAGAACCTGTGTAATTCATATGTGTTTGGTTTTAAAGGGATGAGGTGGCAACCTTAGTTACAGTTGGCTACCACATGTTGAATCATGACATCAGGAAGATGCTACTCGAGTCTTTGGGAGATATAAAAAGACAGAAGGTAATTTAACCCACCAGCATCTACCCATTGGGAGTTTGGTTGTCCTGAACTTTAATATGAAAGGTGAGGAGGAACAGGCCCCAAATTGAACACGGCAATGGGTTTCTTGATACTATCATAGATGTTGGTATTATGCTGCTCTTCGTATATGTACATCACACAAGAGGGGATAGATTTCATTGAAAGCCTATCACACTCTACATATGCAAGGCCTGTGTGGTGACTGGCGTTTGCTTCATGTGGTGGGCTGTTCGAATGTCTGTACAGCTGCACATTGTTTTATGGTAATGGCAGTGGATGAACCTGGTGAGAGGGAAAGTGAGAGATAATTCCCAGTAAGAGGATTGGGTAGGTAAGCCTTTTGTCGTGCAGAATGTGTACATCGTCCTTTTTGTTTGAGTTGCAAATTTTCACTAATTAGAAATAGATGCTGTATATAGCCTTATTTATACACCATTGAAAAGGAAGTATTGCTCCTCACACTCTAGGAAGCAGCTGTCCGCACACACTTGGCTTTTTTCACCCACTAACTACTACTTGAATAATTTTGTTTGTACACGCCACTAAATATCCTTAAAACTGACAGTGGTCACTATATTAGCAGCTATACCGAATTAGAGGATTGATGCTGCTAAACTTCAGCCAGAAAAGAAAACATTGTCAGGCCTTATTTACGCTGTGCTTACACAACACAGTCTGGTGTAATGGGAGCTAAAGGATGTCTGGAAAAGAGTTTAATATAATTTCAAGCACAATATGTATAAATTTAAACATAATTTTGTGCTGCTAACTTCAGGGCTAGAAAAAGGATGTAGACCTGGTCTAAAGTGTATCTAGACCCTAGAATAAACATACTATATATTGCAGCGTACCAGTCCTTAGATCAGTGATTCTCAACCAGGGTTCCGTGGAACCCTAGGGTTCCTCCAGAGGATGCTAGGGGTTCCTTCAACATTGGGCAATTTCTGCCTCTCAGATAAGTTCCCACTCACACCATTGATCTTTTTAGCTATCTGTAAGCCCCCGTACACACGGTTTGAAATTCCGACCACAAAATCCGTCTGACTTTTTCCGACGGATTTTGTCGGACAATGGTGTTGCATACACACGGTCGGACAAAGTTGTCGGAAAATCTGATCATTCTGAATGTGGTGACGTTCGTTGCGTACGACGGAACTACGTAGAGGCTATTAGCCAATAGCTTTGGTCTCATAATTTGATCTGAGCATGCGTAGCACTTTGTCCGTCGGAATTCTCTACACACAATCGGAAAAAGTCCGATCGGATTTTGTTGTCGCAAAATTTGAGAGCAGGATCTTTTCCGACGGAAAAAGTCCAATGGAGCCCACACACGGGCGGATTTTCCGACAACATGGTCCAATCGGACATTTTCCGTCGGATTTTCCGACCGTGTGTACGGGGAATAAGGAGGTAATTCTTCCCAATGACCACAAGTGTAAGGACCATTCTTCTCACTGACCATCACACTAATGTATCATGAATTGTAGATTTCTACGTTTTAGAAGGGGTTCCCCGAGACCAGAGAACTATTTCAAGGGTTCCTCTGTGTTAAAAAGGTTGAGAAAGGCTGCCTTAGATGTGAAGGTTGCATTCATTTTCTTTTCAGGCTTTTTTTCTCTTGATTTCCAGTCAGTGATCCTGTCCTAGGTCGACAGCACTCACTCACTGGAGGAGCAGTGTTGCCACCCCATCCATTCAGAGCTGATGGCAATGCACCACAATGCCATATACAGTATATACCAGTGATGGCGAACCTTGGCACCCAGATGTTTTGGAACTACATTTCCCATGATGCTCAGGCACTCTGCAGTGTAGTTGATGAATGGAAAATCTGCTGCAATCTACCAGGATGATGAAGATGAAATGAGGGTGGACATTTCAGCAAGACAATGATCCCAAACACAAAGCCAAGGAAACTCTCAATCGGTTTCAAAGAAAGAAAAGAAAGCTGCTAGAATGGCCCAGCCAATCACTTGACTTGAATCCAATAGAAAAACTATGGAAAGAACTAAAGATCAGAGTTCATAGAAGAGGACCACGGAACCTTTAAGATTTGAAGACTGTTTGTGTGAAAGAATGGGCCAAAATTACACCTGAGCAATGCATGCGACATGGTTCTCTATACAGGAGGTGTCTTGAAGCTGTCATTACCAAAAAAGGATTTTGTACGAAGTATTAAATACATTTCAGTTAGCATGTTCAATACTTTTCCCTGTGTCATTCCTATTTATTTCACATAACTTAAAGAGGAGTTCCAGCCTGGGGAAAAATGCTGTAGCTGCTGACTTTTATTATATGGTGTAGCTGCTGCCTTTTACTATATGGACACTTACCTGTCCAGGGAGCCCATGATGTCGGCAACCCGGCCGATCTTTGGATCAGCTGTAGGGGTGCTGCTGCCGCCATCTCCTTTCGGCTTCACGGCTGGTTCCCTACTGCGCATGCACGAAGCACGCTACGCTTTCTAATTCGGCGGGGTAGTGGAGGACAGAGGAGGGGGGCCAAACTTCTGAGGGACAGCAGCAATGCCCCGTCTCCCAGACGTGGGGACATGGAACGGTTAAAAAACAGGTCCCCATTCCCCCCTACCCCCTGAAAGGTGCAAAATGTGGCACCGGAGGGGGGGGGGGAGCAAATAAGTGGAAGTTCCACTTTTGGGTGGAACTCCGCTCTAATTTCTGAACTTATTTGTTTTGGTTTCTTTGTATATATGGATTGCATGAGTTGCTACCGACATGTATTGAAAATTTCATGTCAATAGCAGCTTTAGAAATATATCTACCTAGAAAAATGGTGACGTGTTCAATATTTATTTTACCCGCTATGTATATATACAATATCTCACAAAAGTGAGTAAACCCCTCACATTTTTGTAAATATTTTATTATATCTTTTCATGACAATACTTTGCTACAATGTAAAGTAGTGAGTGTACAGCTTGTATAAATCACATAATTTTGCCCCAATCCTCCTCTTTCCAGGTCCCATGCCAGCGCTCCTGAATTCTCCATCCAGCCGAGTGCCCACCCTTAGCAATCTGCCTGCTATGGGGGCAAATGTGCGGGCTCGCTCCCAAGCCAGCTCTGTGTGTCCGTAGACACAGAGAGCGTGACTTGGCCATGCCCCCTGCTCCCTCCTCACTGGATGTGATTGATAGCGGCAGAAGCCAATGACACTGCTGGATTAAGTTCAGGCACAGGTAAGTATAAGGTGGGAAGGGTCTGGTGGTTGAGCTGCACAGTGAAGATTTTTTACCTTAATGCAGAGAATGCATTAAAAAGCTTAAAAACCTTAAAAATCTTCAGCCTTTACAACCACTTTAAGAAAAAAAAATACTTTGGCACTGTAGATGTAATTAATATTAATGAATACGATAATCAAAATATTGGCTTGCTGTTATGGAAAAAAAATGCACATATTTTTACTGTTTGGCAAAAAATAGGAGCAACATTCTTTAGCAGTACTTAAAATGTTAATCATATTCATTTTGATGAAATGCTTCTTCCCAGTACCAGTTGAGGAAGTTACTTAAACTTAAAGTGGTGTTTCCCCCCCTCCAAAAAAAAATATGATTAAAATTCCTAAAAAAATAAAACATTTGGAAAAAAATTTAATTTAACTCACCTCTAAATGCCTGTTGCTAGGGGGTCCCTCGTAGTCTGCCTCCTTCAGTGCCTGGGCTAAGTGAAATCACTTTCCCTCGGCACAGGAAGGGCTCAGCTCTGCCCCCTCCCTCCTGTCAGTCATCTGGGACATGTGACAGGTCCCAGATGACTGTGCGGCCAATCACGGCGTGCGGCACTGCTCGCACATGCACAGTGGGTGCCCGGCTGTAAAGCCACAGCTGGGTGCCCACAGTTAAAATGCCGGCGCATTTTAGGGGGGAAACGAGCGGGGCTTCGATCCCCCGCATCGCTGGACCCTGGAACAGGTAAGTGTCCGATTATTAAAAGTCAGCAGCTGCAGTATTTGTAGCTTCTGACTTTACTTTTTTTTTTTTTTCAGGGCAACTCCTCTTTAACACCACATTTCAGTTAAATGTAAAACTGTAATTAAGAATAAAAAATACATATTTTTTAATTAATATTAATCACCTTCTTTTTCTACTTAATGTCTACAAAGATGAAGTATCCATTACACCCAATGGGATGTGTTGAGTCTTGATCGATCTTAATTGATATCTTCATAAAGAATGCTGGGTCCATAGCATTATTTGGTAGACAATTGCAGATAATAAAGGAAGCTGTAGCTTGGTTCATGTGCGAACAGTAATGTTTGATTCTCTTTCAAGGGTAACAATGGATAATTCACAAGCCTGAACATGCACGAAACAGTAAGATATATACAAAGAAGACTTCCTTATCGCCTGGCATTTCAATATCAGTCAAAAACACTTTAAAAAAGGTTCAAATATAAAAAGTTTGAAAGTATCAGCATATGGACCAATCAGTAAAAAGTGGTTCATGATCCATCACAACCTTAGCTTTGTAGATTTCCATAAATGTAGACTTAAAGGGTTACAATTCTGTCGGGATATTTGAAGAGCAAATCTTTTCAGCGGCAAAGTGGGTGCCAGTAAAAGGCTGCTTTAGAAGTCAAGACGGCAGAGGCCAAAGCCTTAAAATCATACAGTTAAACCCAAGGCACTCCAAGATCCTCCAAAGAGTTTGCCGGGCCACTTAGAAAGTTTGTCTTGTAATTGAGTAAATTGTTTACTCTTTTCTTCGATCTTTCTCCTCCCTATCTTTCCTGGCGTTGTCTTGAATACCCTCCTTTTTATCCACTGGACAGCATTCTGCACAGACATATAACCATGCCAAACAACTCTCTGCATGACAATGGTCAGGCTCTTCTGTATCTTGTAATTGGACGGGCTAAGGGTCGGTTTTATTAGCTGTGTGATTTAAAGCTAAACCTTTGCAACTGTCTTTTTTAACACAGGCCTGTGCAGCTAGTGGCCGTGGGCTGAATCACAATGACAGAAAAAAAAGATGCCAAAAAAGGAGGGAGCTCTGTTGCAAAGTTTCTCTCTAGTTTAGATTTTTTATCAATAGATAAAGCCAAAAAAATGTTTTTTGTGTTTACAGTTCAGTGCATAGCCATATTTTTATGCAACTACCAAGGTAAAGACATAAGTTCAATATTATACATTAAAATATAACCATTTATCAGCAACATGAGACTTTTGGAGTATTGCCAAGGGGTGGGCCACATAGCAAAAACCTCTTATTGAAATGATGACAAAAGTGGCACATTCCACAGCAAACACCAACACATCTGTCTCTATTTTAGAATGACTAAAGTGAATGTCTTGGTAAATATCGTCTTCAATTTGCATACTGATTCAAAAGGCAAATAACAGGATAAAACAAAGAAAGTGTTATATAGAAGAAGCAAAACATAAAGTATAGGCAGGCACTAGATAAAGAGTAAAGGGCCTAGTTATAAAACTGAAAGGTGGTAATCTATGCCATGCCATACTTATGACAGTGGTTATTATTTTACTATAAATGTGAACCTGTGCCCAGATCGTGCACACTAAAGTATTTGCATATTCTAAACAACAATTAAAAGCAGTTCAAAGCAAGCCATAATTCCTCTCTGTAACCATAAGTATTGTGGAGACATTTCGTTTTCAAAGTGGAAGTTAAACTTTGCATTTTTGTATTAGTTTTGCTGTTTGGGTGTATTAGTTTTGCTGTTTGGGCTGTGTACATTCATGTACAAATACACATTTTTTAGTGTCCATCGGATTTTCTTTCACTTCTGCTGAAAAGTGATGTGGTATAGGAGTCCTTTGGATTCCTATCTAAATCATCACAGCACCAACAATATTAATGAATTGGTGGGGGGACCTCCATTGCCTTCCTCTTTGCTCCAGTAAAAAGACACTGGTTTAATTATTATTTAATACATTTGATTGTTTTCACCAATGTGTCAATATGTTTGCAGAACATGGTTGCTTCAGTTCCCAATGGTAATGCCACAGTAAGCTAGGTCACCCCATAGTCACAGGTTAACAAAACAAAAAGCCAGCTGGTTCTAATACTGACCAGCTTGAGCTTTAGTCACCCAGTTTTCTTATTAACATCTGAGAGAGATAATTGTTTTTGCTAAACAAGTTCCCCCAAGTCCTTTGTCCTAAGTCATATGGACCCCATATCCCTTCACAACAGACCTACAGCGGGGATCCAAAAAGCAGCAGCCTAACCCTGTTTACTCTCTGGCTGATACAGAAAATGTTAGCGGCGTATTGGTACATAGTTCTAAACAGTTCACTGTGAGATGAGATTTCATATCCCTGATTACTGTGGTTACTAACAGGAAATATAGTGGTCACAATTTCCCTGTAATATCATAGCCTATGAGTGAAAAGAGTTCCAAGACGGTGGGAAAAACTACCTTAAAGTATGTACAAATCCTAACAATGAAAAAATAAAAACATTTGCTCCCTTTTGTCCCGAAGGCCATTGAAAGGATTGTGTTATATTTGTTTGATAGGTTCAAAAAATACCTGTTGATCCTTCCAGAAATCCTGTGGGCTGACCATTTGCTAAGCACTTTGGTTCAAATTACTAAAAGGCATTCTGGGACTGCTGTTGATGTGTATTATGGCATAGTAATAAGCCTCCCAGATTTTGGAAGTGCTACATTGACTCATATTTAATTTTCTTGCTGCTCTGCACTTATATCAGTTATTATTGTTCCCAGTCCTTTCTGTGGACTCCAACTTTCAGTGGCCGGAAGGAGAAGCCGGGTAAGCCGCCGAAGCCACCCACGACCTGGATGGGGTAAGTGCGGGGCTGGCGAGCAGGCGAGCGGGGCTGGTGAGCGGGTGAGGATGGCGAGTGCACGTGTGGGGGGGGGTGTTTGCTGCCCCCCCAAAAAAATTGAGCAACAGCCACCACTGGAGGAGAGGGTTGTTCTGTAGCCCTGTCCAAAGGACTTATTGTTGTTCCTCTATAGCAGTTTTTCTCAACCTGGGTTCCATGGAACAGTAGGTTTCCTCCAGTAGTTGTTAAAGGCTGTTAGAGGTTCCTTCAGCAATAAACAACTTATCCCTCCCGGATGCATCTCCACTGGCAGAAATTACGTTTTTAGCTATCTGTAGGGGGTATTCTTCCCAATGACATCAAATGCAAGAAGCATTCTCTACAGTCCCAAGAGCTGTAGATATAGTAATTATTACAAGGGAGTTTTCTTAGCCCGGAAAGTTCATTCAACGGTTCATCCATGTTGAAAAGGTTGAGAAAGGCTGCTCTATAGATATAGTACAATGGGAGGGTTTTGTCATCATGGGGACAAAAAGAGAGTTACTGGCAGAATTACCAGGTTAAAAAAAGTGAAAAACACCTGAAAAAAAGAAGAAAACTAATGCAGGCATCTGGACAGCTAAGCTGTTTTATAGTCAATTTTAGTTCTTGTGTTTTGATACATTTTAAAGAGTATGTTTCCCCAAGATTTCATATTCCTGATATGTGTTTGTTGTACCATCTACTTGAGTTAAAATGCTTCCTGTTCTCTTTGCATTGCCTCCTTTGTGTGAAATACATGGTACAATGGTACAATGTCGGCACTTCAGGTAGGGGGCCACCGGCAACTGTGTTTATAGACGGCAGATGCCAACCAATGGATGACCACTGGCACCCACCAATGGTTGGAAAGACACACAGGACAGAGCCCTGCCTATGTAAACAAGCCAGAGTGGGGAAGTTTTGGATTTTCTTTCCCCGCAAAGCAGGGTATAAAAACCATTACTTCCCTTAGTAAAAGCAACTCACATAGTACACCAAAACACTAGCTAGGCACAAAGTTAACCCTTTGATTGCCCTAGATGTTTAACCCCTTCCCAGCCAGTGTCATTAGTACAGTGACAGGGCATATTTTTTAGCACTGATCACTGTATTAGTGTCGCTAGTTCCCAAAAAGTGTCAAAAGTGTCAGTCAGTTTCCGATTGTCAGACACGATATCGCAGTCCCGCTATAAGTCGCTGTAAACAAGGCAGAGCTCTGTCCTGTCAGCAGGGAAGTTATGGATTTTCTTTCCCCGCAAAGCAGGGAATAAAATTCATTACTTCATTTGGCAAAAGCACCTCACATAGTACACCAAAACACTGGCTATGCACAAAGTTAACCCTCTGATCACCCTAGATGTTTACCCCTTCCCAACCAGTGTCATTAGTACAGTTACAGTGCATATTTGTTAGCACTGATCACTGTATTAGTGTTAATGGTTCCCAAAAAGTGTCAAATGTGTCAGTTAGTGTCTGATTGTCAGCCACAATATCGTAGTCCCGCTATAAGTTGCTGATCGCCACCATTACTAATATAAATAAATAAATTAAATAAAAATTCCAGTATATATACCATAGTTTGTAGACGCTATAACTTTTGCGCAAACCAATCAATATACGCTTATTGGGAGTTTTTTGTTTTTTTATATGTGGCAGAATACTTATTGGCCTAAATTTATGAAGAAATTTGATTTCAATTTTTTTTTTTCATTGGATATGTTTTATAGAAATTAAAAAATACAGATACAGCCACCTGGGTGGAGTACAAGAGTTAATTGGGAGAGATGTAGGTGTGGCACTGTTCATATAAGATCTGTGCCTTGCAATGTGATTTAGAATGAACTTGGATGTACTATAAGGATTGGAGTGATCTAAGGTGACTGATGCTAACAATTAACATTATAAATAGAGAATAAATGATATACAAAGCTAAAAATTATTAGCAAATATCTGAAGTGATAAGTGTTTGTATTTCTTGTATGCTGCAACTTTTAAATAAAACCTTAAAGTGATAGGTGCTTCAGATATATATGTGGTACAACCCCTGCATTAGATATATAACAATCAAAATAGTACAGTACATATATACTGTACATACATATACATGGCACTTCATTCATTTTAAATATTTCACATTCCTATCACTTGTCTTTGTGTATTTTCTGCTTCTCTTAATTATTTTTTAATCTCTGAAACTTAAAAAAACTTTTTTACATGAATATTTAACCCTTTTATTTTTGTCTTATATTGGTGAAGGAATTTGACTGGTAGCAACACGGGGAAGCAGTGTCTTGCAATGTTAAGGTTATATGCTCAAAAGGTCCTGGCTGCTCAGGGTATCATATGTTGGCCAATCTGTTAATGTCTACCTTCCATGTTTAGAATGTAACCTTTGACCCAGCACTTCTTTTTCTCTGCAATTATTGTCTGCTGACCTCTGAAGTGCCTTTCATTGGTAAGCGATGTTCTTTAGGTCTGTTGCCACAGTAATGTAAAAACCCTGACGGGGGCACAAGCATATTGGCTGACACAGCCAGTTTATTATAGAAAATGCTGCAAATAATTGAACCACACTACTATGCGCTCACAGAGGATATAGTGATCTAAAAATATCAATCCCTTTTATGGTGGGCTGCTACTATTATATATAAAACAAACAGCAAAACCATGAGTGTATTAAAATACTTCAACACTCTAGCAGCACTCCGCCTCTTTCATTCACATCGCATAAAACCACCCAGTGATACATTTGGGTAAATAGAGTCCATTCATAAAGTGGGTAAAGTGTCTATAAGTGTCACGCTTACCCCTAACGCAGGTGGTCAGACACTATAGCTGGCTTCTGTGTTCATCACCTATAGCAGCCCCCTTTCCCATAATGCAAGCAGGCCTACCGATACTCTGTTGCCCCCAGGAATTATGCACAATGCTATAGTGTCTGGCTACCACGCTAGGGGAGGCGCGAACTGAGCAAAGCAAACAGGTACTTGCGGTTGGCCGAGTGGTTCAATGACAGTCCAGGTAAAAGGCAGGCCGAGTCCAGAGAATAGTCGATATCCAACCCAGGGCCATAAACAGGGGAATCCAATCTATCAGAGCAGGGCAGACAAACAGGTAACTTGATCAGGTATTACACACGCTATCACAAGCTTGACACTGCAGGCTTGGCTGGCTTATATCAGGTTTGGTCTCCACCCAGAGTTTGGCCGCAATCAATCACCTTGCAGGTGGACAGACAGACAAGGAGATGCCACAGCCAAAACCAGGATGCTGTAACCAGCAGCTATGACGGAGCAGGAGCATACACGCTCCTGACACTAAGGAAGTCCATAAATTGGTGTACTGAGGTCTTTCTTGATCTTCACCAATGGACCCGTGACTCCAACCACCAAAGATACACCTGGTGAATGACGCTGCTCTTTGACACCACACTGACCAGAAATGACTGTAACAATGGTGGTTTATCTATATTGCGTTAATTAATCCATCAAGAGGCTAGTAGTCCACAGCGCAATGGTCATCATATACTAAAACTCGAACAGGAAAAAATGAAACCACATAGTGTAATCCCATTCAGGTTTTTTATTTTAAATGAACCTTCCCCCTTTAAAATCGCACTTACAAGAAAATACACAAATTACATGAATCCATACTTCAACAATCAGATTGCCATCATAAGATATGTGACTAGCGTCCCATCACAGTCCTAGCCCACTGTTGCAGTGTCAGACACCCTCAGACAAAGTTGTAATGACGAAACACATCAGGGAGGGACCAGAAGTGACATCAGCACACTACCGGATGCGGCATGCACTGCCGCAACAGAGGGCCACGAGTGTGGTGAGACGTCAGTCACAGATCTTACGGTGGCAATCTGATTGTTGAAGTATGGATTAATGTAAAGACTTTATTTTATGCATTTCTTGTAAGTGCGATTTTAAAGGGGGGGGTTCATTTAAAATAAAAAACTGAACGGGATTACACTATGTGGCTTTGTTTTTTCCTTTTTGAGTTTTAGTGTATGATGACCATTGTGTTGTGGACTACCAGCCTCTTGATGGATTAATGATTGCGATATAGATAACTCGCTAGAAAAAAGCAAAAAAAGGGACTTTGGACTTTTTTTTTTGCTTTTCTCGAATTAAACCTCTAGGACGTGGCACATTGTGTGATGATACAATGACATTTTATTGATTCATAACTTGCTATTGTTACAGCCATTTCTGGTGAGTGTGGTGTCAAAGGGGAGTGGCATTCAACGGATGTATTTTTGGTGGTTGGAGTCACGGGTCCAAAATTGAACATCAAGACCTCAGTACACCAATTTATTGACTTTCTTAGAGACACTTTACCCACTTTATGATTGGACTTGATTTACCCAAATTTTTCACTGGGTGATTTTATGTGAATGAAAGAGGTGGAGAGCTGCTAATGTTTGGAAGTATTTTAATACACTCATGGTTTTAATGCTTTTTTATAATATTTTATGAAAATGTCAGTTCTTCTAGTTTCTAAAATTCAAATCTATACAACAAGAATAATTGTGGGGGCTATTTTTTTCCCCAGAGTCAAATTTTAGAGAAAGTGCATCTTTGTGATGAATGTAAAAACCATCTGTTCTTTTACTCTCCAAATCTGAATTTTTTTTTAAAAAAATTATTCTGAAGAAATCCCTGTGTGTTTGTCTGTGCCCATGTGGGAAAATGAATCTAATGGGAGTGGTTCCATAATTATCAATCAGTTGTGCACCTGCAGGGCACTAATGAGGAAATATGCTGGGCCTGCATCCCTTTAGACATGTTGCTATTGGGAGTATCTCACCAAAAATGAAATTTTTGTTGCAGGGGATGCCTGAAATCCAATTTGTATCTTAATGCAGACTTCTGGGAAAATCAGTGAGCCAATCGCACAAGCGGGGAATTATGTTTCTTGGGGGGGGGGGGGGATGTTCTGTATAACCACTTGCCGACCGCCCCCTGTATATATACGTCGGCAGAATGGCACGTACAGGCAGAACCACGTACCTGTACGTGCCATTCTTCCGGCGGGTGGGGGGTCCGATCGGACCCCCCCCGGCCGGCGGGGACGGTCGGGATCGCTTCAGGAGCGATCCGGGATGAGGGGACGGCCAGTGGTTTCTGGCCACCCCCTCGCGATCGCTCCTGGCGAATCAGATGCTTCCTCTGTCTGTGTCAATCAAAACACAGGCAGAGGAAGTGATGTCACGCTCGGTGCGCCGGTCTATGTGACCGGAACGCCGAGCTGTGAACATCTAAAGGTTAGTGCACAAACAGTACACTGACACCAGTACACATAGGCACACAAAACACCCCCCTGTCACCCCCTGATCACCCCCCAGATCACCCCCTCCCCCCCCAGTCACAGTGTCACTAATTGCAGTGATCATTTTTTTACTGATCACTGCATTTAGTGTCAGTGTGACTGTAATAACTGTCAGGGCAGTTAGTTTTAGGTCCAAGGTAGCCCCCCCCCCCCCCCTAATAAAGGTTTAACCCCTTGATTGCCCCCCAGGTAACCCTTTCACCCCCTTTTGCCAGTGTCACTAAGCGATCGTTTTTCTGATCGCTGTATTAGTGTCACTGCTGTCGCTAGGTAACCATTTTTTTTTTTTTAGGTAACCGCCATGTTTATATAGGTTCATAAATAGGTTTATAGGTCAGGTACCCCCATATTACAACCTAAATAAAGGTTTTAACCCCCTGATTGCCCCTAGAGTTAACCCTTTCACCAGTGATCACTGTATAACTGTCACTGGTGACGCTGGTTAGCCAGTTAGTTATTTCGTTATTTAGGTTCCCCGTCAGGTTTTTATATAGCGTCAGGTACCCCCATATATTACCTAATAAAGGTTTAACCCCCTGATTGCCCCTAGTTAACCCTTTCACCCCCTTTTGCCAGTGTCACTAAGCGATCGTTTTTCTGATCGCTGCATTAGTGTCGCTAGGTAACCAGTTTTTTTTTGTATTACTGTTACGGGTGACGCTGGTTAGTTAGCTTGTTTTTTATACTGTCAGGGCACCCGCCATTTATTACCCAATAACGGTTTAACCCCCTGATCGCCCGGCGGGTGATATCAATTAGGTTTTAGGGTCAAATAAGGTCTGCGTCGCCCCAGGTTAGTGCCAGTACCGCAAACACCCACGCACAAAGCATACACCTCCCTTAGTGGCACAGTATCTGAACAGATCAATATCTGATCTGATCAGATCTATACTAGCGTCCCAGCAGTTTAGGGTTCCAAAAAAAAACGCATTGTTAGCGGGATCAGCCCAGATACCTGCTAGCACCTGCGTTTTCCCCCTCCGCCCAGCCCAGCCCACCCAAGTGCAGTATCGATCGATCACTGTCACTTACAAAACACTAAGCACACATAACTGCAGCGTTCGCAGAGTCAGGCCTGATCCCTGCGATCGCTAACATTTTTTTTGTGGTAGCGTTTTGATTCAGTCGCTTCAGTCAGGAGCTTTTTTACCTGTGAATCTCAAAAAAATAAAAAAAAATAAAATAGTTGTCGTTTTATTGTTCTCTCTCTCACTCTATTCTCTCTCTATTGTTGCTCTTTTTTTACTCCATTCTATTCTGCAATGTTTTATTATGTTTTATTATGTTTTATTATGTTTTATCATGCTTGCTTTTCAGGTATGTAATTTTGTTTACTGTGTGTTTTAGTGTTGAGCATTTTTTTGTTTTCAGGTGCGCCATTCAGTTGCAACGCGGATTTATTTATCTTGACAGCAACAGCGTTTGCTCCCACGATACATAAAGCCGCGACTCCAACGCTGTAGGAGGTGATTTCACCACCACAGTTAAAAAAAAGAGCATATATGCCGAAGCATGGGGGCAGCAGGGGGGGGGAGCGATTGGCTCCTAATGCCACGTACATACGGTCGAAATTCCGACCGTGTGTACACGGCATAACTTTTGCGGGAGGATGCCCCCATGCATCGGCATATATAAATGGTGCATGTATGCCCATCATTAGAAGTGGGTGGATGAAGGGAGGTATTCTAATGGTGGGCATACCCACCAATCAATCTCTTTTTTTCGTTCAGCCAAGAGGCTGCATGAAAAAAAAAAGATTACAATATATGTCCAGTATGTTGCTGGACTTTGAATGGTTATACCAGAATGATGCCTGCAGGTTTAGGTATCATCTTGGTATCATTCTTTTCAGCCAGTGATCGGCTTTCATGTAAAAGCAATTCTAGCGGGTAATTAGCCTCTAGACTGCTTTTACAAGCAGTGGGAGGGAATGTCCCCCCTCCCGGATATAAACCGCGCCATTGGGAAATTGGGAAAGCATTTTATCACACCAATCTTGGTGTGGTCAGATGCTTTGAGGGCAGAGGAAAGATCTAGGGTCTAATAGACCCCAATTTTTTCAAAAAAAGAGTACCTGTCACTGCCTATTGCTATCATAGGGGATATTTACATTCCCTGAGATAACAATAAAAATCATAACAAAGAAAAAAAATGGAAGGAACAGTTTAAAAATAAAATAAAAAAGCTAAATAAATAAAAAAAAAAAAACAAAAAAAAAAAAAAAAAGCACCCCTGCCCCCCCTTCTCTTGCGCAAAGGCGTACACAAGCGTTGGTCTGGCGTCATATGTAAACAGCAATTGCACCATGCATGTGAGGTATCACCGCGAAGGTCAGATCGAGGGCAGTAATTTTAGCAGTAGACCTCCTCCGTGAATCTAATGTGGTATCATGTAAAGGCTTTTAAAGGCTTTTAAAAATGTATGTAGTTTGTCGCCACTGCGTGTTTGTGCGCAATTTTAAAGCATGTCGTGTTTGGTATCCATGTACTCGGCCTAAGATCATATTTTTTATTTCATCAAAAATTTGAGCAATATAGTGTGTTTTAGTGCATTAAAATAAAAAAAAGTGTATTTTTTCCACAAAAAATGCGTTTGAAAAATCGCTGCGCAAATACTGTGTGGAAAAAAAAAATGCAACACCCACCATTTTAATCTGTAGGGCCTTTGCTTTAACAATATATATAGTGTTTGGGGGTTCAACGTAATTTTCTTGCAAAAAAAAAAATATGTTTTCATGTAAACAAAAAGTGTCAGAAAGGGCTTTGTCTACAAGTGGTTAGAAGAGTGGGTGACGTGTGACATAGGCTTCTAAATGTTGTGCATAAAATGCCAGGACAGTTCAAACCCCCCCCCAAATGACCCCATTTTGGAAAGTAGACACCCCAAGCTATTTGCTGAGAGCAATGTTGAGCCCATTAAATATTTTTTTTTTTTGTCCCAAGAGATTGAATAATGAAAAAAAAAAATATATATATATTTTTTTTACAAAAAGTTGTCACTAAATGATATATTGCTCAAACATGTCATGGGCATATGTGGAAATACACCCCAAAATACATTCTGTTGCTTCTCCTGAGTACGGGGATACCACATGTGTGGGACTTTTTGGGAGCCTAGCTGCGTACGGAACCCCAAAAACCAATCACCGCCTTCAGGCTTTCTAAGGGTGTAATTTTTTTATTTCACTTCTCACTGCCAATCACAGTTTCGGAGGCCATGGAATGCCCAGATGGCATAAAACCCCCCAAAATGACCCCATTTTGGAAAGTAGACACCCCAAGCTATTTGCTGAGAGGTATTGTGAGTATTTTGCAGATCTCGCTTTTTGTCACAAAGTTTTGAAAATTGAAAAAAAGAAAAAAATTTTTTTTTTTTCTTTACTTTCTTCATTTTCAAAAACAAATGAGAGCTGTAAAATACTCACCATGCCTCTCAACAAATAGCTTGGGGTGTCTACTTTCCAAAATGGGGTCATTTGGGGGGGTTTTGTGCTATTTTGGCATTTTATGGCCTTCGAAACGGTGATAGGTAGTGAGGAGTGAAATCAAAAATTTGCACCCTTAGAAATCCTGAAGGCGGTGCTTGGGTTTCGGGGCCCCGTACGCGGCTAGGCTCCCAAAAAGTCCCACACATGTGGTATCCCCATACTCAGGAGAAGCAGCAAAATGTATTTTGGGGTGCAATTCCACATATAACTATGGCATGTGTGAGCAATATATCATTTAGTGACAACTTTTTGAAAAAAAAAAAAATCTTTTTTATTTTTGTCTTTATTCAATCACTTGGGACTAAAAAAAAAAATATTCAATGGGCTCAACATGCCTCTCAGCAAATAGCTTGGGGTGTCTACTTTCCAAAATGGGGTCATTTGGGGGGGTTTTGTACTTCTCTGCCATTTTAGCACCTCAAGAAATGAAATAGGCAGTCATAAATTAAAAGCGGTGTAAATTCCAGAAAATGTACTCTAGTTTGTAGACGCTATAACTTTTGCGCAAACCAATAAATATACGCTTATTGGCATTTTTTTTTACTAAAGACATGTGGCTGAATACATTTTGGCCCAAATGTTTGACTAAAATTGAGTTTATTAGATTTTTTTATAACAAAAAGTAGAAAATCTCTTTTTTTTTTTCAAAATTTTCGCTCTTTTTCCGTTTATATCGCAAAAAATAAAAATCACAGAGGCAATCAAATACCATCAAAAGAAAGCTCTATTTGTGGGAAGAAAAGGACGCAAATTTCGTTTGGTTACAAAATTGCATGACCGCGCAATTACCAGTTAAAGTAGTGCAGTGCGAAATTGAAAAAAGACCTCTGGTCCTTTGGCTGCCAAATGGTCCGGGGCTGAAGTGGATAAAGTACATTCTGAGTACAGAACAACTCCAGGTAGCTATAGTGCATTGCATTTTCAGACAACTACAGAGCTGCAGATTGAAAAAGAAAGGTAATTTTTAATAACATTCAATTACAATATGACTTGTGTCGCAATTATATACGCTATATTATTTTTTCTTTATTTTCAATTTTTTTTCCCCCACAAAATGGGAGTTACCCTTTAAGCATTTATGAAATAATATCATGAACCGCAGATCTGTTTTAGCCAGTTTATTTTAGCAGCCGAGGTCTTGTTTTATAGGCAAGCAGAATGCCTTGTAAAGATATGATGTAACAGATATCTTTTGGATTGAAGCTACACTGTTTGTACAAAGGTTTTGTACTTCCCACTTTTGTGAACACTTGACACCTAGCCTTTAGTGACACCACTATATCCTCTTGAGGCTTGACAGTGAGTATTAACCACAGGGGCACCACATGCATACCATGCCCCGTGAATAACAAATGTTTCACTGTAACGACTCAAACGATCAAACATGGGATATTAAATTATGTTTTTTTTTTATATTAGTTCTCATAACATAGCATTTTTTTTTTAAATGCACCAGAATGATTGAGCATTGGTCACGACAATGACTTTTATATTATGACTACCTATGTGGTTGTCCAGCTTTACTAACATCCAGGAATCTGGTGTCAGTTGTTAAGGTACATTTTTTTTTTGTCATTCCGATTGCTGCCAGATATTAAGTAGTGCTTTTTTTTTTCTTTTTTTACCACCTCAGCGTTCGTTAAAGAGACTTTTATTCAACTTAACGTTCATTTCTGTCTCTTTCTTTAAGTCACATCATTGTGGTATTTTCAATTTTAAATTTAAACATTAATTTTACCACCCCCCTCCGACCCACCCCGCACCCACCTTGCAATCATTTTATTCAGGACGTTACCTGTTGTTATTCTGTTGCCGAATACTCTGAGATATTTATCGTGAAACCTCTTCTGCGTATTTCCATGTATTTTAAAAAAAATTCCACGGTGTCCATTTATCCGTCCCAGCCCCGCCCACTTCAATCACTTCCCCTTTCTCATCGATATTCTCTAAGTTTTGAATTTTACTTATCTGGAAAATTAGGTCCCCTAAGTAGTCCGAAATCTATTTCAAATGCTTTTGAATTACCTTACAGAGTGTAATCCTCCTTGATCTTGTTAAGTTTGCCCTCCCATGCAAATTAGATGGTCCTCACAACACTGGCTACGATGTCCAGATTTCGGTTGGCACCTTTGCCTTGCACTGTCTTATGGAGCCACAGTTGCATGCGTGCTCCCAGTTGGCACCCACAGACACATCCTCAGAAATGGATAGATGGCCACTTTCTTTCTTATCCTCCTTCCTGTGCTGTCCTTTCTTAACAGTGCATGTGGGGTGGAAGTTCAGGAAAGAAGCTTTCTAGAGCCAGCAGTGTTGTACATTTAGCTCGGAAACTCTTTGTACGCATGAATCAAGCAGAATTATGTATGGGGAAATGTGTAAAAGGTTCTGAATCCAATCATTTAAAAAAAATGGAGCATCTATTATTATTAAAACTTTCTTTGTAAAGTTAAATTTTTTTCTGCCATTATGCTTGTGTGCGTATATATATATATATATATATATATATATATATATATATATATATATGTGTGTGTTCCTTGCAATTCTACAGGGACGCTAATATATTTATATATATTTAAGTATGTAATCTTAACTCAAAAAATACTTTCTATTGCTTGTAGCCGACTTCAAATTCATTTTTCTTGCTGCTGTGCACTGACTTCCTGTTAGAGGGTGGCTACCTTCGTTTTACATGGCCCCACTGTAAGTAGGAATATAGCCACCCTCTCTTGCTCGCTCTTCAGATGGTCTATGAACTATGAGATTCAGGATTCAGCTGATTGCAGTGCACGTATTTGTACTTTGTTATTGTAGTGGATCGAGGGAGAATACTGTAATCATGAAATAATCCTCCTATGAGAAGTAAAGACACTACAGAGGCTAGATTGGATTGAAAAGAAGCTTATTGAATTGTTACTACTCTGTCAGTTTGGGAGGCGCTGGCTTTTCTTTTGTTTTTTTGATTGTAACACTTTGTATAATGTATTTGCTGGCTGCATCACAGAAGAGGCTTGCAAATTACCATCAGTCTATTAGTATCCAGCCCTGCTGCCAACACAGGCTGCAATACGCAGAATGCACAGCGACTGGGTGCTGTACTGAGGGGTACTCAGGTTTTGGGCTGTATGCATTCTGGGACAGTTGCTAGAAACACAGAATTCTTATTACTAATGGGGCATTTATTGAATTTTGCCCTCTGTATGGCAATAACATGCCATAACTTTCTAACATTCATTAAAAACTAAAATACCACTTTTGGTTGCAGTAATAATGTAGCAGCTGTGTCTTCGCTGTATGTTTTCTGTTCCTGTCTATACAGTGCTGTTCATATATATGTTTTAGACAAGGGGTTAAGTAACCGTCCAAGGTTCAATCTCATCCCTATAGGTCATGATTTCTCAACCAGGGTGGAATACTAGGGTTCCTCCAGAGATGGCTAGGGGGTTACTTGAGCAATAAGCAATTTCCATTTCTTAGATAAGTTCCCACTGACACCATTGATCCTTTTAGCCATCTGTAAGAGGGTAATACTGACGCGTACACGCGATCGGATTTTCCGCCAGCAAAAGTCCGATGTGAGCTTTTGGTCGGAAATTACAATTGTGTGTATGCTCCATCTGACTTTTGCTGGCTGAATTCCCGCCAGCAAAAGATTGAGAGCAGGTTCTCAATTTCTCGGTCTGTACCAATTCCGACGCGCGAAATTCCTCTGCATGCTCGGAAACAATTTGACGCATGCTCTGAACTTAAGCATTGAACTTAATTTTCTCGGCTCGTCGTAGTGTTGTACGTCACCGCGTTCTTGACGGTCGAAAGTTCAGAGAACTTTTGGGTGACCGTGTGTATGCAAGCCAAGCTTGAGCGTAATTCTGTCGGAAAAAACATCCAAGATTTTTCCGACGGAAAATCTGCTCGTGTGTACGCGGCATAAGTGTAAGGAACATTCTTCCCACTGACCATCACATCAATGTATCATGAGTTGTACATACAGTAATATTTAGCAGGAGCCCCCCTGACACCAGAAAGTTATTTCAAGGGTTCCTCCGTGTAGAAAAGATCGAGAGAGGTTGCTATAGGTGTTTGCAGATGAACAGTCACATTCCTGTTAGATGTGAATGCTCAGGTCAGTTATCTTAAGACTGTGGAAGTAAAAAGATTCCTTGTGTATAACCTCTATGGGCTGGGTGACACTTTTATAGTGAAGTTTATGCTTGATATGTGTAGACAGAAACTGCCAAATGGTTGTAATGTTGGACATGTGGAAATGATTTGTAGGACTATGGAAATAAAAGCACCGGATTACCAGAAATGGTTCTATGAATTTAAAGGCAACCTGTCATGAAAAAAAAAAATCATGAAGGCCGCAACAATCACAAAAGAATGTTTTGGAACTAAAGAGTGCAGAAATTGCAAATACATTAATACGTGACATTTAGGACTTCAACTACGAGGAAATATTATCTAAACTGAATTTATTCTCTCTTTAGAACAGACGACTAAGGGTGGATATTATTTCCTAGTATAAATACATAATGGCATAATGGCATAATAAATACATAATGGCAGGGAAGGGGTTAACACTAGGGGGCGATCAAAGGGTTACATGTTCCCTTGGGAGGGGCTTTCTAACTGTGTGGGGCAGTGTCACACTGAAGGAAAAGAGAGATCCATGATTCAGCTTAGCTGAATCACAAGATCTCTCTTTCCCTTCCTGACAGATCCGCCGTTTGCCTTGTTTACACAGGCAGACAGCTGATCCGTCTCTCCTGTGAACGATTGGTGGGTCGTGCTCCCGCTGTGTCCAATCACAGTGGGAGCGACACATCGGCGGCGCGTGGTACATGATTTTGGGGCCACCCTGCGGCAGTAACTGTACGTGGGGTGGTCCGGAAGCGGTTAACCTAAAATGTATGTCTAGAAAAACATATTCTCTTACTTTTAGACAGAGTGGGAAAAGATTATAACCCTTCTATCGGGGGCTCCATTAGAAAGATTTTCCCCTCACTTATTGCCCTACTGACAATTGTCATACAATCAGAAACCTCCCTGATAGTATTAAATGATGGATGAGTTTCAGCCTATACCTTTCAGTGCTGAGTGACAATCAAACCAAACCAAATTTCCAACCCCATGTGCATAAATGCAGCCCCAAACCTGGCATTAACCTCCACCATGGTTCACTATTGCCCGAAGACACTTAACCATGTCTGCTCTCCAAGCCTTTGGTGAACAAATGTCCTTTTGTTACAGTCAAACATTTCAAATTTGTACAGTCCAGAGAACCTGCTTTAATCTGTATGCCATGTATTGTTCTTTTTTGGTATAGGCAAGTTTCTTATCCTGTCTATGTCAGAGATATGGCTTTTCAGCCTAATATCCTTACAAAAAAAACATTTTTGATCAGACCTCCCCAGACTGTTTATGGGTGTACCTGGGTCCTATCAATTCCTTTTAGATCTGAGCTCATGGTGCCATTGGACATCTTACGATTGCAAAGGGAAGTCAGCATGATGTGCGTTAGTTCCCTTGGACAACTACCTCGTTTTCGATGTTACCTCAATGTTGTGTTAGTGTTTTGTGCATCTGCAAAACAGCTTGGATGGCACATCTGGAACTACCTGTCTCCCATGTCTCTAATCTCTGCTGGGACCTGGAATGGTTCAGGGGGAAGGGCACATGCTTGTGCCCCCCCTTCCTTTTCTGGCCAGACAGGCTGCATGCTTGTTATGATGTACCATAAAAACCGATGACTGTGCAACAGCGGCTGTCCTAGCAACCAATGATGCCATTAGGTGCCTCATCCCTAATCAGAAGGAAGCTCCCGGTACAGCAGTATATGACAGGGGAGCTTGCTACAGAGTGCTGTAAAGATCCAGGGCAGCAGCCCTGACACAGTACATGTAGTACTTTGTCCCATCTCCCTGTAACACTAGCTGTAATGTAGCGTAGGATGCCTACAATCCCCCGCCTTTTGCCCCTATCTGCTTTGGTGCACAGCCTTCCAACACTGCAGGTAGCTAGCAAAATAATGGCTAGTTTGCTGGTGAGCGCCTAGCTCCAGCTGAGGCAAATGTCAGCTAGATACTGTATATCTGCAAATGTATTTTACCTAAAACCCAGTCTTTATCTTTATGCTAGAAGCAGGTTTTAATTAGGTCCCCCTACTGTAGAGCAGGACTGAATGCTGGACCCCCTTTGCAAGTTACAAACTGATGAGCTGTGTACCATTTTCTCTTTGCTATATGATGGGCATATAATACATTTTATAAATAAAAGGGATTTGTTTACACCATTTCTCATTGCTTGTTGGTTGCTCCAAAATGGTTTCTTTCACGGAAAGAATTTCAGCCCATGTTCTCAGTGTGCGGTAAAGGGGGTGCTAATAAGCACTGCATTCTTACAAGAATTAATTGTAGAGGACATTTATTACCATATACTTCACTTTTTAACCCATTTCTTTTACTTTCTTTCAACTCAACCTGCCACTTAAATGAATTACTTTGTTTTTTTCTAGTCAATAATAAAAGTAACCTAATTGGTTTTCAATGTTTTGAAAACCTTGTCAAGCAAGCAAATCAAAATCTGTATGAGGATGTCAGCCTATGTTCTGTTGCCACTTTGGCTTTCCTGATTGCCATTCATTTCCACACGATTTCAATGTATCTTTTTGTAAATAAAACCTTAAGATGTTGGACTATATGGTATTTGGCCTTAAGTGGGCAATCTTGTATGCATAAGAATGGTTGGTTGAGAGTGTAAGTTCTCGGAGCCTTCATTCCACTTGCTGGGCTTTTGTTGTTCTCATAATTCTCTGTGGCCTCTTCACATGAATGTCATTCATATGGGGCTCATACTAAATGCTTTGAAGGAACTCACAAACCTTGAGACGCATTGAAAAATAAGTAATACAAATTAAGAATCCCTAAGATGAGAGGTCCTCAAAACCTTTACAGTCGTAGGGGCACTAAGGGCACTGTGTGCGAAATGGATGTGGTTCCCAACAAAATAAATGCTATAAGTATTTATCTATTAACCACAAAAAAAGTTTTAATCCATGGTTGGACACCTCAATTATGGACAGTTTCAGTAGTTATTTTCTTAGTTTTGTATTTTAAGATTTGTTAATTACAGGATGGTAACAATATGCTTGGCCAGCGTTTTCCATATCTGTTTACTCATGTGTTTTCCATATGAGGTCTGCAATGTCTGAGAACCATATGTACTAATAAAACGTAATATTCAACTCAAACTGCTGTGGTCAACTTTTGGCCACATGAAGACTAACTCCAGACAAAACTTTCGTTCTGAATTTTATAGAGTGGGCAAGGGTTAGAACATCTCTAGATTGTTATTACTCTCGTTGTACCCATTGAGGGGATTTACTCTCACTTCTCTCCCAGTAATACTGTGTCAGAATAACAGGAATGAATATAATATCTCTCAGACAAGAAAAGCAGTGGGTTGAGGCAGTAGAAAAGCACACATATTTAATAGAGTGGGGAAAGGTTAAAACATATGTCAAATTTTCATTTTGTCTGTCTTCCCATCTCAGTGACACACACAATCCATAGATTCTTTCAGCTATACTAAATAGCATAGATGGACAAATCTCCCACTGTTGGCTATTGTATTCTGAAAGCTGTCACCTGTGGCTGCCAGAATATCTGAATATGTTGCAGTCACTGTTCAGCTAACTTTTCTTAGCCCAGTTACTTCAATTTCTTAGTCAAAGTTTATGCAGCCAGGTGGTGTTGGCAGGGCAACCGGAGCTCGAATTTCTGCCAATTTATAGGAATCAGCCACAATTTGAGCCATGTAAAGCCACATTTACCCATTCAGACAAAACTTTTACAATTGCCCCTTATTTTACTGCACCTTAACTTTACTACTACATTTTGAATGACACCCCAATGAACATATACAGCACACCACAATGCACCTACATTATAGTGCAACACAAGACAGTTATAAACAGTGCACTATATTGTAAAAATGGTGCAGGGGTACATTTGCACTGGGTACACTCACAGGATGTTACAGCGATGAGTATAGCAGTATAGCAGTAGCTCTCCCACTGCGTCTGACTTGCAGGCCTGGCCGGTCCGTACCCAAGGGGAGGCTTCCAGGAAGCATGGCATGTCCCTGCACTTTCCCTTTGGAACTTCTCTCTGCTGCCAAACACTGTTCCTGACACATGGGTGACCTGTCCATACACTACCCACACGCAAAATGCGTGCCAAGCCCAGGAGCCAGGGCCTTAAATAGACTTTACAAAAAACACACAGGAGGGCACAAATGCCTAGTCCATTACCAGAGATTTATTGTAAAAGATGAAAATGTTAACAAAATGAGTACTCACAAAAGTAGAAGGCATTAAAGCTATGAAGCATAATCCAGTGTGGAAATTGCATAGCATGACAAACAAAACCGTTGCATTGGCGAGCGAGTTTTTTGTAGTTTTCACTGGATTTCCTGATCTGAGGAGGGCTGCACTGGTGGAGCATTCCTTAATGTTACCCTTGCCATCCATGATCTTCTGTACTTTTTGTCTTTGGTCTATCAGCGCGCTGGAAGTGATTGCATGCTTTGTGTCTTAAATAGACTCTGCCTGACCCAAGATGGTCACAAGAGCCACATGGGGAGCCAGCGTAGCTGCCCCAGTTATACATGAACCATAGAGGAACCATGTTCCTCTTGACTTCCTCTCCCTCTGCAATGCCTTTCAGTTTGAGAGCCACCTGCAAGGGAGAAAGAAGACTGTACCTGCCTAAACACAGGCTAAACACCTAGTGTGCATGCAGGCTAAACGTAATAATAACAATAGTTAAAGAAATCTTTCAGCATGCTTGCAATTGTGTGTGCAATTCATTCAGAGAAGCAGCAGAAGGATAATCATATGACTTCTGATAAGAACTCACAGGTTTGCTGTGGGTATTAGACTGTTCTATGATTATGCAATGTTACTGAAGAAATATTTGTTTATGGCTGGTTTAAAGGTAACCTGTGTTTACCATAAACCCCCTACACTGCAGGTAGCCATGCATAACAGGCACCTAGAGCTGTCTATGCACAGATCAGATACCTTGTAGACTTCTTGACATTTTTGTTATGTATATATTTCGAAAAAGAAAGTCTTTGAACATACAGTATATTTTGTTTACATTTGTAGTTGTGTAGGACCATCAGATTAGCTCTTCCTTTAGTGTAAAAAAACAACAGTGCAGCGCTAATAAATTAAAAATAATAACATCTAAAACGTCCATATAACATATATGCAGCACAATCCGTGATGGTCTTCAGTGATGAAAAAACATGCAAAGTGACTTTGTGGGAAAATAGGAACCTCCACCAATGGAAAGAATGGCTGCTCAACTCACAGCGTGGACCCTTTAATTATAGAGGGTCAAACACGCATTCCGGCTTGGGGTATAAATCGGCTAGCAGGTCCAGGGTAATCCCTCCTTATGATCAATGTTTAATGGCAATCGCAATTACCATATCATTAGAAACCCACTCTGGATATAGGTCAGCTGGTGGATCCACAGCTATCCCTCAAATATAGCACTATAAACCAAGTGCCTGGTGTAAACAGCATGTGTAACAAGATCAACGATGGCCGCGGGTGATGTCACGTGACCTCCGTCCGTACGCGTTACGTCCCTAGGAGTGGGATTTCATCATCGGATCCTTTAGTGTATCTTGAATCTTGGAGAGTAAGGATGGGCCCGGTGCTCGATGCGAACCCACGTTCGCATCGAGCACCGGGCGTTCGCTCGCTCGGCGAGCCCAGAACTATTTTGGCCGCTCGCATCACGTTCGTGTGATGCGAGCGGCCCCGCAATGCATTGCGGCCGGCGCGGCCGACGCAGTGCATTGCTGGCTGATGATTGGCCAAGCATGCACTGTGACCCCGCATGCTTGGCCAATCACAGCCCCGGAAACTCGAAGAGCCATAATTGGCTACAGGCAGGACGCCTGTAGCCAATTACAGCTCAGGGGCTGTAGTACACGCCCCCCCCTATAAAACGCCGCCACGCCGTCTGCGCCGGTCACATGCTGTTCCGGCGCAGATTGAGCAGGCTGTTCCTGTGACACTCTGCTGCATTTAGATAGATAGAGAGAGAGATTCACTTGCAGAGATTGAGTTAGATAGATTCAGTTACAAAGATTGATTGACAAAGAGGGGCTTGTAGTGTGCTCGTGGCAGGCAGGCAGAGCTCCTATATTTTGTTACCAGAAGCACCTATAGGACTTGTAGTGTGTTCGTGGCAGGCAGGCAGAGCTCCTATATTTTGTTACCAGAAGCACCTATAGGACTTGTAGTGTGTTAGTGGCAGGCAGGCAGAGCTCCTATATTTTGTTACCAGAAGCACCTATAGGACTTGTAGTGTGTTAGTGACAGGCAGGCAGAGCTCCTATATTTTGTTACCAGAAGCACCTATAGGACTTGTAGTGTGTTAGTGGCAGGCAGGCAGAGCTCCTATATTTTGTTACCAGAAGCACCTATAGGACTTGTAGTGTGTTAGTGACAGGCAGGCAGAGCTCCTATATTTTGTTACCAGAAGCACCTATAGGACTTGTAGTGTGTTAGTGACAGGCAGGCAGAGCTCCTATATTTTGTTACCAGAAGCACCTATAGGACTTGTAGTGTGTTAGTGGCAGGCAGGCAGAGCTCCTATATTTTGTTACCAGAAGCACCTATAGGACTTGTAGTGTGTTAGTGACAGGCAGGCAGAGCTCCTATATTTTGTTACCAGAAGCACCTATAGGACTTGTAGTGTGTTAGTGGCAGGCAGGCAGAGCTCCTATATTTTGTTACCAGAAGCACCTATAGGACTTGTAGTGTGTTCGTGGCAGGCAGGCAGAGCTCCTATATTTTGTTCCCAGAAGCACCTATAGGACTTGAAGTGTGTTAGTCCCATCACACACACAGAGCTATATTTTCTTCCCAGAAGCACCTATAGGACTTGAAGTGTGTTAGTCCCATTACACACAAAGAGCTATACTTTGTTCCCAGAAGCACCTATAGGACTTGAAGTGTGTTAGTCCCATTACACACACAGAGCTATATTTTCTTCCCAGAAGCACCTATAGGACTTGAAGTGTGTTAGTCCCATTACACACACAGAGCTATATTTTCTTCCCAGAAGCACCTATAGGACTTGAAGTGTGTTAGTCCCATTACACACACAGAGCTATATTTTCTTCCCAGAAGCACCTATAGGACTTGAAGTGTGTTAGTCCCATTACACACACAGAGCTATATTTTCTTCCCAGAAGCACCTATAGGACTTGAAGTGTGTTAGTCCCATTACACACACAGAGCTATATTTTCTTCCCAGAAGCACCTATAGGACTTGAAGTGTGTTAGTCCCATCACACACACAGAGCTATATTTTGTTCCCAGAAGCACCTATAGGACTTGAAGTGTGTTAGTCCCATTACACACACAGAGCTATATTTTGTTCCCAGAAGCACCTATAGGACTTGAAGTGTGTTAGTCCCATCACACACACAGAGCTATATTTTGTTCCCAGAAGCACCTATAGGACTTGAAGTGTGTTAGTCCCATTACACACACAGAGCTATATTTTGTTCCCAGAAGCACCTATAGGACTTGAAGTGTGTTAGTCCCATCACACACACAGAGCTATATTTTCTTCCCAGAAGCACCTATAGGACTTGAAGTGTGTTAGTCCCATTACACACACAGAGCTATATTTTCTTCCCAGAAGCACCTATAGGACTTGTAGTGTGTTAGTCCCATTACACACACAGAGCTATATTTTCTTCCCAGAAGCACCTATAGGACTTGAAGTGTGTTAGTCCCATCACACACACAGAGCTATATTTTGTTCCCAGAAGCACCTATAGGACTTGAAGTGTGTTAGTCCCATTACACACACAGAGCTATATTTTCTTCCCAGAAGCACCTATAGGACTTGAAGTGTGTTAGTCCCATTACACACACAGAGCTATATTTTCTTCCCAGAAGCACCTATAGGACTTGAAGTGTGTTAGTCCCATTACACACACAGAGCTATATTTTGTTCCCAGAAGCACCTATAGGACTTGAAGTGTGTTAGTCCCATCACACACACAGAGCTATATTTTCTTCCCAGAAGCACCTATAGGACTTGAAGTGTGTTAGTCCCATTACACACACAGAGCTATATTTTCTTCCCAGAAGCACCTATAGGACTTGAAGTGTGTTAGTCCCATTACACACACAGAGCTATATTTTCTTCCCAGAAGCACCTATAGGACTTGAAGTGTGTTAGTCCCATTACACACACAGAGCTATATTTTCTTCCCAGAAGCACCTATAGGACTTGAAGTGTGTTAGTCCCATCACACACACAGAGCTATATTTTGTTCCCAGAAGCACCTATAGGACTTGAAGTGTGTTAGTCCCATTACACACACAGAGCTATATTTTGTTCCCAGAAGCACCTATAGGACTTGAAGTGTGTTAGTCCCATCACACACACAGAGCTATATTTTCTTCCAGAAGCACCTATAGGACTTGAAGTGTGTTAGTCCCATTACACACAAAGAGCTATACTTTGTTCCCAGAAGCACCTATAGGACTTGAAGTGTGTTAGTCCCATTACACACACAGAGCTATATTTTCTTCCCAGAAGCACCTATAGGACTTGAAGTGTGTTAGTCCCATCACACACACAGAGCTATATTTTGTTCCCAGAAGCACCTATAGGACTTGAAGTGTGTTAGTCCCATTACACACACAGAGCTATATTTTGTTCCCAGAAGCACCTATAGGACTTGAAGTGTGTTAGTCCCATCACACACACAGAGCTATATTTTGTTCCCAGAAGCACCTATAGGACTTGAAGTGTGTTAGTCCCATTACACACACAGAGCTATATTTTGTTCCCAGAAGCACCTATAGGACTTGAAGTGTGTTAGTCCCATCACACACACAGAGCTATATTTTCTTCCCAGAAGCACCTATAGGACTTGAAGTGTGTTAGTCCCATTACACACACAGAGCTATATTTTCTTCCCAGAAGCACCTATAGGACTTGTAGTGTGTTAGTCCCATTACACACACAGAGCTATATTTTCTTCCCAGAAGCACCTATAGGACTTGAAGTGTGTTAGTCCCATCACACACACAGAGCTATATTTTGTTCCCAGAAGCACCTATAGGACTTGAAGTGTGTTAGTCCCATTACACACACAGAGCTATATTTTCTTCCCAGAAGCACCTATAGGACTTGAAGTGTGTTAGTCCCATTACACACACAGAGCTATATTTTCTTCCCAGAAGCACCTATAGGACTTGAAGTGTGTTAGTCCCATTACACACACAGAGCTATATTTTGTTCCCAGAAGCACCTATAGGACTTGAAGTGTGTTAGTCCCATCACACACACAGAGCTATATTTTCTTCCCAGAAGCACCTATAGGACTTGAAGTGTGTTAGTCCCATTACACACACAGAGCTATATTTTCTTCCCAGAAGCACCTATAGGACTTGAAGTGTGTTAGTCCCATTACACACACAGAGCTATATTTTCTTCCCAGAAGCACCTATAGGACTTGAAGTGTGTTAGTCCCATTACACACACAGAGCTATATTTTCTTCCCAGAAGCACCTATAGGACTTGAAGTGTGTTAGTCCCATTACACACACAGAGCTATACTTTGTTCCCAGAAGCACCTATAGGACTTGAAGTGTGTTAGTCCCATTACACACACAGAGCTATATTTTCTTCCCAGAAGCACCTATAGGACTTGTAGTGTGTTCGTGGCAGGCAGGCAGAGCTCCTATATTTTGTTCCCAGAAGCACTTATAGGACTTGAAGTGTGTTAGTCCCATTACACACACAGAGCTATATTTTCTTCCCAGAAGCACCTATAGGACTTGTAGTGTGTTAGTGGCAGGCAGGCAGAGCTCCTATATTTTGTTACCAGAAGCACCTATAGGACTTGTAGTGTGTTCGTGGCAGGCAGGCAGAGCTCCTATATTTTGTTCCCAGAGGCACCTATAGGACTTGAAGTGTGTTAGTCCCATTACACACACAGAGCTATATTTTCTTCCCAGAAGCACCTATAGGACTTGAAGTGTGTTAGTCCCATTACACACACAGAGCAATATTTTCTTCCCAGAAGCACCTATAGGACTTGAAGTGTGTTAGTCCCATCACACAGAGCTCCTCTATTTTCTTTGCATAAGCACCCACAGGACTTCTAGTGTGTTAGTGGCATCACACAGAGCTCCTATATATTCTTCTCAGCAGCACCCACAGGACTTCTAGTGTGTTAGTGGCATCACACAGAGCTCCTCTATTTTCTTTGCAGAAGCACCCACAGGACTTCTAGTGTGTTAGTGGCATCACACAGAGCTCCTCTATTTTCTTTGCAGAAGCACCCACAGGACTTCTAGTGTGTTAGTGGCATCACACAGAGCTCCTCTATTTTCTTTGCAGAAGCACCCACAGGACTTCTAGTGTGTTAGTGGCATCACACAGAGCTCCTCTATTTTCTTTGCAGAAGCACCCATAGGACTTCTAGTGTGTTAGTGGCATCACACAGAGCTCCTCTATTTTCTTTGCAGAAGCACCCACAGGACTTCTAGTGTGTTAGTGGCATCACACAGAGCTCCTCTATTTTCTTTGCAGAAGCACCCACAGGACTTCTAGTGTGTTAGTGGCATCACACAGAGCTCCTCTATTTTCTTTGCAGAAGCACCCATAGGACTTCTAGTGTGTTAGTGGCATCACACAGAGCTCCTATATATTCTTCTCAGCAGCACCCACAGGACTTCTAGTGTGTTAGTGGCATCACACAGAGCTCCTCTATTTTCTTTGCAGAAGCACCTATAGGACTTCTAGTGTGTTAGTGGCATCACACAGAGCTCCTCTATTTTCTTTGCAGAAGCACCCACAGGACTTCTAGTGTGTTAGTGGCATCACACAGAGCTCCTATATTTTCTTCTCAGCAGCACCCACAGGACTTCTAGTGTGTTAGTGGCATCACACAGAGCTCCTATATTTTCTTTGCAGAAGCACCTATAGGACTTCTAGTGTGTTAGTGGCATCACACAGAGCTCCTATATTTTCTTCTCAGCAGCACCCACAGGACTTCTAGTGTGTTAGTGGCATCACACAGAGCTCCTATATTTTCTTTGCAGAAGCACCCATAGGACTTCTAGTGTGTTAGTGGCATCACACAGAGCTCCTATATTTTCTTCTCAGCAGCACCCACAGGACTTCTAGTGTGTTAGTGGCATCACACAGAGCTCCTATATATTCTTCTCAGCAGCACCCACAGGACTTCTAGTGTGTTAGTGGCATCACACAGAGCTCCTATATTTTCTTTGCAGAAGCACCCATAGGACTTCTAGTGTGTTAGTGGCATCACACAGAGCTCCTATATTTTCTTCTCAGCAGCACCCACAGGACTTCTAGTGTGTTAGTGGCATCACACAGAGCTCCTATATTTTCTTTGCAGAAGCACCTATAGGACTTCTAGTGTGTTAGTGGCATCACACAGAGCTCCTATATTTTCTTCTCAGCAGCACCCACAGGACTACCGACTACAATGGCTGGAAGACCGCCAAGGGGAGGCAGAGCGTGCAGAGCCAAGAACACAGGGCAGACAGTCTCTGTTTCTAGTGGACGTGGCCGTGGACGTGGACGTGGTCGTGCATCGTCATCAGCACGTGGCCATGGGACACGCGCGTCTTTGTTTTCGGCAGCTGGACATGTGGAGCCGCATCATGCTGAAGGCTTGGTAGAATGGATGACCAAGCCCTCCTCATCCTCCTCATCCTCTCTCACCCAGGCTCAGGGTACTGACAGAGCATCATCAGCCACCCCTTCCCTAGACCCACCATGTCCTCCTGAGGAGTCCCCCGAACTCTTTGAGCACAGTGTTGGGTACATGCTCCAGGAGGATGCCCAACGATTCGAAGGCTCGGATGACGATACCCAGCTTGAGGAATCTGGCAGTACAGTTCCACCAGCTGCAGCTTACTGCCAGGTTTGCTCTAGTGGTGAAGAGGGAGGGGATGATGAGGTCACTGACTCCACGTGGGTGCCTCAAGGGAGAGAGGATGAGGAGGAGGACGAGGAGGAGGAGGATGCGGCGTCACATGTCCAACGAGGCAGGATGCCCCTGGAGGCCAGGTAGAGGCCAGCACAGCAACTGTACAACACCGCAGAGCTCCGCCTGTGCAGGGCGCTGCCTCTGCACGTTATCAGAAAAGTTCTTTGGTGTGGGCCTTTTTTGAGACGAGTGCAGCAGATCGCACCACTGCTATTTGCAATATTTGTCTCAAGCGTATCTCGCGTGGCCAAAACATCAGCCGCTTGGGCACGACAAGCATGACCAGACATATGGCGACCTGCCATGCAGCTCGTTGGCAGGCACACATAAAAGACCCACACCAAAGAACTAAGCGGACCTCTCCTTGCTCCTCCTCAGCTGGGATCTCCATCCCCACTACACCTTCAGTCCTCTCTGAAAGCTGCTCTGAGAGGACTGAAGGTGTAGAATTCGGTGTGTCACAACCAAGTACTTGCAGTACACCGACGTCCGAATGCAGCAGGCAAATTTCCCTGCCCCAGCTGCTGGACCGTAGAAAGAAGTACACTCCCAGCCATCCACATGCCCAGCGGTTGAATGCTAGCCTTGCTAAATTGCTAGCACTTCAACTGCTGCCTTTTCAGTTGGTAGACTCGGCCCCCTTCCGTGAGTTTGTTCAATGTGCGGTTCCTCAGTGGCAGGTTCCCAAACGCCACTTTTTCTCGCGGAAGGCGATTCCGTCTCTCTACCGGCATGTGGAGGGCAATGTCCATGCCTCGCTGGACAGGGCGGTCAGCGGTAAGGTGCATATTACCGCTGACTCATGGTCCAGCAGGCATGGACAGGGACGGTACCTTTCTTTCACGGCCCATTGGGTCACTCTATTGGCAGCTGGGAGGGATGCAGGACAAGGTGCAGTAGTGTTGGAGGTTGTTCCGCCACCACGCCTCCAAAACGCGACTACTGCTACTGGTTGTGACACACCTCTCTCCTCCACCCCCTCCTCTTCTTCTTCCTCCAGTGCTCTGTCCTTGGAACCAGCGGTGCTCCGTAGGCGTACAAGGGGCTACGCAAGTACGCAGGCAAAAAGATGCCATGCCGTGCTTGCGCTGGTGTGTTTGGGGGACAGGAGCCACACTGGGCCAGAGGTTCTGGCAGCTCTGCAGGGGCAGGCCGAGAGGTGGTTGACGCCACGTCAGCTTAAGCCAGGAATGGTCGTTTCTGACAATGGCACCAACCTCCTCTCCGCCCTGCGACAGGGGCAGCTCACCCATGTGCCCTGCATGGCTCACGTCCTCAACCTGGTGGTGCAGCGGTTCTTGGGCAGGTTCCCAGGCTTACAGGATGTCCTGAGGCAGGCCAGGAAAGTCTGTGTGCATTTCCGCCGATCTTATAATGCCAGTGCTCGGCTGACTGAGCTGCAAAAGGAGCTGAACCTGCCCAAGAACCGCCTAATATCTGACATGCCCACCAGGTGGAACTCAACGTTGGCCATGCTGCAGCGACTGCACACGCAGCAGAGGGCCATCAATGAGTACCTTTGCGACTACGGCACCAGGACAGGGTCAGGGGAGCTTGGGTTTTTTTCCCCACGTCAGTGGAGCATGATCAGGGATGCATGCACTGTCCTCTCACCATTTGAGGAGGCCACGAGGATGGTGAGCAGTGACAGTGCATGCATCAGTGACACTGTCCCTCTTGTCCACCTGTTGGAGCATACGCTGCGTGGGATAATGGACAGGGCACTTGAGGCAGAACAGAGGCAGGAAGAGGAGGACTTCCTTGCCTCTCAAGGCCCCCTTTATCCGGACAGTGTTCCTTCTGTCCCACCCATCACACAGGAAGAGGATGAGGAGGAGGAGGAGGAGGAGGAGGATTGTGTGAGCATGGAGGTGGAGCCTGGCACTCAGCATCAGCAGCAGCAGTCTTTTAGGGATGATGTACAGTCCCAACAAGCCAGTGGACTTGTACGTGGCTGGGAGGAGGTGGCTGGCGATCATGTCATCCTCAGTGACCCAGAAGACTCCGGACCGAATGCCTCAGCTAACCTACGCTGCATGGCCTCCCTGATCCTGCAAAGCCTGCGGAAGGATCCTCGTGTTCTTCGGATCAAGGAGAGGGACCATTACTGGCTGGCCACTCTCCTTGATCCGCGGTACAAGGGTAAGGTTGCGGACCTTATCTTGCCGTCGCAGAGGGAGCAGAGGATGAGACATCTCAGGGAGGCCTTGCAGAAAGGTCTGTGCAACGCGTTCCCAGAAACTGGGAGGCTACAAACTCCTGGTCCTGGGCGACGAGTTGCTGAGGCTTCGGTCAGTGGCAGAAGGAGCGGTGGGGAAGGTGGACGTCTGACCGATGCGTTCAGACAATTTTTTAGTCCGCAGCCCCAAGGTATGATCGGTTCCAGCAACCATCGCCAGCGTCTGATATACATGGTGCAGGAATACCTTGGGGCAAGGTCAGACTTGGACACCTTTCCCACCGAAAATCCTCTGGCTTACTGGGTCCTGAGGATGGATCACTGGCCAGAGCTTGCACAGTATGCAATTGAGCTACTGGCCTGTCCTGCCTCCAGCGTTCTTTCCGAACGCACATTCAGTGCTGCTGGAGGATTTGTGACTGATCATAGGGTGCGCCTGTCCACCGCCTCGGTTGATCGACTGACATTCATCAAAATGAATCAGTCTTGGATCACCACCAGCTACCAGGCACCTGAGGCGGATATAACCGAATAATTTTTAATGTCACATCCCTTCAAGACTGCCTATGCTGATGCTGAGTGACTGTCCTCTTATGTTTACTGACTATCCTCTTCCTCCTCCTCAATGATCCATGCCACAGCACCAGTGCCTAAGGCACAATTTTTCAGCCCCTGTTTAACAGGGGCGTGTACTTACAATTTTTTAAAAAAATGCTTCGCAACACGTGTGACTGCTGTGCTCCAAGTACAGTCTCTGTGAGGGCCGTGTTGCAGTGTTGTGGCACCAGCACCAGTGCCTAAGGCACAATTTTTCAGCCCCTGTTTAACAGGGGCGTGTACTTACAATTTTTTAAAAAAAATGCTTCGCAACACGTGTGACTGCTGTGCTCCAAGTACAGTCTCTGTGAGGGCCGTGTTGCAGTGTTGTGGCACCAGCACCAGTGCCTAAGGCACAATTTTTCAGCCCCTGTTTAACAGGGGCGTGTACTTACAATTTTTTAAAAAAATGCTTCGCAACACGTGTGACTGCTGTGCTCCAAGTACAGTCTCTGTGAGGGCCGTGTTGCAGTGTTGTGGCACCAGCACCAGTGCCTAAGGCACAATTTTTCAGCCCCTGTTTAACAGGGGCGTGTACTTACAATTTTTTAAAAAAATGCTTCGCAACACGTGTGACTGCTGTGCTCCAAGTACAGTCTCTGTGAGGGGTTGCAGTGTTGTGGCACCAGCACCAGTGCCTAAGGCACAATTTTTCAGCCCCTGTTTAACAGGGGCGGGTAATTACAAATCTTGATCTAATAGTTCACAGCAGGGCCCATTCCTGCGCCCACCAAGAGTAACTATGAGGGCCTACAGTCTTGTGGCAACACCGTCCACCACCACCGCCAAAGGCCCAATTTTTCTGCCCTGTTCATCAGGTGCTTGCAATTACAAATCTTGATCTAATAACTCACAGCAGGGCCCATTCCTGCGCCCACCAAGAGTAACTGTGAGAGCTTACAGTCTTGTGGCAAAACCGTCCACCACCACCACCCCCAATTTTTCTGCCCTGTTCAACAGGTGCATGCAATTACAAATCTTGATCTATTAACTCACAGCAGGGCCCATTCCTGTGCCCACCAGTCTTGTGGCTACACCAACATCTAATAGGGCAAATTTCTGCAGAGTATATACGCCAGGCCCCTACTTTCAAACATCCAACTTACAAACGACTCCTACTTGCAAATGGAAAGAGAAAACAGGAAGTGAGAGGAAATCTACCCCTAGGAAGGGAAATTCTATCCTGTTAGATTTAATTTGGGAAAAAGGTATCTCCTCTCTACTGATACTTTATCACCAATCCTTGTTTCAATTAAAACCCCACTTTTCCAAAAACATTTATCATTGGGACGGAAAGTGAGGTGACATGTTCTGAACAGATGTGCAAAGACAGCAAATGTTACAGGGGTGATAACCCCTCCCTATGTTCTCCAAAAAGCTTAAAAATAGATTTTTTTGGGATGGAGCTACACTTCATAATGTACCTGTTCAGATTCTACTTAAGATCAAACCTAAAGCCGCAAGTGGTTTTAAATGGCTTCTTTTTTTCCTTTACAAATGTCATTTTGTGCAAGGACAGTTCTAAACACGGGAAACACATGCCACTTCACAGGCATACTTTGGACACCCCCCAGGTACCATATTTAAAGGAAAATGTCACTTTTTTTTTTTTCACTTTATGCATCATTAAAATGACTGCTCCCGAAAAAACGTTAGTTTTTAAAAGTTCTTTTTGCATTGATATATGTCCCCTGGGGCAGGACCCGGGTCCCCAAACCTGTTTTATGACATTAACATGCATATTGGCCGTTGTAATTAGCACTTTTGATTTCGAACGTTCGCGTCCGTATAGGGTTCGAAAATTGGAGAGCACAACTCAGTTTATGTTTATCAACTGTATCGGGTTGATTTACTAAAGGCAAATAGGATGCCCTCTGCAAGTGCAGTTGCTCCATAACTTAGTAAATAAGGTAAGGCTTCACTTAGCAAAGAGTACTCAATCAAGTACAAGGTCGGGGAGGTATTCAATAAAGAAGCATTTATCTCTCTTGGTGCTGTGAATTCACTTCACACTTCAGTGTACATTCCACAGAGGATTGCAAATAGGCAGGTGAGTGCCGGTAAGTGATGCATGTCTCTTCTGCAATAAATATACTGCCTGTTCACAATTTATTTTTATTTTTTTACATTTATTGGAAAATCTGCCTGTTTATGGTTAGCATGAAGTAACAAACTAGTGTAGCAATGCTAACAGCTGTATTACCTTGTCATACAATGTCACACCCAAGATGTATTGCCATCACTCATAATTCAATGTCTGGTTTGGATTCCTTTTAGGCTGCACTCACAGCATAACAGACCAACTTTTACACTTTGAAAAAATGCTCAACATATCTTTGTGTTGCTAATTGGAAGCAGAACGCTGATTCCATGCCCGTGTTTGTTATGAGGAAATACAAAATAAACATAAGTAAATAGTTGATTGCATTTATTTTAGTGTACTGGATCATGTGGTTGTTTTTTTAAAGACCCAACAGGACTTAAAGGACTGCTGTGGCCTTTGCACAGTTTATTTATTACAGGTGCTTATATAGCGCCATCTAGTGGCGGATGGTGCTAAACTTTTTTGGGGGGGCAGCAAACAAACCCCCCCAAGATCCGCACTCACCCAGGTCCCAGGGGGCGGCGCTGTGGCTTCCTCTGCTTCTCCTCCCGGCCAACCTGATCAGCCTCCTGTCCTAAAAGGCTGGGAGGAGAAGCCGGAAGACAATAGATTGATTCGCTAGTGTCACAAGTGGGTGGCACTGCGCCCCAAGCCTAACCTTTTTCAAGCCAATTATAGCCTCGGGCTTTAATCGTGTGGCTTGCAAAAAAACAAAACTCATAGAAACCTCTGAGTCTGGCACCACACATGCATCGCCCCCCCCCCCACAAATTAGGGGGTGTGGCGCCCCTGCGCCACTTATGGACCGGCCACTCCTGGCGCCATAAGTTTATGCAGTGCTTTACACATATATTGTACATTCACATCAGTCCCTGCCCCCAAGGAGCTTACAATCTAAGGTTCCTAACTCACATTTATACATACATATACAAGACCCAATTTAGGCAGGAGACAGTTAACCTACCAGCATGTCTTTGGAGAGTGGGAGGAAACTGGAGTACCCGGAAGAAACCGACGCAGGCACAGGGAAAACATACAAATTCCAGGTATGTAATGCCATGTTTGAGATTTGTACTGAAGACCCTAGTGATGCTAACCACTTAGCCACTGTGCTGCCTTTTAATGGATGCCCGCACCCCCCTGAGTGCCTGTGTAAAATACTTACTTTCCTCCTCGTTCCAGTGATTATAAAGAAATTTATAATCTCAGTATTTCCTTCCTTGTCATAAATGAAGTTTTTATAAAGACCTAAAACACAATGGGGCTATTAAAAATTTACGTAAACCAGCAATTTTTTTCATTGTTAGTATCAACGTATATGAAACATTCTGTTCTTATTTATCACATTTGACGCGTATCTGCTATTTTTTCAAAAAACTCATAAAGAAATACTGCCCTAATGGGTGAAAAGGAAAGTGATGTTAAATGATTAAGCTCCAAGGGGCAGAGTGAAACATGTTGGGGGCGTGGCCTTGTTGGAGTCCAGGCTGAGGTTGCCACTAACACATTGATCTGAGGGATTGTTCCGATGTGCGGCTAAAGGGAGACCTTTCTCATACCCAGTGATTACAGGAGTCGGGGGGAGCTCCTTCCCAGACTGGCACTCATAGCGGTGGACATTGAGGACTTACACCCCTTCTAAGAGACTGAGAGGCTTACACATTGGGTCATTTGGTTTGAAGTTAAATAAGACCTTTACAATGTTGGAGTAAATTGTCGATTGTGTCGCATGTGTAATTATTGTGTTGTAATATTTCTGCAGTAAAATGTGTCTTTGAGTTCCTTTTGGATCTAATATTTGATACATTTCCATTACCTTCCCAAATTCTCCTAATACCTTGTTGTAAAACTGCCTTTTCCCAGGAGAGATAGTTGCGATAGTTCTTTTTAGAGTTGTGACAGACACCTCTAAAACCTCTAATGCCTTGTACACATGGTCGGAAATTCCGACCACAAAATCCGTCGGATTTTTTCCAATGGATTTTGTCCGAAACTGGTGTTGCATACACACGGTCGGACAAAGTTGTTGGAAAATCCGATCATTCGGAACGTGGTGACGTTCGTTGCGTACGACGGAACTACGTAGAGGCTAGTAGCCAATAGCTTTGGTCTCATAATTTGATCTGAGCATGCGTGGCACTTTGTCCGTCAGAAATTCTCTACAAACGATCGGAAAAAGTCTGATCAGATTTTTTGGTCGGAAAATTTTTAGATCCTGCTCTCAAATTTTTTCCGTTGGAATTTCCGACAGGAAAAGTCAGATAAAGCCCACACACGATCGGATTTTCCAACAACATAATCCGATCAGACCTTTTCCATCAGAATTGCCGACCGTGTGTACAGGGCATAACTGTCACTTACGATGAGGGGTTTGCTCTTAAAGTGTAACTAAAGGCAAAACTTTTTGCAGAACACACCATCTGGTAAAAAGGGGTTTAAAAAAAAATGTGAGGGGGGGGTGAAGATCCGCTTTAATTTGAGCTGTAAGTGGCCCTGCAGACACAGCCTGGCTTGACAAACTTGGACTCGGAAACAACGCTGTATCCTGGCCTAGGTCGACAAGGCCCAGGCCTAGGGCAGAACTTAGCAGGGGAGGCAGCAGGGAAAGGGTCCCAGTCGGTTTGCGCTACACTATTAGTGAAGCACCAGTCTTATGGGGCGGACTGGTGCGGACTGAGAGGCAAATTAGTCTAGCGCCCCCATAAAGCGGCCTCACTGCTTCCGGTATGCGGGCGGGCGGCATTCCGCAACTGTGGGGGTGGGGCGCCGCTTCTAATTTTGATTATGCTCTCATTCTGGACCACAAACCTTCCTCATTGTGCTATATGTTTTCTGCTGCACCATTGGCATGGTTATATCTGCTTAGTCCTCTCCATAAAATTATCAGAAATTTGTGCTTAAATTAGAACTATAGGCAACACGTTTGCCTGCCTCATAGCCAAACAGGAAGTGAGAGGAAATCTATGCAAATTAAGGAAATCCATTGCCCCCCCCCCCCCACCCCAGGACCTCAGAACTAGTGTCCCCACTCAAAAATTTCAAAAAACAGCAAGGGGTGTGGCTTTGACAGGAAGGGGGGTCATATTTAAATTAGGAGGTGAACGAATTTAGCCAGGCCTAGGGCAGCACAAAACCTAAATACCCTACTGCTGGGAAATCAAAGTTACAGGGCACAAAAAAGTTGGTCAAACAGTGACTGAAGCCAATCAGCTGCACCCATTGTTTGGGTATTATAACACTTGGGGGTGCTAGCTGCCAGATTGCAGAAGAAGATTCATCCATCCACTCAGGTTTAGTGTGGATGGGGGAATCTATGGATTTCTTACTTTTCATGTGTTTACATGTATAGCCAACCTAAGTCTCCAGAGACTTATGTGTCAGATGTCAGATTTAGGCTAAAGGATGTAAATATGGGTATATAAATAACTCACTACTAACTCTACCAACCCTCACATCAGATTTGAAATAGGTTTCATGGGAACCAGATGAAGGGTGGTTTCATTTGTTTGTAGAGGTGGGCTAGCTGTTCTGCCTGTTGCTGTGCCATACATTCAGGGTGGTTTGCTGTGTTATTCCAGGTGGTGACATTTCTCTTCCAGACTATTGGAAGCTGTTTTTTTCCCCTCTCTCTTTATGAGGTACCAGTAATTCTTAACTCGTTTGCTGCTTTAAAAGTCACAGTGGTTATTTATTTAATTTTTTGTAATAAGATGTTAATTGGCCTCACAACAACGCCACCATATTTACTAAACTTCTTAATGCCCCCCTCACAAAATACGGTTGTTTATCGCTTAGTGAGCAACTTCAATTCACGCAGCTGCATCTACTTTACCATGTACACACTGTTTTCATTTAGGAAGCGCAGTCTGGATGTCTGAATAAACAGATGCAGAAGATATTTCCTGGATTTTTTACAAGCTTACTTACTGTTACAGAAGCAGCAGGTCTAAATTTTAGATGTTAAAGGATAGCTGAACTCAAGAGCAAAAATGTAATATACTGCAGTGTACAGTCCTGTGATGTGGCGGCTGAATTTGTTTTGCCTTTTATTTTTCAAGCCAAGAACATTTTTGAAAATACAGAAAATGGCTGATAATTTCGAGGGACTGTCCCTGATTTGGAGCAATGTCCCTCTATCCCTTATTCCTCCTCATTTGTCCCTCATTTTGGTCTGATCTATATAGATGTATATAAAATGCACTTTTTATCTATCAAAAAGTTTTTCCCAGTGCTAAACCTTTCATCTGATTCCTAAATTGCTGCATTTATAAATTCCAAAAGCCAATATAATGGAATATTAGTAGTAAAAAAAAAGCACTTTGGGTTTAACCAATCTTTTTTTTTTTTTGTGGGTTTAACCAATCTTGATAGGTGTCCCTCATTCCCATTTCAAAAAGTTGGGAGGTATGCAATAATGCAGTGTTCTTGTCACTTCCTCTGAGCTGCCCTAAAGAATATGTTCCTTCCTAGTTGGAAACTGCCAATTGCCCTGCCTATGTAATGCAGTGTTGCCAACCTACCAGATTGAAATTTACTGACACAACACCCGAAGTTTACTGGCACAGCCAAGTTTTTACTGACATTTCCAAAAGATATAAAATTACAGTTTAAGTGCAAATTCGAGTATTTAGGCTACAAACAAATAGAATATGATTTAAGGTAGATAATGAAGGCAAAAACATATTTCTTATTTTATTTTCAATATACTAAGTACGTAGCTCAGGAACAGGAGGGCAAGAAATTAGAATGGACAGCACACACACATAAAATTAACTGATTAATGATGATGAGACCTCACAGACACAACATGTCCCCTCCTGAGTCACAGTGACATTCACTCTCCAAGCCAAGTGGTCCCTCCAGTCCACTCTAGTCCAAACAGCACTGACGGTCCCGGTCCCAGTCCCAGCCTGCCTTGCTTCCATACCATAGACTGGCACATGAGGCTCTGGTCACTCAGCTTGGCTCCATTGCCCCATGACATCATATGACATGCTCAGGCACCGCCTCCGCCAGAGCTGCCCGATCACAATGTAGCAGGCACTCAGATGGTCTCAGCCGCCTCCGGACCAAGCCGAGCGTCAAAGCCATATTTTTACTGGCAACCTTTTACTTTTACTGGCATTTACTGGCAGGAGAAAATTTGCCCGTTTTTTTACTGGCTGCCAGTTAAAATACTGACGGTTGGCAACACTGATGTAATGGAGATGAAGAGTTACAGACACATTTGTAGTTCATATCAGGATAGCAGCCTAGTTGTGACAACCATGGCTTTATGGTGAGTGATGTAACCACGAAGGGACAGGATGTGTGTTATTTGCAGGATTACCAGGAGAAAATAAATCAAAAGATGGCTTGAAAAAGAAAATAAATGCAGCCACCACACCAAGGACCAATAATCTTGGTTTTGAATGTAGATACACCTTGCAGTGTAATGATCACTGGATACAAAATTCTGCCAATTGAAGTCCTTGTTTAACCTCCCTGGCGGTATGATTCTGTCCGGAATTTAGTGCTGAAAGCGGTACAATTATTTTGCATGGAAATTTGGCGTTTTTATATTGTAGGCATGCAATTCTTTTGAATAACTCACTTAAATCTGTCCGAACCAGAGTCTAGTAGACATCCCGGGTATGATAAAGTTTGAAACACAAAATCATAAATTATAATATAATAAAAATATATATAAAAATGATTCAATAATGTAATTAAATCAAAAACACTGAAATTTGCTCAGTTGCAGAATAGTCGCTGACATTAAATTTATTGTTTGATGATAAATTGTGATTCTAATTTTTTATCGGTGTTTTCTAGCTGGTCTAAAACCACTTTTGACATAAAGGGACACTTTTTGGTTGCTATGGACAATCTCCAGTTTCCAGGCAGAAAAAAAATCTTTTTATTATATAAAATGACATGCAGGGCACTGGGCAGACCACTAGGGACAAAGGGGATGTGTATTTTTTTGTATACAGTACGGTAATCTGTAAGATTACCGTACTGTATGTGTGTTGTGTTTTTAAACTTTTTTGAATTTGGCGCCGATCTCCGCTCCCGTGCGCTGTAACGTCGCAGGGAACGGAGATCAGCGGCACTCGGGCAATGTGTGAATCGAGCGAGCGGACGGCTCGCACACACAGCGGGAGACATCGCAGGATCCAGGGGAAAAGGTAAGTAACTTCCCCCTGTATTCTGCAACGCAAGCCCGAGTCTGGCTCGGGGTTACCACTCCTGGTAGAAAAAACTCAACCCGAGCCAGACTCTGGAACACCGCCAGGGAGGTTAAGTCTTGGATAGAGGAGGGGAAAGTTAAAACCTCTGTCAGGATATATCAAAGGACATTACTCCAAAGTGAGAGGAAATCCCTTTTTAGACAGTTGTCACCAGAACAGATGTCCCTATTGGAAGATTTTGTATTTGCCATCACTTCAGGCATCAAGACGCATAGGTGCTGATTTATCAAAGCAAACTGTATGCTTTGCAATTGAATTTTCCCCAGAGCTTAGTAAATAAGGTAAGGCTCTGCTGGCTTCCATAATCCAATCAAGTGTAAGTAAAAATGCATTTTTTTTTATGCTTTTACTTGATTATGATTGGATATTTTTTGCAAAGTAAAATTTTGCCACTTTCACTAAGCTCACTAAGCACTAAGTTTCCTTTCAAAGTGCAACTTCCCTTGCAAAGTGGACAACCTATTTATCTTAAGTAAATCAACCCCATAGAGAGGTTGAATCTCCCCAGTATAGATGCAGACAGCAATAAAAACCTGGTCTGAATTCTTCAACACTTCATGCATTTGTTTCCCTTTGGGTTAAAGCGGAAGTAAAGTCCGCAATGCTCACCTCTCTTTCAGCATTTCATTACCCCTCACCAACATCAGAAGTACAACTTGAAAAAACAAAAAAAAACAAAAACGAAACTATTTTGGCTGTAATGAAATTGCACATATTACCTGAATATATGACCGACATTAAATATTAAGAAAAAAAAAAAAAAGAAAATCCTTTTTCTTATTTTTTTTTCTTTTAGCAGCTTAGTATATTCATATGTGGTAGTCCAGCTTACAGTGCCGGTGTTCTTTTAGATTAGCGAACCCGTCAGATAATGTAACGGAAGTGACATTCCGTCAGCTGCGCATGCATTCCACCGCTACCAGGTTTGCTAATCTGACAGAACGCCTGCAGTCAGAAGAAGGCAGCAGACATCTTACTACACCCAGCTATGTGTTGAATTTCAGAGTAATTTTAGCAATAAATGATTATTATTATTCCCGATTTATATAGCGCCAACAGTTTACGCAGTGCTTTACAATGTAGAGGGGGACAGCACAATTACAGTACAATACAGAAGGGACAGGAGGGCCCTGCTCGTAGAGCTTACATTCTAAAGGGAGGGGGTGGTGGTACAAAAGGTAATAGATGCCGAGAATGATTTGAGGGGGGTGGCTCGGGTACAGTTCTTAGGTGGGTGTGGGATAGGCTTCCCTGAATAAGTGAGTTTTCAGGGATTTCCTAAAGGTGGACAGGTTAGGGGCTGAGCGGATATACCAAGGCAGGGCAATAAGGTGAGCTTATATAAATAAATATATTATTGATGTATATATTGACATCTGTGATGCGCTGGAGTGACATCATCGCTCTCCCGGCCACTCTTGTAGCCAGAGGCTGCGAACCCTGAAGGAAGACCGAGGGAAGATGTCAGCCGCCTCAGCGGCGACATCGCAGTGCTGGAGGGCTTCGTTCTAAGGTAAGTTTCTCATAAATGCATACTAGCACATTATGACATTGCCTTGCAGGAATTTTTTTTTTCCGTTTAACCACCAGCCGCTTACCACCACTCTATGTGGAAAATCAGTGCTCTTGGACTCCCAGACTCTTGGGTAAAATACATTTGCAGGATGCTTGAGACTGCAACAAGCTCCAAAACACGTATTTGCATGTTACTGGCAGCTAAATAAAAACAGAGAAGATTGGAAATATGTCTATCTGGAAAAAAAAGGAAGACTTTTTTTATAATGGAAAAAATATTTGATCTTTCGTTATATATGGTGCAAATGACCTGCCAGCATATGGAAAGCATAAGTCTTCTTTAAAGACACACCACAATGTCATTAAGTGCACCAGCTTGAATTGTTTTGGTACCAGTGGAAGCTGATTGCTTCCACACACTGTTAATAGGACTAAGACGTCTTTCCAGACAGTAGTTACATACTAAAGCCAAAACAAAAACTTTACTATAGTTTTTAATGGTTTAGATCTCTCAATATAACCCATTAGCAATTTTGTTCCAGTTTCTGAAAAGTGGAGGGCATCTAATATGCAAATCTACTGATCTCCTGTACCAGACGGGCAGAATAATGTGCTGCCTGTGCATGCTTAGGTTTAAGATCATTGTGAGTCAGTGGGTGACGTGAAATGTCTGTGGCCCTCCCCTACCTCTGACAGCTGACGAGACAGAATGGCCACACACAGCCTCATTTTTTTAAAATTCTTCCACTGTTGGAACTATAGGAATCACTTGAAGAAACAGCATTTTTTTTTTCACAAAAAAGGTTTGATTTTTCTCAAGTTACAGCATATTGTTGTGTCAGTTTATATGTATATAATGCTTAACATTTTTTTGAATCTCCTATAGAGAGACAGACCGCAATTACCTGCTTCAGCCCCAGAAGATTTTACCCCCTTCCTGACCAGAGCACTTTTTGCGATTCGGCACTGCGTCGCTTTAACTGACAAGTCGGCGACGTTGTACCCAAACAAAATTGATGACTTTTTTCCCCCACAAATAGAGCTTTCTTTTGGTGGTATTTGATCATCTCTGCGGTTTTTATTTTTTGTGCTATAAACAAAAAAAAGAGCGACAATTTTGAAAAAAAAACACAATATTTTTTACTTATAATAAACTTATAATAAATATCGCCATTTAAAAAAAAATAAAAAAATATTTTTTTTTAAATGTTTTTTATTTTTTTCTCAGTTTAGGCCGATGTATTAGTCTACATATGTTTGGTAATAAAAATCCCCATAAGCGTATATTGATTGGTTTGCCAAAAGTTATAGCGTCTACAAAATAGGGGATAGATTTATAGCATTTTTATTATTGTTATTATATATTTTTTTTAATAGTAATGGCGGCGATCTGCAATTTTTATCATTACTGCGACACATCGGACAATTTTGACACATTTTTGGGACCATTGGCATTAATACAGCGAACAGTGCTATAAAAATGCACTGATTACTGTAAAAATGTCACTGGCAGTGAAGGGGTTAACACTAGGGGGCCATCAAGGGGTTAATTGTGTTCCCTGGGAGGTGTTCTAACTGAAGGGGGGAAGGGACTGACTAGTGGAGATGACTGATCGAGGTTCATACTTTGTATGAACAGATGATCTGTCACTTCTCCCCTCAGAGAACCGGGATCTCTGTGTTTACACACAGAAATCCCGGTTAACCCACTGTGAGTTGCATAAATGTAATTTATAGAATAGGGAAAACATAGAAACTGCTAGACATCCTTTCTTCCATCAGTATGGCTCATCTCTAAAATAGTATGGATGTGCAATATCTAAACACCAGACAACAGTAAAATTTTAGGAGCCATGGGTTCATGACCCCTACTGTGTGTCTTCACCAAATTAGTACCACATGCATCCCTTAAGCAGATGTCAGATGGATGCTTTACCCAATTTTTGGTGAGGCAGGAGCTTCCTACAAGAGATTCCCCCAATTCTATCATTAAAGTAGTGTTAAAAGGTCAATTTTTATTTCTTAAATAAATTGGTATAGACAAATTCAGCACAACACAATGTATGTTTTGATAAAAAAAAAAAAAAAAAAAGTCCTGAAACACTTACTTTTATATTTTATTACTGCTGCAGCCTTGAGTTTCTGTGCGCAGCTTCCCTGAACTTCCTGTCGGGGAGTGAGCAATTATTACTTCATTAACAGCCACCTGATCCCCCTCCTTGGGACATGTCCCATGCCCCTTTCAGTTACTATCACTTGGCATGTTTATGTGTCTAATGCTCTCAGGCTGCCCGCGCCTGTCTATGAAGGGAGAGCCCTCACGCCAGACTATGGCTTCTCACAGGAGCGCCAGGAACGATTAGGAAGGGAGAGCGGTGCCAATCTGAGTGTAGCATTGGGTTAAAGCATCACATTTGATAGATTCAGTTCAACTCACGTTTGAGTAGATAAGCCCATAGTATATACCGTATTTATCGGCGTATAACACGCACTTTTTCCCCCTTAAAATCGGGGGAAAGTCGTGGGTGCGTGTTATATGCCGATACCCCCCCAAAAAAAAATGACAAAAATCGGTTGCGGCGCCGAAAAATGGCGACCGCGGCCGAAAAAGGCCGAACCGCGGCCGAAAAAGGCCGGAAAAAGCCGAAGCGCGGCCGAAAAAGACCGAAGCCAGCTGTTCAGCTCCGCTCGTAGTCCCGCCTCCCTGCACTCGCTCCCGAAACAGCAGGGAGGCGGGACTCCGAGCGGAGCTGAACAGTCGGCTCGGTCTTTTTCGGCCGCACTTCGGCCTTTTTCGGCCGCGGTTCGGTCTTTTTCGGCCGCGCATGCGCGGTATTTCTCGCGGCGGGAAATTTCAACCATGGCGAACTGCAAATGACACTAGCAAGCTGCAAATGACACTAGCAAGCTGCAAATGACACTAGCAAGCTGCAAATGACGCCGGGCAAGCTACAAATGACGCTGGGCAAGCTACAAATGACGCTGGGCAAGCTACAAATGACGCTGGGAAAGGCTGCAAATGACGCTGGGAAAGGCTGCAAATGACGCTGGGCAAGCTGCAAATGACGCTGGGCAAGCTGCAAATGACGCGTTTTTTTTTTTTTTCCCTAAACTTCTCTCCTAAAACTTTTTTTCCTTAAAATTCCCTCCTAAACTTGGGGTGCGTGTTATACGCCGGTGCATGTTATACGCCGATAAATACGGTAACCACTATATAACCATAGTATATACCAGTGTTACTCAACTCCAGTCCTCAAGGCGCCCCAACGGGTCATGTTTTTAGGATTTCCCTCAGACGAAACGTCTGTGGTAATTACTAAGGCAGTGAAACTGATCAAATCACCTGTGCAAAATAATGGAAAGCCTGAATACATGACCTGTTGGGGCACCTTGAGGACTGGAGTTGAGAAACACTGGTATATACCACCGGAGCTGGAGCAGCCAGGACTGCAGATTACCCCCGCCAAGCTGGGCGAAAGGGATTCTCGTGGAAACTATACACACATGCTTTTTTTATATCTACTCAAATGTGGGTTGAACTGAATCTATTAAATGTGATGCTTTAACCCAATGCTTCTCTCAGATTGGCACAGCTCTCCCTTCTTTTCCTTTTTTACTCCATATAGAGTCTCCTTCTGCTCTAACAGCTGGCCGCCGACACTGACACTGGTCAGAACCTACTTCATAGGTCTGGCTTTAGTAGCACATGGATCCATTGCTCCCTAGGACACTTGTTGAACTATTGGATTTTTAACCCCATTCTTTCTAGTGGTGCACTACCAGCTGTAGTCCCAGCGCTCCATATAAACCTTACTTTTTGTGCTAGAAACGGTTGGCTCCACAGAACGCAAGGAGCCACCTCCTTGCAAGCCAATGAGCCACCCTTATACCAGAAAATGAGGGCAATGCTCTGGGTACCAGCTGAGTCAAGAAAACTTGTGAAATGAACAACAAGAAACAGTATAGAACAGTGTTAATATCAACAGTAGAAACAGTAAAACAAAAATAGGCTATAATATCACTTTAACAAGCTCATCCCAGAAGTTTACAAGTTTTTGGAAACCTCTTATTACAACAAAAAAAAAAGACTGATTGTAAGGCACAGAATGTTTCATTCTGAAACAAAATATGGTGGTGTGCACGGAATACAAGTATGACACGCAGGACTTTTTTTCACGTTGGTGCAATATAATCCACTGCAGCCAAATGAACGTAATGAACGTAATTTCATTTTGTGAAATTTCACTTGAGTTTGAACAAAAAAAATTAATTGTGATCGGCACATTAGTGCTGTTCCTTCCTGGGCACGTCAGCAGTTCCACCTTCAGCATGGCTTGCTGTTGTGAACAGACCGTTACTTATCTCTAGGAAAGTATGGCAAGCGGTTCATTACAGTGCTTATAGTGAGGTTGATTTACTAAAATCTGGTGCAGCTCTACCTAAAAAACAGTTTCCAGTTTTTTTGTCAAGTAAAAACTAAAAACGTTTTTTTTTAACCTTAATGCGTTCCTCTCATTAAGGAAAAAAATATTTTGTACTCCTGCTGCTGTCAATCAAATGCAGTAAAGAGGAAGTGGAGCTAAGCCTCACTGTGTAAGTCTATGGAGTGTGGCTCCACAGACACACAGCTCGGGAGTGCACAGACACTGGGGTTTATTTACTAAAGGCAAATCCACTGTGCACCACAAGTGAAAATAAAAAAAACATAATTTTTGCTTGTACATGATTGGATGATTAAATCAGCAGAGCTTCCCCTCATTTCAGATCTTCCCCTCAGATCTAAAGCGGCTGCACCTCCAAGTGCACTTGCAGTGCAAAATGGATTTGCCTTTAGTAAATCAACACCATATTTGCCTCCATAGCAAACGGCTTGCTATGGAGAAGCACAGAGAATTGGAGGAGCCAGGAGCGTGAACTTCCCCACAGCGGGACCTGAGAAGAGGAGGATCGAGGCCGCTCTGTGCAATACCACTGCACGGAGCAGGTGAGTATAACATGTTTGTTATTTTAATTTAAAAAACATTTTTTGAATTTAGTAACACTTTAATTGAGCAAGCTCAAGTTAGAAGCTGATTGGCTACCATGCACAGCTGCACCAGATTTTGCACATTTTAGTAAATGAACCCCATTGTCAGCAAAAGCAAAGTTTTGTAAACATAAATGCTAGATGTTAACTCCCAGAGCAAGCTTCAAATTTTTGCTGGTGGAAATACCCATCCTGGGAAGCAACTGTCAGGACTACTGTGGTCTGAGCGTGAACTGCAGGCGTAATTTCCAATTTCCATTTCCAAATTAAAAAAAAAAAAGTTTTTATTAGAGTAGGGAAGGTTTCCAACCTCTGTCAAGTTTTTATTGCTGTCTGTGTCCCTGCTAAGAAGATTCACCTTCTCTATTTGCCTTGGTTACCATAGTCACCACAACAGAAAGTAAGGAGAAATTCAACATTTTACAGTTGTCACCAGAACAAGGGAAAATCTTACAAAGTGAACAATCGTTCCACTAGAAATTGTTATAAAGGGGAATTCGCTTATTGCTCGCCTATTAGCCCATACACAACTTGTTGATCTGCAGTGAAGACCAAGCCAAATACAGCTTTCCTAAGAGGAAACAGACTCGTTTCCATATTCAGTACCATTTGTAACTACTTTGAGAATGGCAAATGTTACCCAAAATAAGAAGAATAAGGATTATTGGAATTTGCTATGATTTTGCTGTATTTTCTAAACCGTAATGGGTATGTTTACTATAATTGCAACGACAATTCAAGATCATAATAATTTGTGAGTTTTTCTAAACAGAAAGTTGTATGTATTGATGGCGTAATTTGATTGAATCCCTAGAGAAATATATTGGTGAAAAAAGTAGCAGCATAAGCAACAGCATAAGGCCCTTGTTTTAAAACTGAATACAGTGAGTACAGTATATACAGACATAATACAACAAAAAAGGTGAAGTGTAATTTCAATGAAAAGTTTTATCTTCAAGTGGATTTTTCATTAAAGCCAGGGAATTATACTTTCCCCTGGTTTGATTAAACCCATAAGAAAAGATTTAGCATGTGGAAGAATAGGCTAACCATGGGGAGAAGCAGGTTGCCGTAATGTATGATGGAGTAGAATATAATACTGCTAAGCCTGGGGTAGCCAGTGAATGGACGAGGCCGCTGAGGAATTGTTCATTACAAGGAAGGGTCTCAGCATTATCGTCTTTGATCTTCGACTTAGAGCATTTTAAATGGCTGGGAGAAATGTTAATCTTTTAGACCACACCTTCTGTCCATTTTTCTTTGCTGTGGCACATAAGTAGAGGACAGAAGGTAGCCTTTTAGCGCTGAGGAGAAATCACTGATAAAGTCTTTGTGCTTTAGCACTATTACAATACAATAATCAGGGATTAATTTACTTGAAAGTTTCTCTGCTACGTGTGTGTTTTGGAGCCAGTGCCTGCATCATGTTGGGCACAAAAATGTTATTTAAAGGCATATGCCACCTTTTGTAAAAAAAATAAATAATAATAATAATAATAATAATAATAATAATAATAATAATAAATGCAGCCATATTGCAAATAGAAAAAAAAATAATTTACATAGTTACATACATAGTTATTAAGGTTGAATAAAGACACCAGTCCATCCGGTTGGTGTGCGTGTCTACAATTGTCCCTATCCCTGTACATTGTGTCTCATTAAAATGCTCATCTATTATATTATTATTTATTTAAGGTACCCATATAGCACCGTAAATTTACTCAGCACTCCACACATGCATTGCACACTCACATCGGTCCCTACCCTCAAGGAGTCCACAATCCAAGGTCCCCAACTCACATTTATATACTAGGGCAAATTTTGGACAGAAGCCAATTAACCTACCAGCAGGTCTTTGGAATGTGGGAGGAAACCGGAGTACCTAGAGGAAACCCACGCAGGCATAGGGAGAACATGCAAACTCCAGACAGGTAGTGTCATGGTTGGGTTGGGCTTTTATTATCTTTTTTGCATTAGAGCCTGTAGAGCATGGCAAGCGTGGTCAGTGCATTGTGGGTGTATTACATAGGTTCCAGCCCCAGGTTCAGACATAGGTAAGGACCTTGGGATATGGAGCTGCAGTAAGTAGTCAATCGACTATGAGTGCGGTAGCATCACCACACCTGTGCTATTTGAGAATTACAAGTTCCTCTGTAGTGAAGGCAGACGGTACTTGTAGTATTCTATTCGCAGATCTGTATGAATAGATCTGTCAATGAATGGCACGGTTGTGCAGACAGAGCCAATCTCAGCCGAGCTGAATAAAAATAGAATACAACATTGCAGGAGAAGAATCAATTAATTTACTTTCTGAATTAGAGATGGCGTACAAAGAATAAGAATATCCAGAAAAATTAGACTTCATCTGGTTAACTGATTGACGGAATAATTCTAAATGCTTCATATGGCTGTTTAAGATGGAATGTTTGATGTGAATCTTCTGTTGATGGTTTTGGTAGAGTTGTAGGTGTTGTATTTTTGTTGAATCTGTTGCTGCTTATTGCTGCTATGTTTTCAGTCCAGTGTGCTTAGGGCGTATGCATTTAAATACGGACCTGCACAGTGGAAGCAATAGAGAAAGACATAGAGAGAGAGACTGAAGGCTCTTAAGAGTAGACCAAAAGGGAACACATGGTTTTCCTAAGTAAACAAAGCTGACAAAAAAGTAAGATAGCACAAATTACCCTCCAGTATAATCAGTAAGTACATAATGTTGCGGGCAGCGAGTCCCACGAAATAGCATTTTGTAAGCAAACTCTGCTATTTCCAAAGAACCTCGTTAAGTGCCTTAATTACACTAATCTGATGGCAAACAACCATACATACTAATCTGATAAGCAGATATTTTTTTCTGTAACTGCATTCACATGCATTTCTTGTATATATGATCAATCTTTAAGTGAATGTCTCTTTTAAGTGGCATTAGTAATATAAATTGTAAGAAGTTATTGGTATCTATGTTTTTTGATTTATCTTTTTTCCCAAGTGTTACATTAGTAAAACATTCACACAAATCAAAGGAGTGAGAGGAGCGAGGGATGTTCACATGTACACAGTCCCTTGTTATTTGCTGAGGACAAAAGCTAGCCCCACCTGTTCTCCTATGCGTGGATCACTTCGGTGACATCTAACAGGCCAGGTGGTGTCTGAGTTTCTGTGTGTTTTCTCACCATCGTTTACATCTCCCAGGTGAGATATGGGCTACTAAACAGCCACTGTCCTCTATATAGGACAATGAAAAGGAGGGGCAACTGTAAGCTTCTGCTCAAAATGGACATATGTTACCTTTCCACCTCTAAATCTGGCCACATGCTGTAGATCGCAATGAGAGTTTGAAAGGAAAGTGTCTGTGTTGGTTAAAAAAAACAATCAGATTAAACTTTTTTTCTGTGGTGCAAGGTTTACAAAAGAAATGAAGAACAGGATTCTGCTGCAAGTTTGGCGATTGAGTGATGTCCTTTATTGTTATCTTGAGGTATTGAAGATGCAAGCGTTTAGAATAACTCAGAGCTCTTCATAGCTATTTGCATTTAGAAATGTACAAATAAAAAAATATAAAGCCTGACGAAGGGATCTGAGTTATCCAGAAAGTTTGCACTTTTAAGGTGACACTAAATAATAACCATATTCTCCAAAAATAATCCATACGCACCCACTACTGAATGACCCTGTAATCTATTTTTCATAAAATTGTTTATTACTGTGTTTTTCTGCCTCCTTGTAACATCCTCTGTGAGTTTCCAAACCTCTCCTTTTTTCTCTCGTCACTTGTGTTTGTTTGGAATGAGCAGTGCACATTAGTTGTGGTCATGTGCATTGCTCTATGCCAATGTTTCTCAACCATTTTTCAGTCAAGGCACCCTTTAAAATTATGGACAATCTTGAGGCACCCTCCAAAATTATGGACAGTTTTGAGGCACCCTATTCGAAAATGTAAACACTATTCTGATAGTTTTTCATAATGCACCAACATCAATATTCTTCCAAAGCAAATACACTTTTGCAAACTGGTACTGACTAGTATTCCAATATTTCTCTTCTCCCTCAGTTTTTCTCCATCACTTAGCTAATAAGACCACAAAGCAGGAGAGAGGCAAGGAAGGGGTCAAACAAGGATGATATGCAGGCAACTGACATCCTCCTTATCAACTGATAATATAATTGTTCGTTAGGAGGTTGGCAGCTAGGAAATTGTAATGGTGCACCACGAAAACCTGTGGCTTTGTGTAACTAAAAGGCAGGTTTCATCCACCCACTGGCTTGTATACAATTTGAGGGCAATTTTAGGCATTTTGTTAAGGCACCCCTGAAGAAACCTCAAGGTACCCTGGTTGAAAAAGGCTGCTTTATGCACACTACAAATTTACTAGTCGGTAGTCCATAGTCCAATGAGCAAGAGAGGGTGGCTACATTCCTACACACTGTGGGGCTGATTTACTAAAACAGGAGAGTGCAAAATCTTGTGCAGCTGTGCATGGTAGCCAATCAGCTCTAACTTCAGGTTGTTCGATTAAGCTTTGGCAAAAAAAAAAAAAAAACCTGGAAGATGACTTCCAGATTTTGTATGCTCCAGTTTTAGTAAATCAACCCCAGTGAAACCATGGGGAATGAACATAGCCACCCCCTAACAGGAAGTTCACACCAAAAATTAAGGACTCTGGGGATCTCAAGAAGACTGAGAGCAATAGAAGGTACTTTGTTGAAGCAGAGTTTAGTGTCTCTCAGTTAGCCAAATAAAGGGTATCCTCTAAACTTGCCCTCAGATATAGTAAAAAGACCAAATCCACAATTCCCTAACTGGTTATGGATAGTGAAAACAAAACATCAACGAAAATGTCAACTGGTACCAATGTGCACTAATAAACCTATGCAGCCAAATCGGTATACTATTCTTATTTGTGACTTTTCAAAATGTATTTGAAATAAAGACTTCAACCATGTCTAATGCTGTTTCTGCAATAGGAAGAGACTTGCAACACATTTATTACTAACCACAGAGTTTAATATGTAGGGCTTGTCTTGACTGACCGTAATATGTGAAAAAAAGATATCTACCTCTGTTATACCAAAGTGTTATTTAACCAAAGTTATTTTGGCTATACTTCCCCTATGAATCCCAGGAGTGCAATTTGTTCTGCACTCCTGCGATCCATTTTTAGCCGACAAGGGACTAAAGGGGCTGAGGCCTGCTGTCGGCTAATGTCACAGAGCCGGTCTAGGCTCAGAAAAAATCCCTACCATATGGTCAGTTTTCACCCAGAAGCCTGGACCAGTACCTGGCTCAACCTCCCAGCGATCCACTAAGAGCCTGAGCCAGCCCCTCCCCCCACCACTGTCCAGTGCTCCGGTGAGCACTGGAGGGGGGAGCAGAGAGCCGCTGACTGACATCCATGGCTCTCTGCTTAGAGTGGGGGGGGGAGAACTGAGCAGTCAGCAGTGTTTGATCGCTCAGTTCTCACTATAGAGCCGGCAGGGGACAGATACAGCATCGGATCGATGCTGCATCCACCAAGGTGAGTGTTTGTTTTTGTTTTTTAATCCTGAACTTCTCTTTGAATTCTTCTTTTGAATCAAGAGAAGAAACTATAAATATATATATATATATATATATATATATATATATATATATATATATATATACACAGTATATATATATAAAATATAAAACATCTGTTTAAATATGTATAAATAACATATAACAAAATTGTCCCAAGTAGTGAATATTAATTTTACCATTCACTGGTGATGAATCAATCCCTGTCATGTAAAGCATGTACCAGGAAGGTTCACCTGCAGTAATTGTTTGGTGAATGTCAGCTTTTTAAATATTCTCTTAAAGTGTATAATATAATTTTTACATTTTTGCAATGCATGCAAAAAATAAATTAATTACTATGGGCAACACATTCATTTGTTTTTGCTGTCTCCGATTATTCAGCATGAGGCCCTGTATATATGGATAGCAGAGATCCCTGGAAAGGAGGGTGGGATTTTTTGTTAATGGATTCAGGAATTCATCAATTATCATACCAATATCCCAATACAAATGCCTAATGACAAGAATATAAAATGGGAAATCATCATAAATATGAACACCTCTAACCATGCTATAACAAGAAAAAAGAAATTGGAATAAAACAAATTCTGGACACTATGAAAAAAAAAATGATAAGCAAAATGTATTTCACAGCAGATATTTGGAAGTGGGAAACATTTGTAAACATACGACAGACCTTGTTTTGTGCCTCTAGGTTCATTTATGGGTATTCATTGGCAGTAACCCAGGGCAAACACTAGTGCAAATAAAATGCACTGAATGCATTACTCTCTCAGTAAGACTTCTTGCGTTCCTTTACTTGGTAAATCTTGTGTTAGTTGCCTTTGCTTTGCAGCCAATTTACAGGAATGAATAGCTCTACAGTGCTATTAGTCCTTGTTTAGATATGAGATAGATTTTAATTTTTCAGAAATATGAGCATGACCAAATTCACATCATTTGGTTCATGTTTTATATTTAGAAAAGTGTTAAGAAAACAGGCGCATTGAAAAAATATTTAACACATTTCAAAGTACAAATGAAGTTCAGTGCATACAAAACTGTATTGTGCAAAGTTTATGTTTTAATTAAAATAAGTCTTCAAGCAATGCATATTAAAATAACATAATACAACGCCTCTAACGTTAACTCAAAGATTCTTTGACAATAAAAACTCACTTGCCTTAGATAACTAACTGTGCATTATGACATGCTGTACTAAAAGTCTAATTCCCCGTACACACGATCGGACTTTCCGACAACAAAACCGTGGAATTTTGTTTGAAGGTTGTTGGCTCCAACTTGTCTTGCATACACACGGTCACACAAATGTTGGCCAACAATTACGAACGTGGGAACGTGGTGACGTACAAGACGTACGACAAGCCAAGAAAAAGGAAGTTCAATAGCCAGTGCGGCTCCTTCTGCTTGATTCCGAGCATGCGTGAACTTTTGTGCGTAGGACTTGTGTACACACGATCGGAAATTCTGACAACAAAGTTTTGTTGGCGGAAAATTTGAGAACCTGCTAGCCAAAATTTGTTTGCGGAAAGTCTGACAGCAAGTGTTCGAAGGAGCATACACACGGTCGGACTTTCAGCCAACAAGCTCACATCCAACATTTGTTGTCGGAAAATCCGATTGTGTGTACGAGGCATAAGGCTGTGTGTATTGCTGGCTTCAGTGTTGATCAGCACAAGACAAATCATTTGAAACTGTCCCTGAATGAATGAATGAATGATTTGTATAGCACTGCAACTGCGAACTGAATCGCCTCAAGGTCCCTGTATGGTGTGTAGCTGCAATTCCACATGGTTGTAGCACCACATACAAGTCAGTAGAACTGCTACTCCCCATTTAATCCCTCCATGTTCTATTCAAAACATAAGAAACTTTAAAGGCAAAACTTTATTTTTGGTTTTTGATAGAGTATTAGAGGATTTAATAATTAGGTTTTATTTTTCTGTCTTCACCTATGCTGGGACATTGTTTCTAGTACTGCAAGTGAGGGAAACATTTGAGTGACCCCCAGAACAGAAATAGAGGGGACATTTTCTAATCGGGGCCACTTGTGACAGTGAAATCTGTCCAAGAGCAGATTTATCCCACTTAGGAGAAATGTCCTCACTTCCTGCTATGTCTCCAGGACAGGAAATGAAGGAAAAAACTTGAATAGGACATAGACAGGGGCTTCAACCATTCTCTACTGCCTCCCTTCTCAACATTTTTACCCTATAGCCACCCTTGCAAATAATGTTTAGGTCTTGTGGAACCCTTGCTAAAACCAATGGGAATGGGAAGGTCAATGATCCATAGCTCAAGGAACTCCTAGCAACCTCTGGAGGAACCCTATGGTTCCCTGGGACCCTGGTTGAGAATGGCTGCTCTACTCAAAGTGGAAAACAGTTTGGTTTTAGTTATTCTTTAAGATATGCTGTGAATTGACCCTTCCTAAAGACTACTCTAGTAGGCCACTGCCACTGTTGTAATGCAAGATTTCACATTTGCATTTAAAACAAATGCCACCTAATAAGGACATCTAATATATTTGATCCTTTTGGAGGTATCCTTTAGGACATACTGTATAAACATGCTAGAACTGGTTTGGATTATTGAGAATGCCTAAATGGACTGGGGTTAAACTTTTAATGTTCTTTTATTTATTTATTTATTTGAACCAAGAATATAGGTGAAACAGAGAAAAGCTGTGATCCCCAGGATCACAGTTTATGCAGACCAGTTTATGTAGCTGAGATGAGGAGCAGAGAACATATTCTCCAATACTCATCACAGCACACAACCATTCTGTCACAAACTCCCTCTGAGAACGAAAGTTCTTGGATTCATAAACAGACCGCAGAGAAGATAATTTTCCCCTGAGAACTGAACTGAGAGAAAACCTCAGTTTAATAAACGTACACCATATTTAGAATTGCATTGATCTCTTTTGAATACTGCATTCTACAACTACCAACCTGTGGCATCATATCATTGTGATATAAGGTCATTTAAAACCCCAGAATACAAACTTTAATTTTGGCAATCTCTTGGTGGATCTCCCCTATTCTTGTAGGCAAAGACATATCTTTACACATAAGAGACCATTCGAAGGCTTACGGAGCCCAAAAGCACAAAAGATCCAGAGCTGTCTGGCTACACAATGTTGTATGTAGGTTGCATTAGCATTTGGCAAATACATTTGAATAAAATGAATGTAACTATAGTTAGGTAATCTCTATATTATTTATAAGAAAACAATTACTATTCTGTATCACGAGAGGATTTGCCATTGAGATGAAGATAAGAAATAGGGAACCCTTAGGCAGATTTGTAATGGGGCCTCAACACACTGTATGCTTATAGCCCTACTTTTAGGTTTGGCACAAATGCCATTCTGCCCCTTTATTATACAGGCACTATTTTTATTGGTTCCCAGTGAGCCTATGAGGAAAGGACGAATAACAATGGTTTGTGGAATCTCGTGTGGCACACATAAACTTGTGATGAAAGCCTTCTGAAGGGAAAGGGTGAAACCACGTTGTTAGGATAAAGGCCCCAGAGGACATCTGTGGACAGCAATGTTTAGACTGAAAGCAGGCTATGGTAAATATGTTATATTCCTGTATAGCTGGGGCTTGCAATGCGTTCACAGGGTAACTGTTGCTTTATACCCTAAACTCCTAGCAGCTGTTCCTTCTACTGTAGCGTAAAATAAATATATAATATTGATATAACCTCTTAACAATCATGTTTATTTGTAGCAGTCATTCTACTTCAATGTTTTTAATGGAACACTGGAGTATTTTCCTTGTTCTATAACTGATGGTAGTTATGAAGAAATAAAGAAGATAGTATCAGTCATACAGTGTAGCTTTGCTGAGGCTTTTTTGTCAGAGAAGTTGTGCAGGCGCCTCGGGACACCCTTGTCAGCAAAAAGGGGTCACGGCTACACTGCACCACTCACCTTTGGCACCAATAACATGGCTAACTTCAGCTAAAACTAAATTAAAAGACAAGTACAGCCAAAGCTTGTTTGGCTGTATTTCTCCTGTGGATCACAGGAGTGCAGTTTGTTCTGCACTCCTGTGACCCATTTTCAGCAGACAGCGGGCTGAAGCTGTCAGCTGACATCACAGAGCCGGTCCAGGCTTGGGCATGATCGCAATAATGAAATCGGTATCCACCCACATGTCTGGACCGGCACCCGGCTCAGCCTCTCAGCGAGGCACTAAGAGCCTGAGCCCACCGCTCCCTCCCCTACACAGCCCAGCGCTCCAGTGACAGTCACCAGCTCTCTGCTCAGGGAACCATGAGAGCTGAGCGATTGGCGATGTTTGATCACTCGGTTCTCAGTGTTAAAGCTGGCGAGGGAAACCTAGGTAAGTATGATTCAGAAAAAGACAAAACCCAATCCTTCTCTTTTAATAACACATTTAAAGATAAATTAAAAAGCGGATTTTGTTGCAGTATTCACCTTCAATCCAGAGCTCCCCCCAAAGTACTCCTTTTCCATCACTAGATGTCCTCAGTCCTCTGGGCACAGGTTGTCCTGGACCTGCCCCAGCCTGTTACTGTAAAATGAAAGGAGAAGCAGTACGGTGATGAGCTCATCTCTCTGTTTCTCTCTCTGTCACTCTGTTCTTTCCCCCTATCTGTATGCTCCTTGTCAGCACATGAACTGATAGTTGCTTATTCTTTTACCGCATAACAGCACTGGTATCAAATTTACATTTTTGTCAAAAGTCAATCGCTAAGCCACCTCTCCATCTCTAACCAGCCCCCCCTAGCCACTAACATATGCCTACTACTTGCACAGAGTAGTGACTCATGACTGTCATGGGAAGGACAGAGGTGTCTTTAACATTAGAGCTCTGATTGACAACTTGGCTTTGCCTTCTTTTTGCTGTGCAAGAGGCAAAAAGAAAAAAATAACACAGCCTATGACTTTGTGTTTCCTCCTATCTTTTCTAAACTCTAGAAACATTATTATGAGCTGAGTCATCTTGTTCACGGATGGATTTACAGCAACTTACTACATGTATTAGACTGCTGTAGGTCAGCTCTGTATTCATCAAAATCTTTATTTTTCATTTTTTTGAGATTTCTAGAAATCCAGCCTTTCCTTGCCATGGGAGAGAAGCTAATACGCAGATCAGGATGTGACACCCTAATACATATCTATATATGTTTGCATCTTACTGATTGACACACTGATTGCATAAAGCATGTGGCAGCTCAATTTGCATTATTGGAGTTTACCATTTTACTGGTTTAGACCTGCACAGCTGAGGAGGAGACGGAGTGATTGCAGACTCAGGCTCAACTTTTTTTTTTTTTAATCCTTCACTTATACGTGCCTTTTATAACGCTAATAAAGTCAAACTCTGGCAAAAAAAATGATCTTCGTTTTAAATGAAGTAGAATTCTGTCTGTTTTTTCCTGTGTCCGCCTTTTGAGAATTTACTCTCATATTATGTCCTGATGATATTGTCACAGGGACAGGAAGTGAAGGAAATCTCTTTAATAGGGACAAACAAAGAAATGATAACACTTTTTGTAGCACGGAGAATGACTGCCTGGCATATGGAGCCCCTTCTCTGTGGTAGATATACTGGGGAGATGGATATTGCTATTGGTGGAGAACATCGTCCTCTTATTTTGAATTTGCATTGAGTATTTCATTGCTGTTCTTGAGACATTTTTTCCCCAACTTCCTGAAGAAGCTGGCATCGGCCCAAGAATTGCGTTAAAGTTTGATTTCCTGATACACATCTATTATGGAAATATGCATATAATGATCTGTAAATCAAGGTATTGAGAGATCAGAAATGTAAAAATTATGTTTTTTCTAAGATTTTTATATAATAAACAGCATATATATATATTTTTTTATCAGGAAGTTTTACATTGAAAAATGATTTTACAAAAGATTAATGTATAGTTTGCTATCTAAAGTCCTGTAGTTCTTTGTAGGATAGGGAGTTTTTGTCTGATTGTTTAGGATGTGGTACCAAAGCTCTGGCCATACGTCTACTGTAAGTCACAGGAGTGCACTTAGTTCTGCACTCTTGTGACCCAGATTCAGCCGACAGCAGGCTACAAGCCCATTGTTGGATGACATCACAGAGCCGGTCCAGGCTCTGTAGGTATCCCGACACTAATGTTGGGATCCACTCAGATGCCTGACTGGCAGCTGGCTCAGCCTCTCAACATGCTGCTTAGAGTCAGGGCCAGCCACTCCCACCCCCTCCACAGTCCAGCACTCTAGTAATCTCTGGAGGGGCAGAGCACAGAGCTGCTCTGTACTCAGTGTGGACCTTGAAAACTGAGTGATCAGTGGACTTTGATCGTTCAGTCCTTGGTGTAGAGCTGGCGGGGGGTCAGCTGCAGCATCGGATCCATGCTTCAAACATCTAGGTGAGTATGTATATTTGTTTTTTTAGGACCCTGCACCTCTCCTTTAAACAATTTTAAAGTTTTCTTAATGCCCCCCCCCCCCCTTCTTCTTCTGTTGCATTTAAAATAAACCAGACACTCAGTCCTCAGTGCAGCTCAGAATTACTGAGCTCCTTCCATAGCCCCTGCACCCATAATAGATAGCTGATGAGTTTTGCAGTGAGTTGGATAGATACTAGTTCTCCATCAGGTCTGCGTTGCCTGTGATAGACAGTGCATGGTAGTGGAGAGGTATGTGTTTAGGTGGAGGCTGATGGGGATCAGGCAGTATCCCCATACTCTTTATATGCATTCAGCTTTTGGCCAAGGAATCTCCTGGCTGGAAGCTGAATAGGGCTAGGGGTGAGTCATCGGTTGGTAGGAAGCCATGGGTCATCAGCACCCAGGGGCGGACTGACCATTTGACCACTCGGGCATTTCCTGAGGGCTCCGGGCCACTAGGGGGCCCCATCAGGGTTGCCAGCCTAAGTAAAACCAGGGACAGTATGTAAAAATCTGTGTTTTTTTAACATCTGTTTCTGAAATGTCCCTTACCAACATCCTTTTGGTCTAAAAATCCAGAGATTTTAGCTGCCCCACCTCACCAGTACCTTCTCAGCCAATAGAAACATGTCTGTGTATACTGTGTGTACATGTATGTGTATACTGTGTGATTGTATATTGAGTGTATGTATACTGTGTGGCCCCATGATCTCTGATTGCCTGGGGGCCCCATAATCTCCTATTGCCCGGGGGCCCCATGAGTTGTCAGTCCGCCCCTGTCAGCACCCTAGCTATTATATGCACATTCATGACATCTTCCCAACACAGAATGCCCCTCTCTGGGCACTGGCGTTTCTCTGCATGCCGGCTCAGAATTGATCTTATGTGCCACCAGTTTCCTAAAATGCCAACTGTCAGTAATTCTTTAAGAATCTGTTGGGGCCAAAGTGACAGTTTCTTAAAGTGTTGGTAGTAAGTACTACCTGAATTAGTTGCATATATTCTGTTACAGAAACAGTCACAAATGCTTGCTTGAGGTAGGCACAGGTTTTGAAGGGACCTACTGGCAGAAAAGTGCTGTGAATACTTTATCGAATTTCCCCCGGGGTTAGTAGGGCATTATGACACTGTTGGACATAATTACTTCATATACAGCCTCTCCCACATTTCAGCAAAGTCGCTCCTGTTCGGCAGGTGTTTTTGCCCCTTTTTTAAACCAAAAATACAGCACTTTTTTTACTTCAACATGTTTTTGTCAAAATTTTCCACCCTACTTTTTTTCATTATGTCAGATAGATCTTTGATCCTGTATAAGTGTGGCATAAAACATCTAGCATACAAAATTCCAATACGTGTGAGGAAATAGAGTAAAAATAGACGCCGTAGATTTTTTCATCGTACTTTGACCACACTGGTGTGCAAAAATGATCACAGCAATAGAAAGTTTCTGTGCTGTTCAGTGAAGGGCTTCACCGAACCAATCTGTATGATAAACCACAAACTACTCACATACTTAAAAAAAAAAAAAAACAAGGCTGGCACAAACTCCATGAGTAGATTTTGTTTTTGTCCGTAAGTCTGCCTGTCTGTCCTCCTTCACTGCTCATAGCTTGGTATTCCTGGAGGTGGAGGTACATCCCCCTTCTTGGCAGGCAAGCTGAGGAGAGAGTGTGTCTCATTTTGGATTCTTGGCTGGGGAACAGGCAGGGGAAGAGCTTGCTTGCGTCTGAAGGCCTCAGAACTGCTCTTAGATTTATGCCCATAGGCTTTCAACTTGTGTGGCCTGCTCTGCAACATGAAGTCAAAAGCTGGGAATGTACAAGTTACAGCCTTGCCTGTGCTACGCTGCTTGCAAGTGGAAATGGGTGGGTGTGTATGTTTATGTGTGTGCGTATGTGTATATATATATATATATATATATATATATATATATATATATATATATACATACATATATATATATATATATATATATATATATATATACATATATATATATATATATATATACTCTTTTTTTAGCATAAGTCATTTCAAGTCAAGTCAAATAAATCACACATGAAACAAGATCAAAGTAGAATCGAAGTAGAATTAGCACCTAAACCTCTTCTATGTTTCTAAATTTCATGTGCCAAGTTGCCAAGTAATCAAAAATGGAAAGTTTTTTTCCTTGGGCAGAGCTGGCAGCTTTGAATCTGAACACTTCAGATAAATTATTCAAATGACTTGCCCAAACTAATAACAGCATTTGTCATAGAGCTTTCTCAGGATGAGAAAGAAAAGATCCTTTTCCTGCACACACGGCAAATGAATCATTGTTTTAGTATAAAGAGAAGAATGTAAGAATGTGCCTTCACAAATTGTCACGATAGTCAGATATGTATTAATGTCTGGGATCTGCCTATGTCTCCTCTTTGCAGCATATTACTAGATACCAAGTTAAAGCACCTGCATTGGTTTTCATCGGTATGTGGGCAAATGTTGAGATAGTCTATTGACAGAATGTAAAGTTACCTGCACAAGAATGAATGTTTTGCGTCTGTGATATGATCACACTAAGTGAGATCATACAGTTCTCTCTACATGTTTGGCCTGACAAGAGTGGAACACCATTCATTATGATCCAAATAATCTTAAAGAGAAGCCGCATTGTTTTTTTTAATGGGAATGCATTACAAGTTGTTAGGCCTCCTTCACATTGCTGTACTTAGGTGTACACCTATGCAAGGGTTGTGTTTCCCCCCACAAGGATGCATAGATGTTTTGTGAAATCCCCGTGCAGTCCCATTCATATCAATTGGGACATATTGGTGGCACGGTAAAGGCTTCTGCTCCCAGTTTGACATCCGTGTGTCCCCAAACTGTGTGCGTTAGGGTCACACACCCGCATGCACCCGGAAGCAGCTGCTGTTTCCATGCCGTCGCTGCACCCAAATTGACATGAATGGGACTATCTGCAGGAAAACATGGCCCTCGCACTGGTGTACACTTCAGTATGCCCGTGTGAACGAGGCCTTATTGTTATTTTAACCTTGCTAATATGCATTTTATTCTCTAGTTTGATGCATTTAAGATAGAAGTACTACTACAGTATTGGCCAGATCCTACTGAGTCGGCGAAAATTCTGTGGGTAGTCCTGTTGGCACCAATCCAACCAGCTCGGCAAAATTTGATCTTAAAGTGGTTGTTAACCCTCTTCTATAAAAAGCACCTGTGTCTGCGTTATATAAAAAATATGCTTATCTGTACCTATAACACAGCGGCTCCCCCGGAAATTAGGTGACTCCTCGGCTCTCTCCTCTGCCCGGCTGACAGCTCCAGCGGGCGGGGCCAAGCACTGCCATTGACTTCAGCCGGGGAGGAGAGAAGAGAGAGAGCCAAGGAGTCATGTGATCGCCAGGAGCCGCTGTGTTATAGGTACAGATAAGCATATTTTTTTATATAACACAGGCACAGGGACACTTAATGTTATATTACAGAGAGGATAGAAGCATTTTATATTAATTATGAGAGCAACAGGATCGGGGGGGGGGGGTGGGCGCTGACATGAGCAGATAAGCAGGGAGGGAAGGGGGAAAGGATGGAGGAGAGGACAGAGGAGGACAGAGTAGGGCTGCGGATGATGGAGGCACGTAAACTGACCACAGTGTCAGGGCTCAGCAGTCAAGATACACTGTGGTCAGTCTACAGGGGGGAGGGTATAGTCAGGCAGGATCAGACAGGTTATTTAGGTGTTGCAGGGGGGCAAATTACACTGCACAAGCACTGTGCCGTATAACATGCTTTAAGGGAACAGGATGAATGAATGAATGATTTGTATAGCGCTGCAATGCGAACTGAATCGCCTCAAGGCGCTTGTCTGCTCTTGTTGTGATGCCATGTTTAGAAGAGGTGGGTCTTGAGTTTTTTCCTGAAGGCCTGATGGTTTTTTTATTTTTTATTTTGGGTTAACAAACACTTTAAGCTATCCATACACTGTAAGATTTCCCTGGTTTAACCAGCAGTAAATGTGCTTTGCATTTCTTTGCGATCCCAGTGCGATTCTGGTGCAATTTTCAATTCATTCATTTGAATAGGCTGAAATAGCACTGGATCGCACCGAAAGTAGTGCATGCACTACTTTTAAAAACACACTGTAACCAGATTGCATAATGCTGCAGTACCATGCGATCTGGTACAGACAAAAACACTGTGTTTGAGACCTGCATTTGGGGTGTAGTAAGGATTACACTGAAGACCTCAGCAGATCGCACACCCAGTGCGTTTTGTACACAGTGCTTAAAACGTGCACAGGAAAGTGGTTTTACCACACCGCACTCTGGTGTGAATGGACCCTATCAAAGTGGATGGAGGAATCTTCCCTACCATTTATTGTATCCTGACAGCTGGCACCCATAACTGTCAGTGTAACTGAACATTGACTGGAACTGACTGGATGCAGCCGCTGTTCAATTTTCTGCTTAACTCCTTCAATGTTCAGAGCAGATCAGGCAGTCAGCTTTCCCAGGGCCACCCAAAACTCACCAGGAATTGGCCAAATTTAGCTACATGTATAGCCAGCTTTATATGTGACCAGTTATAATCTTTTCTGACAGAGTCCTGAAATAAAATAATTTACTGGCCCCGCCACTTAGAATGTATTAACAGAGTAAATGACATACATAAAGACACAAGAACAGAAAAATACAATCAGTGCTGTATTACTAAGCAGGAAGCAGACATTGCTTTAAGCAGAAAATATTCATTTATATATTTATTAAATAATACTAAAAAGAAAAGGCACTTTTAGACAATTTAAAAATAAAATGTAAAATAGCCATGTAGCATTATAACTGCTGTAAGCTGACAGAGGCGTTGATTTACTAAAGGCAAACAGACTGTGCACTTTTGGAAGTGCAGTTACACTCTGCAAAAGCAGTTGTTCCAGAGCTTAGTAAATGAGGTAAAGCTTCACTTTGCAAAGAATACCCAATCCCATAAACAGCACCTTTGCTTGCACATGATTGAATGATGGAAGTCACTAGAGCTCTCCCTCGTTTACTAAGCTTTAGAGCAACTGCACAGTCCATTTGCCTTTAGTAAATCAACCCCACAGTGCCTCCCCAATTGCAGGTACCAGCAGCTAGGCCTTGGATGATGTTGTAATGGGCTCCCTGCAGTATTCAGTGGGACCTAAGTTGCTTTTCAAATAATTGAACAGTTTGATCATATCACCTATCACCCAGTCTGTGGAAGGAGAATAAATAGTCAACAACTTCATGCATTCAGTCTTTTTGAGGGATAAAATAAAGGAGACAATTGTCAACCTACTTCTAGGTGACTAGGTGTATCTGGCTTCCATACTTTGAGGCACTGACCTGCAAACAAACATGCAAATCAGAAAAGTTTGAATAAAGTCAGAACTCCTAATCCTCAATCAGGGACTTGCAACATATTGAAACCACTGAATCGATATAAGAGCCAAATAACTGCTATTTTCAGGTAGCCAGGTCAGCTGTGGGAGCCACTGTACTTCCACACGAAAGGTTTCCTATAAAATGAATGCTAATTAAGCATTTGCCTTTATTTATGTACTTTACGTATGTATCCCAAAGTTTGGCTATAGCTATTTGTTAGTGAAACCTTGATATCATATATAGCCCAATGATGGATGATGTTACCAAGACACTTCTGGATGGTGTGTATTATCTCCTATAAGCTAGAATGATAAGAAGGCTGAAGAAAAGATTAGAGGTTTTGCGGTAGATGTACAAGGGTGACAAAACAACTGCTTAGCACATGTATGTCGATGAAAGTCAGCAGCTAATTGTCAGGTGCTCAGTTGAATAATGCTTTATTTTATTGACTAACCACTGATGAGTCAGTGAAACTCAGCTCAGTTCATTGTTTCAAATAGCTGAAGTTTGATTAAATGTTATGGGGAATTTACCTTTTTTGCTCTCTTCCTTATACCTTAGCCCCAGTTGCTGCTAAAATGTTAGTATGTTAAAATATCTGAGTTTCGATTATACAAATTGTCTACTGTACCCCCTAAAGGAATATCCCTTTTCTACAATCTCCTACAAAACAAACTCACGTTTATCAAATCTCCTCCCTATCAAAAATTGGAAGCAGACTTGAACAAAACATACACACCTTTACAAAGGCAATCTTCCCTTAGAAAAACCAATAAAGCTTCCAGATGTGTCAACCACTGGGAACTTTCCCAAAAAATAACACTGAGATGGTACCTCACACCATACCGCATGTCCAAAATATCCCAATTTAACTCCCCTCTATGCTGGAGAGACTGTGTGAGGTATGTGTTTTGGTCCTGTAAACACTTAACCAGCTTCTGGAATAGCATATTCAGGCAAATTTCCTCTACTACAGGAATCCCCACTTCTCCAGATCCTGGGATGGCCTTATTAAACCTGGGTATTGAGAAATTCCCTCCATGCTTTTGCACAGTGATCACACGTATCTTACTTGCAGCTAGATCACTAATAACTAGACACTGGAAATCCAATATTGCACCTAATGTATCGGACGTCCTTGACATGACGCAATCTCATTACACTTATGAATCCTTAATTGCTACCAATTATAACATCAAGAAGAAATTTGACGAACAGTGGAAAATATGGAGGGAATGGCTCAATATAGATCATCAATATACTTGCTCTAACGGAATTGTATTGATAACTGCAAGTATACCTCTTCACAATAGCTTTTTCCTATCCAATGAATAGCTTTCTAATGTCCACCTCATGCCACCTTCATTATATATTCATATTGACATCTACAGTATTTTATTTTTAGATTTATGTTCCTTTTTTTTTCCACTTTCTTCTTATTATTTCACTGTGTTAGTTTGATTTCTATACTATAAGTATGATGGGATTACTCCCTACATTTATCTGTTCTATAATAATGACTCCTCTATTATCCTGCCTTATGGAGTTCACTCCTCCCTTTGTACTCCATATACACTCTTATATTCTGATTTGTATTGTAGAAAAAAACATTCTCAATAAAAACAATAATAAAAAAAAAAATATCTGAGTTTCTTTCTTAAAGTTCCACTGATTATGAATATCATTGAAAGTGTGCACCCATGGGCATTTATCAGAGAAAATAGCCATTTTAGAGGTTATATGTCGGTTTGTTTATGTATGGGCCAGCCATGACATTTAAAGTGGACCTAAACTCAAAATGAAGGTTCGCTAAAGGGAATATCTGGGAATCCTTACTTTGCTTAATAATTTTGTTGCAAAACTTGCTTTTTGCCTTGAATTGCTCCTAAAAAATAGAAGTGCACTTCCCGTGCCTTGAGAATCTTAGCTGTATTGCTGCAGTTGTAGAGGCATTTCAGCCTCTGATTGCCAGTCTCATGAGAGTTGGAGTGAGGTTTAGTGATGACACTACTGTTCTGCTCACTATCTATGGTCAAAATGTAAAATAATATATTCATTTCCACAATAAAGTTTGTAAACTTACATTTTGCAGATCCCCACAATGTGACAACTCCCCCACAGGGACTGGACAGCCAAAAAAAACTGTCAGGAGCTTCAACCCTTCCCCAGTTTATCCATTATTTGGGTAGACTTCTAAGATTGTTTGCTAACCACAAACGCATTTTCAACCACTGTTCATTAAACTAAGATGGAAAGGTGTTATTTCTACAGTAATTTTGCCTTCTTTCAGCATTAATTTTATTTTTAACTATTTATAGAGGTTTATTGTGCTTGAGAAACATTCTTAATAACATCAATAATAAATTCTTATTTGAGCTACAAACTATTTTCCTAGCAGGGTGTTATGTGTTGCCTAGTTCAGGCCATATAAAATTCTGTAAAAAAAATCCAGAGGTCCAATCAGTTGTACTACCCTGCTTCCCCCAAACAGACAAATTATAGTCATGACCTCTGCTATCCTAACAAAAACCCTTGGGGTCAGTCTGATTGATTTAACCTTAGGTGTCCTAGGAAAAACATTGCCCTATTTCAATGGCCTGTTATCAGCCCACCCTGACTGGGTTAGTTGACTGGTGACATTATAATGCTGCTAATGTAACATAAAGACTGATCATCTCTATGCTGTATCTAAAGCTATATAATACATCTACAGTTCTTGATGTATAGGAAATCACTAGAGAAAAAACGTTGGGTATTTAATGCAATACGATCAATATACAAAGCTAACACACCCAAATATTAGTACTAATGTTAAAAAGTGACAGTTGTTTTCAGCCAATGTGTCCAATGAGCTTTGAAAATAACAATCACATGATTAAATAACAGAGCCTTGAACTTGCTTTGTGAATCAAGCCTAATACAATGAAAACAGAAATATAAAACAGCATGTAACAGTTGGTTAAATGGGGGTTTGATTTGACTAGTTGCTTAATAAAAAACATGTTTCTTAGCTCAAATTTGTGGAAATTAGGGTGGTTGTACATTTGAAATTAGACATTTTCAAAAACCCATTATAAAAAGGATTATTTTTATTATACAGGATTTATATAGCACCAACCATTTACACAGCGCTTTACAATATAAAGGGGGAAAGTACAATTACAATACAGTACAATACAGAAGGAATAGGAGGAGCTTACAATCTAAAGAAAGGATGGGGCAGAAAGATTAAGTAGTCTCAACCTTTCAAGTATTGTGCATACAAGTTTCATATAGGTCTTGCAGGATCTCGCTGGCAGAAAGATCCTGATCCACTTTAAAGTGTTTGTAAACCCGTTTAAAAAAAATCCTAAAAAAAAAAAACCTGCAAGACAAAGGCATAATGAGCTAATATGCATAGCATACTAGCTCATTATGAATTACTTACCTGAGATCAAAACCCCCGCAGCGGTCCTTGTTCACTGCTCCGGCATCCGACATCTCCCCAGGGGGTTACTTCTGGGTATTGCGGCTCCAGCGATGTGATTGTCCGGAGCCGCGATGACGTCACTCCCATGCATGCGCGCGTGAGCCGCCGGTAACGGCACAGTACAACTGAAGCAACGGCACTGGAGATATCCAGTGTAGCTACAGGTAAGCCTAATTATAGGCTTGCCTGTAGTATAAAGTGGTTGTAAAGGGTTTACAACCACTTTAAGTTATGTTCTGTAAAGACACGGTGTATACATGTATACAGGTGTGTCAATGTGTGTTTTCATATACACGCTTAGAATTTGTTTTCATCCTCTTCTAGCTGCCAATTAATTACTGTACACAAACATAAAATGTTCAATTTTTTAAGGCTCTGACCGTATCGCTGCATTACAGATCTTTATGCAGCTGTTGGCATCTTTACGCAGCTGTGGGCATTGTCCTAACAAAAGAAAGAAAAAAAGAAGAAATGCTACAAATGTGGCTGTTTTTCACCTACATGCAAAAAGCCTAGAAAAATACACCAAAAAACCTACCACAATCTGAGAACATGTAACTTCTTCCAATTTGTTTTTCTAAACATTTGCTTGTGATCATTTAGTACCTCCTGCATGGCTGGGGATGACAATGCATGTGTCTCTGATGATTCAAATTTTTTATCTTATTTCCTGTCATAATACAAGCTGCCTTGTGAACTTTCCTGGAAGTGTGGAAGGTGTCCTACCCTCACCATTTCTTTCCTCCATGCCCCTCCTAAGAGCTCTCCTGAGCTACTAATCTCTGCAGGACGGACAGCTGCCTGAAAGCAGATTGTGTATGGTTCAGGGAGTCTGTAAGGAATTTGATCCTGTAGAGTAAAGGGGCACAGAGCCAGCGAGTATTCAGGGTGGTCCAAAGAGAAAAAAATGCAGAGGAAAACAGGGATGGTTATGCATGTATGTATCTGCCTCTCTATATGTTATGCTTAAGCACGCAGTATAGAGAAATGTATATGATTGTATGTTTTTTTTTAATTTTGAAAGTATTTGTATGAATTCCGATCAATGTACCTCTAAAGTTTTACAGCATCTGATAACAGTAGAAGTTCAGACATGTATACGCTAACAGTAGTCACTCTATTCCCTCCACAAAAAAGGATTAGCATTGCAAAAATTGAAATCAAGGTTTTTGCACATTGTCATCTGCTAATTCATATAGACAGTTTGCTGTACACAACATAGCATTTAGTTCAACATGAGGTTTCAGTTACATAGTTTTTGCAGAGAATGATAAGCTTATACACCACATCAAGGTAACCTCAAATCACACACATAGATGTCTTTCAGTCTCGTCTTTCAGCAAGGCACTTACTTAATACAGGAAGATTGAAAGCATAAAGTCTGTGTTACTAATAGGACATATGGCCCTATGTATTATTTCTTGTTTCTACAGACAAGGATATAACTTTAGTAAGTTTGTTTTCAGTGTTGGGAGCCTAACAATGCTACATTTCAGCAGCAAGCTTCCCAAAGTGTCACTTAAAGAATGTCTGTAACAGTTATCCCTCCTGCTACCCAATGACGTAACACCCAACCAAGTCCCTAAAATAAACCCTTAACTTTTAAGCCCTCCCCCAACACTTAACCCTTAAACCCTAACCTCCTCCATTTAAAAAAAAATAAAAATACATTGTCATGTAAATATGAACTATCATATGTCAATTTTTCAGATCTTCAATTCCAAACAGCAGGTGAAGCGCTATGCCTCTTCTTATGTGTTTACTTGAGTATATTAACTGCTCTGTTTAAAATAATCTATTGTTTACAGATCTCAATAACTCAAACCTAGTCAGAGGAGGGAATCAACACCCATCCCCTTCTTTCTTTCCACTAACTTTCACCTATAGAGAGACAGCCTGAATACAATTCAGTACTGCTGTTCTCTCTCCAGAAAAAACATAATATCAAGTAACACCAGTATCATGGGTGCTTCCTGTATTATTTTTTTTTGAAAAATAAAGATTTTATGCAAAGAGTAAAACAAAGCTATACATAATATCAATAAACATTCATATTTAATAACTAAAGTGTAGTCTTAATTCTAAATTCCCCAACACTTACCTGAAACTAAAATCTGACACTTATTTTAACCCTAAGAGCAAAACAAAATCTTCTGATCCCTGCTCCTAACACTAATCTAACCCCACCATTAAACGAATCCCTAACACCAAATAACTACTTCTTCTAGCCTTTTCATGCACCAGGAGCCTGTGCACCACACCATCACAGTACCTATCCCATGGAGCTAAAAGCTATTGCTATTCCTACATAGTAATGTAGGACATGCGAGTTTTATCCAGAGCTGTATTATACAGGTCTTTGTCCCTAGTAACATTGCCCTATTCACCAACTGCCATGTTTCCTGATAACCAGATTGTATAAGTGAAGGTAGCATTCAATTTGCTTTACATGCAGAGAACAAGACAAAATGGCTGCATATTACTTGAGCAGAGAATAACCTTGTGACTCCCAATGGGATTCATTGCCCTTTTTGCCACCAGTGTGTTTGGAAAAGGCTAAAATATAAGTGACAAAAGTATTAGTTGTGCTTTGGGGTTTCCCCCACTGCTCTAGGTCAGGGGTCTCAAAACTTTCCAAAAGAAGGGCCAGTTTAATGTCCTTCAGGCTTTAGGGGGGCTGGACTGCGGAAGTTAAAAATGCCCCGGCGTCAGTGGAAGTAAACAGTGCCCCATCATTGGTTTTAGTGGGAGGAATAGTATCTCATTGTTAGTATGGGTTGGAGGAATAACGCCCCATCATTATTGTCAATGGATGGAATGGTGCCCCATTATTGGCAAGGCAAGCACTGTGGTTGAGTTACTAAAACTGTAGAGTGCAAAATATGGTGCAGCTCTGCATAGAAACCAGTAAATTCCCAGGTTTTTGGCAAAGCTTAATTGAACAAGCTGAAGTTAGAAGCTGAATGGCTACCATGCATTGCTGCACTTGACTTTGCACTCCCAAGTTTTAGTAAATCAACCCCCTTGTTACATACCAACAATATTTTGAAATACACATGGTTGTGTAATGCCAAACTTAACTGGATTAATGGGTGTTTTTTTAGTTCTGTGGTTGATTAGATTAGACACACGTACGGCACTGACTGGATTTAAAAAGCCAAGGAACCTGTATAACTTATAACCCTGATTAGCTTTCAGACGAGCAAATGTTTACAATCTAGCTTTACAAATTGGCTTTCCATGTAGAGCAAATGTAACTTCATTATGACAGCTAGCTGAACTGCAACCTGAGAGTTCACTTCCCATCAAATTCACCTCCCGTTATAAACCACACAGTGACTCCATAACATCCTCAGGGAAAGGCAAGGATCACACCAGTTGTTCACGCCTTCTCTAATAAGTTGACAAAAGGATTTAGAAGTTTATAATAGAGGGTTTCCATCCAGATCAGTTTGGAAGGTGTGTGCCACACAATTACTTATCTAAGTATTTACAGCTCATTGGTGAGGGATCATTTGGACTTTTTAAGGGATTCTTGCCTAAGCTCCTTCTCAGGGGGTCCAATCCTAGTCCTGAAGACCACTGCTAGCCTAGTATTACTTTATTACTAGGATTGTTCGAGATTATTGAACACACTTATTTTAACATATAGGCAAAATGAAGACATGATGCTAAAAACAGTAAAAGCAGTATTTTACTGTGGCCACCCACTGAACTAAATTGAAGTGAATGGTTTATCACACTTTGCACTTAGCACTTTAGGACCTAATAGGGTCTTAGTTGACAAATTACCTTTCATAAAAAAAACTCCTTATTACCACTCAGCAATCAACCATATTCAATTGAATACTGGAAAATAACAGCTGAAAAAACAAAGTATGAATCTGGTTTGTCTGAAGCAATGCTGCAAATACTTTATTTAAATGTATAAAAATATACTGCATTTTAACTCTAGTATCCATTCCATTTTATATGTTGTATTCCTTTATTTATGTTTCCCCACATTTACATGCAGACCTAGCTGACAAACTATAAATCTGCCAGGGGTGCTTGAGCAGTTTATTTAAAATACGATTTAAACATTATTAATAAATAGTAAGTGCAAAGACTGACAATGTTATAGCTATCACTGTTACTTTTGCTGGACAAGAAATTAATATTATACTAAATACTAACATTATATATATATTAACTGCATTGGTTAATTGTCAAAAACGTATTGTGCTTCTATGGGCCCGTTCATAAGCCTAGTACACACTGTTAGTTATTTTTCGTTCAACCCAGCGGGCTGAATGGAAAAAAACTGACAGCTCAGGTCGGAGCTGCTGTACTAACAACCCGATATTAGTACAGTGATCTCCCATGCTGTTCTTTTGTGTTCTGACAGATTAGAACACTCCGGTCAGTGCTCTCAGCCATTGTATGAGAGCACTGACCAGGAGCCAGTCGGCAGACCTTTTTTATCGGTCATGCCCCTTCGACAGCTTCTGTCGGACCGACTGCAGTACACACTTGCCGAACTTGACTGGTTTCTATTGTCTTGTATGTATGGGGTTATACAATATGCTATTCATACAGTACACAATGCAGTCCTGATGCATAGATAAGGCAAATTGTCATGTGTCCTATGTGTCGAGTTCACACCCCTGCCTTGTCGAGCACTGAAACGAGGTAGAACGCACACTACTTTTTTTTTAATCACAGGGTGTTGCCACACACTGCACCCACATCGCAACGCTCCGCTGTAAACAAAATTTGTGAAATGTCACGGTATTATGCAGGCAATCGTGTGAATAAGCCCTAACTAGGGATCAGCAAGTTGGCTTGAAAGCTGGCTGAATCTGAAAATGTCATATTTGAGGCCGGTTTACAAGACAAATTGGCTTACTTGTAAGATTATATGAACAAACAACAATGCTATGTGCTCATAGTTTCAGAAAAGAAAATTAGTTGAGATTACCTTCAGATGAAAAAACTAAATATAAGATGGTAAGCACCACTAACACATCGCGACAATACAATAATACATGGAATGGCAGCAACCAATAATGGTAGCCATATATTTTTGAATACTATTAGGAAGGCTAGAGCAGTGTTTCTCAACTCCAGTCCTCAAGACACCCCAACAGGTCATGTTTTCAGGATTTCCCTCAGTTGAAACGGCTGTGGTAATTACCAAGGCAGTGAAACTGATCAGATCACCTGTGCAAAATAATGGAAAGCCTGAAAACATGACCTGTTGGGGCGCCTTGAGGACTGGAATGAGAAACCCTGGGCTAGAGAATATATCTGTAACAGAAGATGGAAGAACAGAAATTGAATCACTCAAGCTTGACTTTCCAAAATTACGTAACTGAAACATACATTTTTCTTAAAAGAAATTGTAACCAGTAATCCAACAAGGGAGGACAAAATGTAGGGCATCCACTTGAAGGCATCAGCTTTTCAGGACCGGTTGATGATAAACACACTACTGTGGTATAATCAAACTGGCCCTGTATTTTAGGCTATATCTCTGCTATAAACCAGAATTCCTGCATGGACATTTGGCCACAGAGATATATAGAATGTAAATGTAGAATAAAACCTATTTTCTTATAACAGTAATGACATTAAAAAAAAACTTTTGATGATGGAAAAGGAATGCTATACTTCATAATTGCCCAAATACGAATAGCCTAGTGAATGTAGAAGAGTAGATTGTGTTGTCTGGACATTAGAATTTTTTATAGTCTTACATGATTCTTTCTCTTGGTGGTTGTGTTTTTTTCAGGTGTGTGTGTGTGTGTGTGGGGGGGGGGGGGGGGGGGTGTACATATTCTTTACCTTATCACGTTAGTTTCATAGCTGAAAAAAACATGTTTCCTGCTTGTTCAAAGACTGAAAGTTGTGAGCAAAGAATTCTCAATGAGCTGTGGAAACTCACATGTCATAACGGTGGAGCCTGATGAATGAGCTCAGCTCCAGGCTGTTTACAGACAATCTACAGACCCAAAAGAATATACAAATAAAAACATCAAGAAAGGCAACGGAACTAACGTGTATACAGCTATTAGGATAGGTCAGGATCTTTGCACAAAGTTATACTGTATAAAGAATAGAACCACTCATCGCAGGTATTTCAACCTATAAATATGACAAGCACACTTATTGTTTCTCATCAACAACTAGCTATTAAACCTACCAACAAATTCTCTGCTGAGCTTTATATTTATTTGGACTCCTATAACACACGTATAACACACTTGACCAAACTTGGGCTAATTACACTGAGATGCTGGATGCAGAGGCACATGTAGCGCCAGGATGAAAATGGTGGCGCTGCTTTCAAATGCTGACTTTATGGGAAAGAGTTCATTCCTCAGGAACAATGCTAATAAAGGAGGAATGTAGTATTGGAACCAACAGCTGATGCCCTTTGTGTTTATTTTAATACCACACAGTGAAAGTGAATCTGCATGCTCAGGAAAACTGTATATAAAATGAATACATAATATATTTTGTCTACACCCGGCCTTAGGATGCAATCAATGTGGAAATGTATTGGCATATTTTTCAAGATATTGGCCATAGTTGTCAAAACAGGGAACTCTTTATCCCCTATTTGACAACCATGGCCAATATCTTGAAAAACATTTTGCACCAAGTGTATGAAAGAAACAGAAGAAGGAAATACCTGTGCTGATAGATAACAACCAAACAGACCATACTGTATTTGCTTTACTAACATGGGAAATCAAGACTGGATGCCAAAGGAGGATAGGCAACATATGTTTTAACACCCTTTTTATACAGAGTTTTGGCTTTCTTTTGCAGGAACTGCTTGACATTAAGCACTGCTGCTTAGCCAGCACTCCCAAATATTTTGTTTTCCCAATTGTGCATGGGAAATGCTATTGCAAAGGCCTAGGTTAATCAAAGCTGACCTTCAGTAATTTTTTCAATTTTCCTTCTATTAAATCTTCTGCCCTTGTTGTTTTAACTTTGGATAGTAAAATGTATTTTTCTGCCAGTAAATACCTTATACAGCCAACTTCCTGTTTCTTGTCTGGTAAAAAGTCTAGGCTTATGACATTATGTACAACTCTCTCTCTCACGCTCGTGAGAGTTTGCCAGGAAGGGGGGGTGAGTCATTAGAGGGCCAATGAGAACTGCAGTGCTGCAGAGCTGGAGGTGTGCCTCTGTGTGTCTGTGTAAAACCAGGAAGTGAACAGGCAGCCGCTTCAGCTGCCCACAGTTAAAGTGGTTGCAGCCAGACTCAGTGGAGGGAGATTTCTGCAGCATATTTGGCAAGTACAGAATCACAGTATATATAAAATTATATGCAAAGTGGTTAGAGGGAAGCTTCAGAATAGCAAAGATGTTTTTTATTACAAATTATGTGAGCAGACTGCGGTTCCTCTTTAAGTTTAGATTTCATCTACAAGTTTAACTGTGCATGTTACCATTTTATCAAGATCTTTTTGTAATATGTCACGACCACATGAATCAAAATAATTCTGCCCGGGGTTGAGTCAATTTTTGCTCTTTTTTACTCCATTCAATTCTGCAAGGTTTGTTTATGTTTTATCATGTTTTATCATGCCTGCTTTTCAGGTATGTAATTTTGTTTAAAGTGTTTTAGTGTTAAGCATTTTTTTGTTTAAAAATGAATAATTCTGCCCGGGGTTGAGTCAATTTTTGTGAAAAAAAAAAAAAAGCACCCCTGCCCCCAATTCTCTTGCGCAAAGGCGTACACAAGCGTTGGTCTGGCGTCATATGTAAACAGCAATTGCAGCATGCATGTGAGGTTACAATATATGTCCAGTATTTTGCTGGACTTTGAATGGTTATATCAGAATGATGCCTGCAGGTTTATGTATCAGTTTGGTATCATTCTTTTCAGCCAGTGATCGGCTTTCATGTAAAATCAATTCTAGCGGGTAATTAGCCTATAGACTGCTTTTACAAGCAGTAGGAGGTAATGTCCCCCCTCCCGTTTATAAACCGCGCCATTGGGAAATTGGGAAACCATTTTAATCTTTAGGGCCTTTGCTTTAACAATATATATAGTGTCTAATAGAACCCAATTTTTTCAAAAAATAGAGTACCTGTCACTGCCAATTGCTATCAGAGGGGATATTGACATTCCCTGAGATAACAATAAAAATCATAACAAAGAAAAAAAATGGAAGGAACAGTTTTAAAAATAGAATAAAAAAGCTGAATAAATAAAAAAAAAAAATATAATTTTTTTTAAAAAAAAAAATATAAAACAGCACCCCTGCCCCCCATTCTGTTGCGCAACGGCGTACACAAGCGTGGGTCTGGCGTCGTATGTAAACAGCAATTGGAGCATGCATCTGAGGTATCACCGCGGAGGTCAGATCGAGGGCAATAATTTTAGCAGTAGACCTCCTCCGTGAATCTATTGTGGTATCATGTAATGGCTTTTAAAGACTTTTAAAAAAAAAATTTTTTTTTCTTTACTTTCTTCATTTTCAAAAACAATTCAGAGCTGTAAAATACTCAACATGCCTCTCAGCAAATAGCTTGGGGTGTCTACTTTCCAAAATGGGGTCATTTGGGGGGGTTTTGTACTTCTTTGCCATTTTAGCACCTCAAGAAATGAAATAGGCAGTCATAAATTAAAAGCCCTGTAAATTCCAGAAAATGTGCTCTAGTTTGTAGACGCTATAACTTTAGCGCAAACCAATAAATATACGCTTATTGGCATTTTTTTTACTCAAGACATGTGGCTGAATACATTTTGGCCCAAATGTTTGACTAAAATTGAGTTTATTATATTTTTTTTATAACAAAAAGAAGAAAATCTCTTTTTTTTTTATTTTTGTCTTTTTCCAATCACTTGGGACAAAAAATAAAAATCAATGAGGCAATCAAATACCATCAAAAGATAGCTCTATTTGTGGGAAGAAATGGACGCAAATTTCGTTTCGTTACAAAATTGCATTACCGCGCAATTACCAGTTAAAGTAGTGCAGTGTGAAAAAAATAGAAAAGAAATTCCAATTTCATCCACCAGGTTGTTTATGTAAAAGAATGAAAAACAATTGACCAATTCCTGATTTTTAATCACAATTTGGCTAATGTTAGAACGTTTTGAATATGTTTATTTTCTGACTACTGTTTGGGGTGATTTACTAAAGGAGTAGCAGCTGTTTAGTTAGCAAAGTGAATGTTCACTCTGCAAAATGTATACTCACTTAGCTTAGTAGATCGAGTGAAGATGTGTTCACGCTGAGTACCCAATCATATGCATGGAAAATACAAAAAAATTGGATTTTTGCTTGTACATGATTGGATAATTCAAGCAAACACAACTTAACTTCATTCCCAAAGTGAATATTCTATGTTCTATTGCTGCGGTAAATGTCTTCTAAGTTTTATTCAACAGACATTCCCAGCATCCACAACTTCTAAACCAAGTTTTATGAGGGCAATATCAAATGCTTTTCTAGCATATATATTGTAATTGCCAATTCATAAAATACGATCGTGCCAGTAAGGCATGAGGAATAAGGAACTCCTGTTTCGCTACCATCAAATTATTCTCTGCTTCATATTTTTCATACAGTGCCTTGAAAAAGTATTCATACCCCTTGATATTTTCCAAATTTTCTCATGTTACAACCAAAAACATAAATGTATTTTATTGGAATTGTATGTGATAGACCAACACAAAGTGACACATAATTGTGAAGGAAAATGATAAATGGTTTTAAAAATGTTCTAATTTTTTTTACAGAGGTGTGCATTTGTATTCAGCCCCCCCTGAGTCATTACTTTGTAGAACCACCTTTCACTGCAATTACAGCTGCAAGTCTTTTTGGGGATGTCTCTACCAGCTTTGCACATCTAGAGAGTGACATTTTTGCTTATTCTTCTTTGCAAAATAGCTCAAGCTCAGTCAGATTGGATGGAGAGCGTCTGTGAACAGCAATTTTCAATTCTTGCCACAGATTCTCAATTGGATTTAGGTCTGGACTTTGACTGGGCCATTCTAACACATGAATATGCTTCGATATAAACCATTCTATTGTAGCTCTGGCTGTATGTTTAGGGTCGTTATCCTGCTGGAAGGTGAACCTCCACTCAAGTATTTTGCAGACTTTAACAGGTTTTCTTCTAAGATTGCCCTGTGTTTGGCTCCATCCATCTTCCCATCAACTCTGACCAGCAACCCTGTGCCTGCTGAATAAAAACATACACACAACAGGATGTTGTCACCACCATGTTTCACGTTGGGGATGGTGTGTTCAGGGTAATGTGCAGTGTTCGTTTTCTGCCACACATAGTGTTTTTCTTTTAGGCCAAAAAGTTCAATTTTGGTCTTACCTGGCCAAACTGCAAGCAGGACTTTTTATGGCTTTCTTTCAACAATGGCTTTCTTCTTGCCACTCTTCAATAAAGGCCAGATTTGTGTGGTGCATGCATGGCTAATAGTTGTCCTGTGCAGAGATTCTCCCACCTGAGCTGTGGATCTCTGCAGCTCCTCCAGAGTTACCATGGACCTCTTGGCTGCTTCTCTGATTAATGCTCTCCTTGCCCGGCCTGTCAGTTTAGGTGGACAGTGAGGTCTTGGTAGGTTTGCAGTTGTGCCCTACTCTTTCCATTTTCGGATGATGGATTGAACAGTGCTCTGTGAGATGTTCAAAGCTTGAGATGTTTTATATAACCTAACCTTGCTTTAAACTTCTCCACAACTTTATCCCTGACTTGTCCGGTGTGTTCCTTGGCCTTCATGATGCTGTTTGTTCACTAAGGTTCTATAACAAACCTCTGAAGGCTTTGCAGAACAGCTGTATTTATACTGAGAATAAATTGCACACAGGTGGACTCTATTTACTAATTAGGTGACTTCTGGGGGCAATTGGTTTCACTAGATTTTAGTTAGAGGTATCAGAGTAAAGGGGACTGAATACAAATGCACACCACACTTTTCAGATATTTATTTGTAAAACAAATTGAAAACCATTTATCATTTTCCTTCCACTTCACAATTATGTGCCACTTTGTGTTGGTCTATCACATACAATCCCAATAAAATCAATAAAATACATTTATGTTTTTGGTTGTAACATGAAAAATATGTTAAATGTTAAGGGGTATGAATACTTTTTCAAGGCACTGTATAATCCATATACACTATATATAGTAGATAGTAGTATATAGCAATTTCATAATTTAACAACTAAAAAAAACAAAAAAAAGACCTTTGGACGTTTGATTTCTTTCCATGGACACACAAGCATCAGCTCAATCAACATAGGTTATATGAAGACTTCTAAATAGTTTTTTTGCAAAACGCATAAATGTGCTAGAAGACGTATAACTGCAGGGCAAAGTCACAAAAACATCTCCGGTTTCTAATACATACATATCAAAGGGCCTCTAATATTAAAGGCTCCAAAGAAAAGGCAACTCACTTTATTTTAGGCAGTGATGAATTTTATTTATTTCGTCATCTTCAGCTCTCTTTTTCTCTTTTTTTCTCAACTTTTTAAAAATATATTTGAATACGATTTGCTCATTTCAATAAATCGTTATGTTAGTGGCATATAGAAACAGAAATACTCAAATTGAAATCCGTGAATGTACCAAGTAACTTTTTTTTTTTAAATTGCACAATCTCATTAAAAGTTGGGTGGCTGTCATAAGGGAATCTCACTGTATATAAGAATAGGATGAGTTCCTCAACACACAGGTCAGCAAAGAGGAACTCTGGCAAAGTGCCACTTAATCACTTGCCTTTAAAAAGCGATAACTTTACTGCAAAAGTATATAAGAAAGCAGGTCAACAAAGAGCAGAAGAGAAAGCTGCTTCCCTTGTTGGTACTGAGTGTTTGTTGAAGGACTTAGCTCTTAGTGCTTGCAATACAAACACAAACACAGCACTCATAGAAGTGAAAGTTTCCTCTAAAATAACCTCTCACACGAGTCTTCTGCTGTGAAGACTACAGCTGAGGGCACAAAGAGGAAGAGCGGATATTTTAAAAGACATCTACAATACATGGAGCTGGAGTATAACTTTCTTCAGAAAACACCATGTCATTAAAAATGGACTTACTAAATAATAGCGTATAAATATCAAATGTGTATTGTAACAATAGCAACCAGTCAAGAATTAGCATTCATTAGTCTGCCAACGTTAGACTATAATTAGCTAAAGTTACATCGCTTTCTACTCCTACGATTTCATACTTAAAATCCAATCAGATGCTGGAGGGTCTTCTCCCAAAACAAGATGCATGTCTAATAGGACCAGTACGTTTTTCTTTCTACCAACTTCCTCAAATCTGAAATGATGGAGCATTCATCAGCCATGTGGGAAATTTTCGAATAAAAAAAGTGTAGACAGAAAATGTCTCCATTGACTTAGCCCTTAACAGTATTAACATTTACCTGTTTGTTTCCGAAGACTGTCATTTAGGTTTATTTGCAACAATAGAGCTAAAAGTAGACACATGGCAAGTTTCAATCATATAGTAGGATTTGAACAATCATCTGATTAATGACAGAATACCCTATGAATACCCATTCTATGCATGAAGGTAAAAAAAAAAACTTCTGTGTGCAGCAGCCCCCTAATACTTACCTGAGCCCCATCTCGATCCAGTGATGTGCACCAAGAGCCTTGGTTCTCTGGGGACTCTCCCTACTCATTGGCTGAGACAGCAGTGGGAGCCATTGACCCTGCTGCTGTCAATCACAGACAGTGAGCCAATGAAAAGTGAGAGGGGGCAAGGCCGAGCCATGGCTCTGTGTCTGAATGGACACACAGAGCACCAGATCGGGAGCGAGCCTGCTTGGGTTCCCCCTCCGCAAGCTGTGTACTCTGGGAGCTCTTGGCAGGTGGGAAGGGCCAGGAATGTGGGCGGGGGGCAGGAGAAGAATAAGATCCATGCTAAACAACTGCACAGAGCAGGAAAGTATGAAAGGTTTGTTATTTTAAATAAAAAAATTCTACCTTTAACAACACTTTAAGTTTCCTTGGCCGACCACTGCATCCACAGTCCTCAGCATTGCCCGATTCTTTGTGCTCCTTCAAAAGAGCTTGAAAAGCACATCTTGAAACCCCAGTCTGCTTTGGAATCTTTGCCTAGGAGAGACCTTTCTGATGCAGTAAAGGCATACCCCACTTTTAAGTACACAATGGGGTTTATTTACTAAAGATGGAAAGTGCAAAATCAGGCTCACTTCTGCATGGAAACCAATGAGCTTCTAACCCCAGCTTGTTCAATTAAGCTTTGGTAATAAAACCTGGAAGCTCATTGGTTTCCATGCAGAAGTGGGCCTGATTTTTCACTTTCCAGCTTTAGTAAATAAACCCCATTGTGTACTTAAAAGTGGAGTATGCCTTGTGTCTTGTTGCTGTGCTCATCAATCTTGCCATGATGTATGACCTGTGACATGAAACTGTCTTCCACAACCTCACCTTAGTAGCAGAGTCTGGCTGTTCCTCACCCAGTTTTAGGCCTCCCACACAGCTGTTTATTTTTCAGTTAATGACTGTGTTTCAACCTACATATTAATTTGATGATCATTAGTACCTGCTTGGTATAATTGATTTATCATACAATTCACTCTTATCCTACAAAATCCCTTGAATTGATGTTGGTTTGAAGCCACAGGGTAGTCACTAGTCACTCCAAATATTAATTTGATTTACATTTTTCTTCTATAAATGTATGTATATCTATATATATCTATATTGATATCTATCTATCTATCTATCTATCTATCTATATCTATCTATCTATCTATCTATCTATCTATATATCTATATATATATATATATATATATCTATCTATCTATCTATCTATATATATATATATATATATATATATATATATATATATCTATCTATCTATCTATCTATAGATAGATAGATAGATAGATATATATATATATATATATATATAGATATATAGATATAGATAGATAGTAGTGTTGTCTCCCTAGGACAGAAATTATGTGATCAGCAAAGACATGCTGGTCGGTTAATTGGCTTCTGCCCAAAAAATTGGCCCTAGTATATGAATGGGGGCCTTGGATTGTGGGCTCCTTGAGGGTAGGGACCGATGTGAGTGTGCAATGTACAGGGATAAGGACAATTGTAGACACTCACTCAGGTTGAACTGGATGGACTGATGTCTTTATTCAACCTTACTAACTATGTAACTAACTATGTAACTATGTAGCAGGTAAAAAAGAAGGGGAAAAAAAGGCTGAGAAAGGAAACGTAGTGCAGCAATTACATCTAAGGACTGGTGAGCTGCAGTATATTTGCAATTACATTTTTGTTCTTGGGTTTAAATATACATTATATGTAAGAAAAACATTTTTAAATATCTATGCTACTGGTCATCAAGCAAGTTAAGATCATAAGCTTTTAAATACTATTGAATACATGTGTTAAGAAAAAGAGATGTACTGAGCTATGCTTGTCATATGTCTACCTTACAACTTCAATATCACTGTACCATTACATGAATATCTATTTATCTATCTGTGAATAAATAATGATGTCTCACCCTTCCACCCTTCATTGACACTTCATTACAAGAAAGGTAAGGTGCGCACTGCAAACAGTGTTTAAGAAACCTACAAAAGAAGCTCCTGTAACTTCCCATGGGTAGATTAGAGGAACCTGAGCTGCTTCCACTTGTGATGGGAATTTGCAGGGGTAGGTGAGAAAGGAGAGGAAGGACAATGCATTACTTTACTGGGAGGAAGAGAGAATCACTTAAGAACAATACACCTCATTAACATAATAGCACGATGGAGAGATCCCAGACACTTGTATAGGGGGATTCTTCTCTGTGTCATATAGTAAGAAACAATTGCAACAGCTGAGTACACACTGTATATTGTTTGCCTTCTTTGGGTATTATCATTATTTTTAATTATTAGCAACTGGTAAAATAAAACTTGCATTGTCTAAAATACAGCTTTTATGTATAGGCACAGTTTATACCATGACAGTACAAGAGTCACTCAGTAAAAAATTTAGCAAGGAAAAAAGTGGTGTGACAACCGCAGGTTTGGAATCTAACAGGGTAATAACAAAAATAATGACTGTGCATTCATTAAACTGTGAATAATTACCATACCTGTCCTCTTACCTAGAAGCAGAGAAAACAAGACCTGTAAGCTGTACCTCAGGAGCAGAGTGTACAATCACACCAGAAATAACGACCCAAGTTTGTTCGTTTTAATAGAACTCTGGGTTCTATTGCATTTATAAAGCAATCTGCCTAAGGCCTAGTTACTGTAGTTATTCATTTTGCATGATCACACAACTCTTTTGTTCCTATAGGATACACTGGGTTTGATTTACGAAAACTGGAGAGTGTAAAATCTGGTGCAGCTGTGCATGGTAGCCAATCAGCATCTAACTTCAGCTTGTTCAATTAAAGTTTTGACAAAAGAACTTGGAAGCTGATTGGTTTCTATGAAGAGCTGCACCAGATTTTGCACTCTCTCTCCTGTTTTTATAAATCAACCCCACTGTTTCTAAGTAATGTTCTAATGGATTAAAGAGAACCAGTCGTGGCTGGGTCTATGTAAAAATCAAAATATTCTGTCTAGATATTTAGGAGGGTGGCTAAATTGGCACTTACTGTACATAGCAGGTACCACCGGGTGTCTGCAGACAACCTCTTTCTCCCTAAAGTGTGTTCAAGGACCCCTAAACCCTGACCTTCTATAAGTAAAAATGAGATTTCGCTGATGCTGGCCCTACCCATTCCTACCTAATATATTTTATTATTTCCTAATTTTCCTTCCCCATTAACCAATAGAAAGACATATAAATAAGTGGGGGCAATTTAGAACCAGCATCAAGGAGATTTAGTCAATAGTTAAAGTTGGGGGGCCCAGATGCTCTACATGGGTGTGAAGTTGTCCAGCAGATACTTCCAGGGGTGTGTACAACACACTTCATGCTCATGGTTTATTTTTTTTTATTTATTTTTACTTTTGCTGCAACTGCTTATGCACCCTGGCTGTTTAATCATTCCTCCCAACCCCTGCCACTGTCACTTTTCACTTTTCACACCTGTTTGGCATATTGTGGGGATGATTTAAAAAAAACTAGAGAGTGCAAAATCTGGTGCAGCTCTGCATTGAAACCAATCAGCTTCCATGTTTTTTTTTTTTAAGCCAAATTGAACAAGCTGAAGTTAGAAACTAATTGGCTACCATGCACAGCTGCACCAAATTTTGCACTCTCCAGTTTTAGTAAATCAATCCCATTGTGTGTACTAAGCTTTAGAGTTACTGTAACAAAAATGTTACTGGGTATCAGTACAGTATTGTTTACAGTAATGGTAGGGATTTTTAGGCTGTAAACAGTCTGAAAATTGTGAAATGCATATACCGTATATTTGAGCACTTTTTACAACCGATAAAAAGGTGAATATTCACATTTATAACACCAATACAAACCATAACATTTGCCCATCAACCTAAGCTCTAATGCTTGTTGGCCTTTTTGCTTTTGTTTCATTTTATATTCTTTATTGTTTGCAATGCATGTACAATATGTTTACTGTGTGCCTTACAAATACTGTATGCATTAAAGACTACATTGAAACAATTCCCTTTACATATTTATAATAATAAAGAATATAGCTCTTCATCTGTCAAACAAGTACTCACTTAGGTTTTTGAATTGAGATAGGAAATCTGAGTAACCAGAGGAAACATCCGACAGGAGAACACTCTGTATAGTATTCAGTATGATGTTTCTAATTTACCTTTAACTGTGATCAGCTAAAGGTGCGGTAAACGTTTTAAAGTGTAAAATGTACACACTGTAGCTTAGCTTGAACAGAGTACGAGACAATATGATGGGTTTGAATATAGTCTGTGAAAACGAAGACCCTTTTCAACACCAATACATGCCTCTAATTTTATCCCTCTGGAGGTCATTTCCTGAATACTTAAGTAACCTGTAAGTGACCTTGTCCCAACCTTTCCCAGAATAGTCTAGCCACCTTAGGAATTCGTGGTGCTTCCCTGGGCAGAGGCCATCCTGTCTAATGCTATCCATGATGTCTATCCATATTCTGCTACCTCCCATCATTTACTACAATGACTTTTCATCTCAATTAAATCCTTGACAACTTCTCTGAAGGGATAACATGCAAGTGGTACAAAAATGGGGTTAATGCTGGAATGTGGTGGGAGGGATAGTCATTAATTTGCAGCACCAAGCTTCCTAATGTAGTCCTTTGTCATACAACTGATGGACATTAGAACACAATAGACCCCTAAGGCAGGACTTTCATTGCATGTCAATAGGTGTACAAATGACTCCAGGTGTGGAGCAACATGGAGTGCCTGGCTAGTTCACATGAGATTTCTAAAGTTTTAATGCTGACTTCCTAACTATGTGGAATAGGGAGAAAGCCACATGCAAATATCCAACAGATTTGTAAACTAACCCTTATGTCCTTTTCTGAATACTCCAATATAATTTGGGAAGTTACTTTAATTGGTGACAGCTTGATCCTAAACATAGAATGCAATTTTTCAAAGATTGATGGTGGCAGATCGGGTGGTTATGTGTTCTAGTTACTTTTTATTGCTGTAATTATGGGTTTGATTATGTTAAAAAAAGGAGGCTAGGCTCCATGGGTGATTTCCAGTTGCGGTGAAACTTATCTATGATCATTTGATATATGTAAACCAATTAAACATAATGAATTGAGTTACACGGCAGTAAGAAGTTGAGAATAACTGGGCATTTTGGCAGAAGTGCACCCTTATGAAGATAATTGATGATAAATAAGAAAAAAGGGTTATCTTTCAATTCTTTCTGCACACATATTAGAGAATGTTGGGTATCAGCATGTCATTTTAACTCATGAGAGGAGATTTCCATGTTCACTGTTCAGTGTGGATCACTAAAAAGCTAGCCACATGAAGGAATAATATTGGGGCCATTTCATTATTCATTTAAAAATGGCATGGCATGAGGCAAGGCATCAGGATGTCATTAAAGTGTTCCTTAAGGCGTAAAGGGGTTGTAAAGTCAGAAGTTTTTTTATCTTAATGCATTCTATGCATTAGGATAAAAAAACCTTCTGTGTGTAGCAGCCCCCCTAATACTTACCTGAGCCCCATCTCGGTCCAGCGATGTCCATGAGTGTCTTGGCTGTCCGAGACTCTCCCTCCTGATTGACTGAGACACAACAGTGGCGCCATTGTCTCCCACTGCTGTCAATCAAAGTCAGTTAGCCAATCAGGAGAGAGAGAGGGCAGGGCCGGGGCGCAGCTCTATGTCTGAATGGACACAGGAAGCTGTGACTCGGCTCAGGTGCCCCCATAGCAAGCTGCTTGCTGTGGAGGCACTCGTCAGGAGGGAGGGGCCAGAGGCACCACAGAGGGACCCGAGAAGATGAGGATCCAAGCTGCTCTGTGCAAATCCACTGCACAAAGCAGGTAAGAATAACATTTTTGTTATTTTTATAGAGAAAAAAACAAGACTACAATAATTTTACATTTTTTATACCTTAATGCATTCTCTGCATTAAGGTAAAAAACCTTCTGTTATTAGGATCCCCCCCAGGCCCCCCTTATACTTACCTGAGCCCAATCTCGAGCCAGAGCTGTGCCCGAGAACTGTGGCTCTCTCCGATCTCTCTTTCCTCAAAGGACAGAGTCAGGAGCAGAAGCCATTGGCTCCTGCTGCTGTCAGTCAAATCCTGTGATGAGGGAGCAGGGCCTTTCTCCATGGGATCCACACTACCTGGGCACATACAGACAAGTGTATTTGGTATTTCAAAAATGATTAAATCCTTTCGACATGGAGTTTTAACCACTTGCCGACCGGCTCATGCCAATATATGTCGGCAAAGTGGTTTGTTCCCGTGAATCGCCGTACGGGTACGTCTGTACCTTTAAGGGAGATAGCAGGCATGCGCATGCCCCTGGTGGCCTCTGCATGGCAGGGAACCCGATGCGCATGGCCGGTGGGCGCGATCACCAACAGCCATGCGCGATTGTGTGCACGAGAGCAGGAACAGGGGTTTGTGTGTGTAAACACACAAAGCTCTGTTCTGTCAGGAGAGAAAATACATATCATTTGTTCCTACTAAGTAGGAAAAACTATATGTCTCTTCTTCTAGTCACTCCTATCCCCTCAGTTAGAACACACCCAGGGAACACACATTTAACCCCTTGATCACCCCCTAGTGTTAACCCCTTCCCTGCCAGTGACATTTACACAGTAAACAGTGCATTTTTTATACTGATATACGCTATATAAATGTCAATGGTCCCAAAAATGTGTCAAAAGTGTCCGATCTGTCCACCACAATGTTGCAGTATCGCTAAAAATCACAGATTACTGCCATTACTAGTAAAAAAAAAAAAAAAAAAATTATAAATATGCCATTAAAATGCAATAAATCTTTCCCATAGTTTGTAGACGTTATTACTTTTGTGCAAACCAATCAATATGCGCTTATTATGATTTTTCTTCCCAAAAATATGTAGAAAACTATATATTGGTCTAAACTGAGGAAGAAATTTGTTTTTTAAAACATTTTTGGGGATATTTATTGCAAAAAGTAAAGTAAAGTAAAGTAAAGTTTTTTTTTTCAAAATTGTCGCTTTTTTTAGTTTATAGTGCAAAAAATAAATAAAGTAGACATGATCAAATACCACCAAAAGAAATCCCTATTTGTGGGGAAAAAAGGTCATCAATTTTGTTTGGGTACAGCGTTGCACGACCGCGCAATTGTCATTTAAAGCGACGCTGCGCAGTATCACAAAAAATGGCCTGGTCATTAAGCAGCCAAATCTTCTGGTCTGTAAGTGGTTAACTACCTGATGACCTAAATGTGCCTGTCTTCTGCATTTATTGCGTGGGGATGGTTTTGTTCTTCCCCCATTAGCATCTTGGGTCCGTATCACTATTTGAGGGTTCCTTGTTTGGTATTCTGGTCCACTTTGGTGCTCCGGAGGGGGTGTCTGTTCTTTTAAAGGTTCTGGTCATGTTTATTCATTGTTTATGTGCATTATGATATCCAGCCATGCCCCCTGATCTAGAATATTTTGATCAAAACGTGTCAACCTTTCACTTGGATATTTTATGAGAATTCGTTTTGTACCCATGATCAACAAGATTTTATCAGGACTAATGTATATTGTATGGTGAATACATCATACTGGAATCACATATTTTAGGATATCCCATTGAAATTACTTTTAACCATGTACAAATAAAATTATATTATTTTAAAGATGTTTAATGTTTGGTTGCTGCCTCAAAGTCCCAAGGGATATTGGTAGACAACTTGAGCTGAGCTGTGCTGTCTGTGTCTATGGGGATCGAGATGCAGTGACTTCCTATGGGGCACTCGCCGAAGAGGAGTAGACAGGCACCGTGACGGGGGACCCCAGAAGGATCGGGGAAGCTCTGTGCAAAACCATTGCTCAGAGCAGGTAAGCATGACATGCCTATTATTGAAAAAAAAAAAAAAGCTTTACAATCCCTTTTAAATAGGGTGACTTCACTGATTCTCTAGGCTGTGCAAGGTAGATCACCTTCCTGGCCTAATCAATACTGAGTAAAACAGTGCCAATCTGTAAATTGCTTATTGAACATATTAAGCTGGGTGTTGAATATTTTGACAATAAACGCCCTAACCTTTGCTTAAATGCTGGCCTTCATTTAACTTATGACAATAAACTGTCCACTTTGAACAAGCAATCTTTAAATGTCCATTGTCCCATAAAATAATAATGGTAAAAAAGCAGCCAAAATGCAAATTTATAAACTAGAGTTTTTCCTGTATGATGTGAGAAATATATATATATATATATATATATATATATATATATATATATATATATATTAAGGATGGGCCCGGTGCTCGATGCGAACCCACGTTCGCATCGAGCACCGGGCGTTCGCTCGCTTGGCGAGCCCAGAACTATTTTGGCCGCTCGCATCACGTTCGTGTGATGCGAGCGGCCCCGCAATGCATTGCGGCCGGCGCGGCCGACGCAGTGCATTGCTGGCTGATGATTGGCCAAGCATGCACTGTGACCCCGCATGCTTGGCCAATCACAGCCCCGGAAACTCGAAGAGCCATAATTGGCTACAGGCAGGACGCCTGTAGCCAATTACAGCTCAGGGGCTGTAGTACACGCCCCCCCCCCTATAAAACGCCGCCACGCCGTCTGCGCCGGTCACATGCTGTTCCGGCGCAGATTGAGCAGGCTGTTTCTGTGACACTCTGCTGCATTTAGATAGTTAGAGAGATTCACTTACAGAGATTGAGTTAGATAGATTCAGTTACAAAGATTGATTGACAAAGAGGGGCTTGTAGTGTGCTCGTGGCAGGCAGGCAGAGCTCCTATATTTTGTTACCAGAAGCACCTATAGGACTTGTAGTGTGTTCGTGGCAGGCAGGCAGAGCTCCTATATTTTGTTACCAGAAGCACCTATAGGACTTGTAGTGTGTTAGTGGCAGGCAGGCAGAGCTCCTATATTTTGTTACCAGAAGCACCTATAGGACTTGTAGTGTGTTCGTGGCAGGCAGGCAGAGCTCCTATATTTTGTTACCAGAAGCACCTATAGGACTTGTAGTGTGTTAGTGGCAGGCAGGCAGAGCTCCTATATTTTGTTACCAGAAGCACCTATAGGACTTGTAGTGTGTTCGTGGCAGGCAGGCAGAGCTCCTATATTTTGTTCCCAGAGGCACCTATAGGACTTGAAGTGTGTTAGTCCCATTACACACACAGAGCTATATTTTCTTCCCAGAAGCACCTATAGGACTTGAAGTGTGTTAGTCCCATTACACACACAGAGCTATATTTTCTTCCCAGAAGCACCTATAGGACTTGAAGTGTGTTAGTCCCATTACACACACAGAGCTATATTTTGTTCCCAGAAGCACCTATAGGACTTGAAGTGTGTTAGTCCCATCACACACACAGAGCTATATTTTGTTCCCAGAAGCACCTATAGGACTTGAAGTGTGTTAGTCCCATTACACACACAGAGCTATATTTTCTTCCCAGAAGCACCTATAGGACTTGAAGTGTGTTAGTCCCATCACACACACAGAGCTATATTTTGTTCCCAGAAGCACCTATAGGACTTGAAGTGTGTTAGTCCCATCACACACACAGAGCTATATTTTCTTCCCAGAAGCACCTATAGGACTTGAAGTGTGTTAGTCCCATCACACACACAGAGCTATATTTTGTTCCCAGAAGCACCTATAGGACTTGAAGTGTGTTAGTCCCATCACACACACAGAGCTATATTTTGTTCCCAGAAGCACCTATAGGACTATAAGTGTGTTAGTCCCATCACACACACAGAGCTATATTTTGTTCCCAGAAGCACCTATAGGACTTGAAGTGTGTTAGTCCCATCACACACACAGAGCTATATTTTGTTCCCAGAAGCACCTATAGGACTTGAAGTGTGTTAGTCCCATTACACACACAGAGCTATATTTTGTTCCCAGAAGCACCTATAGGACTTGAAGTGTGTTAGTCCCATTACACACACAGAGCTATATTTTGTTCCCAGAAGCACCTATAGGACTTGAAGTGTGTTAGTCCCATCACACACACAGAGCTATATTTTCTTCCCAGAAGCACCTATAGGACTTGAAGTGTGTTAGTCCCATCACACACACAGAGCTATATTTTGTTCCAGAAGCACCTATAGGACTTGAAGTGTGTTAGTCCCATCACACACACAGAGCTATATTTTGTTCCCAGAAGCACCTATAGGACTTGAAGTGTGTTAGTCCCATCACACACACAGAGCTATATTTTGTTCCCAGAAGCACCTATAGGATTTGAAGTGTGTTAGTCCCATTACACACACAGAGCTATATTTTGTTCCCAGAAGCACCTATAGGACTTGAAGTGTGTTAGTCCCATCACACACACAGAGCTATATTTTGTTCCCAGAAGCACCTATAGGATTTGAAGTGTGTTAGTCCCATCACACACACAGAGCTATATTTTCTTCCCAGAAGCACCTATAGGACTTGAAGTGTGTTAGTCCCATCACACACACAGAGCTATATTTTTCTTCCCAGAAGCACCTATAGGACTTGAAGTGTGTTAGTCCCATCACACACACAGAGCTATATTTTGTTCCCAGAAGCACCTATAGGACTTGAAGTGTGTTAGTCCCATTACACACACAGAGCTATATTTTGTTCCCAGAAGCACCTATAGGACTTGAAGTGTGTTAGTCCCATTACACACACAGAGCTATATTTTCTTCCCAGAAGCACCTATAGGACTTGAAGTGTGTTAGTCCCATCACACACACAGAGCTATATTTTCTTCCCAGAAGCACCTATAGGACTTGAAGTGTGTTAGTCCCATTACACACACAGAGCTATATTTTCTTCCCAGAAGCACCTATAGGACTTGAAGTGTGTTAGTCCCATCACACACACAGAGCTATATTTTGTTCCCAGAAGCACCTATAGGACTTGAAGTGTGTTAGTCCCATCACACACACAGAGCTATATTTTCTTCCCAGAAGCACCTATAGGACTTGAAGTGTGTTAGTCCCATCACACACACAGAGCTATATTTTCTTCCCAGAAGCACCTATAGGACTTGAAGTGTGTTAGTCCCATCACACACACAGAGCTATATTTTCTTCCCAGAAGCACCTATAGGACTTGAAGTGTGTTAGTCCCATTACACACACAGAGCTATATTTTCTTCCCAGAAGCACCTATAGGACTTGAAGTGTGTTAGTCCCATCACACACACAGAGCTATATTTTGTTCCCAGAAGCACCTATAGGACTTGAAGTGTGTTAGTCCCATCACACACACAGAGCTATATTTTCTTCCCAGAAGCACCTATAGGACTTGAAGTGTGTTAGTCCCATCACACACACAGAGCTATATTTTCTTCCCAGAAGCACCTATAGGACTTGAAGTGTGTTAGTCCCATCACACACACAGAGCTATATTTTCTTCCCAGAAGCACCTATAGGACTTGAAGTGTGTTAGTCCCATTACACACACAGAGCTATATTTTGTTCCCAGAAGCACCTATAGGACTTGAAGTGTGTTAGTCCCATCACACACACAGAGCTATATTTTCTTCCCAGAAGCACCTATAGGACTTGAAGTGTGTTAGTCCCATTACACACACAGAGCTATATTTTCTTCCCAGAAGCACCTATAGGACTTGAAGTGTGTTAGTCCCATTACACACACAGAGCTATATTTTCTTCCCAGAAGCACCTATAGGACTTGAAGTGTGTTAGTCCCATCACACACACAGAGCTATATTTTGTTCCCAGAAGCACCTATAGGACTTGAAGTGTGTTAGTCCCATTACACACACAGAGCTCCTATATATTCTTCTCAGCAGCACCCACAGGACTTCTAGTGTGTTAGTGGCATCACACAGAGCTCCTCTATTTTCTTTGCATAAGCACCCACAGGACTTCTAGTGTGTTAGTGGCATCACACAGAGCTCCTCTATTTTCTTTGCAGAAGCACCCATAGGACTTCTAGTGTGTTAGTGGCATCACACAGAGCTCCTATATATTCTTCTCAGCAGCACCCACAGGACTTCTAGTGTGTTAGTGGCATCACACAGAGCTCCTATATATTCTTCTCAGCAGCACCCACAGGACTTCTAGTGTGTTAGTGGCATCACACAGAGCTCCTCTATTTTCTTTGCATAAGCACCCACAGGACTTCTAGTGTGTTAGTGGCATCACACAGAGCTCCTATATATTCTTCTCAGCAGCACCCACAGGACTTCTAGTGTGTTAGTGGCATCACACAGAGCTCCTCTATTTTCTTTGCATAAGCACCCACAGGACTTCTAGTGTGTTAGTGGCATCACACAGAGCTCCTCTATTTTCTTTGCATAAGCACCCACAGGACTTCTAGTGTGTTAGTGGCATCACACAGAGCTCCTCTATTTTCTTTGCAGAAGCACCCATAGGACTTCTAGTGTGTTAGTGGCATCACACAGAGCTCCTATATATTCTTCTCAGCAGCACCCACAGGACTTCTAGTGTGTTAGTGGCATCACACAGAGCTCCTATATATTCTTCTCAGCAGCACCCACAGGACTTCTAGTGTGTTAGTGGCATCACACAGAGCTCCTCTATTTTCTTTGCATAAGCACCCACAGGACTTCTAGTGTGTTAGTGGCATCACACAGAGCTCCTATATATTCTTCTCAGCAGCACCCACAGGACTTCTAGTGTGTTAGTGGCATCACACAGAGCTCCTCTATTTTCTTTGCATAAGCACCCACAGGACTTCTAGTGTGTTAGTGGCATCACACAGAGCTCCTCTATTTTCTTTGCATAAGCACCCACAGGACTTCTAGTGTGTTAGTGGCATCACACAGAGCTCCTCTATTTTCTTTGCATAAGCACCCACAGGACTTCTAGTGTGTTAGTGGCATCACACAGAGCTCCTCTATTTTCTTTGCATAAGCACCCACAGGACTTCTAGTGTGTTAGTGGCATCACACAGAGCTCCTCTATTTTCTTTGCAGAAGCACCCATAGGACTTCTAGTGTGTTAGTGGCATCACACAGAGCTCCTATATATTCTTCTCAGCAGCACCCACAGGACTTCTAGTGTGTTAGTGGCATCACACAGAGCTCCTATATATTCTTCTCAGCAGCACCCACAGGACTTCTAGTGTGTTAGTGGCATCACACAGAGCTCCTCTATTTTCTTTGCATAAGCACCCACAGGACTTCTAGTGTGTTTGTGGCATCACACAGAGCTCCTCTATTTTCTTTGCATAAGCACCCACAGGACTTCTAGTGTGTTAGTGGCATCACACAGAGCTCCTCTATTTTCTTTGCATAAGCACCCACAGGACTTCTAGTGTGTTAGTGGCATCACACAGAGCTCCTCTATTTTCTTTGCAGAAGCACCCATAGGACTTCTAGTGTGTTAGTGGCATCACACAGAGCTCCTATATATTCTTCTCAGCAGCACCCACAGGACTTCTAGTGTGTTAGTGGCATCACACAGAGCTCCTATATATTCTTCTCAGCAGCACCCACAGGACTTCTAGTGTGTTAGTGGCATCACACAGAGCTCCTCTATTTTCTTTGCATAAGCACCCACAGGACTTCTAGTGTGTTAGTGGCATCACACAGAGCTCCTCTATTTTCTTTGCATAAGCACCCACAGGACTTCTAGTGTGTTAGTGGCATCACACAGAGCTCCTCTATTTTCTTTGCAGAAGCACCCATAGGACTTCTAGTGTGTTAGTGGCATCACACAGAGCTCCTATATATTCTTCTCAGCAGCACCCACAGGACTTCTAGTGTGTTAGTGGCATCACACAGAGCTCCTCTATTTTCTTTGCATAAGCACCCACAGGACTTCTAGTGTGTTAGTGGCATCACACAGAGCTCCTCTATTTTTCTTTGCAGAAGCACCCATAGGACTTCTAGTGTGTTAGTGGCATCACACAGAGCTCCTATATTTTCTTCTCAGCAGCACCCACAGGACTACCGACTACAATGGCTGGAAGACCGCCAAGGGGAGGCAGAGCGTGCAGAGCCAAGAACACAGGGCAGGCAGGCTCTGTTTCTAGTGGACGTGGCCGTGGACGTGGACGTGGTCGTGCATCGTCATCAGCACGTGGCCATGGGACACGCGCGTCTTTGTTTTCGGCAGCTGGACATGTGGAGCCGCATCATGCTGAAGGCTTGGTAGAATGGATGACCAAGCCCTCCTCATCCTCCTCATCCTCTCTCACCCAGGCTCAGGGTACTGACAGAGCATCATCAGCCACCCCTTCCCTAGACCCACCATGTCCTCCTGAGGAGTCCCCCGAACTCTTTGAGCACAGTGTTGGGTACATGCTCCAGGAGGATGCCCAACGATTCGAAGGCTCGGATGACGATACCCAGCTTGAGGAATCTGGCAGTACAGTTCCACCAGCTGCAGCTTACTGCCAGGTTTGCTCTAGTGGTGAAGAGGGAGGGGATGATGAGGTCACTGACTCCACGTGGGTGCCTCAAGGGAGAGAGGATGAGGAGGAGGACGAGGAGGAGGAGGATGCGGCGTCACATGTCCAACGAGGCAGGATGCCCCCTGGAGGCCAGGTAGAGGCCAGCACAGCAACTGTACAACACCGCAGAGCTCCGCCTGTGCAGGGCGCTGCCTCTGCACGTTATCAGAAAAGTTCTTTGGTGTGGGCCTTTTTTGAGACGAGTGCAGCAGATCGCACCACTGCTATTTGCAATATTTGTCTCAAGCGTATCTCGCGTGGCCAAAACATCAGCCGCTTGGGCACGACAAGCATGACCAGACATATGGCGACCTGCCATGCAGCTCGTTGGCAGGCACACATAAAAGACCCACACCAAAGAACTAAGCGGACCTCTCCTTGCTCCTCCTCAGCTGGGATCTCCATCCCCACTACACCTTCAGTCCTCTCTGAAAGCTGCTCTGAGAGGACTGAAGGTGTAGAATTCGGTGTGTCACAACCAAGTACTTGCAGTACACCGACGTCCGAATGCAGCAGGCAAATTTCCCTGCCCCAGCTGCTGGACCGTAGAAAGAAGTACACTCCCAGCCATCCACATGCCCAGCGGTTGAATGCTAGCCTTGCTAAATTGCTAGCACTTCAACTGCTGCCTTTTCAGTTGGTAGACTCGGCCCCCTTCCGTGAGTTTGTTCAATGTGCGGTTCCTCAGTGGCAGGTTCCCAAACGCCACTTTTTCTCGCGGAAGGCGATTCCGTCTCTCTACCGGCATGTGGAGGGCAATGTCCATGCCTCGCTGGACAGGGCGGTCAGCGGTAAGGTGCATATTACCGCTGACTCATGGTCCAGCAGGCATGGACAGGGACGGTACCTTTCTTTCACGGCCCATTGGGTCACTCTATTGGCAGCTGGGAGGGATGCAGGACAAGGTGCAGTAGTGTTGGAGGTTGTTCCGCCACCACGCCTCCAAAACGCGACTACTGCTACTGGTTGTGACACACCTCTCTCCTCCACCCCCTCCTCTTCTTCTTCCTCCAGTGCTCTGTCCTTGGAACCAGCGGTGCTCCGTAGGCGTACAAGGGGCTACGCAAGTACGCAGGCAAAAAGATGCCATGCCGTGCTTGCGCTGGTGTGTTTGGGGGACAGGAGCCACACTGGGCCAGAGGTTCTGGCAGCTCTGCAGGGGCAGGCCGAGAGGTGGTTGACGCCACGTCAGCTTAAGCCAGGAATGGTCGTTTCTGACAATGGCACCAACCTCCTCTCCGCCCTGCGACAGGGGCAGCTCACCCATGTGCCCTGCATGGCTCACGTCCTCAACCTGGTGGTGCAGCGGTTCTTGGGCAGGTTCCCAGGCTTACAGGATGTCCTGAGGCAGGCCAGGAAAGTCTGTGTGCATTTCCGCCGATCTTATAATGCCAGTGCTCGGCTGACTGAGCTGCAAAAGGAGCTGAACCTGCCCAAGAACCGCCTAATATCTGACATGCCCACCAGGTGGAACTCAACGTTGGCCATGCTGCAGCGACTGCACACGCAGCAGAGGGCCATCAATGAGTACCTTTGCGACTACGGCACCAGGACAGGGTCAGGGGAGCTTGGTTTTTTTTCCCCACGTCAGTGGAGCATGATCAGGGATGCATGCACTGTCCTCTCACCATTTGAGGAGGCCACGAGGATGGTGAGCAGTGACAGTGCATGCATCAGTGACACTGTCCCTCTTGTCCACCTGTTGGAGCATACGCTGCGTGGGATAATGGACAGGGCACTTGAGGCAGAACAGAGGCAGGAAGAGGAGGACTTCCTTGCCTCTCAAGGCCCCCTTTATCCGGACAGTGTTCCTTCTGTCCCACCCATCACACAGGAAGAGGATGAGGAGGAGGAGGAGGAGGAGGAGGAGGAGGATTGTGTGAGCATGGAGGTGGAGCCTGGCACTCAGCATCAGCAGCAGCAGTCTTTTAGGGATGATGTACAGTCCCAACAAGCCAGTGGACTTGTACGTGGCTGGGAGGAGGTGGCTGGCGATCATGTCATCCTCAGTGACCCAGAAGACTCCGGACCGAATGCCTCAGCTAACCTACGCTGCATGGCCTCCCTGATCCTGCAAAGCCTGCGGAAGGATCCTCGTGTTCTTCGGATCAAGGAGAGGGACCATTACTGGCTGGCCACTCTCCTTGATCCGCGGTACAAGGGTAAGGTTGCGGACCTTATCTTGCCGTCGCAGAGGGAGCAGAGGATGAGACATCTCAGGGAGGCCTTGCAGAAAGGTCTGTGCAACGCGTTCCCAGAAACTGGGAGGCTACAAACTCCTGGTCCTGGGCGACGAGTTGCTGAGGCTTCGGTCAGTGGCAGAAGGAGCGGTGGGGAAGGTGGACGTCTGACCGATGCGTTCAGACAATTTTTTAGTCCGCAGCCCCAAGGTATGATCGGTTCCAGCAACCATCGCCAGCGTCTGATATACATGGTGCAGGAATACCTTGGGGCAAGGTCAGACTTGGACACCTTTCCCACCGAAAATCCTCTGGCTTACTGGGTCCTGAGGATGGATCACTGGCCAGAGCTTGCACAGTATGCAATTGAGCTACTGGCCTGTCCTGCCTCCAGCGTTCTTTCCGAACGCACATTCAGTGCTGCTGGAGGATTTGTGACTGATCATAGGGTGCGCCTGTCCACCGCCTCGGTTGATCGACTGACATTCATCAAAATGAATCAGTCTTGGATCACCACCAGCTACCAGGCACCTGAGGCGGATATAACCGAATAATTTTTAATGTCACATCCCTTCAAGACTGCCTATGCTGATGCTGAGTGACTGTCCTCTTATGTTCACTGACTATCCTCTTCCTCCTCCTCAATGATCCATGCCACCACACCAGTGCCTAAGGCACAATTTTTCAGCCCCTGTTTAACAGGGGCGTGTACTTACAATTTTTAAAAAAAAATGCTTCGCAACACGTGTGACTGCTGTGCTCCAAGTACAGTCTCTGTGAGGGCCGTGTTGCAGTGTTGTGGCACCAGTGCCTAAGGCACAATTTTTCAGCCCCTGTTTAACAGGGGCGTGTACTTACAATTTTTTAAAAAAATGCTTCGCAACACGTGTGACTGCTGTGCTCCAAGTACAGTCTCTGTGAGGGCCGTGTTGCAGTGTTGTGGCACCAGTGCCTAAGGCACAATTTTTCAGCCCCTGTTTAACAGGGGCGTGTACTTACAATTTTTTAAAAAAATGCTTCGCAACACGTGTGACTGCTGTGCTCCAAGTACAGTATCTGTGAGGGCCGGGTTGCAGTGTTGTGGCACCAGCACCAGTGCCTAAGGCACAATTTTTCAGCCCCTGTTTAACAGGGGCGTGTACTTACAATTTTTTAAAAAAAATGCTTCGCAACACGTGTGACTGCTGTGCTCCAAGTACAGTATCTGTGAGGGCCGGGTTGCAGTGTTGTGGCACCAGCACCAGTGCCTAAGGCACAATTTTTCAGCCCCTGTTTAACAGGGGCGTGTACTTACAATTTTTTAAAAAAATGCTTCGCAACACGTGTGACTGCTGTGCTCCAAGTACAGTCTCTGTGAGGGGTTGCAGTGTTGTGGCACCAGCACCAGTGCCTAAGGCACAATTTTTCAGCCCCTGTTTAACAGGGGCGGGTAATTACAAATCTTGATCTAATAGTTCACAGCAGGGCCCATTCCTGCGCCCACCAAGAGTAACTATGAGGGCCTGCAGTCTTGTGGCAACACCGTCCACCACCACCGCCAAAGGCCCAATTTTTCTGCCCTGTTCATCAGGTGCTTGCAATTACAAATCTTGATCTAATAACTCACAGCAGGGCCCATTCCTGCGCCCACCAAGAGTAACTGTGAGAGCTTACAGTCTTGTGGCAAAACCGTCCACCACCCCCAATTTTTCTGCCCTGTTCAACAGGTGCATGCAATTACAAATCTTGATCTATTAACTCACAGCAGGGCCCATTCCTGTGCCCACCAGTCTTGTGGCTACACCAACATCTAATAGGGCAAATTTCTGCAGAGTATATACGCCAGGCCCCTACTTTCAAACATCCAACTTACAAACGACTCCTACTTGCAAATGGAAAGAGAAAACAGGAAGTGAGAGGAAATCTACCCCTAGGAAGGGAAATTCTATCCTGTTAGATTTAATTTGGGAAAAAGGTATCTCCTCTCTACTGATACTTTATCACCAATCCTTGTTTCAATTAAAACCCCACTTTTCCAAAAACATTTGTCATTGGGACGGAAAGTGAGGTGACATGTTCTGAACAGATGTGCAAAGACAGCAAATGTTACATGGGTGATAACCCCTCCCTATGTTCTCCAAAAAGCTTAAAAATAGATTTTTTTGGGATGGAGCTACACTTCATAATGTACCTGTTCAGATTCTACTTAAGATCAAACCTAAAGCCGCAAGTGGTTTTAAATGGCTTCTTTTTTTTCCTTTACAAATGTCATTTTGTGCAAGGACAGTTCTAAACACGGGAAACACATGCCACTTCACAGGCATACTTTGGACACCCCCCAGGTACCATATTTAAAGGAAAATGTCACTTTTTTTTTTTCACTTTATGCATCATTAAAATGACTGCTCCCGAAAAAACGTTAGTTTTTAAAAGTTCTTTTTGCATTGATATATGTCCCCTGGGGCAGGACCCGGGTCCCCAAACCTGTTTTATGACATTAACATGCATATTGGCCGTTGTAATTAGCACTTTTGATTTCGAACGTTCGCGTCCATTATAACGTATAGGGTTCGAAAATTCGCGCGAACTTTCGGTCCGTTCGAAGGTTCTGGTTCGAACCGAACCCGGGGGTGTTCGGCTCATCCCTAATATATATATACATATATATATATATATATATATATATATATATATATATATATATATATATACATACATACACACACATACATATATATATATATATATATATTCAGCTTTAAGTTAAGCTATCATTATTGTCTTTTATATAACAGACTGTTATAGAAGCATACAGGTCTGTGTTCAGATTGTGAAACTGAAATTGGTTTCTCTTACCAATAGAGCTACCTTAGGGCATTCCCCAAGTTTGGGAAACATTAGATCTGCAACAGAGGTAAGGAAGACATATTGTCAATAAATGGGAAGCTTGTGTTAATGTTAGCATGACAGTAACTAAGTAACCCCTGCAAACCCCCCCACCTTCCCCAGACACACACCTTCTCCAATTTCTATGCCTCCTTTTCAGTGGATGCATATAGGCTAGAACACTGTAACTAAATCTGGCTGTGCTGGAAACCTGTGGTGCCAAACTTGTATGATGATATCACATGACTTTCCATTGCGATACTATGCTTATTTCTTTACTTTTTTGGTTTTACCTCAATGAGTCCTCAATTACATTGTCCTCAGTGCCCTACTCTCCTAAAGCATCCACTTTTTTTGTCAAATGAGGTGACCTATTTGAGCATCTGAGCAATAAGGAGCATTTTTAAAGAACAAAATTGTTTGCTATCACTTTTAGAAATGTTGAAGTTGTGGGAAAATCTCTTTAACCAATGAACTTCTTAACAAATAAAGCAGTGAAACTTTAATAGTACACAGTTCCATTTAAAACATTAGAGCAGGTCTACCTATCTAAGTGTGAAATGATATATTGAAAAGTACAGGGGCCGAGAAAACCCACTGCAGCATTCACCCAGAATTGGCCAACAGGTTGATATGTTGATGCGGCAAATGCATGGTGAGCAATGTTATAGCTTTAGTTATTTTTTGGAAAAGGGCACAGTTATCACTTGCTCTTATAATGATTTATAAACATCTGCATGTACTTAGCACTTTCAGCATTCTAAGGCACAGACCTGATGAACAAATTTTACAGATAAACACAAACTAAAGGTATCCATTCTCAGGCAGAATACCAAAAATAAATTAACATTCAATATACCGGTAAGTCATAATTCAAAATTATATTTTTCTCTACAGCCCCCCTTTGTTGAAGTAAGCCCATCAGCTATCTCCATCCCCTCTCACTCTTCAGTATCGCAGATGGCAGAAGGAAGCCATGGGGATAGGCTTAATTTTTATTTAATCTGAGTTTATTGAAGACTTTTCATATGACAAGCTAAGGGTACAGAATGAAGAATGAGAAGGGAAGGGTGGGGGAGTAAAAAAGGTACAGTATGGACATGACATATGTCATAGCCAATTACATATGTCATGAGGTATAGGGTCCAAGCAAGACCAAATTGGATATATTATATTACTTGAATGTCTGTATATCACTGGGTGTATCATAAACTTCGAAGGAACCTATACTTGAAAATCATGTGACACATTTATCTAGATTACGCTTATGCCATGTACACACGATCAGAAGTTCGGCCAGCAAAAGACTTTTGGTCAGAAAATGCGACCGTGTGTATGCTCCATCTGACTTTTGCTGGCCGAATTCAAGCCAGCAAAAGATTGAGAGCATGTTCTTAATTTTTCAGTAGGAAAAAATTCTGATCGGAAATTCCGATTGTCTGTAGCAATTCTGACACGCAAAATTCCTACGCATGCTCGGAAACAATTTTGATGCATGCTCGGAAGCATTGAACTTTCTCGGCTCATTGTAGTGTTGTACGTCACCGCGTTCTTGCCGGTCGAAAGTTCAGTGAACTTTTGTGTGACCATGTGTATGCAAGCCAAGCTTGAGTGGAATTCCGTCGGAAAAACCATCCAAGAAGTTGAACGGAAATTTGGCTCGTGTGTACGTGGATTAGGGACATTATTAGCTCAGGGATTTTTGTGCCTATATTCTTTCACTGGTCAAACGTGCAGCACCTGGGTTAGGTTGGGTTCATGGCTTATAATTCTCCATTGTTCTGCTGGGGATTAAACAGAAGTTTTGGTACAAAAATGCAATAGCCTACATTTCTGTACACGTTCAAATATTATTAAACACAATTAAGCATTTAATAATACTAATACAATTTTTTATGCTCAACACAAAGTACACTTTGGGGTAATTTACTAAAACTGGAGATTTCAAAATCTGACACAGCTGTGCATGGTAGCCAATCAGCTTCTAACTTTAACTTGTTTAATTAAACTTTGACAAAAAAAATAGGATGTTAATTGGTTTCTATGAAGAGCTGCGTCAGATTTTGCACTCTCCAGTTTTAGTAAATCAACCCCTACAACAGACATTAATCATAAATGGAATATGGGATATAGGTAACGTTTGGTCAGTATTACAGCAGAACTTATTAAAGCTAAGTATCCTGTTGCCTTCAATATAAAATATATTTTGACAAATGCCTAAGTTTCTAGACTACTAGATCAGTCCTAGAGCACCCTACATCCTAAATTGACTAATAGTTTTGTATAGAATTATGCCCCGTACACACGGTCGGAAAATCCGACCAGAAAATCCGACCAGAAAATCCATCAGATTTTTTCCGACGGATTTTGTCCGACACTGGTGTTGCATACACACGGTCGGACAAAGTTGTCGGAAAATCCGATCATTCTGAACGTGGTGACGTTTGTTGCCTACGACGGGACTACGTAGAGGCTAGTAGCCAATAGCTTTGGTCTTGTAATGTGATCTGAGCATGCGTGGCACTTTGTCCGTCGGAATTCGCGACACACGATCGGAAAAAGTCAGATAGGACTTTGTTGTCGGAAAATTTGAGAGCAGGAAATAAAACTTTGTCCGTCGGAAAATCGAAAAAAGTCAGATGGAGCCTACACACGGTTGGAATTTCCCACAACATTGTCCGACAGAAAATCCGACCGTGTGTACGGGGCATAGGTGTAATAGTTTATCAGGATTTAAGCTTTCATCTCAAAATTATCAGTTGTCTACCATCAAATAAAGTTAGGAAGATAACAGAACAAACAAGTTTAACGTTACTAAAGCAGAACAAAAATAAAACATCATCATTCAACCTATTTCCACAGAGCCCTGGTTGTATTGGACCTGCCTTAGCCTGTGACTGGACAGTGAAAGAAAAAGCAGCAAAATTATGAGTTCATCTCTGTCAGTCTACTTTCTCTTCCTATAAGCATGCCTCTTGTCAGCACATGAACTGACAGGCACCTTGTTCTACTTATTTTGCTCACTTCTTATGCCCCGTACCACAAAATCTGTCGGATTTTTTCCGACGGATTTTGTCCGACACTGGTGTTGCATACACACGGTCGGACAAAGTTGTCAGAAAATCCGATCATTCTGAACGTGGTGACGTTCGTTGCGTACGACGGGACTACGTAGAGGCTAGTAGCCAATAGCTTTGGTCTTGTAATGTGACCTGAGCATGCGTGGCACTTTGTCCGTTGGAATTCGCTACACACGATCGGAAAAAGTCCGATAGAACTTTGTTGTCGGAAAATTTGAGCACAGGAGATAAAACTTCGTCCGTCGGTAAATCCGACGGAAAAAGTCCGATGGAGCCTACACACGGTCGGAATTTCCGACAACTTTGTCCGATAGAACATTTTCCATCGGAAAATACGACTGTGTGTATGGGGCATTAGTTTGCTTTACAGGGAATGTAAGAATGCAAGTGGCTGATACCAGGTCACACTCAGGTACATACACAGTCTGCATTTAAAAAATACATGTGATGATGTATTTACTGATTGCAGAGTTCAGCTTTACCAGTAAAACAAGGAGAAAAAAAGGTGTTTCCCTATTTTAGAATGACTTGAACTCAATAGGACCATACTTATGAGGAGGCCACACAGGCAACAGTCTGTTTGAGGAGCTGCACCCTTTTCCTTAAAGGATGAGTTTGCCTTTTAAAATAAAATAATAAATGAACATCTTTTTGCAGGTAAAAATGTGCATTTATATATATTTTTTTTAATTGGGAATCTGGAAAGCATTGCACACACAATCAGCAGATCGTGGGTGCTATGCATGGCTCTTGCAGGCTCTGTGGGTAAGCTGTTTGGCCATACATCGCACAGCCAAGCAGCTACACATTAACAGGACGCATCAATGAACTACTACATCGCTCAACAGCGCCGTGGTAGTTCTTTGAGAACTAAAAGCCGATAGCCGCAAAGGCTGCCGTACCTTGTAGTTTTCAATTCACAGAACACCGTAAATGAGTGACACGGCAGGCAGAGCCCCGTGCTGCCACTTTCTTTGAAGATTCTCACAGAGAGCAGGGGGAAAAGATCTCCTGCCGCCCATGACATCGGGGGGGGGGGGGGGGGGGCAGGGAGGTGCGGGGGACATGTGGATTTTTTACATGTTACACCCTGAATATGGGTGTAACATGTAGCATGTTACAAAAGGTGTTATTATCCTTTAACCACTTCAGCTCTCGTACGTGTACATAAATTAAGGACCAGAGCAATTTTTACTTATTTTATTTGACACTGAAATTTTGTTTCTGGTACAAAGGATGGCAAAAGTTATTTGCAAATAAAAAAAGTATTTTTTTCTTTCAATGCAACACAAAACAAATGCAAACAAAAATAAATAAATATTAATTGTAAAAGTAGAAAAAAAATTAGGATAAAACTAATAGCTAAGGGTAGCAAGGGAGGAAGCGGTAATAATGGCTGATAATTGTTAACTAAGGGTTAATAGGGAGTTACTGATCTACATATAAATAAAATAGTAAATACAATTAAAGCGGAGCTCCACCCAAAAGGGGAAGCTCTGCTTTTTTGCTCCCTCCCCCCTCCACTGTAACATTTGACACCTTTTGGGGGGGAGCAGGTACCTGATTTGACACTGTGGCGAGGTCCCCCGGAAGTTTGGCCCCCCTCCTCCTTCCCCCTGCCGGTGGGCCATTCACAGAGCGTAGCGTGATTCGGGCATGCACAGTAGGGAGCCGGCTGTGAAGCAAGAAGGAAAGGCGGCGACAGCACCTGAGAGCCATTTTAAAAATCGGCTGGGATGTCCACAGCGTGGGATCCCTGGACAGTAAGTGTCCTAATATATACTAATCATCAATGCTCTGATTACAATATAGCACCAACAGTGTCACCAATCAGTGCCCACCAGTGCCAGCAATCAGTGCCCACCAGTGCCAGCAATCAGTGCCCACCACTGCCCACAAGTGCCACCAATCAGTGTCCATTAGCAATGCCAGTCAGTGCTGGCTATCAGTGCTGCCCATCAATGCCCATCACTGCTATCCATCAGTGCCCATCAGTACCACCTATCCGTGCCACCTAGTAGTGCCACCAGTGCCACCTATCAGTGCCCATCTGTGCCGCCTATCAGTGCCCACCAGTGCCGCCTATTAGTGCCCATCAGTGCCACCTAACAGTGCCCATCAGTGAAGCCTATCAGTGCTCATTAGTGCCACATATCAGTGCCCATAAGTGCAACAAATTAGTGCCTCCTCATCAGTGCCACCTAATCAGTGCCCATAAGTGCCACCTCATCAGTGCTCATAAGTGCCACCTCATCAATGCCCATCAGTTCAGCCTATCAGTGCCCATCAGTGCCGCCTCATCAGCGCACATCAGTGAAGGAGAAAAATTACTTTTTTTTTTAACATTTTTGGTCTTTTTTTTTTGTAAAAAATAAAAACCCCAGCAGTGATTATATACCACCAAAAGAAAGCTCTATTTATGTGAAGATGAAAATGTAATCTGGGTACAGTGTAGCATGACCGCGCAATTGTCATTCAAAGTGTGACAGCGCTAAAAGCTGAAAAATGGCCTGGGCAGGAAGGGGGTGTAAGTGCCCTGTAGGCAAGTGTTTAAGATTGGTGGGGTCTAGTGAGGACTTTTTAAGAATAGGGGTGACTAATGCATCTTTTAGAGAGTTTGGTAAGCTGCCTGAAGAGAAGGAGAGATTGAAGATGTAATGTAGAATAGAGCTAGAGGGTAAACGTAGCAATTGTGAGGGAACAGGGTCCAGGGGGCAAGTGGAAAGATGGATGTTAGAGAAAAGTTTAGCAACCTCGTCTATAGTGGTGGGGTTGAATGAGGGAAGTAATGATTGTACCTGTGGACATGGGGTGTTAGGTGGAGAAGGCATCTGTACAGTGGAGATCTCCTCGCGAATTGCATCAATCTTATGTTTGAAGTGATTGGCGATCTCCTGGGCAGTGAGTGAGTTAGTGGGTGAAGGCAGTGGAGGACGAAGTAGAGAGTTGAAGGTAGAGAAGAGTTGACAGGGACGGGATGATAAGTTGTTAATGAGAGTGATAAAATAGGTCTGCTTGGCAGTGAGGAGGCACAAATTGTATTTTTGTAGAGCAGATTCATAATGGTTGAAATCTTTCTGAGTCTTATGCCACAGGTGCTCAAGTGCGTGGCTATGTTTTTTCCGACTTCTAGTGGCATCTGTTTGCCAAGGTTGTAGGGGACGTGGCCTGGTTCTGTGTGTAGTGAGGGGGGGGGGGTGCAAGCTTGTCTAGGGAGGATGACAGTGAAGTGTTGTAAATAGAAAATAGACATTAAGACAAAAAGAGAGTAAATCTGTCTGGGCTTTACCTCTTTCCCACTTTTTTAGACCTTACAAAAGGTTTTGGCCTTAGATACACTTCAATGTATTATTGTTTCAAAATTACATTAACGCACATCATTTTTTTGTAAGCAAACAATCATAAGACTAAAACAAATGCTACTTTCACTTATGTATACTTTTTATTTATGTACTCATGCATCTTGTTTGAATCTGTGCAGTCGAAAAGTTATTGATATGTTCCATGTTTCCATATTACCATAATTCCCATAATAATTGTATAGATAATTTAAAGTAAATGCTCTGCAAGTTCTCTCTGTGCAGTCTCGGGGACATCGCTTGAACTGTTAACTTACATGTATGGTTAATATATCACTGAGAGGTGGTGTTCTCCAACAAATGCTATGGGTACATTTTTAAGTCCAGACAGGGTTTACAAAAATGAAATGACATTGGTTGTGGTGTAACAGAGCTCATAATCTACCACTTCACAAGTGAATGGTCTAACCACAAGGCCGCCAAGCCTATTCCTTTAAAGCTGCTGCCATTTTCCTTCTAGAATGAATTCCAAGCCAGCCGCGTGCACTCAACATGACGCACTTTGTGTTTGTTTATGCTTGGAATTTAGGCATATTTCCTGCAATGTTAAAAAAGAAAGGTTCGGCTTTAACCCTGTGCTGTTGGCAAGAACAGGATTATTTAAAGCTGAACAAAACACGCAGAGAAAAGTAAAATGTCCAGCAACTGTGACAATCGTAAAATATAGGAGCATAGAGACGTTTTGCTCTAACGTGTAACCAATCACCAAATAGTATTTTTCTGTCTATCACAAGTGAGGTAATGAAAGCATGATTCTGATTGGCTGTAGTAGCTGTATGCAAGGTGCAGCTATTTACTATACATGTCTGCAGGTAAGTCTAATTCAGTCTTGAAATAAAGGCAAAAATAGTACAAATTAATGCCTTTCTGTCTTACTTTAACTATGTGCATAATTGTGTAATACTGTGAGTAGGTAGATACTTATGACTCTTTGGAGACTTCACGTATGTACAGCTAGTTTTGAACTGAAATATCTAAAAATATAAAATATTTTACTGATGGGCTGTGAGCTGTGTGGTCTGAAATCTATTGTAAAGAATACAGCAGTGGACACTCCTATATGTTTTTACAAACTCACTTCAATGGTGGCAAGTGCTTTTTGTTTAATATAGTATACGGTACATATTTCTGAAAGCTCCATTTACAAACTAAATTGTTGTCCTTGCAAGAGATCTCCAATGTGCAGCCTCTATGTCATCATCAAACAGAAGCAGGGATGATTAGTGATCAGTATTAGATGAAGTGTCAGCTATCTGGATTAGATCAATGCTTTTATCTACTGTTTCCTGTTCAAGTATTTACATACAGCATACTATAAGTGTCTTACAAACACACTCCACATAAATGTTGACAGAACAAACAGCATTGTCAAGGAACCTGCTAATATTTGCTTTTTTTACCATTTTTTCAATAGATAAAAAACTCTCTATGTGTCAGTATAAATACATGTGGATTTTTACTTATGGTGTGTGCTGTCTACATATGACAGTTCTCTAAGGATAAATGACTGCAATTTTTAGGCGCTCTAATCTGACACGTTTCTATTCAGATACTGAAAAAAATCAACATAGGCAAATATAGGTAGGCAGCGGCCTAACCTATTACATTCTGTGCAATTAACCTACGATATTAATATATATATATATATATAGATATCTATATATCTATCTATCTATCTATCTATCTATCTATCTATCTATATATATATATATATATATATATATATATATATATATATATATATATATATATATATATATATAAAAACCCTGTTTCCCCGAAGATAAGACTTAAGCCCCATACACACGCGCGGATTATCCGAGGACCAGGTCTGTCGGATCATGTCCGTCATACTTTGTCCGATGTTGGTTTTGCGTACACACGGTCGGACAAAGTTGTCGGAAAATCCGATCATTCTGAACGTGGTGACGTTTGTTGCCTACGACGGGACTACGTAGAGGCTAGTAGCCAATAGCTTTGGTCTTGTAATGTGATCTGAGCATGCGTAGCACTTTGTCCGTCGGAATTCGCTACACACGATCGGATTTGGTGTGATCGGACTTTGTTGTCAAAAAATCTATCCAGCAGGAGATAGGACTTTGTCCGTCGGACAATCCGATGGAAACTGTCCGATGGTGCCTACACATTGTCTGATAGGACAGAATCCATCGGAAAATCCGACCGTGTGTATGGGGCTTTAGCGTGATTGTCGGTGATGGCTGCAATGTAAGCCCTACCCCCCAAATAAGCCCTACCCTTTTTCCCCCCGAAAATAAGCCCTACCCTGAAAATAAGACCTACAAGGTCTTTAACTAGGGCTTATTTGGGGGGTAAGGCTTATATTGCAGCCATCACCGACAATCATGCTAGGTCTTATCCCCGGGGAAACAAGGTATGTATATATGTATATATATATATATATATATATATATATACTGTATATATTATCCAGATGTTGCAGCATCAACGTAAAAAATGTGTTGATGCTGCAGCCTCTGGATGTATATTCCTCTATACTTTGGATCATTGGGCAGATCTAGTTCACATACACCTACGACTTACTTCTCCATGGTGACTATGTATTGAGATGTTAATTTATATATACATACAGTGTGTATATATATATATATATATATATTTTTTTTTTTTTCGCATAATTACCAACTCTACATTCTAGCAAGACATTAAGAGCACACAATGATTTGATCACATTCACATGCATGTATAAAGAATATTAAATATTGCAGATTTCCTGCAAACAAATTCTGTTTGAGCCCAAATATAAGGCTATGAGGTAGGCCGCTATTCCTTCATTAGACAGTACAGTGTAAGGGCAGTGACTTAACTGAATTTAGTATAGAGCATCCGGTAATGATTGATTCAATCACGTTATTTTACACAGATATCTTCTCTGGTGGTAGGTTCCCTTTAACGACAATTTTGAGTGGGTGTAGTGTCTGGAAGCCCCACACCAAAGAAGCTATTGTTGCATTTCATGTACTGATGAGTCCTTATAACTCAAAACAGCTGTATGTAAGCTGAATATTTGACTCACTATATTTGGTTATCTGTGTAAACCAATTCTGTATACACAGTTGGCCACAATGACATTTGCATGTTCACCTACTAGTCCTTAAACAAGTATTTGATCTTTTATTTTCAGTCTGGTAGGGTACGGTAGCACGGATATGACTTCTGATTCTTGAACCTTGTATTTAACTAGTCTTCAAAATCAATGGAGGAAGAAGTAAATCAAAATATGAGAAAAGCATTGCCCAAGATCCAGAGGCTTAAGACAGCCATAGATTAATTGAATTTTGTCCGGTTCAGCAGGGACCGGCTTTGATTTGACACATCTATGGGCAGGCTGGTTGTACCCAAGTCAATCCATCGATCAACTTAGGTACAACCAGCCTGTTGGATTTTTTACATGCAAGTACTGCTGGTGGCTATAGCCGCTAGCAGTAATCATTGTTCTCTGCTGGCCGGGAAGGCTTCTGCTGGCAGAACACAATAACGTTGTGGGAGGGATTCCCCCATGAACACTGATTGTAATAATGGGGGAAGCAAGTAATTTTCTTTTCATCCACCCATGGTCGAAGGAAAATAAATGTAGTCATCTATGGCCTGCTATAAACAGGGTTGCTGTTTATAAAATACTGTTTTCTGTCTAGCAGTCTGTGAGACAGCTGTGGGCTATTTTTCCCTCATTTTCCTTGTGTATCATCTATTGTTAAAAAAAATCATGGGAAATTGATTTCACAGATAACATTACCAAGTTGTTAGGACTTCCTACCATTTTATACACAGAGCAAAACTGATAATATGTACCCCACCCTAGTGCAAAAGGTAACTTTCCTGAAAGCAACCTAAGCATGTCTTTTTTTATTTCACCAGTTTATCTCCCTTTTCCCGTTCAACTTTTACTGGCTGATAGTTACAAGATAGGCCAACAAATGTTGGGTCATACTGCTTTAAATCAAAGGCACAGTGAAAATGACAAACACATTTCCTTTAAAAGAGGGTACCATTATTGCTGAAAATCCAAAGCTCCATGAAATTGAAAATACTCTATTTTCGCTAATTGGATATGAACTATGTCAAGTTTGCAGTATGTTCAAGACCTTGAAATCCTATATTTTAAAAATCAGACTTCTTATTGCCCTTTCCCTAGTCATTTTCAATAATAGACGAGTTTTGAGGTCATAAACTTAGTACTGATTGGAAAACTATTATGTTGTAGCATTCAATAACTGCTCATGGGTCACCTTGGAGATCTGTGGCCACATCGGAAACCCTTGGCTTATAGAATAATATGGTCATAGAACATCCATACGACATACAATATGCTTCCACTTTATACTTTAATATGTTTCTTTCAATGTAGTTAAAGGGTATCCCCAACTATAGTGATATATGAAATAATAATATGTTGCTAATAAAGGCCTTCATATTTTGCTATTATGTTTATTGACTTATCAATCTTTTTTCCTCTTGTTGACAAGCTTAACCTTTATTGTATGCTGATAGACGGTAGACCACAATGACAATGCATGACACAACAAGAATCCACTGCAGATATTATAAGCCAGTGACTAGCAAGTTGCTTCAACCTATCTGTAATATTAGTGCAACATGTAACTGTTACAACCTCACAGTTAATAAATGTCAGTTGACTTCATACTTTATTTTACTAATGCAGTTGGTCTATTTATCCAGTGCCTGCTTTGTTTATTCCCATTTCCATACTGTAAACACAAGGAAACAGCACTGCAGTGGGGGTAGCGTGCTTATCAAAGCAAATAACTCTATAAAAGGAAGTCGTAAGACTAGAGAAAGTAGAAAAAAAAATCAGAATTAAAGGGTGAAGACTGGGTTATCTTACGACACTGGGAAAGCACGTATATTTGCTTTACTGGCTAGCTGATTAAAATCATGGCTTTTTGGCACTGGGATCTTGGGTTCAATTTACTCCAGGGATGCTATTTGCATAAATTGTAAATGTTCACCCCCTGTTGATTTCTTACAGTACACCGAAGTGATGTCCCATTCTAAAAAACAGGCTGGTGGGTTACCTAGCCATAGTGTATGTTGATGTATAACTTTAGTAGGGTCATTAAAATGTAAGCTCCTTCGGGGGAGGGACTGATGAGAAGGATTCTACGCTTGCTGTAAAACTTGCCTGTGCAATAAAAATAAAATATCTGGGTATATCAAAATATCCACATTATCTTTTCTTTCCATTAGCAATGTAATTTAGGTAAAATTAAAAAAAAAAAAAACACTTAGACGTCAGCTTTTTCTTTTTTGGTGTACTTATATAATAAGTAGGCAATACCCTACAAGTGCAGAATTTGCTTTCCCATAATTGACTGCTAATAAGTTGGAGCTACTTCATTACAATAACTGCAAATACTAGCACATGTCCTACCTACTGCAGAACCATGCTACCAACTGGTAGTAGAAGAAAAACCGTAATAAAATATTTAGGAAAACCAACATGTTGTTCTAATTGGTTGAACATTGGTGTAATCAGCATTACATGCTCATTTTATGAAACTGTCATAGGTCAGACCTCTTGAACAACTTCAGTCTTTAGTAAGGCGTGAGTAGCTTGTTTTACGAGAGCCACCACATAGACACTTATTTAATGCAGAACGTGTGATTTCTATTTGTTTTATGAAAGTGCATTCTTTTCACTCCTTTGCTTCACTGTCTATTCAATATGGCACCTTGGGTCTGTTTTAAAAAGGGGCTTTGTAAGTCAGCAAAAAACACTGAAAAACAGAGAAGTGGAGAGTCTAGAAGGCTGTAGTATCACTATAAATCTGAATGATAGACTGATAAAGAGGCTGGCCAAGTGGTCCTTATCCTCCTCCAACATCTCGCATAATAGTGACGCACTTAGAAGAGAAAGCATATTAAACATCTCTTGTTTACCAGTCACTGAACCTTCACACTGCTCATTCCCTTATCCTCAGTAAGAATTTTGCAGCATTAAATAACAAGGAACCAAAACAACATTATAACTGAATTCCAACTAGCAATAAAAGCATGTCACAGTTTCAAAGCCAATCCATGAAACTTATTTTTTTAGTGAAGACAAAAAAAACCCTCAACACTCCGGATTTAGAATAAAACCTGGGTTTTATCTTACACATGGACAGTATGTATCGTTCACAAGCACTTTCCACTGACTGTAATACCATAGCCTTCAAACTGTAAAAGTGATAGAATTCTTGATGGGCTTCAAGTACTGTGGGAGACTGTAGATTATTGACCATATGCACTATACTTTCTGACAGCTTTGCTAAGCAGGCCAGGATATTGTATCATTAGGCCTGTAATAATACATAGCAGACCCCCCTGAAAGACAACAGGTGGAGTTTTACCATCACTGAGACGAGACCGACTATCTGAAACGTACTTGCCAAAACTTAGAAGGCATACTGTCACCGTAAAATTGTTGTAGCTGTTGGTCTGTGTAACAGTTTATACTACTGGGATGAGTTTAATAAATGTTCGAAGCAACGAAGGCGGTTTCTTAAGGTGCACCTATAAATTTTACTTAAGTGCAGTTAATCTGTGTTTTATTCAAACCCTCAATCAAGCTAAAGTGAAACCTCTTTTTTTTTTTAACTCTTTCTTCAGAAGAATACAGGTTTGCTAGTCTGGCGCAAAATGTATTTTGACACATAGTAGACACTATACAAAGCAGGTATCTAAAGACAAACCATAAAACCATACTGTATATATGTAATCACATGGTACGGGGTCTAGCTATAAATGTTTTCACAAGATTCACAAATTTCACCCTGGATCTACACATTTTTTCAATTGAATCCATTACAAAATTAGTGAAATTTGTGTGAATATTGTGTAAAAACAACAAAAATAATAAATATATAATTACATAAATAATTAAGCAAAGGCACCTACATATTATATTATTATATTATATATGAATTGATAGATGAACAAACTGACTTTTGCAAGCAATCCAACAATTTCCCATTTGGATATTGCATGAGTCAACAAACAAATGATAACAAAAGCACAGAAGTGATAAAAATGCCTTTAATCTATTGTTAAATTACCCAGCCTGCTGAAACAAATGTCAGGCCAGCATGAAGTTAATGTGAAAAATATGAGAAAAGAAAATAATTGCTTGTGATTAAGCAAAACTCAGTGGGACATATTTATAAAAAAAAAAAACAGAAAAGAAGTAAAAAAGAAAGTGCTAGCGAAAGTGGCGTTGGCACCATGAGCAACCAATCAGATTTTCTTATTGATCTACCCAAAAAATAAAAGATGAAGCTTCATTGGTTACTGTGGTCAACTGGTCTTCTTTTGCTTTGGTTTTTATTTTCCCCAGTTTTTGTAAATAGGCCCCACTGCCTTTACAGTGACCATTATGACGTAGCGTCCTCAGATCTCTTGTCGTAATTACCTAAAGATGTGCAAAGGATATGGCCAGCTTAACTTCTTCACCACGCTGATTATGTTTTAACATATCCTGGGACAATATGCAGTCCATACCTTTATCTTTAGAACCTCTCTTACTAGCTATGCTGGTGGCACACAAGTAGACTATATTAATGCTAAGCACATTTAGCATTGTGCAAACAACTTGACTTCACCAAGATAAAGTGTACACCCACGTGCAAATGTGCTTGTCTTCCTGACAAGCGGTATGACTTCATAATTAAACATGTAGGACTTCACTGTTCACAGCAATAACAGTTTGAACATCCTAACAAAAAAAAAGTACCCCACTGACTCAAAAAAAGTCCTATCTTATCAGCTTGCAAAACAACAACACAGTCCATGTGAGGATGAAGCCCTTCTTCCCTGTCCTGCACAAGTATTGCCAAGTTATCTTACCTTGGAGAAGTAGAGTGGCTTCCAACTTTTCACTCCAGTGTCACTTTGATTGTCCTCCAATTCATATGAGGTCCAATGATCCTTAAAAATCCACTTTTTGTACAAGTTTAAATGAATGAAACATCCAGCACAAGTATGTAAATAAAATTTGAAAAAAAAAAATAGCGTGAAAATAAATTTTTACTTTTGCGTCGTCTTTGCTCCCTCGGTGTTAACCCTTTAAGATGCCAAGAGTTTTCAGCAAAGTTTGCGCTTGTTTTGTCCTCTGGTTGCAGTTATAAATATTTCATTCTCACAGGAGGACCACCCTGAAGCAAGAGAGGAGTGAGCTGATCTCTCTGAATTCTGCCTCCTCCTTGGGCTCAGGAATTAAAACTGTAACTTTTCCTGTACTTCCAAGCTACAGTTGTCTCTTAACAGTAAAAAGTTGTAGCATTTCCCCTGCTTTTGGAGTCTTTTGCTCTGATTTTTGGGAATACGTTAAAGGCTGAGCAGTCAGACTAGGCACTGTGTGTGGTTGGGATGGGGAGACCCAGAGGATTCTCAGTTCTCAGCATGCTGTCTGTGGTTACTTGGGCTGGAAAGAAGATGTGGAGTGGATAATATGTGGGATGCGGATTGGAATGCACTAAAGTGAGGGGGAGGAGGAAGCACATTCATTGAGCCACATTCCAATGGGAGAAGCACAGAAAAGGCAAGGCACAGGAACATTAAGACTGCATACATGATACAATTCACAGTCATCTTTACTTACATGTCATTTTTCTCTGGCTTAGGAAAACCCACTAACATTGTGCAACAGTTATTATTGTAATATGTTCTGTGTCACAATTACACCATAACCAGAATATAAACTATTAATATTACTTACACTTCTTTTATTTGTTGTTATATGTTATTTTTGTTATTACTATTATTATCATTATTTTATTGTTCTTTGACCAGGTAAAAACTTCAACACACTTTTGGGAATACTACTACTACCATTCTTATTATTTTGTTGTTGTTATTATTGCTATTATGTAATTTTCTTTGGCCAGCAAAAAACCCGCTGATGGTTTTTTTAAAGCTAGTAATACTGCAATTGTAAAATTTGTTGTGTCACCATTACACAATCACCAAAATTTAAATATAAATTAATTACAACTTCATATAATAATAATAATAATAATAATACATGCATTATTATTATTAATATTTTGTGCTTGTTGTTGTTATTATACAGTTTTCTTTTGCCAGGAAAAAAAAACCACATAAAACAAATACTTAAAAAAAAAAAATAGGAATACTGTAATAGCTATAGTAAAATTCTGTCTGTCACAACTACACCAGCACAGCAACAGTATATTAACATACATTCATTACACTTCACAATAATATTGTTTTGTTGTTGTTTTTCTTTATTTTTTGTAATTTTTCCATTGGCCCCCGGAAAAAATCCACAAAACATTTTTTAAGCTAGTAATATTAGAACAGTTATTGTAAATGATCTGCGTGTCACAATTACACAATCGCTATTATATATACTACTGGTTCTGACTTCTGGCTCTTCCCCCCTGCTGACTGCCCCAGTAGCAAGCTACTTGCTATGGGGGCACTCGTGTGTGCTCACTCCCAAGCCCAGCTTTGTGTGTCCATAAGATGCACAGATCATGGCTCAGCCATCCCCCCCTCGTCAGTGGCTGTGATTGACAGCAGCGGGAGCCAATCAGTCAATGAGGAGGGAGAGAGCCGCTGTTCTCATGCACATCGCAGGATCAAAAATCAGGCTTGGGTAAGTATAAGGGGGGCTGGAGGGGGAGCTGCAAACAGAAGGTTTTTTAACTTCATGTATGGAATGCATGAAGGTAAAAAAAAACTTTAGCCGTTAGAACTACTTAAAGCGGAGTTCCAGACAAAAAATGGAAGCTGTGCTTATCTGTCTCCTCCCCTCTTCTGTCAGACCATTATGGAAACCATTTTATTGACATAATATATATATATATATATTGTACATATTACATTCAATTTCCATATATCAGTGTACCCAAAAAATTTGTGATCATAAAAAAGTTTTTATACATAATTCGTAATTTGAAATGTCCCATGTGAAAGTCCCGTACACCATGCAATCTTCGTACAATCCCCAAATCCGTATCTGATATTTTCTGACCAGACTGCACAAACACAGATACAGCACCTGAGTGCCCTTCACTAGGGATGAGCTGAACACCCCCCCGGTTCACTTCGCACCAGAACCTGCGAACGGACCGAAAGTTCGCGCGAACGTTAGAACCCTATTAGTTACAATGGACGCGAACGTTCGCAATCATGCGTGTTTGTCCTAAAAAAGGTTTGGGGACCCGGGTCCTGCCCCAGGGGACATGAATCAATGCAAAAAGAAGTTTTAAAAACGGACGATTTTTCTGGAGCACTCATTTTAATGATGCATAAAGTGAAAAAAAAATAGTGAAATATTCCTTTAAATATCGTACCTGGGGGGTATCTAAAGTATGCCTGTGAAGTGGCATGTGTTTACCATGTTTAGAACTGTCCCTGCACAAAATGACATTTGTAAAGGAAAAAAAGCCATTTAACCACTTAAGCCCCGGTCCAATTTGCAGCCAAAGGACCAGGCCCCTTTTTGCGATTCGACACTGCGCCGCTTTAACTGACAATTGCGTGGTCGTGCGATGTGGCTCCCAAACAAAATTGGCGTCCTTTTTTTCCCACAAATAGAGCTTTCTTTTGGTGTTATTTGATCACCTCTGCGGTTTTTATTTTTTGAGCTATAAACAAAAATAGAGCGACAATTATGAAAAAAATGCAATATATTTTACTTTTTGTTATAATAAATATCAAAAAATCTTTTTTCCTCAGTTTAGGTCAATACATATTCTTCTACATATTTTTGGTAAAAAAAAAAATCGCAATTAGTGATTATTGATTGGTTTGCGCAAAAGTTATAGCGTTTACAAAATAGGGGATCGTTTTATAGCATTTTTAGTAATATATATTTTTTTACTAATAATGGCGGCGATCAGCAATTTTTATTGTGACTGCGACATTATGGCGGACACATCGGACATTTTCCTGTATATCTGTGTATGTGTGCATGTATTTCTGTGTATGTGTGCATGTGTGTGTATGTCTGTGTGCATGTGTGTGTGCATATGTATACTGTGTGTGTGTGCATGTCTGTGTATGTGTGTATATCTGTGCATATGTATACTGTGTGTGTGTGCATGTCTGTGTATGTGTGTATATCTGTGCATATGCATATTATGTGTGTGTGTATGTCTGTATGTTTGTGCATAAGTATACTATGTGTGTATGTCTGTGTATATGTATACCGTGTGAGGGGCATATATATACCGTGTAAGGGGCTTTTAAACTAGGTGACAGGGAAAGGTCCAGAGATAGAGATAGTCAGTGCGGAACATATTCCAGAGGGTAGTATTGGGGGCATTAGTGGTAGGTTGACTAAAGCACATAAACCTCAGGTAAGTATAGTAACACGTTCTATTTGCAACCTCAGAACTGCCAATAAGAAGACAGTATGCGACCGGTCTAAACTACGTGACATGTTCACCAATGGGAGGAGCCTGGCGGACAAGATTGGAGAACTAGAGATACTGTTGTACGAGGAGGATTTAGATTTTGTGGGAATTTCAGAGACTTGGTTTAACAGCTCTCATGATTGGCTGGCAACCATTCAAGGGTATTCCCTTTATCGCAGGGATAAAGAGGGTAAAAAAGGGGAGGGGTATGCTGGTATATCAAGAATAATGTACAAGTGAATGTGAGAGATGACATCACTAAGGGAGCTAGGAAGGAGGTGGAATCCTTATGGGTAGAGTCCAAAGGGATGAAACTGAGGGGAAAGTAATACTGGGAGTATGCTATAGGCCTCTAACCTGAGAGAGGAGGGGGAGATGGACCTCCTATCACAATTTGGATTAGTGGAAAGGATGGAAAGTGTCATCATAATGGGGGATTTTAATTATCCAGACATAAATTGGGCGGAAAGAACAGCGCATTTGTCTAAGGTTCGACAGTCCGTAAATGTCTTGCAGGACAATTCCATGAGTCAGATGGTAGACGCACCAACTAGAAACAAAGCGTTACTATCACGGATGCGGAAATACGGGGCAATTTAGGAAACAGCGATCACAGGTCAATTAGATTCAGTATAAACCACACAAATAGGAAACATAAGGGGAATACTAAGACACGGAATTTCAAAAGAGCCAACTTCCCTAAACTACGAACCTTGCTAGAAGATATTAATTGGAATAAAACCTTACGAACAAAGAACACGGAGGAGAGATGGTTTTGCTTTAACCGCTTCCCGACCGGCCACTGCATATATACGTCAGCAGAATGGCTCGGGCAGGCAGAATCACGTACCTGTACGTGATCGTGCATGTGCCTGCCCGTGGGTCGCGCGCGCGCCGCTAGCGGCGCGCTCGCGACCCGGTCGGGAGCTCCGTGACCCCGGCCGCGGGACCAGCGGACCCGATCGCCGCTGGTATCCCGCGATCGGGTTACGGAGCGGAAGAACGGGGAGAGGCCTATGTAAACAAACCTCTCCCCGCGCTTCCTACACTGACTGTCAGTGATCGGCGGTTCCCTGTCATCGGGAACGCCGATCAATGACGTCACACGTACAGCCACGCCCCCCTACTGTAAAAAAAAACACACACACGTCACACTGACTCCTCCCCGCCCCCTAGTGGTTAACCCCCTAACTACAACTGTCATTTACATAGGAATCAGTGCTATTTAAATAGCACTGATTGCTGTATAAATGACAAATGTCCCAAAAATGTGTCAAAAATGTCCGATGTGTCCGCCAAAATGTCGCAGTCACAATAAAAATCGCTGATCGCCGCCATTACTAATAAAAAAAAAAAATATTAATAAAAATGCTATAAAACTATCCCCTATTTTGTAAACGCTATAACTTTTGCGCAAACCAATCAATAATCGCTAATTGCGATTTTTTTTACCAAAAATATGTAGAAGAATACGTATCGGCCTAAACTGAGGAAAAAAAATGTTTTTTTATATATTTTTTGGGGATATTTATTAAACCAAATGTAAAAAATATTGCATTTTTTTCAAAATTGTCGCTCTATTTTTGTTTATAGCGCAAAAAATAAAAACCGCAGGGGCGATCAAATACCACCAAAAGAAAGCTCTATTTGTGGGAAAAAAAGGACGCCAATTTTGTTTTGGAGCCACGTCGCATGACCGCGCAATTGTTAGTTAAAGCGACGCAGTGCCGAATTGCAAAAAGGGGCCTGGTCCTTTAGCTGCAAATTGGTCCGGGGCTGAAGTGGTTAAGAGCATATTAAATAAGGGCATTAGCCAGTGCATCCCATTGGGAAATAAATTTAAAAGAGCAAACAAAAGTCCTGGGTGGCTTAACTCCAATGTAAAAATGCATATAAAAGCAAAGGAGAAGGCCTTCAAAAAATACAAGGGATCATCATCAGCATTCAAACTTTACAAAGAATGCAACAAGAAATGTAAGGGTGCAATTAGGGTGGCTAAGATAGAACACATAGCGGAGGAGAGCAAAAAAATCCCAAGAAATTTTTTAAGTATATAAACAGTAAAAGGGGGAGGACAGACCATATTGGCCCCATAAAGAATGAGGAAAGGAGTCAAACATGTATATCCATATTTGTATCACCTCGCCACCTTTAACAAGTTGATGCTGATTTTAAATGATTATTGACATTATTACCATTATTTATATGGCTACATATGTGTGTATTTGTTCTATGAGAAGTTATCTTTAAGATCCAAATCACACACGACAATATACATTTATATATACTCCCCGCCTCCATATTGGGTTTTAAAGCTCTCTGTTTGCTGACATCCATGACTTTAACAAAGCGCATGTGCGCAAAACATGTCATCACGGCCAGGGCCGTAGATAAGGGGGTGGCAGGGGTGTTCAAACTCCCCCAGAGCATCCTGGCAAAATGCCCAGACAGTGTCCCTGCTGTTTAGCCTCAGCATCAACACAGTAGAAGCAATCAGAGTTTCAGAGTGCAGCAGCCAGCCCCCCTTCTATTGTACCCAATTCCCTCCGTTTAATAAGGGGTCCCCCTGAATAGCATGAAATTATGCACATTTGAGGGAACTCCTAGACTTCTCCTTGAGGTATCATATGAGACAGCCGAAGGGAGACTGGGGATGCAGAAGTTTTCCTGCTTCTGTGGTGTGCTGAATCTGAGGTCTGGTAAGTGGGGAGGCATCAATTTTCTGTTTTGGGATTGAGGAAGTGAGAATTCCAGCCTGGGGAGTTTCTTTTGGTGGGGGGTTAAGGAAAGGGGGTGGGTTTGCTTTTGGAGAAGGGGGGAGTTTCTTGTAGAGAAGTTTACAGGGGGTGATTAATGGCAGGGATTTGCTTCTGGGAGGGGAGTTTGATTGGATGAAGGGAGATTTTCTTCATAATTAGGAATCTTTGCTGGGCAAGAGGGTGTTGACTAAGGGAGATATTTTTGCTTTGGGGAGTCGGTTTAGAGACAGGGGAGTTTAATTTTTGGGGGGATATTTGAGGGAGGGAGATATTTTACAGTGGGAATCTTTGCTTGGGGAAGGAGGGTTCTTAGGAGGGAGAGTGGGATTTTTTTCCCTTTAAAAGAGATGTTTTTTTTTTTTAAATTATTCTTACCTAGGTGGATGGAGCATCAATCCAATGTTGCATCTGTCCCCAGCTGCTTCTAAGACCAATAACATAGTGATCAAAGACCGCTGATCACTCAGTTCTCAGCCTTCAGTGAGCAAAGAGTGGTGACTGTCAGTCCCTGGCTCTGCCCCCCTCCCTCACGCTCACTGGAATGCCAGGCTGTGGAGGGGGCAGGAGCGGCTGGCTCAGGGTCTCAGCGGCTCACTGAGAGGCTGAGCGAGCTGCTGGTCCAGGCATCTGGGTGAATCCTCACTTTAAAGTTAGGATCTTTCCACAGCCTGGACCTGCTGAGCGATGTCAGCTGACAGCGGGTTATAGCTGGCTGTCGGTTAAAATGGGTCACAAAAGTGCAGAATAAACTGCACTCCTCCCCAAGGGAAAGTACAACCAAGCGGTATGCTGTTCCTTCAGAGTACATGCACCAGTGACATAACGGTGTGCTTTCCATGTAAATATCTCCTAAAGACCACATGTTTAGGAGATATTCACTGTACCTACAGGTAAGCTTTATTATAGGCTTACTTGTAGGTACAAGTTCAAAAGCTGGGTTTATACTATAGTTTAAGACTGAATAAAAGCCAACCATATTGACCAGGCGCAACCATCCTGTGGTAGGCAGTGCACAATATTTTTTATTTTTTTTATCTCTTAAAGCGGGATTCCACCCTAAAGTGGAACTTCCTCTTTTCGGAACCCTCCCCCCCTCCGGTGTCACATTTTGCACCTTTCAGGGGGGGGAGGGGGGTGCAGATACCTGTCTAAGACAGGTATCTGCACCCACTTCCGGGCATAAACTCCCACGGAAGTTTACGCCACTTCCTGTCCCGTCGCGCTGTCTGCCGGGACACACACGTGTCACGGCAGACAGCGCTGATGATTCTCATTGCGTTGCGCGACTCGCGCATGCGCAGTAGGAAACCGGGAAGTGAAGCCGCAAAGGAGACACTTCCTGATTCCCTCACTGAGAATGGCGCCGGCAGCAGCAGAGAGCCGAGCGATTGATCGGCCTCTGCTGCCGACATCGCTGGAACCTGTGACAGGTAAGTGTCCATTTATTAAAAGTCAGCAGCTGCAGTATTCGTAGCTGCTGGCTTTTAAAAAAAAAATTTCAGGTACAGTCCCGCTTTAAATATTTCATAAAATTTCTTAGGGCACAGTTTTTTAAGGTTTAAATAAATCACTGAATTTACTGCCTAGCACAATATGTTGCCCCTTGCACCTGCTCAACTTGCACGGTAAGGTTAGCTAAAATCCAGTCTTGGGTCTCATTCATACATCCTACATGACCATGGTACAGCAAGTATACTGCAAATACCTCAGATGTTCCAATCTCTGCTCAGCCTGTACACCTGCATGATGGGCTGAAAAGAGCCAAGGCTGTCTGCTGCTGTAAACATGTATCCACATGTATCTGCACATCCAGTGGTCACCTGTAGATCGGGATACATTTTTGCCCTTGAATAAAATCTGTCTGCATCCAGGGTCAGAAATTTGTCTCTAACAGCAGGTAAACACTGTGACCCACGGTTTGCTAGTGTGTCGCTCAGGCTCAATCGATGTGGGGAGTTAATGTAGATGATACTGAATGTGCTGCAGGAGTGCCGGCGAGGGATGGAGCTCATCCCAGCTCCTGTATTCACTGAAGGGAAGAGAGAAAAAAACATCCCTGGTGCCACACATCCATGGAGTCCTATGGTAATGTAGTAGTGATGGGAGAGACTACCTCAGCCTGGGTTCCCGCCAGGCCACATCCCAATGTGTTTTGCTTTGTCCTCCGGAGCTTAAACATGGGGACCACTGGATGTATAGATACATGTTAACAGCAGTGGCTCTTTTCAGCCCATCACTCAAAAATTATCTACGGCCCTGATCATGGCAACAGACAAGCCTGCGTTCCACGCTGGTTCCTGGGTCCTTTCCGTTCCCGCAGTCCTGGTGAGCTTTGCATGTCATCCACATGAGCATCGTTTCCTCCCTCCCAGCTTCCGGTTCTGGGTTCAGGCAGCCCTGCCAGCTGATTCGTCTTCCACCACACCAGTGTCAGCCACATTACATCCACAGGCTTTCCCTGGGTTACCAGTGGTCTGTCATCCTCCCACGAATCGCAGCAATTTTTTAAAACTCCTCGCAAGCCAGCCCAGTGAGCGTCGGTCAGTGCATTCCCTCATCCCCTCTGGGATTCCTTGGTGCTACATGGACATTGGTGCCATCCATGCTCCACCGTTTACATCTATGGATGCCGTCAGCTCCTCACTGCCCCAGTGACCTCCTGTGGTATTGTAGGCTCTCTTTTTTTATCATATCCCTACATGTACTGGTGATTATTTATTTCCAATCCCTTCATTGGTTTTAAAACAAATAAACATTGTTTTTCTTCATCACTGCCACTGTTGGATTGACTTGATTTTCATCCTGATATTGAGCGCTGACTCTCTCTGTTTGTCTGCATGTCATATCTCCAGTAATGTTATTTGTTCAGCTGCACTGGCTTCACTTTTATATCAATTTATTTGTTTATTTATTCCAATCCTCATTGCATGATCCACAGTTTTAGCGCTGATGAAACTTTTTTGACCCTAAACATACAGCCAGAGCTACAATGAAATGGTTTTGATCAAAGCATATTCTTGTGTTAGAATGGCCCAGTTAAAGTCCAGACCTAAATCCAATTGAGAATCTGTGGCAAGACTTCACAGATGCGCTCCATCAATTCTGACACACCTTATTCAACATGGGGACAAGGTGCTTTGGGGTGGGGGGCAAATAAAAAAATAAAAAAACGCATGTGAAAATGCACCAAAAGCGCAACACTTGTGGTTCTATTGAAGTTTACTACACGCAAAGCCCAATCTTCTCCAACCAACCATGTTAAATGGACTGTAGTGTGTTTCTGCAAACTGCAAAACGCACTAAAAAACACATACATGTGAACCTAGAGTTATACTCACATGGACAAAAATGCTAAATGTGGATCAAAGTAAAATTATTTTGTGGGAAGTTGTAAATTTTGCGCTTGTATGAATATAGTGTTTTCAGGCTGAACTCTGACTAACCCATAAATACTTTCTGACACATGAACCATTCTGGCAAATGGCAGGACTGGCATATTACCAGCCCAGGCCTGAGCCATAAGCTACCAGGCTTATTCAGTAAACAGTACAAAAGCCAAACATTTTGTGTAAAGCACAGTAACCCATGAGCAGCCAGTTGGAGTTGTGTTTACTATGATTGCATAAATAAAAACATAGCTTGCATTTCTCTCTTTGCTTTACTAATTAAGCCAATCATTTTTTCGTGTTATTCCTTTACAGAAACACACAAAACATTTTTTTTGTCATATTGGATAAAAGCTTGTATTATAGGCCCAAGATGAACGAACAGTCTTGGTGGATAGGATGAATAGAGGTTAATAGAAGGGTTAAAATCAAGGGCATACCTATAGCTATAGCAACCAGTGCAGCTGCTGTGGGGCCCAGCAAGCAGAGAGCAGAGTCCATGACTGAAAAGGGAAAAAATGCTGGTTCAGAGGTTTGGTGCAGACTTTTCTGAGGACAGATTTGTGAAAGGAGAAGCTCCCATACTTGACGGAAACTAAGCACAGCAGCAACTCATTATAAACTGCTCAACTCTGACCACTAGTGTTACGAGGATGTTAATTATAAGCCACTTACAACTGATGGCGATCCATCAAAACTTTGCTATAGGACCCTCTAATTTATAGATACAACCTAAAATGAGACACTTTACTTTCCTGAAAATTAAAGTGGATAATCCAATATACTGTGTGTTGTGCAATATAAACAATATAAGGGTATGCTTGTATGACGACATAAGTGTGTTTATAATATACATGTTATATGTTTTAAAGATCATTAACATGTTCTCCTGAAGAAGATCCATCGAAACGCTTTGAGTCTACATGTGGATTGTATTAGACCTAAACAATTACTTGAACCCTAAATTCAGTATTTTTATTGTGTTTTATATTTATGTTTTTGCTTTTATTAAATGTTATAATGAAATTTATGTTTTTTTATATAAGCAGTGTTGTTCTTGTATCTATATGTTCCTCAAAAAGTCCTTGGCTACCACTATTGTTGTTTGAAAATACTGTCCTGAACACACAATTTTCAGGCTCTCTGGTCATATGAAGATTAGGTGATCGTGTGATCACATGATCTCTGCAGAATGAAAGAATTATCTAATCAGAATAATATAATGTATTACATCATTCACTATATAGGAAAAAAAATCTACACACCCCTGTTAAAATGACAGGTTTCTGTGATGTGAAAAATGGGACAAAGATAAATCATTTCAGAACTTTTTCCACATTTATTGTGACTTATAAACTGTACAACTCAGTTGAACAACAAACTGAAATATTTTAGGTGGAGGGAAGTAAAAATAAAAAATAAAAAAATTATGGTTGCATAAGTGTGAAAACCCTTAAACTAATACTTTTTTGAAGCACCTTTTGGTTTTATTTCAGCACTGAGTTTTTTTGGGTATGAGTCTCTCAGCATGGCACATCTTGAGTTGGCAGTATTTGCCCACTCTTCTTTGCAAAAACACTCCAAATCTGTCAGATTGCAAGGACATCTTCTGTGCACAGCCCTCTTCAGATCACCCCACAGATTTTCAATCGGATTCAGGATTAGGCTCTGGCTGGGCCATTCCAAAACTTTAATCTTCTTCTGGTGTAGTCATTCCTTTGTTGATTTGGATGTATGCTTTGGGTCGTTGTTATGCTGATAGATGAAGTTCATCTTCATGTTCAACTTTCTAGCAGAAGCCTGAAGGTTTTGTCTCAATATTGACTGGTATTTGGAACTGTTCATTTTTCCCTCTACCTTGACTAAGGCCCCTGTTCCAGGTGAAGAAAAACAGCCCCAAAGCATGATGCTGCCACCACCATGCTTCACTGTGGGTATGGTGTTCTTTTGGTGATGTGCAGTGTTGTTCTTGCGCCAAACATATCTTTTGGAATTATGGCCAAAAAGTTCAACCTTGGTTTCATCAGACCATAACACATTTTCCCACATGCTTTTGGGAGACTTCAGATATGTTATGTAACCGTGCTTGGATATTTTTCTTTGTACGAAAAGGCTTCCATCTTGCTACTCTACCCCATAGCCCAGGCATATGAAGAATACGGGAGATTGTTGTCACATGTACCACACAGCCAGTACTTCCTGCAGCTCCTGTAAAGTTGCTGTAGGCCTCTTGGCAGCCTCCCTGACCAGTTTTCTTCTCACCTTTTCATCAATTTTGGAGGGACATCCAGTTCTTGGTAATATCACTGTTGTGCCATATTTTCTTCACTTGAAGAGTGAAGAAAACTTGTACCCTTCTCATGACTGATACCTTTTACCAGTGAGATCCCTCTGATGCTTTGGAGGCTCTCTGCAGACCATGGCTTTTGCTGTAGGATGTGACTTTATTTGGGGTTAATCAGAGGCACTTTAAATGATGGCAAGTGTGTACTGACTCCTATTTAGCATGATTTTGAATGTGATTGCTTAAGTCAGAACACAGCTACATCCCCAGTTATAAGAGGGTATGCACACTTATGCAACCACATTATTTTAGCTTTTTATTTTTACCCCCCCCCCCCCCTAAAAGATTTCAGTTTGTTTTTCAATTGAGTTGTACAGTTTATAGGTCACATTAAAGGTGGAAAAAGTTCTGAAAAAATGTATCTTTGTCTAATGTTTTTTACATCACAGGAACCTGACATTTTAACAGGAGTTTGTAGACCTTTTATATCCATTGTACATCAAGTCTATGGACCATGAGGCCTTTAATATCAGGATTAGTGCGGAGAGCCAAAGCAATAGGCTCCATCATGAGCGTAAAAAAGCATGGGAGACAGGCGCAGACCCTGGAGAGTACCTTGTTTTTATAAAAACAATGGAGCTTATACTATGCTTCCTCCCCTCTTGGAGAAGTTAATACAAAAGGGTGATCCATTTCAGGAAGGAGGAGCCAAATCCCATCCTCTCTAGTGCCACGTGCATATCTTGCCAGAATCAAACGTTATTTCTATATCAAGCACCACTACCACCCTGGTACCCACATAACTATGCAAGGCTTTGAGATTAGTAAAAAGTCTTCTACATATAATAGCAGTCTATTTCTGTGGAATAAAGGCTGTTTGATCCACCAAAAACAGCCTCAGATAGGCAAATTGCCAGGTCCTTAGTGAGGATCTTGAGATTCATGTTAAGCAGCGAAATTGGTCTGTATGAACCACAGTTCAGGGGGTCTTTCTCTGGCTTCTGAATAAGAAATATATGCGCCTGGTACATGGATTCATGAAGGGTCGCTCACTCATGAAATCCCTCATAAAGGTCTCTAAAGCTGGCCATAGATGGAGCAATTTTCAGGGAAGCCATCCCCGCCAGAAGAACCCAGTGATTATGGCTAGTTGCTATACCAGCCGCTAGCAATAATCGCATGTAAAATCTGACAGGGTGAGTGTATTTATCTCGATCGATCAACTTGGGTCCATTCAGCCTGCCCAAACATAGTTCGAGTCTCGGCCAGTTAAGCCGGGATTTGAACCATCTATGGCTGGCTTAAGGGCAAGAGCAAGATCATCAACATACAATTTGTACCATTCAGAAGGAATTCCATCAGGGTTATGCCCCGTACACACGGTTGGAATTTCCTACGGAAAATGTCCTATCGGACAATGTTGTCGGAAAATCCGACCGTGTGTGGGCTCCATCTGACTTTTTCCGTCTGAATTTCGGATGGAAAAATTTGAGATCCTGTTCTCAAATTTTCCAACAACAACGTCCGATCTGACTTTTTCCGATCGTGTGTAGAGAATTCCGACGGACAAAGTGCCACACATGCTCAGATCAAATTAGGAGACCAAAGCTATTGGCTACTAGCCTCTACGTAGTTCCGTCGTACGCAACGAACGTCACCACGTTCAGAATTATCGGATTTTCAGACAACTTTGTCCGACCGCGTGTATGCAACACCAGTGTCGGACAAAATCCATCGGAAAAAATCTGACGGATTTTGTGGTCGGAATTTCCGACCGTGTGTACAGGGCATAAGGGATCTTTTTGTTAGGGAAAGACAAATTAGCAGCATTGACTTCATCCAGAGTAATGGGGGCATGAGGGAGCCCCCCTAAGGGGGCATCCAGAATAGTGGGGGCAGCTCTATCTGAGGGGGAAAGAACTGAGAGGCAATTGTTGCAATTCATCATATAATGCCAAGCCGTTGCATGAAGGAATAGGTGCATAAACGTTCTGGTAATAATATAGAAAAACCTGAAGGATCTCTTTGGGAACCATCCAAATCTCACCGTTAGCATCTCTAATACAGGGAGCATCAGAGCAAAAACGGTCTGCCACAAGTAAGTTAGCTTCCCATTTGTGTCTCTGCTTTCAAACAGTAGCTCACATAGTTTAAGGAAGTTGCAGTGGACTAATTCAGTTCTATGTAACAAAGGCCCCCTATGTATCTGATTAAGGTCATTGAAGGTGTGTAAAGTGGGGTCAGCCACTAGGGTCTATTTGGCTAGTTGTAGAGACCCCTCCAATTCCAGAGTAGTTGCATGGGAACCCATTCTAAATCGTTTAATGAATAAAAATGTATTGACCCCCTAACTGAAGCTTTAAAGGCATCCCACTCTATTTGCAGGGTTGCCATGTCTTTTTTAAGTTCCCAATGCATGTTCATATTCTCTTTAATTTGAGCTTCCATGGTAGCTTCCCAGAACCAATTAGACTGGAGACGCCAATGAAAAAACAAGTAGTGCTATCAACAGTAAAAAGAAGCTGAAGTGGGGCATGGTCAGAGATGCCACTTGTGAGAAATGTGGCTACGGTAATTTCTGAAAAAACGCTAGAACAACCAAATGCCATATCTATACGGGATGCAGAGCCATGGGTAGAAGAAAAACAGGAATATTATTTTTCACCAGGATGTTTTTACCTCCAGACATCAGTGAGGCTCATAGGGGTTGCAGGCCCACAGCAGAGGCTCTAGTACAGTTAGTGGAGTCCAGATTGAGGTCTATAATAGCACAGAAATTTCCACAGATCACTGCTTTACACAAGTGTTGTGATAACACCTTGCCAAACAAGGAAAATAATATATGTGGATGATATGGAGGAGGTATGTAAATAAATAAATATGAAATTCCCCTGATAACATCACAGCCACATACCGTATATGCCTTTTGGATCTGAAACTACATGATGAATAGTGCAGGGCAAACACTTGCTTATTATTATCTCCACTTGTCTAGTATAGGTAGAGTGGGTGTATGTTATACTCATTGGATCCGAGGTTTGTGTAAAGCCATTATCTTGCTGCCAGTCCTGTAAAAAAAGAAACAAGTGAGCGTTATGTTGTTTAAGGCAGTGGTTCTCAACCCTGTCCTCAAGTACCCCCAACAGGCCATGTTTGCAGGGTTTCCTTTATCTTGCACAGGTGCTCTAAATTAGAGTCAATGGCTTGGTATTTTGGACAGCTATTTATCTAAGAAAAATTCCCAAAACATGGCCTGTTGAGGGTACTTGAGGACAGGGTAGAGAACCACTGGCTTAAGGTACTGAAATACCAGACTATGTTTAAATCATTATTGTAGGCCTCTCACGTTCCAAGACACAGCTTTAACCACATTGGCCATTATCTAAGGTGTGAAGAAAATATGGATATGAATTAGGAATTTCAAATTCGAATTTCGAAAACCCTCAGTACCAGGATCTATTACGAATAAGCAATGGAGGGCACGTAGCGAGTGGAGCACAGCTAAACAATCTACACAATAATTGAAAGAGTTTTAATTATATCATCACAGAGTGGTACTGTGGATACAAAAAAACATATAAAAGTGCCACGTCCTGATAGAATTGGAAGTATAAATAGATAAATTGATGATGGACTTTGTAGGCACCACAATAACAATGTTTATAAAATTTCTGCACTAAAATTTCTGTAATAAAATGTCTTTATTACATATTATAAAATGTACAATGCTAAAACATTTTCATTTCCAGTAATGCAATAATTGCCTGATTGGCATATAGCACACCACCTTGTTACATCAACATTGGTAAACTGTCTATTTGGTAAAAAAAAAAAAAAAACATATTGATAGACATGGTTCATAGTTTATAGTACAACAAACTTGGGGGTGATTTAGAAAAGCCGTGCGCCATCAGTAGAGGCGCACGGCGAGGCGCAAAGCACATTTCCATATTTATGAAGAAATCTGTGCGCCACTATGGACATGGCGCACGACATCTCCAAATCAATATTGACAGAATATGGAGGTGCCAATATTATGGGGTGATGTGAGGAGGTGTAGTAACAACTGCCCACGTAACAAATATGCCCAAAATAGAATGAGGAAGTAACTTTTTCAGAGAAAGCCTACAGTGCCTGCAAGTACGTTTAGAACTGCGTGAGATCAATGTAAGCAGTGCGCATGTGCAATTGGCTGTTGCGCTCGTTCTCATGCATTTGTTTACTGTGCGGCCAAAATTTTAGTAAATGTTAAGCAACGTACATGCAATTGCATGAGTTGCTTAACTCATGAGTACAAATCGATATTTAGGCAAAATAGGTAATAGGAAGACGCACTTGAACAATTAATTCAAAATATAGGAAATCAAACAGGCTCTTGCACTAAATCGAAATTTATTTAAGATCTAACTGATTGCAGTGTATGTTCACCTTTTAAAGATCAAGATCGGAAAATATAAATGTATTGGGTTTAGAAACGCTTTGCTGTTCTTTGTAATGTATTGAAAGATTTTGGTAAAAAAAGAAAAAAAACACATTTCAAAAACATATTAGAAGTGATAGGAATGAGATTAGCATCAAATGGGTTAATTAACTGAGTACACCTACTAATTGCCTAACAAGACACATCCAATGAGATGAAATGAACCAATTGTATTGGGCATGCGCTACTATCAATAAGAAAACCGCAGTTACCCTAGCGCCAGTTGCAGTTTATATATGTTGTCAAATATACCACACATGTGAGGGCATGAGAGCAATAGTTCTAGTGCGAGACCTCCTGTGTAAGGGCTCTTTCACACAGACGGTCCGTATGTCCGTTTTTCATCCATCCGTTTTCGGATGAAAAACGGACATACATGTATCCCTATGGGATAGCGGGTGTCAGCGGATGAGCATCCGCTGACACCCGATCTCGTCCATGCCCGCTATGGACTGTTTCTGCAGACGGAGGAAAACCCTATTTTTCCATCTGTCTGCAGAGCGGATCGGATGACGACGGACTCTACGGTCCGTCGTCACCCGATCCCCCATAGGGGAGAGAGCGGAGCTGTGACAGGTCCGTCCCTGCACAGAGTGTAGAGACGGACCTGTCATCTTCCTTCTCAGCGGAGATCGCTCCGGCGATCCCCGCTGAGCAAGCGGATATCCACGGGGCGGATCTGCACTGATCGGCCCCGTGTGAAAGAGCCCTAACTCTAAAGTGGTGACCTGTAAAGACTTAAGGTATAGCCTATGGAGATTTTTAGGTTCTGTAATTTTTTGCCTTTCCATGGGCATACGCAATTTTAACGCGTGACATGTTAGGTATCTATTTACTCAGGGTAACATCATCTTTTATATGTTGCCAGAAATTGGATATTATATGGTGTTTTTGGGCACTCAAATTCATTAAGGCTAGGTTTCCACTATTGCGACCTGAAAGTCGTGCAATTTTGCCGCAATTTTTTGCTGTGATTTTGATGAGACATGAAGCAATCCCTATGTATTCTTGAGGTCTATGGACCTCAAGTCGCATCAAAGTCAGACCAAAGTAGTGCAGGGACTACTTTGAAGTCGCTGCAACTTGAAGTTGCACAGATATGATCAGTACTCATTGGAAATCATGGGATACGACTTGTCATGCGATTTTGCAGTCCCAAGTCGCATGACAAGTCACACTAGTGGAAATGTAGCCTAAAGTGTATTTAAAAAAAAAAAATTCCATTCTAAACATGCCTGCTCAAATATCGTGCAATTTAAAAAATTCTCTGTTTTCAAAAATATATTATGTTTGGGGGTAATTTTCAAGCCGAAAAATTTAGAATTTTATAGTTTTAGAAATGTGAGAATTGGCTTGGGGTAAAGTCTTTACTTCATCAACTGGGCAGGTTAGATTCTTATTAAGACTGGACACTACTGCGTCCACTGCGGGCATGCTCCACTTTTTAAAAAAATGTTCCTCCATTGCATAAAGTGGAGTTAATCTCTTTGGTGGCACAAACACGTTATCCGTGTAATCCCATTCAGATTAAGCAGGAGGCCACCCAAAACCAGTTTGAACTATCTCAGAGAGGGTTTTCACTAACACCCTTTGAGCATGAGACAGCCCCTGAACCTCTTCAGGCTTTGAGACCTCAGATGTGGATTCCACTGTCTGACCCTCTTCAAGTTCTACTCCTGCCACATCCTCATCAATATCTACCCACTCTTCCTCTACCACTGGAGGGGGATTCAGGAAAGGGGAACGCTCTCACTTCTTACCGCTTTGCGCCATGGAGGAGAACATGCCAGCTATCTTCCATTCTTGGCCAGCCAGAGCCGCAGCTAAGTCATTCTTAAGCCCCATACACACGGTCGGATTTTCCGATGGATTCTGTCCTATCAGACAATGTTGTCGGAAATTCCGACCGTGTGTAGGCACCATCGGACAGTTTCCATCGGATTGTCCGACGGACAAAGTCCTATCTCCTGCTGGATAGATTTTTCGACAACAAGTCCGATCACACCAAATCCGATCGTGTGTATCGAATTCCGACGGACAAAGTGGCACGCATGCTCAGATCACATTACAAGACCAAAGCTATTGGCTACTAGCCTCTACGTAGTCCCATCGTACGCAACAAACGTCACCACGTTCAGAATGATCGGATTTTCCTACAACTTTGTCCGACAGTGTGTATGCAACACCAGTGTCGGACTAAATCCGTCAGACAAAATCCGATGGATTTGGTGGTCGGATTTTCCGACCGTGTGTATGGGGCTTCAGTGACAAAAGCAGAGGTTGATGCACCTGCAGAGGCCACAATACTAGATAGATGTGGCTCAGATGCACTTGCTGAGGAATAATAAAGTTTGTGCTGATGCCAGCCACCCGACTCAACTGAGGGAACAGACCCACAGCACTGCGCAGCAGTGCACCAACCACCCCCCCCATGCCATGCCGCATTGATGCAGTAATTCATGCAAATGGAGCCCTGTCCAAGTACTAAGTGCATACTATACTGTACATGGACATACTTTTCAGTAAGCCAACATTTCTGTATTAAAAATCCTTTTTTTTATTGGTCTTATGTAATATTAAAATTTGCGGACATACTGAATTTTGGGTTTTCACTAGCTGTGAGCCATAATCATCAAAATTAAAAGAAAGAAAAGCTTGAAATATATCACTCTGTGTGTAACGCATCTATATAAAATATATAAGTTTCACATTTTGAATTGAATTACTAAAATAAATTTACTTTTTGATTATATTCTAATTTTATGAGATGGACGTGTATACTGTATCTGAAAACTGGTCAATCTAGATGTACTGACGGATCTCATTTCTTGAGGCCCAAAAATGACAGGACTGTACAGTTATCCCCCAAATGATCCCTTTTTGGAATGTAGAAAGTCCAAGGTATTTAGTAAGAGGCATGGCAAGTTTTTGAAGTTGTAATTTTTTGTCATAATGTTTGGGATATTTAAGAAAGTAAACATATATACATATATACAGTGCCTTGCAAAGTATTCACCCCCTTGGCTTTTTACCTATTTTGTTACATTACAGCCTTTAGTTCAATGTTTTTTTAATCTGAATTATATGTAATGGCTCAGAACACAATAGTCTAAGTTGGTGAAGTAAAATTAGAAAAATACATACATAAAACAATTTTTCAGAAATAAAAAACTGATAATTGGCATGTGCGTATGTATTCACCCCCTTTGTTATGAAGCCCATAAAAAGCTCTGGTGCAACCAATTATCTTCAGAAGTCACATAATTAGTGAAATGATGTCCACCTGTGTGCAATGAAAGTGTCACATGATGTCATTACAAACACACACCTTTCTGTGGGGCATCCTCAAAGGGAATGTGGAGGAGTGCAAGGTCTCTAACATCCACCAGCTCCATGATGTCATCATGGAGGAGTGGAAGAGGACTCCAGTGGCAATCTGTGAAGCTCTGGTGAACTCCATGCCCAAGAGCAGTGCTGGAAAATAACTGTGGCCATACAAAATGTTGACACTTTGGGCCCAATTTGGACATTTTCACTTAGGGGTGTACTAACTTTTGTTGCCAGCGGTTTAGACATTAATGGCTGTGTGTTGAGTTATTTTAAGGGGACAGCAAATTTACACTGTTATCCACTTCAGCCCCGGACCAATTGTCAGCTTAAGGACCAGAGGTCTTTTTTCAATTTCGCACTGCACTGCTTTAACTGGTAATTGCGCGGTCATGCAATGTTGTAACCAAACGAAATTTGCGTCCTTTTCTTCCCACAAATAGAGCTTTCTTTTGATGGTATTTGATTGCCTCTGTGATTTTTATTTCTTGCGATATAAACGGAAAAAGACCGAAAATTTCGAAAAAAAATGATATTTTCTGCTTTTTGTTTTAAGAAAAATCTAATAAACTCAATTTTAGTCAAACATTTGGGCCAAAATGTATTCAGCCACATGTCTTTAGTAAAAAAAATGCCAATAAGCGTATATTTATTGGTTTGCGCAAAAGTTATAGCGTCTACACACTAGAGTACATTTTCTGGAATTTACACCGCTTTTAATTTATGACTGCCTATCTCATTTCTTGAGGTGCTAAAATGGCAGAGAAGTACAACCCCCCCCCCCCCAAATGACCCCATTTCGGAAAGTAGACACCCCAAGCTATTTGCTGAGAGGCATGTTGAGCCCATTGAATATTTTTTTTTTTTAGTCCCAAGTAATTAAATAAAGACGAAAAAAAAATAGTTATATGTGGAATTTCACCCCAAAATACATTTTGCTGCTTCTACTGAGTATGGGGATACCACATGTGTGGGACTTTTTGGGAGCCTAGCCGCAAACGGGGCACCAAAAACCAAGCACCACCTTCAAGGTTTTCTAAGGGTGCAAATTTTTGATTTCACTCCTCACTACCTATCACAGTTTCGAAGGCCATAAAATACCAAAATAGCACAACCCCCCCCCCCAAATGACCCCATTTTGGAAAGTAGACACCCCAAGCTATTTGCTGAGAGGCATGTTGAGCCCATTGAATATTTTTTTTTTTAGTCCCAAGTGATTGAATAAAGACAAAAAAAAAAAAAAAAAATTCAAAAAGTTGTCACTAAATGATATATTGCCCACACATGCCATAGTTATATGTGAAATTGCACCCCACAATACATTTTGCTGCTTCTCCTGAGTATGGGGATACCACATGTGTGGGACTTTTTGGGAGCCTAGCCGCATACGGGGCCCCGAAAACCAAGCACCGCCTTCAGGATTTCTAAGGGTGCAAATTTTTGATTTAACTCCTCACTACCTATCACAGTTTCGAAGGCCATAAAATGCCAAAATAGCACAAAACCCCCCAAAATGACCCCATTTTGGAAAGTAGACACCCCAAGCTATTTGTTGAGAGGCATTGGTGAGTATTTTACAGCTCTCATTTGTTTTTGAAAATGAAGAAAGTAAAGAAAAATAATTTTTTTTTTTCTTTTTTCAATTTTCAAAACTTTGTGACAAAAAGCGAGATCTGCAAAATACTCACCATACCTCTCAGGTTTTATGCCATCTGGGCATTCCATGGCCTCCGAAACTGTGATTGTCAGTGAGAAGTGAAATAAAAAAATGACACCCTTAGAAATCTTGAAGGCGGTGATTGGTTTTTGGGGTCCCGTACGCAGCTAGGCTCCCAAAAAGTCCCACACATGTGGTATCCCCGTACTCAGGAGAAGAAACAGAATGTATTTTGGGGTGTATTTCCACATATGCCCATGACATTTTTGAGCAATATATCATTTAGTGACAACTTTTTGTAAAAAAAAATATATATATATTTTTTTTTTTCATTATTCAATCTCTTGGGACAAAAAAAAAAAATAATTTAATGGGCTCAACATTGCTCTCAGCAAATAGCTTGGGGTGTCTACTTTCCAAAATGGGGTCATTTGGGGGGGGGGGGTTGAACTGTCCTGGCATTTTATGCACAACATTTAGAAGCCTATGTCACACGTCACCCACTCTTCTAACCACTTGTAGACAAAGCCTTTTCTGACACTTTTTGTTTACATGAAAACATTTTTTTTTTTTGCAAGAAAATTACGTTGAACCCCCAAACACTATATATATTGTTAAAGCAAAGGCCCTACAGATTAAAATGGTGGGTGTTGCATTTTTTTTTCCACACAGTATTTGCGCAGCGATTTTTCAAACGCATTTTTTGTGGAAAAAATACACTTTTTTTTATTTTAATGCACTAAAACACACTACATTGCTCAAATTTTTGATGAAATAAAAAATATGATCTTAGGCCGAGTACATGGATACCAAACACGACATGCTTTGAAATTGCGCACAAACACGCAGTGGCGACAAACTACATACATTTTTAAAAGCCTTTAAAAGCCTTTACATGATACCACATTAGATTCACGGAGGAGGTCTACTGCTAAAATTACTGCCCTCGATCTGACCTTCGTGGTGATACCTCACATGCATGGTGCAATTGCTGTTTACATATGACGCCAGACCATATGACGCTTGTGTTCGCCTTTGCGCAAGAGAAGGGGGGGCAGGGGTGCTTTTTTTTTTATTTTTTTTTTTATTTATTTAGCTTTTTTATTTTATTTTTAAACTGTTCCTTCCATTTTTTTTCTTTGTTATAATTTTTATTGTTATCTCAGGGAATGTAAATATCCCCTATGATAGCAATAGGCAGTGACAGGTACTCTTTTTTTGAAAAAATTTGGGTCTATTAGACCCTAGATCTTTCCTCTGCCCTCAAAGCATCTGACCACACCAAGATCGGTGTGATAAAACGCTTTCCCAATTTCCCAATGGCGCGGTTTATATCCGGGAGGGGGGACATTCCCTCCCACTGCTTGTAAAAGCAGTCTAGAGGCTAATTACCCTCTAGAATTGCTTTTACATGAAAGCCGATCACTGGCTGAAAAGAATGATACCAAGATGATACCTAAACCTGCAGGCATCATTCTGGTATAACCATTCAAAGTCCAGCAACATACTGGACATATATTGTAATCTTTTTTTTTCATGCAGCCTCTTGGCTGAACGAAAAAAAAGAGATTGATTGGTGGGTATGCCCACCATTAGAATACCTCCCTTCATCCACCCACTTCTAATTATGGGCATACATGCACCATTTATATATGCCGAAGCATGGGGGCATCCTCCCACAAAAGTTATGCCATGTACACACGGTCGCACTTTTCCACGGGGCAAGGCTCCGTCGGAATTTCAACCGTATGTACGCAGCATTAGGATCCAATCGCTCCTCCGTCCCTGCTGCCCCCATGCTTCGGCATATATGCTCTTTTTTTTAATGCCGCTAACAATGCGTTTTTTGGAACCCTAAACTGCTGGGACGCTAGTATAGATCTGATCAGATCAGATATTGATCTGTTCAGATACTATACCTCTAAGGGAGGTGTATGCTTTGTGTGTGGGTGTTTGCGGTACTGGCACTAACCTGGGGCGACGCAGACCTTATTTGACCCTAAAACCTAATTGATATCACCCACCAGGCGATCAGGGGGTTAAACCGTTATTGGGTAATAAATGGCGGGTGCCCTGACAGTATAAAAAACAAACTATCTAACCAGCGTCACCCGTAACAGTTATACGGTGATCACTGGTGAAAGGGTTAACTAGGGGCAATCAGGGGGTTAAAACCTTTATTAGGTAATATATGGGGGTACCTGACGCTATATAAAAACCTGACGGGGAACCTAAATAACTAAATAACTAACTGGCTAACCAGCGTCACCAGTGACACTTATACGGTGATCACTGGTGAAAGAGTTAACTCTAGGGGCAATCAAGGGGTTAAAACCTTTATTTAGGTTGTAATAGGGGGGTACTTGACCTATAAACCTATTTATAAACCTATATAAACCTGGCGGTTAACCTAAAAAAAAACTGGCTACCTAGCGGCACCAGTGACACTAATGCAGCGATCAGAAAAACGATCGCTTAGTGACACTGGCAAAAGGGGGTGAAAGGGTTAACTAGGGTCAATCAGGGGGTTAAAACCTTTATTAGGTAATATATGGGGGTACCTGACGCTATATAAAAACCTGACGGGGAACCTAAATAACGAAATAACTAACTGGCTAACCAGCGTCACCAGTGACACTTATACGGTGATCACTGGTGAAAGGGTTAACTCTAGGGGCAATCAGGGGGTTAAAACCTTTATTTAGGTTGTAATATGGGGGTACCTGACCTATAAACCTATTTATGAACCTATATAAACCTGGCGGTTAACCTAAAAAAAACTGGCTACCTAGCGGCACCAGTGACACTAATGCAGCGATCAGAAAAATGATCGCTTAGTGACACTGGCAAAAGGGGGTGAAAGGGTTAACTAGGGGCAATCAGGGGGTTAAAACCTTTATTAGGTAATATATGGGGGTACCTGACGCTATATAAAAACCTGACGGGGAACCTAAATAACGAAATAACTAACTGGCTAACCAGCGTCACCAGTGACACTTATACGGTGATCACTGGTGAAAGGGTTAACTCTAGGGGCAATCAGGGGGTTAAAACCTTTATTTAGGTTGTAATATGGGGGTACCTGACCTATAAACCTATTTATGAACCTATATAAACATGGCGGTTAACCTAAAGAAAAACTGGCTACCTAGCGGCACCAGTGACACTAATGCAGCGATCAGAAAAACGATCACTTAGTGACACTGGCAAAAGGGGGTTAAAGGGTTACCTGGGGGGCAATCAAGGGGTTAAACCTTTATTAGGGGGAGTAGGGGGCTACCTTGGACCTAAAACTAACTGCCCTGACAGTTATTACAGTCACACTGACACTAAATGCAGTGATCAGTAAATAAATGATCACTGCTATTAGTGACACTGTGACTGGGGGGGCAGGGGGTGATCTGGGGGGTGATCTGGGGGTGACAGGGGGGTTATTTGTGTGCCTATGTGTACTGGTGTCAGTGTACTGTTGGTGCACTAACCTGTACATGTTCACTTCTCGGCGTTCCGGTCTTTCTGACCGACGCGCCGAGTGTGACATCACTTCCTCTGCCTGTGTTTTGAATGACACAGCCAGGGGAAGCATCTGATTCGCCAGGAGCGATCGCGAGGGGGTGGCCAGAAACCATTGGCCGTCCCCTCATCCCGGATCGCTCCTGAAGCGATCCCGACCGTCCCCGCCGGCCAGGGGGGTCCGATTGGACCCCCCACCCGCCGGAAGAATGGCACGTACAGGTACGTGGTTTTGCCTGTACGTGCCATTCTGCTGACGTATATGTACATGGGGTGGTCGGGAAGTGGTTATACAAGCTGTACACTCACTACTTTACATTGTAGCAAAGTGTAATTTCTTCAGTGTTGTCACATGAAAATATATAATAAAATATTTACAAAAATGTGAGGGGTGTACTCACTTTTGTGAGATAATGTATATACTGTGTGTGTGTATATATATATATATATATATATATATATATATATATATATATATATTTTTTTTTTTTTTTTTTTTTTTTACATACTGTCACCAGTGCAGTACAGCATCATGATATAACGTATGTGGTGGTAATCAGGAACAGTGACTGTATGTAAAAAGGAAAAAAAAAATGTAAACACTTCAGCCCGTAAGGATTTACCCCCTTCCTGACCAGAGCACTTTTTGCGATTCAGCACTGCGTCACTTGACTGACAATTGCACGATCGTGCGACATTGCACCCAAACAAAATTGACGTCCTTTTTCTTCCCACAAATAGAGATTTCTTTTGGTGGTATTTGATCACCTCTGCGGTTTTTATTTAAAAAACACAATATTTTGTACTTTTTGCTATAATAAATATCCCCTTTTTTTTTTTTAAAAAGCAAATTTTTTTCTCAGCTTAGGCCGATATGTATTCTTCTACAAATTTTTGGTGAAAAAAAATCGCAATAAGCATATATTGATTGGTTTGCACAAAAGTTATAGCGTCTACAAAATAGGGGCTAGATTTATAGCATTTTTATTATTATTATTATTTTTTTACTAGTACTGGCGGAGATCTGCGATTTTTTTTTATCGTGACTGTGACATTATGGCAGACACATCGGACAATTTTGACACATTTTTGGAACCATTGGCATTAATACAGCGATCAGTGCGATTAAAAATGCATTGATTACTGTAAAAATGTCACTGGCAGTGACGGGGTTAACACTAGGGGGCGGTAAAGGGGTTAACTGTGTTCCCTGGGAGGTGATTCTAACTGAAGAGGGAGGGGACTAACTAGAGGAAGTGACGGATCGTGGTTCCTAGCTAATAGGAACACATGATCTGTCCCTCCTGTCAGAACACACACTCGTCCCAGTTCTGTGTCTCCTGCTCGCGATCGCTCGTGGCTGGCGGTCAATGCGACCGCCGGCCACGAGCATCGACACCCCCGCTGTGCATGGTTCAGGAGGGGGGGGCGCTCGCTCTACCCCCCTTTCCTGACCTGCCAAACTGCATGCTCGGATAAGGGTCTGCTATGGATTTTGGGGGGACCCCACGTCATTTTTTTTTTAACTTTTTTTTTAACCGTCAATTTTTGAATCTTTTATTATTCAACTGTCAGTGGGGAAGTCCATTGACAGCTGATAGCTCATCAGTTGTTAAAGACATCGCTGCAGGTTTCCCGTCCCCACTCCTTAACAACCAGCTTTTACTGCACCCTGATTGGGCAAAGCTTTGCCCAATCAGGGCGCAGAATGCACTGTGCGGTGGCGCACTGCATTGAAGGACAAGGCAAACACCCTGCAAATTCAAGTGTTCCCTGAACTGATGTGCGGACCAAACCGTTCGCCCAACTCTACTTGTGTACTGTACACTATATGACGTTCTGGGCAGCTCAGCAGGTGGTGGCAGTAGATTTCTGTGTAGAGAAAACTGAATATGAACTGGCTGAACAAGCCCTGGCATTAAAGATTCCTCCTGGTGCCAACGGGGGGCTGCTATGGTGGCAATTTAGCATGTTGGTCTACCTTTAAAGGGAACCTGTGCTAATGATGTCTGCAGGCTGCCATACTACCTTCCTTTTCTGTTTTTTTAATCTAAAAAACTTGGGAATTGGTGTACAATGTTACAGCCCCACAACTTAATTCCCTATTATCTGCAATTATCTTAGTAGGTCTGTTGTATTGGTGGACCTAAGGCAAATGCCCTATTTGTCCTTTTATTGATATCATTTATTTTAAATGTGCATATATAAATCTTCAAACATCTTTTATATGAAGCCTCTTTAATCATTTACCAGTGGTTGTTCTATTTTTAAGGCTTATATAAGTATCATATATTTTTTTGCCTTTACCTGAAGTAGTTTTCTATAATTTATTTTGATTATATATAGAAACCTGTTTAAGTTTACAAGATGGAGGCTCATGATTAAATTAAAGGGTAACAGGCAATTAATGAACCTCATATACACTGATAATAGAAAATTATATGTTTCTGTGCCTTTAGTCATTGTCTTATTATGAGGCAGAGATGTCCTGCTCTCACTAATGGAATGCTTACTAATTATCAGCATTGCCCCGGAAAAAGCACAATGGGAAACAAAAGGTATAGTGAATAAATTGGAGTATAAGGACTCACAAAATCCTGCCACACCTTGTTCTTTGCCCAGGGCACTGAATGAGGTGCCAAATAGCAAGCTTAAACCTTGTTATTACAATTTTGTAAGTGTTTTCATTTTTTTTTGTAACAAGCTATGTGGGTGTTCTGTACATTTCTCTTTCTTGGAGGGCGTATTAATAAACTGTTACAGTTTTATAGGCAGTTTTATAAGCAATACTATCATTCAACATTGTCATTAATATTGGTGGGTTTCTACGTAACCAAGCTTTTGATACCAAGGGCATGATATATTATTGTACATAGATAATGTTCAAATGTAAAAATATACAGTATTTAAAATGTATATTACTTTAGAGGTTACAAGCAAACTTGTTCGTTTTTGTATGAAGCTAAAATCAATATATCTTGTAAAGCCACAATTAGTTTGATTTAAAAAAAAAAAAACTGAAATATTTGTATTAACAAAGATTTTCACCTTCTCATGTGTATTCTCACCTGATTCATGTCATTATTTGTAGATACCAAAATGATGCTAAGCCATTCACATTCTCCTGTGATATTGCTTGCGGGCCAAACTGCCCGTGTACTTCTACATGCGCTTGCTCAAATGGCAGAAAACATACAAAGGTTAGTTATAAAAAGAAAGAAAACCGTTTTTCCAGGGGGGGGGGGGGGGGGGCTTCTGGAAAACCAGACTAATGAAAAGAGCAACCAGGAAAGCAAAAACTGGGTTGGAAATTTAGGAATTAAAGCTAGACTTTACCAACAACACCCTGATAAAAAAAATAATGTTCTTTAGCAAGGAACATACATTCCACATTAATAATTATGCCACCAAAATTAGTGTGTGATGTATATTGCCTCCAGCATATTTTTCTGAAGCCCAGAGCCCCTAAGCAGCAGTAAATCTTTAGTCTATCAGCAGATTGGCCTCTAGTGGCTCTGATTTTCAGCACAATGCCAAAAATAGAGAGCAACTGAGCATGTGCAGAGCAGGCTAAGACACTGTAGTACTGGATTTTAAACAGAATAGACACTTATCTTTAATGTTTTACATAGCTATACCTGAAAAACGGGCCAGCTTAAAGTGATCTTTCTGACTAAAGTTCCATTTTCGGAATCTCCGGATGACAGACCCCTGCTTTCACCAACACTTGGCATTGTTGACCCCCTATATTAAGAAGCAGGACACATGCACGAGGCTATTTTATTTTTTGGTTGAATAATGATTTGATTTGGTACATTTTCTAGATTTTTGGATGCATAGAATGCACTTTTTGGTTAAGTTCTATTGGCAGATAGCATGTCTAATTTTATTTGTTTTCTTTTTTTTTTATATGCACAATAAAAAAAAATGTGTAGAATAATACTTGGCTATGTGTTTTACTTAATATGACAGTTTGGGTGTAGGCAGTTACATTGTAATACAATTACATTGTATTTTTTAAAATGTAATAAATACAATTGTTAATTAACAAGGGACACCAACATAGCTGTATCTTTAATCTTAAAAACTACGGGATAATGGTAGTGCACAATCAAGTTTAAGAATTTACAAAAAGATTTTTATTACAAAAATATATAGGTTGACATATTCATAGAATAAAATATTGAGTCAAGACAATCATGAAAAAACGTTTTAGTACATCCTGTCGTTACCCAATAGAACATAAGAACCATCCATATTAGTTTACTTTTTTGCTCTACATGTTTCGCGGTTTATATTAGTCACTTCTTCAGGAGCTTGTTTATATGTTCTGATGGTACATAAATGGGATTGTCATGTGACTAAGAAATAAAGAAAGAAAATACATATACATTATTTATTGAGATACACTAGTGTGAATAAACATGATCAAATTTTTCTGTAAAAGAAAATGCATCCATTCCATAGACATCCCCCCACCGCATCTAGATGTCTTACCAAGAAGTTGCCAGGTGACGTCAGATGCTTGGCATTGTGTGCGTCGGCGGGCAGGATCTCCCTAATGAGCCACACTATTACTTAAATAGACACGGCGATGTTACTATCACATGTGTGCCGTCCATGGGGAGCGTTTTTGCGTCCATATGCAGCCATCAGTGGTAATCTGCAAACTCTTTATTCGGCTGAAGTTATATCTGCTATTAGTAGAATATGGTTGAGGAGTCACTCTTGGTTTAAAACTATTGTTTCCTATAGGACATAATATACAGCTTGGACTCTGTTATACACAGGGGAGTTGGGGATTGTGGCTGGGCCACAGTGCCTAATATCCTTAGTCTCTAAACAACACATACAAAGGTAAGCAGGCTCTGTTTTCTGTAAAATAAAATACTACACATTTTAATGATATTATAGCCTGCTACTAACCCCCGTCATTCCCTAAATAGGTATTACCATAGGTATTACCTCTAACCTTTTGGTGAAAAAAAAAAAACATATACATCTACAAGCCAGCCCTTTAATTCTTTACTGGATACATCTACATGAATAATTCCAGGTAAATACATCCTGGATATGTTCCCTCTTTTTATATGCATATATATCTGTCATGTGTGTATGTTCAGACAGAGAATATATATATACATTTTTTGGTTGATTTTCTTATAGATATTCCATATATATAGTAACCAACTGTATATTACCACTGAGTCTGCAGGCCTACCCCCTGAGGTATGCAGCTAATAATACATTTTAACCCTTGGTAACCTCACTCAGATTAAATTACCCCCGACATGTGTCCCCTTTGGGAAAATCAGCCAACCCTCGCTTATATTATGTTTAATCTTTCTAAATAGATCAATATTTGGTGTGGTTGTCATTTTGAGAGCTCCCGTGCCCTCCGGGGTGGGTCACTATTTTGTCACCGGTTAGTCACGGCGCAACTTCTCGGTTAGACATCTAGATGAGGGGGGGATGTCTATGGAATGGATGTCTTTTCTTTTACATAAAAATGTGATCATGTTTATTCACACTAGTGTATGTCAATAAATAATGTATATGTATTTTCTTTCTTTATTTCTTAGTCACATGACAATCCCATTTATGTACCATCAGAACATATAAACAAGCTCCTGAAGAAGCGGCTAATATAAACCCGCAAAACATGTAGAGCAAAAAAGCAACTAATATGGATGGGTCTTATGTTCTATTGGGTAACGATAGGATGTACTAAAAAGTTTTTTCATGATTGTCATGACTCAATATTTTACGAGCGAGCGCAACCCCCCCACCTCCAGAGCCGCACCAGGCCGCACGCCCTCAACATGGGGGGTGGGTGCTTTGGGTGCACCTTGTCCCCATGTTGATGAGGACAAGGGCCTCTTCCCGACAACCCTGGCCGTTGGTTGTCGGGGTCTGCGGGCGGGGGGCTTATCGGAATCTGGGATCCCCCTTTAATAAGGGGGCCCCCAGATCCCGGGCACACCACCCTATGTGAATGAGTAAGGGGTGCATCGTACCCCTACCCATTCACCTGGGGGAAAAGTGTCAATAAAAAAAAAACACACTACACAGGTTTTTAAAGTAATTTATTAGGCAGCTCCGGGGGTCTTCTTCCAACTTCAGGGTCTCTTCCGACTTCTCCGGCCTCTTCTCCTGCCCTTCCGGTGTCTTCTCCCGCTCTCTGGTGCCTTCTGTCGGGCTCCTCCACTATCTTCTTCCAGCTCTTTTACTAGCGTTGGCCCGGTCTTCTCCCTTGCCGTCATCGCCGTCGTCCTCTTCTCTCGTCTCTCCTCTCTCTTCCGATGTTGACACGATGCTGTAATGCAGTAATGCAGTGTACGCTGTGCGCAACGATTTATATAGGCATGGGGCGTGGTCACGAGTGATGTCACCTGGTGACCCGGCCCATTATGACGTCACAACCCGGGGCATGATGGTACTCTGGCGTCATAAGGGTGACCACGACCCATGCCTATATAAATCGTTGCGCACCACGTACACTGCATTACAGTGGGAGAGAGCGTCGTGTCAACATTGGAAGAGTGAAGAGGATGACGGCGACGACGTTGAGGGAGAAGACCGGGCCAACGCTAGTAAAAGAGCTGGAAGAAGATAGTGGAGGAGCCCGGCAGAAGGCACCAGAGTGCGGGAGAAGAGGCCGAAGAAGTCGGAAGAGACCCCCGAAGTCGGAAGAAGACCCCCGGAGCTGCCTAATAAATTACTTTAAAAACCTGTGTATTGTGTTTTTTTTTTAATTGACACTTTTCCCTCAGGTGAATGGGTACACTGTACAATGTACCCCTTACTCATTCACATAGGGTGGGGTGCCGGGATCTTGGGCCCCCTTATTAAAGTGGGGATCCCAGATTCCGATAAGCCCCTCGCCCGCAGACCCCGACAACCAACGGCCAGGGTTGTCAGGAAGAGGACCTTGTCCTCATCAACATGGGACAAGGTGCTTCAGGGTGTGGGGGCCCACAGGGCGCCCCCCCTTTCCCAAAGCACCCACCCCCCATTTTGAGGGCATGCAGCCTGGTACGGCTCAGGAGGGGGGGGCGCTCGCTCGTCCCCACACCCTTTCCTGACTGGCCGGGCTGTGTGCTCGGATAAGGGTCTGGTATGGATCTTGGGGGGTACCCCACGCCATTTTTTTCAGTGTGGGGGTCCCCCTCAAGATCCATACCAGACCGAAGGGTCTGGTATCGTCTTGGGGGGAACCTCACGCAATTTTTTTTTTCATTTTCGCTGGGTTCCCCTTCAAGATTCTCAGCACACAAGTCGGATCATCTTGATCCAACTTCTGGTGCGACTTCTATTCAAATCAATGGGCTCCCATAGGGAACCATTGATTTTTGAATAGAGACAAAGAAACATGGCTCAAAGCCAGCGTGGCTTAACGTGCATTGAATTCAATGCAAGACGCAGAAAAAAATCGAGTTTTTAACGCTGCTTTTTTCCTGGCGTCTGTACTAGCTTTACAGCCCATTTTTTAAATGTCCGTGTGCATGTAGCCTTAGTTACTGTACAGTGTATGTCTAGCCCCCCCCCCCCCCCCCAAATGAATTTCTCAGTACATCCCTCCTCCCCATGTTCTACCCACCAAAAATGCAATAAGTGCAGAAAACTCCCAACAGAAAGACTTGACAGCTAGTTACAGAAAACATTTGAAGATGAGATGTCTGTTACCAAATATTGAGATGGTGTCCACATTGATATATTTTATGCTCTGTGCAGAGTTTTTGTCCAATTTTTTTTACAATAAACAGAACTAACTTGACCACAGACCTCAAGGGTGCTGTCATCAGTAGATACATTAAAAAAAGGTCCACATTACAAAACTCGTTCTATTTACTCTTTCTGCCTATTCAAGTGCTCGTGTATTGTCCGGAGGCTAGCCAATTGCTACGAAACACATATCTGAAGTCTATATTTTTGGGAGAATATTTGGGGATACCGGGATGGGAGGAGGTTTGTGGAATATGGGGTTGTAGTTTTGATGTATTTTTGTGTCTCTATTTTGACATTATATAACATTTATATTTTCAAGACAATGCAGTGCAGTACTGTGAAAAAAGAAGATTAAAAACTGTACTAAGAAACAGTTTTGTCACTTGTACAAAGTTAAAGGCTTTAGCTTTTTTGTTTCAATCTCTATTGTGTCTGCTACTTCCACCAGTCAATTTAGGCAGATTACTGCTTGAGAAAAAAAATCCACTTGTTGCAGCCAAAACTACATAAAAAGCTTATTTTTTCAAGTTGAAATTATTAAGGTTAGGGTGCTGCTACTGTATTTCAGCTGAGCTAAAGGTAAAAGATAAATAAATCTATTACACATTTATGAGGGTGTAGGCCCTATTAAATTTATGTCCTGCCCACAGGGAGCCAGAGTTAAATAGTGAGTGGAATGGAGTTAGGTTGGTTGTCGGTGGGTAACAGACCTAAGGAAGGGCAGAGACACCTGCTGCATCACCATGTGAGTTAGAACCGTGAGGGCAGAGAAGGGGTTCTCCCCCTGTGAAGCAGTGATTGAGCTTATTGAAGAACCCTTTTTGTTTCAGCACCTCATTTTCCTCCTGACAGAACAAGGGCAACAGAGCAGGCCAGTATGTCAAGCACTTATTGGGCCACCTCCAGCCAGTGGTACATCCTTCACATCCACCCAGTAGTCCATTGGTATGATTATTTGTAAGTGTTTTAGTTACAGGGCATGAAAAGACCTTACATGGAAAAAAAATTAACATTTAAAATAATATATTTAAAAATTGTGTATTTATGTAAATAATACAATTTGTATTATTATTTGTAATAATACAATAAATGTGTATTTGCCACAAACAGAACACAATTTACAATCTATGACAGCTAATCTAAAGATCCAGACCAGCAGAATAAAGTAAAAGTCTGGCACTAACTCAGATGAATAAATCAATATAAATCCTTAATAAACTATATATATATATATATATATATATATATATATATATATATATATATACATACATTCAGTCCAAAAAGTGTGTTCCACAATAAAAGCACAGTAAATTGTGAGAAAAAAGAAAATGTTTTTAGGAAGAATCCAGTCACAGTAGTGGAAAGATTGTGTGCAGTTGCTAACAATCGTTTTATCTGTGCTCCACCATCACTCGTGTGTGAGAAATGCAAATTCACCAGATATCTAAATAAAACAAGCCTTGTAACAATCCGATTCCTATGATATCCCTGTGTATCTGAAAAGGATGGACCTCAGTTCAAGATATATCTCCTTAATTTAATACCAAAGTAGCTCGGGAGAAGCTCAATAGATATAGCACAACAAGTTTATTGCAACAAAAGTCCAAGCACATAGATAACGAATGTGCACTTACATTTCAAGGTGCTATAAGTTAGCACCAACATGTACAGCCTGCCAGGTACAAAAAACGCTGTCTCTCCAATTTGTGACGCACGTTCCAGAGCACCGGAGGTTGGAAACACAAAAACCGGAAGTGGCGTAGATATGGGTGAATGCGCAGCCTCAATGCATTTCGTGATCATCACATCATCAGGAAGCTTGCCCGCCGCTATTTTGTTGAAGCCTAATGCCGCGTACACACAAGCAGACTTTCCGGCAGACTAGGTCCGAAGGGATTAGTCCGGCAGACAATTCGATCGCGTGTGGGCTAATCCGATAATTTTCTGGAAAAAAATCAGACGGACCTAGTTTCAAATCTATCTGACGGACTCAATTCCGACGGACTAAAATCGGGAAAAATGTTTGTCTGTGTGCTGGTCCAATAGACCAAATACAATGCAAGGGAAGCTATTGGCTACTGGCTATTGAACTTCTTTTTTAGTCCCGTTTACGTCATCATGTTCAAAACGACTTAGACTGTTCATGTGTGGCCAAGTCCGTTTATTCGAAAAGTCCGTCGGAACTCCGCCGAAAGTCTGTCTGGAAGACCGTCGGACCTAGTTTGCCAGAAAGTCCGGTCGTGTGTACGCGGCATTATATACCCCACCATTCGGTCTAATTGGTTAGCAAAAAAATTGCTCATAAAGATCAAGTTTGGGTTATCCAAAACTTACAATAGCTTTAAAAAACATCAAAACGCCGCTGTACATATTGGTATCACATCTTTACATTCAAAACATACGTGGGCAAAGTAGAAACACTTAAAACAATCACAAATCTGTTTAATCATATAAAAATAAATCAGTATAAAATCATTTCATTAGTAAACAAATCAGACATTACAAAATCACAGGACTCAAGTTGGCAAATAAATCCTTCGGTCCATCCTGACATCCTGGTGTTATGGAGGGGATCTGAGGAAAGGCTAAAAGAGTTCTTGGCCTCATTAATCAGTAATGCTTAGAACATCAATTTAACATTCAATTCGAATGTTTTAAATGTTTCTAGTTTGCCCACATATGTTTTGATTGTAAAGGTGAGATACCAATATGTACAGCAGCGTTTTGATGTTTTTTAAAGCTATTCCAAGATGTGGGTAACCCAAACTGGATCTTTATTCCAAGCAAAGTGTGGGTAAACCCAACACTGAGGAAAGGCTAAAAGAGTTCTTGGCCTCATTAATCAGTAATGCTTAGAACATCAATTTTTTTGCTAACCAATTAGACTGAATGGTGGGGTATATAAGGCTTCAACAAAATGGCAGTGGGTAAGCTTCCTGATGATGTGTTGATCACAAAATACATTGAGGCTGCGTGTCCACCCGTAACGACGTCACTTCCGTTTTTTGTGTATTTGACCTCCAGTGCTCTGGAACGCACGCCACAACTTAGAGACGCCGAGAGACAGCTTTTTTTGTACCTGGCAGGCTGTACATGTTGGTGCTAACTTATAGCACCTTGAAATGTAAGTACACATTCGTTATCTATATGCTGGGACTTTTGTTGCAATAAACTTGTTGAGCTATGATATCTATTAAGCTTCTCCCGAGCTTCTTTGGTATTAAATTAAGGAGATATATCTTAAGCTGAGATCCATTCTCCTCAGATACACAGGGATATCCAAGGAATCTGATTGTTACAAGGCTTGTTTTATTTAGATATCTGGTGAGTTTGCATTTATCACACACGAGTGATGGTGGAGCACAGATAAAACGATTGTTAGCCACTGCACAATATCTTTCCACTACGGTGACTGAATTCTTCCTGAGGACATTTTCTTTTTTCTCACAATTTACTGTGCTTTTATTGTGGAACACTATTTTGGACTGAATGGATATATATATATATATATATATATATATATATATATATATATATATATATATATATAGTTTAGGATTTATATTTATTTTTCTGCATATAACATGCACTTTTTCCCCCTGAAAATCAGGGTGAGTGCTGCCGGATTATACACAGCCACAATCCCCTGTGTACCTGGTGCCCAGTCACGCACAGTCCCACCTCCTGGCCAGTATTGGACCACTGTTCTGTGACTGATAGCCAGGTACACAGGGGATTGCGGCGCTGTGTAATCCAGCACTGACGAGGCTGCAGATGGGCACTGTGCAGGCTGCATTAATTTCCAATGGTGAGGCTGCCTTAATGGACAATGGAGAGGCTGCTGATGGGCACTGTGCAGGCTGCATTAATTGGAAATGGTGAGGATGCAGATGGGCAATGGCAAGGCTACAGATGGGCACTGGTGAGGCTGCATTGATGGGCACTGGTGAGGCTGCAGATGGGCACTGGTGAGGCTTCAGACGGGCACTGATCAGGCTGCATTGATGGACTGTGACCCTTATTTTGCTTCAAAGTTCTTTATTTAAAATTTACGTTTTTTTCCCTTAAACTTCCCTCTTAGAATGAAGGTGCGTGTTATACGCCTGTGTGTGTTATACGCCGATAAATACAGCATATATAGTTTATTAAGGATTTATATTGATTTTTAGCAACAGACTTTTACTTTATTCTGCTAAGCATTTTTAAGGTGAATTTTTGCATTTGAAAAGGGGCAGTTTTCTGCAAAAATATTATTTTCACATATTTTTGGCGCCATTACTTTTTATTTGAATAAACATCATGATCCAGACTGCCTGCCTTTTCCTGGGAGGAAATGCTGCCTATGGCTGTAGGGGTGGTGTTTAGGCCTAGGACTTTTTTTTTTTTTTAAGTAGCACCCAACCTATTGCATTGCAATTGCTTTGCTCAGAACAGTTATACTTATAACAAGATGGAGAAGAAAGGATAATAGACTTTATAGTCACAGGTAGCAGTAGGCACTGAATATCTCCTATGGAGCTGTTGTGAATATACTTTGCCTCTGAAGGAACAATGCATGTTGATAACTTGTATGTTAGAAAAGTTGCAGATCTGATGCAACAAGTTTGGTAAACGTTGACTCCTTCAAGCAAGTGCCCTCCTGACTGGACATCATTTATTTGGGGGAAATATACTCTTGTAAGGAGATCCTTCATGGGAGGAAATGTGGGGCCAAAACACTGTGGTGGTGTTGAGATTTTGGTAGTTAAATTAATTGGATTTTGCTACACTGCTTAGCTACCCTGTGGTGTCTTGGGAGCTTTGGTTTTAATTAATTTGTGACCACAGAATATGTCCTAGCGCAGTGGTCTCCAAACTCCAGACCTGCAGCTGGATGCAGCCCTTTGATTGCCTTTATCCGGAACTTGGGGCACTATTCCTCCCACTGATATGATACACTATTCTGTCAACTGACACCATCGATGGGGTACCATTTTTCCAATTTACACCAATAATGGGGCACTATTCCTCCCAATGATATCAACAACGGGGCACGATTCCTCCCCCAACACCAAATGTGTCAATGTTTACTCCCACTGATGGCAGGAAACAAAAAGGAGGGTGTTGGATCTTTAAATGAGGCATGTGAAGAATACTGGATAATTGATCAAGATACCATACGCATATTATAACACATCCGATTTGTACATACAGTATCTCACAAAAGTGGGTACACCCCTCACATTTTTGTAAATATTTTATTCTATCTTTTCATGTGGCAACACTGAATAAATTACACTTTGCTACAATGTAAAGTAGTGAGTGTACAGCTTGTATAACAGTGCAAATTTACTGTCCCCTCAAAATAATTCAACACACTATTATTGTTTAAACCGCTGGCAACAAAAGTGAGTACACCCCTAAGCGAAAATGTCCAAATTAGGCCCAATTAGCCATTTTCCCTCGCCGGTGTTATGTGACTCGTTAGTGTTACAAGGTCTCAGGTGTGAATGGGGAGCAGGTGTGTTAAAAAAAAATATATATATATATATATATATATGTATATATATATATATTTTTTTACATACTGTCACCATTATATAACTGATGTGGTGGTAATCAGGCTGGTGACTGGTGACAGTATGTAAAAAAAAAATTCAAATTTTTTAATTAATTTCTTTCTGTTTTTTTTTTAACACACTTTGACCAGAGCAAAATAATGTTACCATAGTAACATTGTACTACTCTGGGGAAGTGATCAGTATTTTATTTTTCTTTACACATTATGTTTGCTTATAGCAATTAATTCCATTACTATAAGCAAACATTTTACTGAAGGAAATCGATTCATTCAGTTTGTTTTGTTGTGATTAGCTGTGATTGATCACAGCTGATCACATGGCACAGATGGGCTGTGATTGGCCCAATCTGTACCATGTGATCACTGTGACCAATCACAGCTAGCAACACAGTTGTACACAATAGATAACTTGAAAGGAAGCCACCCATTGTTTGATGGGGACAACGTACATTGTAGCAAAGTGTAATTTCTTCAGTGTTGTCACATGAAAAAGTATAATAAAATATTTACAAAAATGTGAGGGGTGTACTCACTTTTGTGAGATTCTGTACATGAGTAAAAATGATTACATCTATATACACACCCATTACCCATTAAATTCATCTATCTACATGGATATCATACAATTGTTTAACCTCCCTAGCGGTAACCCCGAGTCTGGCTCGGGTTCCGTTTTTTTCTGCTAGGAGCGGTAACCCCGAGCCAGACTCGGGCTGCATTGCAGGATGCAGGGGGGAAGTTACTTACCTTTTCCCCTGGATCCTGCGATGTCTCCCCGCTGTGTGAGCGAGCCGTCCGCTCGCTCGATTCACACAGTGCCGGTCTCCGTTCCCTGCGACGTTCCGACGCACGGGAGCGGAGATCGGCGCCAAATTCAAAAAAGTGTAAAAACACAATACACATACAGCACTGTAATCTTACAGATTACAGTACTGTATACAAAAAATACACACCCCCTTTGTCCCTAGTGGTCTGCCCAGTGCCCTGCAAGTCATTTTATATAATAAAAAGATTTTTTTTCTGCCGGGAAACTGAAGATTGTCCATAGCAACCAAAAAGTGTCCCTTTATGTCAAAAGCGATTTTAGACCAGCTAGAAAACACCGATAAAAAATTAGAATCACAATTTATCATCAAACAATAAATTTAATGACAGCGAATATTCTGTAACTGAGCAAATTTCAGTGTTTTTGATTTGATTACATTATTGAATCATTTTTATATATATTTTTATTATATTATAATTTATGATTTTGTGTTTCAAACTTTATCATACCCGGGATGTCTACTAGACTCTGGTTCGGACAGATTTAAGTGAGTTATTCATAAGAATTGCATGCCTACAATATAAAAACGCCAAATTTCCATGCAAAATAATTGTACCGCTTTCAGCACAAAATTCCAGCCAGAATCATATCGCCAGGGAGGTTAATAAATTGTCTTACTACAAGGTAAACAAAGGGAAATCTTATATATTGGGGGTGGGAGTGGACACTCCATTGAAACACAGCTCACGGTTTCCATATAAGTGGAGTAGCGACGGTATAAAATACCTGGGAATCACTTTGAGCGCTTCTACCAAAAACTTATACACAAGCAACTACATCCCCTTTTTAACATCTCTGCCTTCGAAACTTCAGGAGCTAGCTAAAACGGAGCTACTCTGGTCGGGTCATCTGGCAGCAGTTAAGATGATAATTTTACCTCAACTGATCTACTTATTTAGATCACTCCTCATTCCAGCTCCCAAGAACTACTTCGCCAAGTTCCAATCTATACTGAACAACCTTCTGTGGAAAGGGAAGAAGGCCAGGTGGGCTTTTAAAAACTCAGTGGCTGCAAGGTCGGCAGGGGGGTAGGAAACATTCAGATTAGAGACTACTATATGGCCTCAATCTTAGCACAACTGAGAACATGGTTTCCTGAATCACCCACAACGAGATGGCAAGAACTAGAAGAAAGACAGATTTCTAATCACAATCTCTATGACTACCTATTAACTAGTACATCCAACCTTACTTGCACTACACCCCTGGCACCATCTATGGTAGCGTCTTTACAAGTCTGGAAAACACTGATAACTCAAAAATTTACAGCACCTACCTCTCCAATACCAATTCCGATCACTAGTCTATCCGAGCCCATCCCAAATTTACGAATCTCACATTGGATAGAAAAGGGTATCAAAAATCTAGATGACATAATGTTAGGACCAGCTACGAAAACTTTTAGAACGTTGTAAATTGAATATAGATTGGAGGAATCTGAACAATACAGATACCTTCAAATCAAACATCTTCTCCACTCCAATCTTCCTCCGCCGATACAGCTTCCCTGGAGGATAGTTCTATACCTCACTAAACCCTCAACCAACATAAAGGGAATTGCCCTGTTTTATAATACCCTTAGTGATAAATCAGCATTCATTAAAACCCCAAATATTGATGCTTGGGAGAGGGACCTGGGAAAAACCTTCACTTTAGAACAATGGAGCACAGCACTCCGAACAACATACACCTCTACCAAATGTGTTAATTTGTGGGAATTGACACAAAAAATCCTACTGAGATGGTATCTTACCCCACATAGGATCTCTAGGTTTGACTCAAACACCTCCCCACTATGCTGGAGGAAATGCAATAACATTGGCTCCCTGTACCATATACTTTGGGACTGCACGAATATACGTATACTTTGGGACCAAGTATTCCATTCAATCTCACAAATTGCTACTACACATATTCCTATCACTCCAGAATTAGCCATTCTATCTCTGGGCATAGAATCGATCCCCAAAGCTACTAGGACAATTGCATCCCATATACTGCTAAGCACCAGACTGGTGATAACACGACACTGGAGAGATCATAAAACCCCTTCACTGACAGAAGTTTTAATGACAACTGATATACATGCCACATATGAAACCATGTTTGCTTCAACCCAGGGTAAGCTACTTACCGCACAAGCACTATGGAAACCGTGGGCTGACTGGTACGATGCAAATAGACCTCTATAACAATAAACCGAAAGAAACTGCCAGTACGTACATCTGCCATGCACAACTCCGATATTAGTTATTATTTATTTATTATTTGTTCTTTACGTATTATTTTATACTTAGTTATTTAGCTTTATCTCTTTTTTTCCCCATATATACTTCTCCCAGCGTTGTTAAATAACAGTACATTACGCATCAACTAATAGCGTTCATTCTTAGGAACCATAGATAGGACCCTGATGAATAGTATTAAAAGAGGACCCTCACCAGTCCATTAGTGGGGCGGGGTCTCCCCTTTAAGACACAGCGAGTATCCTTTAGGGGTGTCAAAGAGGAGACTACCCCCCTCGGGTAACAATTTCAACAATCAACAGGGATCCCCACATGAACCAATCTCTGACCTGAAATGTTGAGTATTGTATTGAATGATCGCTACTACACGCTAAATGTATATTCCACTCTGTTAATGTACTTTACAAAATTTGAAGCATTGTATGTTTGTATTTTTCCTGTTCCAATTTAATAAAAAAACATTGAAATTAAGAAGTTTCCCCCCACATAAGTCACACTCCCATATCACCTCTTTCACCCTTGTGCTTCTCCTAATGTCTGGAGATATTTCTCCAAATCCTGGACCGCCATCATTTACCTTTGACCAAGATACCCAGCACCCCCTATCCTCTGCCAGAAGCCGCAATCTACACAATCTAATTTCTATTCCTATTCTGCCTAGAACCAGCCTTCCCTTTTCCTGTGCCCTTTGGAATGCCCGCTCGGTTTGCAACTTACCACCGTCCATGACCTATTTATCACAAACTCCTTCAACCTACTTGCAATTTCAGAGACATGGCTTCAAGAATCTGACTTTCCTTCTCCTGCTGCCCTCTCCAATGGTGGCCTCCTGTGGAATCACTCTCCCAGGCCTATTGGACAGAAAGGAGGTAGTGTTGGAATCCTCCTATCCCCTCAAAGCACTTTTCAGGTTCCTCATCCATCCCCCTCTCTGTCACTCTTCTCATTTAAACCTCACTGTATTCGTCTCCAGTTTCATTGAGAATTGCTCTGATCTATCGGCCTCCTGGACCGGTATCAAGCTTCCTTGACTACCTTACTTTCTCTCTTCCGAAATCCAAACAATCATTCTTGGTGACTTCAACATCCTTGTTAATCTTAACACTCCTTCTACTTCTAAATTTCTTAACCTAACCTCCTCTTTTGACCCGAAACAATGGGCAAACGCTTCTACTCACTCTGCTGGCAACTGCCTTGACCTCATATTCTCCTACCTATGCACTCCACGCAACCTCTTTAACATTCCTTTTCCTCTCTCTGATCATCACCTTATTAGTTTAACCCTCTCCTTGTCTTCCTCCTCTTTGCCTTCCAACTACCAAACAATTACCCGTAGAAACCTTTACCATCTTAACCCTTCTCTTCTTTGTTCTGCTACAGATTATCTCTATGCCAAAATCTCATCCTTGTCCTGCCCACACCTGGCCACTTCTATCTACAATAGTTCACTGCCATCCACCTTGGATACCTTGGCCCCCCTCACTATGCACAGAATCAGGCCCCGACCGCTACAACCCTGTTTTTTTATATGTCTTCCAGAGATACATTTTATGCATTCCCTCCTGCGGAAGTGGAATTAATCCACAAAATGCATTGAGCTCTTTAAATGCATATATGTTTTCAACATATTTAATATTATGTAATTTTGTCTTTTAATGATCTCAATGTATGGAGCAATACTGGCTCATAACATTATATACTGCATAAGTGTCATTATGATATCCATGTAGATAGATTAATTTAATGGGTAATTGGTGTGTATATAGATGAAATAATTTTCACTCATGTATGTAAAAATCTGATGTGTTATGACATGTGCATATGTTTAATAAATATGGTATTTTGATCAATTATCCAGTATTCTTCACATGCCTCATTTAATGTTCCTCATTTTTATTGCAAGAATTAGGGATGGAGGCACCTATTTAGGTGCTTCATTTAAAGTTTCAAACGCATTTTCAGTTTACTGATTCCAGGAAAATGTCCACTCCTGTTTGCCATAGCCCAGCCCTCCTGAAGTCAATAATAATCGGGCCCTTCGTTTGGAAAGTTTGGAGATTACTGTCCTAGAGCATGAGCCCCAGTGACCAAGTTATGGAAATCCAGAATTCAGACACATGGTATCTGGTGAGCTGATTTTTTACTGTTGTCCTTGGTTTTAAGAGGTTAACGTTCAGCTGTGTATGTAAACCCTCTTAAACGCATCAAAAATATGTGATGCCAGAATACGGTGTTGCTGATGCTGTCTGTGAAAATCATTCTGTTCTGTAATACCACACACAGCTAAAAGGCATCTCCCAAATGTGTACTTCAAAGAATTACCTTGTTGCATTAAAACAAAGAGACTCTCTTCACTGTACACTTTTTAAAATTTTATTTTGCATTGGTACATGTCCCCTATGGCATTTCCCAGCTACCCCTGCCCTTTTTTTGCATTACCTTGACTATTTGATTGAACATGGGCAGAAGTATTTTCAAGATCTGCCCCACATAGACTTCAATGGGGATTGTTATAAAGATTAGAAATTTAGGACTTCAACAAACCCCCACAAATCAAATCTGGGTACAATTACTTATCCCTGGTGCAGACATACTGAAGTAAGGCATACAAATTATTTCAACTGCCCGTAAATCTAGCTAAATGTTATTCAAGACCATCTACATCTTATTTTTTTCTTAGGTTTCAGATACCGCTTAAAAGAATTTGGACTGTCAGGTTTTAAATGCTAACACAGAATATATAATGTACAGTGCACACGTTTATGTGCCAAAAATATAAATAAATCAATAGATAATGTCTATAATAAATAAAATGTATCCATTAGGGTGCTATAGAAAATGCAGAAAATGGCATATATAAAAATGTAATCCATATTATAAAGTGCAATATATCAGTAATTATAGTCCATTATATAAAGTACAATTAATCCACAGTTCATCCACCATGTGACCATTTCCTAGAAAACTCTTGCGTGTGATCCAAGTCTTTTGCTTCAAACATCACACTCACAGTCAATGCTTCATCCTCAACCTCCCTTCTTCCCCCTGTGATTAAACAAACTCACCAAATGGTATTGACCTATTTTCAAAAAGCAGGTCTATTGCAATTATCAGTATGCCCTTATATGCTTGAATCCTTTCTGCCCAATGCTCATCTCGGATAGTCGAGGAAAAACCCAGACAAAAGAAAGCTATGGAAAGGTGAACTTACACCCAACACCATCCCCACCTACATGGTCCCTGCTACATTTACCTCAGTGGGTGGTAAGATATCGCTACCCACATAGCTGGTGCAGCAGTCCGGGGATCTGAAAAACCCACTCTTCATCCCCTTCTTTACTTAGGACTTTCTGGATAGATCAGAGCTATTTGGATTGGTTAGGTGCTGGCATGTGACCACCTTGACCAATAGGAATAGCTCTGATCTGTCCCAGAAGTCCTAGGGAAAGAAAGAAATGAAAAGCAGGGTTTCCCCAGACCACTGCACCGGCTGCGTGGATAGTGACATCTAATCACCCATAGAAGTAAGTGCAGGGGGCAACCAGGGGGGTTGGGAGGGTATAAGGTGTTACTTCACCTTGTAATTTTTTGTGAAAAGTTGATCTTACACTCTAAGCAATGTAATAGTCACTTACATTAAAAAGTGCTTTCCCAACACTGCATAAACTCTCAGTCAATCATAGTGACATCACAATGCAAAGCCCTGCCCAACGCACATTTTATCAGGAGCGGTCTTGCAGCCATTTGTATACATCCATTAATCCCTAACTTTTCTAACATTCTATAAAAAGTAGCTGGTGACACCTAGTGGTAATATAACTAATTTCAGTTTACCTCTGTTAATTAGCCAAAATACCAGGTGACATCTAGTGGTCAATTACCTAACTCCATGCAGTCTTTATTGTGTTAACATTATTGTAGGAAAATGTTACAGATCCACCTAAAAAACAGACAGAAGTTCTACTATGTGTTCAAAACTAGAAAAAAAGTTTTACCTAGAATTAGGCTTTATGTTGCATACACCCGATTGATTGTATGAATTGAGATGATGTTTTACCAGCTAATAATGGTAAGTTACCTAATTAATATGACCCACTACGTATTATTGAAAACATTTATTCCAGTTCTTTGTAGTGATGTCAAAACAGTTTATTGAAGTGGTGTAAAGCCAAATCTTTCTACTGAGTGCCAAAAAGCTATCTTAGCTCTAAATTACATCTGAGTGGGATGTTTCTAAGGGAGCATAATACAGTTTTCAGAAACCAAGTCATCTTCAAAAGAAAGTACAGGCCTCAAGTGACCACAGCATCTAAAAACTAGCATATTGAGCTAACTTTACTACAGGAAAGAACAGCTGTGCAAAGAAATCCCTATTCCAGTTGCTAAAAGTACAGTGAATAACAACTGGCAAACTGCAGCCTTCCTGGGTAAGTGCAAAAGTGCAAGTCACTTTTATGGCAGATTTAGCAAAGGCCAGATAATATAAAAATGTCACTACTGAATCCAGGAAGAAAGTTATAGATAAACCAAAAACGGGAGATTACAAGTCCAGTCATAGATGGGGATGAGTGGAGTAATTTCAACAAAATAGATTTTGCTGATAAACTACTAATTTTGCCAAAGTGTAAGCTCCTAATTTCACTCATTGAGCTGTTTGAAAAAAAAAATTCAACTTTTTTCTGTATATAGAAGTAAATTTTTTTGGGGCGGGATGGGGGAAGGGAGTACAGTAATTATGTAGATCTTATATATATATAGCCATTCACTCACAGTATATGTACAGTTACATAGATGCGTATAAGATTTTATTTTTATTTTTTATTCACTGTTCTATTTTTGTATGTAGCGGCCATAACCCCTAGGGCCTTGACTCTCTGGGCTTACCAATTACCTACTCGTGGCTTGTCGGTTGTTGTCTAGGGGTTCCCAGGGTTAGTACCCAGTGACATCAGAGCTGACACATAAAAGTCCTTTTCAAGGTTTTTATTTTTCAGGGGTAACATCCAACAATAACACAGTCTCAGGTAGGAATAGAGGGCACGGGTGATAAAACTCAGGCACTTTGAACTGCTGACATCCACTGAATGTCTCTTATTAACCCAGAGAGTAGCCACACGCAGCTGGGTGCTTCACTGCTGGATAAACCTCTAGCCAGAGATCTAGCAGCCAACATGTGATCCGGAAACTTTGCAAAGTCTCTGCCACAGACTAGATTGTAACTGAAGATAAGTGGGAACCTTTCTCACAGTACCTGGATCTCTCAGCCTTCTTGGCGACACTGCAGGAAGTGTGGATTCTTTAGTGTCCATACAACTCAGCTCCCAGGCTCTTGCTGAGCAGCCAGCTTGTTGGCCCTCCTCCGAAGAGTCCTCCCCTGGTCACTTGTGCGAGTTGCCGTGTCCCTCCGATACCGAGGGCACACCAGGATGCCTTTGAATCCTCCTTCAGTTACTGGGCCTCGAACTAGCCAGTTCCGAGGCTCGGGAACGGACGGATCCCCACCCCAGACCATGAGGGCCTCTGAGGCTAGTCAGGGTGACCATGCTTGCGGGATGACAGACACTCCTGGGCCCGGGACCCCTCACGTGGCTGCCCCGGAACAGAACCAGGAATCAAAGCAGCGGCCGAACGCTGAAAACGTGACAACACCTTAAATACTCCTTCCCAGACTACACAGTGGGGCCAGACGCGCCCACTGATTGGCTCCGGGGAAAGATTGGTACCTAACACGTCCAACCAGGCCTGGTTCCTGGCCTGTCATGGGTGCCTCACTGCACCTATGACCAGGTGGAACCTTAGTACAGCCCAGCCAGACTGATGCCAAAGTAAAACCTGTACAATTAACCCCCAGAACTCCATTACAGTTCCGAGAAAAACTACATTTACACTGATAGCGCACACTTAATAAAGTGTGACCGATACACACTCCCCCTACTTGTTTAGACGATGTCCTCATCGTCTAGCTAAAAAAATGATGAAAAATCCTAACATATTTTACAAAAATGCGTGGTGCCTGAGTTTTTGTTTGGGTGTTGGGACAGGGAAAGAAGGGAAAACACAGTTAAATGTTTGACATTCTTCACAATAAAACATTTCACATACTGTACACATATACCACCCAGTCTAACTGTCTACACCACCCAATCTCTGGTGAGCTTGACAGACGATCTCGGTGCATCCTGTAAAATAGAAAAAACAAACAAGTGCAATATAAAATACTGTACATCCCAGTCTCTATGAAGCCTCCTTTTCTAAAGATTTTTTTTTCTTGAATCACTACTGCTAGCTAAAATAGAAAAACTGTTCTCGACTACTCTTGTTCCCTTTCTTCCGACTCACGCCACCTAGTGGTCATAGCTGCGGTAACTGCAAGTCCTCATGAAGGGCTAAGTACTGTGGTCCAGCATGGTAGACTTGACACGTAGCTTTCTTTCCAGCAACTACCTGTTTATCTACCCCCACAGTTCTGTAGTTTCAGAAGAAAATTGCAAAGAGATGAATACCTGGAAAAAGCTCTCCTTGCAAACTTCAAAGGCTTGACTCAGGAACAGTTTACCAGTAGAAGCGAGGATCGGGCAAAACCAAGTCTTTACCCGTCTGTACATCATGGGTGGTGATGTTATACACAGCACTGTCTTTATCCGGTCTGCAAATCACAACTTTGTTACAATAGATGTGCCGACCATAACTCCAGTGCAACAGACATCCTTGAAAAAGATCATACATCTCACGGGAAAATGCCTTTTTCAATTGTGGCTTTGGGACTTTAAGGTAGTCCCAGACATCTTCCGCATACCACTTTTCACGATTCTCCTCTATAATGTCCATGATTTCCCTGGGCACGTAAGGGAACTCAAGTCCATACTCTGTTGCCACCGGCTTATGCAACAGTCTCTGAGACCGGGCTAGTCTCGGTAGGTTGCGGGTGACTCCATCCCCAGGGGGTATACATGAGTTTGGGGACCTTTTCACCAAGCCTGTAGCATTGCTCGTGAGCACTGGCAGATTCTCAAGCCTGGGCATCAGAGCATTTCTGGCCGAGGGGGTCTCCACTCTTGGCGTTTCGTCCCCTTCGATAAGGGCTAGCCAACCCGAAATATCACCACAAGCAGCAGCCACATCATCCCCACACGATCACAACAATTCCTCAGACATTGCATCAAACAATTCCTCAGCCTCCGGTGAGGAGCAAAAAGATTCTAAGTCAGAGTCCCGTGATACAAATCTCTTTACTCTTTTGGTACTCGCGTGCGGGACGGCAGACACTCCTGGGCCCGGGACCCCTCACGGGGCTGCCCCGGACCAGAACCAGGAATCAAAGCAGCGGCCGAACCCTGAACACGTGACTTCAACACCTTAAATACCCCTTCACAGACTACATAGCGGGGCCAGACGCGCCCACTGATTGGCTCTGGGAAAGATTGGTACCTAACACATCCAACCAGGCCTGGTTCCCGGCTTGTCATGGGTGCCTCACTGCACTATGACCAGGCGAAACCTTAGTACAGCCCAGCCAGACTGATGCCAAAGTAAAACCTGTACAATTAACCCCCAGAACTCCATTGCAGTTCCGAGAAAAACTACATTTACACTGATAGCGCACACTTAATAAAGTGTGACCGTTACATGTATATTTACAATTATTATAATAATATTTAATTAGTATGTAGCTCTGTGGTAGCTCCATGTTCTTATGTGTGGCAGAATGACAATACAACTTTACTTGACTTGACTTGAAGAGTTTTTTCTAGTACAGCATAGGATTAGGGTTAGAATCCCTTTTAAATTCAGCATGCCTAAAAACATCTTAAAAAGTTACCCTATTTTTCACATTTTGCTTTTTAAAATGTTCTAGAATGCTGGTTAGGGATGGGCCCGGTGTTCGATTCGAACCCATGCTCGAATCGAACATCGGCCGTTCGACCGCTCGCCGAAACCAGAACTCTTAGGACCGTTCGCATCAAATTCGTGTGATGCGAACGGTCCACAATGCACTGCACCAGTCGCAGTGCATTGCTGGATGATGATTGGCCAAGCATGCACTGTGACCCTGCATGCTTGGCCAATCATAGAGCCAGCGGCGAGGAGAGCAATAATTGGCCACAGGCAGGATGCCTGTGGCCAATTATAGCTCAGGGGGTTTAGTACACGCCCCACACTATATAAGGCCGCCGTGCCGGCGGCCTCATGTAGTGTGTTCCGGCGTTAGGAACAGTGTCAGTGACATTATCTGCTTGTGATTAATTTCTGTGTGTGGATTCTGGGGATTAGTGTAGGGAAAGAGGAAACATAGGCAGGGATAGTTTATTCTTCTCAGTGCTGTTCTCAATCTCTACCAATCCAGCCATCTGCAGGAGTAGTTACTGTGTGTGCGTGCTGTGTTAGTATAGCACAGCAGTAGCACACTAAACCACGTTACCCTGTATCTGCCCTTCTGGCCTGTTGTCATCTAAGGCAGCCAGCCAGCCAGCCATCTGCAGGAGTTAGTGTGTGAGTGTGCTCTGTGACTATAACACAGCACACTAAACCACATTACCCTGTATCTGCCCTGTTGTCACCTAAGGCAGCCATCTGCAGGAGTTAGTGTGTTTTGTGTGCCTCCAGCACAGCACAGTATACACCAACAGTCCATACATACATACATACATACATACAGTATATACCTACAGTCCCTGTCTTGTTTGCACCGCCTGTATACTGTGGTTCAGTGTATATAGGGTTTTAGGTATAGGGTTTTTATTTGGGTGCAGGGTTCCCCTTAATATCCATACAAGACCCAAAGGGGCTGGTAATAGGCTGGGGTAGGGGGGGGGGATGGGGTAGCCATGCCATTTTTCTCAAAGATTTTCATCCATATTGCCAGGACAAGACGTGACATTAAAATGTCCAAACCTGCTAAGATCTTTCCTGTACATGCCCACTTTGAGCCTGTTTTGTACAGAGACTGGCCTCACCCTGAAAGATTAAGCAACTTGGTTGTCCCATCAACACTGGACTTGTTGGGTGTGAGGTCACCCAACCAGAATCCAGTGGGACAATGCGATGGCCTACATCATTCATCAGGAAGGAACCAAAAGTAGAGATACAAGCCTGATTCTTACTTGGACAGAACTGCACATCTTGGCTCTATGAATTGTCCACATCATATGCATGGGGAATTGGAAGGGGGACTTCCTAAGTCATTAGCATTTAGATACAACAGAATGAACTCCACCTGGAGGTGTTTCAAGCCCTCTGCCTGAAGTGGGGGGTATTGAACGTAAATCTTTTGGCATCCAGGTTCAACAACAAACTGGACAAATTTGTTTCCAGATTTAGGGACCCTTGGGGCTTTGCAGTAGATGCTCTGGTGACTCTGTGGAATCAGTGCTACCAGTTCTATAACCTCCCTTCTCCAAGTCCTCCCTAGTCTGCTCCACAGCATTGAGATGGCAGTACTCTCCATTGACCCTTCAGGATTGTGTGGACCATTTTGAGGGACAGGGGCTTATCAGATTTGGTCATTCTTTCTTTCCTGAGGACTAGGAGGCTAACTTCTTGCAAATTTTTCCATAGCACCTGGATGGCCAGCTTTGCATTGTGTGAGACTAGGAAATTCAATACTTGAAAGATATCCAAGGGATGTATCCTGTCCTTTCTCCAGCATCATTCTTTACGTACTAGACAGGTTTTTAAAGTAATTTATTAGGCAGCTCTGGGGGTCTTCTTCCGACTTCGGGGGTCTCTTCCGACTTCTCCCGGTCTTCGGTTCTTCTCCGCGCTCTCCGGTATGTTCTCCCGGTCTCCGGTTCTTCTCCACGCTCTCTGGTATCTTCTCCCGGGCTCCTCCGCTATCTTCTTCCAGCTCTTTTACTAGCGTTGGCCCGGTCTCCTCCTTCGTCGTCTTCTTCTTCCCTCTTCTGTTCTTCCAATGTTGACAAAATGCTCTCTCCCGCTGTAATGCTGTGTACAGGGTGCGCAACGAGTTATATAGGCATGGGGCGGGGTCACCGTGTGATGTCACCTGGTGACCCCGTACCTTATGATGGCACCCCGCCCCTTATGACATCACTGCCTGGGGCATGCTGGGACTGTGCCATCATAAGGGGATGGGGTCACCGGGTGATTCACATTCACCCCCCCCCAATGCCGATATAAGTCGCTGCGCACCCTTTACACGTCGTGTCAACATCAGAAGAACAGAAGAGGGAAGAAGAAGAAGACGACGAAGGAGGAGACCGGGCCAACGCTAGTAAAAGAACTGGAAGAAGATAGCGGAGGATAGAGGGCGCCCCCTTCCCTAAAGCACCCACCCCCCCATGTTGAGGGCATGCGGCCTGGTACGGTTCGGGGGGGCGCTCGCTCATCCCCACCCCCTTTCCTGACTGGCCGGGCTGCGTGCTCGGATAAGGGTCTGGTATGGACTTTGGGGGGACCCCCACGCCGTTCTTTTGGCGTTGGGGGTTCCCCTTAAAATCCATACCAGACCATGGACGCCTATGTCTCGCGCTCGCTGCAATAGGAAAATTTGTTTTTCCTATTGCAGCGAGCACGAGATGTACTCCCTGCAGCCGAGAACCAGCGCGATAGGATCACGCTGGAAACATTCTCGCGTGCAGGTGCTGTAGCTGCCCTTGCGTCGTATTTGGTCCGTCGGACCAGCATACAGATAAACGGGCTTCCCGATAGGAACTGGGTCCGGCGGACTTCCGGCGGGAAGATTTAAAACATGTTCTATTTCTAGGTCCGTCTGACTTTTGGGAAGAAAAAGTCCCCTGGAGCCCACACACGATCGGAATTCTCGACGGATTCCGGTCCGCCGGACCACGTTTGCCGGAAAGTCCGATCGTCTGTACGGGGCATTAGACTACCTTGATGTGTGAACATATAAGGAGTGAAACCCATCACCTAATACTTGATATTGAAGGTTGAAAATCTGTTGCATTAGGGAAATATTGGCAGGTCTACAGGGGACCATGCATAAGTCTAGCTATTGCAGTGGACACAGTGGCAGGTCTATAAAAGACCTTGCAGGATCCTAACCACTGCAGCAATTCAGACACACTTGAACAGCATGATGGAGCATTTATCTCTAAATGGACTAGGGTCCTTGTGTAGGATTTGGAATGCCCTCGTAATTTTTCCTAAAAAGGAAAGAAGATGACTAGCCTATGTGACTGTAAGGCTGTAAGGAGGAGGTGCAGGGAAACTGTCTGCTTTTTCAAAGAAGCAAGTAAGAACAGGTAGCAGAAAAGAACTGAGAGATGACAGAAATAGAGACTCTTTGTGTACCTCTCTGAATTTTCATTGTGAAAAAAGCCTTCTGAGAAGGTATTGTGGGCATAGAGGTGGATAGCCTGCCATTTAAGGAATGACCTCCAGTGCATTATGGTGCCTTGAAGGGGCAACCACATCTTACATGTAAGGTAGAGGCCCATTTAATAGGGACAAGTGCTTGTGGATAGTAGGGTAGAAATTCCCTTCCCTAGCTAGCTGCCTTCGTGTATTGCTCAAGGGAATTCTCAAAAAGAAGCTTTACTTTGAAGTGTATCTGATAATTAACATTCCCATGCAATTTAAATTTAGTAAACATCAACAAAGGTACTGATGTGTTTTAATAGTCCTGGAATTCTATTTACTAAAGTAAACAGATCACAAATCGGGGCAATTGAAATTGTACTGACTGTGGAATCTCTGTTAAGACTCAACATTTATAGAAAATACTAGTGTAGCACTTATTTATTTGTACCATAGCTCTGTCCAATTTGTTTCCCCTTCTCCCCTCCCACTGTATTCTTATGGTATGCCCTTGCTCCTGGGCGAAGGAGCAATTTTTTTGGTTTTTTCCCAGCCGTGGAGGCAGGATGTTGTTTAAGGAGGGGGTGGGGGGTGAGTGTGGCACCCTCTAGTTAGGTGTGCCAGGTTGAATCTGGGTCAGGGCTGAGTGACTCAGGGAGGCTGGATGACTCAGCAGGTAACACCTCTGGTAACTCCCCCTGCTCTCTAGAACCTTGGAGAAGTGTCCAGAAGTAAAGTGTGGAGTCTAGGTGGAGCTGCTTGGAGTATTGAAGAGAGTCCCAGCCAATCCCCAGCAAAATGAGCTGGCAGGGGCATGCACCTTATAAATACTCATGGGTCATGCCAGCAGGGGCAGTCGGGTGGAAGATGGAGAAGGAGTGCTGAGGAGGCTGTCGGTGGCCCTTGAGTCTAGGGGGAGGAGACCTCGGCCTGGAGCTCAGGTGCTGGAGGGACCCTCTACAGCACACTTAAGTCAATCCTTCCTGAAAGCACGGGAGTAAGGAGAGGACAGCAGGAGCAGGTTAGCACGTCCAGGAGTTCTCCAGAGGAGTCAGCCGTTTAGGCTGGTGAGTGAGCAGTCTGGTAGGACTGTGGTGTCTGTCTGGGAGGACTGAGGAGAAGTGGATCTGGACACTGACTTTTACTACACACCTAAAGGGGCCTCGGGTTCCTGCCTATAACAGGCTTTTGCTCAAAGATCTGACTGGGTGCTCTGTCAAAATCATTTTTATCAGTATGTAGGGGAGTTCTGCAAACAAGTGTGCTGGAGGAAGCAGAGGAGTGTCTAAAGACTGTACATAGGAAAAGTTGTCCCTGAAGTTGATCAAGTCAAGTGGGCATCCCATAATACCCCTGCTCCCCATCCAAGTTTTATCCTCTCAATAAAATAACAAAAACAAAGTACTGGACTGTTTTCTGACTCTGGGAGACTGTGAAAGTTTGGTGTGCCTGTCAGGGCAGGATGGGGATCCCACTTCACCTGCAGCTCCTTAGGGGCTGTGCTACACTGATATTACAGTATAGTGTATGCTGACTATACCTTACATTCTCCTGACCCTTTTGGTATATAATACATAGAGAGAAAGAAGTGATAGAGTGACATATGGCTGGTCTGGGCAGTGTGAGTGACTCCATAGGATATTTTAAGCTCAATTTTAAGGCTGCATTCACTCTAGTACTCCGTGTCTTGCTTTTCTAAATGCAGAAGTCACGTGGGAGGTATAAACAACTTTTATGTCTCCCAGATCACTTTTTCCTGCATTTCCTGCTTTAACTCTTTACCCTACTACCGATGTATGGCAGTGGGGGGGGGGGGGGATTACACACACACACTCCCATTCCCATGTGTATATTTCACAAGCCTGCTGTAAGGCTGGCCATACATTATACAATCTTCTTGTGCAATTTTCCTTTATATTTACCAAAACCATATAATATGAGGTCAAACCTAAACACTTTCAATTTGTATGCAATCAGACAGGCCCTTGCACTACATAGTTCAAAGTTAATCTAAAAGAAACTGAATAAGAAAATTGTATAATGTATGGCCAGCTTTATGGACAGTTGTAAGTGAGCCCCACCCAAGCATGATTTCCCCCACACCCCCTGCCATGCATCCCAGGCTCAGTTGTCCCACTGCAAAAAAACACACAGGAGTCATGCCACCTCTTGCATTGCCAATAATAATTTTTATTGAATCCACATAAGCAAATGGATACTCAAATACGAACAAAAGTTAGTAAGCCAAAAAGATCTGCTCCAGCCGGATTGCAATGGCGGTAAGTCCTGGAGTCAAATGGTTGCACTTTTGCCACGTTTCAGGGATCATGCCCTTTCTTTAGAGACTCCGTTGTCCCACCTATGGGCCAAGGCCTTGCATGCTGAGTGCATTTGGGTAGAGGGGAGGGAGATCAGTGAATGTCCATTTGCTGAGCTCCTCTACCTAGTAAGATCCTGAAAGTGATGTTTAAAGCCTCACGTTCCTGCTGTCACTTTCCCTGAACTCACAAATAAAGTTTTCATGAAAAAAGTGTAAAAAATGAAAGTTACAACCAAGCACCTTTTTTCTAGCCTGCCTCCACATGCATTTACATATGCATTTAAACGCACACATCAGAGGGCCTACATATGAAAATGTAACTTGTGCTAGAAATGTTATATTATATATATATCACTGCATACATCAGGATGAGAGCAATAATTCTAGGGCCATTATTCATGGTTACATTTGAACTGATGACCTGTAGGTACTTTTAAAGCGTCACCTGTCAAAACGTTTTTCCTTGTTACATAATGGGCAGGCGCAATTTTAAGGCTTGACATGAAGAAGGACCAGATGCACTAGATGCATTTTGGGGAGGCGCTCCCCTTTAACAATATTCAAGGTTTATGAAGGGGAGTATATCCCTGACATGCGCCTTGGCAGGTAATGCACCTAAGAATAGTTTGAAGCCAAGGACACTGAGTTACCACTAGGCAGACCAGGTTGCTATCGTACACTCACAACGAGATTGCCTGAAGTGTAATGCCTTGTGCACACGGTCGGACATTCCGACCACAAAATCCGTACGTTTTTTTCCGACGGATTTTGTCCGAAACTGGTGTTTGGAAATGGCGTTGGAAATTCTGATGGGAAAAGCCTGTTAGAGCCCACACATGATCGGATTTTCCGACAACATAATCCGATCAGACTTTCTCCATCGGAATGTCCGACCGTGTGTACGGGGCATTACTCTTCAGTTGGACTTCACACTGCTGACCATGCAGGAATGATCCTGTGAGCCCCTTCTGGTCCTTCTATTATGGACATTTTTCTCTTCAATAAATCTTGATATACTGCACCATGCTGGGGTGCTTGTTTTCTGTTTATTTGTGTTACAGCCTTTGACATAAGAACAAAGACCTTTTCTTTTTTCTCTGCAAATAAAACAACAGTGAAGTCACTGGATTTTACATACCCTGGAAGAAATGCATATATGAAAAAAAAAAACAGCAGTCATACTCTGAGCTTTTAAAGATTAGCTTGATATTTGGAAACTGTGGTTAACTCACCTGTGACTCAGTACAGGGATTATTTATGTGAAACAGAAATACAGAAAAACAGAGTAGATCATTTTAAACTTTTTGAAATGGCTTGCATGTTTCAAAATGAAGAAGTTCATTAAATATTTCAAAATGTATTAGCATTCACTAGCTGTTGAGATAATGAACACTTTGGTCAGAAATATGTTGTCTAGAGCACGGTTTACAGAGAGCGCAAGTCAGGAATAGATAATCTACAACGGGGTAGGCAACCTTTTAAAAACAGGGCGCTGAAAAATGTTTTCAAAGAAATTGAGCGTGCTGATTTTAAAACAAAAAAATTTCAACTTATCACTCTCAATCACAAAAAATATTTTTTATAAAGTAAATGCTGTAAACTACTTTAGTAAATGAACATCCTGCACTCTCATGAATGAATGAATGACTTGTATAGCGCAACCTATGCGAACTGAATCGCCTCAGGGCGCTTTTTGCCACTGGTGTCCATCTGTGGTATAGTGCGGTCCTTGCCCTGTGGGGTCCTGACACGCTTACAAACACATACACATACAACATACACATATTTGGCCAATTTTATCGACAGGATCTAATTAACCTACCAGCATGTCTTTGGAGTGTGGGAGGAAACCGGAGTACCCGGAGGAAACCCACGCAAGCACAGGGAGAACATGCAAACTCCAGGCAGAAGGTGTCATGGTCGGGATTTGAACCTGCGACCCTATTACTGCTAGGTGAAAGTGCTAACCACTACACCACTGTGCTGCCCTCAGATCAATTCTAATTCCTGCAAATCCACACCTCAGATCAGCCCCAATTCATGTACCTTCACACCTCAGATCACTGCCCCCCCTGCTCATCTCTCTCACCACTGTCCCCCCTGCTCATCTGCCCCACCACTGTAACTGGAAGTCGAGAGCTGGCAAAAGAGGCTTTGAGTGTTGCTGTCGGCACCAGTGCCAGGGGTTGCCTACCCCTGATCTATAACTTAGTTTACAGAATCCAGCAGCTTTAAGGCTAGTACACACTGGGTGAATATTGGCTGGTTCAACAGAAACTGGACGACATTTGGCCAGTGTGTACAGCATCCGGTCCAACAGAAGCCAGCCTAACATCTGGCTGCTGTCAAACGGGTATGCTGGGAAAACAGCAGAAGTTCGGCATCCAATGAGCACTGGCAGCCAATGACTGCCAGTGCTGACCGGTGTGTTTTGACAGGGAGGTTAGGCCCCCCGGTCCCCCTGTCAGACCACAATAGTTCAGCAGGGAAATAGCTGTACTAACATTGCAGAGTTAGCACAGCAAGCTGCTCGCAAGCTCCTAAGTTTTCTTTTCGTTCAGCCTGCTGAAATAAAACTGTCTGTGTGTACCAGGCATTCATTTGGTGTTTGGTGGAGAAGCGGTCCAGTCAGTGGAGAAATGTGGAGAAATGCCCCTGTGCAAATGATGATCAGAAAATGAGTACCACTTTATATTGGTGGCCAGGGTAGTGGCCCCTATAATGGTGACCAGGGGTATAGTGCCTCCTTACATTTGTGGTCAGTTGTGTAATGTCCCCTTAGATTGCCGGTCATCACAGAAATGCCTCCATACAGTAAATTAATGATCAGTATAGGGCCCTCTTACATTGAATGTTGGTGATGAAGAGTACATTAACATTGATGGTCAGTGGTGAAGTAAACCTTTATATTGATGGTTAGTGGTAAAGTTCACCTTTTATATTGATGGTCAGTAGTGAAATGCACCTTTATATTGATGGTCACTGGTGAAATGCACCTTCATATTGATGGTCAGTGAAGTGCACCTTCATATTGAAAGTCAGTGGTAAAGTGCACCCTTACATTAACGGTCAGTGGTTATATGCACCCTTACATTGATGGTCAGTGGAGTAGTGTAGTGCCCCATTACATTAATGCTCAGTGGGTAAGTGCACCTTTACAGTGATGGTCAATGGTGAAGAATACCTTTACATGGATGGTCAGTGGAGAAGTGTCCCCCAACATGGATACTCGGTGGGGAAGTGCCTAATTTCATTGGTGGTCAGTGGTAAAGTACCTATTTACTTTGGTAGTCAGAGGTATAGCGATCGGGTAAGCAGGGTCTAGTAATGCATCTGCTTGCCTGATTATGAGAATGTTTCCTAAAAGTTGTAGTATAATGTACAAACCTACAATTAGCACTATGTAAATTGTATGCACTTTTTTCAAGGAACAACATATAAGCTCCCAACAAGAAATATTTGTAAGCCTTCAATGATATGGTCTGCTTGACACAAATTTGTCAGGGAGACATACTTTTCAAATTTTTTCCATGGGTTCAGGTTTCCACAAGTAACTATCCTTAATAAGAATACAATGCAGGTATGGAAAGATATGTTTCTTGGCAAAACATATATCCAAATCATCTGTCTATCTCACATTGAACCAGTTCTTTATTCTTTACAAAAATATTCAAATACTTTGCGGCTTTATTGAGGTTGATGAGTTAATGGAAACTTGAATCAGACTGATTAAGTAAACCTGTCAGGTAATATAATATAGAAGGGCACGAAGTGTTAAGTCACTTGTATGAAAGTTAGTCAAGATTATCGTGCAAGGAACTTTGTATTCAACTATAATAGTTACCATGATTTCTTGAAACTATGGAACATTTGATGTGATCAAGAGATTCAAAAAAAAAAAAATGCAGAATGCATTTCCATTCATACAGACTGTAGTGTATGGGTTTAGCCCAAGTCATTGTTTAATGTACCCTTCCAAATAATAGTAAATACATTAAAAAAAATCCATATATGGCATAATTTACTGGTACTAGAGAGGACAGACACATAAATATATAAAATTTCTAGAACATATTATTCAAAAGCTTAAAATCACAATTAAAAAAACATTGGGAAATGATCCCTTTGAGACAATGTAGGCCATATGTGTGTATCCTTTTACAAATCTGTTTGCTGATATATCAATTGCTGAAATTTCCCTAGAGGTCAACACGTTTCACATCAATTAGCTTCTTCAGGACATTTACATCTTGAGGACCAAGAATCAGTGGCCTAACTGAAAGAACATATGGAATGATTACAGTTATGTTGTTAAAAATTTTATATTAATAGGGACATATATTCATTCCATATGTTCTATCATTTAGGCCACTCCTCTTTCAGAAAATGTCAGCAAAGAGATTTGTGAATGGATACAACACATATGGCCTACATTGTCTCAAAGGGATCATTTCCCACAATATTTTTCACATTGTGTAAGTGGCATAGATTAACAGTTAGGTTGTTAAAAATGCTATGATAATAGCGACATATATTCATTCCATATGTTTCAGTTAGGCCATTCCTTTTTGCCCCTAAGATGTTAAGGTACTGAAGAAGCTAATTGATGTGAAACACGTCAACCTCTTGGGATATTTGAGCAATTGCTATGTGAGCAAAGACATTTCTGAATGGATACAACACATATGGTCTATATTGTCTCAAAGGGATAATTTCTTATGTTATTTTAATTGTGATTTTAAGCTTTTTAATACAATTTTCTATATTTTTTATATACCATATTTATCGGCGTATAACATGCATGTTTTTACCATGAAAACAGAGGGTTAAATTGTGCCTGCGTGTTATACGTCAATATCTGTTTTTTTAACCAACGGGGGGGGGGGGGGGGCGGGGATCGGGCAATTCGCCCCGATTTGGAGGGTGTCAGGCCGGCCGGCCGCCTCTCCTGGCCCTGGGATAGCGCTGCCAGGACAACTCTAGAAAACATTACTGCCAACCCCCTCCCACACACCGCTCCCTCATGCCACTATATGTAAATCCAAACCCCTCCACCAGCGATCATGTGACCGTCAATGAAAGAGAGGAGAGCAGTCACATGACCGGGTACACTACGCCAATGGAGGTTTTTAATAGATCCACAAGTGACACAGGAGGAGCGGCGCACGAGAAGGGGCCGGCAGCGATGGCCTCTATACTCCAGAGCATGCTCGCAAAAGCAGGTATTCAATAGCTCATATCCAGAGCATGCTGGAAATGCACGTCCCAGGAGACTGGGGGTCTCCTGGGAGTGCAGAGGAGGAGGGGGGACTTTATAATGAAAGGGGTCTGTGTACCATGTGGGAGTCTGTGTGCCATGCAGGGGTCTGTGAACTATGTGGGGGCTCTGTGTACTATGCGGGGTCTGTGTGTTATGCAGGGGGCTCTGTGTACTATGCTGGGGGTCTGTGTGTTATGCAATGGGCAGTGTGTTATGAAGGGGGCAGTGTGTTATGCAGGGGGGCAGTGTGTTATGCAGGGGGGCAGTGTGTTATGCAGGGGGCTCTGTGTACCATGCAGGGGGCTCAGGGGGCTGTGGAAAGTTTTTTCCTGAAACTTCCCTCTTAAAGTTAAGGTGCGTGTTATACGCCGATACATACAGTATTTATGTGTCTGTCCATTCTAGTACCAGTAAAGTCTGACATATATGTTTTTTTGAAGTAGTAATATTTATGGATGTGGTACATTTTTCTACTATTTTTTCAATATAGTATAATAATACATTTCATTATCTTGATATTTGAACCAGAGCTTCAAGTTACAGAGCAGGGAGTTAATGAAATGACTTATCCAGGCATAATTTAGGCAATCCTTTCACAAGTCTGTCCAGGGCTGGTTTTAGCTAGATGCACCAATGACCAAGGCAGGAAAGTATGTGTCAGAGCTTGCATTATGATGCTCAGCTGGCATGACATAACCAAATGTGACATCAGCATGCCATCATTATCACCAGTAAATGTTAATAAAATATTTTAAATGATTGCCACTTTGCCGAACACAGTAAAGACAAATCGACTGTATCTTGCATAAGACACAAATACACCATTTAACTATTATAATGGGATCTTAGATTCTAACACATGCAATCCCAATGTGCTTTCTTACTGCTAATGTACTTCCGTGAACAATTGCCGAAAAATATAGGTACTAGCTACTGTGAACTGAAAAAATAAATACATCAAGATGAAATGATCTGCAAGCAACCTCTGCCATCTGCTGGATGATTCTCAGTACTGCGGTGTGGTCACATTATACATTTTGTACAGTATATTTATTATAAGCTGTACAAAGGAATGGCAACCACCCCAACCTATACCTTTGTAGCAAGGAGCACATGGACAATGCACATCAAAAATAAACAAAAATTCCCAGCTCACTTACCAGCTAGCCTGGAAAAGAACGAATTTACCCTTTCGAATAGCTTATGTTAAAAACAAGGGGTTTAGTTGCACACATTTGCAAACATGTGTAAGCCACAGTGGCCATGTCAAGGCACCCCAGTTTACTGTGGTCCTAACTTTATAATTTTGAGAGTCTCCCAAATAGAAGAGCATATATAGCAATGGATAGATTAAGGGCAGGTTTGACTGGCGGGAGCCCAACCCGTAAATGTGTGGGGATCTCCACAAGGTAAGTTTACAAACTTCAAAATTGTTCATATTATCAGGAGTTGGATATAAATTATTTAAATGCAATGTGGAAATTAAAGTGATTGTAAAGTCTTGTTTTTAAAAAACAAAAACAAACTTATCACACTTACCTCCTCTGTGCAGGGGTTTTGCACAGGGCAGCCTGGATCCTCCTCTTCTCTGGTCCCTCTTCGCTGCTCCTGGCCCCTGCCTCCTGTTGAATGCCCCCACAGCAAGCATCTATGGGTGCTGTTCGGCCACACTCCCTCTCTCTCCTGTTTGACTAACTGACTTTGATTGACAGCAGCGGGAGCCAATGGCGCCGCTGCTGTGTCTCAGCCAATCAGAAGGGAGAGTCCCGGACGGCTGAGGGACTCATGGACATCACTGGATAGAGATGGGGCTCAGGTAAGTATGAGGGGGGCTGCTACACACAGAAAGCTTTTTATCTTAATATATAGAATGCATTAAGATAAAAAAAAACTTCAGCCTTTACAACCCCTTTAACCACTTGCCATCTGCGCTATGGCCGAATGACGGCCACAGCGCGGATCTCAATTCCCGGAAGGCCGTCATATGACGTTTCACTGAGACTCGGGTGATCAGCGATCCGAGTAAGGGGCGGGTCCTGGCCCCTTACCATGTGATCAGCTGTCAGCCAATGACAGCTGATCACATGATAAAAACAAAAGCTCGGTGATCGTTTTTTTTTATCCTCACGCTGACAGCGGAGGAGGAAAAAAAAGCCGATCACTGGCTTATCATAAAGGGTCATCGGTCCCACCTTGCAATCCCCACAAGTGCCACCTTGTAATGCCCATAAGTGGCACCTTGTAATGCCCATAAATGCCACCTTGCAATGCCCATAAGTGCCACCTTGCAATGCCCATAAGTGCCACCTGTCAATGCCCACAAATGCCACCTGTCAATGCCCACCAGTGCCATCTATCAATGCCCACCAGTGCTGCCAATCAGCGCCACCTAAAAGTGATGCCTATCAGTGTAACCCATCAGTGCCCATCACTGCCATCCATCAGTGCCCATCACTGCCACCTACCGGTGCACGTCACTGCCGCCTCATCAGCGTGACGGCCAAAAACTACCCATTTTATATTTTTATAACAAAATTTAAAAAAAAACATTTTTTTTTTTAAATTCAGACTTTTTAAAAAAATTTAACAAAAAATTAAAATCGCAGCGGTGATCAAATACCACCAAAAGAAAGCTCTATTTGGAGGGAAAATAATTATATCAATTTCATTTGGGTACAGTGTTGTATGACCACGCAATTGTCATTCAAAGTGCGACAGCGCTGAAAGCTGAAAATTGGTCTGGAAAGGAGGGGGGTTTAAGTGCCCAGTAAGCATGTGGTTAATGTAGGATTTTACATATAGACAATAGATAAACCTGGCCTCAATCAGTACTGCTTAAATAGAGGTTTAGAACATTCAGGTGTGTTTACTATCTGCCTGCCAGCTTTTACGTGTTTGGATCTGTTTCCTATCAGGACTAGTTATGTCTTCAGTTTCTACCTTTATTTCTTGCTTGCAATGACCATTGGTTTGTCCACAACTGCCCTTGTCTGTCACCAGGCCTAACTTTCAGCCTGTCCTGACTCTGTTGCTACTCTGAAATTTGTACATCTTGTTTTTGTCTGTATAGTTGTCTGTAATACATGCAGGCTATTTAGGCTTCTCTGGAAGCCTGGCCAGAAAACTCACAGTTAGCAAACCTCACATCCTGCCTTTTTGCCAGAACAGGAACACAATTGGTTTGCATTCCTGTAATGCTAGGAGTGAGCATTCAAATGGTTTTCACAACCTAGCAACATGGCATGTTGGGATTGCTAACTGGGAGTTTTCCAACCAGACTTCCAGGGGAGCCCAAGTGACCCACAAGTATGACAATAAAATGAATGAACATTTTACAAAGCTGCAGTTTTTTAATACCTAATGAGGCTCCTTGAATGCATAGGTATTTTATGGAAATGGTCAACTTAGCCTTATTTATAAGTGTTGCCTTTCTTATGTTTAAATATTAAGTGACTATACAATAGACAGTTAAGCCAATGACTAAAGGGTCATTGTGATTAGTGGGATGAGGCTTAAGCATGCTCTCTCAGTTGGTTCTATGTACAGAGTGAACATGCAGTGTGTTGTGTTTCAATTGCTGCTTTACACATTGCCCTCCTTAGATCCAGTTTGTTCAGAGAGTACAGTCACCTGCGAACTTGGCATTACCCATAGGCAGCTTAAAGTGATTGTAAACGATCACCTTGTAAAACAAACCAATCCGTTTAAAATAGAAATGAAAGGCAAAACATCTGTGCACAGATATAAAAAAACATTATAAATCCTTTTTTCCTTTTTTTTTATAAGTGATCACATTCCCTCTGTTCTGAGCTGGGGGAGGAGAAGCAGCAGCATACTGAGCTTCCCTTTGAGTGGTTGTGCAGTGAGTGTAAGGACAAGTCTGACCATTGTAAGAGAGAACACTAAGTTTCCAACACAGCTAGAGAACTGGCCACAGTGCTTAGTGTGGTCAGTTGTTAAAGTGGGGTGCCCATTTAAAAAAAAAAATTAAAAGTCAGCAGCTACAAATACTGCAGCTGCTGACTTTTAATAATCGGACACTTACCTGTCCCAGGGTCCAGCAATGCGGGGGATCGAAGCCCCCTCCGTTTGGCGGCGCCGGCATTGTAAGTGTGGGCGCCCAGCTGTGGCTTCACAGCTGGGCACCCGCTGCGCATGCACGAGCGGCGCCGTGCGCCGTGAGTGGCCGCGCAATCATCTGGGACCTGTCACGTGTCCCAGATGATTGACAGGAGGGAGGGGGCGGGGCTGAGCTCTTCCTGCACCAAGGGGAAGTGATGTCACCAGCCCAGGCACTGAAGGAGGCAGACTATGAGGGACCCCCTAGCAACAGCCATTTAGAGGTAAGTTAAAAAAAAAATTCCAAATGTTTTTTTTTTTTTAAGGAATATTAATGAATAATGATTTTATTATTTTTTATGTGCAACCCCACTTTAATAGGAAAGCAAGGGGACTAACAGGAACACCAGGGATTTCACATAAATGAAGCAATAAAAAGAGATCAGAATACTTTCTCATACAAGTACATGCTACAGCAGGCACATATTAGGAAAATGAAGTGATGGGGTAACACACAGTAAGTCACAGAAGTTAAAACCATCACAATTTTACTTCAGCTAATTGCAGTACAGATGCTGTTTTTCCAGTCCTTTGAAGTGTAAGAAGACAATGACTTTCCTGTCTCCGTGAAGTACTAACACTAGTACTATACTACTATAGAGTACTATAATGAGGGAAAGGGGAAAGGAAAAAATTGGACTTTAAATTAAGCCATGGACTAGTATGGCCATGCACCTCCATGCCTGTCTATATGCGAGAACAAAACAAAACAAAGGGTTGGGACTTTGAACGAATCACGTGATGGCAAAAGAATAACTTGGATGAATATAGGATGTTAATTAATTCATATACATTGTTTAATACATATAAAATAGTGTACAAACATGATCTCGATGTCTAGTTTAAAACAGTTAACATGATACTAACACGGGTAGCAATACATATCACAAGGTTACAATTTCATAATTCATCAAAATTAATATATATACACACATAATTATTATGAGCAATCCCTATCAGAATGGGTAAAAACATAAAGTACATATAAACTCAAAGAATTTTGGCGGGGAACGCGGCATATGTTAGCTCTACGCGGTTCATGGAGCAAGCGTGTTATGGTATCTGAAATTAAAAAGGATTACATATATATGTCTATATAGTTGACCTATATCGACAAATAAAGGTAGTAGAGTGAAGACACTCCCCCCAGGGAAGTGACTTACATAAGTCTGCACAGTTGGGGGTATAGTGCCGACAACCGCGAGCCATCCAAAGGCATCATGACCGGGAGCTATGGCGGCAAGCTCAGTGGCAGGTAACCAACACAGACCACACCCACGGAGGATTCGGGCCTGCAGGGTTCTGGTGATAGGATGTGAAGATGAACAACCCAACTAAATGTAACCTGTATGAGGATATGTGTAAGAAAAAAAACATGAGTGGAATGGCAATGATGAATTAAATGGGAATGAGTGCACTCAGGCCCAGATCCTCTGTGGGTGTGGTCTGCGTTGACTGCCGTCGCTGAGCTTGTCGACACGGCTCCCCCCAACTGTGCAGACTTATGTACGTCACTTCCCTGGGGGGAGTGTCTTCACTCTACTCTAAACAGGAGGAGAAGACAAAGCAGGAAATCCAAATCACGAAGTACACAAGCTGTAGTGGCTCAAAAACTCTACTAGATGTCAGCATTCTACTGAGCAATAGGGATGGGCCCGGTGCTCGATGCGAACCCATGTTCGCATCGAGCACCGGGTGTTCGCTCGCTCGGCGAGCCCAGAACTATTTTGGCCGCTCGCATCACATTCGTGTGATGCGAGCGGCCCCGCAATGCATTGCGGCCGGCGCGGCCGGCGCAGTGCATTGCTGGCTGATGATTGGCCAAGCATGCACTGTGACCCCGCATGCTTGGCCAATCACAGCGCCGGAAACTCGGAGAGCCATAATTGGCTACAGGCAGGACGCCTGTAGCCAATTACAGCTCAGGGGCTTTAGTACACGCCCCTCATTTAAAAGGCCGCCACGCCGTCGACGCCGGTCACATGAGTTCCGGCTTTAGGAGAGAGCAGGCTGATTCTGTGTCACTCTTTGCTAGATTCATTTAGAAAGATTTGCTCTACTTTGCTAAACCATTGCTACCTGTCATTGATCGTCCATTGCTGCTGCTGGTTAGTGTGTTTTTAGCTGCTGCTGGGGGTTAGTCTGGTGCGTGTCTTACTGTTAGCACAGTATTTCAGTAGTACCAACCGCAGTGCTGTTAGTACAGCACTGCACCCCAAAAGCACCCATAGGACTTGTAGTGTGTTAGTGGCAGGCACTGGCAGCAAACAGAGCTCCTATATTTTCTTCCCAGAAGCACCCATAGGACTTGTAGTGTGTTAGTCCCATCACACAGAGTTCCTATATTTTCTTTGCAGAAGCACCTATAGGACTTGTAGTATGTTAGTCCCATCACACAGAGCTCCTATATTTTGTTCCCAGAAGCACCTATAGGACTTGTAGTGTGTTAGTCCCATCACACAGAGCTATATTTTCTTCCCAGAAGCACCTATAGGACTTGTAGTGTGTTAGTCCCATCACACAGAGCTATATTTTCTTCCCAGAAGCACTTATAGGACTTGTAGTGTGTTAGTCCCATCACACAGAGCTCCTATATTTTGTTCCCAGAAGCACCTATAGGACTTGTAGTGTGTTAGTCCCATCACACAGAGCTATATTTTCTTCCCAGAAGCACCTATAGGACTTGTAGTGTGTTAGTCCCATCACACAGAGCTCCTATATTTTCTTCCCAGAAGCACCTATAGGACTTGTAGTGTGTTAGTCCCATCACACAGAGCTCCTATATTTTCTTCCCAGAAGCACCTATAGGACTTGTAGTGTGTTAGTCCCATCACACAGAGCTATATTTTCTTCCCAGAAGCACCTATAGGACATGTAGTGTGTTAGTCCCATCACACAGAGCTATATTTTCTTCCCAGAAGCACCTATAGGACTTGTAGTGTGTTAGTCCCATCACACAGAGCTATATTTTCTTCCCAGAAGCACCTATAGGACTTGTAGTGTGTTAGTCCTATCACACAGAGCTCCTATATTTTGTTCCCAGAAGCACCTATAGGACTTGTAGTGTGTTAGTCCCATCACATAGAGCTATATTTTCTTCCCAGAAGCACCTATAGGACTTGTAGTGTGTTAGTCCCATCACACAGAGCTATATTTTCTTCCCAGAAGCACCTATAGGACTTGTAGTGTGTTAGTCCCATCACACAGAGCTCCTATATTTTGTTCCCAGAAGCACCTATAGGACTTGTAGTGTGTTAGTCCCATCACACAGAGCTCCTATATTTTGTTCCCAGAAGCACCTATAGGACTTGTAGTGTGTTAGTCCCATCACACAGAGCTATATTTTGTTCCCAGAAGCACCTATAGGACTTGTAGTGTGTTAGTCCCATCACACAGAGCTATATTTTCTTCCCAGAAGCACCTATAGGACTTGTAGTGTGTTAGTCCCATCACACAGAGCTATATTTTCTTCCCAGAAGCACCTATAGGACTTGTAGTGTGTTAGTCCCATCACACAGAGCTATATTTTCTTCCCAGAAGCACCTATAGGACTTGTAGTGTGTTAGTCCCATCACACAGAGCTCCTATATTTTGTTCCCAGAAGCACCTATAGGACTTGTAGTGTGTTAGTCCCATCACACAGAGCTATATTTTCTTTCCAGAAGCACCTATAGGACTTGTAGTGTGTTAGTCCAATCACACAGAACTCCTATATTTTGTTCCCAGAAGCACCTATAGGACTTGTAGTGTGTTAGTCCCATCACACAGAGCTATATTTTCTTCCCAGAAGCACCTATAGGACTTGTAGTGTGTTAGTCCCATCACACAGAGCTCCTATATTTTCTTCCCAGAAGCACCTATAGGACTTGTAGTGTGTTAGTCCCATCACACAGAGCTCCTATATTTTCTTCCCAGAAGCACCTATAGGACTTGTAGTGTGTTAGTCCCATCACACAGAGCTATATTTTCTTCCCAGAAGCACCTATAGGACTTGTAGTGTGTTAGTCCCATCACACAGAGCTATATTTTCTTCCCAGAAGCACCTATAGGACTTGTAGTGTGTTAGTCCCATCACACAGAGTTCCTATATTTTGTTCCCAGAAGCACCTATAGGACTTGTAGTGTGTTAGTTCCATCACACAGAGCTCCTATATTTTCTTCCCAGAAGCACCTATAGGACTTGTAGTGTGTTAGTCCCATCACACAGAGCTATATTTTCTTCCCAGAAGCACCTATAGGACTTGTAGTGTGTTAGTCCCATCACACAGAGCTATATTTTCTTCCCAGAAGCACCTATAGGACTTGTAGTGTGTTAGTCCCATCACACAGAGCTATATTTTCTTCCCAGAAGCACCTATAGGACTTGTAGTGTGTTAGTCCCCATCACACAGAGCTATATTTTCTTCCCAGAAGCACCTATAGGACTTGTAGTGTGTTAGTCCCATCACACAGAGCTCCTATATTTTGTTCCCAGAAGCACCTATAGGACTTGTAGTGTGTTAGTCCCATCACACAGATCTATATTTTCTTCCCAGAAGCACCTATAGGACTTGTAGTGTGTTAGTCCCATCACACAGAGCTCCTATATTTTCTTCCCAGAAGCACCCATAGGACTTGTAGTGTGTTAGTCCCATCACACAGAGTTCCTATATTTTCTTTGCAGAAGCACCCATAGGACTTCTAGTGTGTTAGTGGCATCACACAGAGCTCCTATATTTTCTTTGCAGAAGCACCCATAGGACTTGTAGTGTGTTAGTGGCATCACACAGAGCTCCTATATTTTCTTCTCAGCAGCACCCACAGGACTTCTAGTGTGTTAGTGGCATCACACAGAGCTCCTATATTTTCTTTGCAGAAGCACCCATAGGACTTCTAGTGTGTTAGTGGCATCACACAGAGCTCCTATATTTTCTTCTCAGCAGCACCCACAGGACTTCTAGTGTGTTAGTGGCATCACACAGAGCTCCTATATTTTCTTTGCAGAAGCACCCATAGGACTTCTAGTGTGTTAGTGGCATCACACAGAGCTCCTATATTTTCTTCTCAGCAGCACCCACAGGACTTCTAGTGTGTTAGTGGCATCACACAGAGCTCCTATATTTTCTTCTCAGCAGCACCCACAGGACTTCTAGTGTGTTAGTGGCATCACACAGAGCTCCTATATTTTCTTTGCAGAAGCACCCATAGGACTTCTAGTGTGTTAGTGGCATCACACAGAGCTCCTATATTTTCTTTGCAGAAGCACCCATAGGACTTCTAGTGTGTTAGTGGCATCACACAGAGCTCCTATATTTTCTTCTCAGCAGCACCCACAGGACTTCTAGTGTGTTAGTGGCATCACACAGAGCTCCTATATTTTCTTTGCAGAAGCACCTATAGGACTTCTAGTGTGTTAGTGGCATCACACAGAGCTCCTATATTTTCTTCTCAGCAGCACCCACAGGACTACCGACTACAATGGCTGGAAGACCGCCAAGGGGAGGCAGAGCGTGCAGAGCCAAGAACACAGGGCAGGCAGGCTCTGTTTCTAGTGGACGTGGCCGTGGCCGTGGATGTGGTCGTGCATCGTCATCAGCACGTGGCCATGTGGAGCCGCATCATGCTGAAGGCTTGGTAGAATGGATGACCAAGCCCTCCTCATCCTCCTCATCCTCTCTCACCCAGGCTCAGGGTACTGGCAGAGCAGCTGCCAACGCGTACTCAATGGCATCATCAGCCACCCCTTCCCTAGACCCACCATGTCCTCCTGAGGAGTCCCCCGAACTCTTTGAGCACAGTGTTGGGTACATGCTCCAGGAGGATGCCCAACGATTCGAAGGCTCGGATGATGATACCCAGCTTGAGGAAGTCAGTAGTGTGCGCGCAGAGAGAGGGGATGCTGAAGGACAGCAATCTGGCAGTACTGTTCCACCAGCTGCAGCTTACTGCCAGGTTTGCTCTAGTGGTGAAGAGGGAGGGGATGATGAGGTCACTGACGCCACGTGGGTGCCTGGAGGGAGAGAGGATGAGGAGGAGGAGGAGGAGGAGGATGATGCGGCGTCACATGTCCAACGAGGCAGGATGCCCCCTGGAGGCCAGCTAGAGGCCAGCACAGCAACTGTACAACACCGCAGAGCTCCGCCTGTGCAGGGCGCTGCCTCTGCACGTTATCAGAAAAGTTCTTTGGTGTGGGCCTTTTTTGAGACGAGTGCATCAGATCGCACCACTGCTATTTGTAATATTTGTCTCAAGCGTATCTCGCGTGGCCAAAACATCAGCCGCTTGGGCACCACAAGCATGAGCAGACATATGTCGACCTGCCATGCAGCTCGTTGGCAGGCACACATAAAAGACCCACACCAAATAACTAAGCGGACCTCTCCTTGCTCCTCATCAGCTGGGATCTCCATCCCCACTACATCTTCAGTCCTCTCTGAAAGCTGCTGTGAGAGGACTGAAGGTGTAGAATTAGGTGTGTCACAACCAAGTACTTGCAGTACACCGACGTCCGATTGTAGCAGGCAAATTTCCCTGCCCCAGCTGCTGGACCGTCGAAAGAAGTACACTCCCAGCCATCCACATGCCCAGCGGTTGAATGCTAGCTTGGCTAAATTGCTGGCACTTCAACTGCTGCCTTTTCAGTTGGTAGACTCGGCCCCCTTCCGTGAGTTTGTTCAATGTGCGGTTCCTCAGTGGCAGGTTCCCAAACGCCACTTTTTCTCACGGAAGGCGATTCCGTCTCTCTACCGGCATGTGGAAGGCAATGTCCATGCCTCACTGGACAGGGCGGTCAGCGGTAAGGTGCATATTACCGCTGACTCATGGTCCAGCAGGCATGGACAGGGACGTTACCTTTCTTTCACGGCCCATTGGGTCACTCTATTGGCAGCTGGGAGGGATGCAGGACAAGGTGCAGTAGTGTTGGAGGTTGTTCCGCCACCACGCCTCCAAAACGCTACTACTGCTACTGGTTGTGACACACCTCTCTCCTCCACCCCCTCCTCTTCTTCTTCCTCCAGTGCTCTGTCCTCGGAACCAGCGGTGCTCCGTAGGCATACAAGGGGCTACGCAAGTACGCAGGCAAAAAGATGCCATGCCGTGCTTGCGCTGGTGTGTTTGGGGGACAGGAGCCACACTGGGCCAGAGGTTCTGGCAGCTCTGCAGGGGCAGGCCGAGAGGTGGTTGACGCCACGTCAGCTTAAGCCAGGAATGGTCGTTTCTGACAATGGCACCAACCTCCTCTCCGCCCTGCGACAGGGGCAGCTCACCCATGTGCCCTGTATGGCTCACGTCCTCAACCTGGTGGTGCAGCGGTTCTTGGGCAGGTTCCCAGGCTTACAGGATGTCCTGAGGCAGGCCAGGAAAGTCTGTGTGCATTTCCGCCGATCTTATAATGCCAGTGCTCGGCTGACTGAGCTGCAAAAGGAGCTGAACCTGCCCAAGAACCGCCTAATATGTGACATGCCCACCAGGTGGAACTCAACGTTGGCCATGCTGCAGCGACTGCACACGCAGCAGAGGGCCATCAATGAGTACCTTTGCGACTACGGCACCAGGACAGGGTCAGGGGAGCTGTTTTTTTTTCCCCACGTCAGTGGAGCATGATCAGGGATGCATGCACTGTCCTCTCACCATTTGAGGAGGCCACGAGGATGGTGAGCAGTGACAGTGCATGCATCAGTGACACTGTACCTCTTGTCCACCTGTTGGAGCATACGCTGCGTGGGATAATGGACAGGGCACTTGAGGCAGAACAGAGGCAGGAAGAGGAGGACTTCCTTGCCTCTCAAGGCCCCCTTTATCCGGACAGTGTTCCTTCTGTCCCACCCATCACACAGGAAGAGGATGAGGAGGAGGAGGAGGAGGAGGAGGATTGTGTGAGCATGGAGGTGGAGCCTGGCACTCAGCATCAGCAGCAGTCTTTTAGGGATGATGTACAGTCCCAACAAACCAGTGGACTTGTACGTGGCTGGGAGGAGGTGGCTGGCGATCATGTCATCCTCAGTGACCCAGAAGACTCCGGACCGAATGCCTCAGCTAACCTACGCTGCATGGCCTCCCTGATCCTGCAAAGCCTGCGGAAGGATCCTTGTGTTCTTCGGATCAAGGAGAGGGACCATTACTGGCTGGCCACTCTCCTTGATCCACGGTACAAGGGTAAGGTTGCGGACCTTATCTTGCCGTCGCAGAGGGAGCAGAGGATGAGACATCTCAGGGAGGCCTTGCAGAAAGGTCTGTGCAACGCGTTCCCAGAAACTGGGTGGTTACAAACTCCTGGTCCTGGGCGACGAGTTGCTGAGGCTTCGGTCAGTAGCAGAAGGAGCGGTGGGGAAGGTGGACGTCTGACCGATGCGTTCAGACAATTTTTTAGTCCGCAGCCCCAAGGTATGATCGGTTCCAGCAACCATCGCCAGCGTCTGATATACATGGTGCAGGAATACCTTGGGGCAAGGTCAGACTTGGACACCTTTCCCACCGAAAATCCTCTGGCTTACTGGGTCCTGAGGATGGATCACTGGCCAGAGCTTGCACAGTATGCAATTGAGCTACTGGCCTGTCCTGCCTCCAGCGTTCTTTCCGAACGCACATTCAGTGCTGCTGGAGGATTTGTCACCGATCATAGGGTGCGCCTGTCCACCGACTCGGTTGATCGACTGACCTTCATCAAAATGAATCAGTCTTGGATCACCACCAGCTACCAAGCACCTGAAGCGGATATAACGGAATAATTTATAATGTCACATCCCTTCAAGACTGCCTATGCTGATGCTGAGTGACTGTCCTGTTATGTTCACTGACTATCCTCTTCCTCCTCCTCAATGATCCATGCCACCACACCAGTGCCTAAGGCACAATTTTTCAGCCCCTGTATAACAGGGGCGTGTACTTACAATTTTTAAAAAAAATGCTTCGCAACACGTGTGACTGCTGTGCTCCAAGTACAGTATCTGTGAGGGGTTGCAGTGTTGTGGCACCAGCACCAGTGCCTAAGGCACAATTTTTCAGCCCCTGTTTAACAGGGGCGTGTAATTACAATTTTTTTTAAAAAAAATGCTTCGCAACACGTGTGACTGCTGTGCTCCAAGTACAGTATCTGTGAGGGGTTGCAGTGTTGTGGCACCAGCACCAGTGCCTAAGGCACAATTTTTCAGCCCCTGTTCAACAGGGGCGTGTAATTACAATTTTTAAAAAAAATGCTTCGCAACACGTGTAACTGCTGTGCTCCAAGTACAGTATCTGTGAGGGGTTGCAGTGTTGTGGCACCAGCACCAGTGCCTAAGGCACAATTTTTCAGCCCCTGTTTAACAGGGGCGTGTAATTTCAATTTTTTAAAAAAATGCTTCGCAACACGTGTGACTGCTGTGCTCCAAGTACAGTATCTGTGAGGGGTTGCAGTGTTGTGGCACCAGCACCAGTGCCTAAGGCACAATTTTTCAGCCCCTGTTTAACAGGGGCGTGTAATTACAATTTTTTAAAAAAATGCTTCGCAACACGTGTAACTGCTGTGCTCCAAGTACAGTATCTGTGAGGGGTTGCAGTGTTGTGGCACCAGCACCAGTGCCTAAGGCACAATTTTTCAGCCCCTGTTTAACAGGGGCGTGTAATTACAATTTTTTTAAAAAAATGCTTCGCAACACGTGTGACTGCTGTGCTCCAAGTACAGTATCTGTGAGGGGTTGCAGTGTGGTGGCACCAGCACCAGTACCTAAGGCACAATTTTTCAGCCCCTGTTGGGGCGTGTAATTACAATTTTTAGGCAATGCTTTGCAACAGGTCTCATTGCTGTGCTAAGAGTATAGTATCTGTGAGGGGTTGCAGTGTTGTGGCACCAGCACCAATGTCTAAGGCACAATTTTTCAGCCCCTGTTTAACAGGGGCGTGTAATTACAAATCTTGATCTAATAGTTCACAGCAGGGCCCATTCCTGCGCCCACCAAGAGTAACTATGAGGGCCTACAGTCTTGTGGCAACACCGTCCACCACCACCGCCAAAGACCCAATTTTTCTGCCCTGTTCATCAGGTGCTTGCAATTACAAATCTTGATCTAATAACTCACAGCAGGGCCCATTCCTGCGCCCACCAAGAGTAACTATGAGGGCCTACAGTCTTGTGGCAACACCGTCCACCACCACCACCAAAGGCCCAATTTTTCTGCCCTGTTCAACAGGTGCATGCAATTACAAATCTTGATCTAATAACTCACAGCAGGGCCCATTCCTGCGCCCACCAAGAGTAACTGTGAGAGCTTACAGTCTTGTGGCAACACTGTCCACCACCACCAAAGGCCCAATTTTTCTGCCCTGTTCATCAGGTGCTTGCAATTACAAATCTTGATCTAATAACTCACAGCAGGGCCCATTCCTGCGCCCACCAAGAGTAACTGTGAGAGCTTACAGTCTTGTGGCAACACCGTCCACCACCACCACCACCGCCAAAGGCCCAATTTTTTCTGCCCGGTTCAACAGGTGCATGCAAGTACAAATCTTGATCTATTAACTCACAGCAGGGCCCATTCCTGTGCCCACCAGTCTTGTGGCTACACCAACATCTAATAGGGCAAATTTCTGCAGAGTATATACGCCAGGCCCCTACTTTCAAACATCCAACTTACAAACGACTCCTATTTGCAAATGGAAAGAGAAAACAGGAAGTGAGAGGAAATCTACCCCTAGGAAGGGAAATTCTATCCTGTTAGATTTAATTTGGGAAAAAGGTATCTCCTCTCTACTGATACTTTATCACCAATCCTTGTTTCAATTAAAACCCCACTTTTCCAAAAACATTTGTCATTGGGACGGAAAGTGAGGTGACATGTTCTGAACAGATGTGCAAAGACAGCAAATGTTACAGGGGTGATAACCCCTCCCTATGTTCTCCAAAAAGCTTAAAAATAGATTTTTTTGGGATGGAGCTACACTTCATAATGTACCTGTTCAGATTCTACTTAAGAACAAACCTACAGTCCGTGTCTTGTTTGCACCACCTATATACTGCTGTTCAGAGTATATAGGGTTGTAGGTATAGGGTTTTATTTTGGGTGCGGGGTCCCCCTTAATATCCATACAAGACCCAAAGGGGCTGGGGTAGCTATGCCATTTTTCTCAAGGATTTTCAGCCATATGGCGGCCAGGACAAGACATGACATTAAAGCCGCAGGTGGTTTTAAATGGCTTATTTTTTTCCTTTACAAATGTCATTTTGTGCAAGGACAGTTCTAAACACGGGAAACACATGCCACTTCACAGGCATACTTTAGACACCCCCCAGGTACCATATTTAAAGGAAGATTTCACTTTTTTTTTTTCACTTTATGCATCATTAAAATGACTGCTCCCGAAAAAACGTTAGTTTTTAAAAGTTCTTTTTGCATTGATATATGTCCCCTGGGTCAGGACCCGGGTCCCCAAACCTGTTTTATGACATTAACATGCATATTGGCCGTTGTAATTAGCACTTTTGATTTCGAACGTTCGCGTCCATTATAACGTATAGGGTTCGAAAATTTGCGCGAACTTTCGGTCCGTTCGAAGGTTCTGGTTCGAACCGAACCGGGGGTGTTCGGCTCATCCCTACTGAGCAATAGAACCTGATGAAGTCCAATACAACACATAAAAAATACATGTAAGTGGGACAGAGAACAATGGTTGTATTGGCTTTTTGTCTATTGAAACAGTTTATAATAGCATCCCTCTTGTATCTGTGTAGCACACTACTGCATGTTGAAGGGGTTGATTTACTAAAGGAATAGAGACTGTATACTCATGAGCGAATGTAAATCAAATCTCCACTTTGTTAAGTGAATAGTATTAATAAGTTAAGTCTGTATCCACTTTTATTACCCAATAAGGTGAGAGGGAAATTTGGTGGGAAGGGGGTTTGGGAGTCTGATTCTAGCTCCCATTCACACAAGCATTTTGAAGCGAAGGTTTGACACTCAGATTTCCATATTATTAAATAGTACAGTCGTATCTTTGGAGCATGATGGCATGTTTTTGGTCCATCTAGACTTCAGTGGATCTGCCTAACAACTGTCTTATCCTCCTCCTAGCAACTACAGTAGCTTCCCAATGCCTAAAACAAAATGCTGAAGCCTGAAAACATGTGGAAATTGCAAGCACAAACGCACAAAAAAGCATGAAAAACACCCAAAGATGCCAACACTCAGTTTTGAATGTACAATTGGTATAGAAAAAAAAAACCTCCCCCCCTTAACATAATCACATTGTGTTGCTTTGCAGCCTGAAATGAATATATACACCATTTTTGTTTTATCCAGCTGTATTTACTAATGCAACTTATAACATCCAAGTGAAAGATATAACACTAACATGTCAGAAAAAATAAAAAACAGAATCACAGAGTTGGAAAAAGCATTACCCACCTTATGTCAGTATTTTGTTGGACTACATTTTGCTTTAAATACAACCTTTAGCCTGTTGGGATGTATCTACTAACTTTGCACATCTAGACTTTGAAATATTTGCCCAATCTTCTTTGCAGAACTGCTCGAGTTCAGTTAAATTTGATGGTGGCCGTTTGTGAACTGCAGTCTTTAAGTCATTCCACAGATTTTCAATGGGGTTTAAGTCTTGGCTCTGACTAAGCCATGTAAGGACACACCCTTTTCTCTTTCAACCACTGTGTGGTAATTTTTACTGTGTGCTTTTGGGTCATTGTCATGTTGGAAGATAAACCTTCTTCCCATTGACAACTTTCTGGCAGAGGGCAGCAGATTTTCCTCAAGAATTTGATGGTATTTTGCCTCATCCATTTTTACTTCTATCCTGACAAATGTTCCAGTCCCTGCTGCAGAGAGACACCCCCATAACAGGATATTACCACCCCCATGCTTTACTGTAGGAATGGTGTTCGTTGGATGGTGAGCTGTATTGGATTTCCAGACATATTGTTTGGTGCTAAGGCCAAGTAATTCCATCTTAGTCTCATCTGATCACCTTAAACGCACCTTGAAGATTCTGAGGCCACATGGAAAAAGGTATTAAGGTCAGATGAGAATAAAATTTAATTATTTGGCCTCAACACCAAACGATATGTCAGGCAGATATCCAATAAAGCTCACCATCCAAATAACACTATTCCTACAGTAAAGCATAGGGTGGTAATATCATGTTATGGGGGTGTTTAGCTCTAGCAGGGACTTTAATTGGAAGAAGGTTTACCTTCCAACATGACAATGACCCAAAGCACACAGCAAAAATGCCCACACAGTGGTTGAAGGAGAAATAGGTGAATGTCCTTGCATGGCCTAATCGGAGCCCAGACTTAAACCCCATTGAAAATCTGTGGAATGACTTGAAGACTGCAGTTCACAAACGGCCACCATCAAATTTAACTGAACTTGAGCAGTTCTGTAAAGAAGAGTGGGCAAATATTGCAAAGTCTAGATAGTTAGTAGATACATATCATAAGAGACTAAAGGCTGGAATTAAAGAAAAGGGTGGTTCAACAAAATACTGACATAAGGGGGTTGATCCTTTTTCCAATTCAGTGATTCTGTTTTTTATGTTTTTATGATATGTTGGTGTTATATCTTTCACTTGGATGTTATTAGTTGCACTAGTAAATACAGCTGGATAAAACAAAAACTGTGTCTGTCTTCATTTCTGTGATCTCAAAGTGACTGTGAAAGAGGACCTAGTTGATGGAGAGTATGATGAGTCTGAAGCATTATGGGTGGAACTGTACATGTACTACAAATGCTATCATTGGAGTTTTTTTATAGACCTCCCAGTGTTAGTGAGGAGGTGGAGACTCAGCTCCTTGCACAGATGGAAAGGGCTACAAGGACTGGGATGGTGATAATAACGGGAGATTTTAACTACCCAGGAAATTGACTGAAGTAGGGGTACTGCTGGGACAGTTAAAGGGCAAAAATGTATAAACCTATTACAAGACAATTTTATGGTCCAGTTTGAGGCCCTGACTAGGAATGACGTATTGCTGGACCTGGTAATCTCAAACCATGCAGAGCTTATTACCAATGTTCATGCACTATAATCAGATTGCATGGGTGTTTTCACCTATGCGATCCAATTCCTGTGCGAGTTCACAGTTCACACTGCGATCTGTGAACTAAACTGGGGGTGTCAGTAACTTTGTTAACTTTGTTAATGACACCTAGAGCGGTTTGCACAAGGCAGTGTGAACTGCCTGCGGGAGAGGAGCGATGCAGGAACTGGCACTGGAATCTCGCTGGTTCCCACATTGCACTAGTGTGAACCCAGGGTTACAGAGCAAATTTTCCAAGGATGAGGGCTGCTCTCCTGGACTTTGACTGGGAGGGAATATTGGCATCAATGGATACATAACAAAAATGGAATTCTTCAAAGTGACTGTATGTAAGCTCACTGCAAAGTATATTCTCATGGGCAATAAGTTTAAAAGGCTAAAAATAAAACCTATGTTAAAAGTTAAAATGGCTATTAATAATAAAAAAAGAGCTTTTAAAAAATATAAAAATGACGGAACACTATCATCGTTTAAATGTTACAAAGAATATAACAGAATATGTAAAAAGGAAATCAAGGAGGCAGAAATTCAAAAGGAACGTCAGATTGCAAAAGATAGTAGGACAAACCCCAAAACATTCTTCAAATATATTAATAATGAAAAGGTCAATTCTGAGCATGTAGGCCCTTTACAGAATAATCTAGAGTGGGTGACTGGGGACAAAGAGAAAGCAAATGTATTGAATACTAGACATGTGCGATTAGTTTCGTACAAATTCGTAATTCGTACGAATTTTTCGAAATTCGTACGAATTTACGAATCCGTAGTACGAATTTTTTATAATACGAATTCCGTACGGAATACGAAATTCCGTTTACGAATTTCATTGCCGAAATTATTCGAATCCGACTACCAAATATCGAATTTCAACTAATATGAAAGAAATTATTATAGCGGATATAACGAATGAATTCGAATGAATTTGAATGATTCGAATGACAAAGTCTAATTTTTGCAGGAAAAAAAAGCTATTTAAAATCACTCGCGGCTATTGCCGGCAAATTAATTGTCGGCTCCGTAACACAGAGAACAGTCATTCATTGATATAAAAAAAAAAGCGTAGGGGTCCCCCCAAATTCATAACCAGGCCCTTCAGGTCTGGTATGGATATTAAAGGGAACCCCAGCCAAAAAAATAATGGCGTGGGGTCCCCCCCACCCCCCCAAATATCCATACCAGACCCTTTATCCGAGCACGCAACCTGGCAGGCCGCAGGAAAAGAGGGGGGGCGAGAGCGCCCCCCCTCCCGTGTGAACCGTACCAGGCCACATGCCCTCAACATTGGGAGGGTGCTTTGGGGTCCCCCCCAAAGCACCTTGTCCCCATGTTAATGAGGACAAGGGCCTCATCCCCACAACCCTGGCCGGTGGTTGTGGGGGTCTGCGGGCGGGGGGCTTATCAGAATCTGGAAGCCCCCTTTAACAAAGGGGACCCCCAGATCCCGGGCCCCCCCTGTGTGAAATGGTAAGGGGGTGCAAAAGTACCCCTACCATTTCACCAAAAAAGTGACAAAAATGGTAAAAATGACAGCAGACGGTCTTTGACAATTCCTTTATTAAAATCTTCTTTCTTCTGGTCTTCCTTCTTTCTCTCTTCATCCTTCGGTTTCTTCATCTTCTCCTTCCGGCATCTTCTTCCATCTTCTTCTTCCTCCGATCCACTTCTTCTTGCTCCGGTCTTCTCGTCCTTCTCATCCGGCATCTTCTTCCATGGCGTCGGCGTCTGTTCTCGGGCCGCTCCTCGCAATGGGAGGCTCCCGCTGTGTGAGGCTTCGCTCCGGCTGACAGGTCTTTTATAACGGAGGGCACCTGGTGACCCCGCCCCCTCTAACGCGCGGGGACGTCATAGGGAATTCCCTATGGCTTTCCCCATGACGTCAGAGGGAGGTGGGGTTACCAGGTGCCCTCCGTTATAAAAGACCTGTCAGCCGGAGCGAAGCCTCACAGAGCGGGAGCCTCCCATTGTGAGGAGCGGCCCGACAGAAGAACAGACGCCGACGCCATGGAAGAAGATGCCGGACGAGAAGGACGAGAAGACCGGCGCAAGAAGAAGCGGATCGGAGGAAGAAGAAGATGGAAGAAGATGGAAGAAGATGCCGGAAGGAGAAGATGAAGAAACCGAAGGATGAAGAAAGGAAGAAGGAAGACCAGAAGAAAGAAGAAAGAAGATTTTAATAAAGGAATTGTCAAAGACCGTCTCCTGTCATTTTTACAATTTTTGACACTTTTTTGGTGAAATGGTAGGGGTACCCCCTTACCATTTCACACAGGGGGGGGGCGGGATCTGGGGGTCCCCTTGTTAAAGGGAGCTTCCAGATTCCGATAAGCCCCCCGCCCGCAGACCCCCACAACCACCGGCCAGGCTTGTGGGGATGAGGCCCTTGTCCTCATCAACATGGGGACAAGGTGCTTTGGGGGGGACCCCAAAGCACCCTCCCAATGTTGAGGGCATGTGGCCTGGTACGGTTCAGGCGGAGGGGGGGCGCTCTCGTCCCCCCTCTTTTCCTGCGGCCTGCCAGGTTGCGTGCTCGGATAAAGGGTCTGGTATGGATATTTAGGGGGGACCCCACACCATTTTTTTTGGCTGGGGTTCCCCTTAATATCCATACCAGACCTGAAGGGTCTGGTTATTGAATTTGGGGGGACCCCTACACTTTTTTTTTTTTTTTTTTATCAATGAATGACTGTTCTCTGTGTTACAGAGCCGACAATTCATTAGCCGCAAGTGATTTTAAATAGCTTTTTTTCCTGCAAAAATGGCACACTGTGCAGGAACAGTTCTCAATATTAGATATACTGAATCTCAAATTCATTCAAATCATTTGAAGCATTCGTTATATCCGCTAATATAATTTTTTCATATTAGTTGAAATTCAATATTTGTAGTTGGATTTATTAATGATTCGTAACGATTCGTAACGATTCGTAACTTGAAATTGAAATTCGATATTTGTAGTTGGATTCAAATTGTTCTCTGTGTTACGAGAACCGACAATTCATTAGCCGCTTTAACGCTTCGTAACGATTCGTACCGATTCGTAACTTTACTAACGATTCGTAAAAAATTTTACGATTCGTACGAAATTCGTATTTCGTACGAATTCGAACGGAATTTCGTACACGAATTACGAATTTTTTTATATACGAATCGGAACGAAACGAAGCAAAACTAATTTTTTGACAGTTCCCATGTCTATTAAATACTTTCTTCAGCTTTGTGTATACAAAGGAGCATGGGGGAGCTCATGTCCATAATGGGAGTGGTATTGACAAATCCACAAATGATCCACAATGGCTCAAAAACTATGTGGTCCAGAAATATTTAGAAAGAATAAAGGTGTTGTTTATTCTAGTTTTTAACTCCTTTATAATTTACTATAGACCATATTCAAAACTTTTGTACCTTTGTTAAGAATTCCTACCTTATTACTTGTACCTTTACATTGTTACATATGTAAAACATATGATTACTGTCAAGTTTCAGCATATTTTTGTACTCTTTTTGTACCACCTTTTGCACTCAATAAAATAGTTTGTAAACAAAAAAAAAAAAAAAAAAGAAAGAATAAAGGTGGATAAAGCACCTGGACCAGATGGCATCCACCCACAGATCCTAAAAGAATTGAGCTCTGTTATTTCAAAGCCATTGTTTTTAATTATTAGGGACTCATTAATGATGGGAATAGTACCACTGGGTTGGCAAAGGGCAAACGTGGTGCCTATAATTACAAAGGTAACAAAGTCCTTACCAAGTAACTATAGACCTGTTAGTTTAACTTCTATAGTCGGGGAGATACTACAGAGTATAATAAAAGACGACATAGATGAGTTCTTGCTGGAAAGAAATATTTTAAGCAACAGACAGTATGGATTCATGAAAGACAGAAGTTGTCAAACAAGCCTGATTTATTTTTATGAGGAGGTAAGTAAAATCTTGGACAGAGGGGTGGCCGTGGTATACTTGGATTTTGCAAACGCGTTTGACACAGTTCCCCACACACGACTAATGTGGGGAATGGAGCCGTAACCAAGGAAGACCTGAAGAGCATACTGGCCCACAGAAGCGGACTCTGTCCAGATCAACAGGAAGGGATCTTCCTGCTAATTCATCCTTCACTCTATCAGAGAGGCCATGCAAAAAGGTTGCAACTAGGGCCTCATTATTCCAGCTCAATTCAGCTGTGAGGATACGGAACTGAAGAGCATACTGGCCCACAGAAGCGGACTCTTGACGGAGACGCAAAAGAGCGCTAGCCGCTGAGGAGACACGACCCGGTTCCTCGAAGATATTCCGAAAAAGTTTCAAGAAATCAGACAGGCTAGAAACCACTGGGTCATTCAGTTCCCACAGAGGGGCAGCCCAAGCTAGCACCTCGCCTGACAGGAGGGATATAATATATGCGACTTTCGCCCGATCGGACAGGAAGTTTTGGGGCTGAAGTTCAAAATGAATTGTGCACTGGCTAAGGAACCCCCTGCAAGCCTTGGAGTCCCCAGAGAAACGGGCCGGAGCTGGTAGTTGTAATGAATGTGTGGCTGCGACTGATGCGATAGGTGCAGCAGCAGATAGCGTTTGAGGTTGTTGAACCGGGGGTCCTAATGAGGCCTGAACCCGTTCAAAACGGGATGCCAAATCCTGAAGGAATCGCATCACCTGGGTCTGATGCGATTCTTGGGTCTCAAGTCTGCGAACTAAGCCCTGCAATGGATCATCTGCGGGTAGCAGCACATCAGCTGGGTCCATGGCTGATCAAACTGTCAGGTCACCCTGAGGCCAGGTGACAGGTGCACTCAGTAGGAATTGGAAGTGCACCGCTAGGTAGTGGACCTTAGGACTGACTGCTGCGGATTGTACCCAGGAGATTCAGGACACAGGTCTACTGGATCACTAACACAGATCCCAGTGGGAACTAGAGAACTAGAGCATAGATTCCCCAGGGCGCGGAGTCTAAGAGCCAGCAGGTGTTCGCCAGAGCCTCTAGTGGTGAGGATGGACTTTGCTGCAGTCTGGCTCCAGGTCGCGACCCCCAGGGTCACACAGCTCACGCTCACAGTAGACTACAGGAGAAGGAAGCAGCAGGCTGGAACGACAAGGATAGTAGGGGATAAGGCAGAGGTCAGGGTAAACAGGAACAACAGAGTACACGCCAAAGGTTCAGGGTCACAGGCAGACAGGGGTGGTCGGGGACATGCCAAAGGGTCAAGATCACAAGCAGACAGGAATAGTTGAGAACACGCCAAGGTCGGTAACAGAGACAAACATAGAGCACACGACAAGCAGTAACCAGGAAGTCAAACACACCACGGATACACAATGGTTGATCAGCACCACTGGCTTGCAGTGCACAGGTTAATATAGGGTTCCCTGATAGGGCCTGGGGTGGAGCCATGCTTAGAGGAGAGGTTATAAAACCCACCAGGTGAGAGTGGCTGGCCTCTTAGTTGGAACACATGAGGAGAGGTAAGCAAACAGGGAAAGATTACTGCATAACCATGACACAGAAGTTGTCAAACAAGCCTGATTTATTTTTATGAGGAGGTAAGTAAAATCTTGGACAGAGGGGTGGCGGTGGACGTGGTATACTTGGATTTTGCAAACGCGTTTGACACAGTTCCCCACACACAACTAATGTGTAAGGTAAAGTCTACAGGAAAGATCAATTTGTAAATGGTTAGAAATTCAGAAAGTAGTGGTAATGATTCTTACTCTGAATGTCTAAGGTTATCAGTGGTGTACCTCAAGGTTCAGTGTTCGAGCAAAGACCTTTCTTGTATTAAGAGAGGTATGGACTCCAGAGAGAGAGATATCATTTTGCCCGTGTACAAATCATTAGAAAGACCTCATCTGGAATATGCAGTTCAGTTTTAGGCACCAGTTCTCAAAAAGGATATCGGGAACTGGAGAAAGGGCAGAAAAGGGCAACCAAAGAGGCATGGAGGAACTCAGCTATGAGGCAAGATGTGGAACTGAATATATTCCCTCTTGAGAATAGGAGATTAAGGGGGGATATGATCAACATGTATAAATACATAAGTGGTCCGTATAGTGAACTTGGTTTGAGTTATTCACCTTAAGGTCATCACAGAGGACACTCTTTACGAAAAAAGATTTCATCTCCAAATACAGAAAGGTTTCTTCACCGTAAGAGCTGTGAAAATGTGGGATCAACTCCTTCCAGAGGTGGTTCTGGTCAGTTTAGTAGATTGCTTTAAAAATAGGCCTGGATTTTTTCCTAAATGTACATAATATAACTGGGAAATAACCTTTATAGGTAAAGTTGATCCAGGGAAAATCCGATTGCCTCTTGGGGGATCAGGAAGGAAGTTTTCCCATTGCTGTAGCAAATTGGAGCATGCTTTGCTGGAGTTTTTCACCTTCCTCTGGATCAACCGTGGCTGAAGGATTGTGTATATGGGATTGCATTTTTTTTTTTTTGGTTGAACTAGATGGACTTGGGTCTTTTTTCAACTTGACCAACTATGTAACCTTTTTGAGGCTGTAAAGCAACAAAATGTGATTATTTTAAGGGGGGGGGGGGGTGATCCTTTTCTAGCCTTAGGTTTGGATGAGATAGAAGAACATGACTTTGCAACATACTGATACTGCAGAAAAGTGACATTCTAATTTACTAAAGCTGTTGAAATAAATAAACAGGAATTTTCTTTTCATGTTGGATAACTAAAGTGAACAAGACTTAACTTTCCAAAGTTAACATTCTCTCGTCCTTTGCATACTTCCCAACTTTCTGAAATGGGACAGAGGGACACCTATTAGCAAAAGTATGTAGGCATAAGGCACACCCCCTGCCACGCCCCCCTTAAAGGATAATTGTACAAAAAAATCATTGGTTAAACCCACAAATGCTTTTTGTTTACCACTACTATTCCTTTATATTGGCTTTTGGAACTTACAAATGCAACAATTTAGAAATTGTATGAAAGGTTTAGAACTGAGGAACTTTTTTTGATAGATAAGTAGTGCAATTTATATACAGCTACATAGATCAAACCAAAATGAGGGACAAATGAGGAGGAAAGAAGGACAGAGGGACATTGTTTCCGAATGAGGGACAGTCCCTCGGAATCAGGAAAAGTTGAGAGCTTTGCTTTAGTAAATCAGACTCACCATGTTCTATGTACATGATGGGTCTACTTTTTGATAATTACCCCTCTATACAGAAGTTTGGAACCTGTATAATGTGTGTCTCATTTTGGGTAATGTAAATTAAATATTATTGTTATTACACACATGAGAAACTGGATAAATCTACTGTAAAATCCTCTTCCAGATTTTAGGGAAAGCCTAAGCTAGTGTTCACATTCTCATTGTATTCAGCCTCCATGCATGACTGGAGAACAAGCACTTACCAAAGCGAGCATCTTTATGAAGTGTTTCAGATTTCTTTGCTATGAGTAATGTTTAGGCTATTTTTATGTGTGACTGCATTTGTTACTGTGTGTAATTACATGTTTAAATATGGCTACTATGCTTTCTTCTGAGCGTTCCTGTATGAATAAGTTAACCTTAAACATAAGGAAACAAATTTATTTATGATTTTTGGACTTTCTTTTTTTCATGGTTATTATTATTATTATTATTCAGGATTTACTGTATATAGTGCCAACAGTTTTGTTACATTTTTACACCTTCATTAGCTAGGGACGCTGCAGCTTAAAGGGGTTGTAAAGGTTTGTTTTTTATTTTCTAAATAGGTTCCTTTAAGCTAGTGCATTGTTGGTTCACTTACCTTTTCCTTCGATTTCCCTTCTAAATGTTTTTTTTGCTTTGTCTGACTTTCACACTTCCTGTTTCTCCTCAGTAAACTTCACACCATCATCCGAGCGGTGTTTAGTCAGCCAGAACAGCTTATCGAACAGCTTACTGAGGAGGAACAGGAAGTGAGAAATTCAGACAAAGTAAACAAATAAAAAAAAACATTTAGATGGGAAATCGAAGGAAAAGGTGCGCTCAAATTTTTTCCAACGGAAAAAGCCCGCTAGAGCCCACACATGATCGGATTTTCCAACAACATAGTACGACCAGACTTTCTCCATCAGAATATCCCACCGTGTGTATGGGGCATGAGAGAGCTGAAGATCAGACCAATATCCAGGGTTGTTTGTAAGAAGTCCAGAAAGTTGTGGACCTGAGTATAGAAACAGGAGAAGTCAGAGGCAGCCATAACTGGACACACTTTACTCAAATACTATTGTAAACTATTTTAGTGCACCATCTTTCTGGGGTAAAGATATCAGCTTAGAGAAACCGTCAATAATTGGAGGATAAACAAGTATGGAATATTGCAGCCTGTAACAGATCTCATCTCAAAGATAGAGGTACTGAGTTCTGATAACTGAGTTTGAAGCAAAAGAGGGAACCAAGGGCTGTTTGGCCATTAGGGAATTAACAGTACAGTTTATGTTGTTTTTAACAGTAGTTTTAAAAATCTATATATGATGAGGACTGTCAGGAAAGAATACAGCTTAGGAAACATCACCTGATCTGTCACAACATCTACTTCCAGGATTTTCTGGCCTAGGCCCCTTATGAAAAAAATTTCAGCTTGCAATTGTAAGGAGATGTGAACAGATATACAGTAACACTGGAAATTCTATGCAGAGACAGAATCCACTTGAAGGAGCCTGGATGTAAAGATCAATCGTTGTCCAATAGAGACACGGAATATGTAGTTCTCCTAGAAGTCCTGTATCCTTGGCATGTAGATTGCTGAAATGTTGGAGAGACTCCTCTCTGCCTAGGTCATGATCTACTCTACCTGTCTCACGAGACTAATGCTGCATACACACGGTCGGAATTTCCGATGGAAACAGTCCGATGGGAGCTTTTCATCGGATTTTCCGACCGTGTGTATGCCCATCGGTCTTTTTCTGTCGGAATTTCCGACGGACTTTGGATTGAGAACCTGTTCTTAATTTTTCAGACGGAAAACCTTTCTATCGGATTTTCCGATCGTGTGTATGCAATTCCGACACGCAAAATTCTGACGCATGCTCGGAAACAATTCAACGCATGCTCAGAAGCATTTAACTTCCCTTTTATAGTGCAGTCAAACGTTTTTAAGGCGTGGTGTGACCGTGTGTAGGCAAGACAGTTTGAGCGAAATTCCGTCGGAATTCCGATGGGAAAACCATCAGAGCTTTTTCCGACCAGAATTCTGACCGTGTGTACGCGGCATAAGGCTGTTGGTTCCAACTTGTCTCTTGATATAGTACACCACTGTCACATTGTCTAGTCTCATTGAGACTAAAGAGCCTAGTGACAGTTGACAAAAGGCATGGGGAGCCAAAGGCTTGCCAGAAATCTGAAATGTTTGAGACAACTTCCAGAACAGGGAAGTTCTATTGACTTTTGGCCACTGTATGGCAGCTGTGAAGATTTTCTACTACATCCACCACCACCACAGGTTTCTAATCATTGTCGATAAAATATGAATAGCTTGGTGCATGTTCACTGTTGGAAAAAAAGCCTTCTGGAAAGGGGGCCTCATCCACTGAGCCCATTTAATATAGGGATAGGAGAGACCAATACCCTGATCTTCATCAGGCATGCAGACTCTGATGGGTGAAGAGAGGGAAGCCAGGACAATCCAACGCCTTTTCACCGGAATGTTCTCTAGGAGCAGATATTGCATATTTTGACCCATGATTAATTAGGCTCCAATTTAGACAAGATTTGTTGTGGGGATCAAATGACATTTTCTTGATTTGCTAGCCAGCCAAACACCTGTAGCAGTCATATAAAGCTACATAATATCTCAAACTACAGAGAAAAAGAGGTACATCCAAAGAAAAGAGGAAATAGATCTTCTGAGCAACAATACACAATAGACACAACAGAGAGTAGAAACAATAGTCCTGGGGACAAATTATACTTGTTACAACGTTTAGCCCTGTCCAGCCGCAGCCTGCCTAAGACTTTCAAAGGTTGCCTGCAGTAGGGTTGGGTGCTGCGCCAGTCTCTCACGGGCACAATAAAGAGCTGGGAGGAATGCACTGCAACTAAATGCCCCTGTGTGCAAGGAGCCTTAGAACTGCTTCTCTCCCCATATAATGTATGAGAATTTAAAATCAGCAGGTCAACTGCTGGCTAACTGCACCTTCAATAAATTCTGAATGATCCCAGATGCACCTCAAACATTTGTCAAAAGCACGCTATATTTACTAATTGTAGCCCATTGATACAGGCCCTAAGGACAATCAATGACGGGGACAATGGGGACAGGACAGTTTGTGAGACAATAGAGTGATCTCAGAGCGGGAGAGGACACACTAATACAGCATCTTTATACAGTATTTGAGTGGCTTGTTTACAGAGTGGTGCGCTCAAAGCACCTATTAAATTTGAGTACCCTAATATAGGGAATATTGTAATTTTAAATAAAACTTTTAAAACGGTAATACACTATCCAGTTTCCTCTGTTTTCCATATGAATATTATTTCAAGCAACCTTCCAAGGATCTGAATGCTGACCATAAACCCAGAGGTGGTTTAAAAGCGCGTTTTGACCGAGCTTATGTTGCAAGGTCACACGCTCTAAGGTGAGTACATACTCAAGGGGGAGCACAAGAGTGGACACGAACACTTTACTGTTTCATCATCTGTTTTATCATCTGCAATGAGTACCAGAAGAATGGAGTAGTTATGGATGGACTTTATGCTGCGATTTTGTGGACATAGATTAATGCGTGAATTAGTTTGGCACAAGAGCACTTTAAACACGGTTCACTTTATTTCTATATTGATTATTGTATATTGATGCACTTTTATATAGATTTATGTAAATTACAGGTTGTCACTGCAATTATTGCATTTATCGCACAGGGTTGCATATTTCTCTATTGCATATGAATGCAACATGTGTATATAGAGGTGTGTATGCTACACAGGTTGACATTGAGAGTATCGCATAGGATTGCAATTTTTAATTGTTTATGATCGCTATTTTAATCGCATAAGATTTCAATAATATGTTCACTAGATTTTTTACATAGGAATGGAATATCTCACTACCAATATTTAACTGCAGTCGGTAATATTAGGATTGAGTACGATTATCATTTGATTACATTTGGATAGAGCAGCATTATATTGGTATTTTATTTTTTATTTTTCAATTTTCAAAACTTTGTGACAAAAGTGAGATCTGCAAAATACTCAATATGCCTCTCAGCAAATAGCTTGGGGTGTCTACTTTACAAAATTGGTTCATTTGGGGGGGGGGGGGGGTTGTGCTATCTGGGCATTTCATGGACTTCGTAACTGTGATAGGTAGTGAGGAGTGAAATCAAAAATTTACACCCTTAGAAATTCTGAAGGCGGTGATTGGTTTTCGGGGGCCTAAAAAGGTAGACTCCCAAAAAGTCTCACACATGAGGTATCCCCGTACTCAGGAGAAGCAGCAAAATGTATTTTGGGGTGTAATTCCATATATAACCATGGCATGTGTGAGCAATATATCATTTAGTGACAACTTTGTGTAATTTATTTTTTTCAATGGGCTCAACATGCCTCAGCAATTTCCTTGGGGTGTCTACTTTCCAAAATGGTGTAATTTTGGGGGGGGGGGGGGTTGTACTGCCCTGCCATTTTAGCACCTCATTAAATTAGATAGGCAGTCATAAACTAAAAGCTGTGTCAATTCCAGAAAATGTACCCTGGTTTGTAGACGCTATAACTTTTGCGCAAACCAATAAATATACGCTTATTGACATTTTATTTACCAAAGACATGTGGCTGAATACATTTTGGCCTAAAAGTATGACAAAAATTGAGTTTATTGAATTTTTTTTTATAACAAAAAGTAGAAAATATAATTTTTTAAAAGATTTTTAGTTTTTTTCCATTTATATTGCAAAAAATGTAAATCGCAGATGCAATCAAATACCATCAAAAGAAAGCTCTATTTGTGGGAAAAAAGGACGCAAATTTTGTTTGGGTACGGCATTGCATGACCATGCAATTACCTGTTAAAGCAGCACAATGCCAAATTGTAAAAAGTGCTCTGGATATTGAGCAGCCAAATCCTCCGGGGCTCAAGTGGTTAAAGCACCTGTGCAAGATGAAGGAAAACCTGCAAACATGGCCTGTTGGGGGTACTTAAGGACAGGGTTGAGAAGCACTGATTTAGAGCACAAAACAATCCTATTCTAAATGTGGGCATTTGAGGGAAACCAAGTGAGTGTTAGAACCCCTGCTTGTCTTGTTTAGGTTGGGCTTTGTGTCCCTTTTCTGAAAATTGCCTTCACTTCCTGTCACAGCCAAACAGGAAGTGAGGGTAAATCCCTACCAATGTCTTTCCTTGGAAAGAGAAGAGTTAGCCATGGGACTTTGAGTGAGGTGGGAGAGATATAGGCACCAGTTCACAAAGAAATGTGATAAAGTCAATTTATTAATTACATACTGCTGTATGAACGATTGGGAACAGCAATAAATGTGCGTTACCAGGCATAATAGCCAAATCAACAGCAGAAGTACAAGTAAAAAATAACAATACATTACATTTCATATATATCCATAGAGTGGTAAAATTCATCACGAATAGCTGAGTCAGTTGATACATTTACATAGTATGAAGTAAAAAGTTGTACATATATGATGAAAACAATATGTGAGCCATATTCCACACAACAGAGATACCCAACAAGTATCAACATGTAAGGAGCATTCGTGGTGCCCCAATGGGAAATTTCCAGCCATGTGAGTATATAAAGAGCATCGATGGTGCTCTACGCGTTTCACGAGTCTGTGCTCGCTCTTCAGGGGCAGATGCATAATTATTTTGTCTGAAACAAAAAATAGTAAGTAAATGGGTATATGTTGGTGTTGGGAATAACAAGGACAGGAGGGAAGATAGTATATGGCAAACGGGGTCAGCAAAACAGAGACCCCATACTCACCAAGTCACTGGGCTGAGTCACCAACCGTTGATGTCGTGATAGCGGCAGTAGATGTCCAGCTCGGGAGCTGAGGGGACACGGTGAATGGAAACCGCAGCGGGGGAACATCGGACAGAATGGCATGGACTGGAGCAAGCACTCGGTTAGAGGTCTGGAATATTTGCAGGAATACATCTGAGAGAATTAATATGGAGAAATACAGGGCTTAACAAGGAGGATGGAAAACACCTAGAAGCCAGCGATGGTGTATATATATATATATATATATATATAGCAATTCTAGTTGGAGTGTTGAAATGGCAACCTATTGTGTTCCCTATCCATCCATATGTAAAGGAGTGGCAGATGTATACCATATGCAAGACCACAGTGCAGACCATAAGGAACCGAATCCCGGAGTGGGTTTGGTGTGTGTTTCGCATACACACCTCCCCTCTGACGGCTGGCGTCTCTGACGCCAGCTCGTCAATCTCCGTACATGACGCTGGGGGCAGGGTGTCTGGGGCCGCCGCGGGTATATCTGGTGGTTTGGCGTGGCTGTAGCTGGCATTCGGTTCCTTATGGTCTGCACTGTGGTCACAGGTAGGGGAGTCTATCTATCATGCTTGGGGAAGCTCAGTACGATTTCAAGTAATATATTAACTTTTCTACATTCATTGTGTGTATGCTATTATTCGTGCACACACAATGGAGTTTTACTCCAACTTATTATCACTGTTTTCCTTCCCCCCTCGAGCCCCCGAGCAGACACTAACCATCCTCCCTGGTTATATATACTCATTGTTTATTGTACATGGTATACATTTGCTATTTCCTTATACACAGATTAATATGGCACACAATAGGTTTACATCTTATATGCCAAGCTATACCTTTATAAATATCTACCTTCTATGCTTCCTATGTGTTTTCCACTCCCTTTTGAAGCCCTATGCTTTGTATGGGATCTCATTTATCATGCTTGGGGGTGTGACTATTATAACTTTAGACAATATAGTAATCTATCTACATCCAGTGTGTGGGTGCTATTATTCACGCACACACATTTGAGTTTGTTTATTTAAATTTACTATTATTACCTCTTCCTACACCTTATAGCCCCCCCAGCATACACCATTTACTCTCCCCGGATACATCTTGCATATGGTATACATCTGCCACTCCTTTACATATGGATGGATAGGGAACACAATAGGTTGCCATTTCAACACTCCAACTAGAATTGCTATATATACAGTGGCGTGAAAAAGTGTTTGCCCCCTTCCTCATTTCCTGTTCCGTTGCATGTTTGTCACACTTAAGTGTTTCGGAACATCAAACCAACTTAAACAATAGTCAAGGACAACACAAGTAAACACAAAATGCAATTTGTAAATGAAGGTGTTTATTATTAAAGGTGAAAAAAAATCCAAACCATCATGGCCCTGTGTGAAAAAGTGATTGCCCCTAAACCTAATAACTGGTTGGGCCACCCTTAGCAGCAACAACTGCAACCAAACGTTTGCGATAACGTGCAATGAGGCTTTTACAGCGTCCTGGAGGAATTTTGGCCCACTCATCTTTGCAGAATTGTCCTAATTCAGTTACATTAGAGGGTTTTCGAGCATGAACGGCCTTTTTAAGGTCATACCACAACATCTCAATAGGATTCAGGTCAGGACTTTGGCTAGGCCACTCCAAAGTCTTCATTTTGTTTTTCTTCAGCCATTCGGTGGTGGACTTGCTGGTGTGTTTAGGATCATTGTCCTGCTGCAGAACCCAAGTTCGTTTCAGCTTGAGTACACGAACAGATGGTCGGACATTCTCCTTCAGGATCTCTTGGTAGACAGCAGAATTCATAGTAACTTTTATCACGGCAAGTCTTCCAGGTCCTGAAGCAGCAAAACAGCCCCAGACCATCACACTACCACCACCATATTTTACTGTTGGTATAATGTTCTTTTTCTGAAATGCAGTGTTCCTTCTACGCCAGATATACTTGGACACACACCTTCCAAAGAGTTCCACTTTTGTCTCATCGGTCCACAGAATGTTGTCCCAAAAGTCTTGGGGATCATCAAGATGTGTTGTGGAGAAATTGAGACGAGCTTTGATGTTCTTTTTGCTCAGCAGTGGTTTTTTCCTTGGAACTCTGCCATGCAGGCCATTTTTGCCCAGTCTTTTCCTGATGGTGGAGGCATGAACGCTGACCTTAACTGAGGCAAGTGAGGCCTGCAGTTCCTTGGACGTTGTTGTGGGGTCTTTTGTGACCTCTTGGATGAGTCGTCGCTGCGCTCTTGGGGTAATTTTGGGCGGGCCGGCCACTCCTGGGAAGGTTCACCACTGTTCCATGTCTTCGCCATTTGTGGATAATGGCTCTCACTGTGGTTCACTGGATTCCCAAAGCTTTGGAAATGGCTTTATAACCCTTTCCAGACTGATAGATCTCAATTACTTTCTTTCTCAATTGTTCCTGAATTTCTTTGGGTCTCGGCATGATGTGTAGCTTTTAAGGATCTTCTGGTGGACCTTACTGTGTCAAGCAGCTCCTATTTAAGTGATGCCTTGATTGTGAACAGGTGTGGCAATAATCAGGCCTGGGTGTGGCTAGAGAAATTGAACTCAGGTGTGGACAACCACAGTTATAGTATGTTTTAACAAGGGGGGCAATCACTTTTTCACACAGGGCCATGATGGTTTGGATTTTTTTTCACCTTTAATAATAAACACCTTCATTTACAAATTGCATTTTGTGTGTTTACTTGTGTTGTCCTTGACTATTGTTTAAATTGGTTTGATGTTCCGAAACACTTAAGTGTGACAAAACATGCAAAGGAACAGGAAATGAGGAAGGGGGCAAACACTTTTTCACACCACTGTATATATATATATATACACCATCGCTGGCTTCTAGGTGTTTTCCATCCTCCTTGTTAAGCCCTGTATTTCTCCATATTAATTCTCTCAGATGTATTCCTGCAAATATTCCAGACCTCTAACCGAGTGCTTGCTCCAGTCCATGCCATTCTGTCCGATGTTCCCCCGCTGCGGTTTCCATTCACCGTGTCCCCTCAGCTCCCGAGCTGGACATCTACTGCCGCTATCACGACATCAACGGTTGGTGACTCAGCCCAGTGACTTGGTGAGTATGGGGTCTCTGTTTTGCTGACCCCGTTTGCCATATACTATCTTCCCTCCTGTCCTTGTTATTCCCAACACCAACATATACCCATTTACTTACTATTTTTTGTTTCAGACAAAATAATTATGCATCTGCCCCTGAAGAGCGAGCACAGACTCGTGAAACGCGTAGGGCACCATCGATGCTCTTTATATACTCACATGGCTGGAAATTTCCCGTTGGGGCACCACGAATGCTCCTTACATGTTGATACTTGTTGGGTATCTCTGTTGTGTGGAATATGGCTCACATATTGTTTTCATCATATATGTACAACTTTTTACTTCATACTATGTAAATGTATCAACTGACTCAGCTATTCGTGATGAATTTTACCACTCTATGGATATATATGAAATGTAATGTATTGTTATTTTTTACTTGTACTTCTGCTGTTGATTTGGCTATTATGCCTGGTAACGCACATTTATTGCTGTTCCCAATCGTTCATACAGCAGTATGTAATTAATAAATTGACTTTATCACATTTCTTTGTGAACTGGTGCCTATATCTCTCCCACCTCACTCAAAGTCCCATGGCTAACTCTTCTCTTTCTATGTATTTCAGGGATGGAGTTGGTAGAGTGGTTATGACAGTCCTTATTTTTCTTTTATGTCTTTCCTTGGGGACACACAGGTCAATCTAACTAGTATTCCCGTTAGGCAAATTGCACTTTAGCACTTTGTTGTGTACACCCCACATTATTAGGTATTTTGGGGTTTATTAAAGGCAAATCCACTCTGCAATACAAGTGTACTCGCTGTAAATCTGAGGTGAAGCACTGGTGATTTTATCATTCAATCATGTAGAAGCAAAGATGCTGTTTTTTTCCTTGCATGTCCCCCTCGGATCTCCAGCAACTGCACTTCCAAGTGCACTTGTAGTGTAACGTGGATTTTCCTTTAGTAAATAAACTCAAAAGTCTCCAAGATACCTAATAATTTGGGGTGTACACAGCAAAATGCTAGAGTGCAATTTACCTAATAGAGAAGCTATTTAGATTGACCTGTGTGTCCCCAAGGAAAGACATTGGTAGGGTTTTACCCTCACTTCTTGTTTGGCTATGTGACAGGAAGTGAATACATTTGAAGGAGAAACTGGCAAATTTGGGAGTTGTCTTCACCCTATCAGAGGTGCAGCCATCCAACAAACTCACAAGATTTATAATCTCTCTGCACTCTATCCCCAAGCAAAAATAAGAAAGGATTTAATTTAGTTTAACTTTGCAAGACACATTCCTACGTTCAACTGTGATGCACATCAAAGGCCCATTTAGACCTTGTTTAATAGAAAACACCAGTTGCCTTTCACTAGAAGCATTTGTTAGTCCAGTCCTGGAAATCTGCATCTGCTTTACTATTATTTTCCCTAAAAATTGGGTTCCTGAAGTTAGATGCGCAACTGCTGTATGCACGCAGGTATGTACCCGTGGCACATATATGGTTCCCGGAAGCGGTGGCCAGCACACAGGAATGACATCACGCCCCTCCAGGAAGTTGCTTGTACTGCTGCTAATCTTCCCACCACCATGCCCCGCTCACGGTTCTCTGAGGAAAAGATGATCCTTATTTGAAAATTAAGAAACATTTTTTTAAACATGGGGTGGTATTTGTGTGGGTCCCTAACACACATTTAAGGGCCAATATAGACAGGATCTGATTTACCTACCAGCAAGTTTGGGAGGAAACCCACGTAGGCACAGGGAGAACATGCAAACTCCTTGCAGATGGTGTCGCAGGCGAGATTTGAACCAGAAACCCTTTTAGCTGTTAGGTGAAAGTGCTAACCACTACACCACTGTGCTGCCCAAATATATATCTGTAGATGTAGGTTCTTGTGTCCACCAGCAGAGAGAAGTTGGGTAGATGCCACACTCCCAATTCTGGAGGCATAATATTGGTCTAGCACAGGGGTCTTCAAACTATGGCCCTCCAGTTGGAACTACGATTCTGATCATGCCTAGTCATGTCTGTGAATGAGTTTTACAATGCCTTATGGGATGTGTAGTTCCCGCAACAGCTGGAGAGTCGTAGTTTGAAGATTCCTTATGACTCTAGCATGTCTTGAAAAAAGGTAGTTTCTCATGTGCCTTGTATAATGCCCAAGAAATATCATTAGGAAAATACAAGTGGGTCATGGCACATCTACATTCCAAATTTGGCACTTAAGATTGTCATGCACTATGCAATCTGATTGGCCAATCTCTGTACAACTCGATATTTCGACAAAATAGGTAATAGGAAGATGCACTTGAACAATTAATTCAAATTATAGGAAATCAAACAGTCTCTGGCACTAAATCTAATTTTTAATATCTAACTGATTGCAGTGTATGGTCACCTTTAAAAATCAAGATCTGAAAATATAAATTTATTGGGTTTAGAAACACTTCTCTGATCTTTGTAATGTATTGAAAGATTTGGGTAAAAATTGAAAAAAAAAAAACATTTCAAAGATATATTAGAATTAATAGGAATGAGATTAGCATCAAAGGGGTTAATTAACTGAGAACACCTACTAATTCCCTAATAGGGATGAGCCGAACACCCCCCTGTTCGGTTCGCACCAGAACCTGCGAACAGACCTAAAGCTCATGTGAACTTTAGAACCCTATCAAAGTTTATGGGACTCGAACGTTCAAAATCAAAAGTGCTAATTTTAAAGGCTAATATGCATGTCATTGTCATAAAAAGTGTTTGGGGACCAGTTTTTTCAGGAGCAGTGATTTTAATAATGCTTAAAGTGAAACAATAAAAGTGTAATATTCCTTTAAATTTCGTACCTGGGGGGTGTCTATAATATGTCTGTGAAGGGGCTCATGTTTCCCATGCTTAGAACTGTCCCTGCACAAAGTGTGATTTTTGCAGGAAAAAAAGCTATTTAAAATCACTCGCGGCTATAATGAATTGCCGACTTCCGTAATACAGAGAACAGTCATTCATTGAAAGTCATTGATAAAAAAAATAAAATAAAAAAAAAGCGTGGGGGTTTCCCCAAATTCAATTACCAGGCCCTTCAGGTCTGCTATGGATATTAAGGGGAAACCTGCGTCAAATAAAAAAAAAAAAAATTACGTGGGGTTCCCCCTAAATATCCATACCAGACCCTCCAGGTCTGGGATGGATTTTAAGGGAAACCCCACCAAAAAAAAAAATGGCGTGGGGTCCCCCCAAAATCCATACCGACCCTTATCCGAGCATGCAACCTGGCAGGCCGCAGGAAAAGACCCGCTGTGTGAGGCTTTGCTCCGTCTGACAGCTCTTTTATAACGGAGGGCGGGGCCACCTGGTGACCCCGCACCCTCTGACGCACGGGGACGTCATCGGGACTTCCCTATGGCTTTCCCCATGACGTCAGAGGGGGGTGGGGACGGCCCCCGCCCCCCTCTGACGTCAGGCAGAAACCATAGGGAAGTCCCCATGACGTCCCCGTGCGTCAGAGGGGGGCGGGGTCAGCAGGTGAGGACCACCTCATTTGGACTTCTTTAAATAGTTTGGACTAAACCTATCCTATTTGAGCCTGACCCTGGACTCTATACAATATTTAAAATTCACATTTTTTATAGATTCACTTCATTTAATTATTCATTATTTATTGTGCATTGTCACTTATTTTGTGTGTTTAGTTGCATTTACACACTTAATTATCTAGCGCTACACTATTTTCCGTCACATTTTGCCTACTTTGTTTGTTTGAGTGTTGGCTGCTTTATTTTCACCTTGTCTTTTATCATTGTGATACTTTATTTTAGCGCAGTGTTTTCCCCCCTTTTACAATCCTGAAAAAAATAGGCTTTTAAAATGAGCACTTGAGATTTCTCCCATAGAATTGTACAGGGTGCTCGCGGCTTTTCGAATTTGCCACGAATACCCCAAATTGTTCGCTGTTCGCTGAACAGGCGAACAGGCAATGTTCGAGTCGAACATGAGTTCGACTCGAACTCGAAGCTCATCCCTATTCCCTAACAAGACACATCCAATGAGATGAAATCAACCAATTGTATTGGGTGTGCGCTATTATCAATGAGAAAACCGCAGCTACCCTAGCACCAGTTGCAGTTTACATATTTATGTTCGGTTACTGACTTTTCCAGCGCACCAATTAAGGTATGAACTGGCGCAGCGTATTAATTTTAATAAATCACCCCCATAGTATGTAGTACATATATCTAGTGTGTTTCATTTTGTGACACTACTTTTCACATTTTTTAACCCCTCCAGTGATAATCTATTTTATCTATTCCACAAAATGTTAAAGGACTAGGGTCTTTATTGTGAGAGAGCCTAAAATGGTTGGAAACACTATGTTTCCTAAACCCATTCTTTATATTGTTAAGGTGCTCAACCACTCTGACTCCCAATTTTTGTGTATTGCAGCCGCATGGACAGGACAAGAGGTATGTTACGTGAGTGCTCTGACAGGTGATACATTTTTTATTAATTTGAGTAACATTGGATTGAAATACCATTGTTTTTCTACTTCTATTTTTTATTATACTGCATGGCTTACACTTACCACATGTATAGAACCCTTTATGATCTAAAGAGGTCCCTAGATTTTTAGGAGAGTCAGATACATTATGTACCAGCATATCCCTCATGTTTGGTGCCGATTAGCAGGGTATTACCCCTTAGTAGGACATGCCAATGTTTGCATACCACTTTTTCAAAATCTTTGTAGTTGCTATTATAATTAGTGAGGAAAATTATGGCATGATCATTCCTTTTCCGGTTTTTGTCCTTCAACAAATCAACTCTTTCCATATTTTGTACTTTATATTTTATCTCCTGCAGAGGGGGTCCTTATACCCTTTGGACTTGAATCAATGAGCAAGTCAGCCTGGTTGCTGAATTACTTCTTTTCTGTGCAATTCCAATGAAGTCTCATCAGTTGTCCCTTGGGGATACCCCCAATCCACTTAGGGTGGTGACAACTATGAGTGGGAATATACCCATTATGGTCTGTTGCCTTAAAAAACATTTTAGTACACAGCTTATTCTCTCTTTTATATAACACCAGATCCTAAAAATGAATTTGATTTCAATCCCAACCACCTGTAAAGATGATATTATATGCATTAATATTAATTTCTTCTAGATTAACTCTCCTCCGTGCCTTTTCGAACAATTACCACATCATCTATATACCGTTTGTAAATGTGCATATCTTTTCCCGGTTTTCCAAAGATCTCCTCCTGCTCCCACTTACTAAGAAAAATGTTTGCCACACTAGTTGCATACTTGGTCCCTATGACAACCCCCTTGTGTTGGCGATAAAAACTCCCATCAAGCCAGAAATAATTACTACTCATGGCAAAATCAAGGGCCGTGTGTAACGTATATCACAGTTTAACCCACAGGTTTGTAACAGCAGCTGCTTTTAAATACAGCATTTATCTGAAGAACCACATTTGGAGTTATCGGTGGCGCAGGTGTATATATACACTAGTATATATAATTTTACACACACACTGTTTTGTTATCTGCTGGCATGTAAGTGCATTACTTTCAATAAAAGTCCTGTTGTTAAGATTTTACACTATTGTGGCATTTTATCGCTTGTTGGGGTATGCCACTTGGTGCTTCCACTTGGAACAAGATGCTGATTAACAAATGGTTATGGAGCATTTGAGATACAAGAGCCTTCTTTGACCCACTGTAATAGGTGGTCAATGCTGTCTGGTAAGAGCACATCCTTAGATTGGTGGTGGTTTTATCACAAGGTGGAGGATTCTGTTGGTGATTCAATGGTCAAGATACCTGCTTACTAATTTATGTCACGTTGGTGACTCATGGACTCACTGTTTTTGTTTATTAACATATGAATTTAAGCGGAACACACTTTTTTTATACATTCCTATTTGTGACAATATCTCACTAGAGTTGTGCAGCTGTTTATTTTGTATTTGTTATCACAAGTGCAGTTTATTTTTGTTTTTTCATTATAATGATAGGCTACCATTCCATTGTAGCTCTAGCTGTATGTTTAGGGTTGTTGTCGTCCTGCTGGAAGGTAAATCTCGGCCCCAGTCTCAAGTCTTTTGCAGACTCTAACAGGTTTTCTATTTGATTTGATTTGATTTGATATTGGATTTGTATTGCGCCGAATGCGCTCCATTAGGAGCGCGTCTAGGCGCACCGAGACCCTAAAATCCTAAATCTAAAAGTTGAGATTTCAAATAGAATGTTAAAAGAACAGAGCCTAGGGTGCCCAATATTAAAGAGGTAAAGTAAAACAGAAAGAAACCTGGGGGGGGGGGGGGACTAAACCCTCCAGATGGGGGAAGAAAAAGAGCATGCAAAATCCATGTTTTTTGCACGATTCCTATTCTTCATCAGATTATCCGTAGGCCTGGATAAAGAGGAAGGTTTTTAAACCCTTCCTGAAACTCAGGAGGGAGGGTAAGGACCTTAGAGACGCTGGAAGGAAGTTCCACAGCTCATTGCCTATTGTAACCAGGCGTCTGTTACCAGTAAATGTTAGCCTGCTGATTGTTGGTTCTGTGAGAAGTAAGTTAGCCGATCGGAGTGGTCTTAACGGTACGTAGTGAGAGGCCCATTTAGACAGATAAATTGGGCCCAGTTTCCGGTGTGCCCTATACATATAGCACATTGCCTTGAATAGTACTCGCTTGGCGATAGGAAGCCAGTGCAGTTTTTCCAGCACGGGAGAGATGTGGTCTGTTCTGGCGCATCCGGAGACCAGGGAGCAGCTTGATTCTGAGTCACTTGCAATTTTCTTTGCCACTTCAAAGGAAATCCAAGAAAGAATATGTTAGAGCAATCCAACCGGGAATGTACAAGGCCCTGTACGAGAGTTAGCCGTTTTTCGTGCGAGAACAGATCTTTAATTTTCCGGAGTCTCTGTATATTGAAGTTGGAGTTTTTGATACAGAGTTTAGCGTGAGGTATAAATGACAGGCAGGAATCAAAGATGATACCTAGGTTCCTAACCTGTTTCGCTGGCGTTGGGATGGGGCAGAATGAAGTGGGCCAGGCCAAGAGAAAATTGGTGGTTGATTGAGGGCCCACCAGCATCAAGTTAAGATTGACCTGTATTTGGCTCCATCCATCTTCCCATCAACTCTGACCATCTTCCCTGTCCCTGCTGAAGAAAAGCATCACCACAACTTGATGCTGCCACCACCATCACTGTGGGGATGGTGTGTTCAGGACGATGTCCGATGTTAGTTTTCGGCCACACATAACGTTTTGCTTTTAGGCCAAGAAGTTCAATTTTGGTCTCATCTGACCAGAGCACCTTCTTCCACATGTTTGCTGTGTCCCCCACATGGCTTCTCACAAACAGCAAATGGGACTTCTTATGGCTTTCTTTCAACAATGGCTTTCTTCTTGCCACTCTTCCATAAACGCCAGATATGTGGAGTGCACAACTAATAGTTGTCCTGTGGACAGATTCTCCCACCTGATCTTTATTCTAAGCAAAAAAATAGTGATTCTCATTTTAATTTGCACAGCTCTAATTTGAACTGAGATTAAATTACACACAGGTGGACTCGATTTACTAATTAGGTGACTTCTGAAGGCAATTGGTTGCACTAGATTTTAGTTAGGGGTATTAGAGTAAAGGGGGCTGAATACAAATGCACGCTGCACTTTTAAGATATTTATTTGTAAAAAAGTTTGAAAACCATTTATCATTTTCCTTCCACTTCACAATTATGTGCCACTTATTTTTGGTCTATCATATGAAATCCCAATAAAATACATTTACGTTTTTGGTTGTAACATGACAAAATGTGAAAAATTTCATGGGGTATGAATATTTTTTCAAGGCACTGTATGGGCAATCATATATTATCAAGGGACATTCTCAGGTGTCCTGTGTGTTCATTCTTAGGGTATTAGTTCTCAGGTGTCTGGCCTCCAGGTTTAAAGCTTGTTTATGAATAGTATGTGAGTTTCTATAACGGGACGTGGCAGGCTTGTCACCCATATATCAGCAGGGCACTACATCTATTGGGAACCACACTTTATTTACAAGACAATAGTGTGTCTTTTTTATCAGCCTCCCTTTATAGCATATCTGGTGGCTATGAGTTTTTTACTTATGTATGTTTCCCATTATCTCATAGAATGTGTGCATTGTATTTATATGGACCTTCTCCTAAGGAAGTGGCAACATGACATGTGTTTAAGGATTTCTTTACATACCTTTGTATCTAAGCAATTATATTTTGGTAAAAACTGATAACAATTACTGGATATTATAAAGGATACCTTTCCAAAAACTGGTTACATTAACATTGTGCTAATACTTTTATTATGTATATACAATAAAATGTGGCTTTTTTATAGTTGTTTTGTCATACAGTATACTATATACTCTCAGTGTTACAAAGTCCCACAAAGTTCCACATATACTGAGGAGGCTGTAAAGCTTAGAGATTTTTGGGCACATGTCATTAAAGTGATTGTAATGCTTATTTATTTTAATTTTTTTAATTAAAATATCAAACATTTTATACTTACCTACTCTGTGCATTTTTTTTGCGCATAGCAGCCCTGATCCTCCTCTTCTCGGGTACCCTGCAGATGCTCCTGGCTCCTCCCTGCTTCTGAGTGCCCCTATAGAAAGCCGCTATAGCAAGCCGCACATTTGTGGGCTTGCTTCCGAGCCACCCTGTCTGCATCTATTCATACAGACAGGGCAGCTCGGCCCTGCCCCCTGCTCCCTTGGTACAGAATTTGATTGACAGCAGTGGGAGAAAATGGCCCCTGCTGCTATCAGTCTACCCAGTGAGGAGGGAGACAATGGAGAGAGCCACTAGCTGGATGCAGCGCTGAATTGAGAATTAGCTCAGGTAAGTATAATGGGGGTAAGGGGGGAATTCAGTGACATGGAATGTTTTTTTACACTAATAGAATGAGATAGAATGCGTTAAGTGAAAAAAAAAAAAAACTTTAGTTTTTAGAACCACTTTAAGGGTAAAAATTTCAACTAACCCTTTAACTGTGACACTTATCTGAGACTGTAAGGCTAAGTTTACACTGGCATTAAAAGCAGGCGTTTGAAAGGCGTCTATGTACAAGATACAATAGACAGCACTGTGTGCTGTTCACCCTATCAAAACATGAAGCATTAGCTTCAAATTTGAAGTCTCATGTTGAGACAGGAGGCGTTTGAAGCCTTTGAACGCCACCTGTTCAAGTCTATGGTAACCCTTCGCAAATGATCTGCTAAAGCTCATTAACGGGAGTCTAACACCCATACTAACGATATAGGAGCATTTGATAAGCGTTAGAAATGTAGTCAAGTGTGAACAAGCCATTACAATGTTTTATTGTGATTTCTTAGTGCCACAGTAGGGAATGTTCACAGAAATTGTCCTAAGAAAGTACAATGGGGATCCTTGTAGAATTATTTTATTTTATTTTAATTTTATGAATGTTGTGACAGGTTATTTTGTACATGATAATTTTTTAGTTTATATTTTTCTTTTCTTTCTTTTCTTTCTCTACTGGCTTGTGTAGAGTCTGGGGGCCCAGCTCAGTGGCAGGCAAATGGCCCAGCTCAGGAGAGGTCCAGGGACATGTTCAGTAGCAGGCAAGGGGCCTAGCCCAGAATAAGTACAGCTCAGTGGTAAGAAAGGGGCCTGCCTCAAGGGCAGGTATGGGGCCTGGCTCGGGATAAGGCCAGGGGCTTGGCTCAAGGGCAATTCAGCAACCTTAATCCAAAGGAGTCCAAGAGCGTGGCTTAGGAGGTGTCCAAGGTCCTGTGGCAGTCCAGGGGTCAGGCTCAGGAGGAGTCCAGGGGCCTGACATGGGGGCAGGCAGGGAGTGCAGCTCATGAGGAGTCCAGGGGCCCAGGTCTATGGTAGGCTAGTGGCCTGCTTTGAGGGAAGTCCAGGGGCCAGAGTCCAAGTATCCAGTTTGATGATAGGCAAGGGCCCTGGTTTCATGATAGGCAGGAGGCCCAGCTGAGGTCAAGTCCAGGGGCCCAGATTAGAATGAGTCCAGGGCCTGACTCAGGGGTAGGCAAGGGCCCCAACTCAGAAGGAGTGCAGGGACCCTGCTTTATGTCAGGCAAAGGGCTCAGCTTGGGAGCAGTCCAGGATGGTTTAGGGACAGCAAAAGGGTACCCAGCTAGGCATGAGTTCAGGGACAGGCAGGGAGATCAGCTTGGAGACAGGCAAGGGACCCAGCTTGGAATGAGTTCAAGTACCCAGCTCGGTGGCAGACAAGGGCCCAGGTTAGGGATGAGTCTAGGGTTCCAGTGTAGTGGCAGTCTGAGAACCCAGCTTGATGGCAGTCCAGGGGCCTGGCTCAGTGGCGCTCCATTGCTCTGGCACGATGGCAGGTGACTGTCTTTGAATGAGTATAGGGGCTCTGCTCTGTGGCAGTCCAGTGGTCCAGTTCAGTGGTGAACCAGTCGCCTGGCTCAAGATGAATCCCGGGGCCTGGCTCTGTGGCAGACGAAGGGCCCAACTCTGTGATGGGCATGGGAACCAGCTCAGTGGCAGGCCAGAGGTTTAGCTCAGTGGCAGGCAAGGGGTATAGCTTAGTTGTAGACAAGGACCCTGAATCAAAATGAATCTAGAGGCCTGGCTATTTTAAATTCCAGGGCCTGGTTCTGTTGCAATCCAATGGCCCAAGTCAACAATAGGCAAGGGGCCCCAGTCGCTGACAGGCAAAGGTCCTGGCTTGGGATGAGTGCAGGGGACCAGCTCAGGGGAAGTCCAAGGGCCTGAGCTGGTTTCAGTCCAGGGGTCCAGCCTGGAAGCAGGCAAAGGGTCCAGTTCAGGATTAGTCCAGGGGTCCAGCTAGATGGCAGTCCAGGGTCCCAGTTTAGAAGGAACACAAGGGCCTGGCTTGGAAGGCATCCAGTGGCCCCTGCTTGGGGGGATCCTGGACTTTGGTCTGGTAGAAATTCAGAGGTCCAGATTGGGAGGAAACCAGGGGTTTGTCTCAGTGACTGTATAGGGGCCATGCTCAGTGGCAGTACAGGGGCTAAGCTTGGGAGGAATCCAGAGGCCCGGCTTGGGAGGAATCCAGGGGTCTGACTTGGGAAGAGTCCAGGTGCCCAGTTCAGGAACAATCCAGGGGCCTGTCACCAAAATAATATCTGTGCTTGGTTTAAATAAATAAATTAACAAGCAGCCACTTACAATTGTGATACCAGCCAAACAATTAGTGTACAAAGGAAAGCAGCGCTAATTCCAAGAGGTCTATGGAGTGTCCGTTCAGGTCCGCTTAAAAAACTGACAGGCGGACCTGAAGCTGAACGGACCATTTGTGTGAAAGAAGCCTAAGTGAACAGAGAGCCTCTCTCTAAATTGTTCTTAACCACTTCAAGACCAGGACTATTTCTGACATTTGTTGTTTACAAGTTAAAATCTGTATTTTTTGGTAACAAATTACTTCGAACCCCCAAACATTATATATATATATTGTCAGAGACCCTAGAAAATAAAATGGCGGTCATTGCAATATTTTATGTCACACTGTATTCGCGATGCGGTCTTTCAAACTAAATTTTATTGGTAAAAATATACTTCAATGAATTAAAAAAAAATAAACAGTAAAGTTAGCCCAATTTTTTTGTATAATGTGAAAGATAATGCTACGCCGAGTAAATAGATACCTAACATGTCATGCTTTAAAATTGCGCACACTCATGTTAGGTACTTAAAAATCCCCATAGTCGATGCTTTAAAAAATTGTAATGGTTACCTGTTTAGAGTTACAGAGGAGGTCTTGTGCGAGAATTATTGCTCTCGCTCTACCTCACCTGTTTACATTTGTGGGTTCGACTTATGTATAGGGCGCTTAAAAATTTTTTTAGATTTTTTGTTATTTATTTTATTTATTTTTTTTTTTTTTTTACACTGTCCCTTTAAAAAAAATGTTTTATTATTGCTGTCACAAGGAATGTAAACAGGCAGTGACAGGTAATCTTTATGGAGAGATCTGGGGGCCTAAAATACCCCAAACCCCTCCTCTGCACTTGAAAGTATTCATATGCCAAGATCAACGTTTTTGAATACTGATTTTTTTTTTTAAAACTGGCGCCATTGCCTGCTGAGTAAACCAAAAATGTTTATTTGTATATCTGGCACCAAATTTTTTTTTTTAAAACTGGCACCATTGCCTGCCGAGTAAACCAGAAGTGACGTTGTGACGCCGCTTCTGGGATTTCCGTGAATCCGGCTTTGTTCCGGTGTCTGGCCAGCCGACGGACATGATGGCTGGTGGCTCAGGTCTCCTGGTGGGATGACTGTCAGCTCTAAAAAACTGCACTGAGATGATGCCTGCAACTGGATGATGTTGCAAACTCTTTCACACAGTTTGGCTGATTATTTGTTTTAGTATGTACATTTTTAATGTATATATACACAATAGATTATGCTTTTATTGGTTTTTAAATGACTATATGTGTTGATAATTTACCCTGGAGGTATGCGTAAAATCCTGCTTTGTGGTTTCATTTATGCAAGGAGGGACTTTTTTTGTAGCTGTAAGCAGGTTTTGACTATGTTTTCAATTCATATAGGAAATCTTAAAGTGAAAGAGTTGTACAAGCTTTACAGGTCAAGAAATGGTATGAATAATTATTTTTGGTGCCAGATATACAGATAAACATTTTATGACATGGTTTATTTGTTACTAAATATTGTATTCTGCCATAATAAAGCAAATATATAAAAGCAGTGAAGGTTTTTTTGTTAAACACATTTTTCTCTTTTTAATTAGAAACGTTAGGTTTCAATTGACAGGCAGATCTTATAGATGAGATTATCTAAAAGATCTGCCCGACACCACCACATAAGATGATTATTCACACATAACATATGCTGTTAAGCCCCGTACACACGATCGGACTTTCCGACAACAAAATCATGGAATTTTGTTTCCGAAGGGTGTTGGCTCAAACTTGTCTTGCATACACAGGGTCACACAAATGTTGGCCAACAATTATGAACGTAGTGATGTACTACACGTACTACGTGTTTTTTCAGCTCTTTAGCGCCACCCTTTGGGCTCCTTCTGCTAATTTCGTGTTAGGAGAAGTTTGGTGAGTGTTGATTTGCGATTTTCTTTTAGCGTTTTTAATTTACCGCTTTTCATTTCGTGCATTTCTGTTCCTTTCTGAATGGCCGTTCGTCAACCAGACAAGTTGCAGAATCGGAGGAGATAACGTGTTATTTATTATTGGCCTTGGAGTTATTGCTTTGACATAATTTTTTTGGTTGAATAATGATTTGATTTGGTATATTTTCTATATTTTTGGATGCATAGAATGCACTTTTTGGTTAAGTTCTATCGGCAGATAGCATGTCTATTTTTTTTTTTTTTTTTTTTTTTTTTAGTGCACAATAAAAAAAAATGTGTAGAATAATACTTGGCTATGTGTTTTACTTCAAATTACAGTTTGGGAGTAGGCAGGTACATTTTAAAAATACAATGTAAAATTGACAAGGGACACCAACATAGTTTCATCTTTGATTTTAAAAACTACAGGATAATGGTGTTGTGGTAACTTGCACAAATAAAAAAAAAAAAACATACCAATATTATTCTTGATAATACTAGAAAAAAAGCCTTTGAAAATTAGTTTGCAATAACTTCATCAATATCACCAGCAAAGCAGCTTCATTATTATCCCATTAAAGAAGAAGAGAATTGTGAGCTGCATTTAGAGATTCCATAATTTGCCACATCACCAATGTTAATTCTCCATTACAAATGCTAGTTTACAAGACAGACCGCTTCTGGCTCATTCTTGCCTCTGAACATGCGTGTTTGTACTTTGGACTTTTGTCCAACAGACTTGTGTACACACGATTGGAAAATCCGACAACACACATTTGTTGGCGGAAAATTTGGAGACATGCTAGCCAACATTTGTTGGTGGAAAGTCCGTCAACAATTGTCCGATGGAGCATAAACAGGGTCGGATTTTCTGCCAACAGCCTGACATCCAACATTTCCCGTCGAAAATCCGATTGTGTGTACCGGGCTTAAAAGATTTGTTCAAACAGCATTTGCATCAAACAATGATCCTGCGATTGGTCAGAATGCACACAGAGTACTCAGATTGTTATAAGCCATGTAAGTTATTACCCATCTAAAACACAACATACAGTAAATACAGTATCTGTGTTACCATGTTGATTGTATTAAACGCAGTAAACTCTTAGATCATCACAGTCAACAGCAGGTACTATGCCTGCAAAGCACACACTTTAGAAGAGCAGATCCAGCTTTAGATTACAGAGCTATAAACAGCTCTACGTTAATCCGCATTTGTGAAGCCTAAGTAAATTATAAATGTGGCTTCAAGATGTTTCTAGTCACAAAATGAGAAGAACAATCAAAAGTTGCTGCAGGATTAAATACAAATAGCTCAGTGCAGAGTATCTATCTAGCTATCTACACTATATTACCAAAAGTATTGGGGCGCCTTCCTTTACACGCACGTGAACTTTAATGGCAGCCCAGTCTTCTGTTTAGGAAGAGGTTTAGGAGTGTGTCTATGGGATTGTTTGACCATTATTCCAGAAGCGCATTTGTGAGGTCAGGCACTGATGTGGACGAGAAGGCCTGGCTCACAGTCTCCGCTCAAATTCATCTTCTCATTTTGTGCCTAGAAAAGACATGGATGAGCGAGTTTGGGGTGGAGGAGCTTGACTGACCTGCACATAGGGATGAGCCGAACACCCCCCCGTTCGGCTCGCACCAGAACCCGCGAACGGACCTAAAGTCCGTGCGAGCTTTAGAACCCTATTAGTTATAATGGATGCGAACGTTCGAAATTAAAAGTGCTAATTTTAAAGGCTAATAAGCATGTTAATGTCATAAAAAGTGTTTGGGGACCTGGGTCCTGCCCCAGGGGACATGTATCAATGCAAATTTTTTTTTAAAAAAACGGCCGTTTTTTCAGGAGCAGTGATTTTAATAATGCTTAAATTGAAACAATAAAAGTGTAATATTCCTTTAAATTTCGTACCTGGGGGGTGTCTATAGTATGCATGTGAAGGGGCGCATGTTTCTCGTGTTTAGAACTGTCTCTGCGCAAAGTGTCATTTTTGAAAGTAAAAAAGCTATTTAAAATCACTCGCGGCTAATGTGTTATTGACGGCTCCCGTAATACAGAGAACAGTCATTCATTGAAACTCATTCATAAAAAAAAGTCATTGATAAAAAAATAAAAAAAATGAAAATAAAAAGCGTAATAATAACCAGGCCCTTTAGGTCTAGGATGGATATTAAGGGGAACCCCAGCCAAAAAAAAAAAAAAAAATGGCGTAGGGTCCCCCTCAAAATCCATACCAAACCCTTATCCGAGCACGCAACCTGGCAGGCCGCAGGAAAAGAGGGGGGGACGAGAGCGGCCCCCCCTCCCGCCTGAACCGTACCAGGCCACATGCCCTCAACATTGGGAGGATGCTTTGGGGGTCTAAGACCCCCAAAGCACCTTGTCCCCATGTTGATGAGGACAAGGGCCTCTTCCCCACAACCCTGGCCATTGGAAATCAAAAAAGGAAGAACTCCGGACAGCCGCACACCGAGAAAATAAAATCCAAAAAGTTTATTTAAAAGCAAAAAACACTGCAATCCATACACGGCAAAAAAAGGGGGTACAGAGCTGACGCGTTTCGCACCACAACTAGTGCTTACTCAATGCTGATGAGGGAAGGAGAAGATGAAGAAACCGAAGGATGAAGAAAGAAGAAAGATTTTAATAAAGGAATTGTCAAAGACTGTCTCCTGTCATTTTTACAATTTTTGCCACTTTTTTGGTGAAATGGTAGGGGTACTTTTGTACCCCCTTACCATTTCACACAGGGGGGGGCGGGATCTGGGGGTCCCCTTGTTAAAGGGGGCTTCCAGATTCCGATAAGCCCCCCGCCAGCAGACCCCCACAACCAATGGCCAGGGTTGTGGGGAATAGGCCCTTGTCCTCATCAACATGGGGACAAGGTGCTTTGGGGGTCTTAGACCCCCAAAGCATCCTCCCAATGTTGAGGGCATGTGGCCTGGTACGGTTCAGGTGGGAGGGGGGGCCGCTCTTGTCCCCCCCTCTTTTCCTGCAGCCTGCCAGGTTGCGTGCTCGGATAAGGGTCTGGTATGGATTTTGAGGGGGACCCCATGCCATTTTTTTTGGCTAGGGTTCCCCTTAAAATCCATACCAGACCTCAAGGGTCTGGTATGGATTTTGAGGGGGACCCTACGCCATTTTTATTTTTTTTTTGGCTGGGGTTCCCCTTAAAATCCATCCCAGACCTGAAGGGCCTGGTTATTGAATTTGGGGGGACCCCCACGCTTTTTTTTTGTTTTTTATTAATGAATGACAGTTCTCTGTGTTACAGGAGCCATCAATTCATTATCCGCGAGTGCTTTTAAATAGCTTTTTTCCTGCAAAAATGACACTTTTTTGCAGGGAAAGTTCTAAGCACAGGAAACCTGCCCCCCTTCACAGGCCACCTATAGACACCCCCCAGATGTGATACTGCAATGCTGTTCTAACAGCACGCACACACATATTCCCAGAAATAGAGCACATATTGTCAGCAGCACACTGACACGCTGACACTGACTGAAACAGAATATGCGAGGCCGCCGACGCGGCGGCCTCTTATACCGTGGGGCGTGTACTAAAGCCCCTGAGCTATAATTGGCTACAGGCATCCTGCCTGTAGCCAATTATGGCTCTCCTCGCTGCCGGCGCTGTGATTGGCCAAGCATGCGGGGTCACAGTGCATGCTTGGCCAATCATCAGCCAGCATTGCACTGCGCGGGCCGCAATGCATTGCGGGGCCGCTCGCATCACACGAATTTGATGCGAGCGGCCCCAATAGTTCTGGGCTCGCCGAGCGAGCGAACGCCCGGTGCTCGATTCGAACATGGGTTCGAATCGAACACCGGGCCCATCCTTACCTGCACATAGTCCTGACCTCAACCCGATAGAACACCTTTGGGATAAATTAGAGTGGAGACTGCGAGCCAGGCCTTCTCATTCAACATCAGTGCCTGACCTCACAAATGCGATTCTGGAAGAATGGTCAAACATTTATGACAAGTTTTTCGTTTTTATCGAACCCCACTAATATTTCGAACTGGAACCTGGTTTGCTGGCATTCTTTCACTTTAATATTTCACAGGGTGCCTCTGTATGCCAAGCACCCTCTTTGTTCTATTTCCACTTAAGGAATTTTGTGCAAGATGGATTGTTGCATGTTAGGTTTTTATTTCTGTCTGTGATACCAATGGGGACATTTTTTCTCAATTCCTGTCCCCCCATGAAATGGGGGAAGCAGTTGTAAATGGGACAGGAAAGCATGGAGAGCAATTTTGTATTGCTTTTCACTTCACCGTTGGAAGTTTTAACCCTTTTCATGATACCAATATTGTGTTTTTTGTTTATGTCCCCGAAAAAGAGATTTCTAATCACTTGTCCTGATCTGATGCTATGTGATGATATTACCATCATAAGTGCTTGAGGATATAATATTAAGTTTCAAGCATTACAGTTTATTTTATAGCATAAGGGTGGTCTACAGCAGTTGAAACTCACTCAAGGGGCGTTTTGGGGGTTAAGTATTGGCGGGGGGGTAGGGGTAACCCTATGGAGTTGGGGTGGGGAGTGTGGACTTGGCCAGGGGCTCAAGCTACTGCCCCTTCCCCAGTGAGAGAGATAGAGGAAAAAAGAAAACATGGGGAGATGCCTGTAGAAAAGACATTCCATTAACACTTAACCCAAGCTGTGAATCTTAATATTTAAAGGGACACTAAAGGTTCAGTTTTTTTTTTTTTTTTTTAAATAATAAACATGTCATACTTACCTCCACTGTGCAGTTCGTTTTGCACAGAGTGGCCCCGAACATCCTCTTCTGGGGTCCCACGGCGGCTGTCTCGGCTCCTCCCCACAATAGATAACCCCCTCTGGGAAGCTCTTTCCCTAGGGGTTTACCTTGCGGGCATGCTCCCGTGCAAAACATGTTGGCTAATCCTGCATATCTACAATATTTATTTCATATTCCAAGCAGCAATCCACGGTCTCTATTATGAATTATGGCTGTGTTGTGTTTTTTACTGTTGATACTATGAATAAATTTATACTTTCTTACTAAATTGAACTGTTGTCTATGGTGCTTACCTTATTTACAGACATTCTATGTCACACAAAAATCCTAATCCTTCTCAAAGTGCCATGTCTTTTTTTTTCTTTCTTTTTAAATTATGCGTTCCTACTGAAGTCGTTCACACAGATGCGAACTACATGCATTGCGTTTTGAGTGCCATAACTTAAAGGGTCCTGCGCAAGTTTGTAGCAGTGAGTTCCAGACTCGCAAGTGATAGAGTAGAGTGGCATGCAGAGATAAGTGTTCACAGAGGATTACTATTAACAGGAGTTTTTGCATTGAAGTCAATGGGAGGCGATATTGCATTGAAGTCAATTGGATGTGATTGAAGTCCATGGGAGGTGATTTTGCATTGAAGTCATAGGGAGGAAATTTTGCATTGAAGTCCATGGGAGGCGAATTTGCATTGAAGGTAATGGGAATCGATTTTGCATTGAAGTCAATGGGATGCGGTTTTGGATTGAAGTCAATGGGACGAAATTTTGTATTGAAGTAAATGGGAGACAGTTGTGGAGAGATAGTCAAAATCACACCTGTACTGAAATCGCACAGAATGACATTGCGTTTTTAGTCTAAACCACTGGCAACAAAAGTGAGTACACCCCTAAGTGGAACCCCCAAGCCAAAATTAAAAAAGAAAATGGCATGGGGTCCCCTCCAAAATCCCCAGCATGCACTGGTCGGTGACATCAAGGGGGCGGTGCCACCCAGTGATGTCACTGGGTGGCCCTGCCCCTAAGCTATTTAAGAGCTGTCACACGGTGGAGCAGGCAGACGGTGGGAGCCTTTGGTGTGGGCAGAGATTTTTTCTCTTCTTTTTTCGGGTCTGGCAGTGGTGGCGGGTGTCGTGATTGATGATAGATCTACACAGGGGGGACAATGTTTTTTTTTAAATAAAGGAATTGTCAAAAATTGTGTCTGTATTCACCAAAGTACTCATTCACATATGGGAACTGGGGGCCCCCTTGTTAAAGGTATATTGGGTGGGGGGGCCTCCCAGCCCTAAAACGTGGTATGGCGCCTGGTAAAGCACCCCCCCCATGTTGAGGGCACATGTAATGGCGACTGGTATGGTTCAGGAGGGGGGATGGCTCACGCTCGCTCGCCGCCCCTTTCCTGGCCTTCCACGCTGCATGTTCGGATAAGGGCCTGGTATGGATCTAATTCAGATCAAATTTGGTTGAGTGAAGTCTAAACTGGGCAAGAAATTTACAGTTTATTAAAAGAATGGAAAATACCACAGTATTTATGAATTTGATTATTTCACTGCGTTCAGTTGGGCACATTTCCATACCATCTCCTTGCACTCAATTGAAACCACAATTTCCCAATTGCAATTGTTTTCCAGTTTCACAGATACCATGTATATGGCCAGATTTACATCTGCCAGTCCTTGATGCATCTACTTAGCGGCACGTGCTGATGCAACCATTGCTTTCAACTCCTTACTTTGAAGGTAGTTTTTTTGACCAATTGATCCAGTGCCCCTACCCTATAAGATCTAGTAAACTATTTGATTTTCATAAACAATGCTATATTGTGCAAGTAATCCAGTTTAGATGTAATGGTCATACACTACACAAAGCAAGACATAAGGGTAAATATCTCTTGCAATGACAACCATGTGTAGGGATTAATTAGAGATTATGAATGCCTGAGAGTTACTGCACAGAGGAATTTCACAGCATCCCAGGAAATCGCTTTACAACCAAAGGCAGATTATTCCCTTTCTAAGAAGTATGTATGGAAACTAGCTTTTCATGCCATGTACACGTACACTGTACATCGGCCAAGTTGGGGAAAATGTTGTGGGTCCCAGTGGTCTGGCAATGTACATAAGGAAATGCAAACATTTTTTTATTGCTTGAATTCTTAATGAGAAATCTATCTGTCTCTAATCAGCATTAAACCTCAGCAACTGAAGTGTTCTCGTGACTAAGAATAGGCATTTGTTTTTAGAGTCTAAAGCAGATAAGTTAAAAGCATGTACAACAGGTGTTTTTAAATGTGGTGCTCCTTGAACTGGTGAAGACCTTAACAGACTCTGTGGCTTTACCTTCTCTCAGTAGAGCAGAGGGAGTGACATATGCCATGTGCGGATAGGACAGATGTGTCTATCACAAGGCAAAACAGATATACAACAAGAGATTTTCTGTACAGATGGTCCTATGCATATGTCAAACAATCCATCTCTATGTATGGACTATAAATAGCATGTAGCGGCATCAGAATAAATAGACCTGTCTCGGATGCACATCATGTAGAGATCATCCCGTTTAGACAAAGTACTATGACTCTTTGCATATAGCAGTTTGCATTATGTTTGACCAATGCATGCAGCATGTAATGCACCTTTTATGCATCCCTTTAAAGATGCTACATATGCTAGATATACTATGCTAAAATAGTGGATGCATATGATTGTATAAATTACAAGAAGAGCAGCAAACCCACCTTTGGCAAGTAAAGGTAAGAGCAGTATAATTAGCTTTTTTTTAAATTGTGGTTTCATTGATTATTATTGCAGTTGCATAGATTTCATTTTCCTAGTTTGTTGAAATTTTTCAAAAAGTTAATTACTATATACTATAGTTTTATAAACACAGAAATGTTTTCCATATTTTTTTATGACCAATTAGATTTAAGGCCCATTATTTAAAAAAATGTAAATATAAATTATCAGCTTAAGTTTCTGGATGTTATCAGTTACATACGTAACAGAATTACCTTTCTTTAACTAAAAGTTTAAAGCACAGAAAAAACCTCAACAGTTCTTAATATTTACATGACTTTAGGAAGCATTAATTAAATTGTTATTGTCTGTCTGCAGGGCTCTCCGTTAATGCAGGCTGCTCTGTTCCCAATCATTTTGCAAACGCCAGTAAATCAGTGCAAGAAGAATTTTTCTATTGTTTGTGCCCACTGTAGTTAGTACGGTGACATTCACATTTGTTGTCATTCACAATTTTTTCATGCATGACTAGCATTTATGCAGCAAAATTTAATTTTTTCACTACTTCTTCCAGCAATTTTATTAATAATTGTAATTATATTATACAATTTCAGCTTGAAAACTTAGGTCTCCTGATTAAATTTTATCATTTTTCAAAAACATTCCTTGATTACTTGTGCATCACATTTGTGTATAACAATTGTGTATAATAAGGGATTGTGTATTTTTTGTGCTAAATTGTATCATTTAATTTCAGCAAAAAACAAAACAAAAACAAAAACTGCTCTTGCAATTTAAAATAAGTTCAAATCGTGTACAGTAGATAAATGGTTGGTGTAGATGAAAACTGGTGGTGTTAAAGACTGCTGCATTTCTTGGACATTGCATTTTTTAAATGTTCTTATTGTGTGATATGCATGAAGTTTATGAAGTTTTATACTTCAGTTATATAGGCTATACACTTCTACCATGAGACATCCTATCTATGGGTTGTAGCATGTAACTATGTAACATGTTCCAGCAACTGCAGCCTCTCCACCCTCCCCCCCCCCCAGTGACAACGGGCAGGCATCTTCTCCGGCGCCCGCTGTCACGGTTTGAAAATAACTCCGCCTGGCCACGTCATTTATTTACAGTCTTTTGTGATAGCCTTTGGAGCTATTGGCTTGTAATTTCAACTAACTACGCCGGTGCTATTGAGCGCTCTGGTAGTTCATTCATGCTTCCTGTTGGTGTGTATCTGCCTGGCCATATGAGGAACAAGCAGACAGATACACTAGGAAGTCTGCAGGAGTCCTATAATAAATTCACATCTTTTTGCAGGTAAAAAAATGTGCATTTGTTATTTTTTTTACTTGGAGCGTGGAAAGCATTGCACCTGCGATCAGCAGATTGCAGGTGCAATGCTTTCCACGCTCCAAGTAAAAAAAATAACAAATGCACATTTTTTTACCTGCAAAAAGATGTGAATTTATCATTATTTTTTTTAAAGGTGAACTTATGCTTTAACACCTTCCCGCCGGCCTATAGAAAAATGATGGCTGGGCGGTGGCTTTACAGTTCTGCCTGGACCTTATATGACATCCTTCACAATGCTTGTATGCACCCACCGAGGGCGAGCAGCGTGGCGAGCGGTGATGAGCTGTGTCCCTCGGGCTGTGTTTCCCCGTTTCTAATACCTGTATGGATCATTTGCCCGCTGCCTCGATTAACCATGACTTTACCTTCCATGTTAAGTGACCCTGGCTTTTTTTACTGAAGATGTCTCTGCTAACCATCTGAATTATTTCTAAACCACATTTCTGCCTTCCAAAAAATGTTTAATCTTTTTTCCACATTTTCCAAAAACTTGTGGAAAAAATAACAAGTTCAAAAGACTCATAATGCATCATAGAATATACATTGGGATGTTTGCATTTCAAAATGGGGTCATTTTGTGGGTATTTCCATTGTCCTGGTGTTCTATGGCCTTTAAACCTGTGATAGGTAGTTAGGAAATGAAATGTGTAATTGTTGTCCCAAGAACGCCTGAAGGTGCTACTTGCATGTTGGACCTCTGTATGTGGCCAGGCTGTGAACAAATCTCACACATGTCCTATCATCATACTCAGGACGAGTAGAAAAATGTGTTTTGTATTGAGAAAATTAGTAGTTGAGTAAAAAGCCCACATCCCCAATACAGTAACCCAAACTACAAACCCCACTGAATGGTACGTTAAAGGGCATGCACAACTTAAAGGGTCACTAAAGGAAATAAAAAAAAAAAAAAAAATAACAAACATGCTATACTTACCTCCACTGTGCAGCTTGTTTTGCACAGAGTGGCCCCGAACCTGGTCTTCTGGGGTCCCTCGGCGCTTGTCTCGGCTCCCTCCTGCAAGGACTCCACAACTTCATGCGAGCTCCCTCGCATGCTGTGGAGTGCTTGCGGGCGCGCTCCCGTGATACAGCTGGCGGCTATAGCTGCTCACTGTATCACTCGGCCCGCCCCCTGGCACGCCACGTCATTGGATGTGATTGACAGCCAATGGTTGCGCTGCTTTCAATCCATCCACTCTAGCCAATCAATGGCCAGGGTGAGCAGCGAAGAGGACGTTGGAAAAAACTTTTAACTTTACAACCCCAAGTGTAAATATATATATATATATATATATATATATATATATATATATATAAATAAAATATCATTTTATTTGAAACTGTTTGAAATAAAATGATATTTTTTATAAATATTTATTAATAATAATTTCTTCATTTCCCAAGAATTGTGGGAAAAAAAATACAACTTCAAAAAACTCACCATGCCTCTTTCTAAATATCTTGGACTGTCCAAAAAGGGGGGGGAATTTGTACTGTCCTGACATTTCAGGGCCTCAAGAAATGATATAGGCAGTCAGTACATCATATGTGATAAATTTTCAACAATACGTAGCATAGCTTGTAAACTCTATAACTTTCACACAGACTAAATAAATTACACTAATTTGGGTTACTTTTACCAAAGATATGTAGCAGTATAAATTTTGGCCTAAACTTATGGGGAAAAATTACTTATTTGCAAAATGTTATGATAGAAACTAAAAAACATGTTTTTTTTTTAAAATTCTCGCTCTTTTTTTGCTTATATCACAAATACCCCCCCCCCCCCCAAAAAAAAAAAACGCAGTGGTGAATAAATACCAGCAAAAGAAAGCTCTATTTGTGTGGGTAAAAAAATTATAAAAATGTTGTTGGGGTGCAGTAATTGTCATTCAATTCATCCAATTCAGTGGAAAATTGGTCTGGGCAGGAAGGGGATAAAAGTTCCAAGTACTGAAGTCGTTAAGCACTTTGTGTGAAACACGTCCAGGTTCCCTTGCTGATATCTGGTTACTAGGGATGAGCTTCGAGTTCGAGTCAAACTCATGTTCGACTCGAACATTGCCTGTTCGCCTGTTCACCGAACAGCGAACAATTTGGGGTGTTCGCAGCAAATTCGAAGAGCCTCGAGCACCCTGTAAAAGTCTATGGGAGAAATCTAAAGTGCTAATTTTAAAAGCCTATATGCAAGTTATTGTCATAAAAAGTGTTTGGGGACCTGGGTTCTGCCCCAGGGGACATGTATCAATGCAAAAAAAAGTTTTAAAAATGGCCAAATTTTAAAAAAAAATGGCGTGAAGGTCCCCCTCAAAATCCATACCAGACCCTTATCCGAGCACGCTACCTGGCAGGCCGCAGGAAAAGAGGGGGGACGAGAGAGCGCCCCCCTCCTGAACCGTACCAGGCCACATGCCCTCAACATTGAGAGGATGCTTTGGGGGTCTGTGACCCCTCAAAGCACCATGTCCCCATGTTGATGAGATGAAGGGTCTCTTCTCCACAACCCTGACCGGTGGTTGTGGGGGTCTGCGGGCGGGGGGCTTATAAGAATCTGGAAGCCCCCTTTAACAAGGGGACCCCCAGATCCCGCCCCCCCTGTTTGAAATGGTAAGGGGGTACAAAAGTACCCCTACCATTTCACAAAGAAAGTGTAAAAAATTGTTAAAAAACACACTGACACCGTTGGTAAAAGTCCTTTATTAAAAATAAAAAAGACTTCCCCAGTGATGTAAGGGTGACCCGCCCCCTCTGATGCAATGGAAAAGCTGGGCTTCCCCAGTGATGTACGGGTGACCCCGCCCCCCTCTGATGTAACGCAGGTTTCCGTTACATCAGAGGGGGGCAGGGTCACCCGTACATCACTGGGGAAGCCCAGCTTTTCCCATGCGTTGCATCAGAGGGGGGCGGGTCAGGTGATGAGTGGCCCCGTCCTCTTCAGCTAAGACCTGGGATTCCCTCAGTGTCTCCATGGAAGAGATCAGCCATCGCTGGACCCAGGAGAAGAGACCACCTATCGCTGGATAGCAAGAGTGGATTACCACCTCTGGAATCTTTTTTTAATTTTTTTAATTTTTAATAAAGGACTTTTCCCAACGGTGTCAATTTTTTACACTTTCTTTGTGAAATAGTAGGGGTACTTTTGTACACCCTTATCATTTCAAACGGGGGGGGGCGGGATCTGAGGTTCCCCTTGTTAAAGGGGGCTTCCAGATTCTGATAAGCCCCCCGCCCGCAGACCCCCACAACCACCAGCCAGGGTTGTGGGGAAGAGACCCTTCTCCTCCTCAACATGGGGACATGGTGCTTTTAGGGGTCACAGACCCCCAAAGCATCCTCGCAATGTTGAGGGCATGTGGCCTGGTACGGTTCAGGAGGGGGGTGCTCTCTCATCCCCCCTCTTTTCCTGCAGCCTGCCAGGTTACGTGCTCGGATAAGGGTCTGGTATGGATTTTGAGGGGGACCCCACGCCAATTTTTTTTTTATTTGGTGTGGAGTTCCCCTTAAAATCCATGCCAGACCTGAAGGGTCTGGTATGGATATTTAGGGGGAACCCCACATCATTTTTTTTAAATTTGACCCGGGGTTCCCCTTAATATCCATACCAGACCTGAAGGGCCTGGTAATTGAATTTCGGGGGAACCCCACGCTTTTTTTTTTTTTATATCAATGATTTTCAATGACTGTTCTCTGTATTGCAGGAGCCGGCAATTCATTATAGCCGTGAGTGCTTTTAAATAGCTTTTTTTCCTGCAAAAATGACACTTTGTGCATGGACAGTTCTAAGCACGGGAAATATGCGCCCCTTTACATGCATTCTATACACACACCCCAGGTATGAAATTTAAAGGAATATTACACTTTTATTGTTTCACTTTAAGCATTATTAAAATCACTGCTCCTGAAAAAAATGCTGTTTTTCAAACTTTTTTTGCATTGATACATGTCCCCTGGGGCAGGACCTAGGTCCCCAAACACTTTTTATGACAATAACCTGCATATTAGCCTTTAAAATTAGCACTTTTGATTTTAAATGTTCGAGTCCCATAGACTTTAATAGGGTTCTAAAGTTCACACAAGCTTTAGGTCTGTTCGCAGGTTCTGGTGCGAACCGAACAGGGGGGTGTTCGGCTCATCCCTACTGTTTACCTGTGCACACCATTTTATTGCATCAAACTTGCTTGACCGAAATGACGTTACGACTGGGCAAAGCAGGTTTTCTCAGGCTTTTGGGTTTGTATGGAAACTTTCTCTCAACCTGTGATGGATAAAAACATTTAAGATTTTATGCCACTGAATGTGGTTTCTTTTCTTCACCTGCAAGAAGGAGTGAGTTTAGCATTTGTGATAGTTGTCCACCAGTGCTGGTGTATGCTGAGAGCACTAGAAATGTTCTATAGATCTTGGCATACTCCAGTAGTACCAAAAGCCATTATAGCCTGCTGCTTGTTCCTGCTAGCCACCCACACACTGATAAGAGAGAGAAATCTTATAAAAGAAGAAAGGAAATGCATGGTTCCGGTTCCGGATAAGAAATACACTAAAACTCACAAAGGAACTTGCACTATAATTTAAAGTGGCTCCAGGAGTTTTCATTATAAGTAAAATATGGACAACCATAAACAATTCTTTTAGACCTGATTCATACCTACAGTATCTCAGAAAACAGAGTATTATATTATATTATATTTTATTATATCTTTTCATGTGACAACACTGAATAAATTAAACTTTGCTACAATGTAAAGTAGTGAGTGTACAGCTTGTATAACAGTGTAAATTTGCTGTCCCCTCAAAATAACTCAACACACAGCCATTAATGTCTAAACCGCTGGCAACAAAAGTGAGAACCCCCTAACTGAAAATGTCCAGATTGGACCCAATTAGCCATTTCCCCTCCCCAGTGTCATGTGACTCATTAGTGTTACAAGCTCTCAGGTGTGAATGGGGAGCAGGTGTATTAAATGTGGTGTTATCGCTCTCACTCTCTCATACTGGTCACTGGAAGTTCAACATGGCACCTCATGGCAAAGAACTCTCTGAGGATCTGAAAAAAAGAATTGTTGCTCTACATAAAGATGGCCTAGGCTATAAGAAGATTGCCAATACCCTGAAACTGAGCTGCAGCACAGTGGCCAAGACCATACAGTGGTTTAACAGGACAGCTTCCACTCAGTACAGGCCTCGCCATGGTCGACCAAAGAAGTTGAGTGCACGTGCTCAGCAACATATCCAGAGGTTGTCCTTGGGAAATATACGTATGAGTGCTGCTAGCATTGCTGCAGAGGTTGAAGAGGTGGGGGGGTCAGCCTGTCAGTGCTCAGACCATACGCCGCAGACTGTATCAAATTGGTCTGCATGGCTGTAGTCCCAGAAGGAAGCCTCTTCTAAAGATGATGCACAAGAAAGCCAGCAAACAGTTTGCTGAAGACAAGCAGACTAAGGACATGGATTACTGGAACTATGTCCCGTGGTCTGATGAGACCAAGATAAACTTATTTGGTTCAGATGGTGTCAAGCGTGTGTAGCGGCAACCAGGTGAGGAGTACAAAGACAAGAGTGCCTTACCTACAGTCAAGCATGGTGGCGGGAGTGTCCATAAATGCCAACATGTACTGTGACATACTAAAGCAGAGCATGATCCCCTCCCTTTGGAGACTGGGCCGCAGGGCAGACTTAAAAAACGTTTTAGTGATCAGTCGGCCTTCCGAAACAGATATCTCCAGATCGAGGAAGTGTATAGTGGAAACACTTAAAGTTGTCAAGGGAGTCCTTGTTGCCTCTCCACAGGAGGAGGATGTCGTCTATTTACCTAGCCCAAGGGCTATCAACACTTGGCCATAAAAATATTTGCCAAGCTGGGGGCAAACTTTGCCCCCATGGCGACAATGACCCCAACTGGTGGGGTTCAATGCAAAATATCTTTGTATGTTCAATTTTCTAATAAATTTTTGAACATCTATAAAGGTACAGTTTTTTTGGGGGGGCATATTTTAGGCCTTTGCTTAAGACAAGTTGTTCAGATGGAGTTAGAGTGGTCTTACTTAGATTAAAGATACCATTGTTGTCTAGACTCGCTTTCTTTTTCCGGGCGCACCGCCCCCCTCTGACACCCTGGACGGTGACGCCGTGAACCCTTGGTTGGCTCCTCGTGTACAGACGTGGTGACGCGTGCGGCACGGGCCCTTCCCCGTGGGGAGGTACATGCGTAGAACGGGGCGGGCCGATGGCTTGGCGTCCTGTTGCCATGACGACGGCATCGTGAAACCCCGGATAAGCCGCCTACGCAGAGGCGTAGTGACGCACATATCGTGGGCCCTTCCCCTTGGTGGGACGCATACGTTCCTATACCAACACCCCATTAGTAAACAAGAGTACGTCCCGCCCATTGAAGCGTGACGTAGTCCGCTGCTATCGGGTTATGATTGGCTGACAGACCTCTGAACATGAATTAGAGGCTTGGTCAGAGGAAAATAACAACCAGATCTTGCCCATTGGACCTTTCTGAAACGCAAGCCGGGAATACCGGAAATGGGAAGCCGCGCGTCGACAGGTGATATGGTGTATGTCATTTAAACATAGTATATATAGGGCGCACATGTGGCAGGCAAGCATGTACCCCAGTTGAAGCCTATGCAGGCGAAACGGACCAGGAAGTGGAAGAAAACAACCAATTCTATACACCGCTTTGGCGCCCAAGTTCCGGCGGACGGAGGGGCAAAACAGCTGAGTGCATCCTTTACATTATTAAGGCTGATTTATCAAATATCTCTGGTACGCAGTTTTAATGAGGGGGAATATTTAATGTCTAATAAAGCGTTTTGGGTTTAAACTGTACTACGCTATCCGCATTTTTTTCTTCATATCCTTATGCGGGGTTGGAGTGGATCCGCTCTGGTATTTGGCAGACGAGGAAAAGGTGGACGTGCTGAGGAGATGACAGTGGCCTATAGCTTTGATTGAAATGCTGATATACATTTGATTTCTGGTGAGTGCATCCCCAAAGGGGAGTGTGATCTGCACGTGGTGAAATAATCACTTGTCCGGTGGAAGGCGTATCACTATACATCCAGAATTTTTGGTTCACTGCACCAATATAGACTATATTCCGGGACACCATGATGTTTTATGAACTCTTTTTTTCCAAAAAGACTGTATTTTAGCGCTGCTGCAATATTTATTAGGATAAGTGCCTTTCCTTTGCAGGATTTGGTGATTTTACCTGGACTTTTATATTGCCTTTTTACCGTAATGTAGGGTTGGATGCTTGCCTATGCCACTTGAAGATTTACTGGCGCCTGTTTGAAAGAAAAAAAGCTTTTTTACCACTTTTTACTATTTTATCGTGTATGGAGATTGAAGAATCCCAAAATAAATAAAAAAAACTTCGTAGTATTGGAGTTACACTATGAGGAGTTGCCTCCCTTTTTTCTTTTTTCTCCTTTTGAGCCATCCATGCCGGATTGTGCAATCAAAAGTTTTTCCCATCTTTCTACCCTGAGAGCGGACGAATAGCTGGGGGTGAGTATCAAGGGTACTTGTTACCCAAGGAAAAGAAATCCCTCCAGAGGACACGCTCATCTACACCTTCATCCTGATACATCCGGTGGATCCGGTACATGCTCGTTTGGCTCACCACGAGAGGTCTGTGAGCCCACCTGATCTGGTAAGGGTACCTTCACCACTTCATATCCATATACCCAAAGAATAGATTGTTTTAGAGAAGATTGATCCAGCTTGAAAGCATATTCGATTGTGACCCCTCGGGAGTCCCCAGGGACTACACCATCAGTGTTTTATACCAGTCTGTGGTCTCTTGATGGGACCTTATATCTAATCCATTGATATATTTATATCTGTCTTTGGACTAATACAGGACTTCTCGCAGTAATAGCGGTGGTTCTCCACCTTTTATGTCATGGATTTCAACCATACACCTCTGTATAGATGGTAACTTGGCTGACCACAAATCCGAGAAGCTTTCCCTCAGAGAATAGTGTTTTGAATATGCTGGCAATTTTCTATGCAATTTTCTTTCAACTCTGTATTTTTTCTCATTTTTATTGCAATTATATGTCTCACGATTTATGACATTGCACATCTAAGTCGAAAATCACAATCATCTGGGATTAGACTATACATTTGCATCACCACTTAACCGCAGTTCACTGCCTCTGCCCTCAAACATTTATATTTATATTTGTAACATTTGTTATACACATGCAATTTTTGCACAAAAACGCATAGCACAAGTGTTTTTAGACCTGATAACTTTATTTCTCACAACATTTGCTGTACACATGCAATTTTTGCACAAAAACGCATAGCACAAGTGTTTTTAGATCTGATAACTATATTCCTTATAAGAAATTATTTGGGGTCTATTTTCAACTTGATTGCATGGGTTACTGTTTAGTTGTTGAATTCTAGGCAAGCACCAGTGCCATGTTGACTCACTATATTGCACCATTGTAATAGGACAGTCTAAACAGCTCGTCCTTGTTTAAGAAAAATTCTTTTTAATTTTTGTTTGATTTAACACATTCACATTTAAACTTGAGATCGCATCAATATTCTAGCTGGTTGATACATCACACTGTATCACTACATGAGTCTAGAACTGCGACACGTTATTATACACTAGACACTCACACTGTCTATGATATTCTGTTTTTTATCACGTCCACTAGGATTTTTGGATTTACACCTTATGAGTCTACGTTCCTTCCTACGGTCAGATCGACTCATCACTATAGGTTGTTAAACCCTCTTTTCCTCACTCACGTCACACAAGTGTTTTTCTTCATTATAAGATACACCTGTTGTGCACTGCTGCTCACAGGCTCCCAGTCTCCTGTGCCGCTTTGTGCAAAACAGTGACATTTATCTTTTTATACCTTTTGGATGTACTGATCCATACAAGCGCTGCACGTTATAATGTTTTATATCCAGAGGTTGTCCTTGGGAAATATACGTATGAGTGCTGCTAGCATTGCTGCAGAGGTTGAAGAGGTGGGGGGGTCAGCCTGTCAGTGCTCAGACCATACGCCGCAGACTGTATCAAATTGGTCTGCATGGCTGTAGTCCCAGAAGGAAGCCTCTTCTAAAGATGATGCACAAGAAAGCCAGCAAACAGTTTGCTGAAGACAAGCAGACTAAGGACATGGATTACTGGAACTATGTCGCGTGGTCTGATGAGACCAGGATAAACTTATTTGGTTCAGATGGTGTCAAGCGTGTGTAGCGGCAACCAGGTGAGGAGTACAAAGACAAGAGTGCCTTGCCTACAGTCAAGCATGGTGGCGGGAGTGTCCATGAATGCCAACATGTACTGTGACATACTAAAGCAGAGCATGATCCCCTCCCTTTGGAGACTGGGCCGCAGGGCAGTATTCCAACATAATGACCCCAAACACACCTCCAAGGTGACCACTGCCTTGCTAAAGAAGCTGAGGGTAAAGGTGATGGACTGGCCAAGCATGTCTCCAGACCTAAACCCTATTGAGCATCTGTGGGGCATCCTTAAACGGAAGGTGGAGGAGCGCAAGGTCTCTAACATCCACCAGCTCTGTGATGTCATCATGGAGAAGTGGAAGAGGACTCCAGTGGCAACCTGTGAAGCTCTGGTGAACTCCATGCCCAAGAGGGTTAAGGCAGTGCTGGAAAATAATGGTGGCCACACAAAATATTGACACTTTGCGCCCAATTTGGACATTTTCACTTAGGGGTGTACTCACTTTTGTTGCCAGTGATTTAGACAATAATGGCTGTGTGTTGAGTTATTTTGAGGGGGCAGCAAATTTACACTGTTATACAAGCTGCACCACTCACTACTTTACATTGTAGCAAAGTATCATTTTTTCAGTGTTGTCACATGAAAATATATAATAAAATATTTACAAAGATGTATGCAGGTTGCAGTTTGCATATTGCAGGTGCATTTTGCATCAATACACGCTTTTGCTCCATTGATGTCTATGGATTCAAAAAACAGAAAAAAGTTCCTGGCCCTTTTCATAAAATGCACCAAAATACATCCATAGGAAACCATGTTAAATGGACTGTAGTGTGTTTCTGCAAAACTGAAAACGCACTAAAAAATGCATAGGTGTGAATCAGGCCTTACTGTACTGAAAATTCATGACAGTTTCCTCTGCTCGTTGTTTTTTTTAATGACTAAGCTGGAATGCTCTACTGTTGATATGAGCTGCATGTGAGTAACGCCTCTTGGACAGCAGCGTGATATTACTTTTACATGACATATGACTGTCCAAAATATTAGTAGCTGTTGGTGTACAAACCAGTGAAAGACTGGGGAATCACAGGAGCAAATCTATCATGGAACTGGCCAAAAAAGTAATTTATGCTCACAATACAGGTGAAATTAATTAAAAGGCAATTCCAGTCAAATAGCTAAATTACTAATTAAAATACATGCAGGAATAAATTTGTCTACTAAAATATTTCTTATGTACTGTAACATTACTGTGAGCTTTAACAAATCAGATTAAAGAAAGATTGCAGGTAATTAACTAACTGAAATGAAGAAAAAGCATAATAAGTTTAAAGAGATACATAGGTGAATTAAGTATTTAAATAAACTCTTTCACTACGAAAAAAAATAATACCAGGCACAAAATACCTAGAATACCTAGAAGTAATCACTGACACCCTATAATGGCAACACTTTGATCTTAAAAAAAAGGTCACTGGCACTTTATGGTACCTACACCTATAAGTTTTTTTACATCTCAGATTTTTGTGTTATCTTTAAATGCAGAAAGTTTGTTGTTCAAACAATATCTTTTTGGCTTACTAAATTAAAGGTATAAATCAGCCTTGCATCTTTAATAACTTAAGAGGTGAGAAAATGAATCACTTAAACTATAAACTTTTTGCATTGATCAATGGCTGACATGGTACAAGACTCTAGTCTATTAGTGTTTTTTTAACATTACATTTTTTTATTTAGTTATCAGAACATAAAATAACAAATAAAGACATTAAGAAAAGTACAACAGGATTCACACCATTACAGTTATATTGTATAGCGAATGCATTTTTGATAAACATATTAAAGTGGTTGTAAACCCTTACAAACCACTTTGACCTACAGGTAAGCCTAGATTAAGGCTTACCTGTAGGTCCAAGAAATATCTCCTAAACCTACACGGTTTAGGAGATATTTGTAAAAAGACAGGCACCGCTGTCTACGGTGCATGCGCTGTAGACAGCGGCGCGCAGGCGCACTGAGCGTGCTGCTGCTAACTGCGAGTGGCGCCTAAGATGCGCATGTGCGGGAGTGACGTCATCGCAGCTCCGGTAAATTACAGCACCGGAATCACAATACCCACAAAGAAGATGGACGCTCCGTACACAAGGGAACAACGGTGACATCGCAGGCTTCTGTGTCAGGTAAGTGACACATAATGAGCCCATTACGCTTTACCTTTGCAGGGAAACAAAGAGGAAGTAAACCCATCAGTCAGTATAATAATCGTGAATAATCCTTCAAATTCATATCTTTAAATCCCGTTTCTAGCTAGTAAACATCCAAGAATAAACCTATTCACCCCTAGGGGAGCAAACAGTGAACAGGTCTATTCTAACATGAATAAACAAAAGAGAGAACAGGATGTCGTCTAGTATATCAATGTATTCTAGCGAGTCAAACCAATCAGGAAATGAAATCAGCATAAGTCTCTACAAGGAATAAGCGATACCAACAGGCTACCTAGTGGTAGTTAAGACTAATGCCGCGTACACACGATCGGAATTCGCAACACAGCTTGAGCGTAATTCCATTGGAAAAACCGTCAGAGTTTTTTCCGACGGAATTCCGCTCAAGCTGTGTTGCCTACACACGATCACACCAAATTCCGATGGTCAATAACACAGCGGCATAAAACACGTTCGACAGCACTATAGGAAGTTTAATGCTTCCGATGCGTCGAATTGTTTCCGAGCATGCGGCGGAATTTTGCGTGTCGGAATTGCATACACGCGATCGGAAAATCCGATAAAGGTTTTCCGTCGGAAAAATTGAGAACAGGTTCTCAATTCAAAATCCGTCGGAAGTTCCGACAGAAAAAGACCATTGGGCATACACACGGTCGGAAAATCCGATGAAAAGCTCCCATCGGACTGTTGCCATCGGAAATTCCGACCGTGTGTACGCCGAATAAGCGTACAAGACTTTCAGTACTGTAGATGCTTTAGGATGTATGATCCATACATGCCAGTGCTTCCTAAAGTGAATTAAGGTCTATTAGTGTTTTCTATAATGTGATTTTGTCACTGCAAAACCACTGCTGTCATATATAAAATGCAATAACCTAGTGGTAGTCACTGTACTTTATGGCACCTGTGGCTAAAGATTTTTTTCCACATCTGAGGCCTCCGTCTAAATAACTCGCTACAAAAGTGAGTAACTACAAAAGCAAAAACTGCTGCCAGATATCAAGTACTGGCAGTGGCAGCCAGAGATTCTTGTAATATCTTCTCTATAGTGGCAAGCTTCAACACTAACGGGCAAGCTTTAACACTGTCAGGAATTACGGGAGAAAGCGGTAGGGCTTGGAGGTTGCTGCAGCCATAGGAATGTGCCTCTAAGTGCACTTTGCAGTCTTGTAACTTTTATCAGTGTCTGGCTGGCACTGGTTAAAGCTTGTAGGAGGAGTTTTCATTCTCCTATGACTGTCCTATGAGGCTGCATGACCCCTAAAGTTCTGTCTGGACAGTGTTTTTGACCCTGTGCTAATCACATGCACCCTTCGGAAAAAAAAATTCAATAAATAAAAAAAAAAACTCTCAAGCAATACACACCAAACTGAGCATGTGCAGGGTGCCTCCAAGGCTCTGTTCTACCAGTAGATAGATCGGGGACAGTAAAAGAAGGGGAGGATCAGAGAATACAGGATCAAACAGCCTTTTTACATAATGCACAGGATTAACCCCTTAGGTTCCACAGTGAGTACAACAAGCATTCTTTACTGCATATACAGACTGATTTTGCCGTTGTAGGTTTAGTAACACGTTAAGACAATATATAGATTAAAGTGGTTGTAAACCTAGTTACACCACTTTTACCTATAGTCAAGCCTATAAAAAGGCTTGGTACTGAAAATATTTCCTAAACCTGCACGCTTTAGGAGATATTTACCGTATATGCTTGCACCAACGTCATCAACGGATGTACACTGAAGAAAATAAAGGGCCCGTGCTCTGACCGGCAGCTCCCACACACATGCGCGGTAGTGATGTCACGTGACTCCGGCCAGTCACAGAGCCAGAGTCAATGGCCCCGAAAAGGAAGAGGAGTGAAGATGGATGCGGCCCCCAGCAGGCACATTAGGGACATTGCGGGCTTCGTTTGCAGGTAAGTGGCACATAATGGGCTAGTATGCGATGCTTTTACTATTATGCATATTTTACATTATGCTTTTACTTTGCAGGGAACAAAAGAGGAAGTAAAACCCATCAGGGTATACTTCCTCTTTAAAGTAAGCGTGCTGATATACTTGATATTTTAGTTTATAATGACAGAATTGCTGTAATTACTTTTCGGTTGACATATGTATTCCTGTAAAGCACAAAAGAAGTGGTATAACTGTTGCTGCTTATATTTAGGTCTTAAGACAATGTATAGATTAAAGTAAGCATGCTGGTCTGAATTTTGCTTTCCACAGGCCCAACTGCTTCAAAGCATTCTTATAAATTGTAAATGACTGAGGAGAAGCTGTTGAGGATGTCATTCTGTGTTCAGAAGTCTAACTTCAAAGCAGGGAAGAGAAATGCAGGCTTCCTAGGCTAACAGGCTCCAGGACTGTTACAGAGTATGTAAGTAAACCCTTAGAAGTTCTTGCAACATATAGTAATTGTTTTTCTTCTGCATTCATGAAGGCACACAAGATTCAGAGACAATTTGGCTATACTGCCACCTACTGCACAGGAGAATTTCAACCCTAGCAACAAAGAGAACAGTGACCAGCCTGGTATAACCCCTCCCACTCCCAGCATGCCTCAGTTTTTTTTACCAGTGTCCTAGGAGGATGGATGTATTTTCTCTACTGAGCACAATTTAAAGCCCAAGTTTAGTTAAGAAGGAACTACCTACAATCAGTATAATGTTTCCGATGTGTGGCTGTCTCCTAGCTTAGTTTAAATCTTCCTCCTCTTATCCCCCACCTACACCCATCACTGTAATTGTTTGGTGTAGCAGCGGTTAATAGAGCTGAGGGATCTGTGACAGACACTCATCAAGAGTGCTGGGTACTCTTGATGAGTGCATATGACAAGTCTATTTTTTATTTAAAACAAATTTAGGCTTTAACCATTTTTCCAGCCTTTTCATCATTTTTTTCAAGATTATTTTATGCTTTAATCATGACTTCATCTTGGTCTCTTTATGTGGCTATCCAAATTGGTGAATCTTCAGCAATAGATTTAGAAGCTGTACCCAGACCCTGGAGGACAGGATGAATGGGGGCCTGCCTGGAACTAGATCTTTGGGCACTGGGCTCTATTTGTGTACTGTGTTAACCACAGAGGTCTTTTCAGGTCCAGAGCTGTGGCACAGCCTCTGGTGTGACCCAGTCTCTGAAGACTCATTCAGTAGTAGGCTGTACGAGCAGAGCATGGGGAGCTACTACATTGTTTCGTCTCCACAGAAAACGTTAATATGCTAAGGAAATACTTTGTGTCACTAGTGTTACATACGGACACTCATCAATGTGATCTAGAATCTTCCCGCCATTGCTCCTATTCACAAAAGACTTGCATTTCCACCTTGGTTAGTCTCTGCTGTCACCTATTGTGCCCTAGTCACCCCTGGTTATTTGAATCTTTCCCACTCTTAGCAGCCAGTTTGTGAGTATTCAAGGTGGTCAATTAAGGTGTATCTGTATATGTCAAGCATTGTTGTCAGATTCCAAGCATAGGTGGAGCAATTCTTCTTTATCCGGTCTCTCCAGCCATGGCTGCTGTTAGAAATTGTGGGCCCCCATACTGACTGCCTTATACCCCCTCCACTTGGGTAGAGTAACTTTGGCTGTTCCATATTTGGGCAACGATGTCACCACTATCCATGCCCCTGTATAGCTGATGACAGCTTGGGGGGGGGGGGGGCATTGTGATTGTCAATGGATTTACAATGATCTACTTTTTGGGGGATTTTTATTTCCTTTCCTGGCTAGCCAAGATGCATTCTTAAAGGGTCTGGATTTTTTATTTTTTTTGGGTGAAGTTCTGAAATGTTGATCTGTGAAACAGCAATGTAAAAACCACATCATCCTGTAGGTGGCAGTATAACCCAATCATCCCTATACCCTGTGTCCCTCAATGAACCCCAAACAAAGGGATTTTACAGAAGATATAAAAGTCCTATTATCCTATTCATAATACAGTATGAGAATCTTAGAGGCTCCAAATCTATCAGCTTTACCTAATCTGGTTGTCTAACCAGCAGTGTAGATAACTACACAGGTAGCTTAAACACATTGCTAAAACATAAATTACTGCCCTTATACATATATTAGCAATAAAACAAGTACTTTTGATGGTGTTTGAGGCTAGGTTTGGAAAACACAGGTCCAGTGTTAATACGAGCTTCAAACTCTTACAGCATATGCTTTGTTCAAAAATTGTACCATATATTACTAGTCTCCTATTTTCTCCCTTATTTAATGTAGGCCAAAATTTTTCATTTGATTTCTCCACAGTCAGTAAACCATGAAATGTGGCAGTTCATACCCCTGCCTTAAAAATAGCAGTTATCAGCCCTGGCCAGCAGCTGGCAACACACGTCTGTCACTGCAGTGCATATAACATTTCTGTTACAGAGCTGGAACTGTGGCTACCATGTGTTGCTGAAATAAAAGCCTTAGCATGTGTGTACTGGAACTTGTAATTCATAAGGCATGGAGAATGAGAATGTTGCTATTAGATTCTTAATAACTGTCAATTGGCTTTTGTTATGCCTTAGTGCTGTTGTCTTTTGTTCTGTAAAACGTTGTACCTACAGGCTTTCGCTTGTAGGTACAAGCTATTAGGCCTGATTCACACCTATGCATTTTTAGTGCTTTTTGCATTTTGCAGATTTGCACTACAGAATGTGTTCCATAGGAAACCATGTTAAATGGACTATAGTGCAAATCTGCAAAATGCAAAAAGCACAAAAAATGCATAGGTGTGAATCAGGCCTTACAAAGCATTTTCGAAGTGCGTTCAGAAATCTTTCAGGTCCATTTAGAGGAGTATAACACATATCTTAGTGGAGATGTGGACTGTCACTCTCACATGCAGGACGCAGGCTCTCAGGAAGCTTTAGCTCTACTTAAAATGTGTTAAAAAGTCTGCTTATAGCAGGCCTTTTTCCCATTCATTGAAGTTGTGACCATTCTCTCCTTCTCTCCACTCTATTAGACATTTGCTAAGAATTTTTTATATTTTGTGGCCCGTAAATAGTTTAAAATTGTCCCTCCACCCTCTCATTTCCTAACTTCTCACCTAGGTGAGAGTGACATACCTTCAGCCACCCAAAGACCCTTGGGATATTCACAGCACACATCCCAGGAGGCTGCAGGTTGGTCAGCTAAAGTATTGTGAGATTTTCCATCTGCATAAATGTCAACTATGCAAGTGTGACAATAGATTGAGTATAGCCTCAGATAAAAATAAATCACAGAACAAATAAAAGTACCATCATCCAAGTCAATAATTTTTGAGGACAAGAAGGTTCTAGGACTGCTGGGACAGTTGCGGATGCTGTTCCCTATGCGTCCAAACCTGCAAGATTTGTTTGGGGTATATGGACTATCTCGGTACTAGGTAGTAATCACAAATCATAAGTAGCAGAAAAATATACAAAGTTTAATAAGAACAAAAAATATATACACGTAAACATTCAATTAAAATTTACAACTAAACAACAACTATCGGGTTTCCCCGTAAGATTTATGTTGAGGAGAGGTATGTAGGGGTTCCTCTACCAGTTTTGCAGCGAACTGCTTCTTCAGGAGATTGGTCTAAAAGTAGACGGTAGATTTGCATGAAATAAGACAAACAGAGCAAAAAAGTATGATGCAATAACATTGCATTTACACTTGGTTATAGAAGAGGAAACCAGCTCACCCACACGGACAGAAGCAGTAGATCACAGGACCCATCAATTCCCCCTCCTTCCCTTTCCTCCCCATTTGTGATTACTACCTAGTACCGAGATAGTCCATATACCCCAAACAAACTAAGCAAGTGTGAAATCTTGAGAATCTTTGGCATTTATCAAACTGCGGCCTTGTGACTTGTGATGTGAAGTGAAACACTTTATAGCTAATGGATTTATACATAATAATAATTACCTATTCTTCACATGATAGGCTTTTATATTGTTTGGAAAAATATGAGGGTCAATGACCTGGAACAAGTGTGTAGATAAAAAAAAACAAGGTTTCTCCATGGTGGCATTTAGGCCAACTGTACTTAGTTACAGCAGCAGACGGTAAGTAGCCTATACTGCTGATGAAACACAGTGCCTCATAACGTATGGAGCTAACCCTACAACATTATATTACAGTGCACACAGCTGCCTAATAGTTATGTGAAAGAATTTGTTTATTTAGGCCACCTTGGAGTACACATAAAGAGGTAATATACATTGTAAAATAATAAAATAAAATAATAAAATCCATCTAACATACAATTAAAAAATATATGTGGCCTCTTGTAAGGAAAAGGAAAATTAGACGTGGATAGAGGTTTGTACCATCATCCAGGAATCAAGTGGTGTGAAAATTGGGAGTCTAGTCCCCAACTAGGCTACCAAAGAATGGGGGGCAAATGGACTATCGCGGTACAGTAAAAATAATATAACAGAGAAATATATAAAAATTACAGAAGATTTTATTGATGCCGCAGAACAATTAACAAATAAAACAAAAACACTCTACACAGTATGTCACCACATGTGTGTTCATAATGGTACAATTGATCACAGATATGATTGTCCTCGACTAGTTTCGCGGTCAAACCGCTTCATCTGGAGGTTATCTGTGATTAGATCAAAAAGACAGTGATGTAACAAGTAGAAAAAACATATCATACAGCATCAAGCTTTGACAAGTCTTCAGAGATAAAGTGGGGGAGAGGGGCACAACTGCTTACCCATGCTTTAACGGACATCAAGCGCAGAGTGCTATCACCTGTTTAAAGGTCTCCCGCGGCAGCTCGGGGGTGCTACTAAATAAGCTGGGCGGAATCTGGGTAGATTGATGCAAAAATGATTATGGTCAGAACAGGTCATTTTACCGATTTAGTGAAGTGCAGAAGCTAGGGTTTGTGTGCAGGTAAGTGAAGGTGGTGAAACAAAGTGAGGAAGGGAAATGAAAAAAGGGGAGGGGGGGGGGAAGGGGAAAAGGGGGGGAGGGGAAAGGAGAAAAAGAAGGGGGAGACGTTTGAGGCATATACATATTCCATGTGAACGAATAGAGAGTTACTTAAAAGTGAGATGCAAGTGGAATGGAAAGGGGAATGTGTACGCAGTGTGGATAGAGATAAAATGATGAAACATGGAGGGGGATGTGTGAGAGGCCAAGGGAAGGGGAGGATAGTGCAGTGTGGGGGGGGGGGAAACCCCCCATAAAGGGAGGAGGGGGGGTTTCAAATGAGGAGGAAGGAGGGGGGGGGTTTTGTTGGTTGGGTGATCGAGTGCAACGAGTGCACCATATATGTGGGGACACAGAAAAAAAAAAAAAACACATGCAGGTGAACGAGTGAAATGAGCAATAGAAAAATTATTGGAGATTCGGGACTGTCTATGGTACAAACGCAAAAAAAAAACAGTTTCATAAAGATATGATAAAATTACTTGTTTTATTAACATATAAAATAAAGAAAAAAGAACAATACAATGTTAGACTCCATGTACAGCGGTATATGAGTCATAGGGTTCAAAGGTACTACATACAATTCCTACTTGGACACCTATATTATCATACAATCAAAGTACATAGGTCATGATACTTGTCCAATCACTCGACATGTTTCGCCTAAATAGGCTTCATCAGGAGACGGAGACAAGGGTAAAGTGTATTTGCAGATGGACGAGGATTTTGGAAATATTTTTTCGTATTCTATGGTATGTATACAAAACAATATATTGGTTAATGTTATACAGAGCAGTTAATAGTCATTAAAACATTATATATGCTGCATAGAGTGTGCGGTGGCAGGAATGTCTGGTGAAGTCAATTTACACATGCATGATTCCCTACCTCCAATGTCATAGGGGTCATGAATATGGCCAGGCTTCCAAGGATTGATGCCGATAGTCTCACTGGAACACTCCCCAGGTAGGGATTCGCACAAGGCTATACCCGGCGGACGCCACCAGAACTCGTGGCTGGGGAGTTGTAGGGGGAGAGAGAAATCCTATTCCTTTTCCAATAAAGTATTTATAGGGCCTGTGAGGTACAGAGGTACTTGTTAACCACATCGTAAAGTAGGAAAGTAATATGACCATGCCCAATGTAAGTTGTCAGGCTTTACCTACCTCTACGGAAGCTTATGAAGATTTGTTTTTGTGAGAGGCTCGGGTCAAACAACCCCCCAAACAAAGAAACGATAATGGGGGGAAGGGAACGGGAACTACTAGATCTTTGTTTTAGGTGCTTATCCACTAGACCAAGGCAATTTTCTGAAAAATAACAAAACAAAAGAAAGAGACCCCAATAAAAGTGCATAGGAACCATATCCAATACATTTTATGGATCCCCAAAAGAAAGGGATTATAGTCCCTTACCTTATAATGGAATATGTATGGCATCAGAGCGTGTCATGTTTAATGGCTGGTCAGCCCATATACTGCCTCTCAAAAGGGGCTAGGTATGTCATCCAATGCCTATAGGGAGGGTATTTAGAATAAGTGCGATAGTTCCATGTATTCAAAGTTACAGTGGACAAAATGTCCACCATTTAAAAAGTTAAAAAAATTGAATTGAATCAGTCTACCTGTTTAGGTCGTTCCCAGAGCGTCCCGAGCCTCACGTCCACCTCAGTCTGACACAGCGTCAGACTGAGTTTAAGTAGTCTCCCCCCGTGGCGCCAAAAGCGCACGGCGTGTGACGTCACGCCGTGCTGACGTCACGCGGACGCAGTACAGGGGCCGGCCGGCACTCGATCCAAGCCATGTGACCGGAGTGTTCCTATGAGGAACTCCTTCCGGTACACAGTTCAACTGGGACTACCCTAACATGCCCTGCTGACAGCAGCCGTGCTGTTCTGTCAAATGCAGGGCGTGATGGGGTCCCTGTAGATGGAAGTTTAGAACTTAGTGGCCGGATCGATACTGCCGGTAGCTCCCTGACCCGGAAGCGTGGCGGGCAGAGGACCACCGGGCAGTGAAATGAGCAAATTAAAAACAAATAGTGAAGTGATGGGACAAAATAAAGAGCAGAAAACAGATGGGAGACCTGGTGAGGGGAAGGAAGGAAGCAGGTGATGGGTGAAAAAAATAAGTGAATTGTGTAGCTAGTGCAGGTAAAAGTGATGAGGAAAAATGGCAAATACCTGGTTATAATGTTGTTAGATAATAAGGGATTTCCGGGAGAGTAACCCCACTAGGGATAATAATGGGGATATGTGGTTCCAGTATACAGCCATAGAGACCACAGGTCAGGGGTGCAAGCCTGATAAGACTTGACCGCCGTACTAGTGGCTCCTATAAAGGAAAAAAACGCAGTAGTAAAGTTAAAATTAAGAGACCAATACGCCCATGGTAGGGTGTGCTTCGTCGGGGTATAAAGGGAGTCAATCTGCTTTTGGTTGTTACCTTACTGGGGGCTGGCTGGAACGTACAATCCCGTGGTCCCTGATCCACAGCCCATCTGTACAGGCTGTTGCCTGTTATATGTAGCACCCAACCGTGCACCGCCCAGATGACTCCGGCTAAACGCCGGCACGTGACGGCGCAGGGTCAGGGCTCCCGCATTGCACATGCGCAGAGTTGTTCACACGCGCATGCGCACTAGCCCAACGACTAGGGGAACAGGTCCCTGTCGGGGCCGGTGCAGGGGGAGTAGTGTCCCGTATGGGGCCATCTCTCCCACCAGGGAGCTCACCGGGCTGCCGCGGAGAGACACAGGTGGAGCAATCCGCACCCATGCCAACCATAAAGGGGGGACAGAAGGGAAGACAGTGGGCTCCAGTAAAAATTTATTGGGGGAGGTTTATAAAGAGGTAATAACAAGTAAACATTGTTTTAACATAAATAAAAATGTTTAAATATCAAATAGGACAAAATTAGTGACTGATGGTTAGGATGAACATCCTATGGAACCCATGCAAGCTACCGACACGGCAGGCATCTACGGTACACAAGGGCACGGAACTAAACACCAAGATGGGGTACATCATGATGAAGGGTAGGCTGATAGCCTATGGTGAGGATAATAACTTGTGTCTGGCCCGACCAGTAGATGTCTGGGGTGAATGGTTGCATAATGGTTCACCATTGCAACACATTATAACTAATGAACTCAGGATAATTATATGTAGCAGGAGGCCCTCCCCTATAAGACACATGGTCAAAAGGGGAGGTTAAAAATGCTAACGAGGGATTCAAATTGGAGATTTCCGAGTGGAGGGCAAAGGGGGATGCAAGTTGAGAGATAAAGTGGGGGAGAGGGGCACAACTGCTTACCCATGCTTTAACGGACATCAAGCGCAGAGTGCTATCACCTGTTTAAAGGTCTCCCGCGGCAGCTCGGGGGTGCTACTAAATAAGCTGGGCGGAAGACCTGCCGCGGGAGACCTTTAAACAGGTGATAGCACTCTGCGCTTGATGTCCGTTAAAGCATGGGTAAGCAGTTGTGCCCCTCTCCCCCACTTTATCTCTGAAGACTTGTCAAAGCTTGATGCTGTATGATATGTTTTTTCTACTTGTTACATCACTGTCTTTTTGATCTAATCACAGATAACCTCCAGATGAAGCGGTTTGACCGCGAAACTAGTCGAGGACAATCATATCTGTGATCAATTGTACCATTATGAACACACATGTGGTGACATACTGTGTAGAGTGTTTTTGTTTTATTTGTTAATTGTTCTGCGGCATCAATAAAATCTTCTGTAATTTTTATATATTTCTCTGTTATATTATTTTTACTGTACCGCGATAGTCCATTTGCCCCCCATTCTTTGGTAGCCTAGTTGGGGACTAGACTAACATACAATTAAGTAAGTTATCACTAATTAGGATCTAGCAATTGGTCAGATATTAAACATTAGGAAGGTCTTAAGTTTTCTACTAAATGCAGGTCAGTCAGAATGCTTATGCCCTGAACACACGATAGGATTTTCCGATGGAAAATGTGTGATAGGACCTTGTTCAGAAATTCCTACCGTGTGTAGGCTCCATCACACATTTTCCATAGGAATTTCCGTCACACAAAATCTGAGATCTGGTTCTCAAATTTTCCGACAACAAAATCCGTTGTCGGAAATTCCGATCGTGTGTACACAATTCTGACGCACAAAGTGCCACACATGCTCGCAATCAAGCAGAAGAGCAGCACTGGCTATTGAACTTCATTTTTCTCGGCTCGTCGTACGTGTTGTATGTCACCACGTTCTTGATATTCGGAATTTCCGACCAACTTTGTGTGACCGTGTGTATGCAAGACAAGTTTGAGCCAACATCTGTCAGAAAAAATCCCATGGATTTTGTTGTCGGAAAATCCTATCGTGTGTACAGGGCATAAGAGTAACATTTGTTAGACAAAACATATAAGAACTAACTTAAAGCGGTTCTGCACACAATAATTTCTTTTTTTTTTTCTTCTTCTGTTACAACGATTTTCAGTCTAAGTTTAAACTCACTTTTTTGATGTATGTCTGGTATCCATGTCCGTTTGTTCATTCAATCTGCAAACCACTGAATTTCCATTTTGCTTGTGGGCATTTGAAGCCCACAAGCAATCACTTCCTTGTTCCCATTTCGTAATATCTACCAGCATGCCTCGCTGGTTCCCGCACATGCGCGGCGTAAACAACTGTGTTGCCATAACAACGAGTGGCGTCTGTGAAATCACGCGAGATTTCGCGTCGGCTGTCCGCACTGACTCCTGGGATGAATAACACCAGATCCCAGGAGACAGTGCGGCAACTCAAGGGAAGTGATGCGGATACCCGCACAGACCCCGCCCACAGCCGCAGACACAGATGGATGTGTGGAGAGACCGGGCTGAAATTAAAAGGTAACATATAAAAAAAAAAAACGCCATTTACCACTATTTAGATGCTATGGAAAATAATGACCTAAAGTAAAATTATTGTGTGCAGAACCGCTTTAAAGAAATCAAAACTTTAAACAATTCCTAAAGTTTGATGTGAGTTTCCATTGTTAATGTGTATGTGTATATCTGACAGAAGATGGGATCCATGGGATGATTTGTCCCAGGTGGCCCGGTATTAAAGAATATTTTCTGTCTTGTCCTGAAATCTAGCTTTAAATTTCTCAAACCTTCTGCCCTCCAAGGTATTATTGATTGAGAGGGACCTGTCACCTAGAGCTTGTGAGGAATAGGTATTTCATGTTTGATGCACAATTCTTCAGATGTTTGAAGTCTATATGTGAGTGGGTAGGGTGACATTTCTAAATTGGAACAATCCAGGTTAGGACCACAATTATGTTGTGCTTGTGGTAAGTCTATTAGATATAACAGGATTATGTGTCAAATTTTACAAATAGAGAGAGATGAGAAAATGGAGAACTGTTATTGGAAAGTGCATAGGGTTTAGTAGCGGTATGCTTTGTCTTTAATAAAAAGGGAGCCATATTAGGGATCAGAAATTACCTGGGAATTCCAGTGTTGTGCAATTTCTACCCAGCTATTATGGGATTGTTGGGAGAACCAAGATGGTACATATTAGGTGAGTAGCATGGTAGTATTTAACCAAATCAGGGACACCTAGTCCCCATTTGGTCTTTTGAGTTACTGGCTGCAAGATACTGGTACTGTAAGAAAAGTTCCTAACTTATCCTTTAAGTTCCTGTGAGAGACTTTTGCATTCATATAAAGTTTCACAACCAAGTCTGTGGCAGAGATTTTGCTAAGCTAAAATTGTTGGCTGCTAGATCTATAAGCAAGGATTTATCCAACAGTTGAGTTATCCAGTTGCGAGTGGCTACACCCTGGATCATCTAAAGAGAGACATTTATTGAGTGTCAGCAGTTCCAAAGTGCCTGAGCTTCTATACCCGTACCCTCTATTCCCAACTGAGAGACTGTGTTTCTGTTCAAAGTTTTACGCAAATAAAAATCCTAAAAAGGAATTCAAGTGTCAGTCTCTGCAGTTACTGGGTATCAACCCTGGGAACCCCTAGACAAGAACGAGTACGAGCTGGTGGAGGTAATCGGTAAGGCCAGATAGTTACTCTCAAGGTTCTACTGTATATTAAATGTTTACTTGCTGCATTTTCCTTTCCAGAGATTATTTACTTTAAATGTGCCTTTGAACTTGCTAGAACATTTGGCTAGTCACTTCCCAAGCATAGCCCCCTTCTTCCTTGCGCGTCACGTTCCTCTTCTTTTCTGGGAGTGTGTAAGTACTCTTTGTGTTGGCTTAGCACTCTGTCCCTCTCTTCACCTCCCTGCACAACCTTTTATGTAGCAGGGAGGAGCAATGTGTAATACTATAGAGTATAGCTTAAGTGATAGCTCTAAAGCCCCATACACACGGTCGGACAATCCGCGGACCAGGTCGGTCGGATCCTGTCCGTCATACTTTGTCTGATGTTGGTTTTGCGTACACACGGTCGGACAAAGTTGTCGGAAAATCCGATCATTCTGAACGTGGTGACGTTTGTTGCCTACGACGGGACTACGTAGAGGCTAGTAGCCAATAGCTTTGGTCTTGTAATGTGATCTGAGCATGCGTAGCACTTTGTGCGGTCGGACAACCGTACACACGATCGGATTTGGTGTGATCGGACCGTGTTGTCGGCAAATCTTTCCAGCAGGAGATAAGACTTTGTCCGTCGGACAATCCGACATACACTGTCCGATGGTGCATACACACGGTCTGATTTTTCAACAACATTGTCCGATCGGACAGAATCCATGAAAAAGTCAGACCGTGTGTATGGGGCTTAAGTCTGCTGGACCTTGTGACAACACATCTAGGATGGTGGTAGTCAGCAGCAGTCTCTATAGTTCTATTATGTCTACACAAGGGAGTCTTTTACAGGAATTTATTATGCATAAAATACACTATATTGTCAAAAGTATTGGGACACCTGCCTTTACAGTCACATGAACTTTAATTGCATCCCAGTCTTACCTCGTAGGGTTCAATATTGAGTTGGCCCACCCTTTGCAGCTATAACAGCTTTAACTCTTCTGGGAAGGCTGTCCACAAAATTTAGGAGTGTGTCTATGGGAATATTTGGCCATTCTTCCAAAAGCGCATTTTTCGGTCAGGCACTGATGTTGGAGAGAAGGCCTGGCTCGCAGTCTCCGCTCTAATTCATCCCAAAGGTGTACTATTGGGTTGGGGTCAGGACAGTCATGTTCCTCCACCCCAAACTCGCTCATCCATGTCTTTATGGACCTTGCTTTGTGCACTGGTGTGCAGTCATGTTGGAAAAAGAAGGGGCCATCCCCAAACTGTTCCCACAAAAGTTGGGAGCATGAAATTGTCCAAAATGTCTTGGTATGCTGACACCTTAAGAGTTCCCTTCACTGGAATTAAGGGCCCAACCTCTGAAAACAACCCCACACCATAATCCCCCTCCACCAAATGATTTGGACTAGTGCACAAAGCAAGGTCCATAAAGACATGGATGTGTGAGTTTGGGGTGGAGGAAATGATTTGAATGAATTCAATTTAAATTTCACTATGTCATACAGTCCTACTAACATTGCCTTCTTGGATGTAGAAGTCCACTAAAGACATGGATGTGTGAGTTTGAAAAGGGGGGTGGAGGAACTTGACTCAGGGCCTGCACAGAGTCCTGGATACCAAGACACACTGCAGTGGATCTTGTAGATACCACTTCGACTGTAGAAAACTTCCAGATCTCCCCTTGGGAGATGAATAGAGCAGACTACTGTTCATGTGAGCCGGGTAAATTTCTTATTTTGGATCGCATCCACCCTAATCCAAGAGGAGGAATTGGAACAAATCTCTCCTCCAATTGGAAGCACGATGGATTTTTAAGCTCAAGGCAACTCATACTCCAGGCCTCAACGAGGCAATTTGGTTTAAACCATTTTTGGAAGGTTTCTCTTCCGGTGGGATGGAAAAATAAACAATTCCACCACCCTTTAGGAAATTACAACATGGCCACTCCTTCCCTTTTCGACCTCAGTGCTTTCCACTATATTCAACAGGACCCCCTCATTTATGACAGTTCTATACATGTCCTTGTGATGTCATACAATTCAGTTGTACTTTAAGTCTATACAAATCTCCATGTAACAATATGTTCTTATATACAACTTGTTATGATTTATTTGTATAATTGTTCTCTTTTGGTCCTTTTCCCCTTTAATATATTCCAGACCTCCTGTAAAGTGCCTGGTTGAAGGAGCTTTAAATGACGTTATTCCCCTATTCCTTGCATATACACGGCGGTGATGTGGGATGAGGGGTTTGTCCAGTGAGCCGCCCGGCACGCCCAGCCGCCCGCCCATTTTTCAATGGACGGAGCGGCATATTAGGAACTCCCGGCGTCGTTATTCGACGCCGGGACTCCATATTGCTTCACCTGGCAAACATACGTTGCTCGCCGATGAAGCTTGACGTGCCGGCGGGAGCTGTGGGCGTGTCCGGGTCACAATGCGCGACCATTGATTGGTGCGCGGGACCCGGATGCGCGCGCAGCACTCGGGGGGCCGGGTTAAGGAAGCGCTAGGTATTCCCCCGCCACACGGCAATCAGCTGTACTCTGAACAGCTGATTGCAAGGCGGGGAAACTGATTCAAATAGACCGCTCATCCCACTCAATAGACTGCACTTGCCAGTCTGAGGAGGAGATGAGCGGATCGAAAAACAACTTATAGGTAAATACAATTTATGAAACTCTATCAACTATACGACATTCTTAACTTCTTATTATTGGGTGGTACCTTCTGTTGGTATACATATGTTCCATCTAGCACTGTAGCCTTTGCTAGACTGGGGACTATATGCTGAGGATTATATACTATATGCTTGCTGCTGGACTGGGGATTATATGCTGTGAGTCAAATGCTGAGGACTTGACTCCTTCCTGTCCAGCCAAGGAGATAATGAAAAATCTCCCTCTCCCTACTTATGGGAAGCCATGGGGATATATGTTGACAAACAAGCCAATGAAATAGCTCTAGCTGTAAATATAGATACGGCGAGCATTGTTTTTCTAAAAAACAACACACAACAACATATATACAATGGGCTCAATAATATTTTCACATATAAATAAAGTTATAATATACTTATACTCCTCAGCTATATTTTCAATACGTTAAAGATACATACGTGGGGACTATCTGGGAGGGATACTCATTGGTGACTACGATTTCCTTATCCTGGACATCTTTGATTAATTTTCTTCTCAGAGTTACCGAACTATTAACGGCACCCAAACTACCAGCGTAAGCTGACGAAGATTCATCCACAGATACACAATACAGGTCTGTGAAATATATGCAGCATACTTTGAGTGGCATTTTCTATTATACTGTGCACTCACTTCGTTTTTTGTGTACAAATACTCATAAATGCTTTGATTCATCAGGGCTTCCACACCCGACCCCAGTGTGTATCACAGACGCCCCCTATCGCTATCACGCCAGGATATTTGCAATTAGTCCAGGGATTTCAGTAACCTTGGACATACGACAAAATCCCTGTGAGTCATTAAACCCAATCTATGGATACTAATTTTCGATCAAACTACACCATCTAAGAAAGCCTAGGCAAAGAAGCTCCTCCTTCCAGCCACTGTTTTTAATCACATTGGAATATTCTTGTAAACGGTATGTGAATCTATGGTTCCTATGTGTGTATTTCTATGCAAAAAAATTTCTTTTGATGTTACAAGTACTATTATATATATCAAGGTTCACTTTTTGACAAATTGTTCTATTATAATATCTCCTAGATATTAGGAATGTTGTGCTCCTACCTCTGAAGAAGGAGGAAAGTTTTAAAACCTCCGAAACGCGTCAGGTGTGAGTTAACGCCTACAACATATATCTATACACTGTACTCTATGAATCAAGTATTGTTCAAATATTTCAAAGACTGTGAGCCAGGCCTCCTTCAGTGTCTGACCTCACAAATGTGCTTCTGGAAGAATGGTCAAACATTCCCAAAGACACACTCCTAAACCTTGTGGACCGCCTTCCCAGAAGAGTTGAAGCTGTTATAGCTGCAAAGAATGGGCCAACTCAATATTGAACCCTACAGACTAATGCCGCGTACACACGGTCGGAATTCTCATTGGAAAAAGCTCTGATGGTTTTCCTGTCGGAATTCTGATGGAATTTTCGCTCAAACAGTCTTGCCTACACACGGTCACACCAAATTCCGATGGTCAATAACACCACGCCTTAAAAAACGTTCGACTGCACTATAAAAGGGAAGTTTAATGCTTCTGAGCATGCGTCGAATTGTTTCCGAGCATGCGTCGGAATTTTGCGTGTCGGAATTGCATACACACGATCGTAAAATCCGATAGAAAGATTTTCCGTCGTAAAAATTAAGAACAGGTTCTCAATCCAAAGTCCGTCGGAAATTCCGACAGAAAAAGACCGATGGGCATACACACGGTCGGAAAATCCGATGAAAAGTTCCCATCGGACTGTTTCCATCGGAAATTCCGACCGTGTGTACGCGGCATAAGACGGGGATGCCATTAAAGTTCATGTGTGTGGAAAAGCAGCAACACTTGTGACAATATAGTGTACACATACTGTAGCTGGCTTTGACCTTAGACAATTAAGCTTAAGGTATATATAATGAAAGCACCTCCAAATTTAATCAAAGCATTTAAGTTGAGGAGAGACAGGTGGGAGTCAGTGAGTGTTCACAGTTTGTCATCTGCTAACAAGTCATGTTAAAATTCTTGTTAATTGATTAGCCAGGATCTATGTGAAGATCCTATAGCTAAGTAAGCCTATAGACCTGTAATTTAAGTTAGGGTTGTTTTTTTAGGTTTAGGGATTAGTGTTATGTAAGAAAGTAGGAAATAGGAGTGTGGAAATTCCCCTTTGAAATGATTTGTATAGTCAAGAATATAGGGAGTTGGATTGGGAGGAATTGCTTAGTAGTGTAGTCTAAAAACGAATGTTTTTTAATAACATTAGTGTCTACATTTACTACTACAAGTTACTTCACCTGATGTTAGTTTATACTTTTCATAAATGTGTGGCAATCTTCAGGCTTTAATTTTGGATGTTTTGTAGGGAGAGAGAGTTATAGATGTTTCAGAAATAATGTCTGAATGTTTTGGCTATACCATGTGGACTGTAGGCATAAAAATATGAAAACTTAGTTCAGGAGAGGTATTGGGGATTCTGTTTCTCAGTTTGTTTTCAACCATTGTAAAATTCATAATATTTCTGTCTAGACCAGAGACGTGCCTTGGGACCTAATTTGGCTTCTGAGGCCTGCTGCCTTGCAGAGATTTGCTATAGTATGTGACAGTGTCGCACTACCCCCTAGAGGGCCAGGAGAGTCAGTAACAAGTCCATGGGCTTGTCTTTGTTGTTTTATTGAGGGAAATCAACTTGCATAGGGATGAGGGATTATAAGATGCCCAACTTAAACTTGGTAGAACTTGGGAGGACAAACTTCTTCTCTATTTATAAAAAGAAATGCAGATCCTGGACTGTACTCCCTCTGGAATAATGTTAGTCTGTTAATGTATCAATAGCCAACTTTTTTTCAGGAGCTCTATGTCGTCTTGGTGAAAGACACAAAGTCACCAAATTACCAGCTCATCTGGCTGCCTTGAAAAGTGTCCCAGAGCAAGGGATTTAGTTTAGCTGTGAAACTGCCCCAATGAAGGCTTGACAAATGTTGAATCTGGCAGCCTCCTCCCATATTGGCCCTGGGGGTGATAGGTATACTGATACTGTCTTTTGAATCCTGCTGCCTTGGTTAAGACTGGTGTTCAGGCCTCCTGCTGTACTGGTCTTCCCATGCTAGACAAGGTGTCTCCTGGATGAGACTGAAGGGTGATGAATGTCCCTCTCTTCAGCTTCCTGACCTTCCTTTCTCAGCTCCAGCCTGGAGGCAGTGCCCCCCCCCCCCCCCAGCCCAGGGGTCCCCTCCCAGGCCTCACAATCCTCAGCCTCAGCACTTTATCTTCCACCCGACACCCCCCTGCTGGCAGAATAAATTAGTTATATTCTATATATATATATATATATATATATATATATATATATATATATATATATATATATATAATATTGTGTATATTGAGTTATTGTGTATATTAAAAATGTAAATACTGTATTTTTCATACTTCATATTTATGTGCACATACAGTATCTCCTGTCCAAGTTGTGCCCTTTTCCCCTCCATTTCAATTATGGGATGCCCTTGCTCCTGGGACAAGATGCCCTTTCTAGCCCATGAGAACAGGGCCCCTTTTTATTTTGGGGGGGGGGGTAGATGTAGCACCCTCTAGTGTACAGTTTCGTTTAGAAAATTTAGCTGACTCATAGTAGCTTAACACCTTCCCGTCCATCACATCAATCTGCTATAGGTGTTAACTTTCCTTCTCATACCTTTTAATGGTACAGACAGGGCCAATCATAGCTAATTACAACAAAATAAGCGGAATGAATCAGTTTCATTCAGTAAAATGCTTGCTTATAGCAATGAAATTTACTGCTATAAGCATTCATAATAGGTAAAAATAAAGCCCTAGAGTAGTACAATGCACTATGGTAACATTATATTGCTGGTAACAGTGTGTTTAAAAAAATCATAAAAAAGAAAACAAGTGTAATATTAAATAAAAAAAAAGTGATGCAAGGAGTTTATTTAGAAGATTCCCCAGGATTATGGACACTTATGATTATTTTACTATAATATGATTATACTATTTGGGATTATTTTTCTATAATATTAATGTGTTAGAAGTCTGTGTAGATCACTTTCATTATTATTTACTGTTTTTTGTGTTTAGTGTACACTTCAAATCTTGCAGCGATTTCACGTACTTCACATTATTCGTTTTCATTGTTTATTCACTTAATTAGTAGCGCGAATGACCTCACTTTAAATTGTCATGTTAGTACCCAAAACCTAAATGTATTATATTGGGATTTTATGTGATAGACCAACACAAAGTGGCACATAGTTGTGAAGTGGAAAGAAAATGATAAATGTTTTTTACATTTTTTTACAAATAAATATCTGAAAAGTGTGGCAGGCATTTTTTATTCAGCCCCATTTACTCTGATACCCCTAACTAAAATCTAGTGGAGCCAATTGCTTTCAGAAGTCACCCAATTAGTAAATAGAGTCCACCTGCGTGTAATTTAATCTCCGTATAAATTAAGCTGTTCTGTGAAGACCTCAGAGGTTTGTTAGAGAACCTTAGTGAAAAAACAGCATCATGAAGGCCAAGGAACACACCAGGGAGGTTAGGGATAAAGTTGTGGAGAAGTTTAAAGCAGGGTTAGGTTATAAAAATATATCCCAAGCTTTGAACATCTCACAGAGCACTGTTCAATCCATCATCCGAAAATGAAAAGAGTATGGCACAACTGCAAACCTACCAAGACATGGCCAAGACATGGCCATCCACCTAAACTGACAGGCCGGGCAAGGAGAGCATTAATCAGAGAAGTAGCCAATAGGCCCATGGTATCTCTGGAGGAGCTGCAGAGATCCACAGCTCAGGTGGGAGAATCTGTCCATAGGACAACTATTAGTCGTGCACTGCACAAATCTGGCCTTTATGGAAAATTGGCAAGAAGAAAGCCATTATTGAAAGAAAGCCATAAGAAGTCCCCTTTGCAGTTTGCGAGAAGCCATGTGGAGGACACAGCAAACATGTGGAAGAAGGTGCTCTGGCCAGATGAGACCAACGTTGAACTTTTTGGCCTAAAAGCAAAACACTATGTGAGGTGAAAAACTAACAATGCACATCGCCCTGAACACACCACACCACACCTTTTTTTCAGCAGGGACAGGGAAGCTGGTCAGAGTTGATGGGAAGATGTATGGAAGCAAATACAGGGCAATCTTATAAGAAAACCTGTTAGAGTCTGCAAAAGACTTGAGACTAGTGTGGATGTTCACATTCCAGCAGGACAACAACCCTAAACATACAGCCAGAGCTACAATGAAATGGTTTAGATAAAAGCATATTCATGTGTTAGAATGGCCCAAAGTCCAATTGAGAATCTGTGGCAAGGCTTGAAAATTACTGTTCAGAGACGCTCTCCATACAATCTGGCAGAGCTTGAGCTATTTTGCAAAGAGGAATGGGCAAAATGTTACTCTCTAGATGTGCAAAACTGGTAGAGACATGGGGGGATATCTGAAAAGTGCACGCCACACTTTTCAGATATTTATTTGTAAAAAATATTGAAAAACATTTATCATTTTCCTTCTGCTTCACAATTATGTGCCACTTTGTGTTGGTCTATAACATAAAGTCCCAATAAAATACATTTACGTTTTTGGTTGTAACTTGACAAAATGGAGAATTTCAAGGGGTATGAATTGAATATATTTTCAAGGCACTGTATATACCACAGATTGGACTCTATAACTTACCTACACACTAAATACACAGATTAGTTTATTTTCATCAAAGAAATGTAGCAGAATACATGTTGGCCTAAATTTATAAGGAGCAATTATTTATTTGCAAAATTGTATAACAGAAACTAAGAAAATCAAGTTTTTTTCAAATTTTTTTCAAATTTTTCAGTCTTTTTTGGTTTATTTAGCAAAAAAATTAAAAAAGTAGTGATCAAATGCCAGCAAAAGAAAGCTCTAGTTGTGTGAACAAAATTATAAAAATTTAGTTTGGGGCTGACAAGAATGTAGTTTAGAATTCTGGGCCTTATTTCTTTCCTTCTTCCCCCCCTTAAGGAAACCACCTACCTCTTCAAAACCTCCTCTAATAACTATCACCACTACCCTTTCTTACCGTTATTATAACCCAATTGAACAATCGGGTCCCGCAATCTAATCGTCCAATCACAGCACAGAATAGATGTCACATGGCTAAGTTGTGCTGTCATGTGAACCGCTGACAGACCAATCGGGTCCCGCGATTCACCTGACCAATGACAGCGCCGAATGCACATCACATGACAATCATGTCTGTGCTGAATGACGCTGTGGAGCAGTTACTATGGCAAAGAGTGGGCGGCAAGCTATCATGCACTCTGCAGAGCGGTTGCCATAGCAAAGTGGGCGGCAGGCTAATAACTAAAGGCTGAATAGTGCATTTAAACCGAGCAGCCTGACATTTAAAAACAATGCTAAATTGCACATTAACCCATTGATAACATTGCACATTAATTAGGACAGCTGCAGACAATAGGCTACAAATAAGGAAAATGTCAGTAGATACCAATTAGCTGACATCACAAACAATTCAGCAACCAGATGGATATGATAAGAAAATATAAAATTACGCATAATGTCCATATAAAATATATATATTAAAAAAATCAATACATATATAAAAGACATAATGATAAAAGAAATATTTTTTAAAAATTAATATATAATATATAGGAGATAAGATATATCAAAAATTAATTTATCATCTATTAGAAATAAAACAATTAAGGTACATGTAATCAGTTCTTTAATACTGTATTGTTGCTCGGTGGTGTTAGAGATAAAATCTTTGCGTTTTTTGATGTTATTTTTGGCATGTTTACAGGTCGCACACCGCCCGCACGCATAAAAACCAGATAAAAAATTAAAAAGCTTATTAGCGCTAATTTTGGGAGGGTCTATGACCCCAGGGACCCGATTGGTCTGTCAGCGGTTCACATGACAGCACAACTTAGCCATGTGACATCTATTCTGTGCTGTGATTGGACGATTAGATCGCGGGACCCGATTGGTCCACGAGCGGTCTCCATTTCATCAGCACATTATATAGCCATAGCGGGGCCACTCGTAGCTACCCTGCCCCACGCTGAGGAAGTTCCACCTGAACGTAACGCGTACGAGGGACAGGGTAGCACGAGTGACGTCACCCGCGGCCATTTTGGATCATATTGCATACAACGCCGGCACTCGGGACTGAGTGCATGCTAATGTGAGTGTGATTCTTATGTTTCTACTTGTGCAATAAACTTATATTCGATACAGAGAGCACTAGGTTGTCCCCCCTTTTTTTCACCCTTATGTATGCTGGATACCATTGTGGACCTGGTTGTTTGCGTTTGAGATCGATTCCTGACGGTTGGAGACCAGAGTTTTACACTTAGCTGCATACTGCTTTGTGACCTTTTGTGGGTCGAAGCAGGGAGGTGAGAGGCCATCCTTACTCTTTGTGAAGGGATCACCACCACAGATATTTCTCTGGATTGTGTCACCATTTTCCACTAGAAGCTGCTATTTTGCACTGGCACTTTATACTGGGATATATTTGGATTCCTTCTTGGACTGATTTTATCCTATTTATGTTATCTATTCAGTTTTATCATTTATTTTGCGCTGCACTATCCTATTGTATTATGCTTATGAGGTATTTTTTGAATTAACCTAAGTTGCAGCAGGCATTTCCGATTTGTGTATTACTTTTTCTGACAGCGCTGAGTACTCTCTTTTTTACTTATAAACACCAATACTGTTCACTGATTATTCCCAGAAGCTTTTTGTGCACCAATTTTCCTTATGAACATATTCAAAATAGGTTGAATCTGTAGATATTTATTATTAAGGTTTTTTCTTTGTACGTTTCCCATATTGAGTTCACTAGTATACAGGATGAATGGATGGATTTTTTTTTTGAGAATTTGGAGTTGATTCATCATTTAATATTTCAAATTTTTATGTTAAAAAAAAATATTTTTTTTTTATTTCCATTTTATTTTTTTGCCTTGGTTATAATGTAATTTTTTGTTGTTTCTCAGGAATATTATTCCTGTATCACTGTTACCATTAGATGGCAGTGTTTGCATTAGTTAGCTAAACTATTGTAGAATGTGTGGCTACATAATATAACAGGTAGAAAAGGGCAGTGGCTTAGTGGTTAACACTACTGCCTTGCAGAGCTCAGGTCTTTGATTTGAATTCCAACCAGGACCTGATCTGCATTGAGTTTGCAAGTTCTCCATGTGCTTGCATGGCTTTCCTCCCACATTCCAAAAGCATGCTAAGGTGAAAGCTGAAGTATTTTTTAGATTTATGCAGTGTTACAATAAATCCACACTAATGAAGTGTAACCAAAATGAAGTGTTATGTACTGCTTTGACTTTCACTCACCCTTGTACAGTACAGTCAGCACTTAGATTTACAGTTTCGGCTGCAGTACTCTGATCACCGTGGGTTACTCACAGTCGCGCCCCTCCATTGAATAAACATCTTGTGTTATTTTCAGTGAAAGCACGGCGCTCTGTGATTGAATGAGGGGAGATGGTGATGTTCATTCACCCCTCCTCCACACATTTGTGTGGATTTATTTTTACAATGCACATATAGAAATATAATTTTTGTCTGGAGTTCAGCTTTAATTGGACCCTGTCTTAATTGTTCCTAGTGTGTGTGTGTGTATAGATGCATATGAGATAGAGACCTTAAAATGTAAGGTCTTTGAGGTCAGGGACCTGTAAGTGAACAGCATGTAAGGTGCTGTGTAAACTGACATCACTAGAGAAATACCTGTAATAAATAAAGCAAAGTAAAGATATAGAACACTAGGTAGCTTTCATTGGACATACTGGAAGATAAAATCTGCAGTGGAAAAGTACATCATACTTATATTATACTGTATAGTATATCATACATAGGTATTATACTGTATACAAATAAAAGCCACGCCACTCCTCCTTCTACACAGCGGTGATTGACAGCAGCTTTTGCTCTGTGTGTGTCCCTCTCACTCTGCCTGTGTGTGCAATGCATGCAGCAGCTACACAATAGAGTCCTACAGGAGTACAGGACGGGAGCGCATACAAATTGGAGACTCATGTGGGGAACACCCTAGGTCTGGGGCACAGTGTGCACACAAGGATGGGGTTTTCTGCTTGGCCAGGGGACCACTTAAAAAGTAAATTCAGAGGAGGAATGTTATTTGTACCTAATGTCACTTTAATTTTGTTGCTTTAGTGCAGGGGTATTGAATTAAAATTCAAGGAGGTCCAGTTGCCAAAATTTTCTTTGGGCCGAGGTCCGAATCTCAAGTCTGTGCTATGACTCAGAAAGATTGTAGTCACTGTATGTCTATCAAAAAATTTGAAATGTACAATTTCCTTAGTATTTCAACAATATTTATTGTCAAGTTTCAGTTACGACATTAAACATGTAGACAGTTGGAACTAGGATAGCTTTAGGAAAGCTCTTGTCTTTGCATGGAAAACAAACAACTATTTTTAACAGAAATATGGAAACAAATCAATAACTCTTTAATAAAAAACATAAAAAGCACATCCATTTTTCAAGTAAAAGAAATAAGCTCCTTTTGACTTAAACAACTAAAGGTATCAATTTGAAAAAGTGCACAAATTATTCTCAGTTTTATTTCAAATTTTTTACCCCCCAAAAAACTTCCCTGTCTAGTGAGAAACATGAGCTTTTGATTGTCCTGCCAGTAGCTTGAATCTTGGCTTAAATTGAGTTACTGCCATTCTCACATATGTAGGTGCTCATTGGTGAGCCTGGAACGATACTTAGTTTTATTAATATTCATATCCGTCCCCCTCTCTGCATCAGTATATTGTAAGTGTAGGGCTCCATGCTGAAAGGGAGGGGCTATGACACCCTGCACTCACAGTCTTTCCCTAATCTTTATTCCATAGATGCTGGGCATCATTCAACTAGGAAGATTGGTGTTATCGTGTGGCTTAAAAGAGGAAGTGCAGGAGACAGCTTTGAAATTATAATAATTAATGCACCCCAAGGTGCTTTTTTTGCTAAACACCTGTGGGAACATTTAGAAGTAAATAGTGGAGCTGGTCTTTAAACTATTGAAGCAAGAAGGCTAGCATGACAGCCACACAACTAGGATTTCCAGGTTTTGAAGTCAGAAGTTGACATGTTTCTCTCATTACAGATTTTCTTAGAGAATATGTGCATGAGCCAGACTATTAACAGAAATCTGTCTAAAGAGCCCCCCTGAGCAGACAGGATGACTTAATAAAGGGACATGGCCTTTCCAGAATCCTGTACTGGAGTCTGACCCAGTCACACTGAGTGACTAGGTAATCCTTTTAAGATGCTTTATTTGTGATGATAATTCCATCCCTGGTCTCTCTGTCCTGACAGTGGACTTCAGTGACGAAAAATACCAGCTTATCCAGCTTATCTCATTCACCTTAATACAGTCAGAAAGTTACTTTCTGCTCTCCTTACATCATTCACTGTTTTAAACAATAATGGTACTGGCCAACATTTAGTAGTACTAACTCATCTGTTATGATCAAAGTGTAGCACAATGCACTAGGTTTTTCCTCTAAATGTACCTTACCTAATTTGGAATGCTAACCAAGAATGATTTCCAGCCTATTTTTTTTTTTTTTTAATCATTAAAGTTTTTATTGAGTATTTCATAAAACATAAATAAATACAGGGTACAAGGAAAAGGAAATCAAAAAAAAAGTAACATACAAGGATATGCACAATAATATCTGATTCATCAATAGTAAGGATAACATTCCAACATATACTAAAGATAATTTATGTAATAGCTATAGGCCAAATAGACCATTGTGAATCAAACCGTGAACATTTCATGTTATTAATGGCTAATAAACGCTCAAAAGAATGATTTCTACTCACAGCCGAGGTGACATCAGACAAATTCACAGCAACAGAGGATTTCCAGTTGCAAAGAATCAGCAGCCGTGTTTCCAACAAAATATGGGTTATTACTGGTCTGAAATTTTTATCAAATTTGTCAATGTTTAAGTGAAGGATACCTAAAGCAGGATCTGGAGAGGTCAATACACCAGTAATAGAGGATATTAATCGGAATATACTGTTCCATAAACTTTTAATTGTAGGACAATGCCAAAGCATATGGTATGGCCAACATTTAGTAGTACTAACTCATCTGTTAGTTAATTTAATGGTCAATTCCCAGTGTTTAGCACAGTGAGAGGCCGTGTGTATTTCCGAAAAGGCTTGTCGCCATTGGAATTCTGAAAATTCCGAATCTATATCGTCTTCCCACTTTAGCATGGCTGAAGTTTTAACAAATGTAGTTTTGTTCCCAAAGATGTTATAAAAATACGTTATACCTTTTGCATCACGTTTTTCCGTAAAATAGAATTGCCAAAGTTTAAATGGAATTCTAATCAACGGAATCGGTTTTGACTCAAAAAATTGTATTATGTTATAGCATTTAAGAATCTCCTCTTCATTAAGGTTATATTGCATCAATAAAGTTTCTATGGACTTAAGTTGACCGTCATTATATAATTCTGATGTTGTAGTAATTCCTTTATTGACCAATTCATCGACTGTAAGTGATGGAAGGTATCTCTCAAGTATATATAGAGGCACATCATAGGGAACATCATTGTTTACACTCTGAGCGCTATCTATGATATGCCTCCATGCTTTCAAAGAAATGTTAATAGTGGGGGCTAAAGGTTTTAAATCCCATTTAAGCCAACTATCTGTAAGTAAAAAAGTAGAAGCTTCTTGCAAGGGTACTATTGAATTCTCCATAGACACCCACGAAGGTGCATTGACAGTCTGGAACCAGTGTTTGATTTGGTCTAATCGAACAGCCCAGTAATAATCATGTATATCTACCAAGCCAGCCCCACCAATTTTTTTGTGAGAGGTAAGGTTGCACCTGGAACACCTAGCTTTTTTGCCATTCCATATATATTTTCTTCCCATGTTAGCTAATTTGGAGAGAAAATGTTGAGGAATATGGATCGGTAAAGATCGAAAAATATACAGAATTTGAGGCAAAATCAACATTTTGTATGCCGCCATCCTTCCATACCAGGACACCTCTTTCATCGAAAAAGATTTCAGTTGAGCTTCCAGTTTGGCAATAAGTGGAATCATATTAGCTCTTGCAAGGTCAGAAATCTTGGGCTTCAGGATAATCCCCAGATAAGGCACACCACTGTTACTCCACGTATATGGAAACCAAGCCTGAAGATCAATTTTCTGTTTGGACTTAATATTTATATCAAGTATCAAAGATTTGGAGAAATTTATCTTATAATAAGAAATTTTACCAAACGCCTGAAGAACAGTATGAGCTCCAGGTAAAGAAGTAAGTGGGTCAGTCATTAATAGTATAATATCATCCGCAAAAAGATTAATAGTATGTTCCTGTGTGCCAAACCGGAAGCCTCTGATAGAAGGGTGTGTCCTAATTTTTTCAGCCAAAGGTTCAATCATTATATTAAAAATGGAAGGAGACAGAGGGCAACCCTGTCTAGTTCCATTGCCAATACTAAACATATTAGATAAAGTGTTATTCGTGTACACCTGAGCTGTAGGGCAGGAATAGAGCGCCATAATAGCTTGCAAAATACGTCCTTGAAAACCAAATTTTTCTAAGGTCATGCGCATGTACCTCCAGTGGACCCTATCGAACGCCTTCTCTGCGTCAATGGATAACAGCAGAGAAGGCGTTCTATGCAATTTAGCATAGTGTAAAATATTCACAATTCGTCTAGTTGCATCAGAAGTTTGTCTCCCCTTCACGAATCCCATCTGGTCGTTTTTAATAAGAGAAGGAATGATATGTGATAGGCGAATGGCCAATGATTTGGCATATACCTTAGTGTCACAATTCAAGAGGGATATCGGTCTAAAGTTGGCCGGAGTATCTGGGTCTTTACCAGGTTTAGGTAATGTAATAATGAAGGCTTTTAGCATATCAGGGGGGAAGCTGGCAGATTCAGCAGCTGTATTAAAAGAATTAACCAGATGAGGCGATATAATGTGTTTGAATGTTTTGAGATATTCATTAGAAAACCCGTCAGGGCCTGGGGATTTACCAATTGGAAGTGAATCGATGGTTTTTTCAATTTCTCGGATCGTGAATGGTGCATTTAAAGTTTCTAGGTTTTGTGTAGAAAGACATGGTAATTGTATATTGTGCAGGAATGACTGGATAGCTTCTTCTGTTGGTTGGTGTGTATGCGGATCATCTTTCAGATTGTAAAGGGAACTATAGTATTCTGCAAATTGATTAGCTATTTCTTTTGGGTGAATAATTTTATGAGATAGGGTAGCATGTCTAAGAAAAGCGATCCGTGTTTTGGCATTTGCAGCTTTTAACCTATTGGCAAGGTGTCTACCAGGTTTGTTAGCATTATTATAGTGATTTAATTTTAAACGTCTAATGTGTTTATCAAACTGTTGGGAAAGAAGTGTTCTAAGTTGTTCTCTTAGAGAGGTCAGTTTATCCGATATTAATGTGGTAGATGACAGTTTATTCTGAGATTCAAAGTTTTTAATATCAGCAAGAATATTAGAAAGTTGTTGAGATCTTTGTTTCTTTAATCTGGCGCCCATTTGTATGAATATTCCCCGCATATATGCTTTATGGGAGTTCCATAAAATATGGGGGTCAGTAACTGAACCAAAATTGTCTTGGAAAAAATTTGTAAGGTGTTGTGACAATATTTTACTTGAGGAAGATTCCTGAATCAGCCTATTATTACAACGCCAGATGGGAGGTGAAGAGGAGACACCCCTCTCTACTATACGTATCGATATTGCTGCGTGGTCAGACCACGTAATGTCATGTATAGTAGCCACATCAATATCTTGCAATAACATTCTATCAGTGAGAAACATATCAATACGAGAGTAGGATTTGTGTCTGTTAGAGAAAAAAGTGAAATCTCGTTCATTCGCATGGAGACACCTCCAGGCATCAAATAATTCTTCATTGTGTAGAACCTCTTGAAGCGCTGGTGACTGGTTCGATTTTACTGAAGATGTGTCCACTTTGGGATCCGAGGTAATATTGAAATCTCCACAGATAAGTACTCTGCCATACTTTAAAGAATCAATCTTGCGTAAAACTTTTTTAAAGAAGCGCAGTTGATGCCTATTTGGGGCGTATAGGGTAACTAGAGTAAATGGTTGAGAATTAATGTCACCTGTTAAAATAATAAACCTGCCCTCAGTGTCTATGAAGGAGTCCTTTTGTTGAAATGAAAGAGTGTTCTTAATCGCTAAGAGGACACCACCAGCTTTTTTCCTTGGGTTGCAAGCCAAATAGATATGTGGATAATCTTTGTGAGAACATTGTGGATTTTTGTCAGTTTGAAAGTGCGTTTCTTGAACACAAAGGATATCAGCTCTATGGTTGTAGGCCTCCTTCCATAGATAGAAACGCTTGGTTGGATGATTAAGTCCATGTGCATTAATAGACAAACAGGATATCGTCATGGATCAATCATGAAAAAATTGTGTGGTGCTGAGATGGAAAAAATAAAAATACAACTCACTGCGATCAAGAAGGCACTGTGTAGTTTGTATAGAGCATCCCATGGAAAAGGCATCCAGTTGATGAGGTAGTTCGGATCGTGCATATCAAAGAAAAAAAAAAAACTTAAAAGGGAAAAAAGAAAAAATATTAAGACACATATGTAAAACATAAGAAATGGATCTATAAACTGATCCAAGAGCAGTTATAACTGCTGATGGTAGTTAGGGGGGAAGAGAAGAGATTTTATAAACTCTCCCTTAGAGACAATCATAGGTTAGTTAGAATTCACCGGCGGGTTATTTGGTAGGTCTACTTCTAGATACGACCTGCCATTCTTTTTGTATAGAAGAAGGCCCAGCTTGATTGGCATATTGGGTATCCATGGTGGGCAAAATATTCCATGTGCGGAGCATTTTCAAGCCATCATCCAAAGAGGATATCATTGCATTAGTACCATTGTAGGTGATGGACAGGGTAGCAGGGTATTTCCATTTATGAGGAATATTGTGGTTTCTTAAAGCTTTTGTCACAGTAAGAAGATTGCGTCGGCGTTGCAATGTGTGTCTGGACAGGTCTGGTAATAGTCTTACATTGGTAAATTGTGGAGGGACATTTTCTAGTCTCCTGTAGGTCTGTAGAGTTTGGTCTTTTACATTAAAATAATGTAACCGTAATAATACATCTCTAGGTATTTCAGCAGGAAGGAAAGAAGGTTTAGGGATTCTATGAATCCTGTCAATAAGTAAATCCTGAGTGGACGCTTGAGGTAATATGGTGGAGAAAAGGGCTTGCGCATAAGCTAGTAATTGATTTGGGGGTATATCTTCGGGTACCCCTCTTAGTTTTAAATTGTTTCTCCTAGAGCGGTCCTCGAGGTCTGCTAATTTATCTTTTATCCATCCAATTTCAGTCCCTTGAGCATTATTAGAGTCCACCATTACATTGTATGATGAGGTAAATTCCTCCATTTTATTTTCCACTCTATCCACTCTCATGCCCAGTGAATCCACATCTCTCCTACATACAGCAAGTTCCCTGACTACATCAGCCTGTAAGGACGAACGTAATGACAGCAACATGTCCTTTAGAACTGTGTCTGACACTGGCTTGTTATCAGTGGGGAAGTCTGCAATTGGGTCTCCTGCCTGAGTGTGAGGGAAGGCCGCCGCCATGGCTCCGCTGCTTACCTCCATCTCCAGAGGCTGTTGTGGCCTGTAAGGGGATTCCCTCCTCGGCTTGGATTTGACTGGGCTCCGGGTGGTGGGGGTTGTAGGCCCAGAGGAGGAATCACTGTGGCCCCGTTGTGGAGGATTATAAGGTACCTGGGGCTCTTTAGTGTCTGCCGCTTGTGCCTGCGAGCTCTGTGAGGTATTGGCTTCACCCCCGCCGCCGCCATTTTGAGACGCGCCGTTCGCGGCATAATAACCCGACATTTTCTGCGGCTGCTGGGGATTCTTTCGGTGTCTGGCCATCACCCGAATGTGCCCCCGGAGAGTGCAGGTAAGTACCTTCTGATTGGGGTCGTCTCCCCGCCGTTTAACTGTGTCCGCTGACGATTGTTCTCTGTGGGCGAGCGGAGCTCCGGATCACGCCGCCATCTCGGAGCTCGGTCGCCACGCCCCCCTTTCCAGCCTATTTTAAGCAAGCCTATTGCTATATATTAATAGTTAAATAATTAGGTGCCTTCCCGTGTTATAGGAGCAGAGGAAGATTTGTAGATGTGTGTAAATGCATAGCCACATTAAGCTGGAGCTTTGGGAGGCCGGCCTATCAGGGGCAGAACACAGCCAACCACACATCATTCTACTGCTATTAATAGATTCCTTTATGTAATAAAAGGCTCCAGACTGCTACCCTGCCTACCATCATGGAGTTTTTTTTTGCATGGTTTGTGCATTTTTTCTGTTCATATAATAATGTATAGCTCAACCCTTCCGGGAATAAAACCGATAGCCAAGTAGGGTGGTAGTAATGCTTATTTTTCTAGTCATTGGACCTAACGCACAGTTTTTTGTTCTGCCTCTATACTTCCAACCTTAGTGTGTCTTATACATTTTTGACATCCAACTTTAGTAGCATGATACCAAGCCTAGCCAGAGGAGTATGGGTGGCTGGCCTAAAGGGCATGAAGTATAAATCCAACACTGTTCTTGAACCTCTACATACATAGCTGCTTTAAAATTTTTGTATTTTTGTAATATGCCGCAGGTGTACTTTAAATAACAACTGTACAATTAAGTATTGAGGCAGCTGTGGACTGCCTAACAAACAGAAAATAAGCGATGTGCCCCTTTAGTAATGGAACTGTTGACCTTTGTGGGTTGTGAAATGTGGTGACAGCTTCCTACACTGACCCTTCTATTACAAGTGTCCTGATGTTTTGAAAAGCTATAGACAAGTGGACATGGGGGCTGATTTACTAAGAATGTGTTGCGCCAGTTCATACCTTAATTGGTGCACTGCAAAAGTCATTAACCGAATGTATGAACCTGCACACTTTGAAGCGCAAAACGATAACAAATATGTAAACTGCAACTGGTGCTAGGGTAACTGCGGTTTTCTCATTGATAATACAATTGGTTAATTTCATCTCATTGGATGTGTCTTGTTAGGCAATTAATAGGTGTTCTCAGTTAATTAACCCTTTTGATGCTTATCTCATTCCTATTACTTTTAATATATCTTTGAAATGTGTTTTTATCTATTTTTACCCAAATCTTTCAATACATTACAAAGAACAGAGAAGTGTTTCTAAACCCAATAAATTTATATTTTCAGATATTGATCTTTGAAGGTAACCATACATTGCAATCAGTTAGATCTTAAAAAAATTTGATTTAGTGCAAGAGCCTGTTAGATTTCCTATAATTTGAATGAATTGTTCAAGTGCGTCTTCCTATTACCTATTTTTCTGAAATATCGAGTTGTACAGAGATTGGCCAATCAGATTGCATAGTGCATGACCATCTTAAGTGCCAAATTTGGAATGTAGATGTGCCATGACCCACTTGTCTCCCAGAAGACAGCGGGGGAGGACAGAGTAGGTGCTGGAAGTGGCGCAGGTCACCGCGAATGCCGCTGTGATCTATGCCAGGAAGTGGGAGCAAATAACTGTATTAGACAGGTATCTGCTCCCTCCTCCCCCCCAAAAGGTGCCAAATGTGACACCGGAGGGGAGGAGGATTCCAAAAAGTGGAAGTTCCATTTTTGGGTGGAACTCCACTTTAAGCTGCAGCTGGGAAATCTGTTGCATGAAAATTAACAAAACACATTACAAAAAATTTGCTACAAATTTTATTGGTCAACAAGACAGGACTTGGAAAAGAGCAAGGAAAGCAAAAAACACATGTATGTTAATTTGAGACACTAACAGAATATGGTTTTGAGGTCTGACCATTTTGCAGAGGAATTTAACAGGAGTTAAAAGGACTGCGCCCACAAACGGACATCTATTAAGGATTTAAACATTAATTAGTCACAACATCTGGAGGAAGATTTTGCAAAATAATGCAGTACAGACAATTAAATCAAAGTGAAACAACCTACAAACAACACACATTAACAGCATCAAAAATATTTCAGGGGAAAATTTCCCCCCCACCCAAAAAAATACAATAAACTTGCTCTAAAACACATCTGTTTTGCAAAGACATAACAAACAAAGTACATGTTACAAACTCTATAACGGACACCCAAATGTACTCTCTTGCCGGCCCCCACACACACAATCTTGCCTCTTTTCAGGGCAAGGTAAAGAATGCTATCTGCAAACTTTATATAACATAGGTTTGCTTGCTAATAAGGCAATTGAAAACACATGCACAGTCCATTAAACACAAAAAATGCAAGTTCACCCAGTGTAGAGCCAGAACTTCAAAGTGGGTACACCTGTTAAGGATGTCCTTAAATTACTAACCCAAAAAACTCAAAAAGTCAAAAGTCCTTGAGCATGCCCAGACCAACCCAAATGCATTTCACACACCAAAAGGCACAGGAAAAAATCAAAGTCCCTGATGCTCAGGGACTTTGATTTTTTCCTGTGCCTTTTGGTGTGTGAAATGCATTTGGGTTGGTCTGGGCATGCTCAAGGACCAACCCAAATGCAGCTAGCACAAAATAAACCACCCCCCTGTTCAAAATTAAGCACATCATCCAGCATGCTACAAAATTACAGATGGGACAAACAACCCCCCGATCCAGGGGGGCAAATAAAGAGCCTAACATGAGCAAAAGTTATACAACAAATACCATTCCAGTCTATGGGAACTGACTTAATTTTAAATTTTGCTAGTCCCCACTATGGTTGCCACCTCATCCCTTTAAACCAGAGCACATATTAATTACACAGGTTCTGTGGCTGATTAAGGTGGTAATTAAACTCACTTGGTGCCTTATCTGCATTTAATTAGCCTCAGATCCTGTGTAATTCAAAGGTGTTCGGGTTTAAAGGGATGAGGTGGCAACTCTAGTCCCCACTTGGCTGGCTTATCTTCTAGTTATTGGCCTTAAAATGGGTATGGGGCCCCAGGTTCCACCCTGAGGGACATATATTAATGTCACCAATTTGGACAACCCCAAAATCTAAACAAGGAAAAGTGCCCATAAAAATGCAAAATTGTTTAAAAGCTAGTAACTTGGGGGGGGGGGGGGGGGGGGGCTTACTCTGCCTGTAAAGTGGTGCATCTGTAGCATGTATCCAAAATGCTGCTTCAAAGATGTATGGCCTTAGAGAAAACTTACAAATCTACATTGCAGCTGCAAGATTTTAGCCCAAAACAAAAAATAGCCTGCCCCCCCAATACATACAAGGCCATTTGGGTATGTTAAGGCCTAAAATTAGAACCCCCACATGAACCCCCCCCCCCCCAAGCTAAGAAAAGATTGTGCCCCCCACACACTAACAAACCCCTAGCCAAACACACAGCAAGCCAGCCCATGAAAGAGGGGTGGATGCTTGGTGACAGGAGGGTCTCGGGTACCCCAAAAGTCAACCACCTTGTTCCCATATTCAGGGCCTCTTCCAGACAACCCTAGGCTGGGGTTGTGGGGGGCTGCAGACAGGGGGCTTTACGGAATGGGGAAAGCCCCTTTAAACTAGTGGGTAAAGGGTGCTTTGTGGTTGGTATTGGGCTGAGCCCAACATGCCCCAAAGGCAGCCAGCTATGTTGAGTGCATGTGGCCTTGTATGGTTAAGGAGGGGTTTGGGCGATCGCTCTTCTCACCCACTTTCCTAGATGGCTCTGTTCTATGCTCAGAAAAAGGATGTGGCTTGGATTGGTGAAGGCAGCTCACAGCCTTTTGAGAATGGAGTGGAGTGTGGAGTTCCCCTTTAAAAGCAAAAGTTAGCCCAGGGAAACCAAGAGGTTAGAAGGTGAAGACAAGAGCATTGGATAATGGAGTGTGGAGTTCCCCTTTAAAAGCAAAAACTAGCCCAAGGAAATCATATGCACTAGAGGGGGAAGGTTAAATACCCTTTCAGGAGGAGCTAGAGGAGCGAGAGTCTTTTTACAAAATTTTAACAAGGTTCATGTCACATGTTGGCAACGTAACATGCTAACATGACCCGTGTGCAAATCTCCTTAAAAAAATACATAAAGGTGAACCAGCGTAAAAAAAAATGTCAAGTTTAGAGGTGCGCCCAATTTAACCCATGCAATTGCATTGGCGTTGCTTGACATTTCCCCTCACCCCCTCCCCCTTTCTGAAATTGGGGAGTCTGCCGAGGGTGAGTATTGGAGACCCTTACCGCGGCAGTACACGGAACCCTCCAAAGGATATCTGGGCTTGCAACATCACCTTGAGATTTCCGGGGGACCCGGTAACACGCTCGCTTGACTCACCACCAAGAGGTCTGTGAGTCCACCGCCTCTGGTAAGAGTATCTCGATTATTCCTTGTTTCTGTATTAAGAAGAAGGCTGACTCCTCTTCAAGTCAAACATATTGGTTACACCTATAAGTTGACCCATCTTCAAATTAGAAATTGTTACAACCATCAACTGCCATCCCGGGACTGCATTTCCACTTTATATAACCACCTCTGTGGCTGACCAAAAGACTAACACTATACCACTGGTAGAACATAGCTGATTGATATCACACTACTAGTGAAGCACACAGTTTTCTCTCTTTTTGGGGTGTGTGAATATAACCCACTACATAAGTGGTTAATCAGAGTTGATGAACCTGTTTTTTAAACAGAATGTTTTATCGTTTTATCTAATTTTTGTTACTTTTGTACATGCGTTTTTTGAAAAATCGCACAATCCATCCATATATGCACCTTGGGAAATTGCATTGCTAGTCTAATACCTAATAATTTTTTAGACAGACACGTACTAGGTTTTTTCCTCTATCCGTTTATGATTGTTGGCATGAATAGCATCATAACTCTGGACAGCGGATTAGTCTTGAGTTAATATCTGCATTTTGTTTTCATTGTATTCACACCAGCCCGTCGGGACGGCCTGACGAGCTACACATATTATTTCATTTGTTTTGAGTTTACACCCTGATCACATTTACATGCGTTTTTAGCATAGAAAAAACACATAATTGTTCCATAATTTCTAGCATTGAATTGCATACTCTGCCCCTACACTGTTTTGTGAGAACACGTTACAGTCCTATGCCAGGAGATAGGACTATATACACTTTTATCACATTAAATTGTTGTGTTTTTTTCTATTGATGCACTTTATGAGAACGTGACCCTTCTCATAAAAAATCTTTCTTCACCTTATTTAAAGGGTATGAGCGATTGTCCTTATCATTAATACACCTGTCATGCACGTCTGCCCATAGGATTTGAATTCCCTATGCGGTTGTATGCAAAACAGGGACACTCATTCTCTTTCACCTTCACTTGTAGCTTCCTGTTGCACTTCAGGGACAAACATCCCGCCATTTACGTTTGTAAAGAACTTTTTCCTACACAAGCGCTGCACTTTTATAATTATATGTTTGTATACAATTAAGTCTGATTGTTGTGCTAGCAGCTATATTTTCTCATTTCACTTTTATCTAAGGTTCGGCGCAGTATTTTCCCAATTTTTAGTTCACAGTTACAGACATCCAGTACCGCAGCCTTACTTTTTTGGCGTTAGTTAATAACCCCCCCTCTTTGACACCACACTTAGACTGGCCATTTGAGTATAATGGCACAATCTAATATGGACATGTTTGAATACCGTTCCAGTAGATCCTTTAATACTGATGGTGTCTTTACCACTTTAAATCCAGACACTGAAATAGGTGGACTGTTTTTACGTTTAAAAAACCTTATGACATCAGAGCTCCACTTAGAATGGGATATAGCCTTCTTGGAACAGTATGCTAAAGAGAGCATGGTTCCCAGAGGACTCAGATGGAATGTTCATCCTCAACAAGATGACTCCGAATTAGAACTATGGTTTCGTTATTTTAACGAAGCAGGTGTTGCTTTTTTGAGATTTTTGACATAGAAAAAAGAAACAAGAGAATAGCCATAGACAAAGAGATTAAAGAAATTAAGGGCAAACTTTTACCACACAAACCTACTTCAGAATATACCACGATGTCGACAAATTTAAAAAATCATTTAGAGAAAGAAGAGAGAGAGCAAAGAGTCAAAAAACAAAAGAAATATACTAGAGATGTTAATGATTATAGAACTGGATGTGTTTTCAGTTGGCAGAACAAAGAAAGTTCACCAACTATGTCAGAAATAGAACTACCACCCATGGAAGTTTCGGGACAACAAACTCAGAGAGCCTCTATGTCCCAACCCTCTTCCTCCAGAAATGTCCAATATTCAAATGTTGTGCAAGAAACCTATTACCCCTCTAACCCTCACCCTCAAACCCCTAGATTCAAAGGTTCTCATCCTAATGAAATGAGAAGAGACTTTAACAACGGGGGTAGAGGGAGGGGCAATAGGGGAAAGGGGAGGGGTAACAGAGACAATGTTCAACCTCAAAAATATTACAAGCAAGAAATATCCCCCCAAAGAAGGAGACCAAGTCATAATGATTATTACGACCATTACCCTCCACGAACACCTGCCTATACCCAAAACAGATTTTCCCCATTGAAGGAAAATAGATCTAGAGAAAACCACTATTCCCAATATGCTTACTCAGAAAGAGACAATCTATATCAAAACAGATCACCATTTAACTATAATTACAATCAACCAGGGCCCTCCTACACGGGGGGTTTTCCCGGGACACTAGAAGGGCGCAAATCAAACCCAGAACCAAACGGGGTACCAGAGGGGGGCGGAGTGCCCGGAAAAAGAAAGCGAGTTTAGACAACAGTGGCATCTTTAACCTCAGTAAAGCCACTCTTACTCCATCAGAACATCTAGTCTTAAATAAGGGCCTAAAATACGCACCCCCTAAAAAACTGAATACGTTTTCCACCTTTATAGATATCCAAAAATTCATAAGAAAGATGAATATACAGAGATATATTGCATCGAACCCCAGGACTTTACATACAACTAATACAAATCAGCAGATTGTCCACACAGGGCTGTCAAACCCATCACTCTTTAACCCTCCGGTCCCTATAGCACCGTCCATCAAAGTTTTCAGAGACTTAGTCCTAGAGGACTTGAATAAATTACCCCCTAAAAAAACATTTAACGACCCCAACCTAAAAACCGGATTAAAACAACTCTGTGAGAGGAAGGATTTGATTATCTGGCCCGCGGACAAGGGTGGAGGGATAGTGGTCTTGGATAAGACTGATTACAACCAAGAGATGATGAGGATCCTTGGCGATACAGAAACTTATCTACGTCTCACAAAGAACCCCACCTCTGACTACAAGAGAATCTTAGTAGACCTTGTCGACACAGGATTTAACTTAGGTATACTGGACAAAAAAGAAAAACATTTCCTAATTCCTACAGTTCCCAGAATACCGGTCATGTACTATTTGCCTAAAGTGCACAAAAACATTATCAATCCCCCTGGTCGCCCGATTATCAGCGGGATTGATTCCATTACGTCCCGCATCGGGAAATATGTAGATTACCATTTGCAACCGCTGGTAAGAACAATACCTTCATATCTAAAGGATACTAAAGACACCATCATGAAGTTACGACAGATTAAGTACAGCAGTGACCTTCTTCTGGTTACTGCTGATGTGACAGCACTTTACACAAGTATTCCTCATGATCTGGGCCTTACAGCAGTTAACTCTTTTTTATCTAGGAACAGAGCGATCCCAGGAACCCAACAAAGGTTCATCATGGACCTTTTTAAGGTTCGCCACCAGATATAATTACTTCTGGTACAATAAAGAGTTTTACCTGCAACAAAAGGGTGTCGCCATGGGGGCAAAATTTGCCCCTAGCCTGGCTAACATCTTCATGGCCAAGTGGGAGGAGGATGTCGTCTATGCCCAAGGGCTGCCGGAGATAGCCCTGTGGGCTAGATATATAGACGACATCCTCCTCCTATGGAGAGGCGACAAAAACTCCTTGGATAACTTTATGACCTTCTTAAATGACAACCAGGCAGGCATCCAGTTAACATACGAGGCCAGTACCTCTACTATACATTTTTTAGATCTAGAGATATCCGTTTCGGAGGACCAACTGATCACCAAAACGTTTTTTAAAACGACCGACCGAAACGGATATATTCTAATTGATAGTTGCCACCATTCGGCCTGGCTGAAATCAATTCCCCGTAGCCAACTCACCAGAATTCGTCGAAATTGTACAAACTTATCTGACTTTTTTCTACAAGCAGAAACAATCAAAACAAGATTTAAAGAGAAGGGATATGACACCTTGGGTATAGACAGGGACATTGAATATGTTTCATCGCTCAATAGGGAACAACTTTCTGAGGACCGTCCGAGAAAAACACAAGATTCCCGACATAAGTGGTCGTTACTGACCAATTTTTCGGTACAGCATAAACAAATCAAAAATATAATTTCCAACCATTGGAAGATTCTCAAAAATGACCACATTTTGGGACCCCTCTTGCCTGGAAAAGCCAGAGTTATTTATAGAGGAGCTCCATCACTAGGGGGACAGATTGCCCCAAGTGTGCCCGACCCTCCTCTCATTCCTTCATTTTTCTTTAATACCAAAGGTTTTTTTCCCTGTCGTAGGTGTAATGTTTGCCTACACAACTCCTTGGGGAAAAAGAAATCTGAAACTTTTACCTCCAGTTCTACCGGTAAAGAATACAAGATCAAACACCTACTAACTTGTCAAACCAAATTTGTGGTATACCTTATCACCTGCCCTTGTGGCAAACAATATGTAGGCAGGACGATTCGCACCTTTGCTGTTAGATGCAACGAACACATTGCGGGCATCAAAAAAGGCTGCACAGACCACAATGTCCCCAAACACTACCTCGGCTATCACAATAAAGATCTTAAAGGAACCAAGTTCCAGGTCATAGATAAATTTGTGCCACACTGGAGGGGAGAACCAAACATCAGAGGCGTGTCCAAATTGGAAACTTTTTGGATCCATCAATTAAAGAGTTACACGACGCATGGTCTCAATATAGATTGGGACGTGAACGCCTTTATTAACAAATCCTAATGCCCCCCAAATATTGACTTCACCTCAAGCACGAGTTTCACAATAATTTTTGATTCCACCCTGAGGAATTCGGAGTCTCGCTCTCCAAAAAAAAAAAAAAATTTACACTTTTAGTACACGCCCTTTCCTTTAAATGTACCTGCTAAACATGACAGGACCTTTGAATCTACATGTCAGGCCTTAGTATATTTTTGATGTAAAGGAAAATGGTTTCTGTTGTTTACTCTTCATCTATGCTTTGGTCCGTAATGAGTACTTAACCATATGAATTGTGGGATAAATATTTTCAAATATTTTCGGATACCATGTTTGAATGTAGTCAGCAGGCGCATTCCCAGTTCCGGCTATCTAATAATTAAACTCGGGGTAATTTTAGTACCAACCTCGCGTCCTTACATCAGATTATAAGCCTACTCCATTTACTGGGATCTCAGACCCTTTGTTTTAAATTCTAATTTTTTATTTCTTCTCCAGGTATATATTTATAATATTCTCCCTTACCTATGTTGGATACAAACTCCTAACATACAGACTTTTGCTCACTCTCTTTACACATTATAATATTTTACTCTTAACTCATTGTCTCTAATTAAAAGACTATTTTTCAAGGGCGTATTAACATATGCCATTATGCTTATGTAGATTGTTTTTTACTAATTTCCAAAAATTAAACCTTAGTTATATGCTTTTGTAGAATCAGCCCTGTCTCTCATGAGGCATCCTGTTTCTGTTTACCACAAATTACACTGACTTCCAGCGCTATGGCAACTCTTCTACTATGAAGTGCGCGGTTAGTATCTGGTTACCATGACACTCCCGTCAATACCCTCAAGCAGCGAGATGAACTGCAAGCGTCAACACGTGATGACGTAGGTCGCGCGACTCCACCCCATGACGCGGCGCGCTAGAGACGCCGGATTGGTCACAAACATGAGGGCTGACCAATGCGCGTCACGCCGACGTCCCTTCCCCTATCCTCGCCCGCTCCGCCCCTCGACCTATTGCCATAATGCACGCGTGCCCCATGTGACATGGCGCGACCGCGTTTGGGCCGACGGACGAGGCTTTCAGAGGCTGGGTTTTATATTTACAATAATCCCATCACCCCTATTGGTCCTATGTGGAACGCAAACCAGGAATACCGGAAGTGGGAAGCCGCGCGCTGACAGGTGAGATCTATGAGATGATTAAACAATGTATTGTATTTATAAGGCGCAAATGTGGCTGGCAGGCATGTACCCCAGTTGAAGCCTATGCAGGCGAAACATGTAGGGTTGGATACTTGCCTAAGCCACCTGAGATTTTTTATCCGCGCCTTTTTAAAAAAGCTTTTTTACCTTCATTCGTTGTTTGTGATTGCAAAGTCCCAAATAAAATCCTCCTTTTTTTATCTGTGGTATTACACTATGAGGAGTTTTTTCTCCTTCTTTTCCTGTTTTTCTCTTTTTTTTGTGAGCTATCCACGCTAAGGAACACCTTCCAGAGTCCCCTCACCCCCTCCCCCTTTCTGAAATTGGGGAGTCTGCCGAGGGTGAGTATTGGAGACCCTTACCGTGGCAGTACACGGAACCCTCCAAAGGATATCTGGGCTTGCAACATCACCTTGAGATTTCCGGGGGACCCGGTAACACGCTCGCTTGACTCACCACCGAGAGGTCTGTGAGTCCACCGCCTCTGGTAAGAGTATCTCGATTATTCCTTGTTTCTGTATTAAGAAGAATATAACTAGTACAAAGGCGCAAAGTCACAGTACCTCGTTATTATGCAGAGGTTCCCAATAGTCCAGGAAAAAAAGAAAAAAACAAGGGGGGGGGGGGGAAAGGGTTTTGTTGCGGCTGAATGTGTATATATGGTATACACAGCAAGGCATATGTAGTTGTCAGGGCTGCCACCGAAGAGGCCTGAAGTATTAAGAAGAAGGCTGACTCCTCTTCAAGTCAAACATATTGGTTACACCTATAAGTTGACCCATCTTCAAATTAGAAATTGTTACAACCATCAACTGCCATCCCGGGACTGCATTTCCACTTTATATAACCACCTCTGTGGCTGACCAAAAGACTAACACTATACCACTGGTAGAACATAGCTGATTGATATCACACTACTAGTGAAGCACACAGTTTTCTCTCTTTTTGGGGTGTGTGAATATAACCCACTACTGTTAACATAAGTGGTTAATCAGAGTTGATGAACCTGTTTTTTAAACAGAATGTTTTATCGTTTTATCTAATTTTTGTTACTTTTGTACATGCGTTTTTTGAAAAATCGCACAATCCATCCATATATGCACCTTGGGAAATTGCATTGCTAGTCTAATACCTAATAATTTTTTAGACAGACACGTACTAGGTTTTTTCCTCTATCCGTTTATGATTGTTGGCATGAATAGCATCATAACTCTGGACAGCGGATTAGTCTTGAGTTAATATCTGCATTTTGTTTTCATTGTATTCACACCAGCCCGTCGGGACGGCCTGACGAGCTACACATATTATTTCATTTGTTTTGAGTTTACACCCTGATCACATTTACATGCGTTTTTAGCATAGAAAAAACACATAATTGTTCCATAATTTCTAGCATTGAATTGCATACTCTGCCCCTACACTGTTTTGTGAGAACACGTTACAGTCCTATGCCAGGAGATAGGACTATATACACTTTTATCACATTAAATTGTTGTGTTTTTTTCTATTGATGCACTTTATGAGAACGTGACCCTTCTCATAAAAAATCTTTCTTCACCTTATTTAAAGGGTATGAGCGATTGTCCTTATCATTAATACACCTGTCATGCACGTCTGCCCATAGGATTTGAATTCCCTATGCGGTTGAATGCAAAACAGGGACACTCATTCTCTTTCACCTTCACTTGTAGCTTCCTGTTGCACTTCAGGGACAAACATCCCGCCATTTGCGTTTGTAAAGAACTTTTTCCTACACAAGCGCTGCACTTTTATAATTATATGTTGCTTGACATTTACTAAGATTTTGGCCGTGCAGTGAACAAACGCATTTGAACGAGCGCAAGAGCTGATTGTGCATGCGCAGTGCTTACATTGATCTCACGCAGTTCTAAACGTACGTGAAGGCACAGTAGGCTTTCTCTGAAAAAGTTACTTTCTCATTCATTTGGGCATATTTGTTACTTGGGCAGTTGTTCCTAAACTTCCTCACATCACCCCATGATATTGGCACCTCCATTTCATTTCTGTTAATATTGAATTGAAGATGCCGTGCGCCATAGTGGCGCACAGATTGCATTCTCCCTCGCGCAGAGATCACTATAGTAAATAGGGGGTTCATGCTCTGTTCCCGGCACACCGTCTCGTAAATATGAAAATATGCATTGCGCCTCGCCGTGCGCCTCTACTAATGGCACACGGCTTTCGTAAATCAGCCCTATGTTTTTCTTTAGGTTCTTCATATTAAATAAATACAACTTTTTCAATTAAATATAATTACATTTTAGAGGTACCACACAAAATTAAAAAAAAAATTCTACAAAATAATAGCTTTTATAGTGCTACCCCCACAGGAGCTACTAGGTATGATGGGTACTTTGTTCTTCCACGACTCCTTAAACTGCTTGGTCCACACTGACACACCAGGAAGGCTGGTCACATCTTTGTAATTTAAGCATTCGTATGTTACCACTCTATAATAGTTCAGAGAAAATAGCCCACAGGCAACCGATAATAGGTAAAGTAAGTATTTAATTAGAAAATTAGAATTAACACAATGCACATACCAATAGACAGGTCAATGAATACGTTAGGTTAACTGACAGGAATATTAGCCTCACCTAAGGCCATTATAAACTAGTATACACAGCATTAGTAGGAACCGCATTAATTGTGAAAGCATGAATGACATGAAGAAAAAGGTCTCACTTTAACTCTTGGCAGTGACTATTTAAAAAGTGTCCCTGAGTGCACTCCACACATACAGCCCTTTAGTGGGAGGGTGTATACATTCCTAACAAAGGAATACCCCTGGAGGGGACTGCAAAGTACCTGGCACCTAATTGTCAATGTTGGGCAGCTTCTGTAGGTGGTACATATGTAGCTGTCCCTTTAAGACTGTACACAAGGGATGGCTGATGGGCTGCTAAGGCAATCTCAGTTGACATGTGGGCAACAAGGGGCTAGGCTCAGCAGTTTTGCTCACCACTCCCAGTATTGAACGGATCAGATCCAATACACTTGGCGATCAGTTGTCTCAAGCCTCAGTCTTCACTGGCTGTAGACATATATGGCAATAGGTCTCCCAGCTCTGGTCCCAGGACACAGTGAATCTTGATGGCTTAGACTCTCACACCAATGTAAATATGCACTAGACATGTGGAATTTATTTTAGTTTGATTATAAATTCAAACACATTTTTGGTTATTCAGGGTATCCGAAACTCCGAATGACAATAGAATAACGAATTCCAAATTTTCGTAACGTTTCAATTTCGGATCGATCGAAAAATGATCGACCGTTCCGAATTTGGTGTGAAGAATAGCTGGTTGTTCAGGAGTCGGTTGCCACGTCCTTAACAACAGATGACTCATCATCTGTCAGAGGAAATTGCTGGCAATTAAAAATTCAGGCCCTTCGAGTCTGGTATGGATTTTGAAGGGAACCCACACCAAAATGTAAAAAAAAAATGGCGTGGGGTTCCCCCTAAAATCCATACTAGACCCTTACCTGAGCATGAGGGGTGATCACTCACTCCCCCCCCTGAACCATACCAGGCCACATGCCCTCAACATGGGGGGAGGTGCATGTTGATGGGAACAAGGGCCTCTTCCCCACAACCATGGCTTGGTGGTTGTGAGGGTGTGGGGATAGTGACTTATTGGAATCTGGAACCCCCTTTTAACCCCTACTCATTCCCAAAAAAATAAATCACGGTTAATAAAAACACAACAACTGTTTTTGCCAAATCCTTTATATAAAAAAACAAAAAAAGACGCCCTGAACGAAAAAAAAAAAAAAGACGCCACCCACAGAACATGACTGTTCCCTTCCAGGGACACAGCCTCCTGACTAGTAAACATAGGGGCGGAGGTTACCCGGTGATGTAACCGGGTGGCTCCGCCCCCATGTCTACATCTCATTGGGCGAGTGTCATTCCTGAATAAAAAAAACATGGGGGCAGGGTTACTCAGTGAAGTGACTGGGTGATCCCGCCCCATAATGACACTTGCCCAATGAGAGCTAGACATGGGGCAACAACCACCCCTATGTTTCCCTGGACGAGAACAATTGTGCTCAGTGGGCCGTGCTTTTGTTCGAGTTGGTGTTTTTATGTTCTTTTAATAGAGGACTTGTCAAAAACTGTTGTGTTTTTAATAATTTTTCCTTTTTTTTGGTGAATAAGTAGGGGTACTATGTACTATGTACCCCTACTCATTCACATAGGGGGGTCGGGATCTGTGGGCCCCTGTGTCAAAGGGGGCTTCCAGATCCTGATAAGTCACCCCCCACCCCTCACAACTACCGGACCAGGATTGTGGGGAAGAGGCCCTTGTCCTCATCAAAAAAAAAAAAAAATAATAATAATAAAAACTAACAAAAAACGGGGAATAAGGGAATGTGTAATAAAGATGTCACATGGAACACCAAAAATTCTCTTCGAATCCTGCTAGTCCAATGTGGACAGTGTCACTCTGGTCAAAGCTATATCATAACATATACAAAAAAACCTGGTATGTTCCTGTCTAGAGAGACAAGAACCAGATGACCAAAAGAGTGTCACAGCGTGCAAAGATGAAGGTAATAATTTGAAAATTCATTTATTGTAAATACAAAAAAAAGGAAAATTTAACATATGATTCCACAATCGAATCAATGAAAAATGATTGACATATACAGCTGAATGACCGCCTTAGAAATATTATGTCAAAAATAGATCCAAGGTGCAACAACAAACTGGACAAAACAAGAACACAAAACAACATAAAACAATGCGTCCGGATGCCGGAAATCTGTGTGTAGATATCCCACACCCGAAAGTAACGAGTGTATGCAGATGCCAGATGGCTATCTATAGGTGGGGGTATCCACACAGAGGTCCCGGAAGGCTCAAGCCAAAATGGGATGGGGAAAGGGAAAATATCTGAGGGGAGAAAGGAAAGTGGAGAAATGCACTGAATGGTGACCAGATGGACAATGTTCAGTTCTTACTAAAGTGCTGATGGGAAGAATGGTACTCTTATATTCCTTTGTATTCAGGCATAAAAAGAGGATTACAATGTAGAAAATAATTCTGTCTCCTATTGCTCATTGCACATAATAGCACATGGAAGGCAGTTGATAGCACAGATGCAGCCAAAAAAGACAAACTGAATGTTCATAAACCAGGTCTACACCATTCCCACGTTTACTGCATTCCTTGTCAGATAATTATTGCACCATGCATGGGATAATATCCACCTGTAAACCAATTACAAAGCCGAACCTATGGCTGCAGCATACATTCAAACACCCTCCGGTGTATAGATTCCCCAAGGGAAACTGGGTTGAAGAAAGTCCTGTAGTTTCCAATCTTGGTTCAGTGGGATGGTAAGTCCAGTAAACACCTATATAATCAGGGGCTCGTTGTTGTCATTTATATAGACTCCTATTTAGGGTCATTCCATTAGTGCAGTAAATAATGACAGATATTCCCTATTGGTGTTTTAGCTGAGATCAGCCCTTTTAGAGGAAAATTGTAGACACAAGGAACGTGGGTCCCCTTGCTGGCAATATTGTCTGTCGGTACCTGATAGTGCCGCTGGTTGCTGCCTGTGCTAGAGTGCTGAATGTCCCATGAGGTCTCCATCCTCCATATGTTTTTTCCGATGTCCCCTTCGCTTTCAACCCAGCGGGGGCTGTCTTCGGGGACGTGTAGTGGCGTCACGTGACGTGATGACGTCAACGCGTTTTGCTGTCGAAGTAGCGTAGCTTCGTCTGGACGTGCGGGTGGATCTTACGTCGTCCATCTTTATAGCTGATCGCTACGTAAGGATCCAACCCCTTAGAGTTCTTTTAAAGGGACAGTGTGTTCTGCGGGATTGTCCGTACATGATCTCATTTGTATATGTGCATCTCATACCATGGCAACAGGCATTGTTTTCATTAGGTGGGGATTTGATACACTGAAAAATATATATAGCAGCAGGTGGAGTGGAGAGGATTGAGGGGAGAAGGGCAGACACAACACATATTACACAAATTAATCAATGAGTTGCAGGCTTGTAATTAAAGCAAAGGATATAAGTTATGTCGAATATGTGTATAGACTCAGGATGATAGTACCTAGGGATTGGATTACCAGCCCTATTATTTCTGAATGGGCAAAAGGATGGCAGGGAGGTGTCAGGTTAAGTCTCAATTCTTTAGAGTAGCATACGCCGTGTCTAAACGGATACATGTCAAGCATGCCCCGTTCAGCATGACTGAACTGATAGATGAACGCATATAGTGCAAATCCAAATCAAAAAGGTAAATGAGTAGATGAACACAGCTGTGAGGCATGGGGTGTATACCCATGCACATCTCTAGTGTCCACAGACACAGCTGTGGGGCGTGAGGTGTATATATAAATACATTTCAGATATCCATATATAAATCCATATCTCCATAGGCATCACATTTAGTGGGAGGCCATGTAGCAATAAACATTCATGTAAACCTCCCATATATAATGTGGGATAGCATCACCCCATCAATAATGGGATGCATGTACCTGGGTTCCTGCATGTTACATGAACCTTGCCATTATATAAATCAGCTCCGGAAAATGATAAATAGAGAAAATAGAATAAGGAATGAAAAGACCCCACTCCCCCTCCCCCCCCTCCTTGGGGGGTGGAGGTGTCCAATTAGACATGCATGTATATAGATGGTAAGGGCCCATAAAAATAGACAATGATATGTAGTGAAATGATGCATATGGGGGATGCATCCCAGACACTAATCTTCCAAAAAGACTTGAAGATTCAACTCTGTATTCATACCTAGGGGGTATAAACTTTTGAGATGGTAAATCCACCATTTTTCCTTTTGGAGCAGAATACGGTTGAAATCTCCACGTCTGGGGGATAGTTTTAACATGTAAATACCTTTCGCCGTCATGCCTTCAAGATTACCATCATGGAATAGAGAGAAATGCCTGGCTAGGGGTTTTTCTGTATCTTTTGCCTTAATTTCTCGCATATGTTCCCCTATTCTCACTCTAAGGGGGCGTTTAGTTTTGCCTACATACATTTTCCTGCAGGGGCAGGTTATCATATAGATAACCTTCGTGGAGGCACAGTTAATGAGATCCCTGATCTCAAATTCCTTCTCTCCACGTGCGTCACCAAATTTTTTGGTCCGATCGACGTAGGGACAGATCTGACAGTGACCGCATTTGAACATGCCTTTGCTTCTAGGGAAATCAGATAACCACATATTGTTTCCTTAATTTTTATACTCTGATTTTATGAGAAGATCCCCTAGATTCTTTGCTCTTCTAGCCACCATATTTGGTGATGGGCCTACTATTTTTGCTAGTCCTGGAGTCCCTGTTAGAATACCCCAATGTTTACTGAGTATTCCCCGAACCGTGTCCCATTGAACGCCATATTGTGTAATTACTCTGGTATGCCCTTCAACTCCCTTTTTGTTCTTATTTGTCTTAGTTCTTTTTCTAAGTATTTTTGGGGCAGTTACCAATAGGTCATCCCTATTGCGTGCCGCTACTTTGTTTTTGGCTCTTCTGAGTTGATTATGCGTATAACCACGTTCCCTAAACTTTTTGTAGAGTTCTTTGCTCTCTCTACTGTAGTCAGCTGGTTTAGTGCAGTTGCGCTTAAGGCAGAGGGATTGTCCTACGGGTATACCGTTCTTTAGCCATCCCGGATGGTGGCTGTCAGCCTGTAGTAGGGTATTGGCTGCCGTATCCTTCCTGTAAGTACATGTGTTGATGGTATCTCCTGAGACCGAGATCCATAGATCGAGGAACGATATTTTAACCTGGATAAAAATGTATGTCACCCGAATATTCATATTATTGTTGTTAAGTTGTTCCAAGAATTCATGGAGCTCAGGCAGGGTACCTGTCCATACCAGCAGAACATCGTCGATGTATCTTAACCAGGTATGTACATGGTCAAGATACATCTGATTTTTGTAAACTGTCATCTCCTCCCAAAAACCCAAGTGTAGACATGCGTAGGCGGGTGCCCAAGGGGCGCCCATAGATGTCCCTTTGATTTGTTGATAGAATTTGTTTAGAAACTGGAAACAATTGTTATCCAGCACATATTTCAGAAGTTCTACAATGAATTCATTTTTCCCGGGAAATGATAGATAAGGAATTCCTCCACTTCTTTTAAACCACAACTGTGTGGGATTGACGTGTAGAGGGATTCTACATCCACCCCAACTAGCTAGGCATCTTTGGGTATTTTCAAGTTTTCTGTTTTCACTAGGACATCTCTGATGATCTAAGATGCACGACCATATGCTTAAGAAGGGAATCTAGGTATTTTCCAATTTTTTTCTAGGGGTCCCTTGATGGCAGACACTATAGGTCTCCCGGGAGGGTTCTGAAGGTCTTTATGTACTTTAGGAATAATGTAAAAAATTGGCAAATTATATTCATCTATCTTCAGGTAGTCATGTTCACGGCTACGCATTGTTTTATGTTGTTTTGTAATTGTTGTTCTGTGTTCTTGTTTTGTCCAGTTTGTTGTTGCACCTTGTCCTCATCAACATGGGGACAAGGTGCTTTGGAAGGAGTCTCCTGCCCCAAAGTACCCTCCCATGTTGAGGGCATGTGGTCTGGTATGGTTCAGGAGGTGGCACAGCCCCCCCCCCCTTTCCTGGCCTGCGAGGCTGCATGCTTAGATAAGGGTCTGGTGTGGATTTGGGGGGGACCCCATGCCATTTTTTTTTTACATTTTGCTTTGGGGTTCCCCTTAAAATGCATACCAGACCCAAAGGTGGAGCCAATGCTGTTTTTTTCTGAAGTTTTCATTGCCAGAAATACTTTTCTTTACATTCAGCTGTCAGCGGGAGACCCACTGACAGCTCATTATTTGTTAAAGCGGAGTTCCAACCACATATAGGATTTTCTTTTTTTAAATCCAAATGTTACTATCATATTATTCTAATGTTACATTCGTTAGGCTGCTAACTAGCACTGCTTTTGTTAGTATTTTATTAAAAAACTTACCTTATATTCCTCCTGCTCAGGCATTTCCATCTTGCTTGTGGGCAGGCAAAGCCCACAAGCATAAACTTCTGGGTTTACGGTGCTGTTAACCAGCATGCACCGCCCATACTCGCACATGCGCAGTAAGCACACATCATATCAATGAGAGCCCTCGTCGCTGCCCACCGACTCCTGGGAAAGAATGACACAAATCTCCCAGGAGCCCTAGCGAGCAAAGGCGCCAAGGCAACTTACGTAAATCACTGAGGAGCTGAAGAGGCAGAATACAGGAGACCCCATAGCAACAGTGAAGAAGGGGTGAGTTAAAAAAAAAAAAAAATGTCCAATTGTTGTTGCTTAGGGATTATGATGTTTATTTCTGCAAAGTAAATGTTATGGGTGGAACTCCGCTTTAAGGACACAGCAGCCAGCTTCCCGGCCTGCTCCTTAACAACCAGCTATTCTTCACACTGAATTTGGATCGGTTGATCATTTTTCAATCAATTAGAATCGTTTAATAAATTAACAAAATAAAAGGAAACTAATTCCAAAACAAATCAATGAAATTAAATTAGTAACATAACAAATCTATCGGAAACAAAACTAAACACATTTTTCTTTTCTGCACATGTCTAATATGCTCCGAAATCTGCATAGCTCCAGCTCCAGCCCAGCACTCAGGAACTCGGTCTTCATACAGTCCTCCATGGCTCTGGCTAAGCTCTTTTTCTCTTCCTGTGCAGCACTCCCCAGACCACTGGTAATTTGTCCAGGAACAGTTCTGTATCTCTCCTCCTCCTAACACAGGGCAGCCTGGGTATTACAATTCTGCATCTATTCACTAGTATTGGAAAAAATCAATAGATGGTGTCGCGCTCCCAGGTTGATGTCAGTGTAAAAATCGCATAAAGTCGCAATTGTATAAAATCAGCGAACTAGTGGTGATATGCAGATTTAAAATGACTGTGTGCAACTCAGGCTAAAACATCAATAAGGCAATAGAATAAATATAATGCAATGACTAAAACCAAGCTGTAGAGCATCGATCAATTAATATATAAAAGATGAGCATAAAATATATACGTATATATATATATAAAAAGTGACTGGTGTGCAAAAACCGTGATATAAGGCAAACAGTAGTGCATAAATAAATAAATATGCAAAGAACAGGAGTGGATGAATAAATATTGTGGAAATAAATAGAATAGGAAAAAGTCGCTAGGTCGCTCCAAACAGTGGTGGACCAGCGGAAACAATGAATTAATGATAAAGTGGTGACCAGTGACTCAGGTCATAGCAACGACCATGAGGTATAAACCATAATAGATGAAGAGAATGGTAATAACCAATACAAAATAAAGGTGAATACAATCGTGGCAATTGCAAATAATAGTACTAAAGGTAGCGACCAGTGTAGGTGATAGTACTAAAAAAAGCAGCAAAATGGAGATAATCAAAGTAACGACAAATACAAGTGAAGGTGTAATATGATTGGAAAATTAGCATAAACGCAAAAAACAATATATGTGACAGTCCATATAACGTATAGCTCTATAAACAGCGTAGAGCTGGTGATTGCAGATGTGATCCAATCAGGGTTGCACTGTGGTGCCGAGTGCCAGGTGAGGGTAGATAGTGGTGGATAAGCTTGCCCAGGGTGATGATAGTGCTGTAATCTTCAGTGCTAATGACACCCGTGGGTGTCCTACCTAATTACCTTCTTGCTGCATGGTAAGCAGCATGTGTGTAGATGTCAAGAAGATGGTCTCTCTGGGGGGTTGATACTCAGGGGTCTCTCAGGGGGATGTTGCTCTGGGGTCTCCTATCCGGTACTCCTCTCTTATCCAAGATGTATGGAGCCTATATGGTGGTGGGTCTGGATGCTTCCTGGTGTTCAGAGCCAGGTGCCGCTCAGCATATACCAGGTGTGGAGAGGGGAGAGAGTAACAACGAGGGACCCATATAGTGTAGTAGTTTTTGGAAATATGAATGAGCTTTATTTTATAAAAAGGGGGTACTCACATAAACAAAGGTATCACAGTGTAGATTCAAAACGAGCGCCGAGCTCGTGGCCAGTGCGTCACTTCCGGGGTCCGTATCCTACGCGTGTCGTCACCGTCACGTGAAATCCCCGATGAAGTCACGTGACAGTGACGACACGCGTAGGATACGGACCCCGGAAGTGACGCACTGGCCACGAGCTCGGCGCTCGTTTTGAATCTACACTGTGATACCTTTGTTTATGTGAGTACCCCCTTTTTATAAAATAAAGCTCATTCATATTTCCAAAAACTACTACACTATATGGGTCCCTCGTTGTTACTCTCTCCCCGATGAAGTCACGTGAACACCAGGAAGCATCCAGACCCACCACCATATAGGCTCCATACATCTTGGATAAGAGAGGAGTACCGGATAGGAGACCCCAGAGCAACATCCCCCTGAGAGACCCCTGAGTATCAACCCCCCAGAGAGACCATCTTCTTGACATCTACACACATGCTGCTTACCTTGCAGCAAGAAGGTAATTAGGTAGGACACCCACGGGTGGGCAAGCTTATTCACCACTATCTACCCTCACCTGGCACTCGGCACCACAGTGCAACCCTGATTGGATCACATCTGCAATCACCAGCTCTACGCTGTTTATAGAGCTATACGTTATATGGACTGTCACATATATTGTTTTTTGCGTTTATGCTAATTTTCCAATCATATTACACCTTCACTTGTATTTGTCGTTACTTTGATTATCTCCATTTTGCTGCTTTTTTTAGTGCTATCACCTACACTGGTCGCTACCTTTAGTACTATTATTTGCAATTGCCACGATTGTATTCACCTTTATTTTGTATTGGTTATTACCATTCTCTTCATCTATTATCGTTTATACCTCATGGTCGTTGCTATGACCTGAGTCACTGGTCACCACTTTATCATTAATTCATTGTTTCCGCTGGTCCACCACTGTTTGGAGCGACCTAGCGACTTTTTCCTATTCTATTTATTTCCACGATATTTATTCATCCACTCCTGTTCTTTGCATATTTATTTATTTATGCACTACTGTTTGCCTTATATCACGGTTTTTGCACACCAGTCACTTTTTATATATATATATACGTATATATTTTATGCTCATCTTTTATATATTAATTGATCGATGCTCTACAGCTTGGTTTTAGTCATTGCATTATATTTATTCTATTGCCTTATTGATGTTTTAGCCTGAGTTGCACACAGTCATTTTAAATCTGCATATCACCACTAGTTCACTGATTTTATACAATTGCGACTTTATGCGATTTTTACACTGACATCAACCTGGGAGCGCGACACCGTCTATTGATTCTTTCCACTTCTCCCTTTTGGGTATTGTTTTAACCCTCTCGGTGATCGCTGCACCCACACATTTCCACATCCGATTGTCCGTAGTAGCGCGGGAATAGTACTTTTATATTTATTCACTAGTATTGTACAGTGTCCCTGTTAGGGATGAGCCAAACACCCCCCCGTTCGGCTTGCACCAGAACCCGCGAACGGACCTAAAGTCTGTGCGAGCTTTAGAACCCTATTAGTTATAATGGATGCGAACGTTCAAAATCAAAAGTGCTAATTTTAAAGGTTAATATGCATGTTATTGTCATAAAAAGTGTTTGGGGACCTGGGTCCTACCCCAGGGGACATGTATCAATGCAAATTTTTTTTTTAAAAACGCTGTTTTTCAGGAGCATTGATTTTAATAATGCTTAAATTGAAACAATAAAAGTGTAATTTTCCTTTAAATTTCGTACCTGAGGGGTGTCTATAGTATGCATGTAAAGGGGCGCATGTTTCCTGTGCTTAGAACTGTCCCTGCAAAAAGTGTCATTTTTGCAGGAAAGAAAGCTATTTAAAATCACTCGTGGCTAATATGAATTGACGGCTCCCGTAACAAAGAACAGTCATTCATTGAAAGATAAAAAAAAAGTCATTGATAACAAATAAAAAAAAATGTAAAAAAAAAAGCGTGGGGGTCCCCCCAAATTCAATAACCAGGCCCTTCAGGTCTGGGATGGATATTAAGGGGGACCCCAGCCAAAAAAAAAAAATGGCGTAGGGTCCCCCTCAAAATCAATACCAGACCCTTGAGGTCTGGGATGGATTTTAAGGGGAACCCCAGCCAAAAAAATGGCGTGGGGTCCCCCTCAAAATCCATACCAGACCCTTATCCGAGCACGCAACCTGGCAGGCTGCAGGAAAAGAGGGGGGACGAGAGCGCCCCCCCCTCCCGCCTGAACCGTACCAGGCCACATGCCCTCAACATTGGGAGGATGCTTTGGGGGTCTGAGACCCCCAAAGCACCTTGTCCCCATGTTGATGAGGACAAGGGCCTCTTCCCCACAACCCTGGCCAGTAGTTGTGGGGGTCTGCGGGCGGGGGGCTTATCGGAATCTGGAAGCCCCCTTTAACAAGGTGACCCCCAGATCCCGCCCCCCCCTGTGTGAAATGGTAAGGGGGTACAAAAGTACCCCTACCATTTCACCAAAAAAGTGTCAAAAATTGTAAAAATTACAGGAGGCGGTCTTTGACCAATCCTTTATTAAAATCTTCTTTCTTCATCCTTCGGTTTCTTCATCTTCTCCTTCCGTCATCTTCTTCCATCTTCTTCTTCCATTTTCTTCTTCCTCCGATCCGCTTCTTCTTGCGCTGGTCTTCTCGTCCTTCTCCTCCGGCATCTTTTTCCATGGCGTCGGCATCTGTTCTTCTGTCGGGCCGCTCCTCGCAATGGGAGGCTCCCGCTGTGTGAGGCTTCGCTCTGTCTGACAGGTCTTTTATAACGGAGGGCACCTGGTGACCCCGCCCCCCTCTGACGTCATGGGGAAAGCCATAGGGAATTCCCCATGACGTCCCCGTGCATCAGAGGGGGCGGGGTCACCAGGTGCCCTCCATTATAAAAGACCTGTCAGACGCAGCGAAGCCTCACACAGCGGGAGCCTCCCATTGCGAGGAGTGGCCCAAGAAGAGACACCGACACCGACACCGACGCCATGGAAGAAGATGCCGGACCAGAAGGACGAGAAGACCAGCGCAAGAAGAAGCGGATCGGAGGAAGAAGATGATGGAAGAAGAAGATGGAAGAAGATGCCGGAAGGAGAAGATGAAAAAACCGAAGGAGGAAGAAAGGAAGACCAGAAGAAAGAAGAAAGAAGATTTTAATAAAGGAATTGTCAAAGACCGTCTCCTGTCATTTTTAAAATTTTTGACACTTTTTTGGTGAAATGGTAGGGGTACTTTTGTACCCCCTTACCATTTCACACAGGGGGGGGCCGGGATCTGGGGGTCCCCTTGTTAAAGGGGGCTTCCAGATTCCGATAAGCCCCCCGCCCGCAGACCCCCACAACCACCGGCCAGGGTTGTGGGGAAGAGGCCCTTGTCCTCATCAACATGGGGACAATGTGCTTTGGGGGTCTCAGACCCACAAAGCATCCTCCCAATGTTGAGGACATGTGGCCTTGTACGGTTCAGGCGGGAGGGGGGGCCACTCTCGTCATCCCCTCTTTTCCTGCGGCCTGCCAGGTTGCGTGCTCGGATAAGGGTCTGGTATGGATTTTGAGGGGGACCCCACGCCATTTTTTTTGGCTGGGGTTCCCCTTAAAATCCATCCCAGACCTCAAGGGTCTGGTATGGATTTTGAGGGGGACCCTACGCCATTTTTTTTTTTTTGGCTGGGGTCCCCCTTAATATCCATCCCAGACCTGAAGGGCCTGGTTATTGAATTTGGGGGGACCCCCACACTTTTTTTTTTTTTTGTTTTTTATCAATGAATGACAGTTCTCTGTGTTACAGGAGCCATCAATTCATTAGCCGCGAGTGCTTTTAAATAGCTTTTTTCCTGCAAAAATGACACTTTTTGCAGGGACAGTTCTAAGCACAGGAAACCTGCCCCCCTTCACGGACAACCTATAGACACCCCCCAGATGTGATACTGCAATGCTGTACTAACAGCACGCACACACAAATCCCCAGAAATACAGCACATAATGTCAGCAGTCAGCAGCACACTGACACGCTGACACTGAAACACAATATGCGAGGCCGCCGCCGCGGTGGCCTCTTATACCGTGGGGCGTGTACTAAAGCCCCTGAGCTATAATTGGCTACAGGCATCTTGCCTGTAGCCAATTATGGCTCTCCTCGCTGCCGATTGGCCAAGCATGCGGGGTCACAGTGCATGCTTGGCCAATCATCAGCCAGCATTGCACTGCGACTGGCGCAATGCATTGCGGCCGCTCGCATCACGCGAATTTGATGCGAGCGGCCCAAATAGTTCTGGGCTCGCCGAGCGGGCGAACGCCCGATGTTCGATTCGAACATGGGTTCAAATCGAACACCGGGCCCATCCCTAGTCCCTGTAAGATTACATTTCCCATGATCCTCAGAGTCTGCATGGCAAGCCCTCTCGCCACCTCTGACTGGTTGGTTCAGGTCCACTGCAGCTGCTCTGATACTCAAGCAGCAGGAAAGCTCAGGGGGAGAGGCAGCTGCTGCACACACGGTGATGATGGGAAAAGAGAAGTGAAAAGAGGGAGGCGCATGACGCCGGTGGCACACACTTTTATTATTATCCACACATTGTCAGGCTGTATTTTACCACCACTCCTATTGTTATGCCTGACACCATTTAACAATAGTCCTGAAGGGTTATTTGGGTCCTCCTACTTGTAATTTCACTACTGAATTGTTGCAACTTATATAGTATAACCATAATTGTTATACACAAAATATTCCAGGTTAATGTTGAGATGACATTCCATTTTTAACGTATTTCAAAGAGTGTTAAACTAAACTAAAACTGTCTGTTAAACTTGTTAAAAATGAAATCTGACTATTTACTAGGAGTATATTGTATATTGAGATTTATGGTTATATATGTTGTAACAAATGGGTTTTGAAATTACAAGTACCGTTTTAGGACAATGGTTTAATGATAAATGGCATAACATTAGAAGTTGTGTTAAAATGCAGGCTGACAAACCCCATAAAACCCTTTTGAACTGAAATGTTAACTTACTAAATACTATTATTTAGATAATAACAAAAGCTGTTGTTTTGGTGCAAAAAAAATAGGTTTATCACCTTTTATGTTTGACTATATTTTATCAAAATTGTCTTGTGAATACAGATGTGGCACCTAACTGCCCATATTGTAGATTATTGAATAAAGATTAGTCTGGGACAGACTGCTGGGTACTTGTTTTAGCATCAATAACATGGGAAGCTGTTAATGATGCATACAGTGCTATATACTGTATATATATATATATATATATATATATATATATATATATATATATATATATATATGTATATATATATATATATATATATATATATATATATATATATATATATATATATACATAAATATATATATATATATATATATATATACTGTATGTATATATTTTTCAAATAAATATTTCATACATGAAAAGGAATTTTTATACAACTATAAGCTATTTAAATTGAGAGTACATCCAGCCTTTGGGCTCACTTTGTAGCTGGGTATCTGTCTGATAAAGGGTTAGGCTTCATTCACACTGGTGATCCTGTATTAAGTATTTCTAAATGCAGGAGAAGTCATCTGGGAAGTATAAACAAATTTAAAAGGAGCCTGAACCTTCACCTGCTGGCTTGATAGAAAACAACAAAATATCGATATGCAGTATTTTATATTTACCTGATCTTTATACAGAAAAAATGATGTACACAACCACTATTAAAAAGTATTATGTGTATCAAACATAGTAACAACAAACTGGGATCCGCCATTCTTTGGATAATTTTAAAATAATCAACAAATCATTATTCATTGGTCTACATGGAGTTCACTATTACACAACAAAACAAAGCAGTTGCATAACTACGTTGTAGAAGATGGTAGTTGCAGAAGAGCAGGTAGAAGGTGGGATTTGACAGTAAAACAGGAAAAAAGTTCTTTATTTATAAGTTATATTTTGGTCATTATCCTAAAAATACAATGACAATATACAATATTGAAATAACTACTAAATACTTGTACAGTCACGTACAAAGCTATGATTGGTGATGCTGTGTTGTTGCAGGGTATTACACAACTGATACTATTTCAGTTCTAGGAATCAGGAGCTTTAATTTTCCCCTTCTGGTAAGCTCAACAAATGGCTGATCCTTGTCCCTTTAAAAAAGTAAACTAACTTTGCATTGTGTGTCTCTGATTGGCTCAAGGTATTAAGGCAGATTAGGGGTTTAGTGTACTGCAACATTGGATTTTCCTTGAATTCTAGGTTAGTATGTTAGCATGTCACTGAGTCATTAGGCCAGACTGTGCGAATCACATACACAGATAATACATTTAGAGACAAAATAAGAATAAGCCAATGTACAGGAACGTCATACAAAACTGACACATCCTACACAAATTACAAATGGAATTTATTTATTTTTTCTTTTTTTAGTTAAACTGTTAAACAGAAATCATAATTGTGTCATTGAGCCATTATTGAAACATAGCTACCCTTTTCAATACCTGTTCCCTATATTAAGAAATGAACAATTAACATGTTGTAATTATTTTAAAAGGAATACAATAAGAATACACAATCGTTTTAAAACAAGCAGTTGTTAAAATCAAAACATGACTGTAATAAAAGAATCAAATACGCTGTCTAGCCCTTGAAAACCTGAAAAAATGCTGTGACATATGCATCTTCTCCGCCACCCTATACTAACTGACAGCATAGCACTTTGTTGAATGCAAACAAACATGTTGGAAATATCATGGAAGAAGACCAAAAATGTTCGCTTTCCAGAACAGGCAAGCTAGAGCATTTTACCGTCAATGTTGATCAAGCGTTTAAGTGGGCAATATGAGCAGACATTGCAGTTCTTGTTTGAATAAATACTGATTAGGCATTAGATTCGGGTCAGCCATGAGTTCGAGGAGAACTGAGGCCATTCGCAGTTCGTAGACCGGCAAACTACTGCAGCAATTTTCCCAGCATAATACATTAAGGGCCAGTAATGGGGGCTTTGTGTCAAGGCTAGGCTCATCCCTTCCTTCTCAAAGCTGGCCGCTCAGCTGTCGGCTAATTGCCAGCTCATTTCTCTCCACAGTGACTTACCTGTTCATTATATCCTGCGCATCAGTCCTGCCTACTTAAGCCGTCCAGCCCAGATGATCTCTGCCTTCACCTTGGTATTATCTCTAGAGACTTTCTCCTGTGTTCCTGTTAAAGACTTGCTTGGCTGACAATCCTTCTGGCTCCAGATCCTGCTTGCTGTTCTACTACACTCATCTCTGGCTCCCTGACGTTTTGACTTGTCTGACTATCCGTTCTGGTTTCTGAACTCTGGCTATGTTTTGACTACGTTTACTCTGTTTACCTTTTTATTATTATTATTAAACATGTGATTTAACTTTACTTCTGTCTCAGTCTGATTCATGGTTTCTGACAGCAGGTGAAGGCCATGAATTCAGAAGATGCAGTCAGTCCACTTGTTGGAAATATTTTTTCCAGATTGGATGAGCAGGATCACCGCATGGATCAGTTTGCCATGGCGTTACAAACGCTCCTGAGTCACACGGCTCACCTGGATTCTCCCACTGCGCCAGTACAACCTATGTTGCAGGCCGTCCCTGCTGCTGCTCCAGTCTCTGTGCAGGCACCGCCTCGAGTATTACCTCTATCAGAGTTATGTCTGGTTCCGCTCCTCTTCCCTAGTGATTTGGGGGTGTTCCAGTCCAATGCAGAGGGTTTCTCAACCAGGTTGAGATATACTTTGGGATGCTGCCCGAGGCATTTCCCACGGACAGAAGCAAAGTAGGTTTTGTGATATCTTTGCTTCCTGAGAGAGCCTTGGCCTGGGCAAACCCTCTATGGGAGACGCAAAAACCTGTTGTCTTGAGTTACCCAGAGTTTGTGGCTTCTTTTAAAAGGGTATTTGACGTTCCTGCATGCTTCGCTTCTGCTGCCAAGTGCCTCGTGTCCATCAAACAGAGTACGAGAACTGTTGGCGATTACGCCATTGAATTCCATAATCTGGCAGCAAAGGTTGCTTGGAACAATGAGGCCCTCGTGGTTGCTTTTTCTCATGGTCTCTCGGATACCATCAAGGATGAGATAGCAGCCAGAGATATACCCATTAAGGTGGAGAAGTTGATCCTGTTTGCCATCCTCATTGACTCCAGACTCAGAAAGACTTCCTTTTAAGGAGCGCTTGCAGAAGCCTACTGTACATTTGTCTCCAAACTTTGCAGTCCCACCCTTGCCTCCCTCACCTCCCATCTCTCCTGGTACCGAGTCGGTCTGTGAAAAATGAACCCATGCACTCGGGCTTCACGCGTCTCTCTGTGGATGAGAGAACCCTTAGGAGGAGGGAGAGATTGTACCTTTATTGTGCCAGGCAGGACACTTTTTGAAGTCTTGTCCTACCCGTCCAGGGAATGACCGAACCTTGAGGTCCTATCACAGACAGACCTTAAGGGGCGTTGTTTCATCCCCAGTTATCCAGGATAAGCCCTTGATTTCGGTTACCCTTTCTTGGGCTGAGTTGTCCGTCGAGTTACAGGCTCTAATCGACTCTGGGGCTGCAGGCCTGTTCATTGATGCTGCCTTTGTATCGAAGCACTCGATTCCACTGCAGCTGCGTGACACTCCACTTGTCATTGAGGCATTTGATGGGAGACCTCTACAGCCTGCCCATGTGACTCATGAGACTTTTCCATTGTCCATGGCCGTAGGGGCTCTTCACCATAAGATAATCCAATTCCAACTTATTTCCTCACCTAAGTTTCCGCTGGTTATTGGTTATCCTTGGTTACAAAGGCACAACCCCTCTTTTGATTGGCTCCGTGCTGAGGTTCTCTCCTGGTCGCCACAATGCAGTAAGACATGCTTCCAGAAGGTAGCCAAGGTCCTGTGCACCTCTTCACTCTCCTCCCTGCCGGAGGAGTACTGCAATTTTAGCAATGTCTTTGACAAAGGTCAAGCCGGTAGTTTGCCTCCACACCGGTCGCATGATTGCGCAATTGACCTTCAACCTGGTGTAATACCCCCTCGTGGCCGGGTTTACCCTTTGTCGGTCTTGGAGGATAGGGCCATGGAGGAATATATTGCAGACGCACTTTCTCGAGGTTTCATGCACAAATCCTAGTCTTCTGCTGGTACTGATTTATTCTTAGTGAAGAAGAGGAGTGGTGAACTGAGACCTTGTATTGATTATCTGCTTTAGCCCCTGAAGATTTTACCCCCTTCCTGACCAGAGCACTTTTTGCGATTCGGCACTGCGCCGCTTTAACTGACAATTATGCGGTCGTGCAACCTTGCACCCAAACAAAAATGACGTCTTTTTTTCCCCATAAATAGAGCTTTCTTTTGGTGGTATTTGATCACCTCTGGGTTTTTGAAAAAAAGAGCGATAATTTTGAAAAAAAAGCAAAATTTTTTACTTTTTGCTACAATAAATATCCCCCAAAAATATATATTTTTTTCCTCAGTATAGGCCAATATGTATTCTTCAACATATTTTTGGTAAAAAAAATCGCAATAAGCGTTTATTGATTGGTTTGCGCAAAAGTTATAGCGTCTACAAAATAGGGGATAGTTTTATGGCATTTTTATTATTAATTATTTTTTTACTAGTAATGGCGGCAATCTGCGATTTTTTATCGGGACTGTGACATGGCTGAGAAGTCAGACAATTTTGACACATTTTTGGGACCATTGGTATTAATACAGCAATCAGTGCTATGAAAATGCATTTGAAAAAGTGACCTTCACGCTACTAACTGTGAGCTATGGATAAAATGTCAAAAATACATACACAAATAAATAAATATATAAGAAGTATAAAAATAACTAACACAGCTGAATGGTGATCAATTAATATAAAATAATCAATAAGTATAATATCGTGTTAAGATATATAAAGTGCAAATTTTAGTACAAAATAATGAATGCAAAAAATAAACCAGCAGCAAAATCTAATAGTGTTCACAATAACACAAATGTAAAATTAAAGATAAAGTGATTCTGCGCATAGGCCAGAGCCCACACCTAATAGTGATCTACTAATAATAAATAAATAGAATATATAAATATGTGCCAGTACTGATGTACCAATAGGGCACTAACTCTGGGAAAAGAGAAATAAATGGCAATATATATATACATATATATATATATATATAGAGAGAGAGAGTCCAAGTGTTGAAAGATGAACGCAGGAAAAACTAATGAACAGTCTATGCAATCTCTGCTGTTTTTTTCGATGGACCCAGAGAAACTTTCAGCAGTCCTACAGTGGCCCCGACCCGTGGGTTTACGTCTTCTGCAGCGCTTTCTTGGCTTTTCCAACTAAGTTTATTCATAACTTCTCGTCTCTGGTCAAGCCCTTGACTGATATGACCAAAAAGGATGGTAACCCACAGAGTTGGTCTCCGGAGTCTATTAAGGCCTTTGAGAGTCTTAAGGGTGCCTTTGTTTCTGCTCCTGTGTTGGGATATCCTGATCCTACGTTACCTTTTATCCTTGAGGTTAATGCTTCTGAGACTGGAGTTGGCGCCCTTCTGTCTTAACGTCCTACCTCTGTGAGTGCTATGCATCCTTGTAGCAACGTTTCCAAGAAAATTATCACCTGCAATTACGAGATTGGTGACAGAGAGCTGTTAGCGTTCTCATTCTTACTGACCATAAGAATCCCACATTCTTGTCTGAGGCTAAACGCCTCTCTCCCAGAAGGGCGCAATGGGCTCTTTACTTGTCTAGTTTCAATTAAATTGTCTCATTCTGGGGGGGCGTGGCTTGGCGCATGGAGAGGACAGACGTGTGAGAGATCAGCTCCCGCTCCAGCGTCCACAACGGCACACAGCACAGCCGCAATCAGCGCTACACAACCTCCACATGAGCAGGAGAGGTGGATGCAACACTCCCCGCACGGCGGGCCCGCAAAAACCGGCCGAAATCGGCGACTATTTCCCGCTGAAGGGACCAAACAGCAAGACCCCAACGGCTTCCAAGATGGCGGCGACCCGCGCGGCGGCGGCGCAGGCAGCCCACGCTGCCTCTAAGGTACAGGCCTCACAGGCCTCACAACCTCCACTATCTCCCTCCTCACCCCGATCCCCGGGCACAAATCAGGCTGCTCACAGAGCATCACCCCACTCGAGAAGCCCCTCGTCAGATACCTATAGCCAGAAGGCCCAGTGGGACATGGAAAGCTACATTAAAGCTCTCCCCACCAAAGGGGACATTGAGGCCTACATAAGCAGACTAGAGAGGTCTCACAAGAGGGAGATTACAGAGCTACGCCATGATATTGGACAGCGTTTTGAAGATGTTGAAATAGCTGTGGAGGAGAATGTATCCAGAATTATAGAGCATGATGACATTCTGCAGCAACACACAATCCAGATACAACAATTGTTCTACGGTTTGGACGACCAAGAGAACAGAAGTCGCCGCAACAATATCCGCATACGCGGAGCTCCAGAGTCGCTAGAAAACAAAGATCTACATGCAGCGGCCATCACCATGTTCAACAACCTGCTAAACAAACCCATAGATGACCCCCTGGAAATCGACAGGATCCACAGATCTTTAATGTCAGAAATGAGATAATGCAAGCAGCACGCAACCAAGAATCCATTTTATTTAACGGATCCCCAGTTATGCTGCTGACTGACCTATCAAAGCAAACACTAACCATGCGGAAATCCCTGAAGCCAGTAACGGACGCCCTGCACGCACAACAAATCAAATACAGATGGGGATTTCCCTTTCACCTCTTTGCCTCCCATAATGGCAAATCAGCAACCTTCCGCACTCTTGGAGATCTACCAAATTTTTTGGGCACTTTTGAACTACCCCAAATCAAAATTCCAGATTGGCCTCTGCACCCAGCAACCCCAGGCCTCCCCAGAAGACCAGGAGGGGAAAGACACACTAAGAAGAAAAGACTCCGACCCGATGCTACCTCCTCACCCCCAGGATGATCCCCTCTACCACCACCGGCCGGTGGCTGCCCTACATATGTTCTTTGGAACTGTACAGGAGAAACCAGCTTGCATCCAGCAGCTGCATTGATTCTCACTCTATCTGAGTTCATTGCTACACTCTCCACCTTTTCCTCTTTTTTCTTCCTCCCCTCTTTTTCTTCCCCCTTTTTTTTCTCTCCTCTCTCTTTTATACGCCTACATATGCCGCCTCCCATAGCGGTTGAAACATCTTATCTGATATAACACCCCCCTAACTAACTGTCAGGTGATCACATATAACTACTCATGTGGGGACGACGTGTCTATACAAGATGTTATGGGAGGCAGCCGAAGATCCCCCTGTTAGCAGGGAAACTTGCGGTTTATAATGCACTTTGAATGTACTGCTCTTTATTGCTGTGTGCCTTGATTTTATGCACTTAGACAAGTTATGTTTTAGGTTGGAGCGGAGCTCCTGTTCACAGGCCAAACACGTTCCCCACGTTAGGGTTTACAGAGTCTTAACTGCCTCTGTGGTGAATTTTTTCTTTTTTCCTAGGTTGACTAGGTAGTGTCCAAGGTTTCTTTTACACTTTGGACACTAGAGGGAACTATTTCCCTATTAGTTCACAGCTTCTCATAATTCACTAGGTGAATAGACATACAGACACAGAACACACATCACCAGGGACAGCAGTGGTACTACTGTCCCCACCACCAATCGTAGAAACACTTATCTCCTGTGTCAATACCGATACCTTCCCTACATCCCCCCTTCCCCCTCTTTCCTCCCCTACAACCTGACCTCCCACCCCACCTCCCTTACCGATTTTTCGAACACAGCTCAACAAGAACTACATATTCTTGCCACGAGCGTACCAGAGCATAAAGAACACACATTAACCTACCTATACTACGGAGACCATGACAGCTCCCTTAGGCATCAAGATATCCTCTCTCAACTGTAGAGGATTCAATACCCCCGAAAAGCGAAGACAGATTCTCCACCACTTTCATAAAGCCAAAACTCACATTCTACTACTTCAAGAAACCCACTTTAAGACTGACAAGATACCACCACTCCCCGATAAACACTTTACCACATGGTTCCATAGCACCAACCCCTTAGCTAAAACGAAAGGGGTGTCTATAGCATTCCACAACACCTTTACCCCAGTGGTCTTAGACACTTACATTGATCCATGTGGTAGATATTTGTTCCTAAAACTGCAATACTCACAAACTGTATTAACCTTAGCTAATGTCTATCTTCCCAATCAGAACCAACAAAGATTCCTGTCCTCCGTGACTACCCGCCTACAAAACTTCGGGACAACCAACCTGATCCTGGCAGGGGACCTGAACGCTCCACTTGTACCGAGGATGGACTCTTCCACTGGTAAGTCACACATACCACCATCCGCGCTAAACACCATACGTACCACCTTGAAAGATATGTCCTTAGTGGATATCTGGCGATTTACCCATCCTACTGAGAGAGATTACACATACTATTCCCCAGCCCACAAGTCATACAGCAGAATTGACTACTTCCTTCTAACACAAACACTCCTTGACTTTGACCCTACCTGCGAGATTGGCCTGAAACTATGGTCGGACCATGCCCCAGTACACATGACATTAGGGAAATTACCATACACCAACCGTCGCTCCTCATGGAGACTCAACGACAACTTACTTAACGATACAGTATGCCATGCTGATGTGACTAAAACAATTGCAGACTTCATACAAACACATGTACACGACGAGACTTCCAACCTGAATAAATGGGAAACCCTTAAATGCGTCTTACGTGGAGTTTTTATAAAACATGGGTCCAGATTGAAAAAAGCACGCACCGACGATATAAAACGCCTATTCTCCCAAATAACCTCTCTTGAAGCCCAGCATAAACGCACGTTAGACACAAAAACCTTGACGGAACTATCCAATGCCCGTAGAGACCTGCTACAGATCTTCTCAGACAGAGCACTAATCGCCTTTACCAAAGGCCGACACACCCACTATGCACAGGCGAACAAATGCGGGAAACACCTTGCACGGGTCCTACACCCAAGACATAAGAGACAGAATATAAACCATATCATATCCCCGGCACATCAGAAAAAATCAAAAAACTCCGAAATCATTGCGGAATTCAAGGAATACTATTCCTCCCTCTACAATCTCCCATCCTCTGCTGACTCTCCCTCCACTACCACACGGACCCTACATCAATACGTTCAGGAGACAGCCTTACCAGTGATACCACAACCAGAAGTGGAAGCTTTAGAATTACCTATAACTACATCTGAATTCATAACAGTAATCAAAGGCCTTAAAAATGGCAAAAGCCCTGGCCCAGACGGGTATACCCCCCAATTTTACAAGACATTTGCCCAACAACTAGCCCCAATTTTGATGAAAGCCTTCGATGAAATAGACGATACACATCCCCTTTCCCCACAACTTCTACAGGCCCAAATAGTGGTGATCCCAAAACCAGGAAAAGACCCCTCTTTATGCAGTAACTACCGCCCCATCTCCTTACTGAACATTGACCTGAAACTCTACTCCAAAATTTTAGCCACTCGCCTAGCCCCCCTGCTACCCGACTTGATCCACAGCGATCAGGTTGGTTTCATACCGGGACGCGAAGCCAGGGACAACACCACGAAAACGCTTCATCTCATAGCATACGCGAAAACACATAACATCCCGACCTGCTTACTGGCGTGTGACGCCGAAAAAGCGTTCGATAGGGTCAGCTGGCCATTCTTACACGCGTCACTACAGCAGATAGGCATAGGACCAAGGATGATCTCCAAAATTATGTCCCTGTATTCGAGCCCATCGGCAAAAGTATCGGCAAATGGAGAGTCCTCGGAAGCATTCAATATTGCTAACGGCACGCGACAGGGATGCCCCCTGTCACCATTATTATTCGCCATCACAATAGAACACCTGGCGCAAGCCATTCGCAAAAACGGAAACATACAAGGGATCCCTACCCCATCCGCCACACGCAAACTGTCGCTATATGCCGATGACCTGTTACTGTATGTCACCCAACCCCGAAGCAGTATACCAGCCATCTTATCCGAACTCGATAGGTTTGGGGCACACAGCAACTTTAAACTGAACATCTCTAAAACAGAGGCACTGAATATATCCCTGACACCCTCAGAGCTACAGACCCTCAAAACACGATTTCCCTTTCGTTGGCAAGCAAAATCAGTTAAATACCTAGGCACCGAGATCCCTACTGACATACAAGACATCTACTCCCTGAACTACAGCCCGCTCCTAACTACAATCAGACGCTCCTTAGAATCCTGGCACAACCTCAAACTGACCTGGTGGGGGAGAATGAACGTTATAAAAATGGATATCTTACCTAAAACACTCTACTTATTTCAAACATTGCCAATCCTTCTACCAAAAGCGTTCTTTCTCTCCCTCCGCACCATAGTGACCAAATTCGTATGGCAGCACCACCCACCCAGACTCAAACATAAAATACTATGCGCCCCTAAAGACAAAGGAGGCATGGGACTACCGGACTTCCAAACCTACCACAACGCCACGTTATTCTCCAGACTCCTCGAATGGTTCCCAAGACCCCTGCTTAAACCATCGATCTCTGTCGAACAGGACATGGCGCAAATCGATCTAAGGGCCCTATTGTGGGGTTATAACACCAAATTTCGCTCGCACCCAGGGTTATCCCCACTGACAACTGCAGCACTGACCATATGGTATGATAAAGCCAGTAAACTCGCACTCACCACAGACCCAGGCCCTCTCTCCCCTTTGTTTGACAGCGCGGACCTTTCCACCTCCCTATCAAGGGAAAACTTAGGGACATATAACCGAGAGCAATGGCCTACGGCCAATCGATTCGTCCACCCCTCCACAGGTCAATTCCGACCCACGTCAGAGCCATCTACAGACACAGCAGTGGATTGGCTATCAACTCTCTCCCTGAACCACCTCAGCAGATCCCTACACCTCTCGGGCCAAATCCATAGACAACTCACCGACTTCGAAACTATGTGTAATCTCTCTCAGGTTACTAGACACACCGTATCTCTTTTATATAAACACATACAATCTCATCAATGCAAAACTCTTCCTGCGTACAACCCACAAATGGGCCCGTGATTTGGAGGTAGATATATCCCCCTCTCAATGGAGAACGTCTTTTATCCACACACACCAAGCCTCCAGATCGGGGTTCACACAGGAAAAGAACTTTAAATTGCTATCACGGTGGTACAGGGTCCCAACCTCGGTACACAGGATGTTCCCCGACACCACAGACACCTGCTGGAGATGTCACGGAGGACAGGGATCATACGTTCATGTCTGGTGGGACTGCATTAAGGTACGCCCCTTCTGGGATAATATATTTACGATTTACAATGATATGTACCAAACTACATTAACCCCTTCCCCCCTGATCGCCCTCCTGTCTATTATTCCAGGGCCCATCAAATCGCAAAAACAATGCCTATTAAGGTTTATCCTCTCAGCAGCGAGACATAACATAACTCTATATTGGAAGAAAGACATCACCCCGCCCCTATCAGGATGGGTGGATATCCTTAATGATACTATGCTAATGGAAGAAATGCAAGCAAAAATAGATGATAAATACGATCATTTCAACACTTTATGGTCAATATGGCGCCACCACTCCACTTCACTCCACTTCAGTTGGACTACTAAACACTATATAGAGTTAGAATAAACACTAGAAACAGGTTATAACTATAGAACACCCCAAATCTGCTCGTCTAGAAGAAAAGGGAACTAAACCAATACCCTCACCCCCCCTCCCCCCTCCCTTGTTCCCCCCCCCGGCTTTTAGCCACTCCTTTCCCCCACCATAAACAATACTTACCAGAAAGGTTTGTGAAAAACTGTAATATATGGACCCTGGACGGTGTCCAATGATAGATGACACCGCACGGGGACAACCAGGCCTCTTACCAGACGAACCTCGTTCATAGGCAACAGGGTAGACTAGCGCAACATCAAGTTGCATAGGCACCTCCGCGGGAGCAACCTATAACCGACTCCTACCCAGGATACCAATACCACCCACCCTTCCCTACCCTCCCAAGCTCTCCCCTCACCCCCCATCATATGTTATACTGTTTATGTTGTGTAAACTATGTTAAATAGACAGAATTTACTGAATTTATTGAATTTGTACATGTATATATTGTTAATAAAAATATATATTCAACCTTAAATTGTCTCATTCTTACCCGGTACTAAGAATGTAAGGGCTGGTGCTTTGTCACAACAATTTCCCTCCACTTCCAAGATGGAGTCGGTTCCGGTTCCTGTGATTCCTCCTGATTGTATTCTGGCTATGGTTTGCACCAATCTCACTTCTTCTTTGGGTGAAAAAATTCTTGCGGCTCAGATCCATGCTCCTCCTGAGAAACCTTGTGACCGCTGCTTTGTCCCAGAGAGTCTCCTTACTCCTGTGCTCCAGACTTACCATCTCCCAAGGCTGCTGGCCACTCTGGGAAGATTCAACTCTTTTGGGCCATTTCCCAACAATTCTGGTGGCCTAGTCTACGTGCTGCTATAACCGCCTTCGTAGCTGCCTGTTCCGTGTGTGCTCAGAGTAAGACTCCACAACACCTTCCAGTGGGCCTCCTACAACCCATACCCAATGTAGAGAGGCCCGGGACCCACCTGTCTATATATTTCATTGTGGAGTTATCCAACTCCCAGGGCAACATAATTATCCTTATGGTGTTTGACCGGTTCTCGAAAATGTCCCATTGTATTCCAGTTAAGAAGTTGCCCACTTGTAAGGAACTGGCTTCCATTTTTGCTCGGGAGATCTTTCGCCTAAATGGGCTACCCAAGGTGATTGTCTTGGACAGGGGTAGTCAGTTTGTGTCCCGGTTCTGGCGAGCCTTTTGTGCACAGTTGGGAATTCAGCTTGCTTTCTCCTCTATATATCACCCGCAGTCTAATGGGGCCGCAGAATGAGACAATCAGTCCTTGGAGCAATTCCTACGTCGCTATATTTCTGACCATAATAAAAACTGGTCAGACCTCTTTCCGTGGGCAGAGTTTGCTCACAATAGTGCCTTGAATTCTGCTTCCCGATTGTCCCCATATATGGCGAACTATGGTTTCCAACCTTCCATGTTGCCTGACTCGTTTGTTCCGCAGAGTATTCCTGTGTTAGAGGAGCATCTCCGTGGTCTTCGTTCCACTTGGGCACAAGTCCAGGAGGCTTTACAACATGCTAATGATAGGTACAGCCTCCATGCTGACAGCAGACGCCTGCCTGGCTGTCATCTCGCAACCTCCAACTTTGTATTCCATCTCTGAAGTTCGCACCTCGGTACATTGGGCCTTTCCGTATTCTTCGCAGGATTAACCCAGTTGCTTACGCTTTAGACTTTCCTTTTAATATGCGTATCTCGAATGTATTTCATGTCTCCTTATTAAAACCTTTGCTCTGCAACCGCTTTACCACCTCTGTGCCTCGTCCTCGCCCTGTACAGGTTGAGAACCATGAGGAGTATAAAGTACAGTCCATTGTTGACTCCCGTAGGTTCCGTGGGCACATACAGTACCTAGAGCATTGGAAAGGGTACCATCCGGAGGAACGCACTTGGGTCTCATCCTCGGACGTACATGCCCCTGTCCTCCTCCGTGATTTCCATAGACGTTTTCCCCTCAAGCCTGGTGGTACTCTGAGGGTAAGGGGGTCATTGGGGAGGTGATACTGTCAAAGCTGGGCTCAGCCCTTCCATCTCAAAGCTGGCCGCTCAGATTTCGGCTAATTGCCAGCTCCTTTCTTTCCACAGTGACTCACCTGTTGATGATATCCTGCTCGTCAGTCCTGCCTACTTAAGCCGTCCAGCCCAGATGATCTCTGCCTTCACCTTGGTCACATCTCTAGAGACACTCTCCTGTGTTCCTGCTAAAGACTTGCTTGGCTGACATTCCTTCTGGCTCCAGATCCTGCTTGCTGTTCTACTAAGCTCATCTCTGGCTCCCTGACATTTTGGCTTGTCTGACTATCCATTGCAGAGTTCCAGCCTGGGTAAACAAAATACTGTAGCTACTGAATTTTAATATAAGGATTAAGTTAGCCTGTGATGTCGGCACCCGAAGCTGACCCATCCATCGACTCCGGGTGCAAGCGCTGGGACCCTTACTAAGGGAAACAGTAACAGCCTGTTTCCTTCACAGCCTGTTTCCTACTGTGCATGCCCGAGTCACATGGCGCTTTCTGAATGATCCCGTCATCTTCTTGGGCACACACGGGTCCCACAAGACGACAGGGGGAAGGAGAAGGCACAAGAAAAAATTTTGAAGTGACATACGTCGCTGCGGTGCAGTGGGACTGAAGTCCCAAATAAAACATATTAAAAGGTATGAAAAATGTGCTTATGTTTTAAAAGGAGTTCCATTTTTGCCTGGAACTCCGCTTTAAATTGTTTTGTTTTTTTTAGCAGCAAAGTATTCTTTTTAAAAGAAGTAGGCGTCTATGCCAGGGATTGTATTTTGAGGTTTTCATTTGTTTTGGGGATTTTCTTTTTTTTATGTTATGTTGATAGAGCCTTTTTTAAGTTGCCAATCTTTTCAACACACTGCTGCACCTTTTTAAAGAAAACAAAATATCACAAAACAAATTGCAAAATCAGTGTGTAGCAAAATCAGTGTGTGGCAAAATCACCTCACACTTACTCACTCTTATTTGCTGCAAGTTAGGTAAACACTGGTTATACATACAGTGCCTTGAAAAAGTATTCATACCTCTTGGAATTTTCCACATTTTGTCATGTTACAAACACAAATGTAAAGCATTTTATTGGGATTTTATGTGATAGACCAACACAAAGTGGCTCATACAGTAATTGTGAAGTGGAAGGAAAATCATAAATGGTTTTCAAAATTTTTTACAAATAAATAACTGAAAAGTGTGGCGTGCAATTGTATTCAGCCCCCCTAAGTCAATACTTTGCAGAACCACCTTTCGCTACAATTACAGCTGCAAGTCTTTTTGGGTATGTGCCTACCAGCTTTACACATCTAGAGAGTGACATTTTTGCTCATGCTTCTATGTAAAATAGCTCAAGCTCTGTTAGATTGGATGGAGAGCATCTGTGAACCGCAATTTTTCAAGTCTTGCCACAGATTCTCAACTTTGACTGGGCCATTTTAACACATGAATATGCTTTGATTTAAACCATTCCATTGTAGCTCTGGCTGTATGTTTAGGGTCGTTGTCCTGCTGGAAAATGAAGCTCTGTCCCATTCTCAAGTCCTTTGCAGACAGATTTTCTTCTTAGATTGTCTTGTATTTGGCTCCATTCATTTTCCATTAACTCTGGCCAGCTTTTCTGTCCCCACAAAATGATGCTGCCACCACCACATTTTTTCACGGTGGGGATGGTGTGTTCAGGGTGATGTGCAGTGTTAGCTTTCCACCACACATAGCATTTTGCTTTTAGGCCAAAAAGTTAAATTGTGGTCTCATTTGACCAGAGCATGTTTTTCGACATGTTTGCTGTGTCCCCCACATGGCTTCTCGCAAACTGCAAACTGGACTTCATATGGCCTTATTTCAACAATGGCTTTCTTCTTGCCACTCTTCCATAAAGGCCAGTTTTGTGGAGTGCATGACTAATAGTTGTCCAGTGGACAGATTCTCCCACCTGAGCTGTGGATCCCTGCAGCTCCTCCAGAGTTACTTTGGGCCTCTTGGCTGCTTCTCTGATTAATGCTCTCCTTGCCCGGCCTGTCAGTTTAGGTGGATGGCCATGTCTTGGCCATGTCTTGGTAGGTTTACAGTTGTGCCATACTCTTTCCATTTTCGGATGATGGATTGAACAGTAAGATGTTCAAAGCTGGGGATATTTTTTATAACCAACAGTGCCTTGAAAAATTATTCATATCCCTTGAAATTTTCCACATTTTGTCATGTTACAACCCAAAACGTAAATGTATTTTATTGGGATTTTATGTGATAGACCAATACAAAGTGGCACATAATTGTGAAGTGGAAGGAAAATGATAAATGGTTTTCAAAATGTTTTACAAATAAATATGTGAAAAGTGTGGCGTGCATTTTGTATTTAGCCCCCTTTACTCTGATACCCCTAACTAAAATATAGTCAAACCAATTGCCTTTAGAAGTCACCTAACTAGTAAATAGAGTCCACCTGTGTGTAATTTAATATCAGTATAAATGCAGCTGTTCTGTGAAGTCCTCAGAGGTTTGTTAGAGAACCTTAGTGAACAGACAGCATCATGAAGGCCAAGGCACACACCAGACACGTCAGGGATAAAGTTGTGGGGAAGTTTAAAACAGGATTAGGTTATAAAAAAATATCCCAAGCTTTGAACATCTCACGGAGCACTGTTAAATCCATCAACCGAAAATGGAAAGAGTATGGCACAACACTTACCAAAACATGGTCGTTCACCTAAACTGACAGGCCGGGCAAGGAGATGGTAACTCTGGAGGAGCTGCAGAGATTCACAGCTCAGGTGGGAGAATCTGTCCACAGGACAACTAATAGTCATGCTCTCCACAAATCTAGCCTTTATGGAAGAGTGGCAAGAAGAAAGCCATTGTTGAAAGAAAGCCATAAGAAGTTCAGTTTGCAGATTGCAAGAAGCCATGTGGGGGACACAGCAAACATGTGGAAGAAGGTGCTCTGGTGAGATAAGACCAAAATTTAACTTCTTGGCCTAAACGCAAAACGCTATGTGTGGCGGAAAACTAACACTGCAAAACCCCCCGAACACACCATCCCCATCATGAAACATGGTGGTGGCAGCATCATGATGTGGGGATGCTTTTCTTCAGCAGGGACAGGAAAGCTGGTCAGAATTGATGGGAAGATGGATGGAGCCACATACAAGGCAATCTTAGAAGAAAACCTGTTAGAGTCTTCAAAATACTTGAGACTGAGGCAGAAATTCACCTTCCAGCAGGACAATGATCCTAACCATACAACCATAGCTACAATGGAATGGTTTGGATTAAAGCATATTCATGTGCATTGGTGTGCGTACCCTATTGTATTAGGGTGTGCACCCCAAAGCTCAAACACGCGCGTGTGTGTGCGTGTATGTATGTGTGTGTAATATACACACACATACTCTTATAAATAAATGTAAAAAAAAACATTTAAAAATGTATTAAAACATGGACAGTGTTAGTAGGGCAAAGGTTGGTGTCATTCATTTTTTATTATTTTATTTTCATATTAATTGAAAACAAAATGTAGGATCCCCACTGGGGGCTTTGGTGAAATATTAGCAGGGGGAATCTGAACCACATGGGGTGATTAGGGTGTGCCCAGGCAAACCCGGCACACCCCCTGCTCACGCCAATGTTCATGTGTTAAAAATAAAGTTGAAACCTAAATCCAATCGAGAATCTGTGGCAAGACTTGAAAAATTGCTTGAGCTATTTTGCAAAGGAGAATGGGCAAAAAAATTACTCTCTAGATGTGCAAAGCTGGTAGAGACATTGCCAAAAAGACTTGCAGCTGTAATTGCAGCGAAAGGTGGTTCTTCAAAGTATTGACTCAGGGGGGCTGAATAAAAATGCACGCCACATTTTTCACATATTTATTTGTAAAAAAATGTGAAAACTATTTTATTTTCCTTCCACTTCACAATTATGTGCCACTTGGTGTCTGTCACATAAAATCCCTATAAAATAAATTTAGGATTTTGGTTGTAACATGACAAAATTTCAAGGGATATTAATACTTTTTCAAGGCACTATAACCCTGCTTTAAACTTCTCCACAACTTTATCCCTGACCTCTCTGGCGTGTTCCTTGGCTTTCATGATACTGTTTGTTCACTAAGGTACTCAAACAAACCTCTGAGGGCTTCACAGAACAGCTGTATTTATACTTAGATTAAATTACACACAGGTGGACTCTATTTACTAATTAGGTGACTTCTGAAGGCAATTGGTTCCCCTAGATTCTAGTTAGGGGTATCAAAGTAAAGGGGGCTGAATACGAATGCACACCACACTTTTCAGATATTTATTTGTAAAAAAAAAATTGAAACCCATTTATCATTTTCCTTCCACTTCACAATTATGTGCCAATTTGTGTTGGACTATCACATAAAATTCCAATAAAATACAATTATGTTTTTGGTTGTAACGTGACAAAATGTGGAAAATTTCAGTGTATGAATACTTTTTCAAGGCACTGTATTATCCCTGATACAAACTGCCCTGCTGCTGGTCAAGTTTACACTGCTGTATTCTGTGCAGTCTCTTAATTCTTGTAGTAAAACTACTACTAGTGCTTTTTGTCTCTAGTAACTTTGAGTCCTAGTTTTGTTAATTGAAATTCCTTTTGATGATCAATTTGCTGTCATATTTAACCTTTTGTAGTAAAATCACTATCTTTGTCGCTAGCAAATGTGGCCCTAAAATTGCTATACATTCTTTATTTAAACATCATGCATTTGCAAAAGGCTATTACAGCACTACAATACACAATAGATGAGAGCATAAGCCCTGGTTCACACTGACAGTGGGAATGAAATCGTGTGAGTTCAGCTCAACTCGCACAATTTCATTCCCACATGTCAGTCCCAACTTCGGGAGGCGATTTCAGAGGCATCTGTGCAGGTTGCTGCACAGATGTGAATGGAAATGGCACCCTGAAAATCGCCAAAAGTGGTAAAGAAACTACTTTTGCACCGTCGCACCAATTCGGACGGTGCCATTGTCGGCAATTTCCGCCGATTTGGCATGCGGTTTGATATGTCAAATCGCATGCTAAATCACATCAATGTGAACCAGGGCTCAGCTCTAAAAAAAACAGCAGGGGCTCACAAGAGCACACCCAGTCAGTAATTTTCAAGTACCAGTTAACTGTGGTCTATAGAATGACTGTAAAACCAAAGTTTACTGTATCTCGATATCTCTCTGCTTCCATAGGTGAGGTACATAATGTTTATGTAAAAGACTGATAAGATACCATACGATCAGTCTGGAAATGTGGGGTATTGTTTATAAATTTCACAATGTATGAATTTAAATGTTTTACTATTTTGAAGCATCTTATTCCCTCTAACAATGGGAACAAGGAAAGATGTCAAAACAGACATTCAGGGAGTCAAAAACCCTGAGCTACATAAAAACATGAAAGCCTCAATAGCTAGGTCAGGTAGAAAGGGGTAACAAAAAAGGAGAGGGGGTTAGGTGAAGATGGTCTGGAAGCAGAACCTGAGGGGTGAGGAAGCACTGTGTTCCTCCACTCCATCTTTTCCCTCTACCAGGAGACTGGCCAGGGTGTAGAGCTGGTGACGGATAGTAAGGCCCGATGTACAATGCCAGAAGGGTTCAAACGAGCCTAAAATTGCTATTTCAAATTGTCCAGCTGTTGGCCAATTTTACATTGCGGTGTCATCTGCAGTCTCTTAATTACTGTAATAAAACCAAAGCCTGTACTCTGTCTCCATTTGGGACTTAGCCTTGCTTATTGAAATTGTCCTGTTTCTGGCTAATTTTACACTGGTGTATTCTAAGCAGTAGGGATGAGCCGAGCCAGTTCGGTTCATAGCAGAACATGCGAACAGGCAAAAAATGTGTTTGAACGCGCAAACACCGTTAAAGTCTATGGGACACGAACATGAAAAATCAAAAGTGATAATTTTAAAGGCTTATATGCAAGTTATTGTCTTAAAAAGTGTTTGGGGACATGCAAAAAAAAGTTTTAAAAACTGATGTTTTTTCGGGAGCAGTGATTTTAATAATGCTTAAAGTGAAACAATAAAAGTGAAATATTCCTTTAAATTTCATACCTCGGGGTTGTCTATAGTATGCCTGTAAAATGGCGGATGTTTCCTGTGTTTAGAACAGTCTGAGAGCAAAATGACATTTCTAAAGGAAAAAAAGTAATTTAAAAGTACTCGCGGCTATAATGAATTGTCAGTGTCGGCAATACACATAAAAGTCATTGAAAAAAATGGCATGGGATTCCCCCACAGTCCATACCAGACCCTTATCCGAGCATGCAATCTGGCAGGCCAACATGGGGACAAGGTGCTTTGGGGGGGCCTCTACCCCAAAGCACCCTCCCCATGTTGAGGGCATGTGGCCTGGTACGGTTCAGGAGGGGGGGCGCTCTCTCATCCCCCCTCTTTTCCTGGGGCCTGCCAGGTTGCATGCTCAGATAAGGGTCTGGTATAGATTTTAAGGGCGGGGTTCCCCTTAATATCCATACCAGACTTGAAGGGCCTGGTATGGAATTTGGGGGGACCCCCACGCATTTTTTTTATTTTGGTTCGTGGTTCCCCTTAATATTCATATCAGCCCCAAAGGGCCCGGTAATGGACTGTGGGGGAATCCCATGCCATTTTTATCAATGAACTTTTATGTGTATTGCCGGGACCGAAAATTCATTATAGCCACGAGTACTTTTAAATTATTTTTTTTCCTTTAGAAATGTCATTTTGCTCTCGGACTGTTCTAAACATGGGAAACATGCGCCACTTTACAGGCATACTATAGACACCCCCCAGGTATGAAATTTAAAGGAATATTTAACTTTTATTGTTTCACTTTAAGCATTATTAAAATCACTGTTCCCGAAAAAACAGCAGGTCCCTAAACACTTTTTATGACAATATCATGCATATAAGCCTTTAAAATTATCACTTTTGATTTCTCATAGACTAGGCTTTCAAATTTGCCTCGAACACCCCAAATTGTTCGCTATTCGGCAAATGGGCAAACAGCCAATGTTCGAGTTGAACTCAAGTTCGACACGAACATAAAAACCCTACTAAACAGTAACTTGATTCCTGTTTAAAAACTCCAGCCTGTGTTTTTTGTTTCTAGCAAATTTGAAGTCTAACCTTTCTCAATAAAAATGGTCCTGTTGCTGTCTAATTTTACACTGCTGCATCACCTGTTTCATCCCTAATATTTTTATTTTTTTTACCATTTAGAGTACTGTGCGAAAGTTTTAGGTAGGTGCAAAAAAAAAAAAAGTTCTGCAAATAGCATAAGAATGCTTTCAGAAATAGTAGTTTTAATAGTATATTTTTATCAATTAACAAAAGAGAAAGTCAATTTACAGATGAGAAATCCAAATCAAATCAATATTTGGTGTGACTACCCTTTCCCTTTGGTTTCAAACTAGCATCAATTCCTCTAGGTACACAGTGTTTGTGCACACAGTTTTTGAAGGAACTCGGCAGGTAGGTTGTTCCAAACATTTTGGAGAACTAACCACAGATATTCTGTGGATGTAGTCTGCATCATATCCTTCTGTCTCTTCATGTAATCCCAGACAGACTCAATGATGTTGAGATCCGGGCTCTGTGGGGGCCAAGCCCTCACTTCCAGGACTCCATGTTCTTCTTTACACAGAAGATACAGTAGTTCTTAAAGACATTAGCTGTATGTTTGGGATCATTGTTCTGCTGCAGAATACCTTGTGGGACAATCACATGCCTCCCTGATCGTATGGCATGATGGATAGGTATCTATCTGTATTTTTCTCCCACGGAGCCTGGATCTCAACATCATCTAGACTGTCTGGGATTACATGAACAGAGAGAAGAATTTGATGCAACTTACATCCACAGAAGATCTGTGGTTAGTTTTCCAAGATGTTTGGAACAACCTACCTGCCGAGTTCCTTCACAAACTGTGTGTACCTAGAAGAATTTTTTTTATTTTTAATAAAGGACTTGTCAAAAACTTGTGTTGTGTTTTTATTTACTTTTTACACTTTTTTGGTGATTAAGTAGGGGTACTATGTACCCCATACTCATTTACATGGGGGGGGGGCGGTATCTGGGGACCCCCCTGTTAACCACTTCAGCCCTGGAAGGATTTACCTACTTCCTGACCAGGCCATTTTTTTGCAATACGGCACTGCTTAGAATTAACTAAGAATTGTCGTGCAACGTTGTACCCAAACAAAATTAATGTCCTTTTTTCCCCATTAATGGAGCTTTCTTTTTCTGGTATTTGATCACCTCTACAGTTTTTATTTTTTGAGCTATAAAACAAAAAAAAGCAACAATTATAAAAAAAATCAATATATAAAATTTTTTGCTATAATAAATATCCCCTTTTTAAAAAAAAAAAAATAATTTCTTCATCAGTTTACACCAATGTGTATTCTTCTACATATTTTTGGTAAAAAAAAAACACAATAAGCTTATATTGATTGATTTGCGCAAAAGTTATAGCGTCTACAAAATAGGATATATATTTATGGCATTTTTATTATAAATTTTTTTTACTAGTAATGGCGGTGATCAGTGATTTTTAGTGGGACTGCGGGTCGCTGCCGGATATCATGACCGCCGGCCACGCACATAGGCTTTCGACGTTACAGCCCCTATAGCGCTTAAAGCAGCCGACGTACACCTATGGCGATTAGTGCAGCCATGCCAACCTGCCGCAGTATAATGACGGAGGCTGGTCGGCAAGCAGTTAAAGGGGGCCTCAAGATTCCAATAAGCCCCCTGCCCGCAGACCCCCACAGCCACCGGGCAGGGTTGTGGGGAAGATGCCATTGTCCCCATCAAAGCACCTCCCAGGGCATGTGGCCTGGTATGTTTCAAAAGAGGGGGTCTCCTGGGGGGTGGGGGTTTCGATCATTGTGTGACCGTTCCAAATTCAAATCGTTCCATAAATTAGAAATTCGTTAGAAAACTAATATAGAATAATACGTAATTAAAAGAATTTCAGCTAAATTCATTACTATTTCATTCAGAGATTCAGATACATATCTCAGAATAACCAAAAATGTGTCCATATTTATATTGTGACTGAATGAAGTGCACATGTCTATAGAGTAGCACACTGTGGAAGACCAGCTAGTAATATGGTATGGCTGACCTCTTCTTCTGTGTCATGTGGATGATGCGGGGAAGGCTTTGTGTGAGCTGCTCAAAGAGGCGCGCTGTCACTTGTAAACACAACAGCCAGAAGAGAAGATGAACAGTGTTGGTTGGTTGGTTACAAAAAGTAATTAGTTAAGTTACAAATTACTTCTCCCAAAAAGTAATTGCGTTAGTAACTTGGTTACTACATTGGAAAAGTAATTAGTTACTCAGCAAAGTAACTGTGACAGGGGTGGCAGCGATGGTACTTGAGGGGGTGGCATCGGTGGTACTTGAGGGGTGGCAGCGGTGGTACTTGAGGGGTGGCAGCGGTGGTACTTGGGGGGGTGGCAGTGGTGGTGGTGTACTTGGGGGGGTGGCAGTGGTGGTGGTGTACAGTACTTGGGGGGGGGGTGGCAGCGGTGGTACTTGGAGGGGTGGCAGCGGTGGTGTACTTGGGGGGGGTGGCAGGCAGCGGTGGTACTTGGGGGGTTGGCAGCGGTGGTGGTCAGCTGACTTCATTTTTCAGTGTCCGCCCGCCTCCCTACATTCTCTCTCTCTGGATAGGCGGGGCGGTATGGGGCGGTCCAGACAGTCTCTCTGAGTCTCAGCCTCATCTCAGCTCAGCGGGAGAAAGCTCCCCTCCCCGCGGCGGAATGAACGGCCAGACAGCGTGGCCACGGCGGGCCTCCCGGGCGGTAGATGTAATTGCGGTAACGCCACCCAAGTAATGGGAACTGCATAACCATGAGGGGAAGAGTAATCAGTTACATTACTCGTTACCCTCTAAAGTAACTGCGTTAAGTAACTCTGTTTATTTTAACTGAAGAAGAGTAGTGCATAAATCTGAGCTCAGTGCCAGAGGTGAAGTACTGCTGCTTTCCAGATGAAAAATAACCCTGATTGTATTTAGGAATACACCACTGGCTCATAGGATTGTATTTAAAGCATCCCTTAACAGCCAAAAAAAAAAAAGATTCAAGTTGAAAAACATTTAAATAGCAGGCGTACCCATAAGCCATAACCTCAGGAATCCTGAATTAAATCCCTGGACCCTTTGAGATGCAGTTACCAACTGTTGCCTTAAAATTGAGGGCTGACCCACTTATTCCTGTTCCTAATTACTGGCTCTTTACAAAACAAAGTACAATACAATCAGTGGTTTTTCTTTTTGTATACACATGCAAATACATATGAAGCCATACTGCTGTTTCAATGCATGGCTGCGAAGTGTGCTCCCCAACTATCTTTTATTTATTTTGGGGGACCTTTGGAGGTGTCTGTTTGCTGTTTTTTTATTTTTTAATAAGAAGCCAGCAGATGACTTTTAACATTTAAACAGTATAATTTATTTTCATTGTAAAGGTCACATTGGCTCGGGTCTGATACAGATTTTAAGGGGAACCTCATGAAAATTGCATGGGGGTACCCATACAAGACCCTTTTCTGAACATGCAGGGAACCATTCCAGGCCCCCCTGGAAAAGCACCTTGTCGCCATGTTGATGAGGACAAGGGCTCTTCCCCACAGCCATAGCTCGATTGTTTTAGGGGCCTACTTTAACCATAAGCAGGCTCCAGATACCGCCCTCTCCCATGTGAATTAGTATGCGCTATTCTTATAAAAAAAAAAATTTGCAACCTAGAAATAAAGGCACCCAAATGTTTGACAAGTAGTTTAATAAATTAATTAAAATCTCTCCAAAATGCCTTTGTTGTAAATCCATCATCAGTCACATGATCCGGTGATGCAAATCCATGTCAATCATGATACATGACAACCAATAATCTGCTGAAAGAAACAAATAAAAACACTGAGCTGAGACACCTCGATATTTGGTCATCATTTGACTTGTCATTTGGCAAGCAACAAGCAACCGCATGGGATGTGTATTGGCGGCATTTATCTTTCTTTTGGCAGGTAATCAGTAATGTGGATCTGCAGCTCTGGACAACGTTATTTACGAGGAACCTTTATTTTAGGATTTTTTTTTTTTTTAATAAAGGACTTGTCCAGTCTGGGTGTCTTTATTTCTATGGTATAACTTTTTTTTATGAATGAGTAGGGGTACAATGTACCCCTTAATCATATACCTGGGGTGGGCGGTATCTGGGTGTCCTCTTATTAAGATTCTGATAAGCTTCCCAACCCACAGACCCCCACCACCAACGAGACAGGGTTGTGGGGAAGAGGCCATCATTGACACTCATCAACTTGGAAACAAGGTGCTTTGCCAGGGGGGTCCCCCCTAGCAAGGTACCCCACTATGTCAAGGTCATGTGGTGCAGCAAGGCTGCATGCTCTGAATAAGGATCTGGCATGGGTTTGTAGGGGGTTACTGTGCTTTTTTATTTTTTGTTTGTGTGAGGTCCCCCCTAAAATCCATATCAGACCAAGGGTCTGGTATGGATTTCCTGGAGGACCTCACACATTTTTTTTTTTCATGGGGTACCCTCTTAAAATTCATACCAGACTCAAAGGACTTGGTATGAAAAAAAGTGGAACACCACACCATTTATTTTTTATTTAACTATACCTGCCCCTTTGCCTACATGGCTAGGGATTCCTGGCCATATAAGTGAATGGAGCACGTGACATCACTGGTTGTTAAGGCACCCGCAGGTGTCCTTAACAGCCATTGACAGCAGGAAGCTGTCATGAATATTAGCATACATAATGTCACTATTATATATGTTGTCCAGCTCCCACTGAATGGGTAAATGTTTGGGCATTCATCTGAATGCCTGAACAGCCAAAGTTGGTCAAACTTGTGTTCGGATTAAATCTTGAGCTCATCCATAACTGAAAACAACTTTAAACTATTCTGTATTATAATTTTTTGGTTGAGGTGCACTTTTAATACCCATATTAAGTGAAAGACAATGAAGGATTTTGTAGGCTTGTGTTGACAAACTTTTTGTCACATCACTTACTTCTCTTCCTATACCTTGCAATAAGAATGCAAAAGCGACTTGAAGCAGGCTGATGTAGCTTAAAATGAGGTCAACAGCAGGTCAATGAACTGTGAATCATCACTGCAGCATCTGAAAATAATCTCAAATGCAAATGGAATATACCATGACGCAAACGGCATATGCTCATTGACACAAGCCCAACGCCATAGACACAGGCCTTTAAAGAGCCAGTGAAGTGTTAATACAGTCTGTGTGCAACTAGATATTTTCTATCCCGGTTGTTTGATATTCCAGGAGGTTTTTTATCAGCCTAAAAAGTTGGTGTGCTAATTCTCAGAAAACTAGTCTAAATGACAGTTTATATGCGCTCTTATGCCTCGTACACACGGTCAGATTGTCCGACGGGAAATGTTTGATGTGAGCTTGTTGTCGGAAATTCCGACCGTGTATATGCTCCATCGGACATTTGCTGTCGGAATTTCCGTGTGTACACAATTCAGATGCACAAAAGTCCACGCATGCTCAGAATCAAGCAGAAGAGCTGCACTGGCTATTGAACTTAATTTTTCTCGGCTCGTCGTACGTGTTGTACGTCACCGCGTTCTCGACGTTCGGAATTACCAACAACATTTGTGTGACCGTGTGTATGCAAGACAAGTTTGAGCCAACATCTGTCAGAAAAAAATCCACGGTTTTGTTGTTGGAATGTCCGATCGTGTGTACAAGGCATAAGTCTTGTGATACAAAGTTACCATATTTAATTCAATTTATAAAATTGATATATTCTTATCATTCACATTATTCTGATAAGGCTCCTGTATGTATAGCTTGTGGTGACTCTAGATGTCAGCACTGAGTGAATATATGACTGTTTGGGTACCAGTTACATGTCTGTTTTCTCTGGCAGTACTTAAGCCAGAGAATCTTGTGGGCTCCTATCCAAGTAGGTGTAAGGTCAGAACACAGACATGTGCTAGTATAACAAAAACTCAATGAACCCTGTCGCATCCTGTGGACTTGTGGACAAATCATTTGCAATAACAAGTAAAAGGTTTTACAGCTTTGAAACATTTAGCAATAATTTTTTGATTATGTGGCCTAGGCTTTATCCCTGTTCTGACAATTATTCCTACAAATCCAGTAATCCAATTTAACCAATGGAAATTTTCTTCAAGCAAGGCAGTATTTTGTTGAAACACCTAATCTGTGATATTTCCGTTAAAGTATACATAATGACCAAGTTATGCATATACATTCTTATATATTGCACCTGACTATATATAACTGGTTCCAATTTTGTTTCGCTTCCTTTTTGCTTTTGGGGAGCATTACCTCAAATGTAGTCTTTCCATCAAATTCAGTCCAGCCACTGGAGTACGTTTTAGGGCTTTTGTAGCTCACTTTTATTTAAAAGTAATGTTCTTTACAGCAGGAATCCCACTCAGGGGTTCAGCTTTATACAGCATTCAAAAATGTTCAGGTACCTGTAGGACCCTCTCCCAGAGGCAAATAAGCATTTTGTGCCCCAATAGGTATGGTGTACTCTTAAAGAGGAGCAACTGATGCAAAACAGGACCCACCCAAGTCCTAGCTCTCAGACAACAAGGCACCTGGCAGAGGGGTAAGCAGTGCAGATGATGGCGGGATTTCTCCGGTGCAACAGCTCTATCTGAAAGGGTAATGGGACGGTCCTCATTTCTTCCACTTCTGCAACATCTGATCCAGTGAGAGTCTCTAATCAGTTCATGGGTTGTGAAGCAGACTCCGCATAGAGAAGTAGATCAGGTGACGGTGTCTTGACTTTGTCCATAGCAACCTTCCTAGAAAACGCGTCAGGTACACATTACTCAGCAGCTAAACTGTCTTTCAGGAACTGATCCATTCCCTCCACTGCAGACTGTTGCTCCAGCTCCTCAGACAAAGACAGGTGTAAGACTAGTGCTGTATCAGACACTTGTCCTGCTTCCTGGTTGCTGGATTCCCTCAGCTCGTCAGGGGAACCAGGCTCTGCCTTGTCAGAGAACGGGGAACTCTCCAGAGCTGTTTCATCTGACGACATAGTTTTGCCTTTGGTACCCTCTTCCCAGGTGGAGCCTTCTTTCCACAACAGCTTGAGATTTTGTGGCTCGTCCTTCTGGGGTATCAAGTCAATAAGTAACATGCACTACACTGAGGCATTATCATATCACACAGGCGACATAGGGCAACCCCCTTTGGTGAGGTGAATCGCAGTCCCATGTCCAGGGTGATTTTCTTTTCTGGGGATCTCTTTCCCCCTTTACTCCAGTAGACTTTCTTGCTGCCATAGTGCATGTTATTCACCACGCCAATAGGCCATCTCACACCTCCATGCTGCTCTCCCCACGTATGAGTGGGCTGAATGCCACCTCTTCAGCCATTTACGTGCATAGCACCACCTCTCAGACAGAAGGCTGTCCATCTTATCATGGCTCAAAAAATCCAGAACATTCAAGAACTTTCCAGGTTCTTCCCTGCGTCCCACTACCGTCATCTTTTGTTGGAGTGTGATCCTGCTTACTAAGTAAAAGCAGGGCCAACTGTGAAAAGTCACTCACACTCTCCACTAGGGGCCCTGTTTCAGAACAGTGCTGACTAAGGCTTACATTCACAGTCCACAGCCCATGCAGAACTATGTTTCTGCAGCTAGTGTGTACGTATGGCAAGTAATAAACCCATCTCTCATATACTCCTGGTCACCATAGGAATGACGCTCCACTGGCTGGGGACACTTATTGCATCTTCCTCGTGGTTACAGGATAGGACTCAGATAGTCTACTAGCCACCTAAGGCTCATGAGACGAAGGCCCCTAAGGCCCCGGCGAAGGCTCCCACCTCCTGCCAGCTCCGAAACTCGTGTTGTGTCTTTACTCACTGTTTACACTTTTACATACTCATTCACATGGGGGGGGGGCAGGATCTGGGGGCCAAAGGATTAGTGTTTTTAAATTAAACTCAAACTTAAACTTAAATTATATATACTTTTTTGCACACTGACTCTAGAGAGAGAGTTTACACTTTGCTTGAGCACACAGTAAAGAAGAACTTTATCAAAATAGTTGTAATCTATGCAGCAACCAGAAAAAGTTTGGAAAAAATAACTCTTGTTTAGGCGTATGTTATTTATAGCACAGCTTACAGAATAGTGCAGTAAGGACTATGTAATGTATAGTGTAGCCAGACTGTCCTAAACAAGGCCTACTATCTTAAATTAGTGCTGGGTGTTAGCGAGCCCAGACTGATTATAGTCTACTTGCTCATTTGGTTTTCCACTAAACTCAGTGAAGTTGTTGTTTCTCCCTGCTGCCAGTAGATGGCACTGTTACCTCTGGCAATAATATAAGATTCCACGGTAAAACTGAGTTAAAAATGTTTGTTTCCTCTACTCAAGCAGTAAGAGGTTTATTGCCACTGTTGTATGCTGGGGGAGAGTATAAATATTTGGGGAAGGCCGGGTGATCTCTTAGGCTGCAGCCTGGGGAGTGTGTGTAAGTGTGAGGAGCAGCTAAGTTATTAGGCCAAAGTCTGTGTATGTGCTTGGAGCAGAATCCTGCCTATCCAGTGTGTTTGGCTGCTTGAGGCCCTGTTCTCAAGGAGCCTCTTAGGGCACAAGAGAGGAACAGATGATGTCTGAGAGGTCACTCTGCCACTTGAGGTTCTGGAGGAGGAACTTGTGGAGAACCTGGGAAAGTATAGAGATGGTACCATCAAAGCTGCTTCTGCTACTGGGAAAGATATTGGCGTTAATGGATAAAGCTGCATCTAAAAAGGTACAGGTGCTGGATTTTGCATAAAAGCTCTTTTCTGTACTAGTATATAGTTGAGCTATTGATTCTGCAGGTCAGTAATGGGTGTTCTCAACCCCCTATCCCTCTCTCCCTGGAGTTTAAGTATGGGTTAATAAACTTCTTTTGTATTTACCTGAAAGTGACTGCCCCCCATCTGTTTGCATTACTTATTACTGCCTACACCCTGAGGTGACATTTTTGACTCACCCTGTCTCTAGGGGTACTGCCATGCCTTCTCCAGGGGTCATGGGGTGCCCCACCATGTGCCCCCCCAAAAAAAAACACCAAAAAAAAAATTTTTTTTTTTTTTTTTTTTTTTACAAAAAGGCAATGTCTTTTTGTTTGCATCTGTAGCGGATGCGCCACATCTTACTCAGGCTGCCGCTGGAGTAACACAGTCTCTATTGAGAGGGGGAGTATTCTTCTAGCCTGGACGCGTGGGTAAGTGTGTGCACTGCAGTACACTGTAATCACTGAACTGCATTATCTCCATCCCTTCTCTCCCCCATCTGTCGCTCCCCCTCTCCTGTTCTTTCAAGACCTTCACAACTTACTTTCACTTTCAGTTAGGCAGGTAATAGACTATGCAAATTTCTTTCCTGCATCCACAGAGTGCAGGAAAGAAACTTGCATGATTCCCCCATTATCACAGACAGTGGTGACAGGGGAATATCCTTCCTGCCCAGCAATTGTATTCTCCCAACAAACAGTCATTATCACTAGTGGCTATAGCAACCACTAGTGATAATCATAAGAGTATCTGTCAGGCTGGTTGTTCCCAATTTGATCGATCAACTTGGTACATTCAGCCTGCTCATTAATGGTTCAAACCTCAACCAGCTGAGATTTAAACTACCTATGGCTGGTCTTAGCACTTAGGCAGCCCATACATTGATCACTTTTTTCATTTAACTAGTATGTTGCATGAAAAAAAAAAAGAAATGATCCAATTCTCCCATCTACACATTATAGGTGGATGGGGGAATCCTTGCAGTGTGGACCAGTGGTGGAACTACGAGGGTTGCTGTCCTGGCTATTCACAGCGCTGGTCTCTGTCTCCATGGCAGCAGTGGCACATTGGAACCCAGTGCTGGTTACTTTATGGGGCTAATGTACAGGATAGCCAGCACAATTTGTTGTTAGAGATGGGCAGGGCATGTTCAAAATCCCACATGCCAGAGCCCATCAGGAAGCCCACACTGCACGGTGCTAAGCACAAGCAGTGAGACATTTCCTGGTCTGCAGCTGCACAGATCAGGAATGCCGTGTGCAGTGTCGGCTTCCTGGCGGGATCGGGCAAGTGGGATTTCAAACACACCCGAGCCCAAGTCTAATGGTTGTAGAGTAGACAGTTGACCTCCCTGCAGGTTGCTTAGCAGCAGTGCAGCCTTCTCTGACATGCTGATCGTGATGCAATCCAGGTGATGCTCCTAGTCAAATCCTAGTGTTAAGTATCATAGTGATTTTATTGATCAAAGCCCACACCTTACAGGCATTGAGCCCACATGGCTGCTGAACATACGGTGGATGTGGTTGTACTCTTGATGCTAATAAATACTGTGTTTATTAGATCTGACTGGGAGCATCACCTGGATCACATCCCGATCAGCATGTCAAGAGAGAAGGTTATACAGCAATACTGCTGCTAGGTGACGAGCTGGGGGCTCGGCTCTCTACAACCAATAGTGCCAGCCTTCCCCTGCATGCACCCATAATGTCACCAGCACTAGGTCCTAATAGACTGCTGCCACTGCCATGGACACAGATGCAAGACCAGCACTGTCAATAGCAGGGGCAGGACAGCAAGAGGAGGCTGGGGAACACCACAGTGGCAGAACACCAAGGCCCGGTGGCAAGACAACCTTTGCAACCCTGATAGTTCTCCCACTGCTTTGGACCCTTATATTTTCTTGGTATGCTGGTGACATATATCTCTTGTTTTCTGCCACCCTGGGGATCGTAGTAAAATTGCATTTTATAGTTGCCCCCCTACTTTTGTCCTGTCCCCCCATGTGCCCCCCCTAAATATGAAAGCTGGAGACGCCACTGTCTAGGGGTACTGCCATGCCTTCTCCAGGGGTCATGGGGTGCTACAGTAGCACAGATAATGCATTAGTCAGAGCTTTGTAATATTAAACCTAATCTATAGTATGCAGTCCAGCAGTTAAGACCATGTAATGTAAACGAAGCACTGTGGTCAGCAGAATGTAATGTACAGTGCAGGGTACAGCAGAGTGTAGTCGTCACTGTCAGCAGTTAGCATGTATGTACATACCGTGATGCACACACACAAACGCATATGTGCCTGTGCAGAACAATACAAAAATTCACCAGTGCACTCTCCTGCTAGCCAGCACAAAATATCTGCACAGCGACACGTGGTGACAGTGTACATACTGAAAGGAGAAGGTCAGCGTGAGCAGAGTTAATGAAACATGAGTGTGCTGCTGTCCCACATTGTCCTGTCTGTAATTGGCAGCTTTCACATAATAAAGTGACAATAAGTAACTCAACAGAGTAGAAAATGTGCAATATAAGAGATTGCAAAATTATAATAGAATGCTAAAGAACTGATAAACAATTGTCATGATTGGGCACATACTGTATAATCAACAGAGCATTCACAGCCAAATTATCAGAAAAGTATACAAGAAAAGAGGATAGAGAATATTACATATATGGAAACCGATGGTACCGGTAATAAAGGTCTCATTGAAAAATTCCACTATTGGTTAAATGTGATCAAAAGTGCTAGTACATTGGTGCTAGAGCAGAATGAAAACTTCCTAGGCAGAAAGGAATATCTAGAAGTAGAGATGTTGGGACAGGAGGGCGAGAAAGACAGGGATAAGAGGGAAAAAAGGAATCATTATATCGGTAGTTTTAGATGAAATAGAAGGTGGTCAATCCTGGATGGGCTCACATTCTCAGTTTAAGGTTGCCAAATGCTAAGGAATTTGTCTTTGGAGATGTGGATTTTTTGGAATGCAATAAGAAGTGTAAGAACGCAATCAGGATGGCCAAAAAAGATTACAAGAGACACATAGCGGAGGAGAGTAAAAAAAAAGTCCAAAGAAATGTTTTAGATACATTAAAGGGGTTGTAAAGGTTCATTTTTTTAAATAAAAAACATGTCATACTTGTCAGAAAAGGTTTTGCACAAAGTGGCTCCGATCGTCCTCTTCTGGGGTCCCTCAGCTGTGCTCCTGGCTCCTCCTCTTCTGGGGTCCCTCAGCTGTGCTCCTGGCTCCTCCTCTTCTCGAGTGTCCCTGCGGAGAGCCGCATTCCATGGGGGCACTTGTGCGGGCGCGGTCCCGAGTCCTGCTGCTGCGTCCATTGACACAGACAGCAGGAATTGCCCCCCCCCCCCCCCGACTTCCGTGTTACTGGATTTGCTTGACAGCAGCAGCTCTGGGGGGCTGCTGCACTTAAGGTTTTTCCCCTAATGCATAGAATGCATTAAGGTGAAAAACCTTGAGGGTATGCAACCCCTTTACCAGTAAAAAGGCAAGATCAGAGCGCATAAATGTATTCTTGCTACAGAAACTACGCTTGATAGGAGATATGATAGAGATTTAAAAATACCTCAATGGCGATCCCAGCATAGGAAAAAAACGATTCAGTCTCAAGGAATGTAGGAGGACACGAGCCACACAATGAGATTGGAGGAGAAGCAGTTTAACCTTAAACTATGCAGGGGGGTTTTCACTGTCAGGGCAATAAGGATGTGGAACTATCTTCCACAATTGGTGGTGGTTCTTGTATGTGCATTTTAAAGAACACAACATATAGGGATATGGGAAATTATTATAGACACTGACACACGTACACCTACACAGGTTGAACTGGATGGACTATTGTCTTTATTCAACCTTACCTACTATGACACTATGATGTCACATAACAGGCAGCTAAAATAAAAAACCCAGTCATATTAAAAAATATTGACATAACTGCTATAAAGAGAAACGTTCAGTAATCAGGTACATAATGACAGGTAGATTATATCCATTTGAGACAGGAAGGAAAGAGGAAGGCTGAAAGAAAAAAGAGTTAGACAGGGAGAAAAAGTGAGTGAAAAACAGAAGAAACTGAGATAGCAGGCGATGCTACTCCCTGGGTGGTTGGGGGGCTTTTCTGCCCAGCTGGGATGAAGAGTAACCAGGGTTCGCGTCAGGGAGGTTGGGTCCTGGAACATAACCAGTAAGAAGGGGTCTGTTGTTTTAAAGTAGTGTCAAGGTCTCCATGATAATCTGAATTTCCCTACTGTGTTATGAAGGGTAGAAGTGAGGCCCACCAAAGGTAGGATATCATTTATTTTAGTGTACTATAGGGATCTGATAGGTGGTTGAGACTGTTTCCATATGGTGGGGATGCAAGCCTTTGCTATGCTTAGCATGTGAATAGTAAGAGTGAGTGGCATAATACTTCATGACAGGTCTCTCTGATGGAGAGAGGTGGAGAAGACATGCTGTAGGGTTCTGACACAGATCTACCATGGGAGCTGTTTAATTGGATCTGTTACAGCCCTCCAGAATGGTTGAAATTCTGGACAATACCAGAAATTGTGGGACATTTTGCCACAGAGCCAGTATATGTCACTTTAAACATCTGGCAAATATCTTATATTGAGCTCGTGATATTGGTTAGCAATCGAAGATTTGTGTGCAAACTGCAGTATTTTCTCTTTTGGTTGGGTGGTCAAATGATGTCCCAAGTCTGTTTCCCACATTTGGTGGAAACTGTAGGTATGTTTTAACCAAAGTTCTTGAGCAAACTCTGTTGCTGCAGGGGAGGATGATGATTTGGCTATGCTGTCTGGTAATAGTATCTTGATCACAAAACTGGCCACACACATTTACAAATCCTTTGGCAGGTAAACAGCTCTCATTTATGTATTTTAACTTTATTTTGGGACCATTGTCACTTATACAGCAATCAGTGCTATAAAAATGCACTGATTATTGTATAAATGACACTGGCAGGGAAGGGGTTAAACTCTAGGGGGCGACCAAAGGGTTAAGTGTGTCCTAGGGAGTGTGTCCTAGGGAGTGATTCTAACTGTGGGGGGATGGACTACCTAGGACATGACAGTGATCACTGCTTTCGATGACAGGGAGTAGTAGATCTCTGTCTTGTCACTAGGCAGAATGGGGAAATTCCTTGTTTACACAGGCAGCTCCCCTTTCTGCCACTCCGTGACACGATCGCGGGACACCATGGACATCGAGTCCACGGGTCCCGCGGGCATGTTCACAGAGAATGCGACGGGTGCGCGTGCGTCCACAATGCCGCTACTTAAAGGGGACGTACCTGTATACCCATTTGCACAGCCGTGCCATTGTGCCGACGTATATCATCATGCAGAGAGCTGTTGACTGTCAGTCACCGACTCTCTGCTCTGCCCCCTCCTTGCTCACTGGAGCACTGAGCTGTGGAGTGGGCAGGAGCTACTGGGTCAGGCTCTCTCAGCTGTTCACTGAGAGGGTGAGCTGGGTTCAGGATCCAGGCATGTAAGCGGATCCCGACCATATGGTCATAATATTTCCTGAGCCTGGACCAGCTCTGTGACGTCAGCCGACAGCGTGCTTCAGGAAACGGGTCACAGGAGTCACAGGACAAACAAGCTTTGGCTGTACTTCTTCTTTAAAGGTTCAAACAAAAACAGAGATACACACTTGGAACACAGCTTACCTGATGAGCAGTTCTGTTTTTCATACACATCTTGTAGTGCACCAGTTCACTCCACTTCTCTGCAACATGTTGATGCTAAAACACACTTGTTGGTGATGTGGGCATATTCTCCTTGTTGCTTCTCATATGAAGAGCTTAAAGTGTTTGTTACCCTAAAAAAGAAATAAAAAGATCTTGTTCCCTTTAAGCATGTTATACAGCACAGTGCTTTTGCTTTGTAATTTGGCCCCTTCTATCACCTACAAAACCTGCCTGATCCTGCCTGGTTCTGCCCACCCCCCTGTAAACTGACCACGGTTTGTCATGGCTGCTGAGCCCTCACACTCTCCTCTGTCCTTCTCTGTCCGCATCTCCCTCCCTCCCTGCCTGTCTGCTCTGTGTCATTGCTCACCCCCTCCCCTCCTGCTGCTATTATAACTACAATAAAAACCTTCCATCCCCTCTGTAATATAACGTTATGTGCCCCTGTGCCTGTGTTATATAAAAAGCTGCCGATCTGTACCTATATCAGATCATCTCCCGGCGCTCACATGACTCCTTGGCCTGTACTCCCCGAATAAAAAAAAAAAAAAAACGTAATCTGTGAGAAATAAGTGTACTTGTCCTTTTATTTGAACTATGTTCAGCAAAAAAAAAAAAGAGAGGTAAAGTCAAAGGTTTTTGGTCTTTTTTCTCTTGTGGGTTAAAGGAGTGCACTTACTGGTCTTGCTATCCTGTGACTCAGAGTCAGCTTAAAGCAGAGCTCAACCCAAAAGGGGAAGCTCCACTTTTCTGCCTCCCCCTTCCGCTTCCACATTTGGCACCTTTTAGGTGGGAAGGGGTACCGGGTTTTGACAGGTACCCCCTCCCACTTACAGCTTAGTTCGCCGGGGAGAAGTGAGATAGTATCCCCCCCCCCTTCCCCCTAATTCACAGAGCACAGTGCAATTTGCAAAGCCAAGGCTTCACTGACGGTTTCCCTTAACTGAATCGGCTCGGGTGAAGACACCGCTGGATGTCTGGACATGTAAGTGCCCTAATAGTAAAAGTCAGCAGCTACCATATTTGCGGGGGGGGCAGAACTCCTCTTTAAAGCAAGCCCACTGTTGGCTGACATGGCTGAGCCACTCAAGGCCATATTGTTAGGATCCACCAACCTACCTGACTGACAGCTGACTCCACCTCTCGGCGCATAGCTGAGACCTGGAACCAGCTGCGCCTGCCCACTCTCCAGCCCTGTGCTCCAGTGAGCGCTTGAAGGAGCAGAGCAGACCAAGAACTGATCGATAATCGGTCATATGATTGCTCAGTTTTTAATCTTAGACCCGACCTGAGATAGCTGCAGCATCACACCAATGCTGCAGCATAAAGGTGAGTACGTACGTGTGTTAATTTTTCTAGATCCCCAAGCTTCTCCTTTAACCACTTGGCCACCAGAAGGTTTTACACCCTTCATGATCAGAGCTACTTTAACTGGAAATTGCTCAGTCATGCAACACTGGAATTTACACAGCTATAAGCGATATACTGTAATGGTGGTGATCAGCAACTTACAGTGTGACTCTGATAGGGTGGCAGCCAATCTGGTACTAACAGACACTATCTGGGATTATCACTAGCTGACACTGACATCGCTAGTGACACCTATACAATGATCAGGGATAATACTGTACTGTACACTGACACTGTACTAATGACACTGGCTGGGAAGGGGTTAACATCTAGAGGCAACCAAAGGGTTAAATATGTGCAATGTGTGCTGCTATAGTTTTCTATCTATCATATTTTTTCTCCCTGCTTTGCATTGAAAATAAACATCCAGATCGTGGATCATTGTACAGAGCCCTGTGAGTTTGTAAACACAGGGCTCTGTGTTGTGATTGGACACAGACGATCATCAGGTCCCAGCCATGAATCATTGGCTGGGACCTGCTGACAAATTCAACCAGAATCCTTGTGCCCACAAACCCGGAAGAGCCCCTCCGATTTACAGGTGATCTGGCGGGGCTATGCTGCTCGTCTGCGGTATAACTACTGTGGGCAGGCGGCAAGTAAAGTGCTTTCTTTTGTGGTAAATTTTATATAACACCCTATGAATTATTTTTTTAAAAGGTAAAGCAGCCATTAACCAGCACTAAAACTTATCTTACATTGGTGTTGTGAAATGTGACTTTGGACAGGATTTTATGCCTATGAAGTTAGGTGCACTTTGATACGTCTGCCACGCGTGAATCTCATGGACAGATATCCTGGGAAGAGGGAAAATCATATTTATTTTCCAGTGGTACAATGACAGTGACCTTAGAATAGATGTCACCTAGTGGGCACCAGTCCTAAAAACCAGAGAAACAGAGTACCTTTTGTGGTGCTGCTGGTAAATGATAAACAAGGGACTCTTAAAGTTTAAACAAACATAAAAGCAAGCAAGAGACTTGGAATGAGTTATAGAGATAGTGTTTTACAAACAGACAAGATATTACTGGAATAAAACATATGCAAACCATAAAAAGAAGCCTGATGATTCATTATCAAGAAACCGAGTTTCAGAAAATAATTTGACCCAACATCCGGTAATTGAGTAGTCCTTGTTGAGTAAGATATGCCATATGGCAGAACCAGCAGAGTTCTAAAGATATTGTGATCGTGACCAGCTTTTTAGGATGTACTGATGCATTTATTTAAAATTTTGCTTGTAGCACTGGGGGAAAACTGGGAACTTTTGGCCTGGGGGGCCAAACACAACCAACACAACACAACTTTCATGGTAGTGACAGATTTCTATAAGAAAAAGAAAGTGTATAAAGCAAAAGTGTGCCATGGTGCTGCATTGATTGGAGGGAATGGTGAAAGCTTGTTTCCAAAGGACATGGTTACATGTTTCAGCATCACATGGATAGCAGGTATATATGTCCATCACCTGTCACTGACTGCAGATCCCTTTCTGATAGATGTCTAGTTAAGGATCTTGATTCAGGCCCAATATAGCTTATTGATGCTCTCCCCAGCCCATTCCTCCCTTGTATAGAAGGACTTCCAAACATGCATACTGAGACTTTGGAAGATCTCTGCAGTATATGGTGTCTGGTTATCTAGAGCAAAGATAGACCCCACAACAGTGGTTTACTGAAGCCTTTATCAATTACAAATATTAAAATGACAAAAAAAAAAAGGAATACTCTTAATAGATTCCAGCATTTACATAAAGATATTGCTACTACAGATGGAAGATGAAAGCCCTCATCATTCTACAAATGCCTGAAGAAGGAATCTAACAAAATTTGCATTTTCAATAATTAAAAAAATAGCTGAATATCACTTAAACCACAAATAGAGCTTTCTTTTGGTTGTATTTGATCACCACTGGGTTTTTATTTTTTGTGCTACAAAAGAAAAAAAAGACCGAAAATGTATGTAGCAATATTAGCAGTAGCAGTATGTAGACTTGACTATGCTAACTCCCTTTACATAGGATTACCCCAATATCAACTTGCGTGCTTACAACTTATCCAAAACACAGCGGCAAGACTGATCACAGGGAAAAAACCCTGGGAATCCATCTCCCCTTCCCTGAGGAACCTACATTGGCTAAATGTAAGGAATCGGGTCGCATTCAAGACCCTCTGCCTCACCCACAAATGCGCACATGGAAACGCTCCGCAATACCTTCGCGAGAAAATAAAACACTACACACCGAATCGCAGTCTTTGATCGGCTAATCAAAATCTTCTCCTCATTCCTAAATCCCGCTACAAATCAAAGGGGGAACGGAGATTCGCTGTCCAAGGTCCACGGCTATGGAACGCTCTACCAACCGACATTCGCATGGAAGAAAACCATCAGGCCTTCAGGAAGAAACTCAAGACCTACCTCTTCTAGAAGCTCGACAACCAAATGCCAATACAGCGCCTTGAGGCGATTCAGTTCGCATTGTAGCGCTATACAAGTTATTCATTCATTCATTCATTCAATATGGACTACAACCGTAAAGTACAGTGATCCTTCGGTATTTCCATGCATTGCATGTCCCTCTAGTGTTCAGTGTTATCAAGTGACATCATATTTGTGAGCCAAACCAAAGGGATTGTGGGATGAGTAGTCCCGCAGACTGATAATGGCTTTGCATGTTAATGCACCTGGATTACAAATCCCAGGGACCATCATAGAGATTGCTGGGAGTAGCTATAGAGGAAGAAAAAGCCCACACAGATCTCTCGTCCTCCTGGACCTGATGTGAAACGGACCCCTCCGTGCATGGAGAGAGCGAGGTCATGACCTATCACGCGGTGTACCACATTCCAGCCCAGATGAGAGGGGCCTAGCTCTGTTGCTGTTCATCTGACATCCATCCAGCACCACTCCGGTCGCCTGCCAACCAGTATATCGAGTTTCACATCGGGATATACTGTCCGGAAGACATCTAATCGGCCTGGTCACTGGTGAGAGGGCAATTGCCCAACCCTTACAAATCTTTTATCAGGGTTCCACTGGGACACTTTGCACAGACATCTTTACCTTAGGAATCCTTTACTGAACTTACTTTGAACACTGTGCATAGAGACCTTTAGTTTCCTCTTTACAAGGAACCTATTGCTTCTTACTATACCTTATTGGATTACAATGAGCTCCTACATGCCGGTGAAGACCATCAGATCTGCAACGGGGACATTACTATCAGTACTGCTATAAGGGCACTTATACCATCACCTTTAAGTCTAACCTCTCATTATAGTAAAAGTTATAGGCCGGCCAAGCACTCCCTCATAAGAAGTGTGTCAGTGTATTCAGGTAGCTGTGTTATCCGTACAGGTGCTCGCAGTACTTCATTGATCCAGTGTATATAATATACCGTTTTACTTGAAAATATCTTGCTTTGTGTTATTTGGAGGAATTCCTCTGCTGAGTTGGCGCTGTTGCCTAAAATTCAGCAGATCTATTACCTCCTCTTTGTGACAATATCCTTTTCTTTCAATCTGTTCTAGTAAACATTATCAGAACTTAAATACACAGTTGTCTGATTCATTTCTTTAAGGTGTGCAGGGATGTTGGAACCCAGAGTGTCAGGTGGGTTGGAATGTTCACCAGGTCATGGCAGTGCAGATGAGCAGGTAATTCCAAGCAGTCCCTTAGGGGGTCGTGCTATATTTAGAAAAACAAACAATACTTTTTTACTTTCTTCTATAAAACATATCCAATAAATAAAAAATCAAATTTCTTCATAAATTTATGTCAATATGTATTCTGTTACATATTTAGTGTAAAGAAAAAATTTCAATAAGCGTATATTAATTGGTTTACACAAACGTTATAGTGTCTACAAACTATGATACTGTATATACACTGGGATTTGTATTTATTTGTTTATTTATTTTATGCTAATGACACTGGCTGGGAAGGGGTTAAACATCTAGGGCAATCAAAGAGTTAAATGTGTGCCTAACCCATGTTTTTTGTGTGTACTATGTGGTGCTTTCACTAAGGGATGTGCTGGCTTTTATTCCCTGCTTTGCAGGGAAACAAAAATCAACAATTTCCAACTGATAGGACAGAGCTCTGCGTTGTTAACATAGGCAAAGCTCTGTCTTGTATTTCTCCTCGCCGATCAGCAAGTACTAGCTGTCATCCATTTGCCGGCACCTGATGATTGGCATATGTGGTGTCTAATCACAGCACAGCCAGGTTGCTGGTGACGTGTGCGTGCGTCCCCTACCCAGAAGTGGTGGATCATGTACTAGGTACGTGATCCAGCACAGAAGAGCTACTCTGCTGCGGTATAGCTAGGTTATGCAGTCAATAAGTGGTTAAATTCGAAGTCAGATGACTTTAACCACTTAAGCCCCGGACCATTTTGCTGGCCAAAGACCAGAGCACTTTTTGCGATTCGGCACTGCGTCGCTTTAACTGACAATTGCGCGGTCGTGCGACGTGGCTCCCAAACAAAATTTACGTCTTTTTTTTCCCATAAATAGAGCTTTCTTTTCGTGGTATTTGATCACCTTTGCAGTTTTAATTTTTGCGCTATAAACAGAAAAAAGCGACAATTTTGAAAAAAACACATTATTTTTTGAATTTTGCTATAATAAATATCCCCCAAAAATATATAAAAAATATTTTTTTTCCTCAGTTTACGCCGATACTTATTCTTCTACATACTTTTTAGTAAAAAAAATCGCAATAAGCGTTTATTGATTGGTTTGTGCAAAAGTTATAGCGTCTACAAAATAGGGGATCATTTTATGGGATTTTTATTAATATTTTTTTTATTAGTAATGGTGGCAATCAGCGATTTTTATTGTGACTGCGACATTATGGCTGACACGTCGGACAATTTTGGTGCAATTTTGGGACCATTCACATTTATACAGTGATCAGTGCGATTAAAATTGCCCTGATTACTTACAGTGGTGTGAAAAAGTGTTTGCCCCCTTCCTCATTTCCTGTTACTTTGCATGTTTGTCACACTTAAGTGTTTCGGAACATCAAACCAATTTAAACAATAGTCAAGGACAACACAAGTAAACACAAAATGCAATTTGTAAATGAAGGTGTTTATTATTAAAGGTGAAAAAAAATCCAAACCATCATGGCCCTGTGTGAAAAAGTGATTGCCCCCCTTGTTAAAACATACTATAACTGTGGTTGTCCACACCTGAGTTCAATTTCTCTAGCCACACCCAGGCCTGATTATTGCCACACCTGTTCACAATCAAGGCATCACTTAAATAGGAGCTGCTTGACACAGTAAGGTCCACCAGAAGATCCTTAAAAGCTACACATCATGCCGAGACCCAAAGAAATTCAGGAACAATTGAGAAAGAAAGTAATTGAGATCTATCAGTCTGGAAAGGGTTATAAAGCCATTTCCAAAGCTTTGGGAATCCAGCGAACCACAGTGAGAGCCATTATCCACAAATGGCGAAGACATGGAACAGTGGTGAACCTTCCCAGGAGTGGCCGGCCGCCCAAAATTACCCCAAGAGCGCAGCGACGACTCATCCAAGAGGTCACAAAAGACCCCACAACAACGTCCAAGGAACTGCAGGCCTCACTTGCCTCAGTTAAGGTCAGCGTTCATGCCTCCACCATCAGGAAAAGACTGGGCAAAAATGGCCTGCATGGCAGAGTTCCAAGGAGAAAACCACTGCTGAGCAAAAAGAACATCAAAGCTCGTCTCAATTTCTCCACAACACATCTTGATGATCCCCAAGACTTTTGGGACAACATTCTGTGGACCGATGAGACAAAAGTGGAACTCTTTGGAAGGTGTGTGTCCAAGTATATCTGGCGTAGAAGGAACACTGCATTTCAGAAAAAGAACATTATACCAACAGTAAAATATGGTGGTGGTAGTGTGATGGTCTGGGGCTGTTTTTGCTGCTTCAGGACCTGGAAGACTTGCCGTGATAAAAGGAACTATGAATTCTGCTGTCTACCAAGAGATCCTGAAGGAGAATGTCCGACCATCTGTTCGTGTACTCAAGCTGAAACGAACTTGGGTTCTGCAGCAGGACAATGATCCTAAACACACCAGCAAGTCCACCACCGAATGGCTGAAGAAAAACAAAATGAAGACTTTGGAGTGGCCTAGCCAAAGTCCTGACCTGAATCCTATTGAGATGTTGTGGTATGACCTTTAAAAAGGCCGTTCATGCTCGAAAACCCTCTAATGTAACTGAATTAGGACAATTCTGCAAAGATGAGTGGGCCAAAATTCCTCCAGGATGCTGTAAAAGCCTCATTGCACGTTATCGCAAACGCTTGGTTGCAGTTGTTGCTGCTAAGGGTGGCCCAACCAGTTATTAGGTTTAGGGGCAATCACTTTTTCACACAGGGCCATGATGGTTTAGATTTTTTTTCACCTTTAATAATAAACACCTTCATTTACAAATTGCATTTTGTGTTTACTTGTGTTGTCCTTGACTATTGTTTAAATTGGTTTGATGTTCCGAAACACTTAAGTGTGACAAACATGCAAAGGAACAGGAAATGAGGAAGGGGGCAAACACTTTTTCACACCACTGTATATGACTGGCAGTGAAGGGGTTAACACTAGGTGGCGCTGTAGGGGTTAAGTGTGTCCTGGGGAGTGTTTTTAACTGTAGGGGGATGGGCTAGCTGTGACACATCACTGATCATATCTCCCGATCACAGGGAGCTATGATCAGTGACACTGTCACTAGGCAGAACGGGGAGATGCTTGTTTACGTTAGCATCTCCCCATTCTTCCTCTCCGTGAGACGATCGTGGGTATCCCTGCGACTCAACTCACGGAGCTCCCGGCACGGCAGCAAGTTCAAAGGGACGTACAGGTACGCCCATTTGCGCATTCTGCCGACGTACATCGGCGTGCGCCAGTCAAGAACCAGTTAAATAACCTATTGAACCCCTCCAATCTGTTTTTTTGCAACTCCACAGCACAGAAACTCCCTTGGTCAAAGTCACTAGCGACCTTCTGTTAGCTTCTGATCCCAGCTCGCTAACTATTCTTACTGTATTCTACTGTATCTTAGTTCTGCGTTTGATACTGTAGACCAAAATCTTTTACTCTCTCGCCTTGAAACCATATTTGGAGTCTTAGAATTGCCTCTGAAAAGTCATATCTTACTGATCACTGTCACTTTGTTTCTCTTGGTGGCTTGCAGTCTGATGTTGGTCCAACAAGTACAATGTTCCTCATGGTTCAATCTTGGGTCCCTTATTTTTTAGCATTTACATGTTTCTACTTGGCCAGCTGCTTAGATCACATGTGCTCAGTTATCACTTCTATGCTGATAACACTCAGATATACATCTACACTAAACCAAATTCTACAGTTGCTGCTTTTCTCCTATCTAACTGTATTTGTTATATAAAAAACTTGGATGGCACACCATTTCCTTCAATTAAACTGTGACAAGACTGAAGTCATGCTTACTGGCACCCCCTATCAATTATGTTACAACCAAGAACGCAAATGTATTTTAATGGGATTTTATGTAATAGGCCAATACAAACTGGCACAGAATTGTGAAGTTGAAGGAAAATTAATGGTTTTAAAATGTTTTTTACAAATACATATTGGATTTACGTCTTGAATTTGACTGGGCCATTCTAACACGTGAATATGCTTTGATCTAAACCATTCCATTGTAGCTCTGGCTGTATGTTTAGGGTTGTTGTCCTGATGGAAGGAGAACCTCTGCCCCAGTCTTAAGTCTTTTGCAGACTCTAAAGGGTTTTCTTCTAAGATTGCCTTGTATTTAGCTCCATCCATCTTCCCATTAACTCTGACCAGCTTCTCTATCCCTGCTGAAGAAAAGCATCCCCACAACATGATGCTGATGGTGTGTTCAGGGTAATGTGCAGTGTTAGTTTTCCGCCACACATAACATTTTGCTTTAAGGCCAAAAAGTTCAATTTTGGTCACATCTGACCAGAACACCTACTCCCACATGTTTGCTGTGTCCCCCACATGGCTTTTTCGCAAACTGCGAATGGGACTTCTCATGGCTTTCTTTTAACAATGTGTTTCTTCTTGCCACTACTCCACAAAGGCCAGATTTGTGGAGTGCACAACTAATAGCTGTCCTGTGGACAGATTCTCCCACCTGAGCTGTGGATCTCTGCAGCTCCTACAGAGTTACCATGGGCCTCTTATCTGCTTTTCTGATTAATGCTCTCCTTACCCAGCCTGTCAGTTTAGGTGGACGGCTATGTCTTTATAGATTTGCAGTTGTGCCATACTCTTTCCATTGAACAGTGCTCCGATATTCAAAGCTTGGGATATTTTTTATAACCTAACCCTGCTTTAAACTTCTCCACAACTTTATCCCTGACCTAGAGAAATATTGTTTGGGGGGAACCTGGTCTCCAACCAGGACCCTCCAGAGGGGGGGGGGGGGGAGCTATCGGACTATCGCGGTACGGTAAATAGTGTTAATATGATTCGTGCACCAATATATATAAAATGTAACATTTTATTATTGTTCTTCATACAAAATAAATTGAACAATCTTTAAAAACAAATGTACAGTAAGTATTTCAACTAGTTTCGCCAAACAGCTTCATCAGGAAATACAAATGTTTTACATCTGAAAAAGAGAGGAGGGAAAAAAGGATTTTACAAAGAACATTGGTATTTAGAATCAAGAATTGCTGCATCAAAATTCAGCAGCGTTCATTCATTTGTCATATAAAGGAGAGAGTATATATAGATATATGATGAGCAGATTCTTACCCCATCGAGATGCACCTATGGAGGCACGGACGCGTCCAGCAGAGCCTTACGTGGCGACTGGGGAGGGATCCCTGACCTGTCTGATGTGTTCCTTGGCCTTCTTGAGGCGGTTTGTTCACCAAGGTTCTCTAACAAACCTCTGAGGGCTTCACAGAACAGCTGTATTTATACTGAGATCAAATTATACACAGGTAGACTCTATTTACTAATTAGATGATTTCTGAAGGCAAAAAGTTTCACTAGATTTTAGTTAGGGGTATCAGAGTAAAGGGGGCATACAATACAAATGCACGCCACACTTTTCAGATATTTATTTGTAAAAAAAATTGAAAACCAATTATCATTTTCCTTCACTTCACAATTATGTGTCACTTTGTGTTGGTCTATCACATAAAATCTCAATAAAATACATTTACGTTTTTGATTGTAACATAACAAAATGTGGAAAATTTCAAGGGGTATGAATACCTATTCAAGGCACTGTATATAAGGCAAGGCTTGATAGCTTGTCTATATATGGCACATCTATATATGGCACTTTACTTGGGCTTCAGTCTAAACTGAAAAATCTAAGGGAGATATTTTATGCTAGTTTAACCTTTGATCCACATGTAAAAAATGTTTTTAGAAATCCCTTTTTCTACTTGGGAAACATTGCTGGGTTGCATCCTATGCTATCATACACTGTAGCTGAAAAGCTGATCCATACATTTGTGTTCTCCTGACTTGACTACTGCAACGCTCTACTCGCTAGTGTACCTAAATCCACTATTAATCAATCAATATGTTCAAAATTCTACAGCCAGAATCCTGACTAGGTCTGGTAAAAGTGATCATATTACCCCTATCCTGGAGTCCTTGCATTGGCTACCCGTCAATTTTTGCATAGACTTTAAGATCATCTTGCTCACCTATAAGACTCTTTATGGCCTGGCACCTCTTTATCTTTCTGAACTTTTATCAACTTACCCCCCCCCCCCCCCATAACCTACTCTCCTAGAATTCTGGTCTTCTATGTGTCCCCCCTACTCACCTACACACATTGGGAGACAGAGCCTTCTCCTGCTATTCTCCAAAAGTCTGGAATTCACTTCCAAAGAACACCAGAGAGTCATCTTCTCTAAACTCCTTCAAATTAAATCTAAAAACTTTTTTCTTCAGACATGCTTTCACATAATTGTTCATTTTTCCTTTATGTTATTCTGTGTATTTCTGATGTGTTCTTTGTTCTTCATAGCCCTAAAAGGCACTATGAAGAATAAAATAAAGTTTATTACTATTACAGGGGGTCCCCTACTTACAAACATCCGACTTACAAACGACTCCTACTTACAAACGGAGGGAGACAACAGGAAGTGAGAGGAAATCCACCCCTAGGAAGGGAAATTCACTCCTGTAAGAGTTAATATGGGAAAAAGGTGTCTCCACTGATGCTTTATCACCAGTCCATGTTTCCCTAACAACCCAAAATTTTCAAAATCCAATTGTCATTGGGACAGAAGGTGAGGTGAAATCTACTGAACAGGGGCACAGACAGCAAAACAAATGTTACAGGGCTGATAACCCTTCTCTATGTTATCTAAAAAACTTAAAAATAGATTTTTTTGGCTGGAGCTACACTTAAAAAATGTACCTGTTCCGACTTACAAACAGATTCAAATTAAGAACAAACCTACAGTCCCTATCTTGTTTGTAACCCGGGGACCCCCTGTATTGTTATTATTACATTACCCCCTCCCATCCCCATTACCTGTTATGCTGGTTTAAATTCATAATGCACACTCACCTGTCAAGAGGATCTAGCATTGTCCTGCAGAGATCCACTATTCAGCTGTCTGTGTCCCACACTGCCATCTTGTTCTCCTTCAGCCGGCTGCCTTTTCTGGATTAAGGAAGTCTGGCCCCAGGTGTTCGGTGAATGGGCCCCCTGCAGCCTCCTGGAATGTGTGATGAGGGGTTTCCCAGGAATTCCACTTTAACAGGTGGCTTACATGGTAGAAGACTCTAAAGCCCCATACACACGGTCAGACAATCCGCGGACCAGGTCGGTCGGATCCTGTCCGTCATACTTTGTCTGATGTTGGTTTTGCGTACACATGGTCGGACAAAGTTGTCGGAAAATCCGATCATTCTGAACGTGGTGACGTTTGTTGCCTACGACGGGACTACGTAGAGGCTAGTAGCCAATAGCTTTGGTCTTGTAATGTGATCTGAGCATGCGTAGCACTTTGTCCGGTCGGACAACCGTACACACGATCGGATTTGGTGTGATCGGACCGTGTTGTCGGCAAATCTTTCCAGCAGGAGATAAGACTTTGTCCGTCGGACAATCCGACGTACACTGTCCGATGGTGCATACACACGGTCTGATTTTTCAACAACATTGTCCGATCGGACAGAATCCATGAAAAAGTCCGACCGTGTGTATGGGGCTTAATACTGCTAAAACTGCCCAAAAATGTCAAAATGGCTTCCTTACATTGGGGTATTCTGTAGGAAGTCCAGGGAATTCATGAGTTCAGCAGCTGGTTGGACAGTAACGTTTAGTAGAATCCTTGAAATATATTATTTTGACCAGATGGAATTTTTTATTTTTGCTTCTCTGCAAAAAGAAAATGTTTTTTTTTTTTCCTCTGTAGAAAAGATGATATTTTTATTGCATAAGAGCTAAAATAAGCACCACCAGTTTATTATATTGCTCTCATTCTGAAAAAAAAGAGCGAAACAATAGATTATATTGTAAAAGAAACACAGGGTTTTAAGCATTCCTTTAAATATTAGAGAGATCTAAGAGTTCTCAGCACAGTTTAAAAAATGTAAAGTATTTTTTTCAGTGACTGTAAATATGTGGTTAATTTTGAATGATATATTTGCCTGGAATCCTGATTTAATACCAAAAAGCTGGCATATCTAGCACTATAACACCTTGTCCAGTTCTGTATATGACTGGCGGTTCCAGCTCGAGAACTCTAACTGTGCCCTGTTCATGCTGACTGATCATGATAAGGTGAGATAACAGGAACAAGGTACACCTTACATCATACTGATGGTGAAAGGCAGAAAAATAATGCAAATATGTTTCATGATGAAAGGGAAATATCAAGGATAGATATTTTTTAAGCTTAGATAACTTTTTTGTGAATTTTCAATTAGGATATTGGGAACATAATATAACATATAACCAACGGCTATACAGTAGGTGTAACCTCTTAAGATGTAGAAAGGGTAAAATACAAGGGTTTTTGATAGACATAATATCTTCTGTCTAAGGCAACCCATAGGTGGTGCGAATTTCCTTCTTGCAACCACGGGTTGCAGTATAGAAATTTGCACAATTCTCCCATCAACACAGGCAGTGTTGACAGGGGAATCCCTACTTCCAAGCAATTGTCTTCCCCCAGCGGGGGGTGGGGAAGCCACCCCTACCGGGAGGAGACCGTAATTATTGCTAGTGGCTATAGCAGCCGCTTGCGATAATTGGAAGCAAATCCGTCAGGCTGGTTGTATCCCAGTAGATCGATCGATCAACTTGGTACATTCAGCTTGCCCATTAATGGTTGGAATTTTGAACTGTGTATGGCTGGCCTAAGTCTCGCTGATCAATTTTGTGACATTATCTATGCAATGAGGATGTAATTACATGAAATACTTGGCTGAGACATAGTTGATATCTTGTGTTAGAAGTGGCCATTGTCTGACCTTTGCACCATTTAGGGCCACTTTATACCTCTGCGTAAGAGATGTGGTGCTTTTTTGATTTTTAGGTTTAAGTAAATTATAGAAGCATTTTACATGCATCTTCTATGAGTTACCCTTCACACCTATGAATAGAGAGTTTGGATGAAAATGCAACAGAGATACGGCATAAATATTTTTGTTAAAATGTATGCATAACTTAACTTTTAAAATTTAGTTTGGATACCGTATTGAAGTGTTGGAACTTCTGTCAGGTTTTTATTGATGGTGTCCCAACTAGGTAGATTCACCTCACCCTTTCTATTTGACCAGGTGGCCATTTTCACTAGGATAGAAGGCAATGATAAATCAAAATGTTATGGTACTCACACAGTGTAGCGATACATTTTCCAATGAGGACACTTGTTCTGGTGACTAGAGATGTGCCAAATGTCCACCAGTTTGGTTTGCGCCAGAACATCTCGAACATCTCAAAAGTTCAGAGCCGAATAGTGGACCCCATTGAAGTCTATGGTACCCAAACTGGAACAATCAAACGTGCCCATTTTGAGGGCTTAGATGCAAGTTATTGGGCATAGAAAGGGTATGGGGGTCCAGGTACTGCCTTGGGGGACACATATCAATAATTTGGATTTTTCTGATGCTTAAAGTGAAACAATAACAATGAAAAATTCCTTTAAATATAGTGCCTTGGGGTCCCCTTAGCATGCCTGTAAAGTGGTGCATCTGTACCGTATATAGAAACTGCATCAGAATCATCATTAAGGAGCAAGTGGCTGACGCTATGTTCCAAAAACTAAGCTCATGCCTCCATGCATGATGCTGGGGCTATGGCAGGCATAGCTGTGGACAAGGAGGCAGAAAAATCTGCTCTGGCAGCTGCAGTGGACTGCACACTAGTATATGCTTGGGCCATAGAGGATGAGGAAGGTTTAGCAAGGCAGCCACCACCTCCTCTGCATGCTGTGGCTGGATAGCAGGGGCAACATTACTAAACAGAGGGAATGATGCCCTGCCTGAGGATGGACCATGTCCACCTTTGCCTGTGGACACAGATGCTGCTGGCCCCTCACAGTGCCATGGAAAAGTCTGCCTTTCCTTGTTGGCCTCCCAGACACGATAGGCTTATTACCGAAAGGTACTGTAATAGAGATGGGGAAATGTGAACTTGGATGCACTTTAATCAATGGAAAGTGGTGTTTGGTACACTTTAACTTCAGTACTCACTACACAGATGCACTCCACTGACACAGTATAATATACTGCAGTAAAACTGCACTGACGCACTTCAATATATTGCAGTAAAACTGCACTGATGCAGTTAAGTTTACTGCAGTAAAAGTGCACTAACGCACTTTAATATACTGCCGAAAAAGTGCACTAACGCACTTCAATATACTGCAGTAAAACTGCAAGGACGTACTTCAATATACTCCAGTAAAACTGCACTAACGCACTTCAATATACTGCCGTAAAAGTGTGCTAACGCACTTTAATATACTGCAGTAAAACTGCACGGACACACTTCAATATACTGCAGTAAAACTGCACTGACGCACTTCAATATACTGCAGTAAAAATGCACTTTAATATACTGTCATAAAAGTGCACTAACGCACTTCAGTATACTGCAGTAAAAGTGCACTAACCTATTCATAATACCGTTTTAAAACTGCACTAATGCACTTCAGTATACTACAGTAAAAGTGCATTAACACACTTCAATCTGCTGCCGTAAAAGTGCACTAATGCACTTAAATCTGCTGCCATAAAAGTGCACTAATGCACTTCAATATACTGCAGTAAACGTGCGCTAACACACTTCAATATACTGCAGTAAAAGTACACTACCACACTTCAATAGACTGAAGTAAAAGTGCACTAACGCACTTCAATACACTGCCGTAAAAGTGCACTAACGCACTTCAATATACTGTAGTAAATGTGCACTAACGTAATTCATAATACTGCTGTAAAACTGCACTAACGCATTTGAATATACTGCAGTAAAGGTGCCCTAATGCACTTCAGTATACTGCCGTAAAAGTGCACTAACGCACTTCAATATACTGTAGTAAATGAGCACTACTGCACTTCAATATACTGCAGTAAAAGTACCCTGATGCACTACTATACTACAGTAAAACTGACACTAAACTGACACTACAGTAAATATGAAGGATCGCACTACACTCACACTGCACTATCACTATATCCACACTTAACTTACACTAAAGTAAAAATGAATGGACACACTACACTCACACTGCACTTTCACTATATTCACACTACACTAATATTCTACACTCACAATAGAATCACAATATAGCACACTAACTCTCTAGTAGCAATGAACAGAGCCCTGTTCTATTTATCTCCACTCCAATATCACACTGCAAATGGTTGCTCTGGGAAGGAACCATTTATAGTGTGGGGTGGCTCTATGAGCCATTATAGGGCACAGTCATCTTTACTTTGTCCAATCATGGCTCTAAAAGTGTTCTGTGCCTGATTGGTCAAATCCTTCATTGTTTCAGCCAATCAGGGCTTCCAGTGCACTGTGGGGCACTCGGCGGGCCGAACAAATGGTTGAATACCCCGACAATTTGGGTGTTCACCAAACGGGCGAGCAGCCAATGTTTGGCCCGAACTGATACTCAGGCCGAACCGTTCTCCCAACACTACTGGTGACAACACTCTAAGGAGAAATTACCCATACACTCAAAGCCAAGTAACTTGGTATATGCAGTACGGAGTAGTGAGGAATGCAAAGACTTGTATATTGGGGAGACAGATCAACCTCTTCACAAACAAATGGCCCAACATTGAAGGGCAAACTGATGCAGGCCAAGATGCAACAGTTTGCTTACACTTTAAGGAAAAGGGACATTCTTTCGAGAACAGTGAAGTGCACAGTTTGGACAGAGAGGACAACTGGTTTGCAAGAGACATCAAAGACATAATCCATGTCAAAATGGAACAACCATCCCTGAACAGGGTGGAGAATTTCGATATCATCTGTCTGTAGCATATAATGCTGTTTTAGCATCTCTACCCTGGAGATTTGACAACAATTCACAACTTTACCCATGTACATTAAAAAACTAAAACCTATGCATGCTTCTTGATACCAACAATAAAATTATGTATCTAGAACAGGGTGAATGCACATATTTCACACATCCCATCCTGTTCTTGAGCAGCTGATATGTACACCTTCCATGATAAATGGATTGAGGTGTTTTAAGGTATTTTCCATTACTTTAGCCTGTCTGTGATTACATAAATAAGTATATGCTAAAGTATATGCTAAAGCATGCATTACATTCTGACTGTGTAATCTCCTTTTAGATTAACCATCAACTATATAGTGGAAAGGCCTAGCTGACTGAATATTAATTGAATAGATGTTAGGTAGGGCCACTACACTACATAAAGGAAACTGTACCATCAGATTGTAATGTGTGAGGTCAGCTTAGGAAAATCTGCCTTATAGCCATGGCCTGGACCTTATGGTTGTTGGACCAGCTGTACAAGATGTAAGTTAAAGGAATGATAGCATTTAAACTACAGGATGAATTAAAAAGGAGTGACATAAGGACAGACAAGCAAGAAAAAGTCTTAACATAATATTTAGACAGAGCTTCTATTTTACTTTTAAATTAGCTTGAAAGTCCTGGACCCTTCATATGTTCCAAACCACAATCTAAATGGTGCCAATTGCACATGTCTTGAGCACCATCTGAGCCTCAATTAGGAATGATGAGCATTCATGTCTCAGATCCAGTGCAGTCCCCCCGATAAAGTCTGTTTGGCAGCTTACCCTGATGTAGGACTTACTAAGGCAGAGGATTTATGAACAGCTCACCAAGTAAAGGCTGATAAACATAATAAATGAAATAGTATGTTTGAACAAGAAAAGCACTAATTATGGCTGCTATTAAAATCTAAATAAAAAGCCAAAACCACAGAATTACTGTTACATAATCAGTTTATTGTCATATTTCACTAGCTGACTTGCCAAAATAAAACCAACTTTTTAAAACGAAAGATGGGATGCTAGTTTTGGTTTCATTTCTTTAATTGTTTTTTATTGTTAATAAAAATGTACTGGTTAAATGTACCTCTCTTGTTAGTACTATTGGTTTCTATCAATGTCCCATATTTTGTGGTTCATGGAAAATGTGCTGTCTACATTTACAGTAGGTACACATGATGACGAAGAATGATTTGGGATTGCATAGGATCCCATACTTATAGTATAAGCTATTCACCATTGAGAAAGCCACCATCTTGTAATGAATAGTTTGAAACAAGCCCAATTTCTTTATTTTTTTGCAGGCTGCTTCCATCCTTTACATTAAAAGATGCTTCATGCGATGATGATAAATTATTACTGGACCTTTTGTTGACAATGACACATCCGTTTTTAAAAAGGTAATTCACAAAATGGCTTAAATGATCATTGTAGTTTATAATATATTATATAGTAATATACATCTGGAATCAGAATACTTTTGTTTGGTAAGGTTCCGTAACTGTCCAACACATAGTGAAAATGGAATAATGTGGCGAAGAAGACCTTGGAACATAAACAATAACTGTTCTGAACACCTAAGTAACCAAACTGTTATGCTAAGTTTGAAGGCTGGCCGCAGTTTTTTTGGGAGCAGTGATTTTAATGATGCATAAAGTGAAAAAAATAAGTGAAATATTCCTTTAAAAATGGTACCTGGGGGGTGTCTAAAGTATGCCTGTGAAGTGGCATGTGTTTCCCGTGTTTAGAACTGTCCCTGCAAAAAATGACATTTGTAAAGGAAAAAAAAGAAGCCATTTAAAACTGCTTGCGGCTTTAATGTCATGTCTTGTCCTGGCAATATGGCTGAAAATCTTTGAGAAAAATGGCATGGCCCCTTTGGGTCTTGTATGGATATTAAGGGGAACCTCGCACCCAAAATAAAACCCTATACCTACAGCCCTATATACTCTGAACAGCAGTATACAGGCAGTGCAAACAAGACAGGGACTGTAGGTTTGTTCTTAAGTAGAATCTGAACAGGTAAATTTTTAAGTGTAGCTCCATCCAAAAAAATCTATTTTTAAGCTTTTTGGAGAATATAGGGAGGGGTTATCACCCCTGTAACATTTGTTTTGCTGTCTGTGCACCTGTTCAGAACATTTCACCTCACTTTCCGTCCCAATGACAAATGTTTTTGGAAAAAGTGTTTTTTTTTTTTATTGAAACAAGGATTGGTGATAAAGCATCAGTAGAGAGGAGATACCTTTTTCCCAAATTAAATGTAACAGGGTAGAATTTCCCTTCCTAGGGGTAGATTTCCTCTCACTTCCTGTTTTCTCCTTCCGTTTGCAAGTAGGAGTCGTTTGTAAGTTGGATGTTTGAAAGTAGGGGCCTGCCGTATATACTCTGCAGAAATTTGCCCCGTTAGATGTTGGTGTTGCCACAACACTGTAAGCCCTCACAGTTACTCTTGGTGGGCACATGAATGGGCCCTGCTGAGAATTTTTAGATCAAGATTTGTAATTACACGCCCCTGTTAAACAGGGGCGGAAAAATTGGGCCTTTGGTGGTGGATGGTGTTGCCACAAGACTGTAAGCCCTCACAGTTACTCTTGGTGGGCGCAGGAATGGGCCCTGCTGTGAACTATTAGATCAAGATTTGTAATTACACGCCCCTGTTAAACAGGGGCTGAAAAATCGTGCCTTAGGCACTGGTGCTGGTGCCACAACACTGCAACCCCTCACAGATACTGTACTTGGAGCACAGCAGTCAGACCTGTTGCGAAGCATTGCTTAAAAAATTGTAATTACACGCCCCTGTTGAACAGGGGCTGAAAAATTGGGCCTTAGGCACTGGTGCCACAACACTGCAACCCCTCACAGGTACTGTACTTGGAGCACAGCAGTCAGACCTGTTGCGAAGCATTGCTTAAAAAATTGTAATTACACGCCCCTGTTAAACAGGGGCTGAAAAATTGGGCCTTAGGCACTGGTGCCACAACACTGCAACCCCTCACAGATACTGTACTCTGAGCACAGCAATGAGACCTGTTGCAAAGCATTGCTAAAAATTGTAATTACACGCCCCTGTTAAACAGGGCCTGAAAAATTGGGCCTTAGGCACTGGTGGTGACACCCAGAAACAAAAATGTTCTTCCAAGATATCATCAGGATCATTGAGGAGGAAGAGGATAGTCAGTCAACATAACAGGACAGTCACTCAGCATCAGCATAGGCAGTCTTAAAGGGATGAGACATTATAAATTATTCAGTTATATCAGCTTCAGGTGCCTGGTAGCTGGTGGTGATCCAAGACTGATTTATCTTTATGAAGGTCAGTCGATCAACCGAGTCGGTGGACAGGCGCACCCTGTGATCGGTGGCAAAGCCTCCAGCAGCACTGAATGTGCATTCGGAAAGAACGCTGGATGCAGGACAAGCCAGTAGCTCAATTGCATACTGTGCAAGCTCTGGCCAGTGATCCATCCTCAAGACCCAGTAAGCCAGAGGATTTTCGGTGGGAAAGGTGTCCAAGTCTGACCTTGCCCCTAGGTATTCCTGCACCATGTATATCAGACGCTGGCGATGGTTGCTGGAACCGATCATACCTTGGGGCTGCAGACTAAAAAATTGTCTGAACGCATCGGTCAGACGTCCACCTTCCCCACCGCTCCTTCTGCTACTGACCGAAGCCTCAGCAACTCGTCGTCCAGGACCAGGAGTTTGTAACCTCCCAGTCTCTGGGACGCGTTGCACAGACCTTTCTGCAAGGCCTCCCTTAGATGTCTCATCCTCTGCTCCCTCTGCAACGGCAAGATAACGTCCGCAACCTTACCCTTGTACCGTGGATCAAGGAGAGTGGTCAGCCAGTAATGGTCCCTCTCCTTGATCCGAAGAATACGAGGATCCTTCCGCAGGCTTTGCAGGATCAGGTAGGCCATGCAACGTAGTTTAGCTGAGGCATTCGGTCCGGAGTCTTCTGGGTCACTGAGGACGACATGATCGGCAGCCACCTCCTCCCAGCCATGTCAAGTCCACTGGTTTGTTGGGACTGTAAATCATCCCTAAAAGACTGCTGCTGCTGCTGCTGATGCTGAGTGCCAGGCTCCACCTCCATGCTGACACAATCCTCCTCCTCCTCATCCTCTTCCTGTGTGCTGGGTGGGAGAGAAGGAACACTGTCTGGATAAAGGGGGCCTTGAGAGGCAAGGAAGTCCTCCTCTTCCTGCCTCTGTTCTGCCTCAAGTGCCCTGTCCATTATCCCACGCAGCGTATGCTCCAACAGGTGGATAAGAGGTACAGTGTCACTGATGCATGCACTGTCACTGCTCACCATCCTTGTGGCCTCCTCAAATGGTGACAGGACAGTGCATGCATCCCTGATCATGCTCCACTGGCGTGGGGAAAAAATTCCGAGCTCCCCTGACCCTGTCCTGGTGCCGTAGTCGCACAGGTACTCATTGATGGCCCTCTGCTGTGTGTGCAGTCGCTGCAGCATGGCCAACGTTGAGTTCCACCTGGTGGGCATGTCACATATAAGGCGGTTCTTGGGCAGGTTCATCTCCTTTTGCAGCTCAGCCAGCCAAGCACTGGCATTATATGATCGGCGGAAATGCACACAGACTTTCCTGGCCTGCCGCAGGACATCCTGTAAGCCTGGGTACCTGCCCAAGAACCGCTGCACCACCAGGTTAAGGATGTGAGCCATACAGGGCACATGGGTCAGCTGTCCCTGTCGCAGGGCAGAGAGGAGGTTGGTGCCATTGTCACAAACCACCATTCCTGGCTTAAGCTGGCATTGCGTCAACCACCTCTCGGCCTGCCCCTGCAGAGCTGACAGAACCTCTGCCCCAGTGTGGCTCCTGTCCCCCAAACACACCAGCGCAAGCACGGCATCTTTTTGCCTGCGTACTTGCGTAGCCCCTTGGACGCCTACGGAGCACCGCTGGTTCCGAGGACAGAGCACTCGAAGAGGCCATGGAGGAAGATGAAGAGGAGGGGGTGGAGGAGAGAGGTGTGTCACAACCAGTAGTAGCATTTTGGAGGCGTGGTGGCGGAACAACCTCCAACACTACTGCACCTTGTCCTGCCTCCTTCCCAGCTGCCAAAAGAGTGACCCAATGGGCTGTGAAAGACAGGTAACGTCCCTGTCCATGCCTGCTGGACCATGAGTCAGCGGTAATATGCACCTTACCGCTGACCGCCCTGTCCAGCGAGGCATGGACATTGCCTTCCACATGCCGGTAGAGAGCCGGAATCGCCTTCCGTGAGAAAAAGTGGCGTTTGGGAACCTGCCACTGAGGAACCTGCACATTGAACAAACTCACAGAAGGGGGCCGAGTCTACCAACTGAAAAGGCAGCAGTTAAGGTTCTAGCAATTTAGCCAAGCTAGCATTCAACCGCTGGGCATGTGGGTGACTGGGAGTAAACTTCTTTCGACGGTCCAGAAGCTGGGGCAGGGAAATTTGCCTGGTAGAATCGGATGTCGGTGTACTGCTAACAGAGTGCCCGCAAGTACTTGGCTGTGACACACCTAATTCTACACCTTCATTCCTCTCAGTGCAGATTTCAGAGAGGACTGAAGGTATAGTGGGGTTGGAAATCCCAGCTGATGAGGAGCAAGGAGAGGTCCGCTTTGTTCTTTGGTGTGGGTCTTTAATGTGCGCTTGCTAACGAGCTGCATGGCAGGTCGACATATGTCTGGTCATGCTTGTGGTGCCCAAGCGGCTGATGTTTTGGCCACGCGAGATACGCTTGAGACATATGTTGCAAATAGCAGTGGTGCGATCTGATGCACTCGTCTCAAAAAAGGCCCACACTAAAGAACTTTTGTGATAACGTGCAGAGGCAGCGCCCTGCACAGGCGGAGCTCTGCGGTGTGATTCAGTTGGTGTGCTGGCCTCAAGCTGGCCCCCGGAGGGCATCCTGCCTCGTTGGACATGTGCCGCCTCCTCCTCCTCCTCTCTCCCTTCAGGCACCCACGTGGAGTCAGTGACCTCATCATCCCCTCCCTCTTCACCACTGGAGCAAACCTGGCAGAAAGCTGCAGCTGGTGGTCCTCTTTAATAGCTGTCCTTAAAGAAGAATTCCAGCTGTATCTCCCCAAAACAAAAGATGTAGTGGGCATGTAAATGAATGACAACCCCTCTGTCAGTTTGTGGGTAACTTACTTCCTTTAGCTGTATACAGCAGGTTTCTGTCTCTGTGATGTCACTCCTCCTCCGAGCTGAATTTCAAAGTTCTCGGACTTCCTGTTTCCTTCCTTCCTTTTCCAGTCCGGATACTACATGTCCCATGATCCTTTGAGCTCTGTAGCTTCAGGGTCGGCTATGACAGTCACTTGTACCAGTTCTGGGAGTTGATGTGGGTAGGTCCTAGGGTTACTGTGGGTGTTTCTGGGCATTCATGTGGGTGGTGGGTGGTGAAAGGTGTAAATGTGTCATACATTCTCCTGTGTCATTCCTGTCTTGCAGCATGCAGAAGAATAATGGCTTACTGCAAGACTACAGAGGAAGGGCTATGGGAGGTTATTATGAAGGTGTTGCCTTCATAGTCTGACTACAAAGGGGAGTGTTACAGACTCTAGCTGCTGCAGAAAGTGGCTGTGGAAGGGACAGAGTCTATCAGCAGGATACGCAGAGTGTCACATGATATAAAGTAACAACTAAACCTAAAATTTTAGGGACCTGCAGACAACAGAGCAACATGGTACAGTGGTATGATCTATGCTGGGATTGATCATCCCATTCAGTTCTAGTGAAAACAAAGTTGGAATTCAGCTTTAAACGCTCATATCAGTGTGAAAACATTGCTTTGCTAACATTTAGCCTGCTTGCAGTCAGTGTAGATACATATGTCTACAGACCAGGACTGAGATCAACAAGGGATGCATCTGCTCCACTTACCTATTTTATTAGATGGGGTTGATTTAGTAAAAGAGTAGAAACTGATCACTTAACAAATTAAATGCTTTGCAGTTGAGTTTTCAAAGTGTAATTGCTGGGGAATTAATTAACAAACTGCTGGACGAAAGCAGCCCTTGCTGAAGCTTAAAGTGATTCTAAAGGTTGCCATTTTTTAAGACATAACAAGATATGAACATAAAATAAGTTATACTTGCCTGCTCTCTTCTTTTTGGGTGCCCCACCGGTGGTCCTGGCTCCTCTACCCAGCCGATCGCACCTCTATTAGTAAGCCTTTTTCTATGGAGGCACACGAGCAGGATCGCTCCCCAAGCCGCACTCCTGTGAATGTGTGCCGAGCAGGGCCGAGCCAAGCTTTGTGTGTAAATGGATAGTCACACACAGAGCTTGGCTCGGCCCTGCTTTCTCTTCATTGACTCACTGGCTGTGATTGACAGCAGCAGGAGCCAATGGCTCTCGCTGCTGTGTGAGCCATTGATGAAAGAGAGACCCTGGAGAGTCACTGCTCTCATGCACAGTGCTGGATTGAGATGGGACTCAGGGAAAGGGTGGGCTGTAGGGGAGCTGCATCCAGAAGGTTTTTTACCTTAATGCATAGAACCACTTTAATTAACACCTGCTCATCTCCCCTATCCCAAGTCCAGAGGCATCCCTGGTGCCTCCTTGTTTTCACTCCTGATTTGCAGGTCTGTTGCTTTCTAAGCTTTACAGTGCAGACCCCAGGCAGGTCAAATGTAAACAATGCAATGTTTACACGTGCTTGAACATGTGATAACTCCTTTAAAGGCACAGGGTAAAGCCGGCCATACATGGACTAAAATGTGGACAGTTTAGCAGGGACCAGCTGAATTTTGATCCATGTATGGGCAGGGTGGTTGTACAGAAGTCGATCTACTGATCAACTTCTGTACAACTGCCCTGTCTAAATAATGCTGCTCTATCAACACTGCTGGATATAGCCGTCAGCATTCATCAGTGTAATCTGATGGCTGGGAAGCTTGTCAAATGTGTGGATGGGGGAATTGGGTAATTTTTTCTGTTCAACCTGCTGATTAAACGAAGAAACTTGATTAATGTATGGGCTCCTTAAGAAAAGACAGAGATTATATATGTAAAAAGTTTGTAAATTAAGTTTGGTAACCCATAGCAATCAATTAGGATCCAAGATTCAGAATTATGATTCATGCTGTCCACCTAAGAAATAGGGAACAGAAGACCCTCTGTTCAGTTTTTATTGTTATCTGTTATTTTGGCACATTGGTAAATTTCAAATCTTCATTAATTGTTTATTGTTGTCAGTGTCCCCACTGAAGAGATTTGCTCTCACTTCATTTCATATTATAAGTGGTAGGCATAGCAAAAAGTGACAGGCAAAATCATCCCAAAGGGGTTAAAAACAGCATTTACAAGCTGATAGAACTATAGGTCTTATTTCTATCTAGATATAAAACCTATCTATTGAATAAATGCACAGATGGATGAATAGGACGCACTCCGGCAGTTCCTGCCCATTCAAAAACGGAAGCATAGTAAATACAGTTTACTATGCTTCTGTGATGAATGGACACAGGAGTGACTGGTACGGAACAATCACTGTGTTCATTTATAAATGGAAGGGGCCGGTAAATGGCATATTTACCGGCCCCCTCCCTCGTTGTCCATCCTGAAACATCCCCCAGCAGGAGAGAAGAGGAAGGAAGCCGGAAACGCTGTGGGAGAAGGGGCACACAGGGGGGGGCCTGGACAGTAGATGGAGGGGTGCATTTGCTAGTACCAATCCCCCTGCAGTGTAGCCAGAGGGAGAAAGAAGAGGAGAAGCTGGCAGCACTGCAAGGAGAGGCAGAAGAGGATCTGTGTCTGGGAAAAGACTGATGGGGCCCAGTACAGGAGGGCTGGCTGTACTGCCTTATCTGCGGCCCTGATTACGGTGTTCTATGATGTTGTATGGTGTGAATATATGCTGTAAAATCATAAAATACGCATTTTCTATCTTTGTTGTTTTGTTTATTAAACAGCGTTCAGTAATAAAAATAATAATAAAATACAAATAATATAAAATACAATAATTTGTGTGGTACACGAGTAACTGTGGGCTCTGCGGTTGAAAGGGGGATGGGTCCCTTGAAAAAAAAATAATTAGCACTTTATAATGACATTCAACTGGTGACAGTAAAACTGTCTTGTGGAAATGAGGCATTGCTTGAAATGTCCATCACAAATCCATCTTTCTTTGCAGATATTCGGCTTGGCACTTTAATAATGTAACAATATTGCAGAAAACTGGGAAGGCTTTTACTGTTAGTTTCTTAGTTACGGCATCACACACCTAAGTTTTTAAAGCTAATTGTGAAATAATGAAGCTCATAGTTTTGACAAAACTACACAAACTGTTGGCAAAGTGCCATCACTTTGGGTTTGACAGCTGCTTCCCTTACAATGGAAGCCACTAGGATGTATAGCACAAGGTGTATAATCTTTGGTAGAATACATTTGTTAATTGTTCACAAGTATGCTGTATTGATAAGTAAATGGATTGAAGATCCTGGAAGAAGAGACATGGTGTATTTTGTCAGTGTACTGTAATGTCACAGTCAATGGCATTCTGCATACTAAATAATCATAGAAATTAGTTGCAAAAGTATCCAGTGTGTCAAGCATCATGAAGACATATGGGGCTTCTCAGTTATCCAGATGTTTTCTTTTCCCACGTGATTTCAGCAAAAAGCTTGTGTAAGAGACAGACCAGCTTCTCTCTTTTTTTCATATTAGTATGGATGTGCTTGGTGTCTCTTAGCTGCATCCACATGAATCAACAATCATATCAGGAATGTCAGTCTTTACAATGTTGTTATTTCTATCAAAGTACAGCATAGACAGCGGCCGTCTCTTGGTTGGTACACAACAAGAGCTCACTGCTGTCTGAATATTGTTGGCCTTGATGAGATTAAAGACTGTGGTGTGGAATGAGGCAGCCATGCCGGGTGCACCAGCAACATGCATTGGGCAAAGTCCCATGCAGTAATTGATCTGGTACCCCTCAGGTTTTATTATCCAGTCATTCCACCCAATATCCTTGAATTCTACATAATAGTCTTTCCTGCAACAAAGGTTGGAGTTTTGGTCACATTTGAGGCTTCGTTTTGCAATGTGATGGCTCTTTTCCTTTACCTTTGCTTGAGCTACTAAAAAAGGCTGGTGGGAATCACTGGGATTGACCATAAATGGTATATTTTGGCATCCGTCACAGTCAAGTTCTAGTTTCAAACTTTTGTTCTCTTCATCAAAGAAGTCCTGGAGAATCTGCTTTAATGAAAATGTCTGCCAGCCACTCCATTTTGGCTCAAGGTATTTTTCACTGATGAGGGTGCGTGTCCCCTTTGGCTCTTGGATCATGTGCAATCGAATAGTCTGGCTATCTTGACCAGTCCTGTTTGACTTAAAGAAGACCCACAGATGAGCCTGGAGAACATGCACACTCTGCTCATTGTCTCTAGCAAATTGGAATGTCAGCTTTGTACTGGATTCATTGTAATCTGTAAAGAAAGAGAGAGTAAATGGGTCACTTTATGGGTTTAAGAACTGAAGACACAAAATATCTCTGTAAAAATGCACCCATTGCCTTCATATCTGCACTTTGGAATATTCCCTTTTAAATGATACTTTTTATGGAATTTATTTTTTTATAAATTATCACTGTAATCATTAACTGAAAACCTGTACTGAGAGAAATACCGGTAAGGACACTGTAATTGCTGACAACCTTCTGAAAATGCTAGATGCTTGACTGTCTCTGAAATTCTGACCCAAGACCAATAGGTTATTAAAATCAGAGTGAAGTCAAAGCACCTAAGCTGCATACTTCAGCAGAGTTAGTCTTTTATTTCACTTAAGAAGAAAGTAGGCAAGGATAAGACCCTCTGTTCCATTTGTATTGCTATGTATACCCTCATGGGATAAGGTATCAGTAAGAACAGGTGGTTAAAGGAAATCTACCCAATGGGGACACAGAAAGAAAATTTTTTTTGGCACATTGGTAAAGTTTAAATCTTCATTAGATCTTTATTGTAGTCAGTGTCCTCATTGAGAAGATTTACCTGCACTTCAAGGGCAAAAAGTGACATAAAAAATCTCCCCAAAGGGTGTCACAAACAGCATTTACAAGCTGACAGAGGTCCTTAGAGGTAGATGATAAGAAATGTTTGTACTACTCAAATCAGTCAAAGATCATTTTATTATAGCAGGTCAGAGAATGAAACAAGCATCATGAAATCCATTCCATCAAAACGGAAAATTGTTATCAAATACTTACTACAATTTTCCTTTCCTCATTAACTTCATGGCAGCATACGAATGGAGTCCATTCTATTCTGCCATGGAGTTAGTCAGGGAAATATGTTTTAATTTCAAACACTTATAAAAATAAGTAAAATATAAAGCTACCTGAACTATAGAAACTATCATGTAAATTTAGATTGGCAGAATATACAAGGCACCAAAGTCTCCGGTGAACCTGGGCCATACTCTCAACACGTGCTTATTTATGTACCATGTAATAAATCATGGTGTGACTAAGGTGACATTTCATGTGTGAGGATATACAATGATGATATTCTACGGGAGTTTACAATTTTGACCAGACCATTAACCCAGCCATTAGATGTCACTGTTGTTTCTTTGGTTGCCATAGAAAGTTCAGTGAAGCACAACAACTGACTATGCTCAAAGTGGCCTTTCAAATAAGGGATAGTCTCCTGACCCAAATCAAATTTTGACAAGCCAGTTTGTTATAGATTTAGCTATACAAATTTTTTGTCCAAATCCCAAAGATCCAGTCATTTGGCACTCTTGAGCTTGAAGTCATGTTGAAATCAATACATTTGCAGGTTAACTACTTTATATACATAGGAAGATGTGATTAATTGATGATGAAACTTTCATTTCAAACTAAACAAAACCTGGACAGTGTCCATGGGTTAAATAATGCACTGTTAATGCATATGCGGATTTAAATTGTTCTAAAACTATAATTTTTGGCTATAATTCACTGGAGTGCATGATCAACATAAAGAAGTAGGGAAATAATATGTATGTATGTATTCTTAGTTTGTTCTAACATATGACAGCCTTGACTTTTAATAGCAGTAACTGAATAGCAGGCATGTTGTTGAACTACATGCTCCAAAATAACCTGGCCAGCATTATCTGATGGACTTCTGCCATGATTTTGTACTGTACAAACAAGAGCAGCCCGGTTGTGATTACGTTATGCAGCTAAATATTTTAAACATTATCTATCTATCTAATTAGATACTATACATATAAACTTATTTTGGCTGTATGTATACCTAACTAATACAATTACAATAATTTTACAATAATATGCATAGTTGGCTTGTTAATAGAAGAGCATGAACTTTGTTATGCAGTATTGTGTCTGGAACCTTGGTGTGTCCAAAGTCACAGTCCTGTGTATTTGTCCTGCAGATAAATTGCTCTCACTAATCTGCATAGCAGGTCAAGCTGATACCAGTGCCCTTAGCCTTAAGTACCCTTAAAGGTATTTGACTACTCTATTAAATTGTAATATTTCCAATAAAGTTTAGTTCTTTGTTCAATAAAATGTTTGCATTTGTATGGCCCAGTGATGTATTTACCTTTATCATAAGGTAAGGTGTAAAAGTGTGTTTAAAACACAAATGCACAGCTGTATTTCACAAAGCAGTGAAACGGATGTAAGGGCTTTGAAACCAAGCACAAATATTGTTCTTTTTTTGGTGAACCTACATTTTTTCCATTGTGAAAATTTGTTCACAAAATACAGATTCAGTCCTGCAAGGGAATTGTAGGGGCTTTCTGAATGAGTAGATGTGAAAAGTACAGTAACCCCTGACAACCAAAACAAAGATTTCCATTTAAAATAGTTGAAATAAAAAAAAAAAAAAACATGTTTGCTGTTTTGTCACTTTAGCCATTAAAATAATACACCTAATTAAATTACCCTTAAATAAATATTTTAATAAACAATATAAAAAGTTAAATGATTCTGCTGTTTAGTACTACTTGTCCAGAGAAACACATTGCATACAAGTTCTTACCTGATTCTGCAAAGCTGATGATTTCATAGCTTTGTTGGTCTGTCTCAGAGGTGTCACCATCACTGTCCCAGTTTAAGGACCCAAACAGACCTTCCATACGTGGCTTGGTTAAATGGAGCCTGCGCAGGGCATTCACCACCGCTCCTCTAGGAATTGGGTGAGTGATGTTAGGTCTCTCCTTTAGATGGAGCTTCTGGAGAATTTGTTGCTTAGCCACTTCAATCATCATATCTTTGTCTTGCACTCCACAGGAGGGACATTCAGTTCTCCTTCCTCCGCCCTGTGTAGATGCTGCCCAAGCACCTAGCAGAGTAAGCAGATAAAAAAAGAAGCCTTCTCTCTGGAAATGAGAAGTCATCGTGCCAAAAGTCTTGGAAAGTAAAGATGTTGCAGAGGAGAAAGCACTGATGATGACTGATGAGAAAGGGTCAAGTCTCTTTCACCTACCACTTTCTTTCGCTTTTCCGCAGCTGTGGGTTCTGCTCAACTAGCATCCTGCTTTTAACATAAACCTGGTCCAGCATAAGCTGTCATGTGGTTATTGAGTCTGGGATTAACTCCAAGACACCCTCCGTCTGATGATAGGTCAAAGATACAGATTCGCAATAAGTATTATAACTGCAGGTGGATCAAAGAAGTTGATCTTAGGTGAAGTCAGAGCCTATCTCTCCCTATGCCCTTATAGTAAAGGGAAGATTAGAGAAATACTCCCCTACTTCTGCAACCATGCAAGTCTTTCACATATACTGTAGCCTATAAAATATCCCTACTCAAACAGGTGCTATCCCTTCACTTCAGCTTTCTTAGTTGTTAGCTGAACACGTAATGTGAAAGCATGCTTGATTTCCTCTAAGCCTCTGCCTCTTGGTACACTGCCCTATATACTGAGACTTGGAATTACACTCTCCACCTCCTCCCCTTACTGCCTGTCTCATAAAGCTTATGTACACTGTTGGTGTTAAATATTATTTGCCCTTTTGGCACAAGCATTCATCTGGAACACACAACCTTCTCTTATCATAGATTGATTGCTTCACCCCTCCACTTTTATTTACTCCCTCCCCCTTTTTCAAAACCGATAGCCATGTGGAGTACAAGGTACTTGCCTTGTAAAGGATGTGGGAATGCAGGTGAAGTTAATGCAGAAAGAAAGAGCTTTTCTAACTTTTCTCTGGTTCTTTTTCCCAAATTCATTAGCAGTCCTGAGCAAATGCACAGTTTATCACTGCACAGGAAGACAAGGGGCATTATAGACATTATAGTTATAGAACTCTCATGAATGCAAACACATTCCCACTGGCATTCACTGCACTTTCTCCGACAATATTCACTGCATTTATAACATAGTGAATGGGAGGCTAGTGATTATTAAAGCTGGTGAATATAGCGCCAACATTTTTTGTACAGTAGGAGACGTTTTGGCTAAATGTGCACGGAGTATGCAGTAAATGTGCAAAATCTGTATAAACATAGTAGCACAGGGTACATATGATTCCTATGGATAACTTGGTTTACAAATATACATATAAAACAAAATGCTTGGGATAATTCAAACATGCTTGGGATAAACATAGATCTATAATCAGACAACAAAACAAAGTTAACGAAAAAAAAAATTAAAATTAATAAAACCACAAAAAAAAAAAAAAAAAAAAAATTGACAGACTCGATGGACCACTCGGTCTTTTTCTGCCGTCACTTTTCAATGTTTCTAAAACAACATCTTGGTTACTCTATAGTTTTAAAAAGTTAAGAATATTTTCATTCATTCTTTAACCCCTTATGACTGCAAAGTGAAGGAATTGGGTGTAGACATTGAACTTGCCTATTAATTAAATAACAACTCTCAGTCAGGGTCTACTCTTACTTAAAATTATACTCTTATTTTATTCCCCTAAGTGGGCACGATAGGCTGTTAGCTGAATTATTTATACAAAACTATCAAATACATTTTTATTAAATATGGACAAAGAATAAACACACACATTTAAAACCACCTAAATCCCATACACTGATCAGCCATAACATTATGATCACTGACAGGTTAAATGAATAACATTGATTATCTTATTACAATGGCATATGAAAGTCAGTGGGATATATTAGGCAACAAGTAAACATGTTGTCCCAGAGGTTAACATGTTGAAAGTGGAAAAAAATGGGTATTGCAGTTTGTTCTGTATGGGGCTGCATAACCATAGACCAGTCAGGGTGCCCAGGCTGACCCGTGTCCACAGACAAAAGGGCCTATAAATGGTACATAATCATCAGAACTGGATCCCGGAGCAATCTAAGAAGATTGAAACAGTATTCCCTGATGGCAGTGGCCTCTTTCAGCAGAATATTGCACCCTGCCACACTGCAAAAATGGTTCAAGGATGGTTTGAGTAACACGACAACTAGTTTGAGGTGTTGACTTGACCTCCAAATTCTCCAGATCTCAATCCAAGCAAGCATCTGTTGCATGTGCTGGAAATACAAGTCTCATCCATGTAGGCCCCACCTCGCAACTTACAAGACTTACAGAATATGCTACTGATGGCTTGGTGTCAAATACCACAGCATAACTTTGAGGTGTAGTGGTGTCTATGCCTCAATGGATCAGGGCTATCTTGTTAGCAAAAGGGGGAATCTACTCAATATTAGGTGGGTGGTCATAAAGTAATTCCTGATCAGTGTATGTAATTAGCATGGGTGATATTCTGTTTTATTCCCACAGTGGGTTGATATTTATCATTGTACATTGCTTCAGTTCACCTTATTTAGCCCATTGTAGATATTTTACTTCCATCTAAAGAAGACAGACCTCATAAGAGGTAACACATCTTGTGGATGGTATATCTGTGTTAATACTATCCACAGGCCTCCACTATGCTATATATAGATATCAATACATTTATATACACTGGAATCCAATAAGGCTGCATATCTGGGCTAGTATCTCACAGTTCAAATCAATGCATTTTACATTGTGTAGAAACCTTGTATGCAGCTGAAGTACTCAGTATGCACTATGCAGGTCATATTGGCATTAAATCATTTTTTGGATGGGAGAATAGAACATAGCACAGGTTACATCCATAAACAGTGGGACTGTAAAATCAGAGAAGCAGTTGAAACAACTATTACCGGTATATATGCTGTTATTGCAGTGAAGCAAAGGGTTAGCATGAGCAGGTAAAAAGAAGTTCCTGTAACCATAAATATACTGATGATATAACCCTGTGGTTTCTTTTGTCTTGCCTTTTGTGCATACAAACAGTTTTTTAGGTTATAAATTATATTACTCGTTATATATTATATGAATGTACTCTATATTATTAATTACGTATTATTTTTGAAGATAAAAATAAAATGACTGCATATAAACACGACTAATGTATTTTTCATTAAACCAGTTCTTCTATTAATGATATGTATTTTAATATAATACCAAGAATGATTGTAGTTGAAGTTATTGTATCTTAGCTTTAGATGAAATTATTGGCATACTCAAAGATCGTCAATGCAACCTTTCAAAACATATTAGGTTTCTTTATCAGGCATGATACTATACTGGATTTTAAAAACACAAATTTATCTACATGATAGCAAAGAAAGACAGTACTGTAGTAGCAAGGGCTTTAAGCAGTTGTAAAATGTCAAGGTTTAGAGATAGTATTCAGAATTTAGGAGTGTTATATAGGGAAGTAACATAACAGGTAACAGCATTCAGTAGATCAGAAAGGCCACACCTGATGAGGCAGAGGTAGTTGAACCAGTGGCGAAATTATAGGGGTCGCCGAGATCGCCATGGCGACTGGGCCTCTTGCTGCAGGGGGGCCTTGAGGCCCCCCTGTACTCTTTGATAGAGGGAAGGCTGAGAGGAGCTCCCCGATCGTCAGCCGAGCTGTAATGGCATTGTGAAGGGAGCTCCTCACATACCTAAAGTGAAAGCACTGTGTGCTGTGCTGTGCTCTATGTCTCCCCCTACAGTGCAGTACCCGGCAGGAAGAAGGTATGGCTGACGTTTTTTTTATAAGACTATCTACTGTATCTGTATGTGTCTTTATATGTGTGTGCATGCATGTGTGTGTGTGTGTGTGGGGGGGGGTGTACATGTGTGTGTGTGTGGGGGGGGTGCATGCATGTGTGTGTGGGGGGTGCATGCATGTGTGTGTGTGTGTGTGTGTGGGGGGGGGTGCATGCATGTGTGTGTGTGTGGGGGGGTGCATGCATGTGTGTGTGGGGGGGTGCATGCATGTGTATGTGGGGGGTGCATGCATGTGTGTGTGTGTGTGGGGGGGGGTGCATGCATGTGTGTGTGTGTGGGGGGGGGGTGCATGCATGTGTGTGTGTGGGGGGGGGTGCATGCATGTGTGTGGGGGGGGTGCATGCATGCATGTGTGTGTGTGTGTGTGTGTGGGGGGGTGCATGCATGTGTGTGTGGGGGGTGCATGCATGCATGTGTGTGTGGGGGGGTGCATGCATGTGTGTGTGGGGGGGGGTGCATGCATGTGTGTGTGGGGGGGTGCATGCATGTGTGTGGGGGGTGCATGCATGTGTGTGTGTGGGGTGCATGCATGTGTGTGTGTGTGTGTGGGGGGTGCATGCAGGTGTGTGTGTGGGGGGGGTGCATGCATGTGTGTGTGGGGGGTGCATGCATGTGTGTGTGTGTGTGTGGGGGGGTGCATGCATGTGTGTGTGGGGGGTGCATGCATGCATGTGTGTGTGTGTGGGGGGGGGGTGCATGCATGTGTGGGGGGGTGCATGCATGTGTGTGTGTGGGGGGTGCATGCATGTGTGTGGGGGGGGGTGCATGCATGTGTGTGGGGGAGGGGTGCATGCATGTGTGTGTGTGGGGGGGGCATGCATGTGTGTGTGGGGGGGTGCATGCATGTGTGTGCGGGGTGCATGCATGTGTGTGTGTGGGGGTGCATGCATGTATGTGGGGGGGGTGCATGCATGTGTGTGTGGGGGGGGATGCATGCATGTGTGTGTGGGGGGGTGCATACATGTGTGTGTGTGGGGGGGTGCATGCATGTGTGTGTGTGGGGGGGTGCATGCATGTGTGTGTGGGGGTGTGCATGCATGTGTGTGTGTGGGGGGGTGCATGCATATGTGTGTGGGTGTGCATGCATGTGTGTGGGTGTGCGAGCGGGCGGTGGGGATTCACAGTGGCAGCATTTGGCACACCGGCAGAATTTAATGGGCACACTGGCAGCATTTGATGGGCACAGTGGCGGCATTTGATGGCACAGTGGCGGCATTTGATGGCACAGTGGCGGCATATGATGGGCACAGTGGCGGCATTTGATGGGCACCCTGGCGGCATTTGATAGCACAGCAGCAGAGTTTGATGGGCACAGTGGCAGCATTTGATGGGCACAGTGGCGACACTTGATGCTACAGTGGTGGCGTTTGATGGTACAGTGGCTGCAATTGATGGGCACAGTGGCTACATTTGATGGTACAGTGGCTGCAATTGATGGGCACAGTGGCTGCAATTGATGGGCACAGTGGCTGCAATTGATGGGCACAGTGGCAGCATTTGATGGGCACAGTAATTGATGTTTGTATTTCTGATTTTTTTTCTTTTTGTTTGCTTGCGCCCCCCTAAAAATTTTGAGCACCAGCTGTCACTGGTTTACATGTGCATTTATATATATATATATATATATATATATATATATATATATAGTGTGTGTGTGTGTGTGTTTTTATATAAAAATTTAGAAATCGGTTCCTTTATATGCAGCCACCCACTTGTGACTGGGCCCTGGTGTTCCAACATCGGGCTCGGAGTAAAGAGCTTTGTCTGGAGGTCGGGGGGGGGGGCCTCCATGGTTTCTTGCATCGGGGCCCTGAGGGTTCTAGTTACGCCACTGAGTTGAACAAATGATTGGCAGCCAGGTGAGCTACCTCGACTGTCCAACCTGGCATGTGGGCTGCTGGACAGGAGCCTAATAACATGCAGCTTCTCTGAAAGACCCAGTCAATATGAGGAAACCCTACCCCATTGCTACTAGAGTACTCCAGTTTCAGTGGGGTGGCTCTTTGTCTTTGGATCCCTCCAGCTGTTCTCCTGTATTACCAGAGCTCCCTCAGGTTTTACTGAAAAGGATGCTATTTATGCACACAATCACAAGTAGCTGTTTGTGTTCTGAACTGTTTTACTTATGTAGTGATTCCTAGCTAGACTGTCTGTTGTTATAGAGTCTTATGCCCCATACACACGGTCGGATTTTCCCATGGATTTTGTCCTATCGGACAATGTTGTCGGAAATTCCGACCGTGTGTAGGCACCATCGGACAGTTTCCATCGGATTGTCCTACGGACAAAGTTCTATCTCCTGCTGGATAGATTTTCTGACAACAAAGTCCGATCACACCAATTCCGATCGTGTGTAGCGAATTCCGACGGACAAAGTGCCACGCATGCTCAGATCACATTACAAGACCAAAGCTATTGGCTACCAGCCTCTACGTAGTCCCCTCATAGGCAACAAACGTCACCACGTTCAGAATGATCGGATTTTCTGACAACTTTGTCCGACCGTGTGTATGCAACACCAGTGTCGGACTAAATCCGTCGGACCAAATCCGATGGATTTGGTGGTTGGATTTTCCGACCGTGTGTATGGGGCTTTATAGTGACTATGCTATGCAGCCACATGTTATACTGGATTGAGCCATAGAGACTTTGCTGTGAAGAGTCCATGTTTTGTGCAGCTTAAGGCTGGCCATACATGGGTCAAATTTTCGAAATAATTTTCTTTCGAAAATTTATCTAAGAATTTTCGTTTGAATTTTGCACCATTAGGGGGCTGCAGCAACAGCCGATTTTCGTGCGGCCACTGAGTAATTGGGCATGTTGGAACTTTTTTGAAAAACAAAAAACGATTTTCTAATCAATGATGGGAGAATCGTGCGAGAAATGTAATCGAAATAGAAATGCGCATGTGCAAGAAAAGAAAATTCCCAAAAAGAAAAGAAGATTGCCAGCCACGAATATTATTTTCTGTAGCAACAGGAGGTAAAATTGAGGGCTTGGTTGGTCGATTTTCCAAATCAATGGTGGCACCATCAGATGACAAAACACACAAAATTTCTGATTTTCAAAAGAAAACTATTTTTCGAAATTCAGCCATGTATTATTTAAACTGTATATTTAACCGCTTCAGCCCCGGGCAATTTTATCCCCTTCCTTACCAGAGCACTTTTTGCGATTCGGCACTGCGTCGCTTTAACTGACACCTGCGCGGTCGTGCGACGTTGCACCCAAACAAAATTGATGTCCTTTTTTTCCCACAGCTTTCTTTTGGTGGTATTTGATCACCTCTGCGGTTTATATTTTTTGCGCCATAAACAAAAGAAGAGCGACAATTTTGAAAAAAACACAATATTTTTTACTTTTTGCTATAATAAATATCCCTTTTTTTTTTTTAAAAACTATTTTTTTTTCCTCAGTTTAGGCCGATACGTATTCTTCTACATATTTTTGGTAAAAAAAATCGCAATAAGCGTTTATTGATTGGTTTGCACAAAAGTTATAGCGTTTACAAAATAGGGGATAGATTAATTGCATTTTTATTTTAAATTTTTTTTTACTAGTAATGGCGGCGATCTGCGATTTTTTTCGTGACTGCGACTTCGCGGCGGACACTTCGGACACTTTTGACACATTTTTGGGACCATTCACATTTACACAGCGATCGTTGCTATAAAATTGCACTGTGTAAATGTGACTGGCAGGGAAGGGGTTAACACTAGGGGGCGCTGCAGGGGTTAATATGTTCCCTATGTAGATGATTCTAACTGTGGGGGGAGGGGACTCACAAGGGGAGGAGACCGATCGGTGTTCCTCTGTACTTGGAACACATGATCGGTCTCCTCTCCAGTGACAGGACGTGGAGCTGTGTGTTTACACACACAGCTCCACGGTCCTGCTGTTTTCCCGTGCAATCGCGGGTGCCCGGCGGACATCGTGGTCCCAAGCGACCGGGTTGGGTCGCGGGTCCCAAGCGACGCTGCGGGTGGCTGCGGGTATGACGTCCACCCAGGATGGGAGATCCACCTTGTGGACGTCATATGACGGTGGGCGGTATTGAAGTGGTTAAACTGCCTGGTTCATTCCTTCCGTGCCTTCGCCTTGGTCAAACATATCTGGAGACTCTCTGCTGTGTTTCTGTTGAAGACTTGCCTAGCTGACGTCCCTTCTGGTTTCTGATCTTGTCTGCTACCTTCGACTACGCTGATCTCTGGCTTCCTGATCTACTGGCTTGTTCTGACTACCCAAGGAGAGGGGCGCCTCTGAGTATATATCACATAAACATTTATTATAAAAACAATATACACTCACATCTTAGAAAGTAGTGTTGCATTTTGACAAATCTCAGTAGATGGAGGGCCAGTGGGACTACAAGTCACAGGAGGTTCGCCCAGAAGCTGTCGTCCTTCTCATGTCCTGGAGGAGATGAATAAGGCAGATGGATGTAGCAGGTGGGGTTGTTTCCTTTCAGTGTTCCTCCGGAGGGGTGGTAACATCAATTCAAAGAGAAGTCAGATGGGTATCACAGCTCTTAATGTTCAAAAGAGGGTTCCGGGTGGTAAGAGGGGGGGTGGGGGAAACAAAGTCTCTGTATAGAGTTAAATTTAAAAGAGGAAGGGATGGAGAATGGGAAGACGTTTTAGCCTTGTTGCCTACTGTAGGGTCTGTGCGGCCAGGTTCGTTTGCAGGATGTATTCAGGTACGGCCGTGTCTATGGTGTCAGAACGAGGCTTGCACCGCAAACAGTGCTAGGCGCCGAGGCGTGACGTCATGTCTCTGCGACGCGTTTCTGAGCTAGCAACGCTATAGATGGTCAGTATAGCGGCGCTCCTTTCTCAAGCAAGGGGGATGTGGGGGCAGGGGAAGAAGCTGATTTTATTGAGTCGGGAGGGGTTTGGCCAGGGGGCGGAGTATAATAGCGATGGAAAGAGAGAATAAAAAATATATATGTGTGTAGAAAAAGCAGTGGGAATGACTGATGGGTAGTCAAAAACCGGCATAGAAAGTAATAATTAATACGGAATGTGACATGAGATTAAAGCAGGGTACTGTTAAATAAACTGGACGTGTAGAACAAAAAGTATTATTACACAGAGGCGGAGGGGGCGGGGGGTGGGGGGGGGAACTATATATATAGGGAGCCCGTGTACATATAAGATTATATGACAGAGCAGAGGGTGAAAAATGACGGACAGGGGTAATGAATAATATATATTAAAAGGACTGGTACTATGATGGGAGTAAATAACTGATTACAGAGACGTTATAAGTTAAGGGGCCAGAGCTAAATGATGCTACTGATGGGGAATGGGATAAGTAAATTAAATTAATTAATTAGTGGAGAGGTGACATAAACTAAAGGTATAGTATAGCATTATGCAGAATAGGGGGGCTGTGTCCAGTCTATACTGAGTTGGATGGATATAGTCTATACTATAGCTGATATAGTCTATACTATAGCTGAGCTCTATACTGAGCTGGATGGATATGGAGTGATAAGAGATGACATTAGACATCTGTTATCAAAGTGGGGAAAATACATATATACGAATATAAATATAAATAAATAAATAAGTACGTGCATATATGAACAGATACAGACATACACGTAAATAAATAGATATCTATGAAAAGGATAAAGGAGTAAATAAATAGATATGTACATATATAAATAAATATAGATATACACGTAATTAGATGAATACATATAACAAAATAATAGAGGGATACATATATGAATAAATATAAATAAATATATCGGTATATATACATAAAGATGTGTATACATACATACCAACATACAAGTGTAACAGCATAAGGATAGCAATGGCCATTGGTGTATAAAGTGTAAAATACATAGAAAGCGCACATATGCATATATATGTATACACACGTATGAATACATAGGAGTACGTGAATACATAAATGTATAAATAAATACATAAATATACAGATATATAAATACATAAATATATACAGATACATAAATACATAAACCATATAAAACTATATTAGAAGCACAGGTATAAAATGACATGGGATTCTTTGAAGGGGGGGAAAAAGGGGAGGGGAAGGAAGGGGAAAAAAGGGGGAAAGGGAAGGGAAAGGGGGATATAGGTATATATGTATACATATATATAACGGCGTGTTGCAATTCGGTGTTGGGATCATGGACTTTAAACTGTAAGATATAAATGGATTGGTGCATACATATATACACTAAAGGAAGGGAAGGGGGTGGGGTGGGTGAGGGAGTAGTGGGGGAGGAACAGGAGGGAGTGGAGGGGGTAGGGGGAAAGGAAAAGGAAATGGGAAGGGCGGGGGGGGGGAAGGAGAAGAGAAAGTGGGGAGAGGGGGGGGGGGGAAAGGGGATGGGTTAGGGTTATGGGGTGTAGTACTTACAAGAGGACCACCAAGCCACCCCCAAGAAGCTATTGTATAAAGACCGGTTATAAAAAATCTGCGTTGAGGATGACAAAAAAGGTATATCAATATAAATATAGATATTTGGTAAGTACTGGTATATAAAATATAGTTATAAAAGGGAAAAATTTGTTTAGACTATAATAAGTTTACTTAATAACATTATCGATACTGGTCCAACAACAAAGGGGGGGGGGGGTATATAGGGAGGACTCTAAAGAGTGGCAATGTGGAGGGATAACTAGAGATAGATAAAAATAATAATAATAAAATTAATAAAAATAAAAATAATATCATAGTATGGTGGCGATCTCGATCCCTTCGTTTAAGCCACCGGGGGAGAGGACGTCAAGAAAGTATATCCAGAACGTCTCTCTGGCGCACAGTTTTTTGAAACGTTCGGCAGGGGTAAGTGTCTTCGAGATTTGTTCTATGACCCAAACTCTTAAACCTGTGGTGGACTTTTGGTGATGTTCGGCAAAATGTCGTGGGACACTATGTTGGTCCCTCCCACCTTCTATGAGCCTGCGATGTTGTCCAAAACATTGTCTGAGTGGGCATATGGTTCGGCCAACATATATTAGGCCACATGGGCATGTTAGGCCGTATACGACAAAATCTGAAGAGCAGTTGAAAAATTGATCTAGCGTATATGTTTTACCTTTGGAAGAAAATGATTTTTGGCCATGTAGTACAAAGGAGCAAGTCTTACAGCGGCTTTTCTTACACTGATACATCCCGGCAAGGGGTATAAGGACTGATGGAGTGGAGTTGAGGGGTGTGGTTTTCAATTTACTCTGAGCAATTTTATTTTTGAGATTGGGTGCTCTCCGATAGGTGATCCTGGGTATAGGCGGAATACTGTTTTTTAGGAGAGGATCCTGTAACAGGATTCCCCAGTGTTTTTTGAGGATATTCTCCATTTTTTTGTATTGGAAATTGAACGTGGTGATGAATCTGGTAGAATGGTCTATATTACTTTTCTCCTTTTTGGGAGGTTTACCATTGGCGAAGAGTGTATACGCCTTATCGACCAGTTCCTCGGGGTAGTTCTTGTCTGCAAATTTTTTCTTTAGTAGAGTGCTAGAGGCTACATAGTCGCTATCTAGTGTACAATTCTGCCTCAAACGGCAGAATTGTCCTTTCGGTATGTTCTGTGTCCATTTAGGGTAGTGACAACTGCTGTAATGGAGGAAAGAATTACCAGCAGTGGGTTTGATGTAGTTTTTAGCTATTATATTATTGTCCATATGACCCAAATCAAGATCCAGGAAGGCTAGGGACGTGGGGTCGGACACATGGGTAAAAGCAAGTCCATAGGGGTTCTTATTGCAGTAGTCTAAAAAGGAGGTGATTAAAAGGGCAGGGCCATCCCAGATGATTATGATATCGTCGATATAGAGCCCAAAGAAGACAATATTAGCGGAGAAAGGGTTATCATGCCAAATAAAGTTTTTTTCCCAATAGCCCATGGCCAGATTTGCATAGGAGGGTGCGAAATTCGCCCCCATGGCAGTACCTTGGATTTGCAAATAAAAATCACCATCAAAGTTAAAATAGTTATGTGTTAGACAAAAATTGGTAGCCTCAAGGATAAAAGCAGCTTGTCTGGGGTTAATAAGGGGATCCTGTGCAAGATAAAATTCTAGTGCTAAAAGGCCAAAATGGTGTGGGATGGAAGTGTAGAGGGACGTAACGTCCAGGGAGAGCCACATGTATGAGGGTTCCCATCTGTAGGGTTTTAGTAGTTTGAGTAAGTGAATGCCGTCTCTGATGTAAGATGCTAGTTGTTGGACTATGGGTTGCAGGTATAGATCGATGTATTGACTAAAACCTGTCGTAACACTGTCCATGGCAGCTACGATGGGTCTACCAGGGGGAGATGTTTTTTATTAATTTTATTATTATTATTTTTATCTATCTCTAGTTATCCCTCCACATTGCCACTCTTTAGAGTCCTCCCTATATACCCCCCCCCTTTGTTGTTGGACCAGTATCGATAATGTTATTGAGTAAACTTATTATAGTCTAAACAAATTTTTCCCTTTTATAACTATATTTTATATACCAGTACTTACCAAATATCTATATTTATATTGATATACCTTTTTTGTCATCCTAAACGCAGATTTTTTATAACCGGTCTTTATACAATAGCTTCTTGGGGGTGGCTTGGTGGTCCTCTTGTAAGTACTACACCCCATAACCCCAACCCATCCCCTTTTTCCCCCCCCTCTCCCCACTTTCTCTTCTCCTTCCCCCCCGCCCTTCCCATTTCCTTTTCCTTTCCCCCTACCCCCTCCACTCCCTCCTGTTCCTCCCCCACTACTCCCTCACCCACCCCACCCCCTTCCCTTCCTTTAGTGTATATATATATGCACCAATCCATTTATATCTTACAGTTTAAAGTCCATGATCCCAACACCGAATTGCAACACGCCGTTATATATATGTATACATATATACCTATATCCCCCTTTCCCTTCCCTTTCCTTCCTTTCCTTTCCCCTTTTTTTTTTCCCCTTCCTTCCCCTCCCCTTTTTTTCCCCCTTCAAAGAATCCCATGTCATTTTATACCTGTGCTTCTAATATAGTTTTATATGGTTTTATGTATTTATGTATCTGTATATATTTATGTATTTATATATCTGTATATTTATGTATTTATTTATACATTTATGTATTCACGTACCCCTATGTATTCATACGTGTGTATACATATATATGCATATGTGCGCTTTCTATGTATTTTACACTTTATACACCAATGGCCATTACTATCCTTATGCTGTTACACTTGTATGTTGGTATGTATGTATACACATCTTTATGTATATATACCGATATATTTATTTATATTTATTCATATATGTATCCCTCTATTATTTTGTTATATGTATTCATCTAATTACGTGTATATCTATATTTATTTATATATGTACATATCTATTTATTTACTCCTTTATCCTTTTCATAGATATCTATTTATTTACGTGTATGTTTGTATCTGTTCATATATGCACGTACTTATTTATTTATTTATATTTATATTCGTATATATGTATTTTCCCCACTTTGATAACAGATGTCTAATGTCATCTCTTATCACGCCATATCCATCCAGCTCAGTATAGAGCTCAGCTATAGTATAGACTATATCAGCTATAGTATAGACTATATCCATCCAGCTCAGTATAGACTGGACATAGCCACAGCCCCCCTATTCTGCATAATGCTATACTATACCTTTAGTTAATGTCACCTCTCCACTAATTAATTAATTTAATTTACTTATCCCATTCCCCATCAGTAGCATCATTTAGCTCTGGCCCCTTAACTTATAACGTCTCTGTAATCAGTTATTTACTCCCATCATAGTACCAGTCCTTTTAATATATATTATTCATTACCCCTGTCCGTCATTTTTCACCCTCTGCTCTGTCATATAATCTTATATGTACACGGGCTCCCTATATATATAGTTTCCCCCCCCCCCGCCCCCTCCGCCTCTGTGTAATAATACTTTTTGTTCTACACGTCCAGTTTATTTAACAGTACCCTGCTTTAATCTCATGTCACATTCCGTATTAATTATTACTTTCTATGCCGGTTTTTAACTACACATCAGTCATTCCCACTGCTTTTTCTACACACATATATATTTTTTATTCTCTCTTTCCATCGCTATTATACTCCGCCCCCTGGCCAAACCCCTCCCGACTCAATAAAATCAGCTTCTTCCCCTGCCCCCACATCCCCCTTGCTTGAGAAAGGAGCGCCGCTATACTGACCATCTATAGCGTTGCTAGCTCAGAAACGCGTCGCAGAGACATGACGTCACGCCTCGGCGCCTAGCACTGTTTGCGGTGCAAGCCTCGTTCTGACACCATAGACACGGCCGTGCCTGAATACATCCTGCAAACGAACCTGGCCGCACAGACCCTACAGTAGGCAACAGGGCTAAAACGTCTTCCCATTCTCCATCCCTTCCTCTTTTAAATTTAACTCTATACAGAGACTTTGTTTCCCCCACCCCCCCTCTTACCACCCGGAACCCTCTTTTGAACATTAAGAGCTGTGATACCCATCTGACTTCTCTTTGAATTGATGTTACCACCCCTCCGGAGGACCACTGAAAGGAAACAACCCCACCTGCTACATCCATCTGCCTTATTCATCTCCTCCAGGACATGAGAAGGACGACAGCTTCTGGGCGAACCTCCTGTGACTTGTAGTCCCACTGGCCCTCCATCTACTGAGATATGTCAGAATGCAACACTACTTTCTAAGATGTGAGTGGATATTGTTTTTATAATAAATGTTTATGTGATATATACTCAGAGGCGCCCCTCTCCTTGTCTTTCTCCTCTAGCTTTTATTGGACCTGGCTTCAGGCCTCTTCGGTGGCAGCCCTGATGACCCCACATGCCCCATTGTGTATACCGTACATACACACCCAGCCGCTTCACACCCCCCCTCCCCCCCTTTTTTTCCTCTGGACTATTAGGAACCTCTTGCATACAAACGAGGTACTGTGACTATGCGCCTTTTTTACTTGTTGTTCTGACTACCCGCTTTGGCTACTGTACCCTGGCTATGTTTTGACTATGTTTACTGATTTGTACCATTTTTACCATTATATTAAAAGGTGTGATTTTTACTGCATTTTCTGTCTCCGTCTGATTCATGTTTCTTGGCTGCAGGTTGTTTGCCATCCTGACCCTATTTTGCATTATTGTTTCTAGCTTTGCACCTGTTTGGTAAACTGATGATTTAGCTGATTGCCTATACTGTTAAAGAACTATCCCTACTGTCTGCCTGTACGTTAGGGTAGTCTGGCAATGGTTGGCCTCCCATCAGTTGCACACATACTGGACCATTGATCAGCTGCCTTTTAGCTTCTTGTCTATGGGCTCTTAGTTGGTTAGAGGGAGAATAGATCGCTTGGCCCTTGGGTGGCAATCAAAACACCCAGTTAATCATGTGCCACATCCTGGTAATTGGCAAAAAAAGTTTTTAGAAAAAAATGAAAGATGGACTTTATAGGCACATAAAAAATTAACAAAGTTTAATCAATGTTCACATACAATTCACACATAGACATGTACATTTACAATAATATTTTTACAAAAAAAGACAACATAAGGAAAAAACAGTTTCTAGGGACTATATAATACCCTCCCGGTTCCATACATATTACCACTGTATCAACTCGCTGTGGAGTGTCTATTCATTTAATCAATGGAGTTGGTTGTCATCCTTCTTTTCACTTGTCCACTGGGCAGTTGCCTGACACTCATCTGCCAGCTGGTGTCTCATTCATTTGACTGTCATTTGTCAGTCATCTGCCTTATGGTCATCTGCCTGAAAGAAATTAATCTGAGTGGTCATCTGTCAGGTAACCGCCTCCTAGCTGCCTCTCTGCTGGGTTCTCCTTTTCCTTTAAGCCATGAGGTTGCTAGGTGGTTACTCCCAGTTCACATGCCAATGACTTGCTCTACCCATGTCGCTTTCACGTAGTCTTTTCTACCTCTCCTGTGGTGTGTGCGTGTGTGTGTACACACACACTGGTTATGACCTTTGGGCGTGTCATGCATCATTGTTCTCAAGTCCTACAAATACCAGAGCACATCTGCACAGAAACATGCCAGTTGACTGGCCGGTCCACCTTGAAAGGATTATTGAATGCTAGAGTTGAATTTGTCAGGAAAATCTCCTGGTCACCTTAGATCAATCAAGACTCCCAGTCCATAGCAAGGAAGAAGCTTTATTCATAGGTATCAATACATATGGGTGAGGTCCTTACATGCATAGATTCAAGTGAGGAGTCACACCCGATGACCACAGACTTAGCTTTTAATAGTAGTAAAAAGAGGAAGTTACAGAAGTCATAAGTCTTTGGGCGTATGCTGGCAGCTCATTGGACTTAACTTTATTGTCTGCGTCAGCAAACCTTACAATATTAGAATATTACCATATATAGTTATAAGAAAGAAAAACAATGCTTATGTTTGTGAAGCATATAATCGCCATACTTGCAATACTTCTTAAGTGTCCTTAATTAAGCCTATAAGACGGAGAACAGGCACAAACAGTTCTTTGATAATTCCAACAGAATTCAGTTGTTTTTATTAATGGTAGCATTTATTGTAGATTTGTCCAGGCTCTAAATTCTGGTATTCTGTCTGCTTTGTGAGCTCTTTTCTCTCCCCGGCACCTGACCTTGTCTCCTGTGCCATGTTCTGGTTATTCTGTGCATGGTCTTATCTCCCATTATTCATTTGTTTCCCTGAATCTGACTTTTGGCTGTTTTACTGACTCTAAGTGCACTCAACTTGCACCAACTCAATGCCATAACTCTGGACTCCTATCCTCACACTTCATTTTTGACTTGTCAATCTCTGAACTGATGGTAACCTTGGCTAGACCCCAACTGCACTCTAATCTCTTGTAATCTCTTGGCACTATTTTATTTTGTGTGGCATCAACTTTAGCATGAGCTGCCTGGTTCCTAGCCCAAATTTGGGAATGTTCATATCTGATAATTTAGCACATATGTTTCTGAGGGCACGCAAACAATATCTTGTTTTAGCGCTTACAGACCCTTTTGTTTTGTTTTTGATCAGTGGTATCTCAAAGGTGTTTGGTGATAACAATGAGCTGGATTTTTTTCTTTTTTGCACAATCTCAAGTTCTCTTTTGTCATCTTTGCGTAACTATATTTACAGAACTGTAGTCCTCCAATAAGATATAATGCATGTTTAGTCTACTTTAAATTACCATGGGTATGGTAATATTCTATTACAAATACATTTTTATTTTAAATGGGTGTAAGTATAGCTTGGTAGATGCATATTTTCTACCAAAAAAGATAATTAAGAGGGGCCCTCAAAAATCTGTTGGCTACATTCTCATTTCTTGTCACTTCTTTAGAGGGCTCATACTACATAACTACCCATCCTCAGTATGAGTCCTATGTGAAGGGGATGATGGGGAGATAATATAGATTTCAATTAATTATACTACTATTTTAAAAACTATTTAGTGATTTTTGTAACTAAAAATTCTAATGACCACATGAAGTTCAGTTTGAAAGAAGACTTTAATTATCAAGAAAGATTTGGTATGCAAACACAGTAGAACTAGCACTACAAGCTCTCCATTTGGGGTTTATATCACCAAGTGACCCGAGATACGTGGACCCAAAGTCGGGTCGCAAAATATTTTCTGATCCATATTATGCAGTAACATGCAATCCTTTGAAAAAAAAAATGAAATTGATTCTTCAGAAGATCTGCAAAAAAAAAAAAGAATGAACTCCAAATAAAAGAAGATTACTAGGTGGACTGCATGTACTCACATACAATAGTACTGAATGGCTTAGTACATTTTGTGACCCGACTTTGGGGTTCATAGACCAAACCCCTGTTTTACTTAACTCTGCACAATCAATATTTTCGAATTCGGTTGAAATAATTTCAAATGCAGTTGAAATATTTTCAAATCTGGTTAAAATTATTTCAACTGCGCAGTTGAAATAATTTCAAATCCAGTAGGTTGAAATATTTTGTTTTCCTAAACCTCAGGATCTGTCAAGTACTTTTCTGCAGCAGAGAATTACATTTTGTGACCCGACTTTGGGGGCCCACGTATCTCCATTCAGCTATTAAGAACCATTTCACTTTTTTTTTTTGCAGATCTCCTGCAGACAATTTTATTAGCATCTATTGCAGGTCTCCTGCAGAACAATTGAATATATATTTTGCGACCGACATCTGTGACAGCCATTTCACATCTTTTTTTTTATGTGACAGATGTGTATAGAAAAGATTAGAACAGAATAAAAAAACATATATAATTTAATAACAAAGTTTCTAATTTCAAAGAAAACAAATGTAACGAATCTAACTAAACGAAATTAATTAATTAACGAATTAAAACGAAACTAAACGAAACGAGTTTTTTCCTTTTCTGTTTTACTTAACTCTGCACAATCATATCCAGCGCAGGTGTTTTCCTAAACCTCAGGATCTCCATTCAGCTATTTTGTGGTTAAATATATATTTTATTAACAAATTTCAAAGTATTACAAAGACAATCCATCTAGGTGTATAAAATGAAATATACATGAAAAACTATTATCAAAGTAGCAAATGAAGTGCACTGGAACTGTTCTCAGAGAAGACCATTTTACCTAGAAGGGTAATGTTATCAAAAAGGGCACAGTTATAAAAATTAGGGGAACACAATCAAACTAGGTAAGTACAATAGAAAAAGAAAAACCCTAGGAACATTGTCCTTAGGGTGGTCTTTAATGTGTATATAGTCAGTGCAATAGCAAATGACCCATAAAAACGGGCGCATAATAGTATTCATGGAGAGAAGAGACAGAAGATAATTAGACAGAGAAAATTGTAGGAACAGAAGAAAAAAGACAGGAGAAAGACAGAGTATGAGAACTAGCAGTGGACACAAGTTTTCTTGATATCTAAAAAACACACAAGAAAAATTGAATTTTTTATTTAAGCCTGTTAATTAGCTTCTCCGAAGAAGAGAAGTGCATCCAGATTTGATTTAATTTACACTTGATGATAGGGATGGAATCAATGTGCTGCTCCAGTGTCTAGAGCAGCACATTGTCTAGAGTGTCTCAAACTGGCAGCCCTCCAGCTGTTGTGAAACTACAAGTCCCATCATGCCTCTGGGAGTCATGCTGGTAACTGTCAGCCTTGCAATGCCTCATGGGACTTGTGTCATGGTTATGCAGTAATCTTTCCCTGTTTGCTTACCTCTCCTCATGTGTTCAGACTAAGAGGCCAGCCACTCTCACCTGGTGGTTTTTATAACCTCTCCTCTAAGCATGGCTCCACCCCAGGCCCTATCAGGGAACCCTATATTAACCTGTGCACTGCAAGCCAGTGGAGCTGATCAACCATTGTGTATCCATGGTGTGTTCGGCTTCCTGGTTCCTGCTTGCCGTGTGCTCTATGTTTGGCTCTGTTACCGACCTTGGTGTGCTCTCAACGATTCCTGTCTGCTTGTGACCTTGACCCTTTGGCATGTCCCCGACCATCCCTGTCTGCCTGTGACCCTGAACCTTTGGCGTGTACTCTGTTGTTACTGTCTGTTAGTTGCCCTGACCTCTGCCTTATCCCCTTACTATCCTTGTCGTTCCAGCCTGCTGCTTCCTTCTCCTGTAGTCTACTGTGAGCGTGAGCTGTGAGACCCTGGGGGCCGCACCTGGAGCCAGACTGCAGTGAAGTCCATCCTCACCACTAGAGGCTCTGGCGAACACCTGCTGGCCCTTAGACTCTGGGGAATCTATGCTCTAGCTCCCATTGGGATCTGTGTTAGGGATCCAGTAGACCTGTGTCCTGAATCTCCCTGGGTACAATCCGCAGCAGTCAGTCCTAAGCCTTGAGGCGATTCGGTTCGCATTGTAGCGCTATACAAATTATTCATTCATTCATTCATTCAAGGTCCACTACCTGGCGCTGCACTTCCGACTCCTACTGAGTGCACCTGTCACCTGGTCTCAGGTGACCTGACAACTTGTAGTTTTGCAACACTTGGAGGGCCGCTAGTTTAAGACCCCTGGTCTAGAGATTAATTGTCTAGCTGCGGAGAGAAAAAATCTTAGTAAGCTAGCTTTTTGGGATTTAACCGTACCCAGGAGAATAGAAAGTAGAGCTATGGAGGGGAAGGGGGTCAGGGGCTCATCATAGTCCTCTGATTACCTGAAATACAGTATCTGCGACCAAAAAGGATGGATATGAACATATTCCCACCAGATGTGTAGGTACGTTTCTCTCTCTGAGTGAAATTGCCAACATATGTCCGTAGAGGTAGGGAAGATCCGATGAATAGTCACGGGATCACGGTATCATCTGGATAATAACTTATAATTTTTCTCCTAGGCGTAATTCGAAATAGAGGGTTTATGGGTAAAGAGGAATGCAGTGTGCCGATCTCCAGCAGGGACCTCAAACCCAACTCCCCAGACCATTTTTTGTGAACATGGGGAGTGTATCTTGAGTATGGGCTCAAAAAGTTTTATAAAATCACTGATAGAGTGTGGCGGGGGACCTCTGGAAGAAGGCACAAGCGCTCAAACTCCAACAGGGGCCTATGTATTTTACTTGAAGCGAAAAGCGATTTACAGTAGGTCGACAATTGAAAATTCGTCAACCAATTTATCGAGGAAGATGTTGCTTCAGGATGGGCTACAAAGGACCCATGAGATATGTTTACAAAGGAACGGGATGTGGGCCAGGATAATCTGTCATATTTACCTAAATCCATCACCCGTATACCTCCTGGGAGAGCTGGGTTGTCGAAGAGCGGAGTCAGCAGGCTTGGGTCTGAGGAAAGTGAATAGCAATACCAGACTTGGAGTGCAGCTCTCATTAGCGGAGATAGTGTAGCAAGAGATTTATATGAGGTATTGTAGCCCCAGAGTAGGGTGCGAAGGTCTAAGGGAGACAAGTCTTGTTCTACCAAAGTAGAGGCTTTATGTAATGAGCGAGAGAACCACTCCAGCAAGCGAGATTCAATTGCGGAGTTGTAATATATTTCAAAATCAGGGTGGCCTGTCCCGTCCTCTGATTTGGGATAACAAAGAAGATTGTGTTTTAATCTTGGGTATCCATTCAGCTATTTTAAATAGAATGGGGGTAGTTCATCTAAATATCCTCATTCCATCAGTCTGTCATCATGAAGTTCAATGCCATGTTATTCGGTCTTCACTTCATATATATTTTGTCTCAGGTCTCGGTTTTACAAATGTCCCATACATTGTTATAGAGTGATTACAAGTCTTCAGCAAAAGCATGCTGCAAGATTTAGAATGAACATAGTCATATAACTTGTGGGAGTCATATTTTCACCCCAGACCAATCTTAAGCCCCATACACACGGTCGGACAATCCGCGGACCAGGTCCGTCGGATCATGTCCGTCATACTTTGTCCGATGTTGGTTTTGCGTACACACGGTCGGACAAAGTTGTCGGAAAATCCGATCATTCTGAACGTGGTGACGTTTGTTGCCTACGACGGGACAACGTAGAGGCTAGTAGCCAATAGCTTTGGTAATGTGATCTGAGCATGCGTAGCACTTTGTCCGGTCGGAAACCGTACACACGATCGGGTTTGGTGTGATTAAGACTTTGTCCGTCGGACAATCCGACGTACACTGTCCGATGGTGCATACACGGTCTGATTTTTCAACAACATTGTCCGATCGGACAGAATCCATGAAAAAATAAATCATAACAGGATATATAGTATTATGAAAATGACTAATTCTAAATAAGTTATCCTTTGCTTTGTAGACACTAAAGAATTCTTGTTTTTTAGCTGTCTATGTTTTTTCAGGTTGCTGATAATCTGATTTATATGGGTACAAAGTATAGTGCTAATGCAAACAGTACAAGAGGTTTGACTTGTAGGAAATTACTACCTTTAAAATGCAACAGCATTCATTTTACTGCAGCAGATCAAAAATATGTATTTAGTGGGGAGTTCGGTACACCAATTAATTGTTTAGAAGATGTTCTATTCTGAAAAGAAATAAAATAAATAAATAAACCAATTGCATTCATTTACCAGCACAAACTTATTTACTCAAATCAGCAGCCCCACCCCTGTCAAAACTATGAATTACAATGTCCTTAACCTTTAACTTCAGCCTAGCAAAAAACACTTTAACCCTAATATCACATACAAATTTCAATAAAATATATAATAAACACTCAAATTATCTTCAATGATCCGTATATACAGTGTGTCCAAAATTCCGGTGCTGTCAGTCCAATTCATACAAGCAAAACGGTGAATTCCTCAAGATGTAGGTGAAAGTGAATTCACTGTCCCACTGCTGTAACTTTCACAGAAACAAGAGAAAAAGCAACCTTCCTTAAAGTTGTGAAGATCTACAATCTGTGCCACACTTGAAGACCCTAAAAGTGCTCCACCTCTATGTGAATTTGCCACTCACCTTAGACCAAGACTCAAAAAAACAGGTCAGATTGCGCATAAAAGATATTGCTCTAAGGTATCGTTTGATTTCTTTTCCAGGTTCTTATGACCATATTCAACAGGTACCTCTTCATATACACAGGGCTGGCATTGTTACTCAAAGCAAACAAACAGAAAGCCTATAGCCTGATATTGCTTTAAGTTGTACTTTCTAATAATATAAAATACTATAAATTGCCTGTAATATTATTTTATATGTTTATATGTTTTTATTTTTTATTATTCTGATATACAGTGCCTTGAAAAAGTATTCATACCCCTTGAAATTTTCCACAATTTGTCATGTTTCAACAAAAAACATAAATGTTTTTTATTGGGATTGTATGTGATAGAGCAACACAAACTGGCACATAATTGTAAAGTGGAAGGAAAATGATAAATGGTTTTCAATTTTTTTTTGCAAATAAATATGTGAAAAGTGTGTGTGTGTGTGGGGGGGGGGGTGTAATTGTATTCAGCCCCACTGAGTCAGTACTTTGTAGTACCACCTTTCACTGCAATTACAGCTGTAAGTCTTTTTGGGGATGTCTCTTCCAGCTTGGCACATATAGAGAGTGACATTTTTGCCCATTCTTCTTTGCAAAATAGCTCAAGCTCTATCAGATTGGATGGAGAGCGTCTGTGAACAGCAATTTTCAAGTCTTGCCACAAATTCTCAATTGGATTTAGGTCTTGACTTTGACTGGGCCATTCTAACACATGAATAGGCTTTGATCTTAACCATTCCATTGTACCTCTGGCTGTATGTTTAGGGTCGTTGTCCTGCTGGAAGGCGAACCTCCACCCCAGTCCCAAGTCTTTTGCAGACTCTAAAGCCCCATACACACGGTCGGATTATCCGATGGATTCTGTCCTGTCGGACAATGTTGTCGTAAATTCCGACTGTGTGTAGGCACCATCGGACAGTGTACGTCAAATTGTCCGACGGACAAAGTCCTATCTCCTGCTGGATAGATTTTTCGACAACAAAGTCCGATCACACCAAATCCGATCGTGTGTAGCGTAGTCCGACGGACAAAGTGCTACGCATGCTCAGATCACATTACAAGACCAAATCTATTGGCTACTAGCCTCTACGTAGTCCCGTCATAGGCAACAAACGTCACCACGTTCAGAATGATCGGATTTTCCGACAACTCCTCGGCTAATCCGAGCGTGTGTATGGGGCATAACTCTAATCTTCTTCTAAGATTGCCCTATATTTGGTTTCATCCATCTTCCCATCAACTCTGACCACCCTGTCCCTGCTGAAGAAAAGCATCCCCACAACATGATTCTAGCACCACCATATTTCACGATGGGGATGGTGTGTTCAGGGTGATGTGCAGTGTTCATTTTCTGCCACACATAGCGTTTTACTTTTAGGCCAAAAAGTAAAATTTTGGTCTCATCTGACCAGAGCACCTCCTTCCACATGTTTGCTGTGTCCCCCACATAACTTCTCGCAAACTGCAAGGGACATCTTATGGACTTCTTATGGCTTTCTTTTAACAAGGGCTTTCTTCTTGCCACTCTTCCATAAAGGCCAGATTTGTGGAGTGCACGACTAATAGTTGTCCTGTGGACAGATTCTCCCACCTGAGCTGTGGATCTCTGCAGCTCCCCCCGGGGGTTACCATGGGTCTCCTGGCTGCATTTATATAACCTAATTCTGCTTTAAACTTCTCCACAACTTTATCCCTGACCTGTCTGGCGTGTTCCTTGGCCTTCATGATGTTGTTTTTTCACTAAGGTTCTCTAACAAACCTCTGAGGGCTTCACATAACAGCTGTATTTATAAGGAGATTAAATTACACACAGGTGGACTCTATTTACTGATTAGGTGACTTCTGAAGGCAATTGGTTCCACTAGATTTTAGTTAGGGACATCAGAGTAAAGGGGGCTGAATACAAATCCAAGCCACACTTTTCACATATTTATTTGTAAAAAAAATTGAAACCCATTTATCATTTTTTATTCCCTTCCACTTCACAACTATGTGCCACTTTGTGCTGGTCTATCACATAAAATGCCAATTAAATACATTTACATTTTTGGTTGTAACATGACAAAATGTGGAAAATGTCAAGAGGCATCAATATTTTTTCAAGGCACTCTAATGACTTTTTTCATGGGAAATGATTTGAACAATATTTAAGCTAGAGTTTACTTAAACATTTCTCATCTAGAGAGCAAAGGTACAGGGCAGGGTTTTCCCTTTACACGTGTTATAGGTCATTAGGCATATCATAGTTACGTGCTGCTCTGCGTGCCGCTGTCACCCCTCTGTGGTTACAAAACTGCTGATACTTTTTTGTCTGGTATTTGCTTAGTAATGATCAAACTGAAACATGTCAAGAAGGTTGTTCTCATTACAACATAACATAAGGCAGGAAATGTGTAAAAAACTGTGTTTTACCTTGCTTTTAATTTTTTACTCTGAAACAGCATTTATCAAACTTTTCACAGTTGTGGAAGCCTTTAAAAGTATGCAAATTCTTAAGAAACCCTGGTCTAAAATTTTAAAAACATAAATGTTAAGCTGGACATACATTATACAATTTTATTATTCAATGTCCTTTAGATTTACCTTTAACAATGTAGTGCAAGCGCCTGTTTGAATGCATACAAATTAAAAGTGTTTAGGTCCGACCTCATATTTTTGGTTTTGGTAAATCTAAAGAAAAATTGGACAAGAAAATGATATAATGTATGGCAAGTCTAAGTTATCAATGGGAAACGTGAGCCTTGGACAATGCACGCAACCACTTTGATAAAATGAACTTCACATCAGAAGCCACCTTTCACACACCTTTTGCATCAGAGGTTCTCCTATCACTTCAGACATCCCCACATCACATCAGACCCCGCTCTCGTGCATCAGAGTTCTCCCCTACACATCAGAGCTCCCCCTTCCCCCCCTTCATATCGGAGGTCCCCCTATCACATCAGAGTGCCCCCTTCAAGTTACAGTCACCCCTTCACGTCAGAGCCCCCCCCCCCCCCATACATCAGAGGCTCCCCTAAACATGAAAGCCCCCATCACATCAAAGTCACCTCTATACAGCAGAGGCCCCTATAAATACCAGCACCCTGGTTAATAAACACTATTTCGGAAAAATAACTTAAAGTATAACTAAAGTTAAAAAAAAAAAATAATCTATTTGGATAGAGTGGAGAATAAATAGAGCACCTGTCACTTTTTATTGCTGTCTGTGCCCCCCCATTATGAAGCATCACAGTCTCTATTTGTCCTGTTTACCAGTATCATTAAAAGTGAAAGTAAAAGAAAATCCCAAATTTTGTGTTGTCCCCAGAAAAGTAAAAGGGGGGAAATCTTCCAATGGTGACATTAGTTCAGTTGACCCTGATGACAGCCTGGTATTTCCCGTACTTTGGAGGGATTTCATCTCACTTCCTCTTTAAGCTATGGGACAGGAAATGATGGGAAATCTCCCCAAAAGGTCACAGATTAAAAAAAGGGGTTATAACTCTCCCTTACTCAATCAAAAAAACCTTTTGCCTTTGCTTTTACTATATAACGGTTCTAAAGTCAAATAGTTGTATTTTATATCTTAAAAGAGTAGTATGGGTTCTTTTTTTTTTTAGATTCATACTTACCTATGTGGATGCAGAATCAGACTGATCAGATTGATTTCAGCATGTGCAAAGTGCTCCATGCATGCTGAAATCGATGCAAACTCTTTAAAGTAGAGTTCCACTGACTTTCAATATTAGGACACTTACCTGTCCAGGGTTCCCGCGATGACTGCACCCCAGCCGATTTTCTGATCGGCTCTTGGGTGCTGCTGCAGCCATTCATGGTAAGGGAAACCGGCACCTACTGCACATGTGCAAAGAGAGCTGTGTTTTCTGAATAGCCCGGCGGCAGAGGAAGGAGGAAGGGGGCCGAACTTCCAAGGGACGTCGCTGCAGCACCATCTCCAGAAGTGGGGAAGGGGACTTGTCAAAAACAGGTACCCATTCCCCGCTCCCCCCGAAAGGTGCCAAATGTGGCACCAGAGGGGAGGAGGAAGCAGATAAGGAGATAAGCAGAGCTTCTACGTTTGGGTGGAACTCCACTTTTAACACTCCACATTCAGTGAAAATTCATGTACTGCAAAGTGCTCTGTGCGATAATCAATAAATACATTTATTTACACTAAAAAGCTGTGATATTATGAAACTGATGAGGCTGCGCTGATTGCCACTGATGAGGCAGCACTCTTAAGCTGCACTGATAAGACAGCACTGATATGCTGCACTGATAGGCTGCACTGATGGGCATTGATAGGCTGCACTGGTGGCCCCTGATAAGGCTTCACTAATGGGAACTGATAGGCTGCACTGGTGGCCCCTGATGAGGCTGCACTGATGGCCACTGATGAGACTGCACTCATGGCAACTGATAAGCTGCACTGTTGGGCTGGGCACTGATGAATCTGCACTGATAAGGCAACACTGATATGGGCACTGATGAGGCTGCACTGATGGGAATGTACTGATGGGCACTGATAGGCTGCACTGATGGGACTGTACTGTTGGGCACTGATAGGCTGCACTGATGTGCAATGATGAGGCTGCATTGATGGGCACTGATGAGGCAACACTAATGGAGACTGATAAGGCTGCACTGATGGGCACTGATAAGGCTGCACTGATGGACACTGATGCCCACTAATGAGGTGGCACTCTTAAGCTGCACTGATAAGGCAGCACTGATGAGGCCGCACTGATGTACACTGATAAGCTGCACTGATGGTCACTGATGAGGCCGCACTGATGGCAACTGATGAAGCCGCACTGATGGGCACTGATAGGCTGCACTTATGGGACTGCACTGATGGGCACTGATGAGGCAGCACTGATGCACACTAATGAGGCAGCACTCTTCAGCTGCATTGATAAGGCAGCACTGATATGTGGCACTGAAGGGGTGTAGTTTACAGATGAATGAAGCTCTACCCACGACCAAGCGGATGGTCGTGGGTAGAGCGTTCCATAGCCGTGGTTCTTGGACTGCGAATCTTCGTTTTCCCCTTGTTTTGTACCGGGACTTGGGGATGAGGAGAAGGTTTTGGTTGGTTGATCGGAGGTTGCGATTGGGAGTGTAGTGTTTTATTTTTTCGCATAAGTTTCGAGGAGCGTCTCCTTGTATGCATTTGTGGGTCAGGCAGAGGGTCTTGAATGTGATCCGATCCTTTACGGTTAGCTAATATAGGGTCCTCAGAGATGGGGAGATGGATTCCCAGTTTTTTTTTCCCGTGACTAGTCTTGCTGCCGTGTTTTGGACGACTTGTAGGCGTGCAATCTGGAATTTAGGTAGTCCTATGTAGAGGGAGTTTGCGTAGTCGAGTCGAGAGTTGATGATTGTTTTGGACGATTGTTTTGGACGACTTGTAGGCGTGCAATCTGGAATTTAGGTAGTCCTATGTAGAGGGAGTTTGCGTAGTCGAGTCGAGAGTTGATGATTGTTCCTACTACTACTGCTTTCTCCTCTTCTGGAATAAAGGGGATGAGTCTACGCAGCAGGCATAGAAGATGGTAAGATCCGCTGACTACTGATCCTATTTGTGCATCCATTGACATCTCTGAATTGAAGATGACTCTGAGACTTTTGGCTTTTGTGCTTGGGGGGGTGGTCTGTCCAAGGTTGGTGGGTGGAGTCCATGGGGTCGTAGATTTAGTATTTTGGTTTGCGTTTAGGAGAAGAAGTTCTGTTTTGGATCAATTGAGTTTGAGGGAGCTTGTGGACATCCAGTCATCTATCGATGTGAGGCAATTTTCTAATTCCTGGTATTGGTCTTTTTGTCCGGTGATCCGAAAGTAGAGTTGAGTATCATCTGCATATGAGTGGAAGCATAGGTCTGATTTGCTGATGATTTTGAGGAGTGGACGGATGTAAACGTTGAAGAGCACGGGATGACAGGGTGGGTCTTAAACAGAAAGGGGTGTGGGCTTGACAAGAAGGGGTGGGTCATATTTAAATTAGGGGGTGCATGCATTTAGTCTGACCTAGGGCAGCACAAAACCTAAATACACCACTGCCCATACCTAAATACTTATCTAAGTTCTGTATCAATCCAGTGCTGTGCTCGTCTGCAGGTCTTCTCACCCCTCATAGGCTTGACTAAGAGCAGTGGGAGCCATTGGCTCCTGCTGATGTCAATGAAACCCAGTGAGCAGAGAGAGGGGGTGGGGCACACCCAGCTCGGTTCACTAGCAATTCTGCACATGTGCCACCATAGGAAGTGGCTTCTTATGGCAGCACACAGAGAAATAAAGTCGCCAAGAGTGCAGACGGGGGAACCTCAGAAGAGGGGTTTCTGGGCTGTTCTGTCCAATACCCTTGCACAGAGCCGGTAAGTATAACATCTTTTTTATTTTTGTACAGGTAAAACTTTTTTTTTTAGGTTTTAGAGTGGAGAGGGATTAGAATGCTTGTCCGTTTTTTTTTTTTTTTTTTGCTGTCTGTGTCTCAATTAGGGAGATTCACCCTCTTTATTTGTCCTGTTTACCATAATCATTGAAAGTGAAAGTAAAAGAAAACCCCAAATTTTGGATTGTCCCCAGAAAAGTAATAGAGGGAAAATCTTCCAATGGGGACAGCGGTTCTTGTGACCTGGGGGTCCCCATGGAGTTCCCTTAATTTGCAGTGATTTTCTCTCACTTTCTGTTTGGTTATAGGACAGGATGTGAAGGGAAATCTCAGCAATGGGATGCAGATGGCAAAAATAAATCTAAAAGGGGTTATAACCCTCCCCTACTTTATCCAAAATGAAAAAAAAATAAGTTTTGCCTATAGTTCTACTTTAAACGTACAACCGTTTTAAACTTCATATCTACCAGGATAGATCATTATTCAATAATTCAGATCATGGATATTAACAGGCCAGGTTCTAGTCATATAATATCACATATTATCAAGAGACTGATTAGGTGTGCAAGCCACAACACTTTTTGCCATGAATGGGCAAATGTCTCATCTAGAACAGTAAGATAAAGGTTTGTTCTTCCTTGTATCGCATAGCGTTATATTTATCCTGTTGTACCTCAACGCAACCAATGCTTATGTTAGAAGAAACTCTTTCCTACAGAGATTCCCAAGTGTCAGAAGTGCTTGCTTTTGCAACCATGCTAAACGCCACACAGTCTGATCATTGCATAATTTTTTCTAATGATACTTTAATCGTTTGTATTGCTTGCTATTTTTAGCCTGTATATGGGTACTTTTATGGTGCAAATACAACAATTATGATGTTAGACTGAACCATTAAGGCCCCTTTCACACCGGGGCGGTGAGCCGCGGTGACGGTACAGCAGCGCTATATTTAGCAGCTGCTTTACCGTCGTTTTCACCGCGGTTTTCGGACGCTCGCGGTGCGGTTTTAACCCCCCGAGCGGCCGGAAAAGGGGTTAAACACCCCCCGCAGAGCGCCACCGTAGCGGCGCTTTGCGGCGGTATTGCCGCGGTTTCACCGCGGTGTCCCATTCTATTCAATGGGAAGGAGCGGTATAGAGCGGTGAACACACCGCTCCTATCCCGCTCCAGATGCTGCTAGCAGGACTTTTTTTGTCATCCTGCTAGCGCACCGCTCCAGTGTGAAAGCCCGCCCGCTTTCACACTGGAGTTAAAGGGGCAGGATTTTTTCATGCGGTGAACAGGCGCTATTTTTAGCGCTACACCGCATGAAAAACGCCCCGGTGTGAAAGGGGCCTAAGAGATAATTTTCCAATAATTGCCCTTTGTAATCTTGGAAGACTAATTACAATGTACAATGTTTTGTCAGTGCACTTTGCTATCACAGGGCCACATTTGTCATCTACCACATTTAAAGTATTTTCAACACTGTTGGCCACAGAACTAACTGTGTACTAACTAGGGTTGCCACCTTTTCTTCAAGTCTAACCTGAACACTTTAGCGGCAAACAGTTTTTTTTTTTTTATAGTATAAACTATACATATATTTTGCGGTTAAATAACATTTCTAATCATATAAAGTTAATCTCAGGAGTCCCCCTATACATCTGAATCCACAGGGTTCCCCCTTTACATCTGAATCTGCAGAGTTCCCCCTTTACATCTGAATCTGCAGAGTTACCCCTTTACATCTGAATCTGCAGAGTTCCCCCTTTACATCTGAATCTGCAGAGTTCCCACTTTACATCTGAATATGCAGAGTTCCCCCTTTACATCTGAATCTGCAGAATTCCCCCTTTACATCTGAATCTGCAGTTCCCCCTTTACATCTGAATCTGCAGAGTTCCCACTTTACATCTGAATCTGCAGAGTTCCCCCTTTACATCTGAATCTGCAGAGTTCCCACTTTACATCTGAATCTGCAGAGTTCCCCCTTTACATCTGAATCTGCAGAGTTCCCACTTTACATCTGAATCTGCAGAGTTCCCACTTTACATCTAAATCTGCAGAGTTGCCACTTTACATCTGAATATGCAGAGTTCCCCCTTTGCATCTAAATCTGCAGAGTCCCCCCTTTACATCTGAATCTGCAGAGTTCCCCCTTTACATCTGAATCTGCAGAGTTCCCACTTTACATCTGAATCTGCAGAGTTCCCACTTTACATCTGAATCTGCAGAGTTCCCACTTTACATCTGAATATGCAGAGTTCCCCTTTACATCTGCAGAGTTCCCCTTTACATCTGAATATGCAGAGTTCCCCTTTTACATCTGAATCTGCAGATTTACCCTTTTACATCTGAATCTGCAGAATTCCCCCTTTTACATCTGAATCTGCAAAGTTACCCCTTTACATCTGAATCTGCAGAGTTCCCCCTTTACATCTGAATCCGCAGATTTCCCCCTTTACATCTGAATCCACAGATTTCCCCCTTGACATCTGAACTTGCAGAGTTCCCTTGCACTGTAAGGGGGGACTCTGCAGACTCTGATGTAAGGGAGAACTCAGGGGACTCTGCAGACTCTTATGTAAGGAGAACTCAGGGGACTCTGACATAAGGGATGCTCTGGAAACCATGATTTAAGGGGGAACACTGAGAACTCTGATGTATGGAGAGGACTCTGATGTGAGGAGAACATTGCCGCCTCTGGTATAAAGGGAAACGCTATTGTAAGGGGTGCTCTGAGAACCCTGATTTACCTTAGTATACTCACTCAGAGGCAGGAGAGAGAAGGGGGAGGAAGGAGACTTCAGTCACAGACAGGGATGGATGGTGAGCTCACTTCCCCAATGGCAGTCAGCACCTCTCATCCAGATGTATCTGCGGTTGCTGGGCTTCAAATTCCCCGCCCCCACTTTCCTTTTCTGAGGCACAGCGCTGGGGATTAGAGTGTAGGCAGACACAGAGGGGTAGGGGCGGGAGGAAGAGGAGCAGATTGAGCCCTCTCTCTTCTCCTGTCGGTGTGGGGGGGACTGTTAGTGCTGGCTTTGGGCAGTGTGAAAGAGAATGTAACCAATACTCATAGCTTAGACAACTGCAGCATTTGGCATAGCCTAGTCTGAATAATGTGTCCGGGTTTCAGGCAGTCTGAAACCTGGGCACATGATTTAAAACACTAATGCCGCTTACACACGATCGGAATTCTCGTCGGAAAAAACTCAGACGGTTTTTCCGATGGAATTCCGCTCAAGCTGTGTTGCCTACACACGATCACACCAAATTCCAACGGTCAATAACACAGCGGCATAAAACACGTTCGACAGCACTATAAAAGGGAAGTTTAATGCTTACGAGCATGCGTCGAATTGTTTCCGAGCATGCGTCGGAATTTTGCGTGTCGGAATTGCATACACACGATCGGAAAATCCGATAGAAAGGTTTTCCGTCGGAAAAATTGAGAACAGGTTCTCAATTCAAAGTCCGTCGGAAAAATTCCGACAGAAAAATACCGTTGGGCATACACACGGTCGGAAAACCTGATGAAAAGCTCCCATCGGACTGTTTCCATCGGAAATTCCGACCGCGTGTATGCCGCATAACTGTCCGGATGAATCCCGGACAGGTGGCAACCCTAGTATTAACTATAGCTATACATACAGTAATCCATTGATTTCACTGCTCTCCAACACCTAAATGTTAACGTATATCTAAACCTTCTTGTTGTTTCATGGCTAAACCGATACACCATTGTATGTATAGAGGCAGCGATGGTTGCCTTTTGTTATCTTCTTTATATGGTGATGGAATTAGTAGTTTATAAAAGTAATATGAAATTTAACAATATATTATAACATAAAACAAACATTTTTCTGTCTTTTCAGCTCACGGGAATGACAAGGACACTGCATTTCTGGCAAGATCAACAGGTATTTTCTGTGCATGATGAAGCCATTCTTAGCCTGCAAAATGAAAACAAATGCAGCCACCATAGTTAAGAACAGGAAAGCTGCAAAATATTACATTTTGGGGATATTCTTTAAATTCAACCGTAATCTATGTCTTCTACTTTGAAAACCAGCCCCATGTATCATGAATCCCATAATGTGTAACTTCAACTTTTAGAGAGGAATTTAATAAAGCTACTGTGCCACTTTACTGGCATTAAATCCTCTTGTTAATGTATTACATCAAAGTCACGAAGCATATGTGACAATTTTGGATCTGACAGTGACTTATGCGCCAAATTCAGGTAGTTTTAAAATATGCCACTGTTACATTGTGGTGAAATCCCTGCCCCAAATTCAAAATAAAATACTGACAGTTTGTATCTTACAAAAAGTGGAGCTAAGACCAACTCTCCTTTGACATGCAGAGAGAGACCCTAGCGCAGGCAGATTTTGCTAAAAAAATTTCAATGCATTCTAATGCCCCGTACACACGGTCAGAAATTCCGACGGAAAATGTCCTATTGGACCATGTTGTCGGAAAATCCGTCCGTGTGTGGGCTCCATCGGACTTTTTCCGTCGGAAATTCCGACAGAAAAAATTTGAGATCCTGCTCTCAAATTTTCCGACAACAAAATCCGATTGGACTTTTTCCGATCGTGTGTAGAGAATTTCCGACGGACAAAGTGCCACGCATGCTCAGATCAAATTACGAGACCAAAGCTATTGGCTACTAGCCTCTACGTAGTTCTGTCGTGCGCAACGAACGTCACCACGTTCGGAATGATCGGATTTTCCGACAACATTGTCCGACCGTGTGTATGCAACACCAGTGTCGGACAAAATCCATCAGAAAAAATCAGACGGATTTTGTGGTCGGAATTTCCGACCGTGTGTACGGGGCATAAAAGTGGTGCGGTGTGAGCTGACTGGTACATACATTTGCTGCATTCTTCCCCACTTTTAGTGCATGCAAAACACTTTTGCAAAATCTGTCTGCGCCATTCTTTCCAGGGTTTGTTAATATAAATAAATGGGAAAAAAAAGCCCCAGTAACTAAAACGCAAACATCAAAGCACCAAGAACAGTTTGTAATCCTTCCTCCTCTATCTACAACAAAAGTTTAAACTTATCGCTGCCAGGCCCTGTGCTCCACTCACCACATTTAAACTCAGGTTGCTAGGCCATTATTGCAATTTTTTCCCTTTTTATTTATTTCACTTACAGCTTTCAGAGATTTAAAGACCCCCACAAACCATACATTTTCTAAAAGCATAGGATCAGTAGCATAAAAAGAAGGTGCTGCCGATTGTTTAGGCCCCGTAATATTTGTGCAAATTTTTATTAAAACAATATTTTCGTTAAAATTATTATTAAATAAACACAGCAAAACTTACAAAATTTCTGCTAAATTGCTACTAAGTATAAAAACGAAAACTGTGCTGAGTTAATAAATATCAAATATTTGTACATTTTAGATTGTGCCTTTTTGCGAAGACCCCCAAACCATACATTTTAAGAAAGCACATGACCTGTAGAATATAAAAAGGTGCTATTGATTTTTTGTGCCCTGCAATATTTGCACAAAATGTTTATCTAATCAGTTTTAACTAAAAAATACTTTAAAATCATTATTAGCACACATAAACACAACATGTGCACCCTCCCCTTCCAAAAACGACAAGGGGGTTTCAATACTAAGAACATAAATCACCTTACTTTTAAACTAACTGACCAATTAGTGGGGGGTATGTAGTTAAAGTCCTACCCCGCCACTGGTCAAAATTTGGGGCTTCTGCCACCTATGGTTCCCGAGATAAAGGGCTCCTTGAGCAGACTGTCAGAAGCTACATACAGAGTGGCCAGTTTAAATACAAGCTGGCACACTCTGTTTACAGCAGACAGACTATCAGAAGCACTGAGCTCAATGGACAGCTTGGAGTCTTGGACCAATGGTAAAGCACCATTGAAACAAGCTGTCCAATAAAAATGCTGCAGTGGGGGCTGTCTTCTCACTGCAGTGTCATAGAAGGGGGCATGTGTCTAAAAAACAAATGCTTCCTTCCAGCCCAGCCCTCTTAACTAAAAGGAAAAAGCATGGATTTATGGGTATAAGGATTACCCATAATCCCATGTTTTTCTCACACACTTAAGATGGACAATGATAATCTGCTGCCTGCTGAAAAGGTACTGTTATATTCAAGCTAAATCATATATTTATATGCTATATGTTATAACATAATAATTTATTATTTATCTATTTACTGTGAAATTATTGGTTTGAAGTTATACCTTCAAGCTTCAGTAATTTGTCAGTTAAGCCACCTGCTTGAGTACAGTTTTTTGAAAATATAGTGAATTACCTTAACCACTTTCAGACCGGACCATTTTGCTGGCTTAAGACCAGAGCACTTTTTGCGATATGGCACTGCGTCGCTTTAACTGACAATTGCACGGTCGTGCGACGTGGCTCCCAAACAAAATTTAATTTTTTTTCCCACAAATAGAGCTTTCTTTTGGTGGTATTTGATCACGCCAGCAGTTTTTATTTTTTGCGCTATAAACAAAAAAAAAACGACAATTTTGAAAAAAACACATTATTTTTTACTTTTTGCTATAATAAATATCCCCCAAAAATATATAAAAAAACTTTTTTTTTCCTCAGTTTAGGCCAATACGTATTCTTCTACATATTTTTGGTAAAAAAAAAATGCAATAAGTGATTATTGATTGGTTTGCGCAAAAGTTATAGAGTTTACAATATAGGGGATAGTTTTATGGCATTTTTATTAATATTTTTTTTTTTACTAGTAATGGCAGCGATCAGCGATTTTTATTGTGACTGCAACATTATGGCGAACACATCGGACATTTTTAACACATTTTTGGGCCCATTGTCATTTATACAGCAATCAGTGCTATACAAATGCACTGATTCCTGTGTAAATGACACTGGCATTGAAGGGGTTAACCAGGAGATGGCAGTGTAGGGGTTAAGTGTGTCCTAGGGGCCTGTTGCTAACTGTGGGGGGCGTGGCTGTGTTTTACAGATCACTGATCTCTGCTCCAATCACAGGGAGCAGAGATCAATGTCACTGTTGCTAGGCAGAACACGGAGCGGTGTATACCCGCGGCGATCGAGTCTGCGGGACCCGCGATCAGACTCACGGAGGTCCCGAAAAAAGGGACGTACCTGTACGCACTTATGCCTGTCCATGCAATTCTGCCGACGTACATCGTCGTGCGCCGGTCGGGAAGCGGTTAAAGACAATATATATTAATTATTTGTATATTACTTTCTTATGGTAATTAACCACTTGCCACCCGGGCCAATTCTGACACTTCTCTCCTACATATAAAAATCATAATTTCTTTGCTAGGAAATTATTCAGAACCCCCAAATATTATACAGTAAAACCTTGGATTGCGAGTATAATTCGTTCCAGAAACATGCTTGTAATCCAAAGCACTTTACTCAAATGATTCATTCCACAACCATTTATTTATAGGTCCTTCAGTTTATAGTCCATATAAAAAGATTATAGCAATGTGACCAGGTTGTGTAACCATACAATGTCCATCCACAAGGGGATTAGAAGCAAAATCCAGCAGGAGCTACAGAGTATAAAAGGGAACAGAGGTGCCTCTAAGTGTAGCAATATTTTGCTAAATGTTGTACCTTCATTAAATTTAACCATATTGCTACACTTATGCCGCGTACACACGGAATTTCGCTCAAACTGTCTTGCCTACACACGGTCACACCAAATTCCGACGGTCTGTAACACAGCGGCATAAAACACGTTCGACAGCACTATTAAAGGTAAGTTTAATGCTTCCGAGCATGCCTCAAATTGTTTCCGAGCATGCGTCAGAATTTTGCGTGTCGGAATTGCATACACACGATCGGAAAATCGGATAGAAAGGTTTTCCCTCGGAAAAATTGAGAACAGGTTCTCAATTCAAAGTCCGTCGGAAATTCCAACAGAAAAAGACCGATGGGCATACACACGGTCGGAAAATCCAATGAAAAGCTCCCATCGGACTGTTTCCATCGGAAATTCCGACCGTGTGTACCCCGCATTAGAGGTGCCTCTCTTCTTTTATACTCTGTAGCTCCTGCTGGATTTTGCTTCTAATTCCCTTGTTGAGGCTTCCATTTATTAAAAAAATGTTTTCTTGTCTTGCAAAATGCTCTCAAATCAAGTTACGCTCAAACCAAGGTTTTACTGTATAGATTTTTTTAGCAGACACCCTAGGGAATAAAAGGGTGGTTGTTGCAACTTTTTATGTTACACAGTATTTGCAGAGCAATTTTTCAAATGCTTTTTTCATGAATATTAAAAAAAAAAAAAAAACACTTAAATTATCCAGATTTTTTTGTATAATGTGAAAGATGATGTTACACCAAGTAAATAGATGCCTAACATGTCACGCTTTAAAATTGCGCACACTCATGGAATGGTGCCAAACTTTGGTACTTAAAAATCTCCATAGGTGAAGTTATACATTTTTTACAGGTTACATGTTTAGAGTTACAGAGGAGGTCTAGTGCTAGAATTATTACTCTCGCTTTAACGATCGTGGTATATGTAAACTGTGTATAGCTGGCTTTAATACTAGCCAGTGCCTCACCAGCCACTGACCCCACCACACGTCCCTGATTCTGTGTCATATTTTCTGGCACTGCAAACCTTGGGAAAACCTTGGTTTTGGGAAAAGAAAAAGTACACAACCTCACAAGGCAAGTCATCGATTCCGAACACCTATAATTCCCTGAACTGTACCTGCTACACGCTGATAAAGAGCAACCCCCTTTACCAGCTAAACAATTAGTCATCTCATTGATGCAGCACGCAGCTTGAACCCTCGATTATGGTGGACACCTACAGTGCCTTAGATGAATGACTGGATATATCAGGTGGATTACTTTTCTGAGATGGAATCCATTATGCATTACAATTTTGACAGATTGCAATAATTTAACTGCACATGGAATACATGGAAGGAATTTCCTAGATCAGAATAATACAAGGTAATCAAAAACTAATATGATAAGATTTTGTCACCTGTATACTACACTCAAAGCCAACATCTACCCACTCACAAATCTTGCGATTTTTCCCTCCTGTATTTCTTTTCTTTTCTAATGCACTCCACCCTTCTGCTATTCTTTCCTTCCTTCCACCCCCTACTCCATAGGGCTGTCTCTCCTGGCTCAGCTCAACTTAGCCAATATAGCAAGGCGAACTGAACCCTGGGCAAAAACATGGACCCGAAGATTCAGAGTTATTTAGTTAGATATACCCTTTTCTTTCTCTTCCCCTGCTTCCTATCCATAACTTGATTATATTCTATCAAGTTTCTCTCCCCTCCCTCCTCTACTCCCTTTTTTCTCGTTCATCCATACAACACTCTACGCTATTACTGCGCAGACTTGAATATCCTCGATTTCTCCCGCCCCCCCCCCCGCGCTTTTTATTGGTGGGGGGCTTTCACTAGCAAAATGTTGCTCAAGTGTAACAAAATGGTAATTGATAGGTGTAAGTTTTATGTTTAACTGTTTATTTTTCTACAGTCCAAACATAACATGACAATTCGATCTGTCTAATATTACATTTTTGAATATCCTGATGTACGACTTGCTTACATATACAGTCCATGTTACATTATTTTGTGACATGTGGAGATTTGTTTATATTATTTTTCAAAACTGAATAAAAAAAAGTTAAAAAAAACATAATTTACAAAATTCTTGCTCAATTCCTACCTGCTTTGTTCACATGGGGTATACTAATGTGTACAGTCATGCAAGGGTCATGTTTACCCACACATGAATGCACAGGTGTCGCACTCTGAGGGGATATTATGTCCATCTTCTGTTTTTGAGTGGTAGAGATACAAAGGGGGGCATTTTTCAAAACAAAATCTGGTTCAGTTAAGTTTTAAAAACGAAAGATAGAAGCTGACTGGATGCCGTGCACAGCTGCTCCAGTTTTGATAAATTCCCCCGAAGTGTTATATGTTTACATGCAGTATTGCGTTTGAAAGCAGTATTAAATCAAAAATTAAAAATGTAAAATGTTGAAGTTTACCAATCATTAGATGTTACATTGTACATAGTTACATAGTAGGTGAGGTTGAAAAAAGACACAAATCCATCAAGTCCAACCTGTGTGTGTGATTATATGTCAGTATTACATTGTATGTCCATGTAAGTTGTGGTCATTCAGGTGCTTATCTAATAGTTTTTTAAAACTATCAATGCTCCCCACTGAAACCACCCCCACGTGGAAGGGAATTCCAGCAGTTTAAGGTTAAACCTTTTTTCTTCTCATTTTAATGAGTGGCCACGTGTCTTATTAAACTCCCTTCTGCGAAAAAGTTTTATGCTTATTGTGGGGTCACCAGTATGGTATTTGTAAATTGAAAACATATCCCCTCTCAAGCGTCTCTTCTCCAGAGAGAATAAGCTCAGTGCTCGCAACCTTTTCTCATAACTAATATCCTCCAGTCCCCTTATTAGCTTTGTTGCCCTTCTCTGTACTCGCTCCATTTCCAGTACATCCTTCCTGAGGACTGGTGCCCAGAACTGGACAGCATACTCCAGGTGAGGCCGGACCAGAGTCTTGTAGAGTGGGAGAATTATCGCTTTATCTCTTGAGTTAATCCCCTTTTTAATGCATGACAATATTCTGTTTGCTTTGTTAGCAGCAGCTTGGCATTGCATGCCATTGCTGAGCCTATCATCTACTAGGACCCCCAGGTCCTTTTCCATCCTTGATTCCCCCAGAGGTTCTATCAGGTGAGTACTTACCGAGGCCGAAATGCCGAGAGTGGTTCACCCTTGCAACTGAGCGCAGTCCGCCCCTGGAGGTGAGACAGGGGGTGAATGGCACAAAGAGGCACAGGCTACCCAACCAGAGGATCAGGACTGAAGAGGGAGCCGGGTGCTGGGGTCAGGAAGGCACTGGGAAGTTCCAGAACACAGGTGCAGGTACAGGACTGAAGACAGGTAGGTCCGGGTCACAGGCAGAGGTTCAGGGCAGGAGACAGCAAGCAAATCCGGGTCACAGGCAGAGGTTCAGGGGCAAGAGGCAAGCAAGCGGGTAAGTCCAGTATACAGTCCAAAGGTCAAGGGCAAGAGAAGGCAGCAAGGTCAAAAGGCAAATCCGGGTCAATCAGGTAATCAGGCAATCAGGAGACAGGAAGCAGGAACAGAGCTTTGGCAGGAAGCTGAAGACAAGCCAGCGCTGGACTGATACCATGCACTTCCTTAAATAGGCAGTGTGAGTGGTCATGTGACGCTGTCACGCACTGGGACGCTCAGGCGTGCGCTAGTGCGCATGCGCGTGCGTCGGAGCGCCGAGCCGCGCATGCGCATGCGTCGGAGTGCCGTTCTGCCGCGCAAGCGCACAGGCACTCGGCGCACAGCGCTAAACTGAAGGTTTTCCTGACAGGTTCTCCCACAGTGTGTAGATTGAATTCATATTTTTGCCACCCAAATGCATTATTTTACATTTTTTCCACATTGAACCTCATTTACCATGTAGTTGCCCACCCCATTAATATGTTCAGATCTTCTTGCAAGGTTTCCACATCCTGCAGGGAAGTTATTGCCCTGCTCAGCTTAGTATCATCTGCAAATACAGAGATTGAACTGTTTACCCCATCCTCCAGGTCGTTTATGAACAAATTAAATAGGATTGGTCCCAGCACAGAACCGTGGGGGATCCCACTTTCCACCCCTGACCATTCCGATACTCCCCATTTATCACTACCCTCTGAACTCGCCTCTGTAACCAGTTTTCAATCCATGTACTTACCCTATGGTCCATGCCAACAGACCTAACTTTGTACAGTAAACGTTTATGGGGAACTGTGTCAAATGCTTTTGCAAAATCGAGATACACCACGTCTATGGGCCTTCCTTTGTCTAGCTGGCAACTCACCTCCTCATAGAAGGATAATAGATTGGTTTGGCAAGAACGATTCTTCAGGAATCCATGCTGATTACTGCTAATGATACCGTTTTCATTACTAAAATCTTGTATATAGTCCCTTATCATCTACTCCAAGAGCTTGCATACTGTTGATGTTAGGCTAACTGGTCTGTAATTCCCAGGGAGGTATTTTGGCCCTTTTTTAAATATTGGTGCTACATTGGCTTTTCTCCAATCAGCTGGTACCATTCCAGTCAGTAGACTGTCAGTAAAAATTAGGAACAATGGTCTGGCAATTACTTTACTGAGTTCTCTAAGGACCCACGGGTGCAAGGCAAGATGTAGTAGCTGTCTTATTTTTTTAGGCCTTTTTGCCTCTGTTTTACCTGGTGATCTGGCCAGTAACACACCTCCTGTATTAGAGTGTCTCCACGCTGGATAACAGGAAGGCACAGCAGACAGAAGCATTGTCAGTCTGGGGGAAGGGGGGTGTTATATGGACTAGCAGATTTAGATACACTAACAAATAGAAGTTAAACACCAACTCACACTTAATAAGCAATTACAGAAAAGTTGTTTTCCTTTCGGGATAAGGCCTTGTTTACACCTGAGCAACGCTGTCACAAGCGCCACTCAGTGTGAACTGGGCTTTACTGGCCAGATCACCAAATGAAAATAGAAGACAGAAAGCCTTAAAAAAGAACACTAATACAGGCGTCACATCTAACAATTGGTAAGCTGCAATATAATAAATGTTTGTTTTAGGGTTAAATACTGCTTTAACTCCTATAGCCTAGTCTCAAAAATGACCTTTTGTAGAAATAAATATGAATCATCTTTAAACTTCATGTAATTTTTATGAAGATTAATGTTTATTTTTTTTTATTTTTTTTTTACAGAGTCTGTTAGCGCTGCAGAAACTAATGATCTGCAATCCAGCAGTTTGATTGAGTAAGCAATATGAGTTCAGCACAGCATTACGTCAACCTAGAATCTTGTCAAATGTATGTCTCCAGGTTGACCTTTGATGCTAGATTGTAACAAAATGTTATGTGGAGCTGGATAGTCTGGACTTCTGGCAGTCTGCCATGTGTGGTGCGAAGGTAATACATAATCTTAATTCCTTTATCAGATGGTACTGTAAATATTGAAACATCCGGCTCATTTTATTGTCCAATATCACAGATAAGTTAGCCACAGATATCTCCATGCTACAGAGATATGAAAAATGGACCCTCATTTGTGGTCCAGGTGTAACAGGGGCAGGAAGTTAGAGAAAATATTTCTAGTCGGGTAATTGACAGAAATGTGAACTCTTTCACACATTATCCATATCTAATAATAACAAATAACTGGAGTTAGAATAATCAATTGCAAAGAATTTATGTACGGTATGTCTGAAAATCTTTGCAACTGATAACACAGACTCTCAATGAAAGTGAACACTCATGGGGTTTGATTTACTAAAGGAGTAAAGACTATTCACTCAAAATGGTAAATACTAAGAAGCTGTGTTTACTCCAATTATATGCTAGTAACAATCCTGTTTTTTTAATTTCCCTAATACATAATTGGATATTTAAAGTGGTTGTAAAGGATGAAGGTTTTTTTACCTTTATGCATTCTATGCATGAAGGTAAAAAACCTTCTGTGTGCTGCTCTCCCCATAGCCCCCTAATACTCACCTGAGCCCCCTCTCGATCCAGCAATGAGGCCTGGCTGTCCCAAGACTCCCTCTCCTCATTGGCTGAGACAGCAGTGGGCTCCATTGGCGCCCACTGCTGTCAATCACAGGCAGTGAGCCAATGAGGGGAGAATGGGGGCGGGGCAGAGGTTCAGCTTTTGCTATTGGGGCATTTGTCAAAGGGGAGGAGCCCGGAGAGCCCCAAGAAGAGAAGGATCGGAGCTGCTCTGTGCAAAACCACTGCACAGAGCAGGTAAGTATAACATATTTGTTATTTTTTTTAAACAAAATCTGAAACATTAATGTTATTTTAAAGTGAACAAAGCTTCACCTTATTTATTAATATTAGTAACCCCACTCTGCACTTAAGTGCTGGTTATGGAACCGTTCTATTAGGAGCGCCCCAAATCGCACACATCGCTCTGACTTAGAAAAAGTTCCCTGTACTACTTTGGGGCGACTTCAGAGCGGCTTGCATTGACTTCTATACAGAAGTCATTTTGCAAGACGTGCTGAAGTTGTGCTGTTTGGGACGGCTTCAGAGTCGGAAGAGAGTTGGGCGACTTTAAAGCCGCCCTATGTGAACCGACACTAATGATAACTGCAATCCAAACAAAAGTAAAAAACAAAAAAAACAATAAACAGTGGACTAAAAAAAAAATGAATAAAATAATAAATGGTGATAAAAATCCAAAAAACATAAAATTAAAAATAAAAAAGAAAACAAAAAAGCACCAGCTGTGTAAAAATACCCTTAGATAACCATATACATAAGGTTAATTCTTATTATATACAGCGCTACACCACAATTAAAATGTGTTCATAAATAACTAAAAAAAAGGGCAGATTGGGATTGTAAGGGTATCATATAGAAAAATTCTAAAAATGATTAACTTTATTCACAAAGTTTAAAATTGTTTCCATACATACAAAAAATAGACAACAACCAAATACATCAATGGTTATCTGCATCATATATGTGTTCCATCAATCAAGATGTCTTTAGATGGCAACTTTAAAAACCTCAACGTGTTTTAACTCATAAAGCGTCTTCATCAGGAGGAAATCAATGTATTGGTAGAACTAGATGGACGTGTGTATTTTTTCAACCAGACTAACTTTTTAACTATTACATAACCCAATGATGCATTGATATAAGAAAATAGAGGGATGCAAGTCTGAAAGAGAGGCCCCAGAAATAGGATCGGATGCAAAGGAGATTGACCCAACCACCTCCTCAAAACATATGAAGGGAGGTAACTTGGTACAGATAAATAACAGAATCCAAGGCTCGTAGGATCACCTTAATAATAGCAAACAGACCCCCAGCAAGGACTGCAATATATCAATGCATCACTGGGTTGTGTAATACATTGCTTTCCTCCTAACGACACTTTATGAGTTGAAACACGTTGAGGTTTTTCAAGTTGCCATCTGAAGACATCTTAATTGATGGAACACATATATGATGCAGATAACCGTTGATGTATTTGGTTTTTGCCTATTTTTTATGTATGGTAATATTTTTAAACTTTGTGAATAAAGTCAGTAATTTTTAGAATGTTTCTTATTGACATAAAGTCCTTTTTTTTTTTTTTTTTTGTAATTTACACTGCAATAGGGATGAGGTACCATATGTAATTCTGGTTGGGATTCAGCATCAAGTTTACAATGTGTTCATAAATAAATAAATAAACATCCAAAAAGTGTTAATAAATGTGAAATGTCTCTATCTCACTTATTTGAAAGCTGCAAAGTAATATGTAACTGAAACACAGTGTCCATTTGATTAAGTGCACAGTCCACTTTTTTTGTTAACTCAATGTGCTTATGTGCAACTTATGTGCAGACTTCAAACACTACTGTGAACAAATTCCAATCTGGTGTCGCCCATACACTCACCAGCTCCAAAGCCCAAGATGAAATCAGTTGGGCTCAAACAGCACAGCAATACACTGAAAATGGATGGATGTATCTCAGCGCTTCCACATTGCTTCTTGATGTTTCCCGATGCTCAAAGAACAATAAGTATGCACAGATTTTTCCCCAAAAGTAAATAATGTGATACTGTAAAAAAAAAAAACTCTAAAGATTTATTTAAAAAAATGTATGATTTATTAAAAAAATGCACTCACATGAGAATAAAAAAAGTACAGCCAAAACCATTGGCGGTGGTGCTGCATCTTTCTCTCTTTCTGGCAAGCTGTCAGCAATACACAGTGCTGGGACAAGGCCATTTGGTGCCCAGGGCGAAGATGGCAAACTGCGCCCCCCCCCCCGACCACATGGCTGCAAATTAAAGGGGATGTACCTGTATGCCCATCTGCCTGTCCGTGCCATTTTGTCGACGTATAAGTGCATGCGGCGGTCTTTAAGTGGTTAATGTATTGCCATTGGTCACAGATGCATTAACACTAACACTGGTGCTACCAATGCAGCACAAAGGGATTAATTAACTGCCACTGGTCACTAATGCATCAGTCACCAATGTGGCAACACATTAACCCCCCTCTGTATATTACAGTAATTAAAGACCATTGTAATTAACCTCCCCTCAACCACCTCCGGCTAGCAACATGGGCGTTTTTAACCACTTCTTGGGGGTTAAAAGTTCCCTGCTAGCGGCCAAAAATTACCGCTTAAATAGTGGTAAAGCGCCGCTAAAACTGGCGGCGCTTTACCACTAATGGACCCGCCACCCCAGTGTGAAAGAAGCCTTATAAAAAATGTCCGTGTGGGGACACCTTGCCGACCCCTGTCCATGCTGCATTACATATACTCCCACCTGTCATACAGCCAGGGCCGTCTTTAATATTGATTGGACCCTGGGCAAAGATTTTTATTCACCCCCCCCCACCCCAGCTAGACTCAAAATGAGTTTACTGCAGCAGATCAGGCAGTGATTGTGATTGGCTGCCAGAGATTACAACACATCATTACAGCTCACAGATTAGTTGCTAGAGGTTACAGAACATAATTAGTGTTCACTAATTGGATTCTAGAGGTTACTGCATATCATTATTGCTCACTGATTAGTTGCTAGAGGTTACTACACATCATAACCTCTCAGTGCAAATTGCAGGTGTGGCCAAACTGCACTAGCATTGAGGGGTGCACTATGTGCAGAGTGCAGGGGTGAGGTGGGTGTAGGACTGAGGTGGGTGCAGAGTGCATAACTGAGGTGGGTGCAGAGTGGGGTGGGTGCAGAGTGAGTTGAGTGCAGAGTGGGGTGGGTGCAGAGTGCAGGTGTGGGTGCAGAGTGCAGAGTGCAGGACTGAGGTGAGTGAGGGGGTGGGTGAGGTGGGTGCAGAGTGGGGTGGGTGCAGAGTGAGTTGAGTGCAGAGTGGGGTGGGTGCAGAGTGGGGTGGGTGCAGAGTGCAGGACTGAGGTGGGTGCAGAGTGCAGGACTGAGGTGAGTGCAGAGGGAGGTGGGTGCAGAGTGGGGTGGGTGCAGAGGGAGGTGGGCGCAGAGGGAGGTGGGCGCAGAGGGAGGTGGGCGCAGAGTGGGGTGGGTGCAGAGTGGGTGGGTGCAGAGTGAGGTGAGTGCAGAGGGAGGTGGGTGCAGAGGGAGGTGGGTGCAGAGTGGGGTGGGTGCAGAGTGAGTTGAGTGCAGAGTGTGGTGGGTGCAGAGTGGGGTGGGTGCAGAGTGCAGGACTGAGGTGGGTGCAGAGTGCAGGACTGAGGTGAGTGCAGGACTGAGGTGAGTGCAGAGGGAGGTGGGTGCAGAGGGGGGTGGGTGCAGAGTGGGGTGGGTGCAGAGGGAGGTGGGCGCAGAGGGAGGTGGGCGCAGAGTGGGGTGGGTGCAGAGTGGGGTGGGTGCAGAGTGAGGTGAGTGCAGAGGGAGGTGGGTGCAGAGGAAGGTGAGTGCAGAGTGAGGTGGGTGCAGAGTGGGGTGGGTGCAGTGTGGGGTGGGTGCAGAGTGAAGTGAGTGCAGAGGGAGGTGGGTGCAGAGGGAGGTGGGTGCAGAGTGGGGTGGGTGCAGAGTGGGGTGGGTGCAAAGGGAGGTGGGTGCAGAGTGGGTGGGTATGATGACATGATGACAGCCAGACAGTACCTTCCATACCATGATGCCAGTCTCCTGCTTCGATCTGTCCAATTCCAGCGGCTCCCGCAGCAGCCTGCGCCTTCTGCACGTCCTCTGTGACAGCTCTGTGCTCCAGCTCCGGGCCTCACATCAGAGCGCGGAGAGGAACTTGGAGCAGTTCATGCTCTGGAAGCATGGGGTACGCTGCGCCCGCTTGCCTCCTGGGGAGGAGGGGTCAGGGGCGGGGTCAAGTAAGAGGCGGTGCCACGGTGGAGCTCTTGCTTGACATGGCTCTGTGGAGGACAGTGCGGGAGTAAAATAGCCAGTGGCCGGGCGCCCTAGGTAGCACCAGCCCTGGCTGCGCCCCCCCCCCTCCTATAGCAAATGGTAGTGCCCAGGGCACGTGTCCCTTCCGCCCCTGCCTTGTACCGGCCCTGGCAGTATGGATGTGAGTTGCGGCCACTCTCTCCTGCCCGACACCTGCCATACACACACCGACACCTGCCGTACACACAGCTTAATCCATACTAGCCTGTCCACATGAGGCAACTAATCCCCTTACATTGAGGGGCTAATATAGATCGAGTGTGTATGGCAGGTGTTAAGAGTGAGAGAGAGGCCGCAACTCCACATGGTCAACTTATTATCATTTGTTTTGCAAAATTAACAATCTCTGCTCTTTAACTAAATCAACCCCATTGTTTATTGCTTTTTAACCCAAATCTATATTCATGTTATTCTTAGGAAGGCCATACATGGTTCAAATCTTGATTCAAATTGTGTATGGGCAGGCTGATTTATTGATCAACTTGGGTACAACCAGCATTCTGGGGTTTACCTGTGATTGTCGCTAGCAACTGTTATAGCCGTTAGCATTAATCAATGTCTTTTCCCGGTGGGGACAGCTTGGGTATTCAGGCAGCTGTGGGTGCCACGGCTACTTGAATACAACAGTCAACCAAGGAGATACCTCCACCCATGCTGCTTAGCATGAATGGGGGAAACATGTACATCTTGTCTTAGCCATTGAGGCCAGAACACTGCATCCAGGAAGAAGAAAATATTGCATGCTCCCCAGTACCCAGACATACCAGGCACTTCTAAAGGTAGTGGTGTAGACTTTTCTTTTATAGTCAGTCCTGCAAAATGGTTACTTATATGTTTGCCTGTTCATTGTTGTTTAGCACCTGGTGAAGGAGGAGTGCCAAAAACATTGTCCATTCTGTCTGTGAACTTCAGTCAACAAATTCTGGCATTACCCCCTGCTAGAAATTGAAAGTAAGCATCACTATTCATTTTGCAAAGCCTTTTGCCTTGCTTGAATAATTAAAGCTTAACTATAACCATTCTGATTATTTTGGAGAGAGTGGGCAAGAGTTAAGACTTCTGTAAGATTTGTATGGCTTTTAGTGACCCCATTGGGGAAATCTCTTCTCACTTTCTATCCTTGTGAGACCAAGACAAGAAATGGAGTTGTCAGTGGAGCACAAAGTAACAGAGATAAAGTATGTATGTAAATGCAGCGCTTGGACCCCAAATATTCCCTTTACAAGAGAGAATTTTTACTCAAATGAGTTTGGGTTTATAGAAAAAATGGTTCTGGCGTGATGCCAACCTCTAGTACCATAAATATGTATAAATATACAGTGCTGAACCTTGTAAAAGACACATAAAATATATAGACTTTTTCAATAAAAATTGTGCGTATAAGAAAAAATATACAACTGTGATTATAATCGGTGAAGATAAAATCAAAATACTAATAAAAATATTATTATACGGTGACAAGATATCGTGGAAAAAATGAATGAAAATTCGTAAAACTCAATATCTGTTAAAATCGTGGGTGCTCGGTGAAAATGGAACTATACATAAAAGTGTATAGGGGTGAAGTCCATAGCATTAATGACACTTGTGGCAATAAGTGACTTCGTTCGGTGCAATAGTGACGGCTTGTCTGATGGCTCTCGGGCCTAATGGAGTAAGGCTTACCGGATAGATTGGACTTGAAAAGGCTTATGCCTCACAAGTCGCAAAAGCTTAAAACGTTTAGAGACTGGCAGCTCTCAGCTCCTCATGATGGCTCCAGAACTCATCGATTATGTAAATTCCACATCAAGCTTTACAGAAGCTGTCTAAAGAAATAAAAGGAGCTGTCTGTCGCAGGCAACTCAATATCAGACGCTCTTGGCAAATCCGACCTAGTAATAGAATGAAAGATCCTGCGTCTCAACCATGGGAGCCAAACTCCTCTATGTGGGAGAACTGAAAGGATCACAAAGTAACAGAGATAAAAACTTGGTTGAAACTCTAATGTACACACGGTCGGAAAATCCGACCACAAAATCAATCTGATTTTTTCCGACTGATTTTGTCCGACACTGGTGTTGCATACACACGGTCGGACAAAGTTTTCGGAAAATCCGATCATTCTGAACGTGGTGACGTTTGTTGCCTACGACGGGACTACGTAGAGGCTAGTAGCCAATAGCTTTGGTCTTGTAATGTGATCTGAGCATGCGTGGCACTTTGTCCGTCGGAATTCGCTACACAGGATCGGAAAAAGTCCGATAGGACTTTGTTGTCGGAAAATTTGAGAGCAGGAGATAAAACTTTGTCCGTCGGAAAATCCGACGGAAAAAGTCCGATGGAACCTACACATGGTCGCAATTTCCAACAACATTGTCCGATAGGACATTTTCCATCGGAAAATCCGACCGTGTGTACGGGGCATTAGGCTGGTTTCACACCGGAGCGGTGCCGGCGGCGGCGGTAAAGCAGCGCTATATTTAGCGCTGCTTTACCGCCGTTTTACCCGCGGTATGCGGCCGAAAAAGGGTTAAAACCCCCGGCAAAGCGGCGCTTTGCCAGCAGTTTCCCCGCGGTGTCCCATTGATTTCAATGGGTAGGAGCGGTGAAAACACCGCTCCTTCACCGCTCCAAAGATGCTGCTAGCAGGACATTTTTTACCGTCCTGCTAGCGCCCCGAGGGCTTTCACACTGGAGACACAGCAGCAGCTGTTTCAGGTCGGTTTGCAGGCGCTATTTTTAGCGCAATAGCGCCTGCAAACCGCCCCAGTGTGAAAGCAGCCTTACTCTCTCTGTTAAAAATGGATTTTTGATTTTGTCTGTATGACCATTGGAGATACTTACTGTCAATTTCTGTCCTAAGAGAAGACGAGGGGAATCTCCCTAGTAGGGACACAGATGGCACTAAAAACTTAACAGAGGCCCAAACCCTTATATGTTCTATTCAAGACAGGGAAACGTGTCCTGGCTAGTGTTGAACTTTAACAAATGAAGGACATGTTCTTGACCTCTACACATAGCATCAGAACAATGTAAATTTTTGTTGTTCAGGATCACAAACCACATGTTGCATGTGATTATTTATTATTGTAAAGATCTGTCAAATATTTAATTGTATATGACGACTAAAATTACTTTATTGAGTCCATCATGCTTCTCTATAAAAAATGACAGATATCAGAACCTTTCCTGTTCTATCCAAAACAAAAGAAATGTTTTTGGCTGGAGCTGTGCTATGCACATAATAAATGATTTTTCTGGCCACTGAAATAAATTTACATCAAACGTTTTTCTGCCAAAACACTGCTGCCTGGAGGAACAGTGCTTAGGAGAGCTGCCTGGAAGAATGGGACTTAAGTACAAATGCCCTGTGTGCACGAGGCAGTGGCGGAACTACCATGGTCGCAAGCGTCACACTTGCAACCAGGCCCTGGAGTTCTGCCACTGTGGGGGGAGGGGGGGACCTGGAATGTGGCTCCAGAGTTGCTAGCTGTAGTTATGAGCAGAGAGTACACTCTCTCTCTCATGCTTCCCAGACCCAGCACTGACAGCCCCCTCCTCCCCGCATAGATGGGAGAGAAGATAAAGCATGATGTGATCCTCCTCCTCCCGCCCCTCTCCTCCTGTGTGTGCCCACGGCCCTGCCCACATTCTTGAAAGCCCAACAGCCTGCAACTAGATAGTGGAGGAAATGTGCAGCCTGCCCAAGACTCAATCTACAGTATTGTGAGTGAAGTTCCCCCCTCCCTTCACACCCCTGCACACTAATGTAAGGGAGAGCTCTGTGAAATGTAATGTAAAGGGGGACTCTGATGTAAGTGGTGAGCAGGGACTCCCTTACATCAGGATTCCCAAAGCATCTCTTACATTAGAGTTCCCCTTTACATTAGAGTCCACAGAGCTTCCCCTTAGGGCCCTTCCACTCCGCCAAGTGAATCCACCTGCTCAGAGGGGGATCTGTCTGCTGATCCCTGCTGAGCAGGTGGATGACAAGTCTGTGTCCACTCTGCAGAGAGGACACAGACACAGACACAGCGCACTGTTCTCTATGGGACGGTTGAATGTAAACAGACCACCTAACCGTTTACATCTGACTATCATTCGATGCACCAGGTGGATGGAGAACGGATCCCCATCCATATGTTTTCAGCAGATTGGTCTGGATGCCGGCAATGGGTGGTCCAATTGGTTTGCCCATTTGAAAAGGCCCCTACAGTGCAAGTGGAAATTCTGCAGACTCTGAAGTAACAGGTAACATATAACCAAATAGGGTGGCGCTCAATAGTGAGAAAACATACGTGAATTACTTGAAATACAAATTGTGGATATAGGTGAATAAACAACCAATATAGTTAAAGTGCTGAAAAATACATATAAACAGCATTCAAAAATGGTTCAAAATTCATATGTAAGCACCATGAGGCTTTCCATATGTGAAAAATAATAAAACGTGAACATAAAAGTCTCTCTTGTTTGTTCAAAGAAGATAAACTGTGATCCTGAAAATATAATCAAAGTGATAAGGTTGGCAAGCTTACCAGAAATGGTGGATACACGTACTATACAGAATGTGGGTCAAACAGGCATATGTGAGGATATATCTCAGCAGGATCCACCACGAGGAAAACAATGTTCTAGACAATAGGCCCCATGCGATATTGCACAAGAGGTTCCAGTATCCAGACACCAACTCCAAAGTGTGTGGTGGACCGCATCAGATATTGCAGCAATCCGTGACGGTGTACATAAAAAACAAATAACCGCACATAGTGGGATACTGTTTGGTATGTTTAATGAATATAAAGGGGGTTTACACTTACAAAAGTTCCAATACACTTACAAAAGTTCCAATGAAAACAAGCTTGTATCTTAAAGTTGTATAGGCAATATGCAATATATAAGAAAATTGCAATTGGCCCAGGCCTCATGGCAGGCTCAAAGATTAGTAATCAATAAATAACCAGACAAAGTTGAAAATTGAATAAGAATTAAGATAAAAAAATGAAAAATATATGGTCTTAAAATTACGACCCCACTCTATAAGGAAATGGTTACGCCATCTGGTGGTCATATCAAAATTTGAATATAACTTCCAAATAAGGATATAACCAAATCAGACCTAATAATCAACATAATGGACAACAAAAATGTAGGTACACCAATGACATCAATGGTAAAAAATCCAAAACGATATAAATGAAAGATTAACATAATAGCCCAATAAAATTACACCAAAAACCATGACAATATAAACACAATTTGAATATTTGAAAATTTGAATATAACTTCCAAATAAGGATATAACCAAATCAGACCTAATAATCAACATAATGGACAACAAAAATGTAGGTACACCAATGACATCAATGGTAAAAAATCCAAAACGATATAAATGAAAGATTAACATAATAGCCCAATAAAATTACACCAAAAACCATGGCAATATAAACACACCATACATAGTGTAACTGGATAAATATGGAGTGGGCATGTCAAGCCTTAATAAATTAATTGATGTCCCACTCCACATTAATACCATGTGTAAAATATGATTTGAGCTCATATATCCAGTAGCTCTCCAATTGCGACACACCCCGCTTGGCTGAACCCCCATGCCAGGTTGGAACATAACGATCTATTGCCAAAAACTGGGTACCCACTGGATCTCTATGATGGAACCTATCATAATGTTTGACAATGCTATGTTTCTTCTTGCCACTCTTTATGTTCCAAATATGTTCACCAACCCTAGTGGCAAAACTACATATGGTCCTGCCCACATAGTGCTTGCCACAAGGGCAAGTTATCAAATAAACTACATTGGTTGTAGCACATGTGACAAACTGCTTAATTGGATAGGAGCGACGGGTGGCATTTAATCTAAAGGATTCAGTTTTCTTTTTCCCATGAGTATTATGGAGACATACATTACACTTTTTGCAAGGAAAATATCCTGTCAAATTATAGAAAAACTTGGGTCTCAAGGGGGATTGATAAATGATGTCAGCTTTATTGGGCAATAATGATCCTATGATGTTATCATTCTTCAAAACGTCCCAGGTCTTATTGAAAATCTATTTAATTTGACAGTGCTGGATCAATAAAGATGTGAAAAGCGACCATTTAGGGTCTCTAGGGCCAACCAATTCTGATGATGACAGCTGTCGACAGGAATATATGAATTCCTGTCTGTTGATTTGAAGTAGGTACTGGTGACGAGTTTGTTATCCTCCACTTTAATAACTAAGTCTAGAAAATGAATCTCTGATTGACTAGTGTCAAAGGATAACAAAATACCTCTATTGTTATTATTAAGAGTGGTCAAATATGAATGGATTGTATCTAGGCTACCAATCCAGAGGAGGAGGATATATATATCGTGCCCAGAGGACCACTTCAGGTCTCCTATGAGCATAGACGACATCCTCCTCCCACTTGGCCATAAATAAATTGGCCAGGCTGGGGGAAAATTTGGCCCCCATGGCCATGCCTTTCCTTTGATGGTAAAATTGGCAGTTGAACCAAAAATAATTATGACCTGTGGCAAAGGTCAATAATTTCATGATCATTTCTTTTTGATTGTGGGGCACTGTTAAATCCTGAGACAAATAATAATGAACGACTTCAAATCCTAGTTGGTGCAAAATACAAGTATTGAGGGATGCCACATCTGCAGTGTTTAATAAATAGCCCTCTGGGAAATCTATATTGACCAAATGTTGTATCCTTAGTATCCTTCAAAAAGGAGACATTTGTTTAACTAAAGGCTATAAATAAAAATCTATATATCTACCTATTCTGGCTGTTACTGAATCAATCCCGCTGATAATGGGACATCTAGGGGGGTTGCTTATACTCTTATGGATCTTAGTAAGATAATATATCGTGGGAATACGGGGGGCTAATGGAAATAATCAAGCATTCTCTTTTTTATCTAGAATGGAATCACGGAAACCCTGTTTGATAATAGCTTCCAAATCTTTTTTAAATCTAATTGTTGGATCATGTGATAATTCACTATAAGTCTCCTGATCACCTAGAATTTTGAACATTTCACTTTCATAGTCACATTTATCCAGAATGACAATGCTGCTCCTTTGTCCGCTGACAAACTGACAAACCATCAAATCTTTTCTCTTGTTTAAACCCAATCTTGACAGATGGATTATTATGAGGTCTTTTTATTTCCAACACATCAAGATCCTTTAGGACAAGATCCTTAAATATGCTATTAGATTGAGAGACTGGTACGGGGGATTAAACAAGGAGGGATTGGACAATCCCGAATGGATGGACCCATATGGATCTAATCTATTACGATTGGTCACTGGATTTGAAAGTAAATCTCTCTGAATATTCAACTTCCGAAAATATTTCTGCAAGTCAATAAATGTATGTAATTTGTCAAGTTTTTTAGGAGGGACATACTCAACCTTTATCGAGAGTGATAGTCTCTTCTTACTGAATACTGTTTTACTAAGGTTAAAAATCCAAGCTCCAACTATGTTCATTCATGTTCTCCTGGTTCGGGACCTATTTTTCAATTTTGATTTGGCCCTTCCCTGGGAAAATCCCAACTATTCTTTGAGTTATCATGATTATAATTATACGGTGAGCGAACATATTGATCACAATCTCTATCCATATAAGGGTAGGGGTTAGTTCTCCTCTCTCAGTGAAGAAAATCTGTTATAAATGGGGACCGACTAGCCTCGTTGTTGATGATGCTGTTCAGTTCTCCTATCCTAACCTTGTTTGGGGCCCTGAGGGGGTCTATCCCTTTCAAAATCAGGGTAATTTGATCTAGGACTAGGTGGTGACCTAGGGGGTGGTCTGCCATAATTATTGAATTGCCCATGTGGTCTACTTGTATTATGATTAGATCCATAATAGTAAGATCCAGGGCTAGGATTGTGACTTTCATCTCGCATAGGTCTATGCTGACCTCTCCAATTCTGATTATTTGGAGTTCTAAAGCTGGGATGTCTATCCTTCTGTGGTGGTACCTCACATTGTTGTGGTCTACCCATCCTTTGAGGTTGAGACACCCTCCCAAGTGGAGTCCTAGGTTGAGCCCTGGGTTCATTAGGGGGGTGGAATGGCACTAACATTGGTATCCATATTAACCAGCTCATCTACCTTTTGCCAGCTATACTCTAACCCTGATTTGTAATCACCTACATCTCTGATATACTTTTTCTTGATTTTTTGTTCACGCTGTTCTTTTTCCAAATAGTTTTTCAAATTGGATGAAAGAGAGCTGTATTCAGAGGAATCTTTAAGGGGTGTTAATTTCTCTTTCAGGGTTTTAATCAGGGTTTTGAATGTAATTTCTCTCTTTCTATCTACTAAAAAAAAAAAAAATTCATGCCAGCTTCATTGAAGTCCTTAACCACTTGACACCCGCCCACCGTCAAATGACGGCGGGGCAGTGCGGCTCTCGTTTTGGGACAACGTCATATGACGACATTCCAAAACGGCCACTCTTGCGCCGCGTTGCTTGGACATGGCGCGTCCCTGATCTCTTTAACCATGTGATCGGCTGTGTCCAATCACAGCCGGTCACATGTAAACACAGAGATGCCGGTAATCGGCGCTCCTCGCCTCATCAGTGCCCTGATTACATTATAGTGCCACCAGTGTCACCAATCACTGCCAGCAACCAGTGCCCACCATTGCCACCAGTGCCAGCAATCAGTGCCCACCAGTACCAGCAATCAGTGCCCTCCAGTGCCCATAAGTGCCACCAATCAGTGCCCATTAGTGATGCCAGTCAGTGCTGGCTATCAGTGCTGCCCATCACTGCTGTTCATTAATGCCCATCAGTGTCGCCCATCAGTGCCACCCATTAATGCCCATCAGTGCCGCATATCCGTGCCATCTATCAGTGCCCACCAGTGCTGCCTATCAGTGCCAATCAGTGCCACCTATTAGTGCCCATCAGTACCACCTATCAGTGCCACATATCAGTGCCCATAAGTGCAGCATATTAGTGCCACATCATCAGTGCCACCTAATCAGTGCCCATAAGTGCCACCTCATCAATGCCCATCAGTTCAGCCTATCAGTGTCCATCAGTGCCGCCTCATCAGCGCACATCAGTGAAAAATTACTTATTTACAAAATTACTGACAAAAACGAAGTAAAACAATTTTTTTTTCAACATTTTTGGGCTTTTTTTTTTTTTTGTAAAAAATGAAAAACCCAGCAGTGATTAAATACCACCAAAATAAAGCTATATTTGTGTGAAGAAAATGATAACAATTTAATTAGGGTACAGTGTAGCGTGACCACGCAATAGTCATTCAAAGTGCGACAGCGCTATAAGCTGAAAAATGACCTGGGTAGGAAGGGGGTGTAAGTGCCCTGTAGGCATGTGGTTAAACCAAGACTCCAGATTTCTAGGGATCATCTGTTCGGAAACATACTGTTCTAGGTTGGTCTCATTCAGTGTGCCTGAATGGTTTCCTTTTATACAATGTTTTTAGGAGATGATAGTGAGGCGTGGAGGGCATGTTGACGTTGCAATGAAATGTCCCGTCCCAGAACGAGGCTTGAGCCGCGTCGAGCCACGCCCTCTTTTTCATTCCACTCACGGCACACCGGCGCCATACTGGAACACCATGGATTTGAAAATTGCCATTTTAGATGCAAATCTGCAAATCTTATTGTGAGATTACTTCATCCCTTACATGCCTAAGCCTATTTCTGACATTTATTGCTTACAAGTTAAAATCCATATTTTTTGCAAGAAAATTACTTAGAACCCCCAAAACATTAGATATATTTTTAGCAGAGACCCTAGAGAATAAAATGGCGATTGTTGCAATATTTTATGTCACACGTATTTGCGCAGTGGTCTTTCAAACGCAATTTTTTGGGAAAAAGACACTTTCATGAATTAAAAAAAAAAACTATACAGTAAAGTATCCCAATATTTTTGTATAATGTGAAAGAGGATGTTACGTCAAGTAAATAGATACCTAACATGTCATATTTTGAAATTGCGCACACTTGGAATGTGAAATGTTGACAAATGATGGTACCTAAAAATCTCCATAGGCAGCAAATGTTTAACGGTTACCAGGTTAGAGTTACAGAGGAGGTCTAATGCTTGAATTATTGCTCTTACTCTGATTATCGCGCTATACCTCACATGTTTGATTTGAACACTGTTTACATATTCTGGGCGTGACTTACACATTCGTTTTCTTTGCTGCACGAGCACGCAGGGACGTGGGCGCTTTAAAAAAATGTTTTTTCTTTTAAAAAAATTTTTTTACATTGTCCCTTTAAAAAAAAATTCTGATCACTTTTATTGCTCCCACAAGGAATGTAAACATCCCTTGTGACAGTAATAGGTGGTGACAGGTACACTTTATGAAGGGATCAGGGGTCTAAAAGACCCCATATCCCTCCTTTGCATTTAAAAATGGAACTTTTGTAAGTGTAAACCCCCTTTATATTCATTAAACATAACAGTATCACACTATGTGTGGTTATTTGTTTTTTATGGACACCATCACGGATTGCTGCAATATCTGATGCGGTCGGTGTCTGGATACTGGAACCTCTTGTGCAATATCGAATGGGGCCTATTCTCTAAAACATTGTTTTCCTCGTGGTGGATCCTGCTGAGATATATCCTCACATATGCCTGTTTGACCCACGTGTAAAGCACGTGTGTCCACCATTTCTGGTAAGCGTGCCAACCTTATCACTTTGATTACACTTCCAGGATCACAGTTTATCTTCTTTGAACAAACAAGAGAGACTTTTATGTTCACGTTTTATTATTTTTCACATATGTACTGCCTCATAGTGCTTACACATTACATTTTTGAATGCTGTTTATATGTATTTTTCAGCACTTTAACTATATTGGTTGTTTATTCACCTATATTCACAATTTGAATTTCAAGTAATTCACGTATGTTTTTCCACTATTGAGCGCCACACTATTTGGTTATTTGTTTTTTGCACTATATGACTAGTGGAGTGTTGGCAGCTTATCAGCCTCTGTGCGCAGTTTTTCCTTTTCCCTCTGAACAGGGGCTAAGGTAACCCTGTTTAAAGGGGAATGCTGAGAACGAGGATGTAAGTGGGGGCTCTGGTTACCAGAGTTACTGTTTACACTAGAGTCCCCCTTACATCAGAGTTCTCACTATTCTTCCTTAATTTCAAAGTCTCCAGAGTTCTCACTTATATCAGAGTCTGCAGAGTCCCCCTTACAATGTAAGGGTACTCTGCAAGTTTAGATATAATGGAGAACTCTGTGGATTCAGATGTAAATGGGAAACTCTGCATATTCAGATGTAAAGAGGGAACTCTGTGGACTCTGATGTAAGGGGGACTCTGTGATTAAATATATACAATTGGAATTGTTATTTTATCACAAAATATATGTATAGTGTATACCTTTGCCACTAAAGTCTTCAGGTTTGGCTTGAAGAAAAGGTGGCAACCCTACCCAAGATGGCAGGAAGGGGTCTTGCTGCAGGAAAATAATAAAGGGCCCTACGATGGGAGAAAGAGACCCCAGGATCATTGGGTAGGGCCCTGGGACTAGAGGTCAGGGGGCCCTTTATAGTTTCCTGCATCGGGGCCCTCAAGGTTTTAGTTACATCTCTGGCTCAAGGCCTTAAATTGTGTTATTGAAATGTAGAACTTTTTATTTTTTTATGTTCATAACGACATGAAGAGGTTAAACTCTCTGAGGCTGTCCTCTTCACCTAATCTCTACTGTCTCCCTAATAGCTGATTTATCATAGGTGATAAGCAGAACTACAGACTGTAGCAAGACACAGACATGTTTTCAAGCCATGCATGACAAATGCTGACACACATATTATGCTACTGTGCAAGGTTGGCAGTGACAGCCACGTCTAATGCTGTGACATGTTCAGTAAGGTGTGTTTATGGGGAGGGAGAGGGGGGAGGAAAGTCCTTCAGTAACACGTGATGGAAGACACATTCCTCATTTAATAATCTTAATACCATCTCATGTGTTCTCTACCTACAGCTTGATGCCTAAGTTTTGCTAACCTAATCCAGTAGGCATATTTTACATATGTATGACTATAGTGGTTACTTACAATGGATGGGGTACATACTGTACATTTGCTGAATATTTGCAAGGCGGGTGGGGTGTGCATAATTTAAACTGAACCTAAAGTTAAAAAGTGAGAATTTGACATTAAAGGGAACATATAGAAATGTTTTAAGTGATAATAATGATTTGTTTAAAAAAAAAAAAAAGAAGAATAATACACTTTGATTAACAATAACAATGATTTTGCACAGAGCAGCCCCAATCCTCTTCTTAGGTTCCTCTCCGGCACTCCTGGCTCTTCCCCCTTGACCAGTGCTGCCAATAGTAATCTGCTTGCTATGGGGCACTGGTGTGTGCTCGCTCTCGAGCCCCGCTCTATGCATCCATAAGACACATAGAGCCTTGGCTTGGCCCTGCCCCCCACTCTCTCCTCATTGAGTCTCCTCACTCTCTCCTCACTGGCTGTGATTGACAGCATGGGGAGCCAATGGCTCCCCATGCTGTGTCTCACCCAATGAGGAGAGAGATGGCTTGGGTGAGTATTAGGCCCCTTTCACACTGGGGCGTTTTTCATGCGGTGCGGCGCTAAAAATAGCGCCTGTTCACCGCATGAAAAAATCCGGCCCCATTCACTCCAGTGTGAAAGCCGGCGGGCTTTCACACTGGAGCGGTGCGCTAGCAGGACGGTAAAAAAAGTCCTGCTAGCAGCATCTTTGGAGCGGGATAGGAGCGGTGTGTTCACCGCTCCTATACCGCTCCTTCCATTGATTACAATGGGACACCGCCGTAAAACCGCGGCAATACCGCGGTTACCGCGGTAATACCGCGGCTACGGCGGCGCTCTGCGGGGGGTGTTTAACCCTTTTTCGGCCGCTCGCGGGGGGTAAAACCGCACCGCGAGCGGCCGAAAACCGCGGTGAAAACGACGGTAAAGCAGCGCTAAATATAGCGCTGCTTTACCGTCACCGCGGCTCACCGCCCCAGTGTGAAAGGGGCCTTAGGGGGCTGTGGGGGGGGGGGAGCAAAAAACCTTCAGCATTTACAACCACTTTAATTGTGTCTGAACAGTAAAGATTTGCCTTTTTTTCTAGCAAGAGTGCCTAGGCCTCCTAGCTGTTTATCTGCTGTGTGAGATCTACGGCACTGCTTCCTTTGATTCTAGTCTGATGGTACTCTATAAATTCTCGCGCTGCAAAATCGTGCCCTCACTGCGCCAATCTTACCAACAATGAATTGAGCAAATATGCTTGTGAACATGAAATATATAATATATATATATATATACAATAAATCAGTGAACCTAAGCAGCTACTTTAAATATATAAACTGTCTTGTGTTTAGATTAAATACAAACGTGTAATGTAATAGAGTGTTTGATAATAATCAAGTAGCGCTATAAACTATATGTGAAATAAAATATATGAAAAAACACCACGTGAAGTAATGTTAAATAAACTAAACAACAGCATATGACAACATATAACACCACGTGAAATAATGTTGAATAAACGAAAAAATCTGCTTGATGACTGTAGTGAAAAATATATAGCAAGAAGTGTCCAATATAGGTCAATCTTCAAAATATTCTTTTATGAACTTCCACCACACCGACGTGCCTTGTGATCCCTCTCCCAATAAGACCGCACTCACCAGATAATGTTGCCTCCCACTTTCATGGTTGGCAAAGGAAGCTGTTTAACCACACCTGAGTTAGATAAATGGTCAATCCAAAAGCTATGCCTCCATATGTGAAAATAAAACATAAAAAGTGCTCCACATAGCGTGATTCTGTTTGCACGAAAAATGTATTCAAACAAATCAACAACACACCATTCAATAATTGCACTCACATGGTTGAAGTGAAAAAACAGCAAAACACAGCAAAATGTTCCACAGCACACTGCAACAGAGGATAACTTGGCGGTACGCACAATGGTCACATGGGATACCAAACAATGCTACTTCAGGTCTCACCCACTCCTCTAGACGCTGCCCAAGGTGCACTCAAAGATGCAGTAACTCTAGATGGCGAATAAGTAGAGCTGTGGAGGGAGCGGATCTCTAAACATGCCAATCTGTCAAAAAGATTTTCAAAGTCTGTGTGGCCACGCCCCTGACATGTTTCGTCATGTGACTTCTTCTAAGGGATTGGCCACACGGACTTCCAATAGCTGTTATATAGCTCACAGCAGGACTGGCTTAATTGGGCCCCCCTGTGTACGGTTGCGCACACAACATCGGCTGAGTCTCCTCACCTGTGCAGCTCCTCCCCTCGCATACAGCGTGGCTGGATAGCGTACAACCCGCATCATTGGAGGCTCGCGCATGCGCAGAGACATGCATATCGCGCGCATATATTGTGTGCGCATATCGATCCCGCGCATGCGCATTCTATCGTGCTCTATCATGCAGATGATAGCCCGCAACCACAGGCATGTCCAGATAAGTGAGTCTATTCATTACCCATAGTTAGGCGGCGCCTGCGCACATGTGGTATCCCACATGACCACAGCGCATCAACACAATGCATAATATGCTAGTTACAACATATGAACAGATACATGGAGGAAAATAATTAATTCATTTGTCTATCTGTGTTCCTAATAAGCTGTTCCCATTGGCTCTTAATTAAGAAATGGGGTGATTTGGCAAAAACATAGGAATTAATAAGTTTAAAAATTAGAGTTTATAAAATATGACCATAAATTAGAGTTTATAAGATATGACCATACACATTATGAAAACATATATATCTAAAAAATATCTAAAAAATAAAATAAAATAAAATAAAAATGAAAATAAAAATAAAAATAAATATGAAAATAAAAATAAAAATAAAATCACCTAAAGTTAAAATTAAAATTTGGACCCAAATCCAATCTGTTTTTATACAGAGTCCTAATGGATTCTCATACAGGGAGGCCAGCGCACAAAGCCACCACAACATCAAGCCTGGATCCACAGGCCTGTTAGGTGCATTGATTATGCTGGCCACCGAGTAGGGGCTGGGGATCCGATATTTCCCCTAAAAAAATGTAATTGTCAAAACAGATGATGGAAAATGAAATTCGCTTAATGTTTGTATGATTAACAAACTAAAGCAAAATTAATCAAAGTGACCGTGGTGGAGTCAATGGTACACCCTGATGATAGATCAATCCATGACATTTCTTCTTGGAAGAGGTTCAACACTTGATTATGAGTTATTAGTTAAAAATTATTGATGAAGCAATTGAGGTCAACCTCAATGTTTAACCCTCTAGGGGTCAAACATTTCATTAAAAATATCCAGCGAGTTTCTCGTTGGGATAGATCCCTAACCCTATTAGAACGCCTCCATGATGGTTGTACGGTGTCTATCCCGCAAAATTGTATCAATGAGGGATCCCTGTTGTGTTTCTCCCTAAAATGAAGCGACACACTATGATAGCGGAATCCACGCCGAATATTAGCCATATGTTCAGCTATTCGTACTCTGAGTAGTCTCTTCGTTCTCCCTACGTAAAAGAGACCACATGGACACCACATGAGATAGACCACATGAGAGGAGTTACATGTGATGGACTCCTTAATGTCGAAGGATTCTCCGTCCCTATTTGAGAAATTGAGTCTGCTCCGGTTACTAATGTTGACAGTCCTACAACATATGCACTTTCTGCACGAAAAGAAACCTTTAAGGTCAATTTTCAGGCCCTGTTGGTTAGGGGGGTCTAGAATCTTTTTCACTATTTGGTCCCCTATGCTGGGGGCTCGCCTATAAATAAACCTAGGGTATTCTTGTAATATTCCCCCCAAATGCCTATCGTGGCATAAAATGTGCCAGTGCTTTCTAAAGATGCTTTCTATTTCTTTGTATTGGCAGTGAAAGCTAGATAGGAAACTAATTTGATGTTGATTAGTTACGTCAATATTAGAAACAATTGAAGGGGCTGTTTTTTTCTTGAAACATTGCTCTCTCTGAATTTTTGCGACTTCTTGTATAGTCAAATCGAGAGATTCCTCTCCATAACCCTTCTGTACAAATTTATTTTTTAATAATTCGGCCTGCTGGAAGTAATCAGTAATTTGAGAGCAATTACGCCTGACACGTAGCATTTGACCTTTCGGTATGTTTTTAATCCAGGATGGGTGATCCTTATAGACAGGTAGCTATTCTGGTCAGTAGGTTTGAAATAGACCTTAGTTTTTAATTTATTATTTTCTTTGGAAATCACCACATCCAGGAAATTGATGCTAGTGTCGCTGATCTGATAATCTAGTTTAATATTATTTGTGTTTAAATTCAAGGTTTCAACAAATCCCACTGCCGATTCATATGATCCCTCCCAGATCATGATCAAATCTATGAACCGCCTGTAGAATTTTATTTGTGGAAGATCTTGATTGAAAACATGCCTATCCTCCCACTCCGCCATGAACAGGTTGGCTAGGCTGGGAGCAAATTTTGCTCCCATTGCCACGCCAACCTGTTGTGAGTAAAACTGCCCATTCCACCAGAAGTAATTGTGGGTCATGCAATAATCAAGTGCATGACCCAAAAACCTCTTCTGTGCATGTGGAATGTCATCCCTCTTACTGAGGGCCCAGTTGAGAGCCAAGGCTGCATCCTCATGTTGGATGATGGTATACAATGAGCACACATCAGCTGTCACCAAATATGTGCTCACTGCTGGATTCAATTGGATGTCAGCCAAAGATATCAATAGGTCCGTAGTTTCCTTCAAATATGCACGAGTTCTTGTCACACTAGGTTGAAGGTATTTATCAAGATACTCGCCAAGTCGAGCTGTAACTGAGCCAATCCCATTAACTATGGGTCGAGCTGGCGGCATGAGACTGTTCTTATGTATCTTGGGCAGAGTGTAAATAATAGGCACTCTCGATGTACTAGGGACCAGATATCTTCTTTCCTTGGGGTTTAACGCATGTATTGAGAAACCCCATTCCACTAGTAAATCCAACTGGGATCTAAAGGCTTCCGTGGGATCAGAGTTCAATACCTTGTATGTAACTGTATCTCCCAGTAAGGAGTTAAGTTGTTCTGTATAGAAGGTTCTATCCAACAATACAACACCTCCCCCTTTATCCGCTGGCCGGATGATAATATCTTTTTTCTTTTCCAAGGATTTAATCCCATCCTTAATGTATTCAGGGTTGATTCTTTTCTTTGGTTTAATTGCCTCAATATCCTGTAACACCAAGCTTTTGAAGACCTCAATGAAGTGGTTACTAGGGTTCTGGGGATTAAAAATGGATTTGTTTTTTAGGCCGCTATCAATCATTTCTGATCTATAACTGACCGTTGGCCGGTTGAAACCCGGTTGACTCATGAAATATTTTTTCATATTCAAGGTCCTCACAAACTTGTGCATATCAATGTATACATCAAATTTGTTTAAGGCCTTCTTGGGGGCACATTTAAGTCCTAGGTTGAGTATGTTCACCTCATTTTGATCAAGTTCTATATGACTGAGGTTGTATATACCTTGGTCTAGTTGTCCCTTGCCCGTTTTCTTGAGTTGCTGCCGTCGGCCTGCCCTACAGCCCCTTGGCCTCTTTGGGGTTGAGAACCCCCGTGTTGTATGGGTGCATATTTCTCTCCTCCCTTCTGCTTCTGTGTTTGAGGATTCTTTCTCGGAGTATTGCCCCTCCCCCTCTGTCCTAAAAAAGGTGGTGGCTGTGGGGGGTAACTGTTCCATTGATTGCCATAACCCTGGCCATTGCCCGTAGAGTTTTCATTTCTAGGATCTGGGAAATGATCAGAGGGATATGGGTATTGCCAATGAGGTTGGTTATATCCTGGATGTTGTATATTTTGCTGTGGCGTATTGTCTCTATTCCATCCAGGGGAATGTTGATAGTGGGTTGAACTATTCCTGAAAGCTTGTGGAGATGAATATTGCCAATGGGGATAGTTCCCTCTATCTAGCATGGGAGGCCGATTAGAAGTTTGATAATGATCCGAATAAATGTTTCTACTGTCATGACTTTGATCATTTTGAAATGGTCTGGGGGGTTGTGGTTTCCCATTCCGTGCATTGACTGTACTCTTCTGGTCACTCACTTTACTCCCATCCCTCACCGTACCCTTCACAAGTTTACTATTGACAGGATCATTTCTTTGATGTGTACTATGTCCGACCCTACTTAGCTCCTCTTTAGGCCTCTCATCACCTCTCTTCGGTGGTCCTTGCCACATATATATTTTATTTGATTGGAAATCATTCAAATCCCTAATGTATTTCTTGACTTTCTTTTTCTGAGTTTCTCCTTATCCAACTTCCTCTTCATGTTGACATTAAATTCTTTATTAAATCATTAATTTTTTGATTGATGATATCTAACTTAATGCGTTTCCTTTTCAGGACCAATGACTGTAGCTCTCTCCCAGCCCTATTAACCACTTGCCGACCTGCGCACGACGATATACGTCGACAGAATGGCATGTACAGGCAGGAGGGCGTATATATAAGTCCCTCCTTTAGCCTGTCCGTGCCATCTGAAGCGCGCCAGGAGCTGAACGGGGAGATGCCGAGATAAACAGCATCTCCCCGTTCTGCCTAGCAACTAGTGACGCCGATCTCTGCTCCCTGTGATTGGAGCAGAGATCAGCATTCACTAGCTGACAGCCACGCCCCCCCACAGTAAGAAACACACCCCTAGGCCTACTTAACCCCTACACTGCCCCCTTGTGGTTAACCCCTTCACTGCCAGTGTCATTTATAC